>HG995295.1:4195586-6695586 GCA_905332915.2 Hecatera dysodea
TAGACCCACATGACCTATATCGTCATGGTGTTTTTGCAGTATTTTCCATCTAGCTAATCCCGGAACTACTAAACGGTTGCCATTTAGGGTTTTACGATAAAGTCTCTCATTAATCCAAGCATAATTATTTACTATATCACTATCCTTACAACCGCCTTTTAGCAAATCTATGACGTGTTTTAATTTTTCATCCTCGTTTTGTACGGTAGCAAACCAATCCATTACATCTAAGCGGTCAATATTATAAGTTTGTACAGGATTTCTACTTAATGCATCTATGTGCTGCATACGCTCGCCAGGCCTATAATCGATAGATATGTCGTAGTCCTGAATTAGTAACCACCACCGAGCAATACGTGGAATAAGATCGCGTTTTGTTAATGTGTCGCGAACGGCGGTACATTCTGTCACTACCTTTACTTGTTTACCTACTATGTAAACCCGAAACCTGCGTAAGGATTCTACTACTGCCAAAGTTTCCAGTTCATAACTGTGGTAGATACTTTCCTCCCGACTAGTGACGCGGCTAAAATACATAACGGGACGCAAACTGTCATCGTTTTGTTTTTGTAGTAACATACCCGCAATTCCTAGCTTGCAAGCATCCGTGTGAATTTCGGTAGTCAGTTTTGAATCATAAATTGCTAATAACGGTTTACTACAAAGTTTTTGCTTTAATTCATTAAAACTTTTGGACTGGGTTTCATCCCAAGTCCAAATTGCATTTTTCTTAGTCAGTTCCGTGAGTGGGCGTGCTATCAGTGCAAATTTAGCTATAAATTTACGAAAGTAACTACATAAACCAATGAACTGTCTAATCTCATGAACATTACGCGGCGTTGGGAATTGTGAGACAGCTGATAACTTCAATTCACCCGGTTGAATGCTGCCCGGGGATATTTCGTGACCGAGGTAAGTTATAGTATTTTTTAAAAATGAACATTTTTTCATATTTAGCTTTAAATTTTCGGATCGCAATTTAACGAGAACCTTTTTTAATAATTCAATGCCCGTCGGTACGTCAATGGATGGCAGTAGTAAATCATCTAAGAAAGCTAGTATTTCCGGATTTTGTTGATTCAATGATGATGATTTAATGTCACTAGGGTTATTTATACAGTGTATGATTTTATTTATGAGGCGCATAAATACAGATGGAGCATTCGCGAGGCCAAACGGTACCCGATTGTATTCGTAATGTCCTTGAGGTATTACGAATGCAGTCTTATGAGTATCTTCCGGTAAAATCATTAACTGATGATAACCTTGGGCTAGATCTAGACTGGTAAAGTAATTCATACCGGCTAACTTTGAGACCTGGTCGTCAATATTAGGCAATGGATATCTATCGCGAACCGTGATGGCATTGAGCGCGCGGTAGTCAACACATAATCTACTGTCTCCGTTTTTCTTTTTAACTAACACTACTGGGGACGCGTAATTAGATTGAGATTCTTTAATTATACCGGCACTAAGCAAGTCAGAAATTTTAGATTTGACAATTTCTTGTTCCGAATGAGAAAGTCTATAGGGACGACGAAATACAGGCTGATCGGTTGTAAGTTTAATAGGCATGTTTACGAGATTGGTACATCCCAACTCTTGCGTGCTAGCTGCGAAACAGTCACTAAATTGTGTTAGAAGTTCTATTATTTTTTTGTGCTCTACTGGTCCTATGGGCCCTACGTTAATTTTATCTACCTCTGTCCCCCCTATGATACGATTACTACTAGAAGCTATGCTGGCACAGTATATATTTTTGGCAGATAAAAGGCATTTTTTGTCAAGTAGGAGGCAATTACTGGCAGAGGCACTGACCTGAATATCCCTGCAGCTTTCAGCACGCAGCAAAATGGTCCCTTCCTTCCAGTTAACATCTTTTTCTCCATTGTTGATGATCTTCAGGTAGCCCGTGCTTCCGCTAAGCACAGTTGCAGGGATCGAGTAGGAGACGTCTTGGAGCTCATAGTGGCGTACTGGAGTCACCACGTTGTTTCCCTCTGGGTTTCCAGCTATGCTAACCTTGATTATTGATATTCCCGGAGGCAAACATTCATCTGCAATTGTCTTGATTGCGAAGCGGCTGGATTCTTCTGACACGTCCACCCCACACGGAAAACCAGAGGTTTTTTGTAATATAGCTGTTCCATTTTGTACAACTAGGGAGACACCGTCGCTATTTATCACTGGCTGACCAATGAGCAGGTTTATGTCATTCATGTCAATATCGGTCAAGTGAGCTTTGCAGCATACGTCCAACCCGTCGATTTCAAGGCGAAAGTTCACTTCGCCACGGCTGGTAACCAGCGCGCCTGAAAACCCTTTGAGCGCGACGGTTGTTGGTGTTGCCTCTAGCTCCAGTAGTTTTGCAACTTGAATATTAAGTACATTCACCTGGCTACCGGTGTCAATGTAAGACTTCACGAAAGCACCATTCACTTTTGCAGTTTTTTTATAAATGTCACTATAGTTCAGCAGTAGTTTAATATCCTTGATAGCACTAACTTCACTGGTTTTTGAACTAGAAGGACATCTCGTGGCGATATGGCCTTTTATACCGCATTTGAAGCAGCTGCGCTGGTCGGGTTGGGGACAGTCACGTACTAAGTGTCCCGTCTTTTTACAGCGAGGACACGGAACGATGTCTGGGTTGACAGGTCCTGACTTCTTCTCAGCTGGTCGCCCCATGTCCTTTTGTGCTGCACGTGGATCATAAGAGTGCGGTCGGTAGTCATCGAGAGCGCAAAGAAATCCTTCGTAGAGTTCATCTGGACGCTCACACTGAAAGGCTCTTGCGTTCGACTGCAATCCGGCAGGCAAACCGCGTATTATGCAGGAGATGGTTGCACTATCCGAAAGTTTGCATCTGAAGCACATTGCAACCTTTTCCTGATAGTATTTAGTCATGCTTTCAGAGTGCAATTTTCTTCGATTGAGCATCTCTTCTAAAATACCTGCATAATCTCGGTGCTTCGGGAAGGCGCGTAGTAACATTTGCTTCCACTGTTCCCATGAAAAATCATACTCTTCGAGACGGTTATACCATTTTCTTGCCTGGCCCCGCAGTTTATCTTGTAAATGGAAAGATTTTGTTTTTTCATCCCATCCGTAGATTTCTCCCAGTTGTTCTATCTTCTTCAACCAAGCTGTTATCGTGCACTCCTCGCTGTCAGGGTCAAACTCCGGGATCAAGGCAGCCGCGCGCTGCTGTTTCAATGGTACTAGGGCGGGGGCTTCGTTTTGCAGGTCTCGAAATGCTTTTTCCACTTCACGAACAAGAAGAGTCTTCAAAATTTTTCTTGCAGGTGGTGAGTTGTCTTCGGCGTTGCATGAAGGCACTTCCTCACCGTCAGAATCGGCACTTGTTTCTTCTTCACAATAAATTCGTCTTTTCATTTTGCGTGGATCACACTTCTGAATTATAACACTCAAGTAGGCGTAGGAATAAATTAAAGACGGAATAAACGCAATCACTTATATTTCCTTGATTTACACAAAAGTAATAACCCGCATGCAGGGGCGCAACTCGCTTTTATAATGACTGGCTGGCTTGGCGGCAACTGTCACACCCTCCCACTAGGTCTCGTGGTAGGATGTGACGTCACGCCGATGGCGATTGGCTGGCTGGCTAATATGGTACTAAAGTGGCGACATCTTTCTCAGGCGTTACAAACTTTTAGAAAAATGACAATGGGATCGTGTTGAAATGACGAGTTTATAAAAATTGGGGCCCTGATATTGCGATTATTCTGTTACATGTTCTATTTGGAGACTAGGTACTGACCGTGGCTTCCCCACGCGTGAAGTACGCGGGATTAGTGCCGGGATTGAAAATCTTCTATGTATCATATACTTGGTCACGGTCTACCAAGGAGTAACTATTTAGTAATCTGTGACCAAGGTATGTGCCAAATTTCAGGTGTTAAGAACAAAAGAGGTAACAGTCAGACAAACAGAAGTTACGTTCAAATTAAAAAAAAAGAACATCTCTAAATCCGTGCTAATGTAATGGATTTAAAGTGAACGTTGTTGGATTCCTAGGAAGGGCTAAGTGTTTTGAATGATTCCTATTTCCTACTGCACTTTCTCATTAGCAGCTCGGGGTTTGGATCAGTGCCCGGTTACCGGCAGCGGGCATGATAACGTAACTGATTAAAATGTCGGTGTGTGGTATGTCGACGCTCTGCTTAACCCTTCAGGAATACAAGCGTTGTGTTATGCTTTGTCAATCTAAGAGTTTAAGTTTCATTATGTTTATCAAAGGACAATGGCAGCCGCCCATACATTGTTTTAGCTGAGGTGAAATTCTTACGTCTTTAAATGAAAAATATCTTGTTTAACTCAGCGTCACCTTCTGAACTAGTATGTGCAAGAATCTTGGTTCAAGAAGGCCGAGAAAAATAGATTCAGTCATGAACTTTTGTAGGTTATGTCTATGGTAACTTGGTAGGTAAAGGGCCCCCGAGACGATCAAATACACTTTACAAGTCGTCGTTTCACATTATATTCAATAGTTATCTAAGAAATAATATATATTAAAACTGGTTTGAGGCAGCCAGTCGCCGAGATCATTGTTTTAGGTATTGAAGCAATAAGATTTATCTAACACTAGCAGCGCCTCGCGGTTTCACCCGCGTAGTTCCCGTTCCCGTGGGAATATGGGGATAAAATATAGCCTATAGCCTTCCTCGATAAATGGGCTATCTAACACTGAAAGATTTTTTCAAATCGGACCAGTAGTTCCTGAGATTAGCGCGTTCAAACAAACAAACTCTTCAGCTTTATAATATTAGTATAGATTCTGGGATTTAATCATTACTTGCTAAGTTTTCGCACGCTTAACAAGTATTTATAAAATCATAGAATGTGTGTAGAAATATCGAGTTGATAAGAACCAATAAAACAAGTTTTATTTTTAAATCTATATTTATTCTTCTTCATCCTCTTACAATTATTTCATCCAGAAATTCTGTGGGTGTGGTAATATTTTGCCGATGTCCATCCTAAATATCCGACTAGCGTCATTACATGAGCGCAACATCTTACTGTGCGACGACAAACTAAACAATTACTGCAATGTTTACTGATTCCTCCCCGGCCAGGAATATCATTCAGTTAATACACAGGATTCGTGTCGGTTTGCTCTATGACCTTCCATCTGGCGGTATCTAGCAAACAACTAATTCACTGATAAGTAATCCAAAACAATAATGCAAGATCGGCGTCCAGTATAGAAAAAGCTCAATGTCACATGGAAAGTCTTGCAAGTCCTTAAACACGCACAGGGTCACACAGGGGCATATCACAGTCCATAATATGCAGTCCGTACAAATGAAAATTAAAAAAATACGGGAAAAAACAATAGAAAGCAGTGATTGAATATGGTATTAACTCAACCAACAACAATCGTCAGTAATCAAACTATATTTTTTTTAGATTCGGGATACTAGTCTTTTTGCCAGTCATTAAAAGCAATTTATTTATTTTTACATCACAGTGTTTTGACCTCCCTGCAAGGAACACTTACACTTAAAAATAAACTACATTGTTACTCCGTTTAATTATTCACTTACTCCGTAATAAAAAAATAAAACTGATTACAATTCAATAATGCTGTACTTACTGTCACTTGGCAGAATAAATATAAAATGGCAACACTACACGGTAATCAATAAGTCAAATAACTTTTCATTTAAAATATCTTTTTTCTCCGGCCTGATCTAGTAAATGTGATACATTGAAAAAATATAGAAAAATAATGGAACTTCCATCGTATATAAGTCACTTTTAGACGCTTAAATTCATGTCAGCTAAAATTTCGCCATTGTTCTTTAATATAAAGTCAAAATGTCGTTGGAGAACTGATGGAGGCACCATACTAAAGTTATAATACCATTTGTAGACGAGCATTTGTAAGTATTTAAATGCACAGTACAGTCGACGACACAATTGATAAAGCGTCACATTTTACTAAGAATCAATGGAAAATCACCTTAAGCATTGTTTTTTTTCATTTTCTGTTAGGTACATTAACGGTGTACATAATAAAGAATAATTATGTTCTATTTCTACACTAATATTATAAAGAGGGAAACTTTGTTTGTTTATTTTTTTGGTTGTAATGAATAGGCTCAAAAACTGCTGGACCGATTTTAAAAATTCTTTCACCATTCGAAAGCTACATTATCCACGAGTAACAGTCTATATTTTATTCCCGTATTCCCACGGGAACGGGAACTACGCGGGTGAAACTGCGAGGCGCTGCTAGTTATTCATAAAATTAAAAGCTTCAAAAATATACAACGGCGAATATTAAAAAAAAAATATCCACATAACTGTTAACAGGAAAAGTGCTGAAATAGTGGTCATTACTTTGCCCAAAAAAGGTCAGCGATGTCCGATGCTCTCATTGTGTTATTTCTGCTCGTACATAATATTTTGAGGCATGGATTGAGGCACTCTCAGGTGCTTGCTTGAGCTTTGTGAGAGATACGCCATGACTCACGGCCTCTTGTACAATGTGAAGAAGAGTGTTTACATGGTGTTCGGGGTTAGTAAAAAGAAGCATAGAGCAGTGCCGCCGGCATACCTATATGGTGTAACCATAGAAATATAAAATACAGGAGAAGTGGCAAGGGGGCGTGTCGGTGTCCACGCGACATGGTCTGGGCGAGCATGTCGTACGCAATGGTCGAATCTGCGAACTAGTGCGCTTCCGACCGTGAGCGTGATAAGATATAAGAATGCCGTGTTGTTCAGTGTTTTCTTGTAAAAACCGAAGCCTAAACCAAAACTTTGTTAATGACGGAATCACTTACCATATCAAAATACTAGTATTTCACTATATTTGTCTTTAAAATCATGAAAAACAACAAATCGTAAAATATTTCTTGCTTATACTATGTTATTTTTGTTTTCAAATGTCACAGCGACAATAACATATTACAATGAATACACTGCTCCTTAACCACTACCTAAGTTTGTCGCTAAGTGACTGGATGAGCAATGTAAAAATGACAAAACGATACTTTAGCAAGCCGATGTATCGCATAGTACGGCCGCTGCTTCTTGCCGCGAGTTAGTGATGTAATTGTGCAGATACACTGTCGACAACAATGTCGATTGTTGAATGAAATATTACAAAAGTGTACCAAACTTTCTTAGATTGCAATAAATTTTTGGTAAATAATCGTTCAAGTGTTTTTGGCTTTGAATTATCGTATGTATGCCTTATCCTCGTGCTACTTCCTTACTTTTTATGGTAATTGTATTTTACTTTCGATAAAGTTTCGAATGCATTATAGTAATCGGCATGTTTAAGATAATATATTAGTGACCTTTGCTTAAAATAAGTCAACATATTCATGCTATTTATTTGTTATACATGGGCAGCATGGCGTGTGTAATAAATGCCAGAATCGATAACTTTCCGATTAGGCAATCACTAGCGTATATGTAAAATAAATTGCTTTTGCACAGCACAACGATACCCAGCGTTGTTTTTGTGTGAGTAAGTTGCACGGTGTACTGTAAATATACGCTGTGTTTATTAGGATAAGGTTTATAATTGATTGTGTAGTACAGTCCGATTTCAAAAATGCGGGTGTGTGCGAGACTGCGTATCTATTGCTTTTACTGAACTGCATTCGTAGTAGTTGCCGGGTGGTAGGGCAAAACAGGAGACACAGGTTCCGATACATTTTCGGCTACAGGGCATATCTCCTTGTTTATTATATCTATGGGTGTAACCCTAAACAGAGTGCCATGTTTCACCACTTAGTAGCAGAGGATCTAAATGATGACCAGGATATAGTAGAATGGGGACGAAGGACGTTCACGGTCCGATGCAAACCGGCGGGGGTTTGCTTTATATGCGTTTTTAAAGGCATATTGTAAGACATTTTATACGAGTACGTACAGCCTGTGGATAAGACACATGTAGAGGGCCTACAACGCTCTTCGTGTGCAGTATAACAACGCCTTCTGGTTATAGTTGGGGCTACTGCGATTCTGTACCGCGTCAGGCATGTTTGCTGCATAGGCTACCTATATATTTGCAGCAATCAAGCAGGCCGTCCTTTGTTACGCAGAATTTGGGGGGGTGCTAATAGCTTCGTAAGGGTGATTGGGGATAAGCCGGGCGGCGTTTTCCTGGAGTAGGTAGTGACCCCTTATGCATAACGATGAGTCTGATGCTGCAGGATAATAATTGAGTTAGAAAAAACTAACAAACATCTCCGGAACAAATGTCTGAAATAACTGTTTTATTATTATAAGTTATAACGTATTATAATATTACTATAATCTTTTTTTCAGCCTGTATTGCCCCACTGCTGGGCGAAAGTCCCCCCTTCCACTCTTCCCGGTGTGTTGTCTTCTCCAACCAATTTGTCATGAGCGCCTCCAAGTCGTCACGCCAGCATTTTTTAGGCCGGGCGACGCGACGACGCCCTTCTTCTGGCTTCCACTTTGTGGTACTCTGGCCCATCTTTTTTTTTACGGTGGGAAATCCTCATGGATGTCCTCCACCCTGGGGCGGGCGGAGGGGTCTGTCAGACTCTTACTAACTAAAACCACACCGGTGTTCCATCTCTCACCTACGCCGGGGATCGCGGGAACGTATGGGACATCCGTAATCCCCGGCTGACTCTGGCCCATCTATCCCAACCTTGTATAACATAATTCTCTTTATTGTAGCGGGTCTCCATAATTCCCACCCACCATAAAACAAATCCTCGGCGTCTTTGAACCTGATTTAAACTGAGGTACAACTAATACTCATATCATACTAGTAGCCATCGAATTACAACCAATATTAATAACTCCAGTACATGATAAGCTAAGAACTAAGTATGTAATAGCTTTTAGATAAGCTGTATAAGTGACCGAGCCAGGAATATTGACGCGGCGTATCGAAGATCTTGCTGTATTACATGTGGCTTTGATAAACTTCTGATTTGTTTTATGGAAATGTTTAATTAGAGGGATTAAAACTGAATGGTGCACCTGCAGGAGTTATATCGTCTTTAGTTAATCAGTTTAGTATCTTTATTAGTTTTAGGTTAGAATTTATGAGTGGACGTTTATGCGTGCCTGTAAGTTCTCGGGATATGTTTATCGTTTTTCGGATAAATCATTTATGTGCTCAAGTAGCGGAAACAGAACTGTATATTTTAGTTGGCACATGGATTCTTTTAATTTTGCTGGCATGTTCCGTGTTGGATGTCAGAATATACCCGGGGTTGAGTAAAAGCTGTATAATTTGATCTTGGAGGTAGGTATTTTCGAGGACGGAATGTTGATGGGTGACTAAAAATGTTATACCGAGACAGATTTTTTCTGTTTTTTTTTTTGACATAAAATCTGACAGCCCTTTATCATGAGATATCGGGTTACCCAGTTACTAGATTCTGGAGGTCTGATTAGAAGTCGCTCCAAAGTATCGATATTTAACAGCATAGGTATTGCAAGACTGGAAGCCTCAACATAGTTTGAAAAAGGCTTGAAAGAAAGATTCAATCTTTCTTTCAAGCCTAACGTGTTTCAGTAGGATAACGAAAAGTTGCTGGCAAAACTAATAATAAATATGAAGGCTGAAAGACAATATAACGCATTCAAGTTGTTTGTTCCTAAACACAAAATTCATACATTTTTAGATGACAACTTGTGGCCGGAAGGTATTGCTTTCAGACGATTTATACATTTTAAGAATAGGACACACGTTAGGATTTTGAATGGAAATGCATCTCGGAATAATGGGTACGAAAATTAAGAAGACATACCTAGCAATGTTTAACTGTAAAAATATCACTCGATTAGCTGGTTGTGTGAGAAGATTATGAGTGTTATGTGATTATGTTATTTGTATTTTTATGTGTTCTACTAACAACCTTACTAATGATTCATTTGTTAAAAATGTATGGACGTATGTCTGAAATAAAGATATATTGTTATTATTATTAAAACTAGCCATTAAAAAAAAATTGGAAATAAATACCGCTTTTGTCTCCACCAGTACGAGAGCATCGCTCCAATATCTCGAGGCGGTGCGGAGTAACCTTAAAATTTTATTGTTATAACGGAGACCTGAAGTACTAACCATGCTTTGTGTTGGGGTCGTGTTCCATCTAATTGCGGTTTGCTTTTAACGTGGGATATCTTAAATAGCTGAAGGATATCGATCTGGGTACGTGGGTAGTCTGCGATTCATTGGTGGTATTGCTTTGTTGTTTTGCTTGAAGTATCGACACGGATTTCTGGATTCTTTAGCTAGGCTCACATTACTGTGTTGGGGTGTTTCTTACACGAATCTGCTTAGGTCTATGTCATATCACAACGAGTTTTGTGGCCAATCAACTGCGGAATAACACAATAGGGTAGACGGGGCTCGGTTGTGCCAGGGTTGGGTTGTGCCAAGACAGCTGCCCCCCATCATATAGGACCCGAGGTGGTGGCGCGTATTGTTCCACGCGCACCCCCCATAGACGTCGCGGGGGAGTCATACACCTCACTCCCCCAGCTTGACAAGAAGGGGCCTTTAGAGGCGGGCACCAGTCGGGGACTGCGCTGAAGAATGCTTAAGTGCTCTCGTAGCCCCCGATGCAAGTGTGCGAGGAAACACGAGGTGGTTTTAGTCAGTAGGAGTCTGACAGACCCCTCCGTCCGCCCCAGGACGGAGGACATCCATGAGGATTACCACACCGAAAAAAAAAGGGTACGGTAGTCACAGTTACACAAATGTCATATAACATTTGATTTTGATAAGAATCTTCTCTCGCACGCAAAGAAGAGGTCTGAATTACTTGAATTTGAAATGTATCAAAAAACAAGAGTTTTATTGATGGGCGGTTATAGAGGTTTTGGGTGCAAATGCTTGCAATACTCGCGAGGATTCGTTATTCGGTATTGAATATAATTATGAAATATGCAAGCAAGAACATTGCGAGTTAGTAATTTATCTAGGTTGATTATGATATAAAGCTTCACTGAGACCGGCCGAAGAAGTCCTATCAACGTATGATAGGACTTTTTCGGCGGGGGGCTGAAGTCGGCCATCAAATCAGTGTGAATGCCTAGTTGTCTCAGGCCTCTTTCCACAGCACATTTTGACCAATTTGGCCTTGAGCTACACGATCGCTTACAAATCAAACGCGGTAGTCGTTTCTGCAAAAGCAACGCTTCGAATGACCCACCTTTGGCCCGCCTCAGGTGTCAGACTAGTTGTAAATGAGCCAATACGATCAAGGCCAATCTATTGTAAATCTCAAAGACTTCCATTATAGACGGACGACATAATATCATCAACTATTTAGACAAGTTTAAACCCTGAAATACACGTATTACATACCTAGCTCTGGAGTCAGGGCTTCACATTGATTGTAATATGTATGTTTAAAATAAAAAAAAATATTATTATTAAAAAAAAACCACCGAGCTCACAGGCCTATTTTTATTTTTTGTGTTCCGTGAGTGAATCCGTGGCATTACAAGCCGTATACAAACACCACCGCAGTGGTATTTTTTTTTAATATCGCACTATAGCTGAGATAGGGACCTTTTTAGGTTTAAAAATAATAATTAGCTTTTTTTTTTTTTGTTTGTCCTAAATAAACATTTTGTATTCTTTCTTTCATCCAAGGTGGCAATGTGTCTCAGTATTTTTTGTTCAAGATCTTTGACGGCATGCAGGTCTGGGCCTAGGGCGAAACTACGCTCTATCACATAGTTATTAATTGCTACCACCTTCAATGACACCTTCAGAGATGTCAAACATGTCAGATCCGGTATTAACTGTCCACACGTTGGAATTATTAAGAAAGATCAGCAATTAATCAAGTGGACTAACTGAAAACGTTCATTGTAAGATTGCAGTTCTGTTTCGCCGGGGGGTGCTTGTTGCTCGGCAATGTCTTATTAGAATCGATCCAAATTGGTACGATTAATCACTTAAAGTTAGGTGAGAAGGTCCACTACGAACAACACTTCCTATGGAAGATTCACTAGGATCATTTTCAACAAAGTATAGGTCTTCTGCGGGTATTGATGAAGAAAACATGTACGATTTGTTGATGTATTATTGAGTGCCTATTACTTAGTGCTCGAAACGACGAAGAAAAACATGGTGAGGAAACCAGAACGGTCTAGAGTAAAAAAGGACAGAGATATGTGTGAGATTCTGTGGCATTCCTGCGTGATGGGTACTGTTGACTTCCCAGACAGTACACAAGAAAGTGGTGAGGCGTTTTGAAAGACTGTCTTTATGTAAAACTGACTTTCAAAAATTGTTGGCTCTCAGCTGAATTTGATTTTGACAACAACCTTCGCTCAAGCATTTTTGATGTGTTGTGGTTATTCTGAATCAATTTTGTACAGTTGCAGTCAAGAGTGTCATTATTGAAATAGTGTCCTTTACTTGAATTTTAAGTGTATCAAAATAGAAGAGTTTTATTGATGGGCAGTTGTAGGCGAATAATTATGTAATGGCTACTTAAGATAATGCGAGCAGTTCAAGTTAATTTCATAAATTATATTTCATTGTGGTTCAGGATGTAAAAATATTTATAGCGGTATCTCTATTTTTGTTGTACTTTTTTCTTTTAGCTGTTAATATCGTCATTCATTATTTTATTCTTCGAAGGGAACTGGAAGACAAGTATAGTAGGTTGAAGCTCGGGTTTGAGGTGGCCTAGCGTAGTACGGAGATTCAATAGAATATACGACCAGCTTATACTGGAATCATTACTTAAATGACGTATGACCAACTGCAGTGCTATTCTGGAAACTTATCGATGAAGTGAGCTTTTAGTGTTCTCTCATTCCATAGCTTCTGGGTGGAATGCCAGTTCGCTCAACGCTCACTTCACCCAAGTTGTGATTTTAACAGAATAGACTGATTGTATCGACTACCATCCATGTTGCGGAATTCGTTCTAAAAAGTCACCGCGGCCCTGGAACGCAAAGGGCACTAGAAGGATCACGGGTGGGTTTTAGTCAGTAAGAGTCTGACACTCTCCTACGCTCCGCCCAGAGCGGAAGAAGTAATTTGATGATCCATAATTTTTTTTTCCGGATTTGTTACTCTCATATTATGCAATAGGAGTTGTTACTAAAATTCAAAGGTCCACTGCAATAACGATAAATGTCCTTGTTACCTCATTTTGAGATAATTGCGTTTCAATTGTATTAATGGGAAAAGGAAAGTCGTGTTTTTTTCATTTGTTACAGCACATTTTTATTATTGGTATTATGTTGTTTCTTTACTCAAGATTTATTTAAGAAATTTATTTAAAAACCAGGGCTATATTGAGTACTGTCCTTGTATCTAATACTAGCTGCTGCCCGCGACTTCGTCCCCGTGGAATCCCCGATTTTAAAACATTCTTTATCGCTGCTCCGCTCCTATTGGTCTTAGCGTGATGATATATAGCCTATAGCCTTTCTCGATAAATGGGCTATCTAACACTGAAAGATTTTTTCAAATCGGACCAGTAGTTCCTGAGATTAGCGCGTTCAAACAAACAAACAAACTCTTTAGCTTTATAATATTAAGTATAGATAAACGTGCACTGTCTAAAACATCGAGATTGTAAGTAGTATTGCTAAGTTTGTTAACGAGATTACCAACTGCAAATATCTATTGGCTGAATTACGTAATTACTTAGAATTTTTACAAATATGCACTATCATCATTATTGCAGTGGGCCCTTGAATTGCTACCTACTAAGTTTCCTGATAGCAAAGCCCAATTGAATTCAGGACCTTCAGCTCGGAATCTAAAGAAAACTGACTGACATTTAATGGTATCAAGCCCCGTTGTCACGGACAGTCATATCCATTGATTTTTATTCTTTCATCCTGGTAAAAGTACGACAGCACATTTATAACACCAATCATATTAAAATGTATCTTCGCACAAAAATAAAGTCGCAGTTATCAAATGACACTGCTATTACATGCTTCATGTTCCTAAGGTAAATTATGTACAATGTAAAATAGTATATATGTACTTTGTTTTACGTATGAAAGTCGTGTGGAATGTTGACAGATGTTGATTCAGCTGTCAAGTTGAGGATACCACTTAAAAGTTCGAATGTTATGTTGATAATATAATTATCATGTATTAAAGTTTGAGAAATTATGTTATTTATGTTTTAAAACGTAAAATAATGGTACCCTTCAATTTTATTGTGTAATAGCCCCCTTTTTTCTGGTTGGGAAATAATCAAATGACTTCTCCCGCTCTGGGCGGAGCGGAAGGGAGTGCCAGACTCTTACTGATTAAAACCCACCCGTGATCCTTCTTGTGCCCTTTACGTTCTAGGGGCGCGGTGACTCTTTCAAACAAATTCCGCAACCCTAGCAGGCACTGACCCTATGGGGCCCCCGTCTTCGTTGCCGACAGCTATTTGAGGCGCGCGTGGAATACGACGCGCCGTTGACCCGGGCCTAGTTGCTATCGGACGACAAGCCAATAGGGTAGGCCCCTGCCTCCCTGTTTTTTAAAAATTGATAGGTTCGAGTTTTACCACAGTCATACCTGATGGACAGAGATGATGTAGTCGGCGATGGAGCACGCTTGTCTAGAAATAAACTGCTCACGCTTGACTTGGTTGTAGCTATAAGCAAACACGGACTCTGGCTCTCTACTCCTTAGCTCTTCCATAATAATATTATCCTATTTTCTTTTGCTTAGGCTATCATTTTGTCAAGTAAACAGTATTCATTACGTGTCACGATCGATAAATGAAGGAATGTTGGTCGTCCGGCAGCAAGAGGGCCGGCGACTTTGTTGCAGTCCATCTATTGCAGTCTTATGGTCAGCAGTGGGCGGCGTTGGGCTATGGATGATGATGATGAGAATTGTTTTTGCTGACGTCGATTTAACTGTGGGAGATACCCGGCTACCAGGCTGGTATGACAAATCGATTGCGGGGGCAGACCAGCGACTTGCCACAAGCGAAATGCAATTAATTTCGTGCGTAAAAGCTACTCAAAAACAGACCCTAACCCCGATGGGTTAGGGCCTGTTTTTGAGTAAGTGTGTTGAATATAAATTTAAACGCACTTACTCGGCTGCAATGGCGTATTTTTGCCACTTGCAACAAATGTATCTACTATTTCTGTTACAATCAATAGTGTCGAAAAATTACCAGCTACTGAAATTGAGAAAGTTAATTTGAATAGAATAGCTCTATATTACGTATACCATAAGTTACAGAAAATACAGATGATGAAAACATTACATAGGGTATAGGGTGACACACTAGGCGGCCATATTGCTGAAAGCGATATTTTTTTATGAAAACCCTTGGATGGATTTTAAAGAGAAAAAGGAACTGTAGGTAATCTTAGGTATACTAATTATATATACAATAAAAAATACTGATGAATCAAAAAGTATAAACCCAAGTAAAAACTATTAAAGGGAGAGGTAGTGATTTCTGACCATTGTTTAAAAATGGAAAAAGATTGAGCATGCGTTACCGATACGGGCAAGGCATTCCATAACCGCACTGCTTGAACCGTAAAAGATTTGTAGTAAAAGCTGGAGGAATGTTTTGGCCATCTCTAGTCTCAAGGTTTCCGATGCCCTCAGATATCTATTATGTGTGTCATGAAGGAACTTGAAACGTTCTTTAAGTTCTTGAAGTTTCTATCTAGCTTCTTTACAACCTTTTAAATATCATAATAACGGCACAGTAAAATCTAAACTATTTCAGTAAACGCTAAACATTTATTAAATTTGTCTATTTGTTCGCTTGAAATTATTTTCGAAACTAGTACAAAAGAGATTGATGTAATAATAACGTTGACAAAATAGCCATTAAAGATCACAGTTGTAATGGTCTGCCTTAATTCTTAAGAGATTCGACTTATCTATTCAGTTACGTGTCTGTTTTATGTACGAGTATGTAAATCACTCAAGTATGTGTATCAATGGACATATGCCCCATACATATAGCCTTCCAATGTTCCCACTGCTGGGACACAGGCCTCCTCTCTACCAGAGGGAATGGGCCATAATCCACTTCCCTCAGTGGTGGCCGAGTGGTAACGGCCCCGACTTACAAATTGTAGGTCACGGGTTCAAACCCAGCCAGGCGCATTACTTTGTGTCATTAATTTCATCACTACTGCATTCAAAACATCGTGAGGAAACCGGCATGTCCTAGAACCAACAATTCGAAGACATGTGGCATTCACCAACCCGGACTGGGTCCGCGTGCTGGATTACGGACCATTCCCTATATAAGCATATAAATAACGCCATGCCAAAAACGTAGTACCAATAAGTACTCTTAAGTCAGTCTCGTAAGTCTAATTATCTTCCAAACTATCCAATGTACCTACACCATTAAACACAAGCGTTCGTTTTTTTAAAGTGTTTCCGCTTCTCCTATACCCTTGCGCCGCACCCAAAATCGACGATAATCGTCCGAGGCGATTGTGCGCCGCCTTCAGGGCTGTACCCAACAATTTGAGGACATAAACCACAAGGTTACGATCTAACCACACAATTGGGACAAAGAAGATATTCGCAGAATGCAGTATTATAAAAGTAAATATCGGTACTTATTGAAAATACTAGCGCGGATTTTGATTTGATTCTGTGGTAAAGCTATGTTTTATATTGTGTTATTAAAGGTTCTAATCGTCCTTTAGTTACTAGTTTACTTGCGCAACTTCGTTTGCGTCACATAAGAGGGAGAGAGTAAAAATAACACCGTTTTTTGCAACATTCTTCATTGGTGCTTCGCTCCTATTTAGTCTTAGAGTGACGACATATGAGTATAGCCTATAGCCTTCCTCGATAAATGCGCTATCTAACACTGAAAGAATTCCAAGACCAGTAGTTCCTGAGATTAGCGCGTTCAAGCAAACAAACAAACCCTTCATCATGCCTTATATACAACATTAGTATAGACTATATGGTTAAGTATTGTTTGGAAAAATTGGAATAGTGGTCCATTAGGTAGGTACTTACTCGTTTGTGGAATTGGTCGCAAAGGGCACTTGAGTAACACGGGTGGGTTTTAGTCAGTAAGAGTCTGACACTCCCTTCCGCTCCACCCAAAATGATTTCCCATCCATAAAAAGGGACTTACTCGTTTAACTCCTATGAACTACAAGAATGTGATGATTAAAGTTTGGATTTACTTTACAATAACTCCTCAAAAGGGAGCAAATATCTAAGGAGGGGCAACAATTACAGAGCCCATTTTTCAATTCATAAGCCGCCATCAATTTTGCTACTTCTCATTTTTATGGTTCAGTACTTCAAAAGTAAAAAACGGAACCCTTTTAGGATCCTTTGTTGTCCGTCTTTCTGTCAAGACTCTTTATCCGAGATCTTGGGAACGAGTGGAGGTAATGAGTTAAAATTAAAACCAAACACTCAGGACTACAGTCCCTTATAGCTGTGAAACACACAAACTTCTAAGTTAACGTTAAAAAAATTCTGTTTATGCCCCAAGAAACATATACATATTTCGACACTCTCAAGGGATTCAAAATTTATAGGGTACTTTCCTTTTTTTGGATGGGAAATCATCAAATGACCCCTCCCGCCCTGGGTGGAGCGGTAGGGAGTGTCAGACTTTTACTGACTAAAACCCACCCGTGATCCTTCTTGTGCCCTATGCGTTCCAGGGCCGCGGTAACTCTTTCGAACAAATTCCGCAACCCTAGACTTTCCTTTGACCTAGAGTCATGAAATTTGACTAGAATATAGTTCTTACAGTACAATTAAAGGCATAATTTGAACATTTTGAATTTGTATTATAATCAGCCTTTCAATGTTTCCACTGCTGGGATACAGGCCTCCTCTCTAGGAGAGGGAATGGGCCGTAATCTACCACGCGGGCCCAGTGTGGGTTGAAATTTGTAGTATTATCGTATAATTTTTTTTTTTAAGAGAAAAAGGTTTTTCGTTGAAGAAAATGACCGTTAGGTAAATTGATTTATAAACTTCCGTAGGTAATGGATAGATACTCGGAAAAAATGAAGACTCGATCGGAACCCTCGGATTTCGAGCCAGACTCACACTTGGCTCGTCCCGCTTACAGCGGGCGCTGGTAGGTAGTACAGGAAATTGAGAAAACCAGTGAAAGTTGATTGTATAAAGTTAAAATTAGACATTCTTATATAGTATTTTCCCATTGAAGCTTAAGTTCAAGCTTGTTTCGGTTCAAATATCCTCTTGTAACCCACGAGACCGGTCTAAAGGCTACTTCACAACTGACTCAGATCTATTTCAGATTTATTTCGGCTATGGTCGATGTTTTATGTGAAACCTTCGGGACATTGCTCAGGTTTTATTATTGCATACAAAGGAATAAAGTGCAGGAATCTCTGGCCTGTGAAAGATGGAACTGTCAGACTGAACAAGTCGTCAAGTTCTTGTGTGTCAAAAACTCAACAGTTACTCACGAAGCATAGCATAATCATAATCAGCCTTTGAATGTTCCCTCCTGCTAGGACACAGGCCTCCTCTCTAGGAGAGGGAATGGGCTGTAATCTACCACGCGAGCCTCTCTCTACTCATGAAGCATAAAACCTTTTTATTCTTAAGCAGTGTTTATGCTTAAGGATTTAACGAAAAGTATTAACACTTTTGCAGTGAACCAAACATAGTGTTCTATTGTGTTCATTTTCGTAATATAACAGTGATCTTATGCCTAAAAACTCGCATCTTACTTGCCATAAAACACGTCCTAACACCGTGTGATCTCAGCTTAAAGTCCAGTCTCGGCTGCCTAGCCTGCGCGGGCGCTTACCTGAATAGTAGCACAATGAACGAATAAATTAGCCAGTGGGTTATTGCGATGTCCGGCTGACGGAGACGATTCAATGACTCCCATGATATACGGCCGCGGATCGCTACTGAAATACTTGTATTTACTTAGTTGTGCGCCAGTTTTGTGGTAAAAGACGTGCTTTAACAGAATTGTTTTAGTATCTGTTCTTGGGGTAAGGAAGTATAGAGGTGCAATCCTCGTATTTTTAAGGAGCGTTCACATTCTTTTCGCAATCGCAAACTGTCAAACACACTCTAATTTCCGTACATTTTGACACAAATTTGCTTAAATGGTTTTGCGACTACAATACTTTATTAATATGGTACGCTTTTTTAGTACAAAAATTGTTCGTTAGGTTGGCCAAGCATAATCAGCGATAGTGATCATTTTGTAAGGCTATTGAAATTACACATGGTTAATACCGAACAGTTCGGAGTTTTGACGATCAGTGTTTTCTTAAAGCTCATGGTTAAATTATAACAGAAGCACGGGTCAATTTTCTAGGTTAAGCAACGCTTGCCGAGGTTGGTCTGTGGATGAGTGACCATCTTAACATGACGAGACTTCTCCGTGCCTCGGAAAGCACATTAAGCCGTTGGTCCCGGCTGTCATTTGGAGATCTTTGGCAGCCGTTACGGATTGTCAGAAGCCAGAAAATCTGACACCAGTAGTCAGTGACAAGAAGTACCGTGTTCTCCAGTTAATGGGTTGTGGAGGTCTGGTAGGCAGCCGCTTCACGTAAAATACTGGTTTGAAAATGAAAACAATATGCGTTGAGTTGTCGCAACTCAACGGTCAGCGAGTCAACACGTCCCCTGAGGATGCCTCGTGGAGAGGCGAAACACGTGTCGGTAATGGTGTTGGGTTTTGCATTGCCTTCCTGCATGTGCTTAAAATCCTTGCATTTGCCCAGTAATCTTGCATGTGCATAATATAGCGGGCGGGAGGGAGGTGCATACCTGCAACCCACTAATATTCGCGGAAATTAAAACTAGATATATTGCTTTCATTTTCAAATTTAAAATGGATTTCCGCAAAGTAACGCCTGACTCAATCAATTTTAAAATACTGGTATTCAGCTTAATCCGGTTTGACTGGGAGCCGACCCCATATACAACACACAGAGACAGAGGTGTATATAAGGCTAGGCAAATGATGGTATTTTCTTAAAGTAACCCAAAAGGAATTTTGGAAAAACTACACTCAGAGTTTCCTTGTATAATCGAATTAGAAATTGAAATACCAGCCGGATAACAAAAGCTACTCCCGTAGCCCGAAGAAGAATCACAAAAATTAAGTGATATTGCTCACAGAACAGATCGAAATATTCTGGAAAGGCATCCACGTACCGCAAGGTTGACAGGTTGAAGGTGGGTGGAACGATTACCTGGTGAAGGTCGCTGCAATCCGTTGGATACGAGACGTAAAGGGCCGGTCGATGTGGCGACACTTAGGGGAGGCCTTTTGACTGATGGAGATCAGTGGACGTTTTTCGTCTTTTTGTCGCTATTAGAATGTCAGTGTCTAGAGTAAGACTTGTCATGCAATAGGTATATCTTTTCTTAGTTTCCTCTATGTTCATAACAATGTACAGTCGACTCTCGAAACCTCTCTATAATTCAAAGTTATCACGAGTTCCCTTCCAAATCTCTTTATATTTCGAAGTAAATCAATACATTTTTAGGCACTTGGTAATTTGAACGAAAAAATCATTGCTACATAACAAAACCACGCGTTAATTTGAACTCATCGGCGTCAAACACTCAATAATTCAAAGTTGCAGAGAGAAAGAGACAGAAAGGCTAATGAAATTTTGAGACATGTTCAAACTTGTATCATCGTACGTGAGATTTTCTTCTTTCGTTATTACGAAAGATTAATTGCACCTTTAAACTTTTGTTATTGTTAAATAATAGCAGTTAATAAAATTAAATAATAATTGATCAACAGCAAGACTTAATAATTAGTAGTTTTATTTATTTTCTCTCAATTTAGAACCACTTGATATTTCAAACACTCGATATTTCGTAATATTTTACAAGTCCCTCGAGTTTCGAATTAACGAGAGTCGACTGTATTTGGTGCTACTGCTATATCTTCTATGACGAACTGTATCTTTTCTCCTTTTTTCGATTCCACGGTTAACTCCTTAGATTTTTTCGGTCCAGTAGGTGGCTTTTTAATTGCAGCGTCTGTGGCATTAATTAAATGCCCCCAAAGTACAGGTGCATGGGCATTTGGGGCACTCCAATGTGCTGCTCATGTTCTGAACACCACACTCACATTGACTATCGGACGGGTCTATGAAACCCCATTACCAGGTTTTGTTTGCAGCGTTTTGGGCGCGTAACCGATTCAGTGCCTTCCATAAGGCCACTTCAGCTTACGTTCAGGTGGCATATTATGTTCCTTGGGTTGCAAGTAGTCGGGTGGTGGTGGTGGATGGTGTTCTTCCCAAAGCTTAGTTCTCGTGTGGCAACACTGTGCCTCAAAAGTATGGGGAATAGAATAATTAAGGTAATAAATGATGAACTTTTTATTTTATTTATTAGTATGAGTAGGCTTGCGATTGGCCACAATCTTAATAAGATCTGATAATTATATCTGTCTTCGCTTCGGTGTCAAACCGAATCCGACATGACTAGAAATTTATGATGATATATTTCACCTGCATCAGTCAACAATGCTAATCTAAACAATTACAATCACATACACAGAGAATTAATGTGTTGAAAACTAGTCTGATGAATTCGCCATTAATCAACGATGTTAATTTTATCCAGCCTAGTGAAGACAGCTTTAAAACCTGCATCAATATGCAAATAAGAAGTAAAGACTCGTTTATTACATCAGTCAGGTCAAGCTGTCTATTAGGTACAGTCAGCTGCTAAATAAGGGCCATAATCAGGGTTCAGGGGGCCGTCAATAAATCCACGGACACTTCCCTTTGTGCTCGATTGTCCGCCACCTACGAGCTACGTCACCTGTTGGCGTGCGGAGGAATCGTGTACTGTGCGTATTGGAGATTGGCGTAAGTGGGAACGGTTCCGAATTTAATTGTGCAGGTATTTATGTAAAAGGTACTTTTTCACCATTATAATTGTAATTGCCATGGCTCACTTGCTTAATCCAGAGTAATCTTTAACTTCGTGTTATTGCAAACCCGTGGCTATTGCGTATGACATAATTATATTTGTTATTGAAACCTCGTATAAACAATTAATTATGGTTTGTGTAAATGAACCTTAGACATTTAGATTATCTCTGATTTTTTGCAAAGGTGTTTTTTATCATGTTTTATGGGCTGTTTTGTCAGCGCTCTACAGCTATCTTGCCATCTTGGAAATATGGAAATTTAATTTATCTATTTAATATACTATGAGTGCACTCAACAAAAGATCGAATGTGACCTCAAGTTCAGTTTAAACTGAGGTATATTGAATGATATTCCTAAACATAAATAAACACACTGACATGAAATTATAAATACAAAATAACATTACAGAGTTTGGTTTATAAACTCGAGATATATTGGACAGTGTTTGAATTCTTTTTTAAATAGCGTGATTCTTCTTATCTGTGTGCTTGATTTTAAAAGGTAATCCTCTATTACCCATTTACTACAATCTTTATGATTCTTGTTACATCATTGAAAACATGTGTTTTTGTTTACGCACATTCGGCCCCCCAAGATATTTGTAGTTAAGATTGACACCTGCTGACCTGATCGTTGTAGATTGAGGACTGTATATTTCATTTTGCTAAAACACAGCATGCTATCGTTAATATTGACTATGGTAAAGAAAAAGCTTTGAATAACGATTTAATTGTATTATTTGCTGCATGAAATTTAAAACCAAATCAACATCTGCCACTTCTCAGCAACCCCACTATATTCTCTGAGGTATGCATACTCGTAAATTGAAGATAACTTTATTCATGTGATAGTAAAGTCAATGTAAATATATATTTTCTGCATTTAATTGTCTAAGCGTTAGATTTGACGCCGGCGAACGGCTCGCTTAGAATTTATTATCTGACTGTACCTGTGCATTAACAGCTTAGGGAAATAAATTCTGCGTTTTATATAGGTTTTAGAACGGTTTGTGGAAGTTTTGATGTCCTGATCATCTCTTAATGTATGTATAGCTCTAATAAACCTTAAGTATATGCAGTTTTACTCCTTTTACACACTTTTGTATGAAAAATGAGCTTCTAACTGCTTCATAGACGCAAAATGTGAATGAAAACTGCTTACTTAATAAAAAACGATATAACTCGTTTTTTGAATGATCGAGAACTCGAAATTATGTTTCTGAAACTGTATCGTTATTATTACAACGGTAACTATTGAGATAATTCACTTGTTCATCTTGATGGCTTACAATTTAAGTCCCTCGATGGACGGCACTAAGACATTGCCAATCCAACGATTTTTACTATTCAACTCGAAAATAGAAATTTTCATTTTAAAAATAGAAAGTCAAAGAGAAAATCCCAATGCCTTGACCCAACCGATTCGGAAACTAGTTAATTTGGAAATTGTGTGTCGATTGTGTTGTGTGTTGGCTGTTCGATCGGAGGCCATTCTGCATAGTTTGTGTTGTTGGTAACAGGCCACAATGATGCCAAGACAGGATAGCAGGATATAAAAGACCAACAGTTATTTTTTTAAAGTGGGAAGGTATGTAGGGACATCAGATAGCAATAGTGCTAGCGCTGCAAAATGTAATGTTCCCCCGCGCATATGGTTTAGCGGGCAGTCGTTTGCGCCGAAACAGTAACTAGCTTTTTGCCTCAACCACGACATGCATTGGTTTTTTGTATTAGTTTAAAAGTTATCTTGACTAACATAAATTAAGATGTACCTACTAATACTAACACTACAGTTTAAGGTTTAGTTTAGTACAATAACTGTCGTTTTTTGTGGTAAATAAACGCTTTGTCTTTCTTTTCTTCTTATCTATCTTACTTAACTAGTATAGCATTACTTGCTTACAGGGGAGCTCCAAACACAAAAAATATAAATGTAAACTTGTTTAAGCAATAAACCATTTTGTATTTTTTTTTGTATACGTTATAAATTATGTATGTGTGAATATCGAATAGACTGGTTTTACGAACTTGTGCATTTTATTTAATTTCCTTACTACAACCACATATAACAAATCCCAACACATTGAAAGATTAATTCTATAAAACAAACAGGTGTTAGTAGCCGTGTGAAGATTGCCCTCTAACCTGAATCCACTTACAAATACCAATGGAAAGCACAGGTGACAGCAGTTCCTTTTTGGGCACCGCACAGCAAAGGGCTTGCATTCCTTGGAATAAGCTATCTCATGAATTCTGACAGGCTAATCAGAAAGTTTAGAATACAAAGTACATAGATACACAGGTGTGTTATTCAAACAGCTCGAAGTGTTCAATCCTCATAAATTTCCGGCAAGGTTGGGCGGCGTTCACACCGTATAAGTATTCAATCGGACTGTAAATCAGTGGGTTGCACGCGTGCCATTGTATGTACAATGTACGGTGTGACAGCGGCCGTTATTCTCGAATATTTTGCCGGTTGTAACTTCATCACGTACGTATACTACGATGTATAGTTATATTTATGTCTTTGTTTGTAGAATAGGTGAAATCGAGGCCTGATTTTATTAACCGACTTCAAAAAGGAGGAGGTTCTCAAATTCGGCAGTTATATTTTTTTATATGTATGTACAGCGATTACGCAGAGATTTCTGATCCGATTTACGTGGTTGATTTTTTATTCGATGAAGTAAAGTTGCCATTTGGTCCCATAAGAATTTAGTTCAGTTTCGTCGAATAGTTTTTATTATATAAGCATTTTTGTTAATTTCAATAAATTATAGCAAATCTGTTGGGATAACTGAAATCGCATGTTTGTTTATTTTTTACACTTATCTAACCCACGTACGCTGTGATGGGTATGTTCAGCTGGGAGGGAACCACTAAAAAGTGAAATATAAAAAAAAAACTTTCAACAAAAAATACAACCGCCATCTAAAAAAAAAAACAAAAAGTACAACATAACTTTAATTTCGTAAGTCGGTGTGTTCAAAAAACAAAAAAGCAACCAAAAACACCGAATTCCGAAATTAAAGTTATTTTGTATTTTTTGGTTTTTTTGTTTAGAAGTCGGTTGTATTTTTTAGAATTATTTTCTCACAGATGGGCATCGAGAAAGTTCTATATCTCATTGATACACTACACTACAAATGTCATGTGACTTGAATATTTTTAGTGGAGTCATGTTTGGTTAGGCTACTACGGATTAGCCTGAACCGGTCTTCTGCTCGACTTAGACCATCCAATTTTATGAAGCTCAACTTTGTCTGAGCCTACGTAAGGACCATATTAAAGAAAGCTCGGCGAGGGCGACGGGCGTAACAAGACGTCACGGTCTCTACTCAAGACCTCAGCTTGTTAATATGGGATGTTTACAAATGATATCATTTCAAAACATTCCATTTTTAGCACATGTGTACATAATTTTGATCATTAGAAATCGGAAGTTATATTCCCGTATTTTTCTCACAGCGGTCGGCTACAGCTTCTTAAGATTGTAATTATAAAATACATTGAGAGATTGTAAACTTTCGAGAATTTGACAACTGTACATTTACATTTCTTTAATACGCATCAAAATTTGATAGTATATATCTGTAGCAGAAATTAAACAATCTTACGCATTTTAAAGTTATCCGGTGACATATTATGTATATCTCATCTCAGCGACAATCAAAATCCAAAAAGTTTTGAAAAATATTTAAAAGGTTCCATGCGGTACTTTAAAAGAATAACTTATAGACATATTCTTCTACTATTTAATGTCTGAGGGATCAATTAATGATAGTTGAGCTTTCTACATTTATTGTTTGAATTTGAACAATCGGATCAGTACTTCCTAAGATTACCCCTCACTTTACTGGTTTAGACTACTGAATCTGTAGTCAGCTACTTGATTGAAAAACAAGTTGGTGTAATATCTACCTAAGGTATTTGAAAACTTTTTGTTCCATCATTCACCAACTCTAAACACTAGCATTTGAACCCCGCCCATTCAGTAATTAAAGGTTTTTCCATTTTCCCGCTAGCCCCTAAACGCAATACCAAAAAATGTGAGTGAATGGTTAAGAAAAATAATGGAAATCAGATCGCGAAGCGGCGCCGCAACAAAGTTACCGTTTTGTCCCACTTAGTTAATTGAAACGATAAACGTTTGAAAGGCGATGGAGCGAGAAACTTCTTTAAGTAAAATATTTAACAGCGGACGAAGACTGATTGCTCTATTGTAACTGAAACGGTCCAAATTAAACACCAGAACGCGTAGCATGACCAGCTTATGTTTCTCTACGAATGCTACGAAATGATTTTTTAAATGATAATTATAGCAAAAATAATGAGAAAAATTTCAACAGCCAATCACATTATGTATTTATCTTGCGTGTTGTTTTTTTTGAGACGGTAGTTACTTTTCCTTCGATTTCTTTTTTGTCATTTTTGACAAGGCACTTATGTATCACTGTAATTCTTGGCTATTATTTTTCAATTTGTTTTTGGTTTCTTGCAATTCATGGTGGTCAGGCTACGACTGTCTGATAAGCTTTTACAGAACGAATATATCGGTAATCAATTCAGAGTCGGTCCCATACTTCTAATTGTTACTTTTTTTAGTACCATCATTTTATTCTACAATATTGAAAAGTAAGCATAAGCATAATCAGCCTTTTCAACGTTCCCACTACTGGAACACAGGCCTCCTCTCTAGGAGAGGGAATGGGCCGTAATCCATCACGCGGGCCCAGTGCGGGTTGGTGAATCTCACATGTCTTCGAATTTTTGGTTCTAGGACATGCCGGTTTCCTCACGATGTTTTCCTTCACCGTTTTGAAAGCAGTGGTGATGAAATTAATCACACAAAGTAATGCGCCTGGCTGGGTTTGAACCTGCGACCTAATTCGTAAGTCGGGGCCGTTACCACTCGGCCACCACTGCTCTACTGCACTGTATTGACAAGTACTGGTTATAAATGTGTAGCTGGGGACCCATTGCAAAAGCATACAAATGGCATGAATCGGCAAATTCTTCTATGTAAGAACCTATTTTATTTTGCCTGGCTTAAAGTAGGTAGGCTACAGGGGGCCGCTAACGGTAGTACCTGCCAGGGTTGTGGATTTTGTTTGAAAGAGTCACCGCAGCCCTAGAACGCAAAGGAAACTAGTCTAGTCAGTAAGAGTCTGACAATCCCTTCCGCTCTACCCAGAGCGGAAGTAGTCATTTGATGATTTGCAATACATAAAAAAAAAACAAAAGGTACTTTGTAATATAGCAGTATAATAAAACTAAATTAAAATCTCGGAAATCAAGCGGTCTTAACTCGTGGGTGAAAATGAATTTAAAAATATAGCTGTTGACATTTGCTGCGTGTTTTCTAACATGTGAAAAAAAGTGAGACATTGACTTTCAGTTTCTCCACATTATATTCCCAAGACGGGATTTGCACAAAAAAACATCGCATTGAAGGAGAGATTAATATGAAACTATCAACTCGTGCCCTTTCCAAGCCTGGCAACAGGGCTTTCTAAGTCTGTTCTATTTCACGACATTATTTAACTGCTCCAATGACCTCGCAGATTTTGCTTCTGAGTCTGTTCTTATATTCGAGCTTTGTCAATACGAATAGGATATTTTACTGAAAATATCAAATCAGTCCGTCTGATAGATTTCCAAAAAATATCGGACAAGTACTTTTTCTTTTTTGACTAATAACAAAAAATGAAGACAGTATGTTGAAAACTCGCGTGACGTCACTACGCGCTGTAATTTTTGCCTTTTTGCCAAAACTTTGATGCGCTTAATTTTTATAATTGTTTAACGATTTGAAATGACAAAACATCGTGACCTGCCACATTTCTACGACGAACCATCTATCTCGTGGTGTGATTCCTTAGCAATTGTCTGACCACGAAGTGCCATAAAAACCGACACATTCCGTCAATAAGATGAAAATGTTTGTCCAATCGCTGATAGCTGGTTGTCATTGCACATTAGACAACTGTTAATCCAATCAGCGGACACCATTCGTTTACAGTCCATTCAGCACACAATTCATGTGCACGTAGGTGTACTGTACACATTTAGTGGCTGTGAAACTTTTCTTGTCTTTCTTTTTTGGTTTGTCACTAATGGTAAGTCAACAGACCAGGGCAACAAGTCAGCAATTATAATAGTACCAGAATGGTCTATCATTGATCTCATATGGTAGATTTTTTAATACTATTTCAAAATAAATAAATTTAATATTAAAAAAAAACCTTCGATGGAACTGTGGCCATAAGCGACCTTAAGTCGAGCACAATCACGGGAAAAACTGGGATTGAAAGGGAGGTACTCACGGGTCTTCTTCACAAACGATGGTTTTCTCGTGGCGCCACTCCAATACAGTCCGCGGACGTCACTCGTTTGTCACTTAACACTTCACTGAATTGTTGAAAGTCTTCGTAGGTGCGTTTTGGTTACAACATTGTTCAATTATAATTTATGGCCGGCAGAGGATCGCACGCGCCATTTTTCGTTGAGTTCTTGAGAGTGAGTTGTCAAAGGATTGACATGAATGCAGAAGCAAGGAAATGAAAAAAAAACTTTTTACAAAAAATAAAACCGACTTCTAAACAAAAAAAAAACAAAAAGTATAAAATAACTTTAATTTCGGAACTCGGTGTTTTTGGTTGCTTTTTTGTTGTTGAACACACCGACTTCCGAAATTAAAGTTATTTTATACTTTTTGGTTTTTTTTTGTTTAGAAGTCGGTTTTATTTTTTGTAAAAAGTTTTTTTTTATTTTTCACTTTTTAGTGGTACCTACACCCCCTCCCCTCCCCCACCTAAACGAACCAATCACATTGGTGTAAAAAAAACGTACTGCTCCTTCGCAGAGTAAACTAAGAGGTCATCAATGTAGAAAATGTACATATATTTTTTAGATTTGTTGATTTTTCGAAAACCGCTTGGTTGATTTCGATAAAATTTTCATGGGACCATTTGGGAAGTATACCCTTTCCAACAAAAAAAGAATTTTTCAAATCGGTTGACAAGCGACGGAGTTATGCGCGAACAAACAATAAAAAAAAAAAAAAAAAAAAAAAAAAACATACAAACATCCGAATTGAGAACCTCCTCCTTTTTTAGAAGTCGGTTAATGAATGTAGGAACGGATTTGAATGAGGAAGTTGTGTGATTGTGCGTTAGTCAATTGATGGTTTCTTTTATATTTTGTTTTATTTATTTTGATACTTTAACAAACGTGTGTATTCCTAATCTAAATTACTCTAGGCTGAAAATTAATCGAAATGAATAATAATAACTACTGCCTTTTCCGACAGTTAAGGCTAGGGACAAGGGGAGAAACAAGGTGATGTTAACATTCGGAATAGGGTTGTTTCCTGAGGAATAAAAATATGATGCTATTTAGTCCGTCCGTTAGATTATCGAAAAACATTGGACCCTTATTTTTTGCTTTATGAAATCTCTAAAAATTGACGAAGATAAAAAGCTTCAAAGATCATGAGTGGGGGCTTGTGACATCAGGGCGTGGTAAAAATCGTCGCACGGAGTGACGTCACACGAGTTTTCAACGCACTGTATCGTCTTCGTTTTTTGTTTACCTACGTGAAAAAAGAAAAAATACGTGTCCAATATTTTTGGGAAGTCTATCTTACGGACTAATTAGATTTTTTTAGGCAACTACCCTATTGAGCGCGTGTCGCGTACTTACATATGTAATCATAACACAAACTACAAATTATAAAATAATCTGTAGTACATTTGGCGAAAATATCGCTAAACAAACATACAAAAAAAAGTCAGTCGAATTGAAAACCTCCTCGTTTTATTTTTTAAGCCGGGATGTGAGTGTTGTTTTAAAACTTTTTACAAAAAAATACAACCGACTTTTACACGAAAAATCGAAAAAGTGCAAAATAACTTTAATTTCGGAACTCGGTGTTTGTGGTTGCTTTTTCGTTTTTTGAACACCGACTTCCGAAATTAAAGTTATTTTGCACTTTTTGTTTTTTTTTTGTTCGTTACTTTGCGGAAATCCATTTCAACCTCAACAACAACATCATCATTTCAACGGTCAGCGAGTCAACACGTCCCCTGAGGATGCCTCGTGGAGAGGCGAAACACGTGTCGGTATTGGTGTTGGGTTTTGCTTTGCCTTCCTGCATGCGCATAAAATCCTTGCATTTGCCTTGTAATTTTGCATGTGCATAATATAGCGGGCGGGAGGTAGGTGCATACCTGCAACCCACTAATATTCGCGGAAATTAAAACTAGATATATTATTTTCATTTTCAAATTTATCATACATAACTGATTTACATCCGTACACTTCAACGTTAGGTTCAGTTGAAAGCCAGCGTCAGGCGCAGCTCCTAGTTGTGTGGCATTTTGCTGAACTGGACCTATTTAGCGCAGTCGTGGGTCACACAATGTAATTGTCCTAAAATTAAGTGTGCTTTTATTTGTATATTACATTGCATGTGTCAAATAAATTTATTTTCTTTCTTAGCTAAATTTCACTAAATGTCCGAGACAGAAACGAGTCGATTGATGCGGTATGCAGTTTCTGCTACCATATTATAATTCAAAATAGACGATTATTATATTATCTCCACGCGATCTAAACACGCATAATCTGCCATTATCAGTTGAGGCACATATACACTTACTACTGAATTATTCTAAACTAGGTATAATAATATAAACACTATTGGCTTAATGGCCAAAAGCTTCGACGACCATCTGTCGAAGCTGGCATTACACTGTTGGTTAAAGGGCCTGATACAGAAGGCAGTACTCCTCGATACGGCTCGTATTGTGAGGACGGTTCCTTTCTCTGGAGCCCTAACCACCGGTAGTTTGGATCCTGCTCCTGATACCGGCGGCAAACGCTTTTTGTATTTTAAATGATTTTTTTTTAAAGAAATATTTATAAATATAAAACTGTATGTATATAGGTATCTAGTAAAATAAATAAAGAGAATAAAAACTATAAAAATGCTGTCGAAAAATTCCTGCGCAATAATAATATTGGAAAATATTAAACTTCATTCGTATCCAATTATGAAAACTAAACTTGAATTTGAATTTCGAAAAGCGTTTTGTCTCTTTATACACAGAGTTGAACAAGCAGATGGCGCCTTTACAAAGCCGCGAGACAAGCGGTTCGGTTTTTCCAGTATTTTCAGCTTAGTTTCACGCGAGAGAGAATAAATATATACATGCATATGTAGGCTATGTACTAATACAAAGGCCAAAAGAATAAAAAAAATGCGAAAAATACTTTTAAAGTACCTACCTAGCACTGACCTGTAAAAATCCATTATTATTAATATTATTATTTTTTTATTATTATTCCGTTTATTCACATTATATTCCTATAAATTACATTTTTAAATATTTCTTAAAAAAAAACATAGAAAAAAACATTTAAAAATATAAAAAATAGTCGTCCGCCGGTATCGGGAGCAGGGTCCAAGCTACCGGTGGTTAGGGCTGCAGAGAAAGGAACCTCCTCACAATACGAGCCGTATCGAGGAGTACTGCCTTCTGTATCAGACCCTTCACCCAGCTGCGTAACGCCAGCTTCGACAGGTGGTCGTCAAAGCTTTTGGCCATTAGGCCGTTGGCCGTAACGATAATCGGCACAATGACAGCCGAGTCCACCTCCCACATGTCGACAACCTCGTGTGCTAAGTCAAGATACTTGATTTGCTTCTCTTTCTCAGCCTTCACGAGGTTCTCGTCATGCGGAATGCTTACATCGATTATCATTGTGCGGCGCACTAATCGGTCTATCACCACTATGTCAGGCTTATTGGCGACAATAGTCCTATCAGTGATGATAGACCGATCCCAGTACAACGTGACATGGTCATTCTCGAGAACTGGGTCGGGCACATACTTGTAATACGGTACCTCAGAATTCACAAGTTTGTATTTTAAAGCAAGTTGCTGGTGAATAATCCTGGCTACTTGGTTATGTCTGTGCAAGTACTCGCTGTTAGCCAGACGAGAACAACCAGAGATAATATGTCTGATGGACTCACCCGGACGGTGACATGCCCGACACACGTCAACCGTCCCGTCCTTCATAATATGCCTCCGGTAGTTGTTCGTTAGGATAACTTCGTCCATAATTGCACACACAAAACCTTCAGTTTCTCCGAAAAGATCACCGAAACGTAGCCAGGCCACGGACGCTGAGAAATCTACATCGGACCCATAGAGAGCCCGATAGAAGCGCCCGTGGAGCTCCTTGCCTTTCCATACCTCCTTGCGGTCATCTGTAGTATGTATTACAGGTTTGCGCCAGTTCTCTTTTGCCATGGACAACGGAGTGAGTCCCTTGTCCACTGCGACCACATCGCGGTGCATACCCACATCGGTTTCGAGAAAATATTCTCTGAGACTGCACATCTCGCGGTTATGGAGAGTCTTAGCATTTAAGAAGCCTCGACCTCCACATTTCCGCGGGATGTACAGTCTCATCACCGACGATCGTGGGTGATGCATCCGGTTTGCGGTCAACAGTGTACGGACTCTCCTAATTCGCGGAAATTAAAACTAGATATAATTATTTTCATTTTCAAATCCATTACTCTTCAGCTTTAAAAGAATCAGAATTAGGTACAACTTTGCAAAACAAGTTTTTCGTTTTTCAAATTGTAATATTACAGATTATTTCTGAACAACGGCTAATATAAACATAATATGATTTATGGTACGTTATAGAAACAGCATAATTTGAAAAACAGTCACCTAATCAAGTTACCATAGAATAGAAAGAAGTCATGAGTCATGTTGTAACATTTTTCCTTCATACTGTGTGCCAGCTACATTCTGAGTAAAATTTCTATTCATGAATCAACATGGCTTTTTGAGAGAAGCTCAAACATGGTTGAAAATTTGAGCTGGACAGCAAGACTCTAAGAATACCTCGTGTTATAAACATTTAAATAATGCCTATAATTATTTATGTGTATTTATGACTAAATACAATAAATTCTACGAACTTGTATGATAAAAGTAGTTGTATTGACTTAATGTGATTGGTCGAGACTTTGACAGTTAGCAACGACCAATCATAAGCAAGTAAATGGCGAGGATAACAGAAAATCCTCGGCGGGCATTTCAGTGCCCGCCATGGCCGACCATTCGTTTTTCGACATTGGTGTAAAACGCTTGTATTGCATTGCAGTATTAAACTCTGTTACTGTACGTCTATAATTATCGTAATAAAAAGTGTAAAAGTGGTTGTTTTTTTATTCAAAGTCCTTACTTCTGAGTGTGGAAGCAGTACGGCTCATACTCGGAATTATGAACACAAACACTGTCGCTTGTAAATGCTTTCATTTCCTGGCAGCCTCTGCAGTTCTTGAATCGCCGATCGAAAATGATGACTGGAATCGTACTTCAAAGTGGTTAAGAATTATCTTTTACTTGTAAACACCACGATAAATTATTCTTTCATCAAAATAATTGAATTCACAACTGTCATATTTTATTGATTGATTAGTTTATTCTCCACACTATTTCTCTCTTCGAAGCGGCAATTTAATCATACAAAATATGTATGGTGCCATGAAATTGATTAATAATTCAATACTCTTAATGCTCATGCTGCATACCCCTATTATGCGTCAATTTTCAAGGAGGTATTAAAGGTTAATTATATCGTAAATGGTGTATCCCGTCGCAATCCATCACATCATCACAGCTAACTGTTTAGATGTCCCGTCGTGTAACAGGTCGCTGTAAAAACATCGTGGAAAGTCCGAGACCAGATGAAAAAAAAAAAACAATTCACGTGAATCGAGCTGCTTTTATTACCACAGAAGTGTAATATATCATTTTTATATAAAAAAACTCTTGTTAACAGTTGACTGGCCAGCTATTAACAATGATATTATAACCTATTTGTGTTGCTTAGTTGCTAAACGATACATTCTATCTATACCAGATTAAATTATGCCAGTGACTTCGCAGACAAGAGAGAGAGAGAGAGAGAGAGTGAGAAAGAGACGAGATAATAGGGAACATGCAAAATTTTCGTCTTGCTTTCATTTAAAAGAATTCCGTGTAAAATAGACCATACAAAATTTAAAAAATTAATACGCTTTAATGTATTGCTAAAATTGCGATCATAAAGTGACTGTTTTCTTTTCTCGCGAAAACGGACGATGAAGTCACTCCCGTCTGCCAGAGATCATGAACTGTCATGTATTAAAATTTAAGTTAGTCTTTTCGTTGTCATAACAACAATGACGTCACTAGACGCTGATTGTTTACGTTCCGTTTCATGTTATAATCATTCGTAATAGTTGTTAAAAAACAATATTAACTACAACATTGCAGTGGCCTTTCTTTTATACTATTCTATCATTTCAATAACAAAATTTTCATGAATTCTGTAATTGCATCTTACCTATTGTATCGAACAATATCTTAAGTTGAAGTAACAATAGGATTAAAATTTATCTTTGTTTTAAAACCTAGGGCATGGTCTACCCTTTTTTGTGTTGGCAACGTGGTGTAAATCCTCGTAGATGACTTCCCTGGGACGAACGGAGGAGTCTGACAGAGTTCTATTGACTAAAACCACCTCGTGTTCCCTCGCACCCACGCACCGGAGGCTATGGGAGCTATGAGCCCCGACTGGTTCCTGCCACCTATACCGACCACCACATATCTATACTAATATTATAAAGCTGAAGAGTTTGTTTGTTTGTTTGTTTGTTTGTTTGTTTGTTTGTTTGAACGCGCTAATCTCAGGAACTACTGGTTCGAATTGAAAAATTCTTTTTGGGTTGAATAGACCATTTATCGAGGAAGGCTTTAGGCTATATATCATCACGCTTAAGCCAATAGGAGCGGAGCAGCGATAAGGAATGTTTTAAAATCGGGGATTCCACGGGGACGAAGTCGCGGGCAGCAGCTAGTTACCGTATATAAAGGGGGGACTTCGGCCTTCTATTTGCAGTACGCCTGCTGTGGACCAGCGACCACTCCAAATTTTCCTCTCCCTTTCCACTGCCTCCTTCACTTCGCAGAAGAAGATCACATGGCAACCATGGAATGAATTACAGATGCAGTAACAGATCGCTTCTCACTTCCAAAACGAAAACTTCACGAAAATAGATGCAGTGATGACACCGAGCGTCTGGTTCCCTCAGCTGCCTATGCAATGCACGTACTATCCAAAGCATCCATGCCCCGAGAGTATTTTGCGTCAACCTGAATGACAGGGAGCAGTGCAGTATAAAAAGTTTTCAGTGGGTGAAGGAATTAATATTTTCTTTTCTTTTTAGTTTTGGACAAACGAGCTTTAATACCCTAGTTATGCCTTTTTCGTGTCTCCCGCTTATATCTAGACAACTTAGCTATTATAGTAGCTTTAGTTTTTCTTAGTGTTTCGGTTTCGGGCCACACACAGATTTATAGTATCATAGCTGACGCACTGGCGTCTACAAGGAGTTCGTCTTACGAAAACCATTCTCGACGGTGAAATTGAAAATGTATCGTGGATATTCATTTTGAGACTATTGTTGGCCTCTGAGCGATCTATCCTCTCGGCCTATCCAGAAAATAAAATATATTATTAAATTAATTATATTATTTTCATAAGATTTGAATTGTAAAATACGCAGGTGAAACCGCGGGGCGCTGCTAGTCACTAAAAAGAAAGATAATATGTAAATTTGACGGCTTTTCTCAAGAATCCAAAATTTTCACGTAAAAAGATATCGAAAGTCTCGTAAATAAGGCACCAAATGAAAAATACTTAGCAAAAAAAGTATATGAACATTTGTAAACGTTTTTCTATTATTTTCACTTTAAATTGGTAGCTAACACAGTTTGAACATTATTTTTTGTTAAGATGTTGCTTTTATTTTTGTGATCAGTGGTGTGTACATTGGGATAAAACTGGCTAACATAGGTATTATTAGTAGGAGATGTGGAAACTGATACATATTATCTTCAAGCCATAAATCTACCTTGTACAAAGATAAATAAGGAAAGAAATTCTTTATAAGTGGAGAATTTCTAAAAAAATATCAAAGGCTACTAAGATTTACATACATACGTACAGTCGAGTACAGAGGCACAACGAGATTTGTACAATTAAATTATTTAATAAATAAAATAAAAAATCTTCGCAATCGTAATGAAACACGCAGTGCTAATAAGTCGGTTTCTATTTACTCACTAGTTCGGGAGTAAATCTACCTCGTATGTAACTTTACTCCCGAACTACTAGTGAAGTAGTTCGGGAGTAAAACTACCACGTATGTAACGGATCATTTTAGCCCCTTAAAATAATTAGAGCGCAAACAGAATAGCAAAACGCAGTGTTTTGATCTATGCTGACACAAATTATAACGAATAACAATCAACGACAAACGATTTTAAATAAAATTTATTACCATATTTTAAATATTTTTCTATAACAACACTCTGACATTAAAATGTAATTTAAATAAAATACTTTAGCAACTAACGAAAGGAGACACCATCGACAAGTTTATCCAGAATAACGGGTATTTCGGAGAACCGCTTGCAAGATTTTTTCCTTTTTCTGTTGTCTTCTGGGAGAAAGTTCCAGATTATCAGGTCTTCACCCGCCGTCGCTGTCGCTGTAAATAAGCATGTCTATCTATATTCCTTTTTTACGAGCATATTCTCTCTCTTCCAAAATCCCAGATACAAAGTTGAAATGATTTATGTAAAAAAGTATTCCAAATGTTCAGTAGACAATTTATCGAGAGTGTAATCTCCCAAGTTTTTTTATCGTTATAATTCTGTAAAACTGAATAAAACTCAGCTTGGGGACAGAAATACGAAAGTTTGTAATCCCTTCTGCGACGAATCTTTGTAGTCTTTTCTCACAAAACAATGATTGTGTAATTTGTATAGATTAATAACTATTGTTCGCAGTTATCCTCTTTTATGCAAAAGCCGGTAAATGATACAGCTCCCAATATTCTTCCTAGTTATAACTAGCAAAAAGTGATTCTTGAAACACAAATTCATTAATTATTCTTCTTTACCTAGGATATAGGATAGGAAATCATCAAATGAATTTTCCCGCTCTGGGGAAGGGAGTGTCAGACTCTTACTGACTAAAACCCACCCGTGATCCTTCTGGTCACCTTTGCGTTCCAGGGCCGCGGTGACTCTTACGAACAAATTCCGCAACCCTAGCAGTCCCTGACCCTATGGGGCCCCGTCTTCTTTGCTGACAGCTTTTTGAGGTGCGCGTGGAACAAGACGCGCTATCGACCCAGCCCGGTTGCTATTGGACGGCGAGTCACCCATAGCTCGCCATCCGTAGACCCACGCCTATGGCGGCCGGGAATCGCCTTGCGTTTCTTGACACTCGGGGCGTCTTCTGTTGCGGCGGCTGGGGCATGAGGCTTCCCTCTCCCGCACGTGGTCTGCCTCCTACTTCGATAGCATTACTGCTTCGCAGAAGGAGGTGACCGCTTCCCATGCCTCCTCGCTCCGGACCATGGATTAAACCAGGGCCGGACGCGAGAGGTCACCGTGACGTCTTCAACCACTCCTCAAAGAGGGGACTTTTCGCTGCAATGGTGGCATGCCCAGTGCTGGGTTGCAATAGTCGCTGTCTCCAAACCTCAGTGAGATGCCGGAGCTCCATCCGCTGCGCAGCATTTTGCCGCGGCAGCAGATTTTCACCCGGCGCTTCCACGTGTAGAATAGAATAGAATACTCTTTATTATGTACACCATATAAGTTACAGAAAATATAAATGAAGAAAACATTACATAAGGTGATACAATGGGCGGCCTTATCGCTAAAAGCGATCTTTTCAAGACAACCTTAGCGCGCAAAAAACGCGAGGGCTCCCGCCTCCAGATCCCACGGCAGCAATCCGGCAAGGAAGCTCGCTGCTTACCGTGCTAGCTGAAGACCGTGCGGTATCACTGGGCCAGCCGGATGACCATGACCCTCTGGGATATTATCAGGTGGCGCGCTGGAAGTCGCTTAAGCGGCAGCTCCCACACCGGGGCCCTGTAAAGGGCCATGGACCGCACGATCCCCGCATACAGCCTCCGGCAGGAGGCGTTTGGGCCCTCTAGATTGGGCAAGAGCTGCTTTAAGGCAGCTCCGGCCCTCCCCAGTTTGGGAGCCAAACGTCGGAAATGTTCAGCAAATTTCCACCAGTTGTCGAGGACGAGACGCAAGTACTTCATCGTCGACCCGACGGCGATATGAACCACTCCTACCGTTATCTGGGATCCCGATAGTGGCCGGTTCCGAGAGCCATGAATGCCAGGGCTTGTGCAGGGCCATCTCGAGACCCAGTTGCTGGATTCTGTCAACGACTGTTCTTCTTTACCCCCTCGTATAACAATTCGCACCATGAATTAAGATAGGTAGGTTCTCAAAATTATACTAAGTTCCTACATAGTTTTAACATTTAACACCTTATACTTCATTGTTTAGTCAGCTTATTAATTTAATGTAACTCGAAACATGTTTTATTCACCAAGTGACTCAGAGTTCCCGCTGCCAGTCTCGCAACAATAGTTTGTAAATAAATAATGTATTTCATGTATGAATTCTGCTAGAATTATATTGCCAAAGCTACCTTATCAACAACAAAACATATTTATAAATATTCACATCATTAGATGTAATATAGTTTGAAGAGGTAGCGTATATCTGTCACCGAAAACATTGAAAAATCCGTAAGATTATAAAATATCTTGAGAAATTGTAAACTCTCGACAAATTGTACACTGAACATTTGGCATACTATTTTACGCGTCAATATGTGTTCATAATAATAATTTATAATCTTTCGCAGTTATTCCGAGAAATTGTAGAGGAGCAAGTAATGAAACGTTAAGTATTACAATTTCAATATTCTATAGCTATGTTGCGCGGAGCTCCTGTTTCTGTCCGCACGGTTAAACAAATATAATATGAATGGCAAAAAAACCAAACCTATCCGTGTCGGGAAGCCCTAAGTTCCCAGTGCCCTATGTTCCGCTACATGTATAGACCAGAAAATCCGATAAATTGTAGAACCGTACACCGATAGGTTGCCAAAATGTCCTCAGTTTATGTTTGAGCTTTTTTTCACAAATTCGAGAGATCACTATCAAATTCTGATGCGTAAAAAAGTATTCGAAATGTTCAGTTGACAATTTATCGAGAGTTTACAATCTCTCTAGATATTTTAATAATTTTACGCATTACACAATTATGCGGTGACATAATTATATCCATATTGAAGGCCATACATATTTGCTTGAAGTAGTGTCAGATTATGAGAGAAATGTTTTCCCAACAAAAATAACTCTTTTTTTTCTCGAGTCAATCATGCGTTGACTATTGAATGGTTTTCTTATTATAATCGTAAATTCACGAGGCAAATAGAGACAGCAGTTATTATACCAATCATAGGTTACCTTTCCAAATTACCCCTTGCCTTTTCTACTATCGTGATTTCCTTATGCAGTATTTTTACCTCAACATAGTGTTACCTAGTTTGGTCCCGTCCGGACTGAACACCATTGTCCGCACGCGGTCCAAACCTGTGCGTCCCTCGCCCCACTGGTCCACCACGGTTTCCGGATCACTCATCACCACCAGCTGAGAGGATGCCTTAGGGGTCGTGGACTCCGTATCTGTTCAAAAATAAGTTGACTTGCGTCAAAAAACCGACCGTACTAAAAAAATCCAGTCACTTCCAGTCAATGTTGAACTAAAATAAATGCTACCAACTGCATCAGACTGTTTCAAAAGTCACTTGTTTCTTGAAATACTGGGTTAAAATTCAATAAAAAAAAACTAGGACTCCTGTCAATTCTTTTCACACATAAACGTTTGTTTTTGCAGGATGCCGTGTGTGCAAAAACGATGCGATCCAGAAGAAAATGGTATAACAGGGAACAGAGCATTTAGCCCCAAGAAGCCACAGATGGCTAATTACTTGTCGTGATATACATAAAGGTAATTAGCTCTTTCGCAAAATTATAAATATCGCTCATTTTGTACTTTGGTCCGGAAACAGGTGTAGCGACAACTGGTTTAAGTGATCTGTTTTTGGCTTCATTAATAACGAGCTTCTCCCCGCGACTTCGTCCGCGTGGAATAGTTATTAAACATTATTTATGTGTGCTCCGTTCCTATTGGTCTTAGGTCGATAAATGGGCTATCTTACACTGAAATAATTTTTCAAACCGCACCTCTAGTTCCTGAGATTCGCGCGTTAGAGCAAGCAAACAAACTCTTCAGTTTAATAAATTAATATAGATGAAAATTATTTCGCTGTAAATCCACTCAATAGTTATTTAAAAAAAAACTTTTTACAAAAAATAAAACCGACTTCTAAACAAAAAAACCAAAAACTATAAAATAACTTTAATTTCGGAACTCGGTGTTTCTGGTTGCTTTTTTGTTGTTGAACACACCGACTTCCGAAATTAAAGTTATTTTATAGTTTTTGGTTTTTTTGTTTAGAAGTCGGTTTTATTTTTTGTAAAAAGTTTTTTTTATTTTTCACTTTTTAGTGGTACCTACACCCCCTCCCCTCCCCCACCTAAACGAACCAATCACATTGGTGTAAAAAAACGTACTGCTCCTTTGCAGAGTAATCTAAGAGGTCGTCAATGTAGACAATGTAGATATTTTTTTAGATTTTTCGAAAACCGCTTGGTTGATTTCGATAAAATTTTCATGGGACCATTTGGGAAGTATACCCTTTCCAACAAAAAAAGAATTTTTCAAATCGGTTGACAAGCGACGGAGTTATGCGCGAACAAACAATAAAAAAAAATAAAAAAAAAAAACGTCCGAATTGAGAACCTCCTCCTTTTTTAGAAGTCGGTTAAAAATGAACATGAAACTGTAATCTATTACTAAAATATGCAATGTAAAAATGTTTGTCTATTCAATATTTCTGATGATTTTTCGTTGTTCATGTAGGACAAAATAAAGTGAATTTTACTTCGTGACATCTGTCAGCCAGATCGCACAAATAATAAGCCTTTTGATACAGTTCTAATAACATTTTAAAATGTTGTCGACATTATTTAATAGTATTATTTTAATTGGAATTATACAGAGCCGTATAACGTAACTCCAGATCGCTGTCTACGGACAATGAGACAAATGCAGTCGCGTGTCACAATACAGTTCCTTTAATTGCTGATTAATTTATCTGATAAAAAAGTTCGAGAAGCACTTTTATTTTATTTTTCGATCTTCCCGCCCCGCTTGATCTCGGCCTTATACGGATGTGACGTTTGACATGCGTATGACATTTAAAGTCGTGACATGTCACACACGTTACGACTTGAAATGACACGTGCCAGCTGACAATTGTTTGCACATCCGTTGACACCTTTGTCGACAAATAATCGCATAAACATGTGTCCGTGTTCTAGACACGTGTCGTACAAATATTTGACTTTTATTAAGATCAACGATTATGTCAGTCACTCAAATATAATATCGCTTAATTTATCTAAAAATGCGTTCAGCGCTTCAGTTGCATCACAATAATTTGCAATTAACACTGAAATAAGGTTATCCGTGTTGATCTAAATTTGAAAATTTCAATTAAATGAAGTCTTACAATTCTTGCGCAAGATTATGTTATTTGAACCCCTATGTGTTGAAATGTAATGAGCCAAGCGTGCTTGTAAAAGTGCATTCTTCGTTTGGTAAACTGTTCAAGTGAGCGGCTACGGGCAAATCCGAAACTATGAGGAAAAGCGAAATATGCTCATACGAGTCTCGGGCTCGAATTGATAAAACTGAAACTGTGAACTGTAATAAATCAATATTCCTAGACAGGAATCAAACTCTTAGATTTTCTATCCGAAAGTCGCTAGTAAGGTTAAAATTCTTACTTATTAAAGGAGCTAATTTTTAACAACATATTTATTTTGTATTTTTTCTGACGTAACTTACCTATTAAACATTGATCATTTAAAAATCCAATGACGCAGTTTCAGTTTTTAATGAAAATCGGATCCAAGACGACTTTATTTTTGCAATTTTAGCTATTCGTCATAATATAGTTATTTAGACTTGTTCATCCACGCCCACTTGAAAAATTTACCCCTGTATATGAGAAAAGACATTTGCTCTGGAAAATCAGCCTGCTACGTACCTCTACAAGAACTTTATACTCTTCGTAATGGGAGATATCACGATTTGTATTCGAAACAAGGTTCAAACCCAACCAGGCGCATTACTTTGTGTAGTTAATATCATCACCACTGCTCTCAAAACGGTGAAGGAAAACACCGTGAGGAAACCGGCATGTCCTAGAACCAAAAATTCGAAGACATGTGACATTCACCAACCCGCACTGGGCCCGCGTGGTGGATTACGGCCCATTCCCTCTCCTAGAGAGGAGGCCTGTGTCCCAGCAGTGGGAACATTAAAAAAGGCTGATTATGCTAACTTTAGACCAATAGTACTCTTTGTTTTGGATACCTGGATTCCATAAGCTAAGCACCAGCTCGCCCGTCTTCCTGCTAAACAACATCGCGTCGAATCTGTAGTTGGGCCTCCCGAGGGTTCGCTTCCGAACCTTGCCCGTGGGAGCATCCCACAGCGCCACGCGCGCGTGGTTGTTTGAAGTCTCCGCGCCTACGCCAAGCAGAGCGCTTCGCCATGGGTGCCAGGTTAGGGCCTGGACAAGATAGATGTTTGATTAAGATCGTGTACGCCGCATGGCATTTCATACAAATGTTCAAGTCACTATTTTGCGAAATGTCTGAACCCATTTTAATGAAACTTCACACATATAAGCAGGATACATATGTCTAAAATGTTAGTTAAAATAATTTTCGAAATGTCTTATTTAAAAAAAGATAACATTTATGTTTGTAAAATGGGTCTAATTTAACTGTAACACTATTTATCGAAAATGTTTTCAACTAACTTTTTAGACCTATGTATCCTGCTTATGTGTGTAAAGTTTCATTAAAATCGGTTTAGTTATTTTGGAAAATAAGGACTTGAAAATTTGTATAAAATGCCGTTCGGCGTATACGCTCTTAAACATTGATGTTCAAAGGAACTGCATCAAAGAACAAGGTGGCTTTCAAACTGAAACATTATTACTGTATCAATTCTTTTATGAAAAATTCAGAATTTCAAAAAATATTTAAGAGTGAAAATGAAAACAATATATTATCTAGTTTTAATTTCCGCGAATATTAGTGGGCGTTGAGCTCAACGGTCAGCGAGTCAACACGTCCCCTGAGGATGCCTCGTGGAGAGGCGAAACACGTGTCGGTAATGGTGTTGGGTTTTGCTTTGCCGTCCTGCATGTGCTTAAAATCCTTGCATTTGCCTTGTAATCTTGCATGTGCATAATATAGCGGGCGGGAGGGAGGTGCATACCTGCAACCCACTAATATTCGCGGAAATTAAAACTAGATAGGTATATTGTTTTCATTTTCAAATTTAAAATGGATTTCCGCAAAGTAACGCCTAACTCAATCAATATTTAAGAGTATAAATTGTTTTGTGCTTTGATGCAGTTTCTTTGAATACCAGTGTATTTCCTCCAGTTGTTTTGGATGCGGATGTATGTTTGTATATATAAGTTACACGTAGAATCGGTACACATGCGAAATCGCATTGATGAAAGAAAAAAAAGGCGGCAAGCATTTTTAATGAAGGGACACGAATTGTAGATACTGGGAGTTAGTTTCATAGTTTAAAAAAGTCTGACTATGACTGAAATTTAATGGAATAAAGAATATATTAATAATATTTATGTGTAGGATTATGATCCCAATTCACCCTGGTGAAAGGAAAACCAAATATCATAATATATTATAAAATATACACACAATATACCTAGTAAAAAAACATAATCAGTTGGTTTTGAAAAAATAGAGTGTGTTTTAGTGTTTTATTTATTATTTTTTTATTGAGGAATGGATATGCTCTTGACTCTAGTCTAGGTCGCAGGTGACAGAGACAAAGTCGACGATGGAATGAGCTTACCTAGAAGATGCTTGTTCCCTCTAACTTTGAAGAGATTAGGGTTGAATGCGAATATATACGAATTTTAAGTTCGTAGCGAAACTTTCGGATGGTGTTATAATTAACACGAGCAAAAGTGGCGCTATTAAGGATTAAATTCAAACTAAAGGGAATCTCTCATTTTAAGAAATTACTATTTTAGTTTCAGGCAAAAATACAATGATGCTGTTGTAGATTCTCGGGATCGACGTAGATGAAATCTTAAATTGCATCAAATATAAAATGATCACTTGTCGTTATTCTCTAGAAAAAAAAAAAAAAAAGTATTATATCAAAATCGGGCTCAAGACTCCTTTCAGTATTTATCGACATTCCTCATAGGATTTGACCATCCACCCACACTTTAAAACAACATCCCATATATACTAACCTTTATAGTCCAGTCTGATTTCAGACTGTAGAACAGCTGGAGACTGGGCCAGGTAAAGACCAAGATGTAGTCAGCATTGACAGCGGTTGCCGTGACGTACCGCGCGTCCGGAGACACCCTGACAATGAGGATGGCGTTCCGCTTGGCCTGCTGCCAGTTGATCAGCTTCCCGCTACGTGTGTAAGTGCCTAGCATTCCCTGGGAACAGCCACTGGAACCAGAAACCAGGCAAAGTTTATTATAGATTTTCAAAACTCTGGCTCTTTCGACTTGACAATTCAAAAGTGCCTGTAAAGGGTTTAATTGAAATAAATGCTTTGAATCTTGAATCTTGAATCTTTGGATTTCAAGTAAAGCTGACTACGGGGCAAGAGCCGCTTGCAGTGTCAAATAATCCATTTTTAGAAACATTCACATTTAAATTTAATATTAGGGGCCATCCATAAATTACGCCATACGATTTTCATGATTTTTGACCCCCCTCCCCCCCGTCATTTGTGATACCCTAGTCACGAAATTTAGGACTCCTCTCACCCCCTTGTCACACGATGTCACACTTCGTCGACCCCCTCCCTCCCCCTTAAAGTGTGACGTAATTTATGGATGGCCCCTTAGTAGCTAATTTATCTATACTAATATTATAAAGCTGAAGAGTTTGTTTGTTTGTTTGTTTGTTTGAACGCGCTAATCTCAGGAACTACTGGTCCGATTTGAAAAAATCTTTCAGTGTTAGATAGCCCATTTATCGAGGAAGGCTATAGGCTATATTTTATCCCCATATTCCCACGGGAACGGGAACTACGCGGGTGAAACCGCGAGGCGCTGCTAGTAAATAATATTTTTGTTGGTTTATCGTCTTTATACTAAGGCACTCGGAGCGCGGAGTTCGGCTAATGCATCATCGGAGCATCGGAGAGAAAAAATATGTCTTAGTAAGCACGCAACTTCTATAAAAACGGTTATATTTGCACAATTTGTTATATTTTACTGGTCAAAGCTTCCAAATGTCTATGTAACAAATTAGCCTGACCCTTGTGAACGCTATTTGCTCGATTCGGTCAAAGTATTATTGGCTTTGGGTACCTAGAAATGCTTTGTAACAACCAGAGGTCTGGATTTGTACTCAGTTGATGGCAAAAGGCCCTCTATATTCTTGCGAAATATGTTCTACAGGCTGACTTCTGCCGAACCCTTCGTGGAGACCAGCGTGTGATGTTCTGTTTATTACTAAGTAGCTTCCGCCTGCCGTGTCGAAATTGTCCCTAAGGAACGTACTCCTGGGATAATAAAGGATATCCTAGTAATTCCAGACTATAATCTACCTCTGTGCCAAATTTAATTAAGATTGGTTCAGCTGTGATTGAATAACAAAATATATCCATCCATCTAAACTTTGGCGTGTATATATAACTAGCTGCTGCCCGCGACTTCGTCCCCGTGGAATCCCCGATTTTAAAACATTCTTTATCGCTACTCCGCTCCTATTGGCTTAAGCGTGATGATATATAGCCTAAAGCCTTCCTCGATATATGGTCTATTCAACCCAAAAAGAATTTTTGAATTCGAACCAGTAGTTCCTGAGATTAGCGCATTCAAACAAACAAACAAACAAACTCTTCAGCTTTATAATATTAGTATAGATTATATATATGGACTACTAGTGGTATGTCCCGGCTTCGCACGGGTGTACATTAATTTATTTTAATATAACTTATGTTACTCATGGATATTGTGACATTTTAATGGTGAAAGAATTTTTGAAATCAAGTCAAGTAGTTCTTAAGTTTATTCGTAATAAACATACAGGTCTCTTTATAATATTAGTGTAGATGAAGATTAGAGTCGATAAACAACCCTAGAGCATGCTAAACCAAACCGTAAAACCAATTATTCTGCCTAGTTTTTAGGACAAACTGCCAAACTCTCTCTCTGCAACCCAGTAAGTGGGGCGATAGCCGTTGGCAATACTGGTGTCAGATTTTCTGGCTTCAGACTACGCGACTGTAACAGATCTACGATTGACAATGGGATCCAACGGTTTTACGAGCTTTCCAAGCTACGGCAGAGCCTCGGCTCGAGATGGATTGTCGCCCATCCGCAGAATAACATCAACAAGCGTTGCTTAACCTCGAAGATCGACCCGTGTGGTTGTTAAATAAGCATTTCTGTTACATATAAACATTATATAATGACAAGTTTTACGTGACAAACGAGTTCCCAGTAGGGCTCCAGTCCAAGGCGGTGATGGAGCAGAGACCAGGACTGACTAAATCCTGGCACCGGCACATGTTCTTCTCTATGCACTTGCTCTGCGCGTTGTCATGCACTTCCACTCTTCTGTTGTCTGTGCCCACCTGTTTAAAAAAATCTTTGTTACCGCCATAGAGAGTATAAAGTTTTCCCGACAGGTTATTTGTTTATGGACCAGTTTTATAATCAAGCTGTTAATGTGTCCACTGCACATATTTAGACCACTCTTGTGATACGGAACCATCTAAAATAGTGGTTCCTAATTTTATTTTTCAGAGGTCCCCGTTTGATGTTTAATATAAGAAAATACTGTAAGATTTATGACAACTGTTTCTAAAACTATTTCAAGAATAAAATACATTTTGTACACGCATTGGTGCAATAATGACAGTTAAAAATCATCAGTAAACTGTTTTATAAAATTGAATATGAAACATTTTAATGATGATGCTTCTATACTCGTACAAATTATAAATCTTTTATGGATCACCCAATAATTTAAACGGTCACGATGCAGCCTCTTAGTCCCACCTCGGTTTGTTGTTTCGTTCTCCTTATCAGAAAATCGACTTAAATATATCATGTTATTTTTTGTAAAAAAAACCTTTCAATACTCGAGGGTAAATTTGCCTATAGTCACACCACGCATTTGTCTACATCATTACTAAATAGAATGGTTACTCGAAGTCCTTTTTAATAAAAAAAATAAGGTAGTTGATGCTACGAATCAAATATAAAAGTTGATAAATTACATTCCACACTGAAGTAAGTAGTTTTTTGAATGCCTAAATGTCAATGTGAAAGGACCAGTAACGTTGTTTCCTTTGAAACCAGTAAACTTACCCTTATTAGGGTTCCGTACCTCAAAAGTAAAAAAACAGAGCCTTTAAAGGATCACTTCGTTGTTCGTCCGTCCGTAAGTCTGTCAAGGCCCTTCCTTGTTCTCTGGAACGCGTGGAGGTATTAAATTGAAATTAATATCGCAGATTTATGATCCCAACGAGCTCTAGAAATCAAGTTTCTCATCGCATTAGAAAATACAGCCATTTGTGCGACATATTTTTTACTCGCTAATAAATCAAAATCTATAGAGTACTCTGCCCTTTGACCTAGGATTATGCAATTGTGTGAGAAGGTCTGCAAGAAAAAGTACCAAAATCGTTCATTTGAAGTTTTATTACGACGTGAAGTATTTCGATGTACAAAGTTAAGTTAGTCCTACATTTCATTTCATCAGAGAAGAGTTCTTTATGAACAGTAGTATTTTTAATTATAACGAAAATGTGTCTTTATTTGTTTTTCCTTTCGTCATGGTTTCTGGACAAAAACCTACGGAACCCAAGATTGGGCGTGACTCGACACGACCTTGGCCGGTTTTGCTGTAGTGTTCCATGTCTGTCTTAATCAGAATCAATTTTTATTTTTATTTTTATGGTAATTATGTCCACGGCCTTCTTATAATTAAAAATAATTGTTGATAGGTATAAAGGTTTGCAGTAATAAGACTAAAACTTGTAACCTTGGTGTCAATTAGCGTGATGAATGCTTGACAGATATACTACTTAGCAAAAACTATAAACCACTAGATTAAACTTTTTCAGGAAACAACATGGTCCAGACGAAAATGTTTAGTAGTTTTTTCATTGTAAGAACCTTTAGACTTATTTTAATTAAGAGCCAGAGGAATAAGAATAGTTTTTTTTTATCATGTTGGTTAATTGTACATATGTAAATGTAAGTTTAATTAAAGTTATAAGAGTCAGAGAAAAAAAAAACATTTTTTAACAAAAATTTACATTGATGCTCCGCTGCTATTGGTCCTTCCTAGATGAGGGCTGTGGAATACTAAAATATGTTTTGGAATGGAACCAGTATTTCCTGACATTAGCGCGTTCCATCAATCAAACAGAGTCTAAAAAGTCAGTTAAAAAAAAACGAAATGTCTTATTTAAAAAAGATAACTGGAAATTTATGTTTGTATGGAAAATTTAAAATGGATCTAATTTAATTAAACTTGTGTAGAATTACACAACCGATATGAATGCAACTTTATACACATAAGCAGGAGCTTATGATTGTGTGTAAAGTTTCATTAAAATCGGTTTAGTCATATCGGAAAACTAGCTGCTGCCCGTGACTTCGTCCCCGTGGAATCCCCGATTTTAAAACATTCTTTATCGCTGCTCCGCTCCTATTGGCTTAAGCGTGATGATATATAGCCTAAAGCCTTCCTCGATAAATGGTCTATTCAACCCAAAAATAATTTTTCAATTCGAACCAGTAGTTCCTGAGATTAGCGCGTTCAAACAAACAAACAAACAAACAAACAAACTTTTCAGCTTTATAATATTAGTATAGATAAGGACTTGAAAATTTGTATGAAATGCCGTACGGCGTATACGCTCTTAAATTATGAAATTATACTAACCACGAGTAGCTTTGCTTGAGGGTCGAACTTGCAGCAGTGTATCTCATAATCCGTGACCCCCTGACTAATGATGCTCTGTGATCGCCAGGACCACTTGTGGTAGTTGCTGCCCAGCGCTGCCACCAAGATGTTATCGTTCGACCAGTCCAGTATCTCGGGAACTAGAAATAGTTATACATTGAAAATATTAGGACTTTTTGGCGAGGAGGAATATCGATGATTGGAAATGAGTTCTAAAAAAATACTCATTTACTAAGTTTGTAATCAACAGCTAATAATATTAACTTTAGTATAAAGAAAATCTTGAAAGTAAAAACATAAATGAGTATTCAATTAATTTCTCAAGTGACAATGTTACGTTGCACGAACGAACCCTTGAACGAAAGGTCTCTAGTTCATTATAACTATTGATGCGTAGGAATTACTCATACATATACAGTGTGAAATTTTAATGGTTGTTTTCCCGAAGCGAAATGAGTTTGTATCGGTAATACAATCGATTTATATATATAAAAAATATTAGACTCCATAAATGGTAGATTAACAATTGTGATAAACAAAACTCGAAAGCGACTTGAACCAACAGTAGTGCATCGCGCGATATGTAGGTACGCGGCGGTACGTGCGTCTCTTGTAGGTATCTACCTACTTTATGTCTAGTGCACTACTATTGATTCTCGCACTTTCGAGTTTATGAACACTTTTTTAATGATTTTAAAAAAAAAAACATTTATTTTTTTTATGTTACATCTTCATCATCGTCATTTGTTTTTTTTTGTTGTTGTTTTGTTTGTTTTGTTTTTGTTTTTTTTTGTTGTTTGTTTTGTTGTTATTTGTTTTTTTTTTGTTTATGTAAACGCATGTTTGACAAATAAATTATCTTTCTTTCTTTCTTTCTTTCTTTCTTAGTTTAACTTTGTGTTTCGATAGTACTACTGATGGGTAATCGTCTTGCTGCGGGAAAACAACCATTAAGATTTCACACCGTATATAGCGTTGCCGGGCGTCCGGATAAAGCCGGACACAGTCAGGCTTTTTGGTTGTGTGTCCGGCCAAATTAGACGGCGTCCGGCCTGTTCGGATATCTGATAGGCTTTTTTGAGCATTTTTTCGCTCTCCTTGTACCGCTTCTTACGTAGTGCGTCTGCGTACTAATACTATTGCAATAATTAAGATAGAATAATAATGAAGACTGGCTCACTCAAATTTATTGTTGTACGAGTATTTGTTTGTTTTTGTCCTTAGAATTTAAGGAGATTTTATGGTAAATGATAAAAAAAAAACAAATTGGCTGGTTGGTCCGGCTTTTCGGTTTTAAGACCTGGCAACTCTACTCATATTCAATGTATAACAGAATACACGCAATATCTCCTAAGGGTCATTGTACTCATCATTATGAACAACTTATACTATGGGACCAAACCCAAAATCGCGAAAAAAAGTCAGCTGTCCAGTACATTTTGTCGAGTTATGCGCACATAAATATATATAGAAGTCGTTTTTTTTTCGTATTTTCTGTGTTTTTTCCCATAGTGAAAGTTATTCATAATTTTCCCATAGTGAAAGTTATTCATAATTATGAGTACAATGACCCGTTCAGAGGTATTGTATTTATTCTGTTTCACGTTTCAATATATTATAAATGAATAATTAAAAGAATAACAGTCAGTTCAACCATGTAACAGTCTGTCAGTATAACCTTTTTGTACATATATAGTTTAAGTATACAGACTAATTTTGAACAAGTGCCCAAATATACAGAGGTTTTAAAATCATGAATACTAGTATACACAAATTTTGCGATGTGACGAATTCTGCAAAAAACTATACATTGCCACATTCAAAACTGCAATAGTATCCCAATGAAGAATTAATAAATATTTTCTTTAACTTTTTCATAGGATTGGTACACCGTCTTTTTTTAGGCTATCCAATTCTGATGCGTAAAAAAGTATTCCAAATGTTCAGTTGACAGTTTTTCGAGAGTTTTCAATCTCTCAAGGTATTTTAAAAACATACTACAATTATCTGTCACTATCTCTATTGTAATATTAAAAATATTACAATTATCCGGTAACATATACATATATGAAATTCCGATAACTAGCTATACTTTTGAATGTCCATACCTACTAAAGTTTGACGGCACGGTTGGCGTAGTGGTTGAGCATTCGACTGATGCGATGCGTGTCGCGGGTTCGATTCCCGCACAGCGCACGAGATAAGTATGTGAATGGCCAACAGATATGTAATTGTTCCAAGTCTGGTTGTTTGTGTATGTGGCGGTAAGGGAACGTTTTATCAAAAAGAAAAAAAAAACATAATTGGAAACCACTAATATTTTTTTAAATGTTTTATCTGCGGATAATGCAATGGCTGTAACATGACATCTCAGAATTACTTATTTCTATGGCTAAATTTTATGTTGCAGCTGTTTATTTTCTCTTAGTAAATGATGTAAAATAAATCTTCATTTAATTAAAATTAATTTATAAGTATTCCATACTTTCCCGCTGTACTTTATTAAACAGTTTTTATGACATCATGTATCAAAACCGTTCAATCTTACTAATATTATTATAAACGCGAAAGTTTGTAAGTATGGATGTTTGTTACTCTTTCACGCAAAAACTACTGAATGGATCATGATGAAATTTGGCAGAGGTATAGATCATAGCCTAGAATAACACATAGGATACTTTTTATCCCAAGATTATGTTCCCTTGGGATAATTTCCGATAAACACGCCGACAAAGCCGTGAGCAGCAGCTAGTCGACAACAAAATGCAATCTACATACATGCAGCATAGCTATAACTAGGTAGGTCCAGGATGCTGTCTGCAGACGAGAGAAAGCTCTTCTTCCTGGGAATACAGGGCCACAACTGTAAGGAAGCCTCCTCTTCAACTTGGGATGGTTCAGACGGCGTCGGCTCCAGGCCAAAGGCGTCGTCTAAGTAGCTCGCGTATCTCTTCTGTTGTTGGTATTTTGTATACTGTGGGCAATTCATTATTAATTAAAGTTTATCTCTATCCATTCAAAATCATAACAATATCGTACATTAAAAATAAAAAATAAAAATCCCAAAAAAAAGCCGGGACCAACGGATTATCGTGCTTCCCGAGGCACGGAGGAAACTCGGTATGTTAAGATGGTAACCCATCTACAGACCAACCTTGGCAAGCGTTGCTTAACCTTAAAGATCGACCTGTGCGGCTGTTATTCTTTGGCCACGAGCTCCTCAACTACTCAAACCTGTTCTGTGACTCAAAGTCAAACCATTTACAGGCGCTTTTGCAATGTAAAGGTTGCATGTTGAAAAGCGAGAGCAAGAGATCTCTATGGAAAAGTGGACACTCTCTTAAAGTTGACACATTCTTGACTATAATTTTATGTAACCCAAAGAATATAATATTTAGGTTACATTAAAATATAATCAATTATACACTATGTAGCAAAACCTTGTGATTCCTTAAAAGAGTTTATAAGTATACTTAGCAGCTAAGCATTCACGAAGTTACAATAAATAAATAAAACAAATTATTGGCCAAAATATTATAAGTAGGCACATAAAAAAGCCAACATAGCAAAAATATATTTATCTATCTCCATTAGTATTATGAAGTCCTCTTTAGAATTTGTATACCTCCTTGTAAGCAAATAAACTAGAAAAGATTTTGACCGATTGCAAAAATTCTTGAACCAATCGAATTTTGCATTATCAAAGCATCCAGAACAAATTCACTGAGTGATGGTGAAAATCGCATCATAACCAGCTCTACTGTTTTAAAAAACCTGCAGCTACACACTAACACAAAAAGTGACTTAATTAAGTACCTATAAGATATACATATAATCATATAAGTACCTACATAAACTTACGCCTTTATTAAATGAAAATATGTTCAGATACATGTTTTAACAGAAAAAGCGCTAATTATTTTTGAGGCGAATAACAACTTTTTTGGCCTCGCACAGTTTAAATTTAATATTAAGCTTTTAATTACGTTTTTTTTTTTGTTTTGTGCGGGTCCTAAATAAACATTTTTATTTCTTTCTTTCTTTTCTTTAACTTATTAGGCAGCTAACTACTAGGTTACAAAAAAAACTTGGTAGCGACTTTTAGCACAATTATATAGAATAGAATAGAAAAAAAAATATTTTGTATGAGAGCTACAGCAGGCAAGGGTATATAAAAACTAAATAATGGCTGCTACTAAAAGATAGCAAATATATTAAACAGGGCCAATGAAATAATAGGTGAGGTATTAAAAATAATGACTAGCGGCTAATATTAACAGTGGGATATCAAAAAAATTATTATTTGTAACTATTGGCTTCCATTTATATATCATAGTACGAGTATGTTTTTTTTATGACCATATTCATATTTTCTTTTCATCTCAGTTAATTTTATAAACAACCTCATAGCCATGAAAGCGTATTATCTACTTTTTATCCGCCATCAAGTGGTCGCCTAACAATAAATTCAGTTGCCACACCAAAAAATCTCTGCCAATTTAAATTTAAACAAAGCTTACACCTCAAAATAAAGCTGCTGCTTTATACTTAAAATGCTACTTTACTGTTACTACCAACCTATTATTTTTGCTGAACATTTTAATTATTTTTTAAACCCTAAATCCGATTAGTTTGTCATCGCGTTAGATAGGTACATGCCATAGAAAAAGTTTAGTAGAAACTATACCTGTACATTCCTGGAATTTATCCTGAATTTCTATGCCTTAAGGAAAAACATCAGATTTTTAATAGAAAGCTAGGACCATGTATTTACTAATTATCCACCAGACCAGCGAGGTGGTAATTGTTTCCGTTCCATTTGTCCCAGCGGGTCTAATAAAAAGCTCTCTGCATCGAATTTGCGTTTGTTTAATACGATAAATATATGAACAACGTTTGTATAAGTAAGTTTGTACAAAATTTGTTTAATAATTTTGTTGGGAATGATAAATGTTTGTCATGCGTTGTTAGTACTTACGTCAGTTTAGTACTTACCTAATTGTTCTAAAATACTTTACTATGATTCAAATTATGGTGAAGTGTAATAATTAAGAATTCACTATCAGAACTTTTTGTATTGTAAAAAGGGCCTAAATAACCAGCCTTACGATATGCCACTCACTAGCTTATAGCCCATACACAACCTTTTATACAGGCAAAGTTTGACCATCACAAATGCACATTTTTTTTTCTGTGGTCATTTTACACAACCACAAACAACAAGTAAAAATAATATAAACAGACAAAGAGGCGACAGATTTTCAGACAACTAAAAAGTGTGGAGAATACTTGTCTATGTTAACTAATTTAGTTTCATTGTTTATTTCGCATTCACTTGTCGTATTTTTTGTTTGTTTGATTTTTTTTTATTCAACATTTTTTTATACACAACATTCTTGAACTTCACTTGCTTCTAAAATGTATTTAGGTATATTGTAGCTTTTTTACCGAGGCTATCAGTGTGGAACCGCAGGGTTGCATTTTTTGTACCTAGCCTTTTTCTTAGACTTTATATTGGATACTGTCAATAAAATATCAGAAGAATTCATAATTGACTAAGAAATTTATTGAACGTGATTTTTTTTTCACACTGTCATTTCATTTCCATGACCTCAAAAAAGCTCATTTCTCATATCCCATTTTTCATAAAACCTTCTTGAAGAGGTTTGTCCCATATTGTGTAAGCTTGTGTGTGACAGATGGCAGGACTCACCCACATGTCATCGGCGCTCTTCCCTCTGGCGCCCCACTGCATCTTCCTGCTCAGCTCCGGAATCTGCTGCCGAGGAGCTATGAACCTATCCACCCGGGGTCGCTGCCCGTTCAACTGTAACCAAAACGTTCTTATATCAAACTCCACGGAAGCGCTACTGCGAAACATAACTAGTTTTCTAGTAACATTACTCGAAATACCTAGAAATGGTGTAAAACATACATGGAATTGATTATACTCTTTCCGCGGACGATCGCTCGTTTTCTGGGAATGTGCGCACTGGCTTAGCGAGCTTCTCAGAAAATGACCACTGAAGTGCGCAACACTGTTAAACCGAGGTACGCTATTCATTATTATTTATCAATTTCTATGTTTTGTCGGTAAACGATTAGGTCAAGTTAGAACTTACGAGAATGCAATGGTTCTGGTTAAAACAATTTAAAATCGTTTAATTTGGTGAAAAAACCGAAATTAGGGAAATACTTAAAAAAAAAAAATGAAACAAGTCTCCTAGGTGAATATTGTATTGAGTCCACACAGCCAGTTGAATGTTGAATTTCAGTAAGATTTTTTTTTTGAAAATATTCTAATAAGGTATTTTATTAATCATATAAATCCGTTAAGTAGTTTTGCCATCATTATTGAAAGAGCATGTACCTATTTGTCGGCAAACTAGTATAGATTTGGTATCATACCGAATAAAAGTTCCTAAAATGCAAAGACAAAATGATGACCGATCACTTTGGACTTTCCCAAATTTTTCCAAAAATTTGGAGTGCCACCAAATCGGTCGTAGATAAATGTAAATAGATATGTTCTTTTACTACATAAAATATTTTAAAGAGTAAAGATTTGTATTTTTGTATGTAACGAATAAACTCAAAAACTACTGGACCGATTTCAACACTTCTTTCACCATTAGAAAGCTACATTCACCCTGAGTAATAGGCTATATTTTATCCCCGTATTCCCACGGGAACGGGAACGACGCGGGTGAAACCGCGGGGCGCTGCTAGTACTACATAAAATCATTGCAATTTAAAGTAAAATATAATGTAACTGTGTATAGTGTACTGCCTAGGTGCCTTCGTATCTTGAAAATGAAAAAATCGCAATGTCCATTTTACTTGGTGCATCGTCCTCACATATATGAAGTATTTATTGTATTACCAAATATTGTAAAACATTGATTTCAAAAGAGTAACTATGGAGTTTCTTGTCCGTTCTTCTCCATAAGAATCTACCTTTGCGAATGGACGCTAGAGTCACTTAATTTATGATATTTTTTATTGATGACGTTCAAAAGTGCCGTTAAGGCCTAATTGAAATAAACGTTTTTGAGTTTGAGTTTATTGTGCCATAGTTTTGATATGCTCACATCCAACAAATATATCAAATTACGTAAGGATTTCGTTGTTTTCAGTAAAATGACTGACTTTAGTTACGATCATATCTGGCCTACTTATAGGCTCAAAAACTATATGTTGAGTCAACGCTGCCAAAAATAAACTGTTAAAAGCACATCAAATTTCTGTAATATTTGCCAGCAATACAACACAAAAATTAAGCGGACCGGAAAACTGACATTCACGGCTTTGATTGGCTGGCTGAAATAATCGCACTGAATCAAATGACTTCCCAAATTCCCTAGTTTTTAAATGAATCGATTTTCTGAAAATGAGTGTATTAGGCCATTGAAATTTAAAAAAAGCAATATGAGAATGGTTTCCATTTAGAGTTCTTTTTATACATAGGTGACTAAAATTAGATTTACACAAACAAGCGCCAATTTTAAAAATTCAGTACAGAATTGATTTAAATTTTTAAATATGATGGAATTATGTGATATATCTCAAAACGGTGAAGGAAACATCGTGAGGAAACCGGCATGTTCTAGAACCAGACATTCGAAGACATGTGACATTCAACAACCCGCACTGGGCCCGCGTGTTGGATTACGGCTCATTCCCTCTCCTAGAGAGGAGGCCTGTGTCCCAGCCCAGCAGTGGGAACGTTAAAAGGCTGATTATGTTATGTTATGTATGTGATATGCTTTTTTTTTCTTCGGTTAGATACTTTCACATATCATAATATAAACGGTTGGATGTTATTGTCTTTGGAAAATTTGAAAAAAGAAGTTATAATTTTCAAAAATATATATACCTACTTTATTGTAAAGATATATTGAAAATGTAAATTTATATGTACAGTACAGTAAATAAAGGAAATAACAATCATAAAATACGCATTTAAATTCCCGAATATTTGAAATGATTAATTTCGTTTATTTTACATCGAATATGATTTATCTAATTGAGCTTTCATATTTATGCTAACTTTTTACATCTTAAAAAAAAATATTAAAACTATTTTTTAGTGTTATGCTTACCGATACCTAAAACATTTTAAACGGCGAATGCCAAACGAAGATACATACGGTCCCAGTTTTTAAACTGCAACTTAATTAATTAATTATTTTCTTGCCTATTAAGATACTTGGGACAAACGGGAGCGGCGCCTCCTTTGATCAGCAGTACAAGACAGCTGAAGGTGTTAGCTAATAAAATGGCTATATTTACATTATTGCATTCTACACCCAATTTTAGCCGTCATTACGGTTAATTACACCTTAATACATATAAAGTTATGCGTTATTTTTGACTTTGTGAAAAGGTTCCATTTTGAAAAGGTAATGTATCGCATACCACCAGCTAGAACGTAACTTGGGGTTACCCCATAGGGATCTCTAAGGTCATTTGAATCCGTACTTTTTCATACAATGTAGTAATGCCAATCATTTTGCCGCAATCATACGTAATAGGGCTTGGTTATTAAAGCCGGGAGGTAGGCACTATTCATGTATTTTTTTAATGATTTATTGCAGTCTATGTTTTATTACAAAAGTATTAGATTAGTACTTTGTGATGTTGCAAAAAGTCTCAGTTACTGATGAAAAAATAAAAAAAGACTTGAATAATTAAGAACTAATTGTATCATGTTATGTACAGATGGAGCTTTTAATTAAAAAAAGGTGTTAATGAATAAGAAGTTTTTTTATGATATGTGAACAGAATTTTAAGTAGATTTGCCGAGATGGGAGTTCGTAATTCTTGAAATAACAAGCAAAAAATATAGTGACAACGTTCGTTTTCACACAATTCGCATTAGGATACAAATTAATGTAAACTTGTAAACAGCATCCACTCATTGACCTATCCAGAAGTCCAAGACCGACTTTGTCAAAGTATAAATTAATTGGTCACAATAATTAGAACCTACTTACAGCGGCGTCTGTATTATGGACATTTTAGAATAGCATTAAAGACATTAAAAAAATATGTTTTTTTTTTAAGAAAGTTAACGATACGGTTTAATTTAAAATATAATCCTTAGCTACCTATGAACCTTTGGTGCTTTGCTGAGTGACTGATATTCTTCACGAACTTTGACATTATCAATATTAGTGGTAAAGTCGACGAATTAAAATCGTAATTGCCCAAAATTAAATATAACATTAAATGCTAAATAGTTTTCGTTTTGGAGAACTTCAAGATAGCAATGTATAAATGTGTTTACTTACTGATTTTTTCCCAAAAGTTGTTCTGTTCATCATCATTAACACTGCTGCAAAGAATACTGCGTTAGTCTTTTGTTTATTAATCACAATTTTTCAATTAATCACGGTTTTATAGACATTTGTGATGCGATTTTAGATCATAACTTTTGTAATAACTGCCAAATGATTAATGTATTTTTTTTTGTTGTACCCACAATTTCGTTATTTTTTGTGTCGAATAATGTAGACAGAATTAGGCATTATTTTATTCAGCCAAGAATTAAATATCTTCTTTTTTTAAAGGATTAGTTAAACATGGATCAGCAATAAAATATGCCATCTTATTTGGAGTTCTTTAAATATAAAACTAAAAGTTTTTATTTCAATTATAATTTGTAAAAAGACCTTCGTGGTTTATGTTTTCTTTCATAATTTTATTGTCTCTGGTTAGTTGACGTTTCGCATCAGCTGGAGCTGGTGTTCTATAATTCCTATGAGTGTCTGGAACTAGATTCCAAATTTGAATTCTATTCTACTTTTTTTTTTTGAAGCGATACCGCTAGCTGAAACCTTTTTCTAAATGCCTCAATATTTTAGATTGACCTCAGCTCATCGATAGCGCTCATCAATTCCATACTACAATATTAGAATATAATATATTCTAATATTGTAGTATGGAATTGATGTATATGTATTATATATATAATTGATGTATACATATTATAATATTGACATATTATGTCAATATTATAATATGTAGTTAGTAATAATTCAGTGTTATTTTGCTCACTTGGAATGTTGGTCGACCTATTATTGGCGACTGTATAAGTCTGATGCTTTTGCTAATATTATTCATATGTAATGCTGTATACAGAAGCTGTTGGTTTGCCTTTAGTAAATAAATAAACATACTCTTTTGACTATTCGACAATCATCTTGGTTAAATTTGTTCGGTTGAACTAAGTGTCGAGTGCCATACTTTTTACAACTATAATATTACATCTTGGGTCAAAACTTTATCAATTTATCATTTAATACTTATTAGAATAGCAAAACTTTACGTTACAATATCATCCATTCGTTTCTAACCGACTGCCCCAGACGCAATGTAATGTGTTTTTTTTAGTATGTCTTTGGCACGCTTTGTACTGTACAAATATCAAGCCTTAACTAATAGGTTAACTAATAGGTTCGAAAAAGTATCATTTTGAAAAAAAAAAGAGTGGTAAGTGATATCATATTTTCGTTTTAATCGTGACATTATATATACTTAGTTTAGTTTATTTATGTTGGGAATCAAAATAAAGCTGACGAGAATACAATTCCAAAGATACGTACTAAAATCAATTAAATAAAACTGCTAATTTTAATTTCGGAAGAAAGTATTCAAAAAACGAAGAAACAACCAAAAACACTAACTTTCGAAATTAAAGTTATTTTATACTTTTAGTGTTTTTTTTTATATAGAGGTCGGTTGTATTTTATGATAAAAAGTTTATTTTTTATTTTTCACTTTTTAGTGGTGGTCATCCCACAGATAAAAGGACCAATCCCGTAAGATTTGCTATCATTTATTGAAGAGTTTAGTTTCCTATCTCTGTTCTACATCATAATTTTCGATTTACTTGTATATGCGGACAAGATTTTTTTTTCTCATAGTCATATACTCATCGAGAGATTATTGACTATCAAATTCTGATGCGTAAAAAAGTATTGCAAATGTTCAGTTGACAATTAATCGAGAGTTTACAATGTCTCAAAATAATTTATAATCTTACGCATTTTGTAATTGTCCGGTGATATACATACATATACGCACCTACCAGTTCCCACCACTCCCACGCCACTGACAATCACAAACATTTGATGTCTGCGACAGAGGCAAGTGGTATAAAGCCACATAAATAAATATGAACATTTATTCAACTATAAACCACGGCGTTTAAGGTGCCACACGCCTATTTTATGGTACTGTTGCTCATAAATTGTTATGGGACCGCCTCACTTGACGAAGTACGGACGTAACAAACATTATTCGTCTTTGCCAATTTGAAATATGGTTGAATATAAGATGGCATGGCTGGCAAATGGTGCTTGAAAATGCTGATCTTCTGCAACGCAAAAATTTGCGTTTCTGTCGTAGTGAAGTAGGGTATTGGGAATTTCAAAACAATGCTGATAATACTGTAAATTGAACGTTGTTGCTAAAATGCCAAAGGATATACGGGCAGTTTTTTGAATGAGTGAGCCGAGTGGTACCGGCCCCGACTTAAGAATTATAAAAGAAGGTCTCGGGTTCAAACCCAACCAGGCGCGTTACTTTGTGTAATTAATTCCATTACCACTGATTCAAACCGGTGAAGGAAAACATCATGAGGAACTAACCGGCATGACATTCACCAACCCGCATTGGGCCCGCGTGGTGTATTACGGCCCATTCCCTCTCCTAGAGAGAGGAGGCCTGTGTCCCATTAGTGGGAACATTAAACTGCTGATTATGCTAATGTTCGGCAACAAATGTTAACCAATCTGGAGAAATAAAACAACCTACAGCAACTTTAATAATAAAATGTGACAATTTTATCGGTAATATTGTCTTTTAATTGCTCCAATATATTTCATATTATTACTCGCTACAACGTGAGCTTACTCGCCGGTGTAAACGCACGTTTGGTCGATGGTTGCAGTTGACTGAGCAGGATGTGGCCCTTCAAATGGCAACCTGATGAGCCGTCACGATGGTAAGCAGACCAAACCTTTCTGACATATTATTTTTATCATTGAAAAAGTAATGAACAGTGCTGTGTATGTTTTTCAATACTTTTGAAATATGAAATTTGGATAAGCTGGAAAAATATTTTAAATTTCCGAATGAATAAAAATACCTCCTTAAGTCACTTATGATATAATTAAATTAATTAACAAATAATAAACCAATGTAACGAAGTTTTGTAAATTTAGGAACAAAGATTAATGGAATAGGTATAGTTGAATGAAACGCATAATTATCTCCGTGAGTATTTATTATTTTATGTTTTACCCACGTAGGACTGAATTAAAGTAGCTAAAATAAATAAAGTGATTTGTTTTTTAAAAATGAACTCTCAAAAAATGGAAAAAAATATGTTTTGATATCCAGAGCACGTAAAATAAAATGTAAATTTTCTTTTATTTTGTAATTGATATTTAATTTTTCTGTTGTTCAAATTGGATTAATGGAATTCAAAGATTAATCATTCGGTCACAGTAAACTTCTCTTCCCGATGTCAAAGTAACTTGTGCAAATGATATATTCATTTACGAACCAAATGTACATGCCAGCGGAAAATGGTGAACTCCGTTAGATTATAAAATATCTTGAGTGATAGTAAACTCTCGACAAATCTCTCAAGATATTTTATAATCTTACACATTTTAAAATTATCCCATGATATAGTACATACGTTATGACAAGTATTTAAAAAAATGTTGGAATTCTTTACATAAAGGTTATGCTGAAATATGTATTATACATATAATTGATATGGATCTAAGATCCGTTGATAAACTGATAGATATAGCAATGACTCATTAAGAAGTAGACAGACATAAGTTTATGTCATTCGTTGGATATTTAGCGTAATAATTGCTTTTTGTTGTTCATATTTTGGTAACTTACATAATAATGATAAAAAAAAAAATAGAACCGACTTCTAATCAAAATTTCGGATGTCAGTGTTTTTGGTTGTTTTCTCAGCTTTTTGAGCACCGTCTTCCGAAACTTTATTTTACTTATACTTTTTTGTATTTTTTTTAAATTAGAAGTCGGTTGTATTTTTTTCGAAAAAGTTCATTTTTTAATTTTTCACTTTTTAACCCCTGATGTAATTAACCCCCGACGTAAAAAGAGGGGTGTTATATGTTTGACGAGTCTGTCTGTCTGTTTGTATGTCTGTGGCTCTGTTGTTCGTGAACGGATGAAGCTATTTCAATTTTTTTTTGTATAAAAGGTGAGTTACGGGCGGGTGTTCTTAGACATGTTTGATGAAAATCGGTTAAGCCGTTTAAAAGTTGTGGGGAGTGAAAGCGGAGAAGAATAACTGAATGTAAGTAAACAAAAACCTAAGTTCCCTTTAAAAAGTTAAAAATAATTAAAAAAACTCAATGTTAAAGTACCTAAGTATGTATTAATAATTCTAAAAAAATACGTCACGTTGGGGGACCGCGCTGCTTAGTTAGGTAATAGACTATTTGTAATTAAATTGTTAGGTTTGGAGCGGTCCCCCAACGCGAAAACATCGTGAGGAAACCGGCATGTCCTAGAACCAAAATTTCGGAGACATGTGACATTCACCAACCCGCACTGGGCCCGCGTGGTGGATTACGGCCCATTCCCTCTCCTAGAGAGGAGGACTGAGTCCCAGCAGTGAGAACATTAAAAGGCTTATGTCGTCCTTTAAATGGGACCACATGACTTTTCATGTGGTCCCATTTAGAATTCGAAAGCTGGTGCTTGCCCCTGCTTTCGAATATAAAAGAATCATCAAAATCAGTAGGCACGCCCAGTAAAAACACACACAAAAAAAATACAGTCGACTTGAGAACCTCCTCCTTTTTTAGAAGTTGGTTAAAAATTATATTATGTGCTCTATATTTTGCGAATATACGCTGACGGCAATTTGTTACATAACAGCCGCCATAATAGCTTCAACAATTGTTAATAAAAAACATACAACGACGTCCCTTGTTCCATAGAGTGTTTATTTTCCAGTAACAGCTTATTCAGAGCAATTATATGTATATTATATTAATGAACTGTGAAGTTTTCAACTCTATAAATTAACACACATGGTATTTTTTCCTCGGGTGTTCCGTGAAACCAAACATACCCCGCTTGTATTTGGATCAAGCCCTTGCTTTGCAATCTTATCACCTTTGGGTCATAGAGATTCTTAACATATGTATATCATATTCATATTTTTTTATTTGTAAGGACATGGTCGGTACGTATACTAAATGTTTTTAATTTAACACAAATTGACAATTTTGTACATGACATACATCTAATATTATAAAGCTGAAGAGTTTGTTTGTTTGTTTGTTTGTTTGAACGCGCTAATCTCAGGAACTCCTGGTTCGAATTGAAAAATTATTATATGGGTTGAATAGACCATTTATCGAGGAAGGCTTTAGGCTATATAACATCACGCTGCGAGTAATACGAGCGAAGGAAACATGGAAAATGTGGAAAAAACGGGGAAAATTATTCATCTTTGAGGGCTGCCGTTGCGTGCGCTGCGAAAACGGTTCAAGACACCAAAAAAATATGTAGGAAAGAATTATTCCTTTTAAAATGATCTAACAAAATGTCCGCGACAGTATATGTCTATCTTTTAAGATTAATTCACTAGAACCTTTTTATGGTAATCAAATTTGGTCGAAAGGTAAAGTTGTATTGACAAAGTTTGTATTAAACTTTGTCAATTTTAAATCGATCGGGCTGAAGTTTCAAAATCGGGGTTAAAGTAACTATTCCACGCGGACGAAGTCGCGGACAGAAGCTGGTAGTATATACACTCACTTTTTTTCATTGAAGTATGTAGCTAGAATCACTGTATCAATCTGTAAAACGCAAAGTGCTACGGTACTTTCATTCTCGGGTTCTTTAAACACTTAAGTAACTTAAGTAACTGTGATAGTTATATTTATTACTAGCTGCTGCCCGCGACTTCGTCCCCGTGGAATCCCCGATTTTAAAACATTCTTTATCGCTGCTCCGCTCCTATTGGCTTAAGCGTGATGATATATAGCCTAAAGCCTTCCTCGATAAATGGTCTATTCAACCCAAAAAGAATTTTTAAATTCGAACCAGTAGTTCCTGAGATTAGCGCGTTCAAACAAACAAACAAACTCTTCAGCTTTATAATATTAAAATATAGATATGTATATAATTATAGTATTATTATTAGTAGTTAGTAGTATTGTTATTACTAGTATTATTTTAGTTTTATTATATTTTGATTTGTTACTTCAGTTTAAGGCTTCATATTCTCTTGTTCTTACACACTATTGTCTACATTTCTTTTTCGTTTATCTTTTCGCAGGTCTGCTGGAAGAAATTTCGTTTGAAATAAGTAGTTCCTTTGTAAAAAAATTGTAATGTTATCTCTTACTTATTGTATGTGTGTACATAAATAATAAAATAAATAAATAAACAGCCGAATAATTTAGTCTAGTATTTTTTTTTTTCTGGATGGGTAGTCATCAAATTTCTACTCCCGTTCTGGGTGGCGCGGAAGGGAGTGTTAGAATCTTTTTGACTACCACACGTGTTCCTTCGAGTGACCTTTGCGTTCCAGGGCTGCGGTGACTCTTTCGAACAATTTCCGCAACAATTTAGTCCAACCTTGTAACCTTGGTTGGTGATTAGCAGTTGCAGGAAAAAATCTAAATGAGGTTGGCACAACAGCGTGGGGATTGCCACAAGACAAGATAGGCTAGAACTATTGGGGCGTTGTTGGCGTCACTGTTTGAAGACCGATTTGAGATTAGTTTATATCCAAAGTGTAAGTCATGCTTTAAGTATCTATAAAAATTGACGAAAATAAAAGCATCATAGATCAGGAGTCCGCCTGTGACGTCACGTCTTGGTAAAAATTGTAGCGAGTAGTGACGTCTCACAAGTATTCAACGCACTGTATCGTCTTCGTTTTTTATTTACGTAAAAAAAGAAAAAATACGTAGCAATGTTATTCTTTTTGGCAATCTATTCAACGGGCTAATTCGATTTTTTGTCAAATCAGATTCAAATGTAAAAATTGCCATTTTTAACTTGAGCTGAAACGTTTTGCAGCAAAAACAATGACGTTTAGTCTCTACCTTCTACTTAGGCGATTTTAATCATCTCAAATCGGAGAAAGGATGTAATCGGTGATGTGACTATAATCAAAAGAATTATTTTCGAATTTATACATACGTATTCTAATTATAATACGTATTTAAATACGATATTTTCGTGTTAGTTAACTCTGTACGACTTAATGGTTGAAGAAATTATATTGAAGATAATATTGGGAACAAGGGTTACCTGACCACTGACAGGATGTGGCTTATCCCGAAAGAATTTTATTTTTTTACTTACACAAGTCGCTGCGCTGGCAAAAACTAGTTACGTTATACTCTTAAAATCAAATGGAATGACAGTTCATGCCCAATCTAGGCTAGCCAGTGTATATCTTTTTCTCGTGAAGGTTGCAGAATCAGTATGATAACAAAAGGTATGCCCTGGAATTTTGTTCATAATACTCCTTTTTGCTAATATCTTGAGTTTTAGTGGCGCTTGTCAAGGGGTTTGTACGCGGATGGGTTATTATCCAATTGTGATCGGTGTCAGGTGAAATTATACACAGTCTTCAATTTCCTTAAATACTTTAATTAACTCGTCAGCTGATACTATCTAGATTCACAAATGTCTTCACCTTTAGGCCTAACGAAAAAATAGGTGGTTCGTTTCGATGCCAATGTATACATTTTTATAATAAACTTCCTAGCCCTATTCAAGAACTAAGCAGAAATAAATTCAAATCATTTATAAAACGTAAGCTATGCCAGAAAGCTTTTTATACAGTTAAAGATTATCTTGAGGACAAGAAGGCTTGGGATTGAGCTGCTTCAGTTTTGTACACGGCCCAATGTTTTAATGTTTTTCTGTTTTCTTCTCTTTTTTTGCGCTTTTTGTTTATATTTATACAGTTTGACATTTTCATTTATTTTTGACATGAATGTTTACTTTTTAAAGTATTCTTTTTATTTTATTACAATTTTTTTTTTTTTGACATGAATACTTACTTTGTAAAGTATCATATTTTTTTTATTATTATTATTTTATATCAATATCTCATTTTGACATGAATACTTACTTTGTAAAGTATCATATTTTTTATTTTAAATTTTAATTTTATTCCCTATTGTGAATGTGAGGACTATATGGGTTATTATTAGCTTTTTCCTCTTCAAGTATTTTTTTTTAACGTTGTCTGGCTGTTTGAGTATTTTTGTGGCCTACCCAAATGTCCTTTCATTGGCATTGTTCGTCGAGTTGTTGAGCTCCTTATTGATTCTAAGTTGAGCTAATCGACTCTGACCAAGGCTTGCACTGACTGGACAGGTCCACTCAAAACGGTGTGGTTCCTTCTTAAAAAGACCACTTCAGACACTGATCTGCATGGTCCTCATATAACGTATTGTGAATATGGGGACCATTTAGATCGCTACGTCAGGGGTTCATTCATGTTAGTCTGGCGGTTTGAGTTCTTTAGGTGGCCTACCCAAATGTCCTTACTTTGGTATTGTTCGTCAAATCGTTGAGCTCCTTAAAGTTCTAAGTTTGAGCTATACGATAACTGACAAATGCTTGCACTGTTTGGACAGGTCCACTCAAATCTGTGTGGTACTTTCCTCAAAAGACCACTTCAGACACCAACCTACATGGTTCTCATATGATTTGACCAGTACAATTGTATGGACTTCAAAAGAGACCTTGACCTCTGAGTTTGTTTCGGTGTTTCTTCTCAGGGTAGTCAGCTAGGAAACACCGGCCTCATCTAGTTTTATAACGGCCAAAAAAAAAAAAAGATTGACGTGTAAAAGTGTTTTTACAACCTACTTACAAAAATAAATCATTTATCATTTATCATTTATCATTTATCATTTAACGTCCCAATTCATAATGGCCGTCATCACTATACGTCACCTTCGAATATCTGTCAAATTTGACATTTCTATTGACAATATATATTTTTTAATGTAGGGCTCGCTAACATAATGAACATAACATACAATAAATATTGTAAATATGAGTACCATGGAGCCATTTACAGGTTATAGTTTACTTTGTGACTTGAACTAAAATGGCAGTTGAGAGTATGTCATGCTCGCTCAAATGTCTCGCTGATGGTGGCGCGTGTGTCGGATCATTCGGTTCCCTTCAAAATGGTTGAGCTAAATGGTGCCGATACACGCGTCATGTTCGTGAACGGGCGCCGTCGGTTGAGACTGGTCACCTCTTAACTGCCACTGACTTGTTTTAATCTTTAATACTTTGAATTGTTTTATAGTTTCCTTTTTTTTTTCTTTGCATTGTCCTCACACATAGAAGCACCAAGGATGTAACCAAAGTTATGTAATACAGAACATGATTTAAAAGAGTGTCCGTGGAGTTTCTTGCACGTTCTTCTCCATAGAGATCTACGCTTTGGAACGTGCAGATAGCTTCACCTCTTTCGACTTGACAATTCAAAAGTGCCTGTAAAAGGTTTAATTGAAATAAATGCTTTGAATCTTGAATCTAGGTAAAAAAACGTGACGCCGCTCGTCAGGGCTGCCAATTATTGAGTTATGGAAGTCAGATATGCACTCCATGTAAAACTCTGGTTCTCAGCTGCATACATATCGACAGGGAGCCAACCCTAACGCAGTTGGAAAAAGGCTAGGCAGATTGAGATTGCAACTAAAAAACTTTTTACAAAGAAATACAACCGACTTTTCCACAAAAAATCAAAAAAGTGCAAAATAACTTCAATTTTGGAAATTAAAGTTATTTTGTACTTTTTTGATTTTTTGTGGAAAAGTCGGTTGTATTTTTTTGTAAAAAGTTTTTTATTTTTCACTTTTTAGTGGTACCTAAACCCCCTCCCTTCCCCCCACCTAAACGAACCAATTACATTAGTGTAAAAAAAACGCACTGCTCCAATGCAGAGTAAACTAAAAGGTCGTCAATGTAGACAATGTAGATATTTTTTTAGATTTTTGTTGATTTTTCAAAAACCGCTTGTTCGATTTCGATAAAATTTTCATGGGACCATTTGGGAAGTATATATACCCTTCCCAACAAAAAAAGAATTTTTCAAATCGGTTGGCAAGCGACTGAGTTATGCGCGAACAAACAATAAAAAAAAAAAAATACAAACATCCGAATTGAGAACCTCCTCCTTTTTTAGAAGACGGTTAAAAATGGCTTTAAAATGTAGTGAGACTGGGACTGATAAAGCGGATGAGTGAATTATTACAGTCAATCAAATTACCTACATGTAATTTAATTATATGTTTTGTCACGTCTATTTGTATGTTCTTCTACTTGAATGTTTTTGTGTAGCTAAGTGTATGGGAAGTTGGTAGCATTATAAGAATGTAGTAATTTATATTTCACAATTGATGGGGCTATCAATGTTTCTGTTTTGAATGATTGGATATTCAATAAAACACTTACATTTTTTATGGTTTTTTTAACGTTCCAAGCAATTAACTAAAATTTTCTGAAGCTGAAACCACGAGACCGTAAGTGACCAATTAACGATCAATTAATATCCCGACTTGGACAAAAACATAAGTACGAAGTTGCAATTCAGGCCAAGTACCGAACCCCATCAATTAGTCAGTGCGTTCCCATTAATTGGGACAACAATTGTACATTAGATCAAATTATAAACGTCTATTAATTAATAACTACCATCGCCGATATTATCTGACAGAACTATTAATTACGTATTTGAGTGACGGCAGAAGACAGAGATATATGTGGTTATCAGTAACATCACTCGGAATCGACCGTTGATTTACTGTCAGTTTGCACGCGATTCGAGAAATTATTAAATGTAATTGCAGCTTATTCCACTCGAAAATTTTGCTTTCAATGGGTCCAAAGAAAAAGTTAAAGATATTTAATTACGTTTTCATCTTCAAGTTTATACTGACTTCATTTTAGCAAAAAAAGAAAAGATATTTTACAAGTGCCTAGAGTTTAACTTCGTCTTTTTTAAACCTTACAAATTGATTGATTACTAGCACTTCGTCTGCGTAGGTTTAGATTTAGTAATAGGGTATTTTACTGTAAAAATCTAATTAGTCCGTCTGATAGATTTACAAAAAATATTGGACACGTATTTTATCTTTTTTCACGTAAACAAAAAATGAGGACGATACAGTGCGTTGAAAACTCACGTGACGTCACTACGTTGCTACAATTTTTACCAGCGACGTGACGTCACGTGAGTTTTCAACGCACTGTATCGTCTTCATTTTTTGTTTACGTGAAAAAAGAAAAAATACGTGTCCAATATTTTTTGTAAATCTATCAGACGGACTAATTAGATTTTTACAGTAAAATACCCTATTGTAAGTAAGACAATTTCCACCCTGTTTTACCCCCTTAGGGGTGGAGTTTCATAAAATCCGTTCTTGGCGGATGTCTAAACCCTATAAGGAAGCTACCTGTCAAATCTTAAGTTTGTAGCTGTTAGTTTCTGAGATTTCGTGATTAATCAGTGGGTGGTATTTCGCTTTTATGTACATATATGTATGTATATGTAGATAAATATGTACTGCACTCCACGTGGGCTGCGTTTTAAAATAGGTACTTAAACAGCCCCGCAGTACAGTGACGCATAAAAATATTTTTCGCTCAAAGACATTTTTTTTACAGATGTTTATGCTCTTGAGTCTAGTCTAGATTGCAGGTGACAGAGACAAAATCGACGATGGAATGAGCTTACCCAGAAGAAGCCTGTTCACTCTAACTTTAAAGAGATCAGGGTTGTATGCGTTCGGAAATACAGACGCAGGCAGAGAGTTCCACTCCTTTGCTATCTAAATAATTAGGGATAGGTTGTTTAGATGATACCGACCATGTACACGAAATTCTTGCAGTTTATTTTTTAACACCTTATATGTCAGACTAGCTGCTGTCCGCGACTTCGTCCCCGTGGAATCTCCGATTTTAAAACATTCTTTATAGCTGCTCCGCTCCTATTGGCTTAAGCGTGATGATATATAGCCTAAAGCTTTCCTCGATAAATGGTCTATTCAACCCAAAAAGAATTTTTCAATTCGAACCAGTAGTTCCTGAGATTAGCGCGTTCAAACAAACAAACTCTTCAGCTTTATAATATTAGTATAGATATGTAAATGCCTTTTTTGTATTGTTTTATTGAACTCCGAGTTCATAGTAGGTACATTACTAAAACAACTCTCAAAATACAAGCAATAAAAAATCGATTAATGTAATTTACTAGCTTAGTTTATTGTATGCACTAAACTGGCACGGCCCATTGCGAGACTTAAGGTATTCTCGAACGTCAGGAAACCATTGTTTTAATAGGACAGCGTTGCAGGGTATTTGAGTAAAGTAAATAAAATGAGACGAAAAAATGTCTCTGAAGCTGTGTTAAAATTCTCTACGATTTTCTATGTATTCGCCTCAAATATAACATAGCGCATTAGCATCGTTTAAACAGTTTCACTGCAATAAAGATTCGAGCACCGATATGACAAACGGCCTTTTCAGTCATATATCGGAATACGAAAAAGAAAAAAAAAATATCCAAAAGAACATTAAAAGTCAAGTTTAATGTTCACACGTAGTTACCCTCAATCTAAACCAATTTAAGTAGGAAAGAGCACGTTCGAGTGAGTGCAAACAGAACCGCGTACCTCATTAGAACTTGGAAATTAAGAGAAAAAATGCTATGAGAACAGAATAAATGTGTAGCAGGAAATCGCGTTTGAGTTTAATTTGAAAAGGGTGAAAGTATAACTTGAGGGTCATAATGGAAGTTGTGGAATTTGTTCTAAAGAAACACCGCGGCCCTGGAATGCGAAGGGCACAAGAAGGATCACGGGTGGGTTTTAGTCAGTAAGAGTCTGACACTCCTTTCCGCTCCGCCCAGAACGGAAGAAGTCATTTGATGAATTCCTATCCAGAAAAAAAAGTGTAATAGGGACAAAGCACAAAACCACCACAGCAATATCGGTAATCATCCCACTACAACCTGCAAAGGTTATGCAACTGTAGGCGAGCCAATTTGAAAAAAGAAATTAGTACTTTTTGTGCACCTATTAATAAGCACAAGACCCAAAAAAAAAAAAAACAAAATAGACTCCAGAGATTTCATTACAAATGCACATCTACATACTTCTAAATATAAGTGCGATTAGTTGCTTCACAGTAGTTTTTTTATTGAAATGGTACTAATACATAAAGTTTATTTTATAAATTGACGAAACAATCATAATGTAGTAAGGAAGTACGGTCAGCAACAAAGTCATCACAGACACCTGGCATAATGACAATATAGGATACATGAAGCCTCTTAATTAATTGACTTTTAAATAATGATGTGTGTATGTGTAAGCCTGCAGAGATAAGGAGGGCCAAGCAAATTTACCTAGGCAGGCGAGTGACTAGCTACCATAACGGGATCGTGTTAACATGCGATTTATTTCTTTACCTGACATTTTGTAAATAGAAAATATTATGCTATTGTGCTTGCACCCTTATGATCGTTGGTCGTCTAGTCTTGATATTTATCTACGTGTAGTAATGAGCATGAGAAATAGCACTATTATAGTATTAACAAGAAAGACTTGTTGGTGGAAGAGAAACAAGAAAGAAAGAAAGAAAAATGTTTATTTAGGACTCGCACAAAACAAACAAAAAAAATTACGTAGTTCAAATTTTAATTTTAATTTTAAACTGTGCCAGGCCAAAAAAGGTTCCTATCTCAGCATTTATGTTGCGATATTTAATTAATACCACAGCGCTGGTGTTCTGATAGGGCCTGTTACGAAAACTGTTACTGAAAAATTAATTTATTGGAACTTTATGCATCATCCAAAACTCTGTATTAAGGTGGACTTAATGCCATCGGCATTTTCTACCAGTCGAACTTTGGGTGATGCAAAGACAACACGGGAGGAACAACGTAAAAGAAAGGCAAACAGAGGAAGAAAAGAAACAGAGAAAGAAATAAATACCTATATATTATATCGCACTCTCAGAATGAAAGTGGCTTAACTCAAAATTCCTGTTACTTATAATCTTCTAAATATATATAACTCAAAAGTGACTGACTGACATAGTGATCTATCAACGCACAGCCCAAACCACTGAACGGATCGGGCTGCATGCCGGTAGATGTTATGACGTAGGCATCCGCTAAGAAAGGATTTTGATTAATTCTACCCCCAAGGGGATAAAATAGGGGATGAAAGTTTGTATGAAACTTCGGGCTGAGAGTTTCAAAATCGGGGGTAAAGTAACTATTCCACGCAGATGAAGTCGCGGGCAGAAGCTAGTTTTATTATAAACTCAACTTAAAAAACATAATCTAAAACCCATTGATGAAAAATATCCGAAATGTAATTGGGAAAGCATTCAACACGTTATACATAGGTAAATGATAGATGATATTTATTTTGTAAGTAGGTTAAACATAACACTTTTACACGTCCAATATTTCTTGTCATTTTAAGCTAGATGAAGCCGGTGTTTCCTAGCCGACTACCCTGAGAAGTAACAGCGAAACAGAGGTCAAAGTCTCTTTTAAAGTCCATACAATCCATACTGGTCAAATCATATGAGAACCATGCAGGTTAATGTCTGACTCTAAGGTAGCCTTTTGAAGAAAGTGCCACACAGATTTGAGTGGACCTGTCCAGACAGTGCAAGCATTTTCACATACCGGGTAGCTCAAACTTAAAACTTTAAGGAGCTTAACGATTTGACGAACAATACCAAAGTAAGGACATTTGGGTAGGCCGCAAGAATTACTCAAACTGCCGCTATTATTTTTGTATGTAACGAATAAACTCAAAAACTATGGGACCGATTTGAAAAATTCTTTCACTGTTGGGAAGCTATACTATCCTCGGGTGACATAAGCTATATTTTATCTCCATATTCCCACGGGAACGGGAACTACGCGGGTGAAACCGCGAGGTGCTGCTAGTAATGTAATATATAAAAAACGTTGCATAGAAAAGTTGCGTTGTTATTTAACTGTCTTTTGATTCCAATGAGTGAATCAATACATGACTGTGGTACCTATGTTAAAACATACTGAATTATTTCTAATTGATATTAACTATTTATTTATACACATCAAAAATACAAACATGGACATATTAAATTGTCATAATCTAGTGTTCAATACAACATTGTGCTACATGTAAATATACACAATATTTAAAATAAAGATTCTAAGGGCCTATCCATCCCCACCGAATGTGTCTCCACGTTGTCGTCGTGGTGGGGCTTGAGCGTCCCAATGATCTTGCGAGCTTTCCCGGTAGAGCCACTCATGCCGGAAGGTCGCAAGTGAGGGATCAGACCAAGAGAGACACACGCTTGCTCGCTGCTCTCTGGTACGCGTCTGATCATCAGACGTGACTGTGGGAGCAGCGAGCAGGTGGAGAGGTGAGGTGAGGAGAGGGCCCTGAGAAGGGGCGAAGCGAACAGGGACCGCACCCTTAAAAGGAAAACCATGAAAAAAGACGCTTGCAAAATGAGTCCCCAGGTGGGTCCCGACTGCTCAGCGGTCGGGGAATCCCACCCCGCTTCGGCGGGCTGCCCTCCGTACTCTGGGGTGGGCACCAAACGTCTTCTGCTTGCCAGTGGCAACAAGAGCCGAGGAGGCTCCAATTCATCGTCGTCATCCGGATCCGCCTCCTTTAAGGAGCTGATGGCGCACGAATTTGCAGAAGAGGGTTCGCCTGAGCGCCGGGGTGGCGTGGAGTTGGATTCCGGCTCCGCGCTAGACCTAGTAACGGTCAGCTCGGCGGGCTCTGGAGACGAAAGAAGGGGGGCTGCTGCAGAGAACATAAAGTTCTTCCGCAAGCGGCCCAGACGGGAGGACGACAAAGAGTCGTCCTCCGAGGGCGAGTTCGCCTCCGCCCGCAAAATCCCCACCGCTAGGCGGGGCAGGGGCAGTGAGGCAGGGAGGGGGCTGGCTCCCTCTACCCGGGAGGCGGATCGTCGGGCCGAGAGGTTGGTGGAGGAAGGGCGTCGCCCTGGAGGGAGCGGTCGTGGGGCTCCCTCTACTCTTCCGCCTCCTCTCGACTCTGACGACTCAGAGCCCCCGGGAGAGGTACCTCCCGCTGCTGAGAGAGGCAGAAAATTTGAGGAGGTGGTGGAGGCCGCGATTCGCGCTGTGGCCTTCAAGAGGAAGCAGTCCTCGAAGCGGGAGGCCATCAGCGCGGCCAAAGCCTCCATCCTGGCGGCAGCGGCGGCCAACGTCGGCGGGGCAAAGGAGGCCAAAGAGGCGTCTGAGTTGCGGGCGGAGGTCGCCCGCCTCGCGGTTCTTACGGAGCGACTCGTTCGGGAGAATGAGTCGCTCCGGAGGGACCTGGCGGGGATGGCCAGAGCGGCCTCCGAGGAGCCGCGAGGGGGGCTGCGTCCGGCAGCGCCGGAGGGGGGCCAAGTGCTGAGCCAGGTGCGGGACCTGGTGCGGCAGGAGCTGGCTCCCTTCCGGAAGCAGTTCTCCGCCCTGGAGGACATGGTCCGGCGTCCCCCAGCAGTGGCGAATCAGAGGGCCCCGGGCCAGCAGCGGAAGGCGGCTTCGTACGCGGCCGCCGCGGCTGCCAGCCCGGGAACGTCCGGCAAGGCGAAGGCAAAGGCCAAGGGCGGAGCAGCGCCAGGACGCCGGCGACGACCAAGTCGGCCCCGGCGAAGAGGGGTGGGAGGAAGGCTGGGGGAGGAGCGGCTAAGGCTGCGGCGCCAGTGGTGCCGCAGCCGCCCCCACCCCCACCCTTGGACCCTCCTGCAGCCGGGGCCGAGTGGCAGGTTGCTGGCCAGAAGCGGAGGGCCAAAGAGGCGGCCAGGAGGAAGGCGAGGAAGCAGCGGCGTAAGGCCAACGCTATTGCGGCGAGGCTTCGCGCCCCGAAATCCGCGGCTGTAGTGCTCACACTGCAGCCGGAAGCGGAACAGAGGGGCGTGTCTTATCTCGCCGTATTGAAGCGGGCGAAGGAGGCGGTGAGCCTCCAAGAGCTGGGCATCAGCGAGGGCATCGGGGTCAGGAGGACCTTGACCGGTGCCCGGAAGCTCGAGCTCGCCGGAGCGGAGAGTGGCCCGTTCGCGGACGCCCTGGCCGAAAGGCTGAGGGCGGTCTTACCCGCGGACGAGGTCCGGGTGTCCAGGCCGACTAAGCGCATCGACATGCGCATAGTGGGCCTGGATGACTCCGTGACGGAGGAGGAAGTTGTGGCCGCCGTCGCCAGGACTGGGGGGTGCTCTGCCGAGCTCGTCAAGGCGGGCACCCTCCGGCCTGACAACACGGGCATGCAAACCCTTGTGGTGAGCTGCCCCGTGACGGCGGCCAGAACTGTGTCGGAGGGCCGAAGGTTCTTGGTGGGATGGGTGTCTGCGCGGGTAAAACTGCTGGAACCCAGACCTCTGAGGTGCTACCGCTGCCATGTGGGCAACCACACGGGAGCTATGTGCCCCTCGGAGGTGGACCGCAGCGGACTTTGTTTCCGCTGTGGTCAGCCCGGTCATCGGGCCGGCTCGTGCGAGGCCACGCCGCACTGCAGTGCATGTGTGGCTGTTGGCAAGCCGGCCGAGCACTGGGCTGGGGGAAGGGCCTGCGCGCCATCCGCCCGGACCAAGGGCAAGAGGTCCGCCGCCGCCGCCGCCTCTGCCGCCGCCGCGGCTTCCGTCGCCGCTTCTGCCGCTTCTGCTGCGGGTGCTGCGACTCCCAACGCTCGGGAGGGTGCTGAGATGGAGTGCCAGTAATGGTCCCATTTCGGCCTCCTCCAGAGACAAGTCGGCCGCTGTGCTATTGCGCAGTGGCTGATGCCTGGGGACGGCGAGCGTGGGTGGCTCGCCGTCCGATACCAGGCTGAGTCGACGACGCGTTGTGCTTCACGCGCGCCTCAAGGAGCCGTCAGCACCAGAGACGGGGCCCCATAGGGTCGGTGCCTGCTAGGGTTGCGGAATTTGTTCGAGAGAGTTGCCGCGGCCCTGGAACGCAAAGGGCACATGGAGGAGCACGGGTGGGTTTTAGTCAGTAAAAGTCTGACACTCCCTACCGCTCCACCCAGGGCGGATCATTTGATGATTTCCCATCCAAAAAAAAAAAAAAAAAAGGTCCTATCCATAAATTACGAGTAAGCCTCGCGCATAGATAATATTATTATTATACAATGTGTATTAGTGGCCCATCTATAGCTATCAATAGATGGGCCACTAAGTTTTTCATTTTGTAAAAAGTGAGTACCCAAGCACAGAGATGGCGCTGTATATCTTGATGTCTGTTGGGATTTGTTACTAGTAAATCCTTTACTTTTTGAAATGATGATTGATAAGTCAACTAATATTACATTATGTACATATTTGTTAATGGTTTGTGGTTGAGTTTTCGTCTAAGTCGGAACTTTTGGTAGCACATTCGATTCCCACATGGAACAAACAACGTGGATAAACTACAAGTAAAAAATATTGTTTAACTATTTATATAGAGTATGTATCATCCTGCATAAGACATAATGGCGTGGGGAGGGCAAACATTTTTCTTTTAGAGACAAAAAAATGCTTGAAATTATTTTACGAAGTAGTGGCCGTTAATTAACTATATGAAGTAATTAGTCTACTAATCGAACGAGGAATGTCTCTCAATGAATTAATTTTCTGAACCTATAATTATATATTTCCACAATTTTACTTCAAGACCACCTTTACAGAGCATTTAAAAAAAACTAGATGAAACACGGGACCAATTTGTAAAATGAATTTTGAATAATAAGTATCAATTTCTTGTCATATTTTTCTAAAATGACAGCGACGCCATTTTTGTTTCCAGTGCCTGTGTCATTAGAGGGGTTGGGATCACATGTCCTCCACACCTGACAATTAAACATGTTAAAGGAAGTATAAATTCTGCTAACTGTTAACACAACCCTATCGTGTCTCAAGAAAATAAGAATTCTTTTAACAATTCTCAACTAAGTAATTTGTCTAAAATTTGGTTTTGGACTTTTTCATCTGAATTTTTTGTCTTGTTCTAGGAATAGCCTAAGTTTGACTAAAATAGCCCGATTTAAATGATCGTTAAAATAAAATAAGCAAATATTCTGGGCGTATCTTATTTTCTCTACCAGTACTTACATACCTCTAGATTAAATACCTCTAACCAAACTGCAGGTTACGGAACTACATGCATGTCACGCACGGGATACTTTTGTAGCTGACATTATCGTACAAAAAACTAGTTCAAAAAAAGGATGACGAAACGGGAATGGATTTATGAAGATCAAAAGCTCGAGTCGAGTCGACGAATCGGGAATGTGACATATCGGGAAGTACCTATTAGATCGTCTTATTGAAGAGAATTTGTATGAATGAATACTCTCTACTCATAAGTTGTAACTGTCACTACTACAAGAACATGTTTATGTAGTAACTTGCTAAAAGCAGAAAATTGTTTTATGTAGATAGTAGCAGCGCTTTTTAGCTACGCCATTTAAATAGTAAATTGTTCGATTTCTTATGTTAGATCAAACCAAAGGGAATCAATGACAGCACGGGTTCTCTGCATGTGCATTGTAGTCTCTGTTTGTCGGAAATACCTCTAATTTCCCCATATTTTTATAGATTTGGAAGTTGATCCTCTGAGCATTTATGAATATAAAGTATTATTATTATTTATTATATTTTATTTGACTGCAGAAATGTTCATAGATATATCAGCGATTGCTGGCCACGGAGTGACGCCAAAATCCTCACCTACTTCCACACTTTTTGAAATTATTTTTTATTTCTTAGTACAAAAAGCAGAATGCTTTATTTTTAAAAAGGATAGCTACTTCGGTTTATTATATTAAAATTTGTGAAAGTAAAAAATAACTTTCACCGCAGCCCTGGAACGCAAAGGGCACAAGAAGGATCACGGGTGGGTTTTAGTCAGTAAGAGTCTGACACTCCCTTCCGCTCCGCCCAGAGCGGAAGAAGTCATTTGATGATTTCCCATCCAGAAAAAAAAGGTATTTTTACTTTTTAAGTCTGCTAAAAAGTTCTTACGATTACCTACCTTATGATAAAATTATAACAACAACATTAATCTTAAAATTTTGGAAATGCCATGCTCGAAAACCTGCTTCCTGAACAATAGGAAATCGTCACGTCGAAATACTGCTAAATCCTATAGGAACCATTGGGATTTTCAGAATTATGATTTCTAAAATGAAGTGATATAATTCCGTTTTTTCATTCTCTTGTAAATTATGCAGAAATGAACTTAGTTGGTTAACGAATTAGGCCGACGATGTGATTCATCCACGAAACTATAGAGTAATTAAAATTGGGGCAACCATACCCCTTTTTTTTTACGGGGGGAAATCCTCATGGATGTCCTCCACCCTGGGGCGGGCGGAGGGGTCTGTCAGACTCTTACTGACTAAAACCACCCCGGTGTTCCATCTCTCACCTATGCCGGGGATCGCGGGAACATATGCGACATCCGTAATCCGCGGCTGGTGCCGGCCCGCCTCTGCGGGCCACCTCGCTTCTGCGGAGGGAGTGAGGTGTTTAACTCCCTCCGCGACTTCAGAGAGGGGCGCACGGGAACACCACGCGCCGCCACCTCGGGTCCGGATGAATGGGGGGCGACAGACGTCCCCAAGTCCGCCGCCCCTGGACCCAGTTACCTATGGGCGTTACCTACGGGCGTATGCTGCCCTCTTCCGACCCCCCGGTCGGAAGAGGGCAGCATACGCCCTCCTCCGACGCCCGGTGCGCCTGCTGCGGGCGGGGTCAGAGGTCGAGATCTCTCTTCCCTTTCCGCAGCCTCCTTCTGCGAGATAACTGTTTCGCAGAAGGAGACCACCGCGTCCCAGGACTCCTCGCCGCCGACCATAGATTGGACTACGGCCGGTAGCGAGAGGTCACTGCCCACCACAGAGATGAGGTCACGGCGCGGCTCCTCCCAAGCGGCACACTCTGCCAGCGTATGCCGCGCCGTGTCCTCCCGACAGTCGACGCAGTGGTGACACCGAGCGTCCGGCTCCCTGCCTATGCGACACAGGAACCTCCCAAAGCAGCCATGCCCCGAGAGGACCTGCGTCGCGCGATATGTCAGGGAGCCATGCCTTCTCCCGAGCCAAAGGTCGAGCACTGGCCGGATGGCCTCGACAGTGGAGGCCGGTGGAGTAGGGCGTGAAAGCCTGTCCCGCCATTCCGCCACCAGGACCTCGCGCAGCTGCGACCGACGCAGCTCAATGTGTCGCTGCATCAGTCGCTCGCCGCGCGCCCGCGCGTCCTCGCGCCACCGATACAGTGACGTGAGAACCTTCGCCTCCAGGTCCCACGGCGGAGATCCGGCCAGTGCGCAAACCGCCTCGTAGGAGATCGTGCGATAACCCCTGATGACTCTGACGGCCATCACCCTCTGCGGCCTCCGCAGAACTGTGATAGGGGCAACCATACCCCTGAGGCAACTGCCCTTTACCCTAAACCGTTGAAACCAGTTTAATTATAAAAGCAGTAATTCTTATTTTTCTTGGACTTTGTAAGCATTTTCGGGAATTAAGACTTGTTTTAACTTCACTAATTGTCAGGTGTATAGAACTATGTTACCCCACCTCTCTAATGACAAAGACACGGGTTTCCAACATGGCGCACTAATTAAACGGAATTTAAGAAAAATATGAAGAAAATTTTGTGCTTGTTCAAAAGTTTTCAAGCAAATTGATGTTTTTGTCATTAAGTTATTTAACAATGTTGATCAAGGTGGATATATAATGAAACAGTAAGTTAAGAGTTCTGAGAATGAATTCATCGCTAGACATACTTTGTGCGAATACTGCACTAATTACTCTATACCGCTAATTAATGATTCACATTCATTGGTTTATTAATATATATTTTTTTATTCTCTCTTGGGGATTGGGTTGGTGATCAGAAAATTCGAAAAACAATTATTTCGGTCACGAATGGAATCCATGGCCGGCGGTCTCACAGTTAGGCATTAAAAAACGGATCCGAGTATTTAAACTTTATACCAGTTTACCCTTAAGTAACAACACATATTTCTGCTAACAATTTACACATAGGATATTTATTTTTAACAGTTTTTGCATCTACTTAATTGCAACGAATCTTTGCTTTCTCGCCGTAAAGTAAAATCTAAGGAACGCAAGGTAGTTCGCGGTGCGGTAGCGCCATCTGTGATTCTGGCAGGGTAACCTGTTGGAGGATATTATTTATTGTACCTAATATTATTTTCCCTCCAAAAAGAAAGTTAGGAGGCCTGCGGATTAAGAACAAGGTCCTGGATAAATGTATACCTAAACATTTCTCAAAACCTAGAGGAAATGGCGAAGTTGTGACCGTTTTCATATCTCCATTAATATGATAAAGATTTGTATTTTTGTGTGTGTTTGTATGTTTGCAATGAATAAACTCAAAAACTATTTTGTCGTTCCGATTTCAAAAAATATTACATCATTAGAAAGCTATTCACCCTGAGTAACATAGGCATTTTATCCCCGTATTGCCACGGGGACGACAACAATGCGGGTGAAACCGCGGGACGCTGCTAGTTAATGATAAACAGAGACAGCACTAATTGCGTCTGACCTCACTCAAAACGTGTTACGGGAATTAATACGCTTTTGAGTATATTTTGTCCACAGATTTTTATATTTTAATTTGAAATTGTACTATTCATTATCATTATCATCATATCAGTCGAAAGGCTGCTGCTAGAGGACATAGGCCTCGCCCAAATGTTTCCATAACAACCGGTTGATGACATTGTACATAAAGTTTAAATAAATAAATGTTAAGATTGTTTTGTGCGGCTTTTGGCCACGAGCCTCTAAACATTTTCACATAAAATTTTTACGCACAGGAAAACTGTACATGTCTAAATAATTCTAATTTCAGTTCTATGAAACTTAAACATGTTCTAAACATAATTTATTGAAAGTTTTCTTGTAGCACACAAACAGTATTTTATAAATGTTATTTTTAATCTGCTGATCTACACAAATTGCCATTTACGATCTATCTACAGCACCAACATCGCTGCACTTGTAATATCACCGCAGGCGTCATTAAGACCTAGCTTTACTCCAGACCCGTCAATTTGACGTCATCATTACTTCCCATTGCAATGCTCATTACGTGCCCATGCGATCTGACGGCTAAATGATACTAAACTCAGTAATGTATGATCTTAATGTAAAGGGATAAACATACCGAAGCTTTTTCACAGATAGTTAAAATATAATTTTCAGTACGCTCACTCCAGAAATGGCCCCTTTTTTTCTGCATAGGAAATGATCAAATGGCATCTTCCGCTCTGGGCGGAGCGGAAGGGAGTGTCAGACTCTTACTGACTGAAACCCACCCGTATTCCTCCTAATGCCCTTGCGTTCCAGGGCAGGCGGATCACCCATAGCTCGCCATCCGCAGGTCCGCGCAGAACTGGCTCCTACTACACCGCTTTTAGGTAAAGCAGTACCTAAAGCGTAACACGAACTAGTGCGGAAAAGTGTACCGGCCAGCAACACCTATTTAATTGATTTTCATAATATTAGGTGCGACACAAAAACCGCGAGCCATTTTTGACAATAACTGGTTACTAATTATTGTTAATACATAAAATTGAGTTATTTTTTTCGAGTAAATTGTGTTGAAATACGTCACTTGATTTACGTGAGTATATTTTACTGCATTCTTTGAGGATGCATGGTTCTCAACTTCAGCTGTAATGACAATGATTTATTTATTCCAATTTGCATGAAAGAGTACTATTTCTGTTTCGTCATTATGTTCCAGTGTGGATGGATGGATGGACTATGGAGTGTCTTATAACTGGATAGCTCTAAAAGCTTTTGTAATTAAATATATTTGTTTACAACCAGCTATCTCACAGGAAACGTGTATTTTTCCGGGAGACAAAGGGTCTATGGCATGTAGTTTTATTTCGATAACATAATTTTGGTAATTCTATTAGTACTAGATGAGATTGCGGTTCTATAAAAAGTGCACTGCTCCACAGTTGCAGTAGTCTGATAAGAGTTTCTAGCGCGCGGAATATCAAAATAAGCAACTTATTTCGACAGACTTGAGGTTATTTTGAATTCTTCAATATCTGTAGAAAAACAACTTTGAATTACCTTCGATGGTAATTTTTTTATTATCATACTAGCATAATAATATTCCGTTTTTTTACCGTTCCCGTAATCCGTAGGCCGTAATCCACCACGTCACATGTGTTCGATCGTTCGACGTCAATGTTACATGTCTTCGAATTTTTGGTTCTAGGACATGCCGGTTTCCTCACGATGTTCCCGTAAGAATTTTGGGATATCATGTCTTAGTGCACTCGTACACTCCCCAAACCAAATTTTATCTTTCTATGACCAGCAGTTTTAGCTGTGCGTTGTCTGTCAGTCACTTAGTGAAAAGTTTATATGTACATGTGTTAGGATTAATAACCAGTCAAAGTAAATTTAACTATTTGATCTGTGTTGGTAAATAAAGTGCGAGACAGTGTGAGTTCTCAGTGTCTTTTAGTATATTCGTAGAATTTGAGCGTCGCGGAATCAATCCGCCACAAAAAAAAACGAACGAAGCTTTGTATGGCAGCAATAAGAATTGCTACGCCATCTATCCCGTCAACGACGAACTAAAATCCTTAATTGCAGTATCAGAGCTTACCGTGCGATTTGATCATAAATACATAGGTATAACAGTCCGAAAATCAACTATCGGGTGGTTGCCGGATTCTCCCTTTTCTATGGACTTTACAATCTGTTCGGCATTCCTCTATACTGGTGACCCTCGACATTGAACATCAGCGCAGCCTTTGTGCAGCTACCGCAGCGTGACGTCATCATCACTTCACCTCATCGTGACCTCAAAAAACAGCGAGTCATACAGCCAGCCAGTACCCACGGCTTCAACGGGTATCCTGACTAGCATGCTTACCTGGTCATCACTCTTAGCCTCATCAACGACCTTTGGCAAGCACACAACAACCATGCAGTCGGAGCTCCCTTCTCGTCCCTTTTCTATGGACGTTTGTGGGTATTTACAGCCTGTACCGCACACCTCTATTTGACTATTCTTACTCGTTTTGTACGTATGTTTTATTTTTTATTTTTTTATTATTATTGTGATGATACTACTAGGTCACGCCTTAATTACTGAATCGATTTGTAAATTGAACAAAAATCTATTTTAACGCGAACGAAACAGCAAGCAAATCTGGCAATTATAATAACGTTGTAAAAGTAATATAGTCTCGTGAGCCGACCCTTTACTATACCAAAAACTGCTTCATTAAAATACTCCTTGAATGCCCTCATATGTTAAGCCGTTTTGGAGATATCGAAACTAATGTGAAGTTAAATCTACCGGGTACTACAAATGCAAACCATATAGGTAAATTGCGCTAAAGTACCCCTGCAGTAAGTGTGCACTACGCCTAAAGAGGCATAATCTGAATTGTTCAACTATTATTTTAATAAATTGATATCAGTATCAATGATAATTATATTCCGCCAATAAAGTGGCCAATGGGAAGGCGTTGCGCTTTCTAATCGACCAATTAGAGCATTTTATAGCTCTTTACATATATGGGCACACTTAAATTGGATATTATAGTTAGACCACACAGGTAGCGTTTCATAAACGATTTGTTTATGCAAAATATGGGCAATGTGTCAAAAAAACGTCTGTTTGTACGCGATAAATTCAAAAACTACTGAACGGATTCTCATACGGATTTCACTAATGGTGATTCATGACACAGGTTTATTATATTATATTCTCTTTATTTACTGTATATACATATAAATTACATTTTTAAATATACAAAATATTATATTTATTATTATCTACAAAATAAAGTCTGCCGCGTCTAAATGTCTCTCTATCAGCAAGTGATACATTCAATTCAAAAATTCATTTCAATTTATTCAAATCACTGACTGGATTTTTATACAGTTTCACAAATAGACGGAGTAATTTATGAGGAAAACTATGGTGTATAATTAAGGTTTTGTATAAATTAACTGAAATACAATTATGGTTGCTGAACACGTCGTAGAAGACTGCTGACTGGAAGATTATGTATGTACGTATGTGCTCGTCTACCCGTGAGAAGCCAAGGTGGGTTAGATAAGAGCATGCTTGCAGAGAGGACAGTTCCCACTTCGTTGGAATCATGATCGAATGGTACTTAGAGTCTTTTTTATGTCCAGAATTATCAAATGACTTCACCCGCTCTGGGCGGAGCGGAAGGGAGTGTTAGATTCTTATTATCTAAAACCCACCCGTTTTCCTCCTAAAGCTTTTGGCGTTTCAGGGCCGCGGTGACTCTTCCGAACAAATTCCGCAACCTTAGCAGTCACTGACTCTATGGGGCCCCGTCTTCTATGCTGACATCTCTTTGAGGCGCGCGTGGAACACGACGCGCCGTCGACTCGGGCCTGGTTGTTATCGGACGGCGAGCCACCCATAGCTCGCCATCTGCAGACTCGAGAGTCTAACAATATAAAATACATAACACCTTCAAAGCAATGAACAAAATCGTGTGAACAGATAAGAAAATTAACTTTAAACATCGCGCGTCTTCGCACCGCATTCTACCGCACGTGCTCTAGTCGATGCAATGTAGTCAATCTGCACAAACTCATTCATAATATTTAATATTGACTTGAGTGGCAACTCTGCTCAATGCTGCTCAAATCCACATCATGTTCCTCATTCTATGCGATCTCCGATCTCGCTTTAGCACTATACAAAAAAAAAGAGTTCAACTTTATAGTGTAGAACTCTATGCTTCGCTAATATTGCTTTCTCGCTCAGACTGACTGACTTCTCTATTTGGCTTTTTCGGACCTCTCGGTTTTCGCCTACATATAGCGATATACAAAAAATAATTCTTGGTATATAGCTATATGTAGGCGAAAACCAAATAGAGAAGCCAGAATTGACCATTTGGATCAATTCTCGCGTCGTGATGAGCTTCGTCGGCGCGGCCGGAAAACGGAACGTACATACGTTAAAAATACTTATAAATTCAAAGTTTGTATTGTGTTAACATAAACACAATACAAACTTTGAATTTATACACTTTGATCAGTCTTTAATAGGGGATGATCAAGAGTATCATCGGCAATAATAGGCTAGTCGACTCGAAGCTCTAAAGTCTTGAGCATCGATGCCAAGTTGCTAGACTGTCAGTTTTCTATCGGTTGCATTTTGGGCAGTGTGTGACGGAACATAGTTTAATCACGCCGAGCTCGTTCCATTCTCGTACAATTACATACGTACAGCGATGCACCACCGTTACGTGGTGGACATCCCATCCACACACACAAAACGTTTTGGGAGTACATTTTGTGCGTACAGCTAAGGAGTGGAATTCTTCGTCCGAGTCTTTGTTTCCTGATAGATAAAACCAGGGAGTCTATAAGTCAAAAGTGAATAGGTTACTTCTATGTAAGCGTGCTTCATCTTCGACCACATCATCGCTTACCATCAGGTAGATAGTAGTCAACGCATGCTTGCCAATCGTAAAAAAAAAACCGTATTTTTCGGAAAATATCATTTTTACGAAAGAGCAATTTTAAAAAACCTAGGTACTCATTCGATTGTTCAAGTATTAATGATTTAATTTCCGTAATAATACCTACACGTGATTATGGTTTCCACTCATCCTATTTGTAGTTTTAGTAAACTCCAAATGTAATTAGGTCTTAAAATCTAATTAGGTAGCTAAATATATATTATTATATATATTTATATATATATAATAAAGCTGTCGAAGCTACCGCTCCGCAGTTGGGTAAAGAGCCTGAAACAGAAGGCAGTAGTCCATGACATGGCTCCTATTGTGAGGAGGCTCCTTTCTCTGGAGCCCTAACCACCGGTAGCTTGGGCCCTGCTCCCGACTCCAGCGAACTATTACTTTTATATTTTTAAATGTTTTTTTTTCATGTGTTTTTTTTAAAGTAATATTTAATATCAATTAGTGTGTAAGTAGATATACCTCAATAACGAGAATATAATAAATCAATAAATTCAATAATTTTCGAGGCCATCTATTGGTATACGATGACACTAAACACGTGAGTCACGGTAGCTCCTTTTATATATTCTAGATGTCGCTAATGTCAATTAATCGAAACAAATTCTTGTTAAGTTGTCGCTGGTCCTGGCAGGGGGGAGGGGACGAAGCGGCCGAATATATAATAAGAGTTTCCAGTCGAGAGGATCCGGCAATTGGGTCTCAAGGTGCCCTTTCACAGGAGCGAAGCTATGTGCTTTCATGGCTCTAGGAACGTGCCACCATCGGGGTCCCATATAACAGAAGACGGGGTTAACCTCAGCGTCGGCTCGGCGAAGAATACCCAGGACTCGTCCTTGACAGCCGATGAAACTCCGTCGAGCACTTCCGACGGAGGGGTCGCGGGTGTTGTGCGGTCCATGTCCTTTTATGATGCCTTGGCGTGAGCGCTTTCTTGAACGCAGCAACCAGCCCGCAGCTTAAACGCGTCCAAGAGGGCCATGGCCATCCGGGTGCACTACAGCAAAACTCCGCTGCCACGGCAAATCAAAGGACGTTGGATGGAGCTCCGGCAATATCTCATGGTGGTATGGAGAGAGTTGTCGGACCTAGTAAGTAGAAATATACTTTATTCATAATCTGTCTAGCCTTTTCCCAACTATATTGAGGTCGGCTCCCAGTCAAACCGGATTCAGATGCATACCAGTATTTTACGTGAAGCGGTTGCCTACCAGACCTCCACAACCCATTAACTGGGAAACACGGTACTTGGCAGTTGCAGGTGTCAGATATTCTGGCTTCTGATAATCCGTAACGACTGCCAAAGATCTCCAAATGACAGGCGGTACCAACGGCTTAACGTGTTTTCCGAGGCACAGAGAAGTATCGTTATGTTTAGATGGTCACTGTTGACCACCAAATCAACAGGGATTCGAAGGCTAGGCCTAATAAAAGCTCACAAAAATATAGAATTAAAATAAATTTATTAAAACAAATTCACGCTAAACCACCCCGTTGCTAGCCGACCGACACCAACAAGCCCTAGCAACGGGGTTGCCAGATCTGTCGCCAACATCTCTCCCCCCTGGTAAGAACTCAAAGTCTTACCAAAGTAGGTAGTCATGGTGACAGATCTAGTTTTACAAGCTTTCGCACAGGACGGCGTAGGACCCCTGCGCGAGTCCTTACGTCAGCCACTCGCACAACTCCGTCTCTACCAGGGAACACTTGCACAACCCTACCACGAGGCCAGATCCCTCTAGGGAAATTTGGATCTGCTATTAGCACGACATCTCCAGTCTCAAGGTTTTGGTGTTCTAAAGAAGAGCCCCGAGGCAAAAGATTGGGCAAGTATTCCCTTAGCCAACGTGACCAAAATTGGTCAGCGAGGCGATTAGCCTTCAGCCATCCTTGCCTGCTAACGAGATCTGCATCTGAGGATTCTGGCGATGGCAGCGTACGGTGCGTTCCTAACAAGAAATGATTCGGAGTCAGGGCTGGTTCGTCTTCCTGTGCTACCGGCACGTGAGTTAACGGACGAGAGTTAATTACTTGCTCCGTCTCTGCGAGAAGTGTCACTAGTATTTCCTCTCTAGGCGCCTTTTCACGGAGTGTTACTGACAAACCCACTTTAACACTTCTTACTAGGCGTTCCCAGGCTCCGCCCATAAAGGGTGCTCCAGGAGGGATGAATTTCCATTCGATGTTGTTCGACGCAGCAAATTCCAGTATTTGAGAGTGATTTAGCGCGGCCCAAGCTTCTCTCAGCAACCTGTTGGCTCCGACGAAGGCTGTCCCGTTGTCGGAAATTATTTTGACGGGACATCCACGGCGTGCTATAAATCTCCGAAGTGCCATAACTGAACTATCCGCAGTTAGGCTTGCGACCACTTCTAAATGAACTGCTCTTATCACAAGACATGTGAAAAGCGCCACATATCGCTTCTCACGAGACCTCTTCACGGTTACATCTATGGGTCCCAGGTAGTCAAGCCCAACGAAGGAAAATGGAGGATAGTGGTGTTGTAGTCTTTCTAAAGGAAGATCACCTGTAGGCGGAATATGGGCCTTCGCTCTTCTTAGACGACAGACTCGGCAGCTAGCCGCTATGAAGCGTATCGTTGGCCTTAGATGTAGGATAGCATATTTCTGCCGTAACTCATTTACCACCGTCTCATTATTCCCATGCAGAGCCCATACGTGATAACTTGCTATAAACAATCTAACTGTCGGATGTCGACCGTCTAATATTAATGGTTCCTTGACATCTGAGACGATTCCGGTGACAGAATTGATTCGTCCTCTCGCTCTCAGCAAGCCGTCGTCACACAACTTCGGTGTAAGCTTACACAGACGACTGTTTCTGGGAAGGTTCTTGCCCTGACGCAGAAATTCCATTTCCTTGCCAAAAGAATCTCGTTGCGATTCTCCAAGAAGATATTTCTCAGCGTTACTGACGTCTTGTGCGAGTAGCGGACGCAATCCTCTACAAGTATCATAAGACCGCGCGCCTCTCCCCCTCAAAAGGCGGACGAATTGGAAGACGCGCGCAGCTACACGAAGTAGCCGCCGCCAATCAGAAAAACGTTCTGCAGACAAAGAAATCATATTAATATAGGCTGTTCTTTCTTTAGGCCTCAGCTCTAAAGCTTCTGGAGAGATGGTAATGTCTGGTTCCTGCGGCCAAGTGTTTATGCTATTTTTTAGAAATGTAGGACCATGCAACCATCTCTCCATAGAGACTGTGTTCAGACGAGTGGCGTCGTCAGCTAAATTTAAAGAAGTGGGCACCCAATGCCACTCATCCACCTGAGTTAGTTCAGATATTTCGCCAAGTCGATGGCTGACAAACGCTTTGTATTTGCGCGAGTCACCTCTAATCCAAGCAAGGACGGTTTTTGAGTCACACCAGAAAAATCTACGAGAAGGTTGGTAGCGATGCTCGCTACATAACGTTTGAGCTAGTCTCACTCCAAGCAAAGCTGCCTGTAGCTCTAAACGCGGTATGCTTACAGGTTTTAAAGGCTCTACCCTAGATTTACTTGCAATCAGAGCGAGATGAACGGTACCATCCACTAACTGAAATCTATGATACGCTACGCATGCGTATGCCACTTCACTGGCATCTGTAAAAATATGAAGCTCTTGAGAAATTACCGTAGAGCTCGGCTTATAACATCTAGGAATGCTACAGCCGTTCAGTTCCTTAACTTGCTTGTACCATTCTACCCACTGCTCATATTCGGAATTCGGGAGAGGAACATCCCAAGAATTCACTAGCCGCCAAGTTCTTTGAAATAAAATCTTACCCTTCGTAATAGTAGGCTGTAAAAGTCCCAAAGGATCATAAATATGCATAAGATCTCTAAGAATCTGACGCTTAGTGAGTTTTGCTGGAAGAGGTATGTCGACGTCTATCTTAAAGCTAAATGTGTCATCTTGAGGATTCCAATGCATGCCCAAGACGCGCACATCAGGATTGGCCTGTATTCCGCTCAAGTTGAGGTCGACATTACTCTTTTCCTCTTTTCGAAGAGGTGAAGGAATCAATTTAAGAGATTCAGGAACATTTGACACCCAAGATCGCATCTCGAAACCGCACTGAGAATGTACATAAAGGATATCGCCAGCAAGACGAGTGGCGTCTTCCAAAGAATCACAGGAGGCCAGAAAATCATCCATGTAATGATCTCTGATTATAGATTTGGCGGCTTCAGGATATCGATCCTGGAAGTCCATGGCATTCCTATTTTTAACATAGATCGCGATAAAGGGCGATGCCGATGCACCGAAAATCAACGATGACATCCGAAACTCTTTCAGATGTCCTTCAGGGGAAAGCCAAATATAACGCTGACAATCTCGGTCATCCTCTCTTATCCTGATCTGAGGAAACATTTCCCGAATATCTCCATTCAGAGCAATTTGGCCTTCACGAAATCTCATCAAAATTCCTAAAAGTGACTGAAGTAGATCAGGTCCGGGGAGAATGAGCGAGTTGAGGCTGACATCTGATGATTTAGCTGATGCATCATGGACTATTCGTAGCTTGCCCGGCTTGTTCGGGTTGGTCACCCCAAAATGAGGTAAATACCAGCGACGCGAAGATGAACTCGGTTTATCATGGCTATCAGTGCATTCTTCGGCATAGCCTTTTTTAATATATGCTTCAATATTATACTTGTACAACTGTGCATATTCCTTGTCTTTATCAAACCGCTTATATAAACTGCGAAATCTCGACAAGGCAAGATAATAACTATCTGGGATATGAGGTTCATCTTCACGCCATGGCAGACCTACTTCAAATCTACCATTGTCTAAACGACGTGTAGTTTTATCTAAAATGCTAATAGCCTTAGCATCCTCCGTATTTACTTTATCCTCACGTTTGATACCAATGGAATCTAGCCGATAATAATCTCTGATAAACTTATCTAGCTCAAAATCTCGAGAATCGTTAGCGCCAATATGATTAATAGAAACATCAGACAGAGAATTTGGATTAAGATTGCCAAATAAAACCCAACCTAAAGCAGTACGGACTGCAGCCGGCTGTAGCGCGGTTCCCACTCTATTCTCCTTCGATAGCAACAAATGCCAATCTGATGTGCCTATAAGCAATTTCGGTGTTGCCATACTAAACACTAACTCGGCCGATATACCTTGGAAGTGCTTGAAACTAGTATCCCTAGCTGTGACCTCTTGCGGTCTTAGTTTTAAATTAGGAATAGCGCGAGCTTTACGTATAAAGTGCTTTTCCTTTTGGTATTTCCCACGAATTTGGAAATCTACAAATTTCACGGGGATACTATCACTAATGCCCGTAACGGTTTTGATACATATATTCTCGTCGATCCCAGAAACACCTAGCTGATCAGCTAACTCCATATCAAGGAGGGTTGCTGTGGATCCGTCGTCCAGTAGAGCAAAAGTTTCTACCTCGCCTAAGGGGCCAGAAAGAATAACTGGAATTACTTTCAAAAGGACAGAATTCTCATTTTTGGACGCAAAAGAATACGAAGTATTTGTGATAATATCCTTTTTCGGTAAAAACTCATTGGAAGCAATAAAACCTTTTCGGTCACGATCCAACTGAGTTTCTTTTTTAAGGTTGTCATTGATGACATGAGATGTCGATGGTTCTGAATTTTCAGAACTGACAGATGACATGACATTATTTGCATTTGGATGAAATAATGAATTTTTCGATGAATGTAAAATCCGATTATGACTTTCCTTACAACCATCAACACCGCAGGGCCTTGCTTTGCATAACTTATAGTTGTGCTTGCCTTTGCGTAAACATTTCACACAGAGTTTCTTATCGTTAACCCAAGATACGCGATCAGTAACTTTCAATGCTGCAAACTCTGGACAGGATTTCAGGTTGTGATTTCTTGCAGAACAATACATGCATGGCATCGGCGTGTTGGCAATTGATGAGGATGCTAAATTTACAGTAGCGTGGACGGATGAATCGGAAGATGAGAACGTATCAGTATGATGAGTCTGTGAAGTGCGATACGGTCGTGAGTTACTGCGTGCTCCTGCTGACTGCAATGCCTGTAGCCTGGGCTTGTCGCTGTGAAACGGAGTATTGAAAACTTCACACAGGCCAAAGTTGGCTTGCTTGTCGGCCTCCACCTCCAGGAAACGCGCGAAGATGTCAATCTGCGGACGCCTTGAAACGCAGTGCACCGCCGCGTAGTCGCACCACTTGCTTTGAAGAAGCGGGTTCAACTTGGAAACAAGAATATGAATTAGTTCTGGTGACTGTGTGTATGATGATTCGCCTAATAAATTGACTATACTTAAACAATTTTTTACTTTACTAGCAAAAATAGCCAAAGCGTTGGGTTCTCGTCCAACTTTAGGCAAATTTCTAACGGAATCGAGTTCATTGAGGACTATTTGCTTGGGACGAGCAAAGCGTGACTCGAGCGACTGCATTATCAGCTCAGGATTGGCGGAACATAATAGGAGGGAAAGTACTGCTTCTTTAGCCTCTCCACTCAAGGCGTTGCGTAGCCTGGCTATATTCTCGCTTGCTGTATAATTGTCCTTCGTGTCATCAAATGTCCGTTTGAACAACAACCAGTCTGTTATGTTGCCACTAAATTCGGTTAGTTTTATCAGACGACTCTGATTATTGGGCTTTGGAAGGGCAGTAATGATCGCGTTAGCAAGATTTTGTATGTCACTAACCTTCGATACGGCGACATTACCTGACCATGAGGGCTGAGGAGGTAAATCACTAGGTCGCAGGTGACGTGGTGAATTAGCGGTTGTTACTTTTACAACGGCCGCCGGCGAACGCTGCATGACGTCGCGCACGAGCTCCGTATCAGGTGCTTCGTGTGCAATGTGTTGCGCCACACTACGCTCGCGCAGCAAACTCCCGTCGGGAGCTACCACGTCGTCTGCCATTTCTGCGGAGTTCGTTTTACGGACCCAATCTGCAGTGCGACTGCTCCTGACACTCAAGGCTTCCTCCACCTCAAGCGCCGCAATATTTGCCTCAAAGGTAGCTTCCGCGGCCTCGCGTTCGGCTGCGGCAACAGCTGCTGCGGCAGCCGCCTCTCGTCTTGCAATCTCTGCAAGCTGCATCTTGCGAGCTGCTTCTGCGGCCTTGAAGCGCGCAACTGTTGCGGCGCTTGAAGTTGACGATACCGAGCGTGTCTCCCCCCCGGTCGCTTCCTCCTGCGGATCGGCTTTACGTGATTTGCTTCTTGTGAGCATCTTTAAATTTTTTTCACACCCGGAAAAAAATAAATTTTGAATTTCGAAATGTCGCTAGTAAAATTTACGCTCGCGAAGGACCACAATGTTGACCACCAAATCAACAGGGATTCGAAGGCTAGGCCTAATAAAAGCTCACAAAAATATAGAATTAAAATAAATTTATTAAAACAAATTCACGCTAAACCACCCCGTTGCTAGCCGACCGACACCAACAAGCCCTAGCAACGGGGTTGCCAGATCTGTCGCCAACAGCGAGGCCAACAGTCACCCTGCCACAGACTATACTTTATTGTACACTAAGAATAGTTAAACTCTTTTATTCTAAATTTATTTAGGGTGCTATGGCGATCTTATCATTGATGGCGATATCTACTAGACAACCTTTGGATGAACAGAAAGAACTTCAAACCAAAAGGCAGGTAGTCGTGGTGCCTGCTCAATCAATGAAACCTTTGAAGAAAAAATATAAATATGATAATTAAAGTATAAACTACATGCTACTACTTTTATAACTTCATTCGCAAGGTCAGAGCACGCAAGTTGATGGAGGGGTAGTGGTTCGAAATAGGGTGAATTAAAATAGCAATTAAATGTAGGTACATATTATGTTACGAGTCCGGATATTTGAATGTTTTTAGCTGGGCTATGTCCGGTGCATCCTGTGTTGTACCTTGCTAGCACCTTGCTGGCGACTTGTTTAAAATAATATGGACTATTTTTAAACAATTCATGGGAATAGTAGTTTGGTGAAACTTTGAAAGTTAACTCGCGGGATTTTTTTACAAAATGACTATGTCAACCAACTGTTGATATGATAGCAATTAAAAGTAAAGCTATTAAATCAGACAGAAAAATGTTTTTAGCTAATAAAAAGGTCACCGTCCGATACCAGGCTGAGTCGACGATGCGTTGTGTTCCACGCGCGTCTAAAGGAGCCGTCGGCACCAGGGACGGGGCCCCATAGGGTCGGTGCCTGCTAGGGTTGCGGAATTTTTTCGAAAGAGTTACCGCGGCCCTGGAAGGCAAAGGGCACAAGAAGGAGCACGGATGGGTTTTAGTCAGTAAAAGTCTGACACTCCCTACCGCTCCACCCAGAGCGGCAGGGGTCATTTGATGATTTCCCATCCAAAAAAAAAAGCTAATAAGAAGGTGAGTTGAGAAATATGGACAGATGGACGGATGGACAGTGGAGGCTAAGTAAAAGTGTCCCGTTGACCTCTAGATAAGGAACCCTAAAAAACACCAAAATTCAAACACAAACAAATTAGAAGTCAAACAAAAATAACCACATCCTAGATAAAATCCAGAAATTTTTAATTTCAGATTCAATCACTCGATTGATCAATCAAGATATGATTGAAACTAGTTTGTGTTGTGGGATGTTGGCTGTGCCGTTACGACTGATGATGAATATTCATTGATTTAAGTGACACTGGTGATGGCCGACAGTTAAGTGGCGGTCGATGGCGGTGGCCGAGCACACACTGGCCGTTTACCTCGGATTTATTTTTGAATTATGGAAATGTTTAACAATATTCAATCTTAATTTTAAAATACGATAAGAACATAAGAAGTCGTTAAAAGGTTATCTTTGATAAAGTCTGGATTTTCGCTTGAAATATAAATTAGAGCACATGCTGAATGTGCTCGTATTAAGTTTGGGTATACATTGTTTTATGTTGTGTTCAAGTCCGGCTTCACTCGAAGAAATAAATTAAACTATAGTTATAGTACACGTTGAGATTGTTATTTTATAATTTTGCTTATTAAATTGTGTCCAATGCTACACTTTTTTTTTTGTTACGTAACTCTCTAAGATTGTTCGGCTAAACGGATTATTTATCTTTTAATATTATTTAGTATGTATTAGTATGATAATTATGGATTGTATGTTATATTTAAACTGTATTGCTTTCATTTTTCCTACTTAATACTTTTACATACAATGTCTACGTCCCTTTTTACTTGACTCTCCTATCGCAGGTATGCTGGAAGAGATTTCTATAGAAATAAGCATCACCTTTGTACCTATTTTTCTGTTTCCTTCTTCTTGTCTTTTTTATTAAATGTGTGTACATAAATTATTAAATAAAAATAAATAAATAGGATGAATCTTGCCTTACGATTCGGCGTAGATCTTTGTCTAAGAAGCAATACCCAGGTTTTTTAAGGAATAGTCGCATAATGATGCGTTTCAACCCGTCGATAATAATCACACTACATTTTGATTATCTTTTGACATCGATAGTCACCGAGATGAGATTGTCTTACGGATTAAAATTCTCCTCGGACGTCCCTGGTTATTTACACTAAGCTGATACATTGAAAACAACGATTCTTGTCCCTACTCATATGTAAAGATACAAATACATAAAAGCAATGTTCTCTAAATAACAATATACAAACTTACTTGTACTTACATCTTGCGCACGCACCGCCAGCTAACAACGGCAGTTAATAACACCCTGAAAGACGTACCGAGGCGCCATCTGTTGCGCTTAGCACGAACTATATTAGCTACTTATTAATACACGAACTGCTTGTACATCCTAAAAGTAGGAATTTGAACTTATGAAATTAGACATGATTTAATAGAACCATGACAAGGAAGGAATAAATCAGTTAGTCAGATAAGGCACTGCCAAATACAAAAAAAGACAATATCTTTGATACAACTAACTCTAAAATTAAAAAAGTGGAATTATAATCATTATTTTATAGATACCTTTTAGAAACTGTTAGAAGTCTATGATTTTAACACGTATATATTTTGTGTGTTTGTATATGTTCATTTAAATATTAAGTATTTTTCAAAGATTTAGTTCTGATTATTAAGAATGGTTTGTGCTTGACTGTAAAGTTAAGCCGTAATTAATCCGTAGAGAATATTTATAATTGTTTTTATAACTAGTTTTTGAATATTTATAACTAGTTTTTGAACAAAACAGAATCAATATGGTTACTGTAATTATATTGTACTTCTGTTAGAAACCAAACAAAATACGAACTTATAAAGAGTCCTTCCTTCGAAGTTCAATTGAACTGCATGGCAGATCAAGTTGAGTTGCATCGTATATGGTTTAAAATCGCTTGTCACTTTGTCAAATATTAGTAATTAATGTCAGTAATAATTCTGCCTATATTATTTATATTTTATACAAACCAGTTGTTTGAACTGCCTACAAGTTCAGGTAGGAATATCATGCAAAAGAAACAACATCAAGTTTGTTTAAAAAAAAAATATTATGTTAAAATATTTAGGCACATAATTTACAATAAAATCTTTTTGTTTTTCAATTTTATGATACCGATTAAAACAGCTAACTACATTATAAATTCACAGATTCAAAATGTCAATGAAATCTTAGGCGCCTAGTCGCGATCTGCTTCATATAAAAGACATCAACGAACTCGTTGATGTCTTTTATTTACGTATTGAAAGTTTATGCCTAAATAGTAACTATTTTCTTATGTTATTTTTAATAAACATGCAAATATCAATTCAAATTTGAAGTATAATTATAGACGTTTATTAATGGTGTTTGATATTCATGCAAGCTTCAATCCAAATAACGTGATAATCTGAATAAAAAAGACAGGAAACGGTGCCACAAGTGAATAAATTAGTAATAATCATTTTGATATAACAGTGTCAGACATAAATCGATGGTCGCACCATCACAGATGTGTTAGGAGTTCGTGAATTAATTAAATAAATATAAATCTTGTGTTAAACACGACAGCCCCACTTCCGTTGTCGGCACACTACGGCACTTGTCGCAGATACACACTTGCGCACGCGCAGAAAAGGATTAGAGAAAAGATGTTTGAAATAGTTCTTCGGCTCCTCATTCGTTGCGGAGACCGCGGGCAGAGCGCGCGCGTTCAGCCTATAGTAAAAAAAAAATAAAAAACAAAAATACGATATACCAGTTCATTCACGGTTCGCCCGCTGGGAGCTTTTTGGGTGCAACGACCTCCGGTTATATCACACTGCTGTCATTTTTTTAAAGCGAACGTCCTTGCGATGGCGCGAACAGCTGACGATCGAAATCCCGACGCGGCATCGCAACCAAAGAGTTGAGTGCCCGAATGTTACAACTAGTAGTTAGTGATTTAAAAAAAGAATCAGTGCAAAGTGCGCGAATGTTTTTTTTCTTCAGTGTTTAGTGTTTAGTGCCTGTGATATAAAGTGAGTCGACGCACTAAAGAGGTGAGTTGTTAGGTAGTAAATAATGTTCTAATAGGCGGTTTCGCGACGTCTATTTGTTAACACTTGGCTTTTGTGTTTTTTCTGCGGCTTAATATAGGTCGTTATTAATTATTATTTAAGTGTTGTAAGTAGGGCTTAGGGGTATTGTAATATTTTTTATGAAGTTGATTGAGACATAAAGGCTTCTGTAACCTAATCGCTTAAGTATTCTTAAGTGGTTAATTGTTTAAAAGGCGTTCATAATTTTGCGATACTTGTTTGTACTTTCTTGTTGCTATGAAGACAAGTACTTGAAACTGTTAATTACAGGAAGTAAATGATGGTTAAAAATACTATCTAAGATCTAAAACTGCTCCTAATTATTTCTAACGAGCCTTCACACTTAACCTAACCAGCAATTACAAAACGTCGTCTGAACTCTTAAGATAATAACGACGGTTAACTTAACTGCGTTTAACAAGACAAGCGAGCCCCGGGGTTGTCTGTCAAAACAGATAAAGACGGTTTTAGCCTAAAGGGACCTACAGAGAGGCCTAATATCTAGATCTAACCTAACCTTTACAGCAATGGTTTTGATGAGAGCAATAATCTCATACCCTAAGGCTGTAGCCTGACATTCAGTTTTTTTTTTTGTGGGTAAATTAAGTTTGATTCAAAGATAAGTTGAATAAATTATGGTGACATATTTCTGTTTATTGCGGTCTGATAGATTAAGAATTCAGGATTCTACATAGGCCGTTATTTTCTTGACTATCTTGATGATATCTTATTAAATGATTAGAAGAATATTAGGAAATTACTGCTGAGTAGTGTATTGGTCTGAGCTTCGTGATATATAAGGTGGAAATATTTCTATGAAAATGTTTTCTTATTCCCGTGCTGAGTCAAATTAAAAAATAAACATAACTAATTTTTTATTATTTATGGAAAAGTTAACGGTATAACACACTAAGAAATAGTCATAATATCTTAAATACTTATTTTCTTTATTAAGAAAATTATTATGCTACTCACTACTTTCTCCACAGATTACAATTTAAAGTATTTTTTTTTTCAAATAAATATTTATTAAAAAAGTAAATTTATGTTCGTATCAAACATTAGATAACTACGGTTTTATAAATAAATTTGCTGATCCCTTCGAATTGCTTTGATTTGCTTCCTTAATGCGTCTTTACTAAGAAAAAGAACGTCGATTGAATTAAACTTATTGTTATACGTATGTCCAAACGATAAAGTGGTGAGTTGAAATTCGGTTTAGTTTAGTAGCCTGATGATCATGATAATTGTCATGGATAAAGCCAGAATTGTGAGGTAGTTATCCTCAGTATAAAGATATAATAATAATATAATAATAATAAACCTTTATTCCGAAATATTAATTTTTTTTCGTTCTCCTAAATAATCACTAATGCATTAATCACAATAAGTCCCTAATTTCGGTGTGCCTTATGGCATAGGCCTCCTCCAACGTCTTCCACTGGTTCCTATCGGTTGCAATTCTTAACCAAAGGGGACCTAGAGTTAACTTCAGATCATCATCCCACCTTCTCACTTTGCGACCTCGGCTTCTTGACCCGTCTCTTGGATACCAGACTGTTAGTTGCTTGCTCCATTTTTCATGCTTACAACGGAGCATATGTCCTATCCATCTCCATTTTGTTTGGTCAATATGTGTAAGGATGTTTGTGAGTTTGGTTTTGCGTCTGATATCCACACTCCTGACTCTATCCCTTAGCTTTAGCGTCAGTATGCTCCTTTCCATGGCTCGTTGACATTTTTCAAGCTTTTCCCTTTGGTTTTTTGTCAAAGCCCAAGTTTCACAGCCGTATGTGAAATGTGTGTGTGCAGTATAAAGATATAGATAACGCTATGCAAAATAAAGCATAATTATTCTTAGACTGAATGATTGCTGATGAAGGGTCAATCATCGGTTGGCATATTCGGGACTGTACGCAATCATCTAGAAATAAAATATAATTTTGCAAAAGACTGACCCCAGTTTCCTTTACTGAGAATTTACAGATAAGTATTTGTGTAATTCTACTTCAATTCTGAAGTTGATCTAATTCCGATGTAAAACTTGAATTCGAGAAGTGCTCAACTTAAGTATCCCATTCAGAAATCAGGAACGAGATTTAATATTTATTTTAGGATTAGATGTTTAGAACTCAGTACTCTTTTTCTAGTTGTGCCAATTGCAATACGGCGTAAATGAAAATGGTTAAAACGTTGTTTTGACAACCAAAAGGTTTATCAGAACTATCAAATGGTGGATGTAAGTTGTGGTCGTTGATAAAATGTTCCAATATACACCCGCGTAGTTCTCGTTCCCGTGGGAACACGAGGATAAAATATAACCTATGTTACTCAGAGTGAATGTAGCTTTCTAATGGTGAAAGAATTTTTGAAATCGGCAGTACTTTTTGAGTTTATTCGTTACATACAAAAATATAAATCTTTCCTCTTTATAATATTAGTATCGACAAAGAGATGTGAGATGAGAAAGTAAAATATTCTTCACCGTTTATGTAAAAGGAAGTATCAATATTCGTATATGTAAATAATCAACGAATTAATCAGAATTACCAACCCGCACCGGGCCCGCGTGGTGGATTACGGCCCATTCCCTCTCCTAGAGAGGAGGCCTGTGTCCCAGCAGTGGGAACATTAAAAAGGCTGATTATGCAATCAGAATTACGGTTCTTTCTAGATAAAAGCATATATATATATATATATATATATATATATATACTTTATTGTATGTCATTTCAATAACAATTGAACAGGCTGTTTCTATATGTTATAGAACATGCACAATGCTACAGTATAAATATTGTAACGTTCAATCAGAACCTTGCTTGTTTCTAGATATATATTATGTAGAATACTATTTGTTATAAACCATTTAAATATTTCGATCTCTTAGAAGGCAAGTTCTTGACAATGCAACTCACTAGCATGTAATCAAATAAAATACGCTTATTTGTGCACACATATTTAGGTGTTAACTACATTAAAAAGTATGGTTACTATCCTTCTTTCAGTCGATGCCATACAAATATTACCATGACATTTATTGGAACAAATCTTATAGTAAACCTGAGGATTTCTAATGGCTTCCTATAAATGCAACTTTGATGATGTTTGAGGTTGGCAAAATAGGTCTTATGAAGAATGAGCAGTGGTTTATAAGATAGTTTTATAGAGTCATTGCAAACGTTTTTTTAAATTAATTACAGTACTGTATTTCCTTTTCTCTTTAAAATCCATCCAAAGGTTGTCTTGAAAAGATCGCTTTTAGCGATAAAGCCGCACATTGTGTCACCCTATGTAATGTTTTCTTCATCTATATTTTCTGTAACTTATATGATGTACATAATAAAGAGTATTCAATTCTAATAATATTTGGAAAAATCGTGTCAAAATTTCATCATGATTTTGTAAGTAGTGCTCGTAGGAAACTACCGAAAATATCTGAATAGGTCCTTCCAAATTAGATCGTTCAAAAAACTCGAAAGTTCTCGCAGACAAACCCGTAGTCAGTATCTAGTCTACACTAAATGCTGAGTCACAATCTAATTTAAATTGTTATTGTGACTTGAGAGCCAGGCGTAAAGTAGACGGCGGCGCTTGAAGCCGTGCGCCGGCGCCGATCTATGATGAAATGACGTTGACCCCAAAATCACGAACAACCAGGTACTGTTCTCTCGATGAAGGTGGCCAAGAGTGTTACTGTTGAGACAGTCCTTTAAAATCTCCTCATGGATTTCACCAGGAAAGGCGCTGGCATGATTACATCACATTAAGCCCAAAACTTCGCTTAGCGACTAACGCCGAAACCCAAAGGAATCTGTTAGTAGATTTGCCTACTGGAGATAGGAATTTGACGTCATTTGTATTTTATCATTTATAAGTGATATTAAAATCCTATCTTTATTAGTCAAATATAATGAACAAATAAGTTGCTCGGTTAACATAAAAACACGTTACAATTCTTCAATTATTACAGATATATATTATATAGTACCTACATGGTAAATAGTACGTATATGTATAGTACAACTCATTTCACCAGATATAAATCAAATTAATGTTAATTCAGATTTCGGCCCAACGGGGAAGTTGCCTTCTTATGATAAAAGCTCAATAACATCAAATTGCATGCTTTTAAAAATATGAATTGCTGATCTGACTATAAATTCTTTTTCACTTAAATATTACTTCGTTATTCGTTCATGGTTCATGCCGACTCAAGATAACATGAACAATATTCTAGTTGTTAATTTTTTTAACAAACGTAAAAATGATGCTTTTTGATATGTATTTGTTCATCCAGCATCGTTTATTGCCTATAACCGTTTTAGTAAATTTGTGGATAATGCAGTGGGCTACAATATTGTAAACGATCGTTTGAATCGTCTTTTTTTTGTTAATATGTGTGTTGTAGCTGTTTATTATGCCATAGAATTAAAAAAAAGTCTGACTACGTATCGTTCTTCTTTTAATCTTTTGGATACTTGATTGTTTACTTTCGTCTACTTCTTTTGGAGCTACTCCAAAGAATTAAGGTTAGCTCAAAAACTATAAATATTTCTCCTTGTTCTTTGTAGAACAGTTCAGCAATCCGTAACGGTCCATTCGTAAATGTTTCAGAGCCTGCTGTTCTTACGTGTTATTTTTTCTAATTTCCTTCTAGCTGAACGAAATGGTTCTGTTCTAAAGATGTATATTAACTAAATTACTATTTTCGTAAGATAAGCTCGTGGCGATTAAAAATAGCAATATAAATATAATCAGTACGTATGTAAAGTGGGTGATCTTGATTGCTTTAAGACGAGAATACAACTGTAATCGAATTCGGCGAATCCAACATATTTTAGTCTTCAATTTCTTGAATGTTGTTTGATGAATTAAGATTGTGATTGATGAAGTAACATTTCCCCGTTCTCAATTTACGTTTAAAATTATTGTTAGATCACATCCCATCTTAATTGCCATTTTAATTTTCCTAATTAAATATTATATTTACTATTTTGCTACTTGAACAAATTAAACAAAAGATAAATTCAGAAAAGAAATTTAATTTTCAAACCTTCAAAACCATAAATGATGAAAAACTCATAATGTTAAAATACGATGCCTCGACTTTGCACTAGATGGCGCTACAATACTTATAAGATGCTCACCGAATAAAATGTGCTGCCGCAGTTAATTAATGTAATTGATGGGTAAATTCATAACTTGGCAAGCTCTGGTTATGTGCTATAAATTTACTAATTCTCGAGCTAAAAATACAACCGATTCCAAATAAAAAAACACTACAAAATAATTTTAATTTCGGAAGCCGTCTAAAAAGCAGACTTAACATGCTCAATTCTCTCACTGCAGAAACCGCAGTTAGCAAGTGAATTGTTGGATTAAAAAAATCACCAAATTCCACATAATTAAATATTATCTCTTAAATAATGAATGTTAGGAGTATATTACATACATCACTTTTCTTGAATCTCTCAACTGATTCGAACAACGTTCTTGAGATTATAACTAGGTGGTACAATCAGCGATTTTCTTTCAATTTCAACTTACCCACAGCTCTGAAAATCTTTAATATAACGATAATAAAATCATTTAATTTGTAAACAATAAAGCCGGGTACTTTGCTTTCTGGAAAAATAGACATTTGAAGATAGATTTTTCCATTTCAATTTGTTTTCTACTAGTTAGTACATATTTATAACCAGAGAACTCTGCTCTAGGCATACTGATTTTCTATGTGCGATAAATATAACAAAACCTTAACTTACATGCGCATGAGTGGCATACGGTACTGAAATGTCACGTGAGCAATCCCGAAAATATTTAACCGATTTCCAGAAAAGAGGAGGTTCTCAAGTCGACTGTACCTATTTTTTTTTGTGTGTATTTTACAGTTTACCTTGTAACGTTTTACTGGGTGTACCAATTTGATAATTATTTTTATATTTGAAAGCCGGTGCTTGTCATTATAGTCCCATATAAATTTGAGATCTGACGGCTAGTAGGTATTTTAGTTATCCCTAATAATGCGTGGCTTCGACATCATTGATGATGTTCTCATTCTAACTGGTATACGTAAATTGAAAAAAAAAAGAAAACTGTATACGATGGTTTGGAAGAGGTATTCCATGAAGCACACCCAAATGAAGCACACCCAGACGAAGCACACCTAAAGTATTCCACTTAGCACACCCGTAGGTGGGCTTCAAATAAAAATTTAAAATAATTAATTTCCTATTCCACGAAGCACACCTACGAATATCACTCGCATAGTGCGGGGACTAAGAAATAAAAATGTCGATAGAAGAAGATATTTATTATTTAAAAGACTAACTTAAATTTCTAACATCATTCAGTTTCATTATAATAATGTGATACAATATTTGACATTTTTGTAATCTTACTATTTAAAATCACATATTGTTTCATAATTATCTTTCCAAAAAAATTTTTAGTTTTTAACTATTTTTCTATTATTTTCCTTTTTTGTGCTCTTAATAAAATCACAGATTGTTTCATAATTATGCAATAAAAACTTGGACAAATATCAAAAACATTGTAAATATAGTTTCTATAGAGATCTATGTTGATGTTTTCTTAAAGACTAACTTAAATTTCTAACAATTTAAGTTAGTCTTTTAAATAATAAATATTTTCTTCTGTCGACATTTTTATTTCTTAGTCCCCGCACTATGCTAGTGATATTCGTAGGTGTGCTTCGTGGAATAGGAAATTAATTATTTTAAATTTTTATTTGAAGCCCACCTACGGGTGTGCTAAGTGGAATACTTTAGGTGTGCTTCGTCTGGGTGTGCTTTATTTGGGTGTGCTTCATGGAATACCTCGTTTGGAAGAGCATGCTAGTATTGCGAGGTGGTTCCTTTTATTTATTGCTATTATATACTTTTTTTTTTGTTCCCGGCTTTCATTTCGAAATCTTTACGTTACGGACTGTCAGAAGCCAGAAAAACTGACACCAGTCTTGTCAAGAAGTACCGTGTTACCCTGTTAATACATAGGTTATGGAGATCCGGTAGGCAGCCGCTCCACGTAAAATATTGATATTCAGTCGGTTTGACGGGGAGCCGACCATAATATAATTGGCAAACACTAGGCAGATGATAATAATTATGTTCATGATTTTGTCTTGCATGATCTGCTCTTAAAAATGAGATCTATTAACGTAACAGAGGTGGAGTAAGAAACTAATCAATACCGAACAATAGTTTAAAATTTGTCCACATTTTCAGCTACATTTATCCTCAACTCCAGATAAGCATACGGTTAATGTCATCTCACAATAATTTCGCCAAAACTGCCCATGTAAAGGCACCTTTAGGGCACAGGATATGGAGGTCCTCGCAAATAGAGATATAAGTCGAGAGCATTATGCTGCGCGGCGGGGGTGTAGGCAATTGTTAATGTCACCGGTAGTTGATAAATTGCTCTGTTACGTTACATTATGGATTTCGTTTTTTGTGATTTGTGACTGTGTGCTAGGGTTTTGTTCTTATGTGAAATGGTAACAGTGAACCTAAGAAATATAGTATTATGTAAAAGTTAGATTTTGTCTGTGTCTTGGTACCATCTCCCTTTATTCCCATTCCCGTAGGAATTTCGGGAAATCTTCAGCTTAGTGCTCTCTTATACTCCCAAAGGAACTTATTTGCCACGACCAGAAGTTTCGGCTGTGCGTTATCAGACAGTCAGTCACTAACGAAAGAGTTCATATATTTTTTCAATTAGATTTATTATTTACGAAATTTACCCGCGGATTAAAGGCGCTAAAGTAACCTTTAACCGACACCAGGCTTCCATCCATCTCTTAGCCAAATTCAATCAAAATTGGTTCTGAAATTCAGCTGTGAAAGCATGACAAATAAACGAACGGTTTTTATAGTATAAGTTGGACAACTTTTTGCCCGACATCATTCCAAAGTGAACAATTTACTGTATGTCCTAATTCAGCATTCCATGTGTCGGATTTTTACGCAAACCCATCAAGCCGGTAACGCGTGACGTAAATATCCTCACATTTTCGTAATAAAATTCCGACCACAATATTTTATGAAAAACACGGAGCTCTCAGTTTTTACCAGTTTTCGAGCAATTAGTCACGCATCATACGCTTTGAATACGACATGCACGGAGCTGCATAAAAACTATGGCTGCAGTATTTTGAGGCGGAGATCTTCACGACTATGAATAAACTCTGCGATGTGATTTAATATTATAATGACGGATGCGGCCCATTGTGAGCCGACTTCAGTATTGAAATACAAGATACTAAGTCGTCGCCGTGGCAGACAGAAGTTTAAAAAAAAAGCAAATGGAGAATGATAGCAATATTATTTCTTGATACGTGATCTATTTGTGATGTTTTTATAATCAATTTGATTTGGTGCAGAACGTATAGCAAAATAATACCCGTAACTTTCCAGAAATTATATTTCTGGTCAAAAACTAAACGCATAAATAAAATAAAATCTTTTACATAACCGCAACATTTATTTAGCACTTATAATATTCTTCCTACCATTAAAAACCATATCATTCTTCTTTCTTATCAGGAAAAAAGCAAAATCTTTTGTAACCAATACGAGTCAAGTCAATTTGATTTAATACCAAACATGTCATGATTATCTCATTTTTTTTTATGATCAGAAATAACGTGTATATTCTCGCAAATTAAATTTAGTGAAAATTGTCATAGCTTAAGTCACCCGAAGTATTTTACGAATCTTTCGATATCCCATTCATCAAAATCGGTTTAGCAATTTAGGCGCTACGGTGGATCATACATACATAGACAGCTAAAATCATAACTCTTCCTTTTGGCTTTGCTGTAGTCGGGTGAAAAGGCTATACAGATTCATGCTACATAACCTATAATGGTTGTTAGAGTTAAATTACCAACTCTAACAAGGATGGACCATGTAGTAGCTTCTTTGAAGGTCACTAAAACCCTTTCTTGATATTCTCCGAGTGCTTACCGTTTAATTCTGACTTTTTCTTGCCTGTCTACTGTTTCTTGTGCTACCCTAATATTGTTAGTGAAAACTTTTAATTGGCCTTCTTTCACTAACTTACTTTAAACTATCTGTATCCTAGCTGTAAGTTTTCTTAAGAAATAAAATAAAATAAAAATAAAATATGTATGTGTTGCCTGAAAAGCGTTAGTAGCAGCGCAAAGGAGGATGAATCACTTCGCTTCGATGTCAAAGACATTGAAGATCTGACAGCGACCGTTCGTGCGTGACACTGCGCCGTTTTTTGTGGGATTTTAGAGAATTCAGGGTTCTCTCGCGAATTTGGAAATTGATATTTTTATTTATTGTACATCTAGATCTTTAGGTAAAGCCATGCCAAATATTCAGGCGGGTTCAAACCCTGCCAGGCGCATTACTTTGTGTAATTTTTTTCACCACCACTGCTCTTAAAACGGTGAAGGAAAACCTAGTGAGGATGTCCTAGAACCAAAAATTCGAAGACATGTGATATTCACCAATCCGCACTGGGCCCGCGGGGTGGGTTACGGCCTATTCCCTCTCCTGGAGAGGAGGCCTGTGTCCCAGCAGTGGGGACATTAAAAGGCTGATTATGCTTATGCTTTATACCACTACTATCCGTAAAGTTTAAATAAATAAATATTGTTTGTCAGAGTGCTATTAGTTCAAGGTATTTTGTGACGGTTGACATGTTTCTGAATGTAACATTTCCAGTTAGGAACATGTCAAACCTTACTTTCATGAAAAAGTTAGTCGGAATATTACACTAAAGTTCAAATTCTTAATTCAGAAACTCTTCCTCTTCAGAATCTTGTTCCCAATTTAAAATACATTGATTTCGGCCTTTAGTATCCGAATCTTAATCGAAAAAACTTGAAACGTGATGACATACAAGAATATCTAGGAAGTGAGTTCTGTGATATAAAATAAACAGCATAGGATATGCCCCTTTAAAAATATGAAATATAAAGTAAGTACTGTCGACGACGGGACGTGGTACCTACTTTTAAATTATATGCTTACTCGTAATTTGTGTATCTGTCACCGGATAATTGCAAACTCCGTAATACTGTAATAAATCTTTATCAGATTATAATTCTTGATATAATCATTTCAGACGGTAAATTGCACCCAAATTCAATAATTTTCAATTCCGTTGTTTCTTATTCAGTAAATTAAGAAATCAAATTAATTTATTCGTTGACAAATTGGATTTGTTCCAGAACCGTAATTCGAATTTTGCAATAGACCTTTTTTTTGGATGGGAAATCGTCGATCCACACATTACAGGCTATATTCATAATGTGCAAGGTTCTATACCCTCGAAATATGTTCTGATGAAAGTTCTCTACATCATCCTTCCACGCAAAACAATAACCTTTTGGCCTATCTCTATGTTATTAGTCGCATTATATAAAATCGCCTATTAAATGGATGTCCACGGAACCCAGACTTTTATTACGAACAGACTTGACAAAATTGTAGCGTTTTATGTTTTTTTTATATCAATCGTAGTGGGTTCTATGAATTTCAACTAAATATAATGATACTCGCCGTTCCAACAATTGGTCAGAAAAACATAATGTCACTATTAATATTGGAAGTATTAGACGTGGGTTTAAACGTGGAGAAATTTGCAGTGTACGTGTTATAACTTCTGATTATTATTTTGATCATGGGAAGTCCGCTTTGTCTTCTGTGTATGAAGCGATAGACATGTAGATTGTCTATTAGGTTTAACGTGTACTTCCTGAATCCACGAAAACATAAGACACAATGCAATGCTTTGAACCAAACTCCAGAATAGAAGCAAGAAAAGTTATGCCTACCTACATATAAATAACATTATAACGTTACGCAAACGTAAAACAGTCTTCTACAGCGTCACATAACATACGTATATAAGTTCTAACAATACTGCTAACATATGACAAAACAAATGAGCGCCCATTCTCATAGACAGAGGGCGTTACTGCTCGAACGCAAGCCAACATATAGCCGGTTATCCACACGTTAGGCGTTCCTCCGCCACATGTTCAGCGTCAAATACATAGGCATCGCTTCCTAACATTCACTTTCCTATCATTTCCGCGACTTGGGTGGGGTGTGTACATAAAAACGCAGCTATTCGCCGTTTTATTGGGCGGTCTTAAAGCCGGGCAGTCAGGCAGAACCCACTCCCTACTACATCGGCTTTCTCGAGGAGAGGGGCCTAGTGTCCTACGTATTAAAATGGTTTGTTTTAATTATCTTTACGCAGTATTTCCGTGTGGAGGCGTGCAGAAGTGTTGGTGAAAGTAAAAGGAAAAGAGGGGATGGGTTATAGGTTTATTTAGTGAAGTAAAATGGCTGTAAAGTTATGGCTATTATTCTTATTTAAAAGTTTATACATACATTCAACAAATCGATAAGAAGGAGCAAACTGAAAAATATATACGAAGGTGTTGCTTATTTCTAAAGATTTTTTTCCAACATGGCTGTCACGATTGTCGGTTTTGTAAAAGTCGTTTGAGTTTGAAATTTTAATCGATTCCTGTGTTTGTATGCCTGTTTCAAAGGCCTATATAAATGCTATTGTAAATGTATGCCATTGTTTTTATAATTTCAATTGCATGACACGATAACTGTGAATATGTGTGAAGCGTGTTTTTTATAATTCCTTCCCTCATTGTAACAGGCTTTTGTCACGATTTTGTCGCATTTAACGTTGTTGGAGAGTTGTGACAAATGATGTGACGTTTGTCAGGCGTTGTCACTGCAGTTAGTGTCTGGCTGACAACTCGGCTGGTACAATGGAGACAGATCTATTGGTTTATTGAACGTTTCAATGATAACGGCCATCGATTATGTTGTTGATAAAATAATGAGTAGGTACTAAGCGTTTTATAGAGCCCTAAAATATTTGAAGAGACCTGGGAAAATTGCAGCATTCATAGTAAAATGTGAATACAATATTTTTTCTATATATCATTAAAGGAATCTAAGATAAGTTTCTACCTAACTGTAAATGAATTACTATTTAGTTTGCCAAACTAGGTGAGGACATGTACGGCATTTTTGTGCTTTTTCTCTAAGTGGTAGATCTATATTCATGATCTTCGCCAACCCGTCATTAAGATATTAGCGTGCAGCAAAGATTGCACGTAAATTGAAAATTTATTCAAAAATACGTTTAACGTATTAAACGATTGTACATCGTATTGAATGAAAATACGCCATGATGTGAAATGATTTATTGTCAGTTTCTGCTCTATTGGAGATATGTGCGTGATGTGGATCAAGTGCGTGTTTCTAATGTCATATTGTAACAGTTTAGTGTTTCGCGATGGTCACCTATTCGAATAATTGTTCACCCTATATTGGCTATAGGGGATATTTGTGGCTATATAATAACAGCTACATGGGTCTTGCTACGAGGTTAAGCTACTCTTGTCTAGGTCAGCCCGTGAATGGGTGACCCATTACATACGGCGCTTAAGGCGGGAGCTCCATGTGCCTCGGAAAGCATGTAAAATCGCAGCTCCTGGCCGTCATTTGCTAATTTCGTCCGCTAGAGGGAGCTGGGAACCTTACTGCCAGTTTTTCCCGCCAGAGGGAGCGTAAAGAAATATTCTCTGGAGGAGATAAATGTCAGTGGTCTTAGTGCGACTTCTTTAATGTAACGCGATTGCGTTAACTATAACGTTTATTTGTACTAAACTTTTTAAAACTTTGTATTTTTTTATTATGTATCTCTGTTATGGCTAGAATGATAGAATTACCATCAACGTATAACACTATAGCTATCCTACAAATTCAAAATACTTACAGTAACAAAAGAAAACTAGCAACATTTTCTTTACATAGTCAATTTTCTTGTCTGTGGTAGGATTTTTTCTTTTCGTGATCAATCATAGGTACATGAACACACAACTCAATGTCAAAATCATAGATCTTGTAAAAGATTTCGTTAAAACTTTCACTTACTTAGTATACCTACTCGTAATTATTAATAATCTTGTAGTTTTCAAATTACTCAAGCGATTCGTGCGATTTCTTTTGTGCTACGTATTTTTTTTCATGTAACAAAAACCGAGCTATTATCATAGTTCTTCGTTTATTAAATTGTTGCGTTGACTGAAGGATTGTTTCATGGAAATCTTTATTTTATGACTTACAAATAAATCGTTTCACTGTTTTAATTCTTCTTTGAAGAGAACGAATGGTCGATGGAACGAAAGGTCCTTTTTTTTCTGGATGGGAAATCATCAAATGACTTTTCCCGCTCTGGGCGGAGCGGGAGGGAGTGTCAGACTCTTACTGACTAAAGCCCACCCGTGATCCTTCTTGTGCCCTTTGCGTTCCAGGGCCGCGGTGACTCTAACGAACAAATTTCACAACTCTAACAGGCACTGACCCTATGGGGCCCCGTCTTATTCGCTGACAGCTCTTTGAGGCGACGTGCCGTCGACCCGGGCCTGGTTACTATCAGACGCGCAGGCCCGCGTCTACGTTGGCCGGGAATCGCACTGCGTTCCCCGACGCCCGGGGCGCCGTCTTCTGTTGCGGCGGCTGGAGCGTTTGGTTTCCCTTTCCCGCACGCGGCCAGCCTCCTCCTTCGCTAGCATTACTGCTTCGTTGAGAGAGGTAACCGCTTCCCATGCCTCCGGCCGAAAGGTCCTGGACTAGTGACCGTGTCCCGAATTACTCAGCATTGGCACGCCTCATACAAGTTGCACCGATCAACTCTTGGAGGAGGTCTATGATTAGCAGTAGACGTCTTTCGGCTGAAATAATAATCACCGTTCATCCAATAAAATATGTCTTATCTAACGCTGCCGTTGTGGCTAAATTGTGGTCGGAACTAATTCTTAACTCAGAATCAAAGATACGAAAGGGAAGGGTAAACCCAACCACCTATGTGCATTCGCCTTTATGCAGGTATGCCAACCGTTTAGTTTGAGTCGAAGAATTATAAATTATCAACCACAAACGCAGTTTATAATTGCATATTACTGTCTGAATGGCGATAATTAATGAAGTGTAAAAGCGAAAGTAAATAAACATTAAACTTGAGTTTCACCACAAAACGACTGACAGGGTAATAGCATCCTTATCGCGCCATCTTAGAACAACAAAAGTTAATTTAAAACTATCGTTATAAATTAACGTTTCATTATGAATATTACATGGTTTTTGTTTGTTTATGCTATCGTTACATCTCTAGTCTGTGTGTTTGACACATAGATATAATAAACAAGGAGATATGCCCTGTAGCCGAAAATGTATCGGAACCTGTGTCTCCTGTTTTGCCCTACCACCCGGCAACTACTACGAATGCAGTTCAGTAAAAGCAATAGATACGCAGTCGCGCACACACCCGCATTTTTGAAATCGGACTGTACTACACAATCAATTATAAACCTTATTCTAATAAACACAGCGTATATTTACAGTACACCGTGCAACTTACTCACACAAAAACAACGCTGGGTATCGTTGTGCTGTGCAAAAGCAATTTATTTTACATATACGCTAGTGATTGACTTATCGATTCTGGCATTTATTACACACGCCATGCTGCCCATGTATAACAAATAAATAGCATGAATATGTTGACTATTTTAAGCAAAGGTCACTAATATATTATCTTAAACATGCCGATTACTATAATGCATTCGAAACTTTATCGAAAGTAAAATACAATTACCATAAAAAGTAAGGAAGTAGCACGAGGATAAGGCATACATACGATAATTCAAAGCCAAAAACACTTGAACGATTATTTACCAAAAATTTATTGCAATCTAAGAAAGTTTGGTACACTTTTGTAATATTTCATTCAACAATCGACATTGTTGTCGACAGTGTATCTGCACAATTACATCACTAACTCGCGGCAAGAAGCAGCGGCCGTACTATGCGATACATCGGCTTGCTAAAGTATCGTTTTGTGATTTTTACATTGCTCATCCAGTCACTTAGCGACAAACTTAGGTAGTGGTTAAGGAGCAGTGTATTCATTGTAATATGTTATTGTCGCTGTGACATTTGAAAACAAAAATAACATAGTATAAGCAAGAAATATTTTACGATTTGTTGTTTTTCATGATTTTAAAGACAAATATAGTAAAATACTTGTATTTTGATATGGTAAGTGATTCCATAATTAACAAAGTTTTGGTTTATGCTTCGGTTTTTACAAGAAAACACTGAACAACACGGCATTCTTATATCTTATCACGCTCACGGTCGTAAGCGCACTAGTTCGCGGATTCGACCATTGCGTAAGACATGCTCGCCCAGAGCATGTCGCGAGGACACCGACACGCCCCCTTGCCACTTCTCCTGTATTTTATATTTCTATGGTTTGACACAATGACGTTGATGAAAATAAAAATGGCGGCACACAATGAGAAAAGTTGTATTCTATTTAAGCCTTAATTAAATTACTTATATGACAATTTTCACTGTTCACAACACTGCATTGTTCGAATAACTGATACTATATGAATATCGTATATAGTATACTTAAGTGTTATTTGATATCAATAGCGTTTAGCAAGACACAGTCGAGTAATAATAGGTAAAAATATCAGCAAATAAAATACTATCCGTATTATAAATATGTTATAAAAAGTAGTCATTCTATTAACTTTATAAGGACTAGCAAGTTGTTAAATTATATTTCTAACGGATTTAAATTGGTATAAAAGCATTGGAATATAATACCAAGAAATAAATAAAGCTCAGACAAAAAAAAATAAACAAACGCAAGATTTATGATAATAGTTATTACATATTTATTACATGTATCAAAAAAAGGAGCTAGTTATTTTATAAAATTTGATTAAATTTAACTATTTAGTTAATGGAATTAGGCTAACTTATAAATCATCTACAAACTTTATCTGTAGCTATTACGTTATGTACATATATGTATATATGTTTTTCTTTTCATTTAGTATGCAAATAAGAAAATAATTATTAGCATTACATACACATTACATGGTTTTTTTAAATTTATTTTTTTAAACTAAAGTGAGGGACTGGTCCTCACGATCCAGGGAATCCTAGTGTGGGGGGGGGGGGGTAGAGATATATTGTTGTCATTTAGTTATTATTATGCCTACTGATGCAATTTATATATCTACGCTTGTACTAATGTTTGAATGATTAAAGTTTTTCTCAGTCGATACTTAAAATGGCCATTTATTTAAAGAATAATTAAAAAGTAGGGTTACTCTGATCACCCCGTCTATCTCCAAAAAGGAGTAGATTTCTGGAAAATAACATTAATTGGTCCAGATATGCCTTGTATGGCGTATCGACAAGACCCAATTTATTAACGTACGAGTTAAGGACCGTACACACGTGTGCGGAATCCGTTTAGTCCCCCGTTGAAGCCAATGAGAAATTACCCCGCAGTGAACCGGTTAAAGATCGTGTCCTGGAATCGATTTGCTTATCAATTTTTTCACTGACGATTAAGGTCCCCGACCAAAACCTTGCGATAGTTCGATTTTCTTCGCTATTCAGAGACTATGTAACTCAATAGTTATGAGAAATAATCTACAAACAATCATCATATTCCATGTTATAATTTGTTTTAATGTGTTATAAATAAATTTAAAATCTACCTTAAAAACTGACTAAAATTGTTGATTTTATGCATCTGTTGCTAAATACATTGTGACTATACGTTACAGCAACGCTGTAGTGTGAATTCAACTGTTGGCTCTAGGTCCAAGTTCCAGTTAATGGGAATAGGATACTAAAATGACAATTATGGTTAACAGGCAGGTTATTTGGTATCCATTAATAGTTTTAGGTAATTAAAATAAATCCAATTTAGTTCGATTAAACGTATTATTCACCACCAATGCTCATTGGTGTAAAAGGGCGAAAAAAAAACATCGTGTAAAAAGTAGTAGGTCACATCTACCAATTCTTACTGGGCCCACGTATTTATCACAGTTCACTCCCTCTCACGGAGCAGGCATTTGGTCCCAGTCTTGGGAACATTATATAAGTACGCTGAATATGGTAAACTCGCTTCAGCCGACGGTTTTGCACTACTTAGTAAATGTCAAATCAAATCAAGTATGTTTATTTATGTACAAGCATGCAGGTAAAAAATGGATGCAACAATTACAGGGTAACAGATCGCTGTGTACTATTTAAATTACATTTTTAATGTCAAAAATATTCCAAAGAAACATAATCTCGGGACAAAAAGCATCCTGCGTACGCTATGAATCCTATATTCATGTACCTACACGTTTTTTCTATGTGTCAAGTTATAATATTTCGCATTTATAATATTGGTAGGTATACCCGTTAAAATTACCCCGTCAAGTGTGTAACCTCCTTAACATACGTTTTATAATATCGTAGGCTGGTCACGTCTCCTTAATATTAATTAACGCAAGCTAAAATGGTATTATCTGGACTTGTGCGACATGTGGATAATGTAAATATTTCATAGGCAAAACATTTTTTTCCTTTGACAGTTCTTTTTTTTCTATGAAGCATAGACAAGCAAGGTGATGGACTTAAATAAGAATAAGGTTTGTTACAATAGTTGCCATTTAAAAAAAAGGCTAGAGTTATAAGAGAGTTTTAGATATAATAAAGAGTCGCATTGTAATATTACGCAATGTAATCTCAGTACCAGAATAAAAAGATTTATGTGTTTCATATACATATTTAAATGCGTATTTAGTTACAATTTATTTGTCGCTAAAAACCTGTTAATTCTTGACTCAAGTGATATCAACTCGGAAAATCAGTTTGAGTTAACATGGTTTATTTTTAGGTTCCGTACCTACCTCAGTCCGCAAAAACGGAACCTTTATAGGATCACTTTTTCGTCCGTCTGTCCGTCTGTCAAGGCCCTAAATCTCAGGAACGCGTGCAGGAATCTATCTGAAATTAATATCAAATACAAAATCAACTTTTAAGTCAACGCAATCTAAAGACTTTTGTGTTTAACGTTCGCAAGGGAATCAAACAGACTTAATGAAAACAAAAAAAAAAACAGATTACAGAACAATGTTTATATGATAAAATTACAACGGGCTTCCTTCCGTTGACTTATATTCATGTTTGGCATGAAGGTTTAAAAATTGTAGTAGAAGAATTGACCGTGACGTACGTTGATGTACAGGAGAACACAAAGCATTTTAACAACAAAGTTACGATTGTCCTTCAACCGTACCTGCTATATTTTATTTTAAATTATCCTAACCAGTAAATTATAGTAGGTCGCTAACATATCGTCAGTTGATATCGGTTCACAATTTCTCGGAATGTCTACGAGAGATTATAGACTGTCAAATTATTATTTCTATTTAGATATACAAATCTAAAAATATCCAAATATAGAATGCTAACAGTTAAAAAAGAATAAAAATTGACCGAAAAACAAACGAGATATAATTATATATTTTAAACAAATATATCTGTCCTCTGGCAGCTGTATAGGCAACATAAAATTTGACGTGACTTCTTTTTGTAATTGTCAATTTAAATCTTTATAACTTCATCGTTTTTTTTTTTTTTTGATGGGAAATCATCAAGTGACCCCTCCCGCCCTGGGTGGAGCGGTAGGGAGTGTCAGACTCTTACTGACTAAAACCCACCCGTGTTCCTCTTGTGCCCTTTGCGTTCCAGGGCCGCGGTAACTCTTTCGAACAAATTCCGCAACATAACTTCATCGCTGAGGAAAGTATTAAAAATAATTATTTCAGAATTATTGTTTACTAGAGCTAATAAGTATTTATTTTGCAAATAAAAAAGTTGCATACATATTCCATACTTACAGTTCGCAATCTCTCAATATATTTTATAATCATACGGATTTTGCAATTATCCGGTGACAAATATACCCAACCAGATTGGAACAAGATCTTCAACAAAATTTTGCATAAATTAACATCGAAGCAAAAAAAATGTAACATTTCAATAAAGTCATCAAAGGACTATAAACTTAAAGAAATCTTTTATTACATTTTTATTAGATTCAATAAAGACAAGAACATATTTTAATAATATTAACAAAAAAGGAATGAACGGTACTTTATAAAATTATATCAATTGCATCTGAAATAAGAACAGCAGTAGGGTTGCCACCGCCGAAACAAAAAATTGTATAAGGATTTTAAATTTATTTAAAACTTGAACATTCTGAACGTGTAATGTGTGATTTTGCCATCGTAGGCACCCCATTTTTTTCTGGATGGGAAATCAACAAATGACTTCTCCCGCTCTGGGCGGGGCAGAAGGGAGTGTCAGTCTCTTACTGACTAAAACCCATTCATTTGCGTTCCAGGGCCGTGGCGACTCTTTAGAACCAATTTCGCAACCAGCCCTAGTAATCTGAAACGGTTGTAAACGTGGTGTCATTATCAATTGAACATTTTACTGCTGATTGCAGTATTCATAGGCTGTTATGATAGTATCTATTACGGCATACATAAAATAATTAATAAATATACGCAATTAATTTAGTCCTAACACGCTTATATTAATGTTTCTTGAAGTTATTAAAACTAGGCACTTACATATTACTCTATACCTACATATAATAGTAATAAAAGTCATGTCCAAAGTCATAATTTATGAAAATGTATCTGATTTAGTACAAACTTGTATTTATAGTACCTACCTAAAATGAATTCTGTCAGGATTTATTAATCGACTGCATTTAGGCCTGGAATACCATTCTCGATTTAGGTTGTCTCTAGGCGAATTTTAAGATCTGAAATCAATTTGGCATACGACTGCCAATTTTGTTACTGTTTCACCATCCACGATTAAGTTTCCGTTAACTAAGTGAATATTTGAGAAGATACGAGGTAAAATAACGCACAGTAGGTATACTTTACAATACTTCGTTTATTTTTTAATAATCTTCAATCCAATATGGATTCTCGATAAATTAACAAAATAATTTTCGACATTCCATGGCGGGGAATAATTACGAATCCACAGATTAAAAATAGCCGCCAAATAAAACTTGTATCATTGCAAGTGCTTCAAATTCAAATAAATAAAAAAAAAAACGATCATTCGATATGACTAATGCTTTGTACTCATTTTGAAGTACAGATTTAAAAATAGAATTTCGGAAAAATAATAAAAGATAACATAACTATGCAGAATATTCCATAGAAATTATGTTACATTTTTTTAATGTATTCAGTTAATAGTTGATATTTGGCAACCGGCCCTTACCCTTATAACTATTACTACAGTAATAAATTCAATATGGACGAGGCCTTACAAGAACAGTTAGGTCACGATTGCCGATTTTAGCAATCGTAAATCAAATTAATATTTTACTGCTTTCTGATTTTGATGGACTTTAAGTGCGGTTTTATAACATTTTAGCGTAAAATAAAATAATAAAATTTGCAGTTTTTGCTACGCTACGAACTCGTTTGTGTTTTTATAGTTCTGTGTGTTGGAATTGGGACTAATGGTTTTTGGCATAACTGTTTTAAGTTGAAATTTTGTGTCACCAAAATTAAACGTTCTCAGACCCTCTTTACAAATTTAGATCTTAATTAATTTGTCACAAAAAGTACTTGCCCTGATTCGTCTATAACTAATGCCATAACTAACTACTGCCTAGTAAAACCTTAATTTTCAGTATTTAAATCAAATCTACTTTTCCACATACTAACATCTCAATCGTACGCATAAGAATCTAAATAAATTGCTAAACGACCACATTGACACTTAATTAGAAATCAGTGCGTCCTAATATGGTCAGGCTGTTTAAGATGCTTGCAGGGATGTGGCAGTGGTATGGATTAGAAGTATCGATACTCTATTAGTTTATTATTCACACTATTATCGATACCTAGGAAGTAGAAAAGTACTAGTGGGGTTTTCTTTTTAAGTTGGGAAGTCATCAAATGAGTTTTTTCGATGGCTAAAACTCATCCGTGTTCCTCCAAATGTCATTTGCGTTCCAGGGCCGGTGCGCGGTGACTCTTTAGAATAAATTCCGCAACCCTGGCAGGTACTGGCTCTAGCGGGCTCCAACTACCTACTATGTTGACATCTCTGAGCCGCGAGGGGAATAAAACGCACCTAAAATTTTTTGAAATCGGTCCAGTAGTTTTGAGTTTATTCGTTACATACAAAAATATAAAAATACAAATCTTTCCACTTTATAATATTAGTACAGATAAGTTTTTACTAAGGTTTCACTTTTGTAGCCTTTCACATGAACCGTGATTATTACTGGGATAAAAAGTAGCCTTTGATACACCCTAGCTCCCTATGAGAATTCTTTTTTTTTAATAAGTGTTTATTTTTGTCAACTGTCGACACTTATCCCCCATCCCTACTGCACTTAGTGCGAGCAATACGCGTGCATTAGGAATAATTAACACGTCCGAGATCGTTAAGAAAATGCCATCGTCTAATGAATAATGAATCGCTAGTAAAATGCACGCGAAAATGGCAGAGCGTGGGTTGGCAGCGGTGGCCAAGTTCGATGCGGGAAAGAAATGAAGATGTAATGCTATTAATTTGTTGATTTATATGATAGAGCTACGTATCCGTTTTAGATTAAAACTTTATTGTGTTTATTACGAATTTTACTCATTTTTTTCATTTAACATAAATAAAAAAAAAATTGTCTGTTTAAGATTCGATCTTGTAATCGGGCACGTGATATGTAGTTATTAAATTCTTTTAAAATAAGTATTGTAGCTAATTTCCATTAGTTTAACTTAGACACATATTTATCTCAATGTTACTCGAGATTATAAAACACGTAGGTTCTAGTGGATGCCAAAAAGTACTGGACCTTTCTGGGCTATGAACCTGTAGTGATATTCAGTAGCAATCTCAAGCGGATTGCTGATCCCTTTTTTAATGGATGGGAAAACATACAATGACTTCTTCCGTTCTGGTCAGAGTGGGAGGGACATGTGAGTGTCAGACTCTTACGACTAAAATTCACACGTGTCTCTTCTAATGTCTTTGGCGTTACAGGGCCACGGTGACTCATTCGAACAAATTCCGCAACCGTAGCAGACACTGACCCTATGGGGCTCCGTCTTCTTTGCTGACATCTTTTTGAGACACACGTGGAACAAGACGTGCCATCGACGCGGTCCTGGTTGTTATCGGAAGGCGAGCCACCCATGGATCGCTATTCGCAGGCCCCGAAGGCCAGTGACCGGGAATCACCCTGCGACTCCCGACACCCGTCACGTCTCCTTCTATTGCGGCGTCTGGGGCGTGAGATTTTCATCTCCCTAATGCAGTCTGCCTCCGCCTTCGCTAGCATTACCTACTGTTTTGCAGAAGGGGGCGACCGTTGCCCAAGTCTGCTCGCTCCGGGACATGGATTGACCCCGGTCCGAAAGCGAGAGGTTACCGCCACTTAGATTTGCTGATCCCTGACATAGTTAAAATGACAGATCACTTCACTAAACTTTTTACGGTGTATTTATTCAAAAATCTTAACTCTCTCTCTCTTATTTCGACTAAAAGTTTGACGATGATATTTGCATCATCGCAATTTAAAGTTTAAATGAGCTTATATTTCATGAGCTTGGCTCTCAACTACACGCATCCAACAAGATTTAACCAAAACATGTCTCAGGTAGTTTTACAGACATAATCTGAAATCTCCGTTCCGTCGTGGGTAAAAATGGAGCTCTCAAAAGTATAAAGTCGCTGAACTGCTTTTGTCTGTTTATCCGCTTATTTCTTCTGAATCACGCAAAGGATTTTGATACGGTTTTAGCAAATTAGTAGAACGATCAGTCAATGAGATAGTTGTGTGTATATAAATTGCACGCGTGCAAAGCCGGGGTGTATCGCTAGTTAAGTATAAATTATTTCCAAACATGATCACCCAAAACCCTACATTATTAATTTCTCACTTCATTTACTAGTTGATTGCATCGTAACAAAAATTTAAAACATCGTTATTTGATGTTGAAATTTATAAGTAGTAAAAGTATATGCATGTTATGACTACATTTGGTATTTTGTCAAGAGAATAATTTACCTTTTTGTCACTATTTGTTTTTGTGTAATGTGTCTCGGCTAAAAACTACAGGTGTTAAGCGCTCGTATGGCTTTGCACGCTAGGTTTTGCATATTAATCGGTATTAGAGTGTAATTTTACGACAAAAAAAGTAAAAGAATAACGTAGAACGGCCATATTCGTCGCAGTAGTGGTTTGAAAACAATGTATGGCTTGTTACATGCTAGTGATATTTCTTGTTCGAGGAATTTGTTTCGAAAGAGTCACCGCGGCCCTGGAACGCAAAGGGAATTAGGAGGAACACGGTTGGGTTTTGGCCAGGAAGAGTCTGACACTCCCTTTTGCTCCACCTAGAGCGGAAGAAGTCATTTGAAGATTCTCCATTCTTAAAAAAAAGAAAGGTATTTCTTTCGTTTCCTCGCGGGTTTTACGTACAACAATAGGTCCCAGAGGCTATTTTCTTATTTTTAAGGAGCCTTCGCATTCGCATGACAGTTGAAAACTGACAAAAACATCTTAAATTTAGGCAATTTAAAGGTGTTTTGAAAAACTTGACAATATGTAGAGACTTATTGTTAATTAAATTGTTTTTAGCATTTATACTCAGATTATATTATTATTGCGAGTTCGATTTGAACGCTTTTTAAGTTCGTAAATTGGCCTTCACGATGATTCCTCAGCCTAAAAACTATTTCCCGCTGCAGAGTATTTTTTATTGTCACCTTTCCAGAGATAAGGTTGAAGTTTCGCCTTTTGTTGAGTGTGGTTCAATATGTATCTACATTAAAATTTGGTAGAAACTTATCACCTACTAGCGAGTAATATACAGTGTGAAATCTTAATGGTTGTTTTCTCGCGGCAGGACGATTACCCATCAGTAGTACTATCGAAACACAAAGTTAAACTAAAACAATAAATGTTTTTTTTTTCAAATCATTAAAAAAGTGTTCATAAACTCGAAAAAGCGAGAATCAATAGTAGTGCACTAGACATAAAGTAGGTAGATGAGACGCACGTACCGCCGCCGCGTACCTACATATCGCGCGATGCACTACTGTTGGTTCAAGTCGCTTTCTAGTTTTGTTTATCACAATTGTTAATCTGCCATTTATGGAGTCTAATATTTTTATATTTATAAATCGATTGTATTACCGATACTAACTCATTTCGCTTCGGGAAAACAACCATTAAAATTTCACACTGTATAAGTAAGTGCGTTTCGTCGCACTGGCCACTTCGATCTGAAATAACTCATCTGTGGTTAAGAATTCAAAATTCAAATTTATACAGCTTGTTAGTCATGCATTTTTGTTTCGAAAACCATAATTAATTTATGTTTTTCATTTTTGTACATATTTTTAGTAAAGGGATCAATGATCTACTTATGAGATGGTAACAATGCATAGATCGCACAGCAGCAATGGTACCTAAATATTTGATTAATTAAATTTATTATATTAAAAAAAAAAAAATATGTTTTGCTCATAGATACAAAACGCCAATTTCATATTTAAGGACTTAATATAAGTTATGTACCTAAGTAAACTAAACACTTAAGTTGTTCCCTTTTACACTCAACATCAAAAAGTTCCTCATACAAGTCACTAAACAGACTTCACGTATGGAAGGTTGTCTTTTGCATCACCACTTGATTTAATACTTTAATGCGAATATATAATAGCAGTTTGGCCAACAGCATAGTATTATGGAGCTCATTAACCAAGGCATTCCATCCCTTTTTACGAAACACTGATTTAAAAACCAATCATGTTCCTAAGATGCTACAGATACATGAAGTGTCCAACCCTTTCCTCCTGCTGATCCCAAAAAGGCGTAAGATCTTGAAGATAACATAAAATGTCTGAAAAAAAAAATGAAAAATGAGTCTTTCAATCAGTAAATTAACTACATTCCTACCATGCAGAGTATAGATTAACGAGTTTTTTTTTTCTAAAGATAAGGCACGTGACATTAGCATGCAACGAAAGCCACGTGCTGTATATAGTCTGTATCTCTTGCTAAAATAAAAAAAAGTTGTCAAGTGCGAGTGTTAGTTTATGGCGTGTTCCGTATGCAGTTTGTTTATGGTCTCCATTTACATAATGAGCTGTATTGTACACTTATGTGTCTGTTGATGGATCTGTAGCTATTTTATGAAGCTATTTACATGGAAATGAGATAGTTAGATTTTAATAATAAGCAAATTGTAACCAAAGGCAGTTTAGAATTGTCTTTTTCTTGTGTCTCAATGGTTTTAAGTTTTTCTAGTAATAGAAGTTGACCATAGTTAGGTATCTTATTCATCTTAAAATAAACTTTTATGATATACTTAAGCCTTTATGTAACGTCTAGAATAACACAGTGAAATGTAATTAATACATATGAATATGAAAACATTGTAACCGTCTTAAACTGTTATAAATGTTTCTTATACATGATCTTCAATTTTTAAGATACATTTACTTTTTGTGCTGTGCAACACTAATCCGAGAACGCAATAAGTAGCCCTAATGTTGTATTTTTTGGAAAAAAATATGACATTTAAATAGACCCGCGGTACTGGGTAACGCGTTACTTCAGTAACCCGTTACCGCGGAACCCTAAAGCCCTTTACGCATAGATATATGATTATGCTAACTAATTAAGTCGTAGCGTCAACTAGTCTATGCCTATTTAAGATGGCGCAACCGAAGCATAGACAAGAAAAAAGGTCAATTAGAAGAAACCATTTCAATTGATTTATTTTAACGAATTCTTTTCAATGTATATCTAACATCTTATTTAGTGGAAACACATGCATTTCCACGCATATTTTTCTTAGTATTTTCGTTTATGGGATTCTTAATTAAGTTTTGATAAGATTCTCGGGAGTAGCTGGATCTGAGAAGCATGGGACCGGTCGTCTTGACATACACGGTTGAGGAGCCTGAGCCCAGCAGTAATATTTTAGCTTATAGATGATGAAAATGCATTTTCAAAGAGTTAAAATACTAATTAGCATTGCTGGTTTGCAGGTTGATGAGCAAATAAATATAATAAAAAATGAAAGACACACGGAATACTACTACGTTTTTGAACGTCATAAAAATACTATGCTAGGTATTTTATTATTTTATTTCTACTTGTATAAGTTTATAAATCTTGAACAGGCTCATAAAATTAATAGTAATTATATAACTTTGGGAAAGGCGGGGCCTCCTAACACAAGCAAACTATTTGCTTAAAAGGATGCCCCCCATTGTAACTAGAATCTATACTAATATTATAAAGCTGAAGAGTTTGTTTGTTTGTTTGAACGCGCTAATCTCAAGAACTACTGGTTCGTATTGAAAAATTCTTTTTGGGTTGAATAGACCATTTATCGAGGAAGGCTTTAGGCTATATATCATCACGCTTAAGCCAATAGGAGCGGAGCAGCGATAAAGAATGTTTTAAAATCGGGGATTCCACGGGGACGAAGTCGCGGGCAGCAGCTAGTAAGTTATATAAGTTGAAGCAATTAACATTTTTTTATTATTATTTATTAATAAATAATAACAAAGCGTATCCAATGGCTGCCGCCCGCGTTAGTGTTGAAAATAATCCCAAGAGAGCATACACCCAGAATAAAAAGTATACATCATACTATATATAAAAAGAATATAATATACTTCTGTACCAAACTTCATCAAGTTTCGTTCAGCCTTTCTGATGTGATTGAGTTACTAACATGCATCCATCCAACGAATTTGCATTTATAAAATTAGTAAAGATTTCAGAGGGACAAAACTTTTCTATAAAAAGAGTTCGCAGTCGCAAAGTGAAAAATAATAATAATAATAATTTGATTTATTAAAAAATTACAATTGTATAACAAACCATAGAATACTACTTTAAACAATTCAATTAAAATAACAAAAGCAGGTAGGTGTTGCAACCAGCACCCTTGCTAAGTTAAGTAAATAACTTGTATTAAGGGTAGTGGTACTAGCCCATACAGAATATTGTTACATGATGAAAAAGTGTAAAAGACACCACTAATGTCCTTACAATTTGATAAGTTTTCTACATAATTTACGCAAAAAATAAAATTAGTTGCGACTTGAATTTTTTTTTTTTAAAGTGCGCAGGTTGACCTTTGTTTCAAATATTTAAACTCCAGTATTTTTTCGAAAATCCCATTTATTTCCATTTATTAAACTCCAATTACTGTAGCTCCAATTAAATTGACTTGTTTTAGTTAGTATTAATTGAATAAATACAAATACTTTTCTGATACGAGCTCTAATTCTTTTAATAATTGAAATACCTTGTTCCTATAAATGTTAGTTCGGGCAATAAGTGGCAACATAAGGCAATTTATTCAATTTAAAATACAAACTGCATTTTCTGGATGCCCAGGAGTTATTTTAATTAATTGTTTTAATCAATCGTTATGCGTATTGAAAATAGAACAGGTCAAGAGCGAAACGTACTTTCCTAGTTCGGGTTCTATACCGAGAGAAATGCGGCTCGTCTTAACCTTAGAGGGTATTTTTATCAAAGCTGTAGGTATGAGTGTAAAACTGTACTATACCATACCTGTAGTTAACTAAAGGTAAACAATCTTGGTATGTCTTTTTATGTAAAAATATATTTTAAAATATGGATATTACTTATACAAATCAATTATCTATAATTTTAGAAAATCTGAAAGTATTTAATGTCGTAAAACGTATTTCACATTTTTCAAAAACATTTTTCGTTAAAAGACATACCAAGATTTTTTACCTTTAGTTAACTAACTAAACAGATAGGGTATAGTGCAAAGCTGTACGAGTGCCAAGCTGTACTAGTGCAAAGCTGTACTAGTGCAAAGCTGTACCAGTGCAAAGCTGTACTAGTGCAAAGCTGTACTAGTGCAAAGCTGTACTAGTGCCAAGCTGTACTAGTGCAAAGCTGTACTAGTGCAAAGCTGTACTAGTGCAAAGCTGTACTAGTGCAAAGCTGTACTTGTGCAAAGCTGTACTAGTGCAAAGCTGTACTAGTGCAAAGCTGTACTAGTGCAAAGCTGTACTAGTGCCAAGCTGTACTAGTGCAAAGCTGTACTAGTGCAAAGCTGTACTAGTGCAAAGCTGTACGAGTGCAAAGCTGTACTAATGCAAAGCTGTACTAGTGCAAAGCTGTACTAATGCAAAGCTGTACTAGTGCAAAGCTGTACTAATGCAAAGCTGTACTAGTGCAAAGCTGTACTAATGCAAAGCTGTACTCATGCAAAGCTGTACTAGTGCAAAGCTGTACTAATGCAAAGCTGTACCAGTGCAAAGCTGTACTAGTGCAAAGCTGTACGAGTGCAAAGGATAAACTTGAAAGCTTAGCGTTTTCTGATTACAACACAGCCTGCGTAAATGATGACGTTATTTATGTTCAGTTTTTTTTACATTATTTATTAAATATTTACGTTCTTAGACATCACAACCTGACAGTATCATTAAATCTGACAGAAATAACTTAAACTTGACCTCATTGGTGTAAATTTCTATACGGAATCCTAAAGTGCAATGAGACTTTTAAAACCGTTGTTAGCTAAGTTCAAATGCACATTATTTTCTGTAACAGTAGCGAGCGCATTCCGAAACGGTATCGTCCCTATAAATAAAGATAAATGGAATTTTAAGGCCCTAACACACTACCTACAGCGCTACGACGCGTCGTTACGATTTGCTAATGGCATAATGGCAAAATCATAATCCTTACTATGGTTACTTGATTATTTTTGATACATAACAAACATCATATATATGTACATATGAACATTATATATCTGTAAAAAGACTATTTGAAGGCGATTTTTGTGAAACTCTATATTTGCATAAGCGTAATAAAATCTAGTTAAAAATATTGTTTCTAGCTAGTTTACAAATCAGACATTTCACATATTTTTTGCGTTTTATGAAAAACTGTAGGTACATACTTAGTATAAGTCTTACTTGACAGTCCAGAATTTGGAATAATAATTATATAAATAATATAGGAATATAAATATATGAAGGGTTAAAAATAAAGTCAATTGGCTTGATTTGATTGATTAATTTTAGTTTTTTTTTAATAATAATCCTGCCTAATAAAGAACTTAGTTCACAGGTTTGTTACAAAGCTAAAATAGTACGGCATAATTACGCTATGTCGGACGACATATTTTTAATATGTGTCTGTACCTTTAGAGAACTTTGTGCTGTATTTAAATTTTATTGTTTAGTAGATAGCGGTTCTGTACAAAACAGGTAATCATACTAGGGTCAAACTGCACCAATATACTACTAAAGCACTAATATACTATATAATAAATTGATATTATTGCCAATGAATTCTCATGATATCTTCCAGTTATTGCTTCTCTGCCTTTCTGGGGTCAGATAATATTGCAACAACATAGAAAATAGATAGGAAAAGGTATATAAATCTATAAACTGAAATAGGCCAATAGATTTCTCGAAAGTACTATTTTGAGCAATGATCATCCGATTGATCATCAGTTTTTGCTGTAACAATGACACGAAGGTTTCCCTAAGGTTATGTAAACTTTTTTTTGTTTTCACTAAATCTATTTTTAATAGCTAATAAGCTCATTGGGTACTTTCATACGAACAAATCCGCAGAGATTCGTTCGTGTTAACGAAACTCACTGCAAATTTATATTATTAGTTTGAATTCATTGTTGTTAAAGCAGCAATAGAAATACAACATTAAGTATTAAGTAGTTTTAGTATTGAGTATTTATATTGCAGTTAATGTATGTATATTGACCGCTGACAGACAGTGGGACGGGCAGAGGAATCTTTTTAAAATAAAAAAAGTATAACCTCGCAACTGATTACTTAAAAGTATTTAAATGTTCATCACTTCCAGTTTAAAAATAACTTTTACTCTTAAAAAATAAACAAGGCTGCACTGAATGACTGCATCGCTTCTCTTAAAACCAGTTGCTAGACACCAAAAAAAGATATGCAAGTGGAATTACCGTTTTATTACATCACGGTAAATGGCCGTGCACTCGTGCACTTGAGCCTTAAGGCTATGTCAGCTGTGCGACCAAGATTACTACAATTAATGAAGAACTACAATCTTTCTTGTAATAAATAATTTTAAGAAGATCATCTAAGAGAAACATGGATTTTGGTATGAATGATAAGACACGTGTGAATTGCATTTTTAGGGACCCTATTACTAAGACTCCGCTGTCCGTCCGTCTGTCTGTCTGTCACCAGGCTATATCTCATGAACCGTGATAGTGAGACAGTTGATTTTCACAGATGATTCATTTCTGTTGCCGCTATAATGACAAATACCAAAAAAAAAAAAACAGGATAAAATAAATATTTAAGTGGGCTCCCATATAACAAACGTGATTTTTGCCGTTATTAAAGATAATAAATAGCACAGATAAATAGTACGGAACCACTTTTTTTTTGGATGGGAAATCATCAGACTAAAACCCACCCGTGTTCCTTCTTGTGCCCTTTGCGTTCCAGGGCCGCGGCGACTAAGTAAATAGTACAGAACCTTACTTGCTCGAGTCTGACTCACATTTGGCTGTTGTTTTTTTAAATTTTATTTAACTGCAGCTGAACTGGTCTGATCTAGACGTATCAGTACTAATATAAAAAAAATGCATTATAAACTTCATCAGGGTGCTGGCTTAAGAGCACCCAAAGGGTAACGTAAAGGTCTTTGCCTAAGATAGGGCCCCATAGGGTCAGTGTCTGCTAGGGAAACGCTGCTGGAACGCAAAGAGGACTAGAAAGATCACGGGTGGGTTTTAGTCAGTAAGAGTCTGACACTCCCTTCCGCTCCGTCCAGAGCGGGAGAACTCATTTGATGATTTCCCATCCAGAAAAAAAGGTCTCTGCTTATAACCTTGCGTGACTGAATCAGAAATGAAGATATTCGCAGAAGAACTAAGTTTATCACCATAACCTGGAGAAACGATAATCTTACGTGGCAGTGAGTAGGGCACGTTGCTGGCAGACCAGGAGCCCAAGTCTGCTATTTTTATAAATTTGTCATTCGTAATCTGCTAAAGCCATAATGGTCGCTCATTGATCTGTCAATGGTCTCGTAATACTTTTTGATAACCGAGCTATTAAAAGCAATGAATACACAATAACGTTCTAATGGTAGGTCACTGATCAAAGGAACTGTCAAAATTTTAGCAGATTAAGTACTGCATGCGTCTGTCATTCATTTGTCATTATGCACGAGATTACCATTTTATGCCATTTCTTTCAAAGTAGTATCAGTGGTTGACCATTGGAAAGTCATAGTGACGCTTTTATACCTATTAGTAGATTACGAAACTTGTAAAAATCAACCATTATGAAATCAATGATAGACCATTCTGACACTATTGTAATAGCAGACTTGAGGCCCAGATATGCGACCGCGACCGCGTAAGGAAAGATGCAACATTGAAATGCCTCTCACAATGAAGAACGAGGACCTAGTGAAGGCGATAGGAATCCACTGGAGGCGAGATACACGAGCCCAGTTGATGTGGTGACAACTGAAGGCGGCCTATATCCAGCAGTCAATTGTTTTTGGCTGGAACCATGATGATGAATACTATCCTAACTAATATTATGCATGCGAATGTGAGTTTGTATGTTACGCTTTCAAGCTTAAACCACTAAACCGATTTTAAAAATTCTTTCGCCAAAGGAAAGCTACATTATCAGCGAGTAATCTATACTAATATTATAAAGCTGAAGAGTTTGTTTGTTTGTTTGTTTGAACGCGCTAATCTCAGGAACTACTGGTTCGAATTGAAAAATTATTTTTGGGTTGAATAGACCATTTATCGAGGAAGGCTTTAGGCTATATATCATCACGCTTAAGCCAATAGGAGTAGAGTAGCGATAAAGAATGTTTTAAAATCGGGGATTCCACGGTGACGAAGTCGCGGGCAGCAGCTAGTATAAGCTATATTTTATCCTTGTATTCCTACGGGACCGGGAACTACGCGGGTGATACCGTGGGGTGTTGCTAGTAAATGCATAAAATTATTTGTTTGAAACAGGTTATCTCTGGAAGTAACAATACGATTTCGGAAGGTATTGTGGTCCAGATTTGTGGCATGGATCTCTTTGTGCAATCGAGACTATTCCAATATTTACAACATTTTTACTCCGCTTGTACATATACATATATTCTGTATTATATCTTCTTTAGTTGTATTTTGTAAATATATAGATTTTAATTAGTTGTAAACTTGAATAACTTATGTTTTAAATTGTGTTTCCATCAATAAAATATTAACATTTTTCTGTTTCGATAAATATTTAGGAAAATAGCAAGATATTCATGATGTGTTTAATTAGTTAACTGTGGTTCTCGAGGACTAAAAAGCCACAGCATGTTCAACGAATAAATTGTAAATCAGAACTGATTTTGGACCAACCGGTTCATAGATACGGTAACTGAATTAATTTCCACTTGGATGTGTCAAATTGTTTTTTATTGGTTCAATTATAAGTTCGATACATTGTTGCAGTCCATGCGCTACTGGTGTGTTACTGTGTGCACTTCGTTTGCCTTTATGTTGGTATTTATTTATAACTTACTGGCAGCACCCCGTGGTTTCACCCGCGTAGTTCCCGTTCCCGTAGGAATATCGGGGTAAAAATGATCATGTATGTTAATCCTGGTTATAAACCATCTGTGTGCCAAATTTCATCCACATCCGTTCAGTCGTTTTTGCGTGAAAGGGTAACAAACATCCATCCATCCATCCATACTTACAAACTTTTGCGTTTATAATATTAGTAGGATGAAACATGATCTAGTTTGTTTTTTTTTATTACGCGACCAACAAGCTATCAATATATATTAATAAATACATTTGAAATGTTCTTATTAAGACATTTAATACCCAACACGGCATTGTTAAATAAAATGGTTTTTATTTCATAACTTAGGGTCGTAAAGAAGGCGCCAATTAATGACACATAGCTTATAACCAGCGGACCATCAAAACGCTTCCAATAGTAGTCGTTTAGAAGTTTTGAGGGAACAGATGAACATACATACATCCATCGGTTAAAAGGCCTTCGTTTTGCTTCGTAAACCCAACTACTTACCATCAATAAACAGTTATCAAAACGGTGTATCACACTGGCAACTGATAAGCACCTAATTCGATTTCAATCTCTTCTGTAATGAACTTGCTTCTGAGAATCTGTGGCTCGTGGCTACACAAATAAACGAACATTTGATTGAACGAATTCTTACATGACTCGTGATTTGTCTCTTGTGCAAAGGAGGTTGTATACTTAGCTTATGCCACCTGAGAATCAAATATGGAACAAGACGGGATATGTTTCTACCGTGCAGGCATTATAGGTGGCAGCACAGAAGTGTCAATGTCAATTTTGTATATCATTTTGAAGGTAAGAGTTTCGGATTTGCGCCGATAGATGGCTCGGTCTACGCCGTGCAAGTTGCCTTTAGACAATGTGACATTATCACAATACTTCACGATTGTCAAAGTGCCATTGACATGTGATATTGAAATGTGATGATTTCTGACCCAAACATTTTTGGCTTTTTACAATCTAATAGGTGATACATATGTATATTGTCACTTAACATAACACAAAACGTAACGGGAGTTATTCAAGTGATTTAGTTATGTTCCATAAATTGCGTAGGTAAATCATAAAAATAAAACCATTGCTTTAAAAAAACAAAACATACCCAAAAAGGATGAATCGAGAAAATAATGTTATCAAAAGTTAGCATAGCATAATCAGCCTTTTAATGTTCCCCCACTGCTGGGACACAGGCCTCCTCTCTAGAAGAGGGAATGGGCCGTAATCCACCACACGGGCCCAGTGCGGTTTGGTGAAAGTCACATGTCTTCGAATTTTTGGTTCTAGGACATGCCGGTTTCCTCACGATGTTGTTCTTCATCGTTTTGATAACATCATTTTCATTATTGTGATCAAAAATTAAAAGTTACGTAATTTATTAGGAAAACCGAATATTTGAAAAACAACTAGAATGTTGTGCCTTCGGTCAAAATCCATTACATCATACTATTACGCACTCTTTCATTAGTTAACATTTCTCCCAGTCAACATTTAAATTGGTTTTCGCAAACAGTAACATTGTGTACCAAAATTATTTGTTCTACAAAAAAAAAATGTAGGTACAATGGGAAAGTCCAATTTATGTATTTAATTATTAAACTATTGTAGAAGTTCAATAGCAACATTAAATCGATTGTAATCATTTTCCTTATAGTGCTGTTACGCATTCTATTGAGGTCTTTTGTACCGAGTAGTTCGCAATAGAGAAAATAACACAGATAGGTTATGTGACGCCACGAGCCCACGACTATTGCCGATTACAGATCAGAAACTAAGCTAAATTATTGTTTTGTTTAAGCTAAGATCGCAAGGCTGATGTATTTTTCTTTTGTTATATCGGACATCAAATTACAGAAAACAAAATCCTTAGCTATGAGAACATAGCTAAGCTTATTTTAGTTTATCTCTTGGGATGTAACCGGGGTAAATGTATTTGCCATAATAATCTAGTTTATCTATACTAATACTATAAAGAGGTAACGTTTGTGAGGTTGTGACGTTGTAAGGGGTAATCACTGGATTTACTGAACCGATTTTCAAAATTATTTCACCAATAGAAAGTTACGTTATTGTGGAGTGTCATAGGCTATATTTTATCCCGGAACGGGAACAACGCGGGTAAAACCGCGGGGCGCTGCTAGTAAAAAATATTTTTCCAGAGGCTATAATAAAACTAAGAGCCTACTTACAATGGCTAGCCATAATTAACATAAAACTCTGCTTCCTTTTAAACACCACAGTAATAAAAAGATCTGCATCAAACCAGCATTATTTAAATAATTCAAATCAAGCATTCATCTCACCTGTTTAGTCCAACTCACTTCCCAGCGATATTATCACGACACAATTAAAAGGCGTCAAATCGTTATAACGATCTCTGTAAAAGGCCGTCGAACATCTGATTATGTCGTAAGGCATGCTCCACATTCTCTAATGTGTCCCTGTCCTTATATGCTTCGTCAGGATTGGTCATAGCAATGCGACAGATTAATGAAGTTCCTAAGAGGGCTTACGGTGGTAAATAGCTATTCCCACGGGAATACAGCGCGCTTTGTTTGGTTATGTGTGGCGCCACCTCGCGGCGGTGTGGCGTAACGGTGGTGACTGCTTTTTGGATGACGTAAGCTAAATTTGGTTATTGCTATATTTATATTTTTACTGTGATCGTTAAATGAAAAGGATAGGTTTAAAGGGTCCATGTTTTTTGTTTAGCAGTAGGTAATAGTTATAGTTGGGCTGAACCTAAATTTCCAATAATTTTAGTAATGAACCATATGACGGTAGATTTTTTATTGTAGATCATCAGATGACTTCTTCGTGAGTGTCAGATTCTTACTGACGAAAATCCATCTGTATTCATCCTTCTTACAGCAACTTCGAACAAATTCTGCAACAAGAGAAATATTAGTTAGAACATTTTTTTCTTTAAAGTTAATTTTCCGTGTTTTCACTAAAATCCCTGCATAATTTAGTGGGTACGTATAAAAAGTGTCTTTTCAACTTCTCTGCAAGATTTATCATTATTAAGTCCCAGAAAAATGACACCGAAGTACCTTATTTTTTTTCCTTCCCAATAAATTGACAACCGACAAAAAACACCTGTACAATCCCGCTCACTTTAGGCATCCAAATGATTTCATTTCCGCGCGCAGTCCATTACCATTCCTTGCAAGAAATAGCCCGTACATTTCAAATAAACTGCGCAATGGACGCGTAAACTGCACATTCCATCGTAGCTAGCTCGTAAACCCGAGTTAAACCCAACATAAACCAGGCGACACACCACGATTTTTTTGTATCTAATTGGTACCCACTATTGAAGTTGAAAGTCTTTATTAAAATACCTTCTAATAAGGCCTATTTCTTCTACTTGTGTTTTCAATGAATGTGTGAAGAAGAAATGTTTGTCCGTTTGTCATCTGTTTTTCTTTGCTAATTAGTAGGTTGAGTAAATTGGGTGCGAGTCGGCTTGGCTTACTTCGAATATGGATGTTTTACTGATTGATCTGAAATCACTGTAACTGGTGCTGTGCGGTGTGGTGTCGGAGCCATAATCATGACATAGACAGTTATTAAATGTATTTATTTAATGTTCACAGTTGGGTTATGTTTGAGCGTTAGCTAGAGAGCATTGACAGCTGCGCTGCCTGACGCTGTTTCGATACCCGCACGTAACAGATTTTGTATGGCCTACAGATAGTTCTACCGGATCTGGCTGTTTTTTATGTGTGAATAACGTTCGGAAACGCATCCACGATACAGGAGAAATTTCTAGTGTGGGGAAATGTTTTAATAAAGAATATATATGTATGTATATACTGATACTCAACTCAAAAATATACTAATAAATATGTACATAGGTTGTTATGATGAAGAGTGTAGATATGTTATGTTGTGTGTGTGTGTGTGTGTAGGGTGTGGGGTGTGAGTGTGTGTGGACGACACGGTTGGCGCAGTGGTTGAGCGTTCGGCTACTGCGCTACATGTCGCGGGTTCGATCCCCGCACGGATCAAATGTTTGTATGGCCTATAGATAATTGGTCCGGGTCTGGGTGTCTTGTATACGTCAGTATTCATGTTTGTGGATACACCCACGATACAGGAGTACATCCTAGTGTGGGCCAACGTTTAAAAAAAGAAGAAGAAGATATTTTGCAAGCGGCATAACCCATAAGTTTTGATAATCGTTACCGCTGATAAAAAAAACTCATTTGTTTAAAGTCCAAGCTCTTCAGTGAACGGCGCGTTGCGAACCACGTGCGCCTCAAACAGATATCAGCATAGTACCTAGTCGGGGCCCTCTAGGATCAGTGCCTGCCAGAGGGTTGCGGAATTTTATCGAAAGAGTCACCGCGGCCCTAGACTGCAAAGGGCATTAGGAGGAACACGGATGGCTTTTAGTCAATAAGAGTCTGACACTCCCTTCCGCTCCGCCCGCAGAGTGGACGAAGTCATTTAATGATTTCCCATCCATAAAAAAGCTCTTCAGTGATAGCAACTAACTCATCATTACTCTTAGTCCACTAAGAATAATGATGAGCACACACTATTTTATTGTATTAAAAATACCGCCGTCGCTCTACAAATACCGAAGACAGCTTGTTACACTCTTAACGCCATATTTTTTTTTCAAACAAAAAAAGAGTTACCAGTACAAGTTATTACATCGAGATTCCTGCCACTGCCGTTCCTGTGTCGGCAATTTTAATCTTGTCATCTAATCGTGTGTGATACGCACTAGACTTCTATGACATGCCGAGCATTAGGGCCCCCACAGACAAGTACGGAAAATAAAATAAAATGTCGCATTGTGGCATCGCGCCTGCTTGTTTGCTGTCTACAGTTTTAGTTTTATTTTGGCTACAAGCGTAGATGTCTTGTATTTATTATGTAATTACTTGTATTTTAATACAAATAAACCCAAAACAACAAATGCGCATTGAGAAAACACGTCAACGTTCAGGTCAATAATTTTAAGTGAACGTTATTTTATACTTTAGAATTCACCCATCGTATCTTTTTATTTAACGCAGTAGGTAGGTATACAGATACGCAGACCGCCATTTATTTACACAGTCTACTCATAAAATGCTTTTTGTTCAATTTTATTAGCTCAACCTACAACACATTTGGCTTTTTGCTATGTATTAGAAAATAAATGAACAATTCGACCGTGCATAACCCGCTAATCGTTAAATTTTACGACCTTTTTATATAAACTACGCTAAGAATACCTAAGGCATAGGCATTGGCATAAATACGTATATAAATATTATATAAAAGATGCACATAGTAAACATGGATTAAAAAGAGTATTTCTAGCCAATGGCTACAGTTCTGGCTATGAAGTGATGTAATTTTCCGCACGAATGCTTGTTAACCTTCACTGTACCCGGTCAAATGCAATGCGATGGACAAGTTTATACAGAAAAAGTCACTACGAACTGTCAATAAAACCGAATAAAATGAAAACCATTTCGTTCTAGCATGTAAAATGTTAGTACTGTTTAAATTCTTTACTGGGTAAGATAATTACTTGGTTTAAAAGCTTGTAATTGCCCCAGCAGTATATGAAAAACAACGAATTTTATCAAAGTTTTATTTCTAACAACCGTGGAACTTTCCACGGTTGTTAGAAATAAAACTTTGATAAAATTCGTTGTTTACATTATTTTAACATTATTGTTGTTTACATTATTTTAATTAGGTATATGAAACGGTACTTACCGTTTCATATACCTAATTAAAATAATGTAGCCAAATAACCAATGTATTATTATATTATTTATTCAATGAAGAGGTTACTTAACAATTTCAAAAGTTGTGTAAAGACTTTTTTACATATAGTTTGACCGGGACCGTTTTAACGCGCCTTAGGTATGTATGTCCCTCTCGCTTCCGGCTCTATTCAATCTATGGTCCGGAGCGAGGAGGCATGGTCACCTCCTTCTGCGAAGCAGTAATGCTGGCGAAGGAGGAGGCAGACTGCGTGAAGGAGATGGAAACTCCATGCCCCAGCCGCCGCAACAGAAGAAGACGCCCCAGGCGTCAGGAGTCACACCGTCCGATAGCAACTAAGCTCGGCTCGACGGCGCGTCGTTTTTCACTCGTGCCTCAAAGAGATGTCTGGGACCCTATAGGGTCAGTGCCTGCTAGGGTTGTGGAATTCGTTCGAAAGAGTCACCGCGGCGGAGTAAAGAGTCTGATACTCCCTTCCGCTCCGCCCAGAACGGAAGAAGTCAGTTGATGGTTTTATTTGCGTGGCGAGACTGGACTGATCGGCTAACACTGCGCGCGGGGAGGGGGGGGGGGTATATTTAAATATGTCTCTATACTATAAAATATTGTAAAATGATATCGTGTGGATTCATGTAAGCCCATGCTCTTTCCTTTTATCACCCGCCTCACCACACCTTCCTACGCGGCGCGGCGCGGTACGGCTGTCCCGGTCAAACTTATAAAATATATGCAGTTAGGTGGTCGCAGATTACGGACACGCTTTATAAGTAAGTTAGTATTTTTTCTGAAAATAGGTGACAGCCAAGCAAACTAAAAGACTTTGTATTATTATCATCAATCGATAGAAACTTCTGCGGATGCAAAAATTGGGTTCTTCTAATATAAACATTACTTTGCCGTACAATAGTTTGTGTACTTATAGGTAAATTGAATTGCTCTTTCTAATTTCTTTCAAAACAAAACCGACCGTGAAGGCCTGCATTTCAATTTCATTATTGTAATCCGTACCAGCTGTATTTCTAGAGTCTTCATTGGAGGCGTGGGTATCACGCAACGTTATACAAAACATTGCAACCAACAAATGCCACTAAATAATAAGTTAAGAAGGTTCACTTTTTAGCCGGTTGCTGACTGAGAACTAAGTTCATTAAATTTTTATAAAACCTTAGCATGCATTTACAAATGTTCTCAGCTATGAGAGCTAAATTTTTATAAAATCTCAATAAACATAGCTCTCGGTGAGTTTCAGACTCATTATAAAGCCGTAAAGCTGCCCCTTAGCTTTACATTTTTTATATGATTTTAATTTCAACATCTAATGAAGATACCAACTAATCTGGGCTGCTGGCCGATATAACTGAAGAGAAAATAAAACGAATACTTTCTACAAGACTATACCTATGTAGATGTTTTAAATTTATTGTACAAAAAAGCGATTAAGCAATAACCAGTTTTTATTTTTTTACAGTAACTGCGTTCCCAACTGTCATCAATTTTTGTCAGCAGTTCCTTTAAAAGTAAAATTAGCCCTCAGATTTTCACCATCTCAAAGACTTGTAATACACATTTGCACAGTACCAACCGAACAAAATGAAATTCAATCCAGATTTAAATTTTGAAGTCATACTTTTGCGTTTTCTTGTGTAGTGTCGCTAAATTACACAGGTTGATCACTTTACATAGTCTATCATTATGTATGTGGCCATCTTCGTTTCGTTTTACGCTTGTATTTTTTGTGCCTATCACAACATAGTTAAGCGTTGATTTACGGCTTGTTGCATTTTGCATGTTTAGCTTACGTTACGACAAAGTGGATGCACAAGTTGGCTCATTCGGTAATGTGATTTTTTTTTGTTTCCTTAGGTTTTTACTGCTGGCAAATACGTCATTCTCTTTTCTTGCGCCACCTCCAGATCATTTCGCCAGAGTACTATCGAAACGGGCTTCTCGACTACAAAATGGCGTTCTCTAGCATCTATCGCGTGGGATTTTATTAAGAGCGTTCATGCCTAGCGCGGCACGTTAGGTTTAGGTAAATAGTTCGCAAATTTCACTCACACAGAAGCGTGGGTAACTGTGTGCGTAGACTAACAGCGTGCGCTCTCTTTGTACTTCGACTAACCAACTTTGATCCGTTAGCTTTAGAGCAATAATAATGTATTGTTATAGAAAAATTAAACTGGAAGTTAAATACAAATTATTGTTATTCTGATGATTTGTAGATTTATGATTAATAAATAATTATATTTGAAATATTATTTTGCCTTTACACCTTTTCATATATGAAATCCTCTACAGACGAAATCTAGTTATTTTGGAGAAAAATAATATTAATAATTATTGTACCTACTTAAGTGTTGGTAATTAGTTCTAGTGGATTGTTGATAGCTTTTTTCATTTTATGGTTAGGATGAGTAGGTGGGTAATTAAATAAAGATTTATCATGTTATATTTAGTAACTAAATCATTTATGATAAAAAAGCTGAATCAATCATAAAATAGTTTCCCTCAATTGCATTGATCGGCTATTTCTGGGATCAATTATTTCGGGAAGAACGCATACATAATAAAATTTTGTTAAACGAGAAATCATTTTTTCTTTACAAAATTGAAATTCTTTACAAAACTTTGTAAATTTTTACACCTTTTATTGGAAATTCAGGACTAGTGTACACCGCAAAAAGACACACATTTTTGTTTGAAATATTTTGGTAATACCAGTCATGTTTAACATTGAAAATTACGCTATCGCCATGAAATAAAAATAATATCCATATAAAATAGATTTAACGAGTAGTGCTGAATTCAAATTCGGGCGTTGTTTATAAATTTTGGCAAAATTGGAAGCAGTTAAAATACTTCTTCTCAGCTCGAGTCACAAGGCACTCACAGCCTGAAGAACTGTATCCCTTTCAATGAAATGCCGTTTTAAGGTCAGTGTTTTTAAATTTTCAAGGAAAACTACATGTGCCTGCTTGAAATTGTCTGGGTTCATGACAGGCGTTTGACATGCATTTGCGTAATTGACTTTGTTCAGTAGCCCTGTGCTAAAGTTTATTTTTCGGCGAGGTATTTTGCGTTTCAGATTTTGATTTATAGAAAAACGGTTTTGCTCTAAATGTTTCAGGGATTGACCTGGACTTTTCTAGTAGGCACATTTATAAAGGGTAGTTTAAGGTTTATCTGTGTTTAAACTAACCAAGCGGCATGACAACGGACGGAATATGAATCTTTTAGGGAATTATGCGTTTCCCACCTACAGTCTTTGCTACTATGGTGTTGAACTGCTCTGCACGGTTTTTGGTAAAATCGTGGGGCAGACTTCGAGAAAGATAAGCCAGCTGCCAGACATTGCGTTGCAGTTTTAACATCAATGTTTTGGCTTCGAGAGTTTGGTTTGTTTCTTTTTTCTCTCTTTGGTGCAGTAGCACAAGTCACATTCACTCTGATCTTCAAGGATGTGTTTGGCGCTGTTCAGAATATCTCTCAGTATTTTTATATTCTTTTCTGATTCGGTTAAAATCTTACTTCTGTTCTCAGCCGAATCAATAGTTCAGAAGTCAACAATTTACGCTCCGACAGAGGGATAGATGTATAAGTTTTAAGCAATATTTTTTTTCAGTTGCAATTGCGGAGGAGATGGTTGGTACATTAAATTTTTTGAATTAGAACGCCGGGATATGCTGGCATCACCATCAGCAATCAAATCAATCAATGTATTATATTTAATTTCCGAGTTTCTACGGAGGACTTGAATCCTTCTACCAGTATTGTTGGTTCCATACTAGATGATGAACGTGATTTTTAGAACATTTGTGAGGAGCAGGCTGTTGTTCCTTTTTATTTGCGCGGGCACAAATTCCAGAATACTTATTCCGGACCCCAATGTAGAGAACTTTTCCTGTGTGATGTCCTATAATAGCTGCAACACACGGACAATGCATTATATCGGTTTTTATATGAGCGTTTGCTCCATCAACTGTCTGCTTCCACTGGTATCATCGGAATGTCACGAGTGTCACCTTATAATCGAGCAGCAGCTGTTTCCTCCTGAGCTGATGCAAACATACTTTCTTCAGCGGAATTTTTCCACATTTCAGCAACTTTATCATGACATTTACTATAAGTGAATAATGACATAACAGTAAGTCCATCGATGTAACAACTTCATTCAAATTTTTTAGGCCAATTCCTGAAATTATGGCATAATTAATTAGTGTGTTTCATCGTGACTACTCAGTTTGAATTTAGAATTGCACATATTACAATGAAAGAATTGTATTTTTTAAAATAAATAATAATAGTGGAAAATTATACCTAAAGATCGCATTCATTTGTCACATTTATTATTTCTGATTGCGATTCCAGTATTTCCAATTCTTTATCAACTCTTGTGGTAGCTGTGATTCTTCGGTATCATTCTCTTGTGACATACCCTCATTGACTTGCAGTTTTTGTATGGTTTAGAAAGAATAATAGAATAAGAAGAAATAATTAATTTCACAAAACTAGTTTCAGAACAGCGCAACTTGTTTCGTATAATAATTAGTGTCGTGAAATCTACAGTATCACCGAAATAATGGCCCCGTCAGCATCAAAGCTTTATTTTGCAATCTACAGTAATATTATAAAGAGGAAATATTTGTATGTTTGTAACAAATATATATTTTTTATTAATGTCCTAATATTGAAGAATGTGACCTTTTATTTTTTATCGGTTATTAAAATCCCCGTGTAAGAAAAATGCGAATTGGCTATAACCAGCTACGACATTAAAAGTAGGTAAGGTTCCTCGGTAACGTACTTTTTAGCTTCATTAGCCTTGGCCAAATTTCCGTAACTTTTCCTTTTTGCCCCGTATAGCGCCTATTGCTACCCATAATTATCGGGAAAAAAAATGAAATCATACATAAAAAAAGTTACCTTCTTTCATGATTTGAACTCCATTACTTTAAAATATGTAATCATCAAAGTTTTGTTTCGTTAAAAAAAAATAAACAAAAAGTATCAATTCGTCCTAGTCGCTCTAAAAACTCGACAAACTATTATACAATTTTACGCAGCACGCGGCAACGGGAGCGACACACGTCCAACCTCTGAAAGGCCTCGGCCGGCACTGAGCGCTGGTGCGATTCCGCGTCGATTATATAGTAGTACTAAATAATTTATAGTAAAATTAATATAGAAGTTATTTAAAAAAAAAAATGTACCATGTTTTAGATCGTAAATGTCTTCATTTACTAGGCCTAAAAAACAACAAAAATACCTTTGATTTCATCCTAAAATAACACGTTTAAAAACTCGAAAAGTGGCTAAAAATGACACTTTTGAGTATACTTTTCTTGTATAAAAACTTACAATAATTACGTTTTTTTTTTCAGCCAAGCACTAGTAAATGTTATTGTTTTTTTAATAGTAATATTTCTATAAGTTTGTCGTTTATGGTTTTACTATTATCTAGCATTTGCGTAGACCATCGACCGCTATTTTTAAAAAGGTATTGAGTAAAAACTGTTCTAATGAGAAAACTTTACGATCATTTGAAAATATTTTTCAGCCAAGCACTAGATTATGAAATCCTCAATAATTTGACGTCAATATCTTATCTACGAATTAAATAGATTATCGTTTAATTGTCCGTCGGAAATCATCAATTTTGACTCCAGCGTGGTTTTTACGGATGAACGCTCTTAAACTTAAAATAAAAAAGATAGAATCAAAATAATATGGTTTTCATTCACTGCGTAGGCGTCGTTAATATAATGGGATTAAAATAAACACTTCAAACCTGAGCATAATATAGTAACCCCTAAACATAACCATTTCTAAGCAATTTCCCATTACAATAATTTATCTCTTATTGAATTAAATCGATTATGTTTGGTCTATAATTCATTTTCCGTTGTAAAGCTACAAACCGTGCCCACAATATCTGTAATAAACGCGGGATAGCCCATAAAACTAGCCTTTGTTTCGATCATCGGCGCAGGATTCGATACAATAATGTTTTATCGATTCAATATCTGAACTGTTTTAATAATGTGATTTCATGTCTTTGAATCGTAAAAATGTAAATTGACCCAAAAATCTACAAATCTTTTACGGAGAAGTGAACTTTTCTGATAATTAAGGGTAACGCACATAATACTGCTTTGCTACTGTTTAAAGCTTCGTCACTCGCTTACACCGGAATCATGGCGGCGATGCGCATTGGCACGACATAGTGGGAGCTGATTATAGAAAGTACATTCCTGATTTTTAGTTAATTTTACATATATTGAAAACGCTTATAACCTTACGCATAATGGAAGGAAAGCATTGGATGACAAACAGTCTTCTCAACTTTCACTCTAGGAGCTTTTGGGTTTTTTAATTCTGTTAACATTTTATGAATGGCGTAGCGTATACTGATAATATTAGTATTAAACATTACCATCTCAACCGGTTGCCTGAACGTGATTAGCTCAATCAATTTGTTTAATTATCACTTAGCTGTGGAGGTCATAACTACTAGTATTGTGCCACTTTTGTTTAATTTAATCGGCGTTTTTAATTCATCCTGTGTTAGTTAGTTAGTGTCAGTCACCAACTTTAGCTTGCTCATTGTATAAGTGAACGAAACGTCGGTGTTTCTGGAATGTTATTTTGCTATTGTCAGAATAGCAAAATTGGCTATCTCATTGGGCTAGTTGTCCAGTCTGAGTCTGTGTCTGAGTTTGATCCTAGAAAGGACCGTGTAATCTGCTTTAAGAAAATCTGAGCAGCAATACAAAGGCTTCAGAACTAATTGATGGCTATCAGATTCGTGCTTAAAAATCTGAGCAGCAACACAAAGGCTGCAGAACTAATTGATGGCTATCAGATTCGTGCTTTAAAATCTGAGCAGCAACACAAAGGCTGCAGAACTAATTCATGGCTATCAGATTCGTGCTTTAAAATCTGAGCAGCAACATAAAGGCTTCAGAACTAATTGATGGCAATCAGATTCGTGCTTAAAAATCTGAAACATTGAATTTTCTTGTATTGATTATTTATTATAAAACTAGCTGCTGCCCGCGACTTCGTCCCCGTGGAATCCCCGATTTTAAAACATTATCACTGCTCCGGTCCTTTTGACTTAAGCGTGATGATATATAGCCTAAAGCCTTTCTCGATAAATGGTCTTCAACCCAAAAAGAATTTTTCAATTCGAACCAGTAGTTCCTGAGATTAGCGCGTTCAAACAAACAAACTCTTCAGCTTTATAATATTAGTATAGATAATGAAAATGATGATGATCAGAGCCACACAATAAATCCTTTTATTTATAAAAGTCGAAATATGACCTTAATTTTTTTTATTGATTTACCTACGCTTTATAGGCCTAGGTAATTATTTTTTTTAATTTCTCCATTACTTTTGGACCAAATCGGCGGTGACAGACAAACAGTATGAAAAAACAGAAACCTTACTGAAACTATAAACGTACCTATCTTAATATTCGTAGAATATATTTTAAAAATTCAAATTAACAACCATTTAGGAGTAAAACCACAGTCCCATACAACTTACATCGCAACTCGTCCCATCTACAAAACTGCCAACATACAAATAATTTACATCAAATCCATGCAATGACAGATGTCGCTGAGTGAGCTACGATTAAATACAGGAATACAGCTCAGCAGTCATAAATTATGAACTACATAAATACAGAGAGCGAGTTTGCTGGACAATTCAATTACTATGAGCTACGTAGATGTAGGGACAGTGAAATAAGCGTTCGGTGACTGCCATTTTATGTTAAGGTTGGTGCACATTGCTGTTGTAGCTTTTTTTTTTAATTCTTGGATTCGAAATCCAAAAAAGCAAGAGTGATAGATACATAAGTAGTTTATCGCTGTTTCATTGTAGTAGGTCCACACAATGCAGACTTTTTTATGTACAGGCTTTGAACTCACAATAAAATAAATCTAGCACAACATCGATATTCGTCTGCATTGTTTTGTTGCACGGACAAAATTCTATAAAAAAATATGAAAACCTGTATCGTGTGGACTCATTGGTCTCATGTGGACAAAAGGCGTGATAGGTAAACCTAGTATAATAAATAGGGAAAAACAAAAGAAAGTTGATAAATACTTTGGTTTTAGGTCCTTATCATTAATGTTATTTTGAAAGAAATTGTTTTTAGCAATAATCTGAGAAAAGTGATTAATAATCTTATCAAAATGGCACTATATCAATTTTTTTTTCTAAATAACAACAAATCGATAGAACTCTTCTCAATTACCTGCATTTTATTTAAAAAAAGATATCGTTGACCCGCGCAGCGTCAACATACATACATATAAGAGCGAAAAACATACCCCGTTTTTGTAACAGTTTTTCATAGATGCTCCACTCTTAGGGCGCTTTCAATTTAGACGTTTCGTGTCGGACCGCTGCCGCACGTTTACCGTGCCGCTGGTTATATCCCGCTGCCGGGCCGCTGCAGTACGGTAGCGGTCCGGCACCAAACGCCTAAATTGAAAGCGTATTTGACTGCCGTGCGTTTGTATCCTAGTGATGTGACATCAGTCAAGCCATGGACTCTTATTCTGTATTTGGATTAGTATTAATTACTACAAAAAAAAGTTATGGATATTTTCTTATTATTATTGCATTACAGATGATATTTCTGCATAATATTATATTATTTTAAATTATTATGTAGAAATATCATCTGTAAAAAGATCGCTATATATGGAAGCATCAGAATCTCCACTTAAATTAGAGGCGGATGAGATTGCTCTAAGTTCATCCGATGCGGACTGAACCTGACTGTTTGTCAATGTCTGTGTCTGAGATCCTGGAGATTGATTTGAACTTTATAATAATAATAAATTATTAAATGAAAATTTTATGGAATTAGCTCTGACGTCTATTCATCGCACTATTCAACACTGAAATGAACACGTGATGTTTGCGCGGTTGCCGTCCTGTTGTCGAGCGTACGCGGTACCGGTGCCGCACTGTTGCCGCACCGCGCGTTTTGTATGGAAAAATACGATCGTCCGTGCGCTGTACGACTAACGCACCGCTTCAGCACCGCAGCAGGCCGTTAAGAAACGCATAAATTGAAAGCGCCCTTATTGGTCGCGTAATGTTATATAGCGTATGTATAGCATTCCTCGATAAATGGGCTATCCAACACTAAAATATTTTTTTCAATTCGAAACGGTAGTTCCTGAGATTACCGCCTTCAACCAAACAAACACTTCAGCTATTATGTTAGTATAGATAGAAATAGTCAGTGTGTAAAAGCGTTACATGCACTTCGAAGCGGGTAATGTTTTTCCTATAATTTCGCTTTTGGCTCCGCTTAGAACTGACCAGCCAATATTTATCATATTCCCATTCCCGTTTCCCAGTAAGCAGATGTTCTGGTACAGTGAGACTAACCTTGATTATGTTGAAAATAAACACAGTGATTAAATATAAGTAAAGGTATTGCTAGGTTGAACAAGTAGATGTGTAGATGGGGTTATTTCATAGACGATAAGTGGTTAGTGGTTCATTATTTCAATGATATGTTATTGCATGTGTGGGCAGTTACTACCATATTATTTTAATAATTATCATATATTTTTAAATATACATGTGTTTTTAGGGTTCCGTAACCAAATAACAAAAAACGGAACCCTTATGGATTTGTCATGTCTGTCTGTCTGTTCGTCCGTATGTCATAGCCGTTTTACTCGGAGACTATTACAGCTATCTACATGAAAATTGGTAGGTAGATGCAATCTGTTAACTGCTATGCAATAATGCTGTAATATTATCGAAAAAGAAATGTTAGGGTTGGCATTCCATACATGTAACTGAGGGATGAAAAATAAATTCCAACAAACATAATCGTGTATCATTGGATAGAGGTTATAAAATAAAGTTTTTTATTTAAGGCAATAGTTTTTGAGATATGTGCTTCCAAATTCGTAAAAAATGTTCCCCCCCCCCTCTCTTTTTTCATTTTTAAACCATGAAGTTGAAAATTCTAAAAAAAAAATGAGCAAATAGATCTTCACAGACACTTCCAACGAAAATTGGTTTGAACATCACAGCTTATTTATACTTTTAGAGATATGAGATTTTAACAGTGAACTACGGAACCCACACGGAATCACTATGCGTGGTCCGACACACACATTTCAAATCATGGCTCTCGATGAAACATAGGTATGTGTATGTTACCCGATAATTGAAAAATCCGAAAGATGATAAAATGTCTTGAGAGATTGTAAACTCTCGATATATTGTCAACTGAACATATAAAACACTTTTTTACGCATTAAAATTTAATAGTCCACAATCTCTCCAAATCATTCAGAGAAATTGTGAACCAATATAAACTGACGACATATTGGCGACTTTCTAGCCTAGCCAAGTAGCGGAACATAGGGCACAGGCAACTTAGGGCTCCCAACGCGGTAGGTTAGGTTCGAATGAGGGTCATCATGCCATTTATGTTAGTCTTTTTTACCCCTGAAGACATAAATAGGAGCAGCACAGCGGGGCACCGCAATCGAGGTTAGAATGAAACTGAAACCGTTATTTATTACATAAAAAGATAATAATGAAACCGTTATTTATTACAAAATAATAATAATAATGAAACCGTTATTTGTTATAAAAAAATGTAATACTTAAACCGTTAAGTATACATTTTTTAACTTGCTATTTAGTTTCTCCGAATGCCTTCGAGAGATTGAATGAATGATCAATAGAATTAATCAAGAGTTTACACTCTGTCAAGATATTCTATAATCTTACGGGATTTACACTAAACACACGTTCGAGTTAGTGTTTAGTGTCACCTAATTGTTAACGACAATATGATCGACATCCATGTGCGGTAGCGGACTCCAGCCCGCTTGCTTAGAAATAACCTATTCATCCTTCACTTAAGATCCCAGGTTCTACTATCAAGAAATACATGCTCTGGTAGGGAGTTGCATTCCGTAGTTTACACAATGAAAGTCTTTGGTGCGTATAGGTGGGTCTCAGATCTAACTTAATAACTTGTACATTACTGAATATTATTTAAACACCGTATCGCTAAAGTAGACCATTGGTCGCGGTGAAATTACAAGTTTTGTAGACGTAACTTAGAGATTATACGAGAGTTCACTTCTTAGACGGGGACGCAAATATCTTAACGTCCTGTATAACCATTACTGTATATATTTTATTTTATACTTTATGTTCAGGCAAATACACAATATAAGTTTACAAAATAATAAACTAATACATATTAAAAACATAACATGTTAAAAGAATGTCTACCATTTTCCATATCCTAAAATCTTTATATATGTATAGAAAAGAATCGCCAAAATATATGTACGCGCATAACTTCAGAACGACTGCACTAGATTGAGTAATTCTTTTTGTTGTGTTTGTTATTGACAGAACAAGGTTTGTATGAAAGAAAAATTAAACGATGATTAGGAGCCAAAAACAGTAACTGAAACCGCAGTGCAGATAATTTATAATTCTTGACTTATGATTACTGGAAAACCTATGCGATGTGTTACTTTATAACAAGGAAAGTCTTACAAAACATTCGTTTGGAATCCTTTGCGCGTGACTCGCTTTATAAATGAAACATTTTATTATTTATTTCGTAAGTAGGTTAAATATAACACTTTTGAATGTTTATTTGTGGCTGATGCTTCCTAGCCGTGTACTTTGAGAAGAAACACCGAAAAAACTCAGAGGTCGGTTTAGTTTGAAATTATTTTCACAAATGACGAGCGTTAATAATTTTAGGGAGGACTGTACACTCAAGACCAGGCTTCGATACTGGCACACAGTGCTACCGTATCACATGCATATAGATTATAGATTCAAAGAAAAAAAAAAACAATCACTACATACTATAAAATAAAGTCGCTTTCACCGTCCTTATATCCCTATGTATGCTTAAATCTTTAAAACTACGCAACGGATTTTGATGCGGTTTTTTTGATAGATAGAGTGATTCAAGAGGAAGGTTTATTTGTATAATACATGCATACTATAGTAGAGGAAACATTAGTATCTACATTCTACGTGCGAAGCCGGGGCAGGTCGCTAGTTTCAAATAAAACATTTACAGACTTTTGAAGTGTCAAGGTCGGTCATTCAAAAACATGAAGTGGAGTTTCTTGCACGTTCGAAAGCGTAGATCACAATGGAGACGAACGTGAAGAAATTTCACGGACGCTCTTTTAAATTATGTAATGTATTACGAAAATCTTGGTTACATTATCCTTATTGCTTTACTATGTGAGGACAATACAAAGAAAATAAAAGCTGCATAAAACAATTCCACATAATTATCATTTGCCTAGCCTTTTCCTAACTATATTGGGGTCGGCTCTCAGACAAGCCGGATTCAGCTGAATACCAATATTATACGTGGAGTAGCTGCCTACCAGACCTCCACAACCCATTGACTGGGGAACACGGTAGCAAGACTGGTGTCAATTTTCTGGCTTCTGACAATCCGTAACGACTGCCGAAGATCTCCAAATTACAGCCAACGGCTTAACATGCTTTCCGAGGCACGGAGAAGTCTCGTTATGTTAAGATGGTCACCCATCCACAGACCAACCTCGGCAAGCGTTGCTTAACTTCGCAGATCGACCCGTGCGGCTGTTATAATTTGGCCACGAGCTCCTCAACATATAATGACGTGTGTATCGGCACCATTAATTTCAACTATTTTGAAGGGAACCGAATGATCCAACACACGCGCCACCATCAGCGAGACGAAATACATATATATTTAGATAAGCTAATGTTACTACCACCTGCTCCTAATGGTTGTACTGTGATCGCTAATCTCTTAACGGTCTTGTTGTTGATAACAATCCACGGATCGGGAACAAGATGTTCAGTGGAATAGTTGTAGATAACAACTGGACTGGCTTATTATTTGAAACTGTTTATAATCGAAGTAGTTGGATTGTAAATGAATGTCAAAATTGGCAAATTGTGTTTGAAGCATAGTTTAAGTAGAGCATGTTTATCGCAAGGAGATTTTGCGATATAATCTACTAACGGGCCGTTCAAGTATAACCTATAAGCAGAATTTATCATATTTTTGATCGCCCCCTCCCCCTCATCAACAAAAGTAAACATTTATAACATAAGTATTTTTTAATCTATTCTGGTTTCTTTATTGGCTCATGAAGCAGCAGTTAACAAGTCTAGAAATAAGGAATTTATAGTCTATAGAGAAATGAACTTATTTTGGTTCGCTATTAGGGCGGTGATAGCCCAGTGGGTAAGATCGCGCCGGGCCATATCCCTGATATTGTTGAAATATTGTTGACGTACTCACTTCTTGGATCCCCCCATACCCCATGTTATCAAAAATAAGCAAATCAAACCCCCCTTTAGTGCTTTCGTAATACTTGAATAACGATAAGAACTCAGTCTTTTTTTTGACAATTTTATTCATTTTTTGTTCACCTACCACAGTGTAGTCTTTTTACCCCAAAGTTTGACTGGTAGAGAATTGCCCGTTGTATTAAGTCCGTCCATGTAGGTACCTCTATTGTACATTCAGTTTATATAAATAGAAGTTCAAAATGTGGTATCGGCGTGCGTCATCGATATGCCACGTCATCTTTACCATTGGCTTCGTTTAAATCCTGGCGTAAGCAGGAGACGGTAACGAGGAAAGCGACGCATGTCCTGTATACGGGCCACCCTAGCGTTGCATTTGGGATGGGTGCAAGAGGTCTCATTTGGCTAGATTACAATTGCTAACTCAAATAGAATAGCTATCACTCTGTCAAGACCCTAACAACGGCTTGGAGAAAGCATATTTGACGCGCGGACAGTCCTTATTTTGATATAAAAATATTTACTACCAATCTCACAAATAACGACCACACGTCGTATTCCACACCTGCTCACGATAATAAATAGAAGTCCTAACAATCATTAACTTTCGAATTAATCACACAAGCACTTTAACTAACAAGCATATCCGTATGTCTACCCTAGCTTAACAAGCCATTAATCCTTTCCCTAAGATCATTACAATTAAGTATGATACACTACATCATCATGCCTTTCCAGCCTGATCACCTAACAGTTACATATTTCATTAAATAATTACCGAGATTGGCCCCGATCGACCAATCATCTATCAATCTAAACTATATTTTATCGAGAGCTAAGGGCTTGTGTAGGCTGGAGGTTGGATCGATCTGTCTTATTTATTAGACTGAAGTGATTTGTTGTCGAAACTGTTAATTTTTGGATGGGAATCATCAAATGACTCCTCCCGATCCCTCTCACTCCGCCGGCTCTGGGCAGAGCAGAAGGGAGTGTCAGAATCTGACTAAATCCCACCCGTGTTCCTTCAAATGCCCTTTGCGTTCCAGGGCCGTGGTAACTCTTTTGAACTATTCCGCATGTTGAAAATGCCTTCGCTTGATCTCTGAATGCGTGCCCCAATCATTCCAATTCAATGTCATCGTAAAACAATCATGCTAAGTAAGTAGGTCTACGCCGTATATTCAGTTGGAAGCGAATTGACTAAGCTTCGATTTGTGTAGGTATGTGAAAAGGTTAAATTAGCAAGGCATCTGAGTTAGCAATCGTAAAACAATCGCTCTAAATTATAATGCCCAAGTTTTCTTCCGGTTATATTAGTAAAAATATTACAGTGAGCTTCTTGGTCGATTCATATGGCACTGTCTAACAAAAAAATTGGCTGGCATACCTACACCGCGAAAGTTCATTAAATTTCAAATATTGTCTTAAAAATAAATGAACTTTCGCGGTGAAAGTATGACAAGTTATACGCAGGGCCGTCTTACCCCATGCAGGGGCCCCTGGGCACTCCTGAGTCCGGGGCCCTTTTGGAAAACTGAAAACCGGCCAAGAAAGTGTCGAAGCATAGGTAGCCGATTTCTTTAAGTATGATCACGTAACCGTGTCCAACTACCCAGTGGAGTGTTTATAATATACCTAAATATCTTAACAATTAACACAAAATGTTGTTTTGCTAAAGCGAAGCGAAGAATTGTGAAATCTATTGATCCAAGTGTTAATGAAATCTTGAAAATTTTCGCTTTGCTCGTAGCAAAACAAAAATTTTCAAGATTTCACCTTGCGACCGAGTTCGAAAATGCTTTAATTCCTGCCTGGGATGGCTTTGAGAGAAGTTCATCAGAAGCTAGTGCTCTGTTCGAACTGGTCGTGCCCTAAGAAGAACCTACATATAATATAATTTGGGGGCCCCCATTGAAGCGGGGCCCTGGGCACGTGCCCCTTGTGCCCTTATGGTAAAGAGAGAATTGGTTATACGAGCTAACCTTAAGCTTGATGTCCGATGAATTTCATCCCCCAAGTGAGAACACATTGGACAGATAAAATAACTTACCGATGACTTCAATAAAAAATCGCAACGCTATATATCCATGTAGCCCTATCCTAATACCTCACTCATAAAACCTATTGATAATAATCGAACGTTCCTACATATGATCGGACGTGTACAATTATATCGATCACCAATAATTATCGCTAGCTAATGGCGATTTAATGGGAAAAGAACTCTTCATAATCTTCTCAACAAATATGTTATTAGCGTATCAGAGTAATTGATGGCGCTGTTATGATAGATATCAATCAAGAATACTTGTTCGTACCTGTGATATCGGATGATTACTCTGGACAGTTGCGGAATTTGTTCGAAATAACGCAAAGGGCATTAGGATGAACACGGATGGTTTTTTACCCCTACTTTTGCCTAACAAGCCAGCCCGCGCCACTGAGCCATTAGCGTTAAATCCCCTAAATAATAACAACTAGACCCAGCCTGTTCCTTGCTGCCTCCCTCACCCCGTTAAGCCGAGGCTCGTATCCCACAGGGGATGCCCTTAGCGAAGCGGTCATTTAGCATTTTCCTTCCGTCGTCCTTAAATTCATTTGAGGCCACCACAGGATTGCCCGGTTAAACAGTAAACAGCCTTAGTGTGCTGAACTGCGAGTGGTCCAAATAAAAAAAAAACTTTTGGGTGTTCGACTGTAAGATTAACACTTCCTTCCGCTCTGTCCATAGCAGAAGACTGAAGTCATTTGATGATATACTATCCTTAAGAAAATTACATTCTTTGAGCGATAACTATGGATGAAATGTATGAAATCTCATACATTTGACTTTAGTTTTTGCTACTACAGTTATGTCACGTGACCAATCCTAAACATTTTGGTTCCAGGAGTTGTACCCTGAACGACATTCTGTCAGCGAAAAACTTTTCTGAAGTCCTTTAGATATTTTTTTCTCTCGAATTATTGAATACGTTACATATTGAACTAAACTTACAACAACTAAAATATAGCATAAAAAAATTCTTCCTCAACTCTGTCAGCTGGTAATATGCCTAAGAGACTGGTGGCATTGCCGCGTTTAATGATAGTGCTTAGCCTCTGGCCAAGACAAGGGGACCGAGAGTTTCAACCTGACATACTTAACATATATTATACATATATATATATATATATATTATGACATTTCGGTAACGCTCCCATACATTTTGAACCTTTTCACGATCGATTCCTCTGATTGCATATAATTTTGCCCAATGCCTCAGTAGTAGACTGTTATGGGCAAACATTAGGTTTATAGAGAAAAAAGAGCAATATTTTCCACAATTTGGTGTCCATTTTACATCGAAGAGTGTAAATTATATCAAAATAAGTAGAATGAACTAGAACTGGTAAAGAGTTTTCCGCAAGATTCTCAGAAATAAATAGGCAAAACTCGCTAGCAGACCATATATTTACTGTCGCATACTGCCACTACATTGTAACATTTAAATAAGCTTTTAAAGAAATTACAATATCTTACCTGTTAGTCTGCCGGCAGTTTTTGTTGAAAGCTGTTCCTCCCACGCCATGTTTAGAATACTTACGGTACCTATCATAATAAGAGGTAGGACATATCTTCCTTCTAGGTTTTCTCAAGCACGTTGGTCCAGTAAACGAGACGGGAATATGTTTGATTATTTTTGGAACGAAGATTTGGAACGCAGTTTTGGAACGCAGTTTTGGAACGAAGATTTGGAACGCAGTTTTGGAACGAAGATTTGGAAAGAAGTTTTAGAACGAAGATTTGGAACGCAGTTTTGGAACGAAGATTTGGAAAGAAGTTTTAGAACGAAGATTTGGAACAAAGCTCCTTACGGACTTGGCGGATAGGGACTAGACGAAAAAAAGTGTAAGAAGTTTTCGTCACGAATTTCCGTCACGACTCGCTTTGGTGTAGACGGTTATGCTATTTGGTGTACTCAGTCATAGTTGCGAAACCAATTATTACTAGCAGCGCCTCGCGGTTTCACCCGCGTTGTTCCCGTTCCCGTTGCAATACGGGGATAAAATATAGCCTGTGACTCTCCACAATAACGTAGCTTTCTATTGTTGAAATAATTTTGATTTGAATCGGTTCAGTAGATCCAGAGATTACCCCTTGCAACGTCACAAACTCACAACCTCACAAACGGTACCTCTTTATAATATTAGTATAGATTGAATGCTGTACAATAAAATGTTTATTTTCACAATTCGCTAAAATATATTCATTTCGAAATTTCCTACCATTCTTTCAATTCATTAGTATGTTACGAACGCGACTTCGTCCCAACCGAGAGTTCCACAACTCTCACGGTTTTTTCATATTTACCTGGGTCATGTACATATTATATGATTTCTGTAACACAGTTGATTCTGTCTAGCTCAGGAGATAGGGCCTCAATTTGTTTGTTTACAATTTTTATGCCAGTAAATGTATCTATTTTATCTTACATTTCATAAGTAATCTAACTGTATACGCAAAATCACTAGTACAAGTTATTATTATTGATGTTATTATTGTATCAGTTTACATATATTCATATCCTCGGTTCATAACACTGAGAAATTAGTCAGGAAAATCCTAGCTTCCTCACTGACTGATTTTGATGTGCCGTGCTTCACTGAGGCTATGGATGCTTGGAGACTTGCTTGCCCGAATCTAAATCCGCCTGACTATCCATAATCCCAGAGACGTTGGGTCAAGCCACTCTGCAGAGTGGTTCAGAATAACCTTTTTGGTTACATCTGCCACTGCTGCTGAGCGTACGCGCCTGCTGGCTGTGGGTCAGTGGGATTCGGGACTCTGGCTTCACGCATTACCGTCGTCGAACATAGGTACCTTAGTCGACGATACTACTTTCCCCCTCGCTGCCTCCGCATCTTGGCGCTTCTTGTATATATATTATAAAAAATTAAAATTAATTTAAATTAAAAATTAAAATAAATTGACCGAAATTAATGGTTTATTATATTATTATTGATACCTCTTGTCCCTCTTTGTTCATAGAAATTAGTTCCCACTGGGGTTTACCCAATCTTCGATATTGAGGTTCAACCACATGAAGGTGATAGTGGATTTGGGACGCAGAGCCTAGACAAGATCACTTGTAGATCTTCCTTTATTTTGATTGGCACTTGAGAGGAGTCAAATTTATTATTCTAAGAAACTTTTAACATGATAATAAATAGCATTTAAGCATCATTGGACTCTCCAGGTAAGTACCTGGACATTCCAAAGATGAGAAGATGACACAGGGAATTATGAGATGTGGTGGTCTCAAGTTAGTGACGCTATCATCTACAGCAATTTTCGAAAAATCAATTTTTTTTTCGGATTAGTCATGTCATCACGTGACATTAGCACCTTCACATATTTTTAAACTTTAGACATCCGTTATTATGATAGTTCGACGCTTCAACCAGAGTCCTTTTATAACCAAACCAACCAACCAACCAACTTAATAACACAGAGACAATCAAACCAATAAATGAAATGATAAACACATTCACTTAAACACACCTCCGATACCACAGCTTGTAGCGAGATCATTTATTTGCAAATTACCTGCGCCTGGGCAGGCGGTGTCGAAACATCTGTTACGGCCGTTGTTTACTTAGCCACGATAACTTACACTGATACCGGACTAGGGTGAGCATCTGTACTGAGATTGTAGATAAAGTTCTGTACAAACCGTTTTGTTTGTTGAGGACTTGATTATGTAAGCTATATTGGTGACCTATCTGCTATGTGATTCTGTAGACGTATCACCGTGGAAGGATTGGTGAAGTGAATATGAAGTAAACGGTAATCCTTACAAACAAGATGTTATAACACTTCACTGTATGCTCAGAGCACCTAAGTTTACATGAAGAGATATTAACTGAATAGACTTCCTGTACCTCTAACGTAGTAGTCATGAAGTTGCGCGTCTACTTTTCCCTAACCGTGGTCCGGAGCAAGGGGGCAAGGGAGGCAGTCACCTCCTCCTGGGAAGTAGTAATCCTAGCGGAGGAAGAGGCGGACTGCGTATGGGAGAGGCAAACTTCACGCTACAGCCATCGCAATAGAACAAGACACCCCGGGTGTCGGGAGTCGCAGGGCGATTCCCGGCGACCTTTAGCGCGGTCCTGCGGACGGCGAGCCACCTAACGCTCGCCGTCCGCAGGACCGCGCTAAATAATTTTTATCAAATCAATTTTGAGCATTTGATGATTTCACATCCAAAGAAAAACAACAAAAGAAGTCATAAAGTTATCACAAAATTTGAGAGGACTAACAAAAAATATATATAGTGGGTTATTTGAGACATTACTTAAAATAAAAGTGAGTGATTGACAGCTTGAATCATGACGGCGAGTCATAACAGGGAGAATGAAAGAAGAACACCGACATTCGGTGCGTGTCGCTCAACTCTACTTCTCTACCTAAAAGCTCGCAGGGATTACATGGTCAGTAAAAGATTATATAGAGAGATTCTAGCTGGCTTTCTAATTGAATAACTGACTCGTAGATTAAAGGCCGTTTTACTAAAACATAAGTCGACCTGCTATCTAGCCTATTTTTACATTTGCTGGTCAAAGGTGTCCCCTCTCTTATTCAGATCACTCTGTCTTTCATCATTATCTGCCTAGCCTTTTCCCAACTATATTGGGTTCGGCTTCCAGTCGTACCGGATTCAGCTGGATATCAGACCACTCTGTCTTTCCGTAGTAAAATTAAAAGTTAGAAAGAATCATGGCAACAGCACGAAACGGCAAACTGTGGCAACACTGTTGTTTATCTGAGTGTAATACCGCATTGTTGCACAGGTATCGATGATCTATCGAGTACCGGTGCGGATTACCATAAGCGTCGCGGCACCTGTTTCGAAGAAAGGCCAGTGGGAGGCGATGTCTGGTCAGTTGCCGTAGGATTGTGGACTGTTCGGAATCTGGACTAGTAGTTGGAGCTTTGGCTCTAGACAAAGTGATATACCAGCGTAACACCTGTCGAAAAGTCCAAAATTTCAAAACGTACCGTTCTAAGTTTGAGCTACACGGTATCTGACAAATGCTTGCACTGTCTGGACAGGTCCACTCAAATCTGTGTGGCACTTTCCTCAAAAGGCTACCTCCGATATTAACCTACATGGTTCTCATATGACTTGACCAGTACGGATTGTATGGACTTTAAAAGAGACTTTCACCTCTTAGTTTGTTTCGGTGTTTCTTCTCATTGTAGTAGGCTAGGAAACACTGGCTAATGACAAGAAATATTGGACGTGTAAAAGTGTTATGTTTTTTACTTACAACATAAATATCATTTATCATTTACCTACGGGAAGCGCTGTTGAAGGTCAATATCAGACTTTTTGACATTAGCAATCGCACAATGTGTCTTAGTATGGAGCTGCCGCTGTGTGAGAACGTTTCATAAAGAGCAAGCCTAATACTCACTTCGTACTTTATGCAACTGTTGCCAATTGTTTCAGAGCTTAGATGGTGCAGTGCCCGATATTCCACTACTTGTCTCGCCATGAGCAAATCGACGCGAAAACCTCGCCCTCCTCAGTGCTACACTAGTAAATTGAGTAGGAACATATTCAGGCACAAATGAACATGTTCCTTGCTTATTAGGTTTACAGAAATCGATCCTGGTATTCATCAGAGTCACTGATTTTTATCAGTCAATTCACTGGACTTCCACAATTTTTCATCACAAGTAAGGATTGTGTGGGAAAATAAAATTCAACGGCATAGGTTCCGTATCACCAAGTTTAATCTTGTGCCTTAAAAACAACCCCGATGAAGATATATCACAGCCTTTATCCGTTGGTTCCCAACCTGTGGTCCGCAAAGGTATCGGTTGAGGAACGATTTATTGAATTTTACCCTTACATTTCTGCAAACTGATTTTAAGTTTGTACCAGAATGTTGGGTTTATAATGCTTGTTGTACCTAAGTAACGCCTGTGATTAAAAAGTAGGTAGGTATATTCAAAGTTTTGAATGTATGATATTTATCTATTCGGTTTCTTTTTATACTTACATTGTCTTCAAGAGTTCTGAAGCTCTAGCGTGCATCGAGGCATCCATCAAAAATCCATCAAAAATAAATTTGGGATCTGTGTCCGATCTGTCGAAACGCCATTTAATCGATCCCTTCTATTTTAGCATTTCAACAGTCGTTGCCGCTAATAAATGGCACTTTGTCTAGAGCCTCTCTCTGGTCCCTGTTCAGTGTCCAAATTCCAAGAAATTAAAGTGGTCCCAAGTGAAAAGAAGATTGGGAACCAGTGCTCTAGTCTATCTCAGAGTACAGCGAGACGGCGCCACATTACCCACAAGCAACCGTGCGACCGTGCGAACGCGAGCGCTCGCGACTGTGCGACTTTTTGTCGCAGACGTCATAACATAATCCATCAGCGTGTCATATCCGTCTACAATTGGCTTGTGTTTTTGTGGGCAGTGATTGATATAAGAGCATTGTTATAAATTGTATGTTATGACAATTTGTTTGTAGATATGTGCATCGTAAAGTTACTAAGCTATAAGCAAAACCGGCCAAGTGCAAGTCGTAATCGTGTACAAAGGATTCCGTACCATTATCTATAAAAACGGCAAAAAATCATGTTTATTGTATGGGAGCCCCCTTAAATATGTGTTGTGATAGCGGCAACCGCAATTCATAATCTGTGAAAATTTTAACTGTTTTACTATCACGGTTTATGAGATACAGCCTGGTGACAGACGGACGGACAGCGGAGTCTTAGTAGCAGAGCCCCGTTTTAACCTTTGGGAACGGAACCCTAAAAAATTTGGCAGTTAGAAGTGAAAACTTAGAATGTTATAATTAAAATAATAATCAAACAAAATCACTATTTCAACAATGCACAGTATATACACATTGAACTTTTCACTAAATCCAGTCAATTTCACTTATAGGCATGAGTCATGAGCATGTCAGTGATGCGAACCCATACGATTTTCCCCTACCAAGAACTGCCCAGCTCGGCTAGATAAGTTTTCACTTTAAAAATATTGTAGAACGACTAGCTGCCACCCGCCGCTCCACCCACGTCGTCACGTGTCGGTTCCCTTGTGGATGTCATTATTCCTGATTCGATCGCGCAAGGGAACTCCGAGCATTGACCGCTCCATTGCGCTTTGGGAGACTTTAAACCTTCTGTTTTGAAACTCGAATTCGAGTAGTCTTTCGATCTTATGGATTAGTAACCAAGTATGGTAAGCCTTACCTTTTTTAAGGATGGGAATTCATCAAATGACCTTTGCCGCTCTGGACGGAGCAGAAAGAAGTGTCAGACTCATACTGACTAAAACCCACCCGAGTTCATCCGAATGCTCTTTGCGTTCCAGGGCCGTGATAACTCTTTCGAGCAAAATCCGTAACCCAGTGGTGAATCTACCTAACGGAGTAAATAGACTTTACAGGAAAATACCCTATCGCACCAATATCGATAACAGAAAGTAATTGCTCGTACAGTTTTTTATCACTCTGCCCATCCTATCTTCTAACAACTTCTTGTTGACTAAGTACCCAGTCAATACTCATACGATATCGTAGAACAAACACTGAGTAAGAAGTACATTGTAATTTTATATTTACGTGACCAAAAATTACATTTATAGTCATAATGTTGCCATGCTATTCAGCTATAGAATTTTTTAAAACGATTAAAAACTTTTTCTTTCAGTTTCAATAGATTTTTATGTTTTAAACTGTTGTCTTTGGGATCATAAATTAGAAAAGTTTGTACGGTATGCATAAAAAAAGTTTTGGATTAAATATCTTTAATATTATGCAGATGCATAAGCGTTTTACAAAACATACAAAATAAAAAGGTACCTATATACATGCATATCATATTACAAGCACAAGATGGAAATTCTCTCAAAACACGCGTGTAATTAGCAAGATTCACATTTTTTGTTTGAAACACATTCATATTCCAGTACCCTAATAAATGTGTTTTTGTTTTACATTTTGCTTGTAGTGAGGGGTTATGATCAAAACTATAGATGTCCTGACTCGAGGCTCACAGACAAGTTATGACAGCGGTTACATGGGGTTTTTGGTCACCGCATGCCGCATGGGTTGATCTTCAAGGTTAAGCAACGCTTACCAAGGTTAGTCTGTGGATGGGTGACCATCTTAACCTGAATTTCCTCCGTGTCTCGGAAAGCACGCTAAGCCGTTGGTCCCGGCTGTCATTTGTAGATCCTTGGTAGTCGTTACGGATTGTCAGAAGCCAGTAAATCTGACTCCAGTCTTGCCAAGAAGTACCGTATTTCCCAGTCAATGGGTTGTGGAGGTCTGGTAGGCAGCCGCTCCACGTAAAATACGGGTATTCAGCTGAATCCGGTTTGATTGGGAGCCGACCCCAATATAGTTGGGAAAAAGGTTAGGACGGTTACCTATCCACAGACCAACCTTGGCAAGCGTTGCTTAACCTTGAAGATCGACCTGTGCGGCTGTTATTCTTTAGCCACGAGCTCCCTAAAGTATGTTATATATTGTTAAAACACTCAAAGGAATACTACAAAACGAGTAGTGACAATACTAAGTGTTGTCACTCGATACGTGGCGCTGTGTCATCGCATATTTAGCCGACGCACAAAGATAACAAATGAGTGTCGAATTGCCTTCTGTTTTATTTTATATCTTATCTTTTCATGTTTTGTCCTGACGCGGAATGTCCAAAGCAAGCCTTTGGAGCCTAATAGTATAGTTATCGTGTCGCCATCGACAAATTTGTGTAGAAATTGCAACAGTAGGTACCATGTGAGTTTTATGACAAAAAAGAAAGAAAATAGACAGCACGTACCTACTGTGTTTTTCACATATACCTAGTATGACACTTATGTAGCCTTATTTTAAGTGATATCACTGTTAAAGTGGAATTATAACATGAAGAGGCGATCCGATTGGACAGAAAACATACCGCATTCAGAAGCTTAAGTTGGAAACAGCGATTTTTAATATTTTGTTTCAGCTTCTAAATATCACAATCTTAAAAAAAAGAAATGCAAGTAAAGAACCTATTCCTTTTCTGCAATCCATACAAAACAAATGAAAACCATAAAAAACTTATTTATTGTCACTACTTTGTGTATTAATCGTCTTTCGTGCTCATTTAAGGTAATTTATGAATACTTAAGCCATTCACTTTTTTTATTGTACAAAGAAGTTACTAAGATGACTGAAATAGTTGGGACAAAGTTAGGTTAGGGCTTATTAAAATGCAGTTATAACTTCTGGACTAGGAAAAAATGGCAACTGGCTTCGTTTCCGAGAAATGTTGGGAATAGACAGACGTTTGAATATAACCCTTAGGAATGTTGCGAGTATACAGACATACGTTCTTCATTTAGAAGTGCGTGGTGAGTATGATCACCTATTTAAATTAATATATTAATACCGGCCGTTGCGAGTCTTACGCAAGAAGGGTTCCGTACCGTCACCTTTCACTGTTATGCCGTTAAAATCGAGCAATAAAACTCCAAAAAAACACGTCTCTTGTCCATACAAAAGACGTTTTTTTTGGAGTTTTATTGCGCTTGTTTTAATTTAAAAAAAAATGGTATAAATTAAAAGGAGTATCCATATACCTACTCCTTTTAATTTATACCATTTTTTTTAAATTAGTTATTTTAGCAATATAAACTCTGCGAGCACTTCAAGCGTCTACGTGTTGCCATTATTAAGATCTAGCAAAAAACGCACAAAAAAAAACACATTTCTAGTACGGTAGTAAAACCACTGATAAAATTAAATTAAAGGGGCCTCTCCTTTAACTCTTAAGTTATTTTATTATTTGTTTATATAGCGGCAACAGAAATATACACTCTGAAAATTTCAACTGTCTACTTATTATGGTTCACAAGATACAGCCCGCCGGCAGACAGACAGACCGACGCGGCGACGGTCGGACGGACGAATAGATAGCGGAGTCTTAGTAATACATTTTTTTTTTCATAGTGGCCGTTCAAGTATTACGTAAGCAGAATTTTTAAAATTTTTGACCGCCCCCTCTCCCTCGGTTACGTAAACATTTGTATAAGTATTTATGAATCAGTTCTGGTTTCCCTATTGGTTCACGTAGCAGTATTTAACAAGTAGAAATAAGGAATTTATAGTCTATTATTTAAAAAAGAGAAATTATCTTATTGTGGTTCGCAATTAGGGCGATGATAAGTGGGTGAGACCGCGCCGGGCAGCCATATGATGATCCTAATATGATCCCAGTTCCAATATGCCAAATAATATATTCCTGACGTTATCACCTCCCAGATATCAACGTCCACGCGCTGCGCGCGCGGGCATAAAACTAACACGATTTTTTTTTTTTTTTGGAATGGACCACTCGCAGTTCAGCACACTAAGGCTGGTTACTGCTTAACCGGACAATCCTGTGGTGGCCTCAAATGAATTTAAGGCCCCCAGCCAGGGCTAAAAACTACTAAAAACTAAATGACCGCTTCGCTAAGGGCATCCCCTGTGGGATACGGGCCTCGGCTTAACGGGGTCATTGAGAGGGGCAGCAAGGGACAGGCTGGGTCAGTTATTATTATTTAGGGGATTTAACGCTAATGGCTCAGCGGCGCGGGCTGGCTCGTTAGGTAAAAGTCGGGGAGGGAAAATATCGGCGCGCGGTATTTATAGTTCGTGCAGGATCGACCCGCTAAACAGTGACTCCAACAAGAGGGTAGCAAAATATTATCGGGGGTCACCTACTCTATATCTATGATATTTAGAACGCGGAATGTATATAAATGCCAGCACTAAAATAATAAATCATTCGATCCGAATACTCTTTTGTTTACCCATCTCCTGACAACTGGTAAATTACCAAATATAAGCAAATTAAAGACCCCCCGCCCCGCCCCCCTTTATTGCTTACGTAATACTTGAATGACCCCATATGTACGAGCCGATGAAGAATATTCTTTCACTGATGGTAAGGTACACTGTCGCTGAGTTTCAGTAGACTAATATTTAGGGTTGGCCATGACTATTTTCTAGTTCCATAAACGTGATGTCTATTAGATCTTGGCTGCACTGAAAGAGTTTGCCCACTTGGACCAAGATGTAGGTACCTACTGTTGGCGTTTTACAAAGTGGTAACCTTTAGGTTTAAATAATTCTACTGAACTAAATGATGGAAAATATTCCATACCTATTAGAATTACAAAAAATACTTTTGAGCTCCTGACGATGAATCATTTGATTTGATTTCACACATTTCGATATGGAAATGTGACCATAGAAAAAAAAACGTTTTTTGACGAACAGACAGACAGACCGATAGACATATAGAGAGACTATGTACCATTTTTTAAGGATTAGAAATCATGAATCACTTCTTCCGCTCTGAACCTTAAAAAGGCGATATATCTGTACCTATCACCCAAACAGTGCAGCAAAACCCAAAACCGTAAAAAAAACGTTATACTTAAAACGCTATTATTTTATTTCCTAGTACATTTTATCGTTTTATCAAAACTACTGCTATACAGAAAAGGACACTAGGTACTCCTGGTAAAAAGATGAAAAAACATGTGATAATTAATCATTCTACAACGAAGAATGAATGTGGCCACACTGCACTAATTTCCCGGACAAAACCCATTGGGAAATTTACAAATATTACTTTAATTATGATTAAAAAATCTTTGTGTTTTTATATATTTGCACTGCTGTCATATAAAGTCTTAGCTTTGATAATCATTTAAATATAAATTAACTTCGAATGGGAATAAAATATTATTCCCATTTGAAAATAACACACTGGTAATGAGACATTTTTCCCAATCACGACGAAACTTTGACGTCGTGATGTTTTTGAAATCTGACACTTTGGACTGCTGCAAAAAGTAGATAATGTCCTGCTTTGAGTCATTTATTGAATTGCAGCATTATGGTTGCACAAGATATTATTATGTAGGTGAGTATAAAAATATTCTTTTATATTTCGAAAACTGTTAATATGACCTCAACACGAAACCGGAATGCTATTTATCATTGGCAAAATTACTTACAAATACAAATCAGCCATTTATATGGCATTTAAATTGATGATGTCTTATTGTTTATAATTTAATGCGTAATTACTTACATATTTAGTCGTCGGCATCTTGGTCTCATAATTGGAACTACGATAATTTTCATATTAGCTGACTTGAAGCGTGTAAATTTTTCAATTCATGTTCAAGTCGTGCAAGCTTATATAGCTGGAACATCATATTTAAGCATCTTAGTATAAAATTTGCATGCAAATATTCTTGCCCAAAGGTAGGTACATAACTATATTAATACAATATTTTAATTCCATTTGTATCTAATAATTGGATCACAATATAATTATAGTGGTTCAGTTGTCATTGTTTATCAACAGCAAAGATGTATAAGATGCTGATTTTATTAAAAAAGTGAGAAAAAATGAATCAGTAGGTATGTTGTGGTATTGACGTATAAGTTAATAGCACCCGTTTGTTTCATATGACAGGTGGCGTCTCTCTCCCTCACATAAAGAATGCACACTCGTACCTAGTAGGTTGCGGTTCCCAACGGCGGCACATAGTCGCATACATTTATTTTTCTGCTAAGTGAAGGTCGAATTCCCATTCACTCTGTCCGTCGTACAAAGTTTTCCCAGTCGATACGCCGTATGATGCGAGTGTATAGTTTCAATGGCAAATAAAATCGTACTACAAATTCCGTGGATTTTGTTCTTTTTTTATTTGTTTCTAAGCAGCCTTAATTTTTTATTGCCAATGGAATGTTAACTGGCTTTATGAAAAAAAAAATGCTTCGTTTAATGAAGCATTATTTTTGACCGTTAACTCAAGTTGATGATTAAACAGCACTAATATAAAATTCTACAACGTCCGCAATAAGTGACATAATAAGAACCTGTGTAGTGTGGTAAATATTATCGTGTAGCTCTTTTTTCCCATTTGCAACGACACGCGCCTTATAACTTGCTGTACTAATTGTTATAGAAAACAACTTATGCCTATCACCTACGTGACTTCGTTTCGAATTATTCAGACTTAATAGCAGACATTTTATGAAGGAAAATGATAAATGTATTTATATGACAAGAATTTATTGTTTACGATAAAACATGCTATTTTAAGCACTTACTCAAGTAAGCATTCTTGTGGGCTTAAATGTGTAACATTTCCGTTTAATAGGCAAAAACCACAGAATTTATTCCACGCTCTTATAGAGCTCTGTTGAAAAACAAGAACCACTATGTGTATGTGTGTGTATTGTTTGACTCCAAATCCTCCAATGATTGGAAAAATACAAAAAGAAGCGTAGCCAGATTGTGACAGATATGATAATTTGTTTAATGTCGAGAGTAACAGCTCAATGTGCTCCCGTTTGACTTTTTTGTTTGTGACAGCAAAAAATCGTTATATTCACTATAAAAAACTAAAGACCTCAATCAATAGGAATAGTGCTTCTATGTCAAGTAAAGAATTTTTCAATACATATTACGCTTTTTGTTGCCAGCAAAAAAGTCGAGACTGATACAACAAAACAAAAATTTTAATTAACTTTTATAGTGGTCAAGCTGCCGTTTCGAAAGGTCTTAAGTGAGGTAGTGACACTAGTTTTCACTCATAACGGCTCGGATGCCATTTCTAGGTTTACAATGAAACATCGTGTGGTGTCTGTGACACGCCATCTAGTATTGAAAGCTAATTGGCAGGTGGCCGTTTTTTACTAATACTTTGGGTAATTAACCTTTCGCAGTGTGAAGTGTAGGTACTCGAAATTGCAGAAGAAGAAAAAAATACAATTATGATGAAAGCTACAGGCTTAACTTAAATTTTTTGAATAAATGAAAGGTTCTTTCGACATCATGTTTCAAACAGTTTTTTAGGGTGTAAATACTGGAAAATAAGGTCACCTAGTTTTTGCCTTTGATGTAGATATAGCCAGAATCCTAATGTATTACGCTTATTAAGGTTTTGTGGCTTGAATAAAATATTGAACATATTCTACTTCGACACTTGTGGTATAATTAAGAGAAGAGCGGCACGTATGCAGTACGTATCAAAATGTGTTGAAAAAAAGACACAGTTTATTTATTGCCTTACATTGATTGATATAATTGGAAGATCCCATTGTCTGGCTAATTACAAAACGACGTTCAATATAATAGCACCGCAATTTACACTCGACAATTATTGTCGCAGAAATTCTCATGCATCCCAAACATTTAGGAATATAGTCATTTGGAGAGACACTCAATCACCTGTTGCTTTAGTCGTAATACGATTACTAACTTATAATATAAAAGTGTGAAAATTATCATTCCTATTGATAAGTAGTTTTAACGGAAAATGGCGTGTTTTTTTATAGAAGCTCACATCTGCAGGCGTACGCAGATGTGCTAGCACGGTAATGGTTGGTTGGAGACGAACCATCTGTCGTCTCGTTCATTTTGCATTTAGTAAAAAAAGACAAGTCATCGCTTATAGCTACCCTTAACACGGTACATACATTATTTACAAGCACTACCTTTATCAATAATATCGGTTAATTTAATATATCAGACATGCCCTTTAATTATGCTCAATGTTGATATTTGCTAAAATGTACTTCATTTTTTTTTTTGACTTGACGACATACGTAGAAAAGAAAACTATAATTTTAATTGGTCTCCAACATTTTGCTGTAAAAACGAGATAAAATATTAATAAAACATTTTATTAATTATTATTATACGGTAGCGAATACGGCACTGTGACATGTTTTTATGGGCATGATTAATAAAAGGCTGTATAAAGCGCGCCCAATTAAAAAAAAAAACCGAATCATTTAAACGTGCTGACATCTAAAGCACGCGGTTGTAAACGCCCGCGCCGCCCATTGTCGAAATGGCTCTCACGTAATTTAATATTTTCCGTAGGCTCGAAAATCACGCACACATCGATAAACTGCAATTTTCCGAACAAAATCCGAAGTGCACGCAAACATTCCCAACGGCTACGGCGCACAGAACACGCGAGCGTATCCGTTGGGAAAAGTTAAAATTGTGGAGGCATTAATCCACACAAAATTCAACAATTAACGCTGCTTATCGGAAACGACATTTTTACTGTGACCTTTACAGTAACTGTTGTATTGAATTTAGAAGCACGCAGTCGATATTTGCTGTTTACTTGTAGACTTGTAGGAAATGTCTTTATGCTGTCCGGACTCGTCAGCAGCATGTTTCCAGGAAAAATTGATCGTAAAATGGTATTTATAAGCTTCGAGAATCTAATTATATATTCAAGTATTTAAAAAAAAACATTACCTACAATTACATGGTCTTACGTTTTGATAAATTAAAATAAAAACTTGTGAATGCATATTTCTTTGAAAATTCAATTAGTGTTGTTTCCAAACAGAGTTTTTAGACAACAATGAGTTTTTAGTTTTGTGTTAAAATAGAATATGTTAGCAAAAGTATTTTAACATTATCTCTTACGCGTAAAAATGCTTCTAATGTTGTTACAGGTGGGATTCCATTGAAAATGTTGCGAACGTACAGCCACCGACAACGAGCTTAACATTCAAATTTTCCTATCAATTACTGACAATTTCAAATAGGTTCAACGTAGTTTTTTTTTTGCCTATTTACAAAATATTTTATGAGCGTTTGTAGATAATTTAAAAATATATATAACACGAGTATAATATAAAAAGCTCCCGGAAAACTAAATGCAAGTATGTATATTTTGTTCATTGTAACGGGTAACTGACATCATCCAGATTTAAGAACAATCGCTCAAAACGATAAAAAAAACAAAACTGAAAAAAAAAACAGACTAGACACAAAGCCTAGTTTCAAGTATCCTTTTCAATTCCGGTAGCGACTGTACTTAACACGTACCAATGACTAGGCGTCACATTTGCCGCTTCTTACAATGACGTTTTGTCGCAGTTGCCGCTGCAATTTGTCGCACCCGTCCTATGACATTTAACACATTTAATCGATTCCCGACGATTAATCGCAAACGATCGTATCGATTTGCCAGGAATAAAAGGGGCATTGAAAATTTGCCATGAACGGTTTTACTGATTTTTTGCATTGTATATTTTTAATCGACTTCTAAAAAAGGAGGAGGTTCTCAATTCGGATGTTTGTATGTTTTTTTTTATTAATTTTTATTTAGTTTATTCAGGACAGAGTAAGTAGTGAAGTTTTGACCGTTATGCTCCAAATAAGCGAAAAGTGTAATTTGTTGACATACATTTAACTACGTGGGTTTACATTTGTTAATACGACTTAGAGATAATTAGTTGTCGTATTATGTTTGTGTCAGATAAAGATGTTTTCTTTCTTTTTTTTTCTAGTTAGGATTTGCAACTTTGAAATCAAGTGAACACTACTAAATGACTACGTAGTTCGTGTGGTGTCTTGTAAAAAATGCGTAGATTATTCTGAATTATCTTAAGTATATATAAAATTCTGACCCGGCAAATGTCGTATATCCACATAAAATAAAATAAAAATATTTAGTGGTAGACCACCCTTAACATTTAGGGGGATGAATAATAGATGTTGTCGGATTCGCCAACCTAGGCGATAAGCACGCTAAGACTCACGAAAATCGGTCGAGCCGTTTCGGAGGAATACAACCACAAACACCGTGACACGAGAATTTTATATATAAGATGATAATTTTATATATAAGATATTCTTTAGTGATAAACACTGTGTTAAATGTTATAATAAAACACCTTGTGACAGTAGATACATATTAAAATACCATTTAAAATAACATTAAAAAAAAATTAAAACTTATGTTAAAAGCACACTTTTTTAACTGTTATCAAGTTAAAACTAGATGATTAAAAGAATGCTTGGAAACATGCTGGTTCTGCTCCATAGGACAATATTGGGTGTAGTAGACAAAGCCAAACTTTTTGATACATATGTATATGTCGATATATTATTTATATAGGTACATCGGTGTAGATACTCTCTCTCTTTTATATTTAATTTAACACACACTGATCGATTGTTAACTGAGCCATAAATTGAATGGTTGCAAAGTTTGTAAATATGTGACCCCTTACTAACGAACTCATTAAAACTCTCTTTTTGGGAATCATCAAATGACTTTTTCCACTCTGGGCGGCAAGGAAGGAAGTGTCAGACTCTTAGTAGTTGTGTTTGTCCAAGTGACCAAAGTCCATTCAAATCGTTTCAGCCGTTGAAGCGTGACTAATTATTATTATTACCAATAACAAGACTTTCTCGTCTGGTTGACTTTTGGATGACCAATGAGATATTAGGATTATTAGGCTAAACAACATCTTTACTCTGAAAATCATCATTCTCTTACAATATTCCAATTTTTAGACCACAAAAGTCTATCAATTTGTAAGTAACGTTCGCATTCGCATCTCAGTTGAAATCTGCCGAAAATGTAAAAAAAATATATATATATGTATATAGATTGCACTGAGATGCGAATATAAAAGAAGAGTGAAAGAACACTATCTTTCCTTCCCATCTTAGTTGCGTCTATGTATGTATTATTATTTATCTTTTAATATTATTTAGTATGTTTCCTACATAATACTTTTACACACAATGTCTACATCTCTTTTTACTTGACTCTCCTTTCGCAGGTATGCTGAAGAGATTTCTATAGAAATAAGCAACACCTTTGTATTTTATTTATTTATTTATGTACACACATTTAATAAAAAGATAAATAAAATAAAATAAATGAAAAGAATAAGAAAAATAAGAAAAATAATATGAGAAGAATAAGATAAATGAGTCTACATTAATTGTTAAATAAATAAATAAGTAAACATTGCTTAAAAATAAGTAGAGTTGGTCCCTTACAGCTCAACATTATCTTTATATTCCACAATTTCAAGTACAAATTATATTTTCTGAATTTTGTAAGGCAACAGAATCATATAAAAGGAAGTCAAGTTTTCTACGTCAGTGTGGTCGAGGTGCGTACCTCACTTTGCTTTGCGTAATGCGTAAAGTTGTGTGTATGATAACAGGCATATATGCGATGCGCTGTGTTATCTGTTTGCCGTGCGAGACGAGTATACACAAACCCCCCAGCTAGGTTGTGTCGAATGTGAGTGGACTTAGGGTAGATCCACTCCGGTACTACTCTACTGCGTAGAAACGGACTCCCCAATAGCGCGACGCAGCATTTGTATACATACAAAGAGCGATGAAAACTTTGCTTGCGCGATTCAGGACTTCTGCTTATTGCACCTCTAATAACCACTCGACTGTGATCAATTCTACTCTAACGGATACAATTTTATTTTATCTTTCATCTGACTGTTTGAATTTGCCAGAAATTTGCATTTTTATAAAAGTTGCCCGAAACGGGACTATATAAATGGTTGACGAGCGACAGAGATCGCGATATCGGCACTAATAACTCTGACGATAGTGCTGCCATCTCTTGTCGATTTAGGAACTAGTTTTATTTATATGTCATGTTAAATACCGGTTTGGTCTCATCGCGTGTTCTTTGAATTATTTAAATAGTGATGGATGGCCATGCTAACGTAATTTACCAATATTCCTTTGTTGTTTTTATCTGCTTTGGCCGAGTTAGTGGCATTTTTGATAAAAATGCCTTAAAATGCAGAAAACAAGAGAAGTGTTTGATAAAAAGAACATTTGAATGTGTACCCCTTATTATTACTAGCAGTGTAAGTAGCAATGGGTACATAAAATTGACTTCTGTTTCTTTATTAGGCAGTAAAATAAACAAATAAATATTCCTAATAGGAGAGCCTTTCAAAATATTAGTACCTAAAGTTTTGCATGTAGTAAAATATTTCAATCTAAACCATTCTATAAATGTAAAATTCTTTGTTTGTTTGACAAAATACCTGTATTATGTCTCTCTCACACCGGAATCATGATGTTTTTTTTATGGGCACAAGTTTGACAACTACCACACTTGTGGTGTAAATAGCACTACCACTCTTTTAGGATGAAAACTTGATGACGTTGGCCCTTCGTGGTACGGCCCTTTACTTACCTATACCAATATGAAAGAAAAAAGGTTTATTGCCACGGAACTGACAAGCATTATGCGACCGGAAAATTGCAGACTCCGTAACATTGTAATTAATCTTTATTAGATTATAATTTATATAATTTGAAATAAAAATATTTTTTTAAAGAATTTTAAAGAATTTTTTATTATGAAATTAATATATTTTGATAAAAACGTTTTTCATACAGTTAATCACATCTAAATTCAATTGTTTCCAATATATTCGTCTTTTATCAAAAATTGTTTAGGTACACATTCACGCGATATTTTTTTCTTATATAATCTAGAATTCCTTAACGATAGTATTTGTAATAGGTATGTACTTAAACTGTTTTATGATATAAATATATATATTCGTTTTTTTTTTAATTTAAATTAATTACGTCTAATAAATATTTAAATTTATCAAAATTAAAAAATGTATTTTCCTTTCATTTAACTTCATATCTAAATTCAAAAACTTCATATCATAATTAAAAAATCAGGGTAGAGAGAGAGAGCCCCAGATTTACAGAGATAAATAATTATTATAAGTACATATATTGTGAATAGCTGGTTACAATTACTTTTCATGTAATAAACAATAAACACACGATGATATTCGCATTATGTTATCCTTATTATCCAATAGCCGTATCTATATATATGAATTAATTGATAAAAAAATAATTTTATTGACCTCATTTAAATGGTCAATTGTCCGGACGTTTTATCCACATAATGACAGTTTTATCATTCGTCGGCTCTTTTGTAATGCTCTAAGGCTCGTTCAATGTTCAAAAGTGACCAGAGACAATGACATCTTGACGGCACTCCACCCATAGACAATGTGACAAAAAACCTTCATTAATTTTATTGTCTATTACAACTGCTGCGGAACTCTTTCATTCCTTATCTACATGGTAACAAGATGCTTAATTACAAAATTACAATACTTAACGACAACGGGCAGAAAATAAAAATAACGACTATTGATATTATTGCAAAAAATATTATTTATGATTTTTCTCAAGGGATAATTAAACACTTATCCAATAATAATTGGATTCATTTACATTTATGTATTTTTATGAGCCCTTTTTAAATAATTATTCTTTTCAGTATTACCGACGAATAGGAAATAAGTAATTAAAAATAATATTTAAGTTAAATGTCGAACCATGACATCGGCGTAACGGAGACATTGCCAATGTTAAAATAAATAAATTAAAATAAAAGATAGGTATTAACTCTTTGGTACCAAGTGTGACACTTTGTGATCTGTATCTGTAAGTAATGACGTTCAAAAGTGTACTTATTTTAATGGTATTATGAGATAAATCTTTGACTTTTATTTTTGAACTTTTTTAACCCCAGAAATCAAACTGTTTTTTCGAATGACTTAATTTTTGACCTGCTTTATGTGTAAGTAAACAAACCGGAAATCGCAAGAAAAAAGACCGCAAGGAGAAACACCGCAATTAAATGTTTCGCAAAAGACTTAGCTATGGTACGATTAAATTCTACCCGCAATTACTAATTACCTAAACAACTAACAAATAGATGAGACAAGGTGAACACGAGAAATATTTATATATTTTAATTAAGACGCAGAAACATCCCATTTTCTCAGCTTCGTCGGATTCCTAAACGTAGGCATCCAGATAGCGCCCGCAAGGCTGCCACTAACGCTGGCTCTCGAGCAGGCAGTAATTACAATAAAAACGGCGGCACATTCAAAGATATTATTCATTAAACAACATGATATTATCGTATAATTATTCATCTATTGACGAGCCGACTATATGCGAGACTATGCCGCACAATTAATTTTAAAATTGGAAGTCCAAAAGTCGACAGCTCGGCCCATATTTAGACAAACGCTGTCCCTAATCGCCGAGAAACTTAATATCTATTAAATTAATTTCAATCGATTGCGACTTTTCCGTTTTTAGGTGACATTTTTTTTTCTAGAGTAATTATATGGGAATTAAATATTTTTTTTAGGAATTAAATTGTCTTTGTTTCCTGCCGGTAGTTTTTGTGACATGAGTCGGTACTTAGGTACACACATGTGACATTATGACATTCCCGTAGCCAGGTTCTAGTGACGTTCTGTGACGGCTGCCGCTATTGCGTAACCTAGGCTGTTACAATGTTTTTACTTTAATTTCGTTGCACATAAAAATGCTTGTCGTATAATGTCAACCCATTTTCTGGTGCCTTATAAGGTAAGCAAGGGAATCTTATCGATAAGACGTTCCAGTGTTATAAGAAAAAATATGATGAGCTTTAGAAAATGCAATAACGAACTAGAAAGCATGTTTTAATTATGTTTAATTCAGGGACGACATATCAACTATTAATTAGAAGGCTCCCATTACAAGCAACACACATAAAGGATTTGAAAGACCTAACGTTTTATTAGGTTACCTACTCGTACATGTCAAATGCAAGACTGCTGGCAGGGAAAATCTAAATATATATAACTCAAAAGTGACTGACTGACATAGTGATCTATCAACGCACAGCCCAAACCACTGAACGGAACGGGCTGAAATTTGGCATGCAGGTAGATGTTATGACGTAGGCATCCGCTAAGAAAGGGGATAAAATAGGGAATGAAAGTTTGTATGAAACTTTGTCAATTTTAAACCGATCGGGCTGAGAGTTTCAAAATCGGGGGTAAAGTAACTATTGCACGCGGACGAAGTCGCGGGCAGAAACTAGTGTTTTATAAAGTTGCATGAATTATGTTAGAAAATAAGTCAATAAATAGGCGACGTACATATGTTTAGTGTGAAAATAAGCAGTGCATTGTTTCAGTAATTGGCAATATGTATAAATTATTTAGGCTAGACTTAGACCCAGTTTCCCGCATGAAAATTTTCACAAAGCATCACTTTGCTTGTATTTGATTTCTGACGAGTCCTTTTTTCCCGAAACAAGTGATCTCGCGTGTTACATTACGCTGTTGAACTATCCTGATAATTTTGAAACAACACAACAGACTTTTGATGGCGTTTTTATACTATATAAATGGAATAAAAAAATCCTTGCTGCTTCCATATACTGTAATGATTATGAATGATAGGGCTGAATAAAATAGTTCTTTATTTGCACAGAAAAAAGTTACAAGTTACAGCTGGTTGACAATATAAAAACCTTGAAACATAGATAATTATGTAGATAATCCATTATCTTGAACTTGATCTATAAATGAAAGTTCATCACAAATGGTTTTCCCAAAATTGGTTAGTAGATTAAAATGGATTTAAACTAGCTAGGCTCGCTACTAACATTATAAAGAGGAAAAATGTTTTTTGTTTGTACCGAATAAGCTCCGAAAGTATTGAACCGATTTTAACCATTTTTTACCATCAGCGAGTAACATAGGTCATATTTTATTCCCGTTTTCCCACGGGAATGGGAACTACGCAGACTAAACCGCGGGGCGCTGTTATCTATACTAATATTATAAAGCTGAAGAGTTTGTTTGTTTGTTTGTTTGTTTGTTTGTTTGAACGCGCTAATCTCAGGAACTACTGGTTCGAATTGAAAAAATCTTTCAGTGTTAGATAGCCCATTTATCGAGGAAGGCTTTAGGCTATATAACATCACGCTTAAGCCAATAGGGGCGGAGCAGCGATAAAGATTGTTTTAAAATCGGGGATTCCACGGGGACGAAGTCGCGGGCAGCAGCTAGTTTGATTATAAAAACGAAATTAAGTGTCTGTCTGCTTCTTATCTTTTCACGCCCTAACGACTAAACAGATTTGTATACAACTTGGCACACGGGTAGACCATGTCTTTTATGAGGTCATAAGGTTATTTTTATCCCAAGAATATGTTCTCTTGACAAATTTTCCGACTTTCACGCGGACGGAGTCGCTGGCAGATGCTAGAGTTGAAACCATTTACGCTGATTCAATTTTACTGTTACGTTACCTATTAAATGCATTAATACTCGCATACCCTCTAGCTAAATAATTATTTGGTAGACCAAAGGAAAATAATTAACATTTTACTGCATATTTATGATGCTTTTACCTCATTTATGTGCGGTAGAAAACTGTAAAATCAATCGTTCAAAATAATATACCAATGTTAATACCTCACCTAACTGCGTTCTTCTGAAAATTCTATTATTTGGAGAGCACAGTTACTTGATAAATGTTCATTATACCTGTTACACTTACAACGATGCTACATTACAATCAATAATACATTTTAATGCAAGCACCACATGAGCACGCCACCATTATGGCGATAAGTCCCCTCTTTCTCGCCACGGCGTCCTCACCTTCCACCTGACGCAGGTACTTACTGGACACGGATGTTTCGGGAGCTGCCTGTTACGGATTCGGCGGGAGGATATGCTCGGGTCAACACTGTGTGGATCGCCCAAAGAACCAGAACCACACTGTGGAGGTCTACTCTGCTTGGGCGGAACAACGCCGTATCCTCGTCGAGGCATTCGGTAGCGGCGATCTCTCGCTTCCGGCCCTGGTTCAATCCATGGTCCGGAGCGAAGGGGTATGGGAGGCAGTCACCTTTTTCAGCGAAGCAGTGATGCTAGCGGTGGAGAAGGCGGACCGCGTGAAGGAGACTCAAACATCATGCTCCAGCCACCGTCGCGTAAGGAATCGCAGGACGATTCCCGGCTACCACAGGGGCGCACTCTGATAGCAACCAGGCACGGATCGACGTGCGTTGTTTTCCATGCGCGCTTCAAAGATGATAGGATATATAGCATAGTAGTTGGGGCCCACTAGAGCCTGAAGGAATTTGTTCGAATGAGTCACCGCGGTCATGGAACGCAAAGGGTTTTATTCAGTAAGAGACTGACACTCTTTTTCGATCCGCCCGGAGCGGAAGAAGTCATTTGATGATTACCCACCAAAGAAAAGCATATTCAGAGACATTAAGCTGTGACGACGGACACACGAGTGATCCTATAAGGGTATCGTTTTATTTAACTTTAAATCAGGTAGAACCCATAAATTTTTTAGTATTGCTGAACCTATGTTAGTATAAAAAACTAAAACACAACACGGTAATATTGATTTACGCCACCTCACAAAGATACCCGGCAACAGGACATGCACTGCGCACCTCATAAGGCGGCCCTCAGTCTTACTAGCCACAACGCTCAGAAGACTGTTGTCGCTGCCCCGCATCCGACGCAGCCGTGAAGCAGATCTTTTACGAATGATCGCCAAGAAGTCGTCTGTACGCGCTGCTACGAACATCCCCGATGCACTACAAGAAAGGGGCAGCGACAGCAGTATCTTAAAAGCATTGTTATATTGCACACGCAGGGTATTATACGTTTTCTGCATGTAACTGGTCCACAGACTACAGGTATAAAGGGTTTGGCAATAAGCCCTAAACAGGGTTACCTTTACATTGTTGTCGCACTTTGCAAATCTGCGGGCCAGCATGTAGCATCTTACGGCCAATGCCCTGCGCTCCCTCTCAATATCACAGTTATCAGTGCACTCCACTGTAACCCAGTGTCCAAGGTACTTGAATTGTTTGACTCTGTAGAGTGGACATAGCGAGACTGGTGGTACCACTTCTTAGGTCTTGTTTTGTGCCATAAAAACTAACAGCTCGCTTTTCTTGTCATTATACCTTAGTCCATGAGCTCCAGCATAATACTCACATATGCATGTTTTCCATACGGATGGTTCCCTAAAAAATATTAGATAGCCCTCAGTGGTATAACAGGTATGCCGCGTCTATCAGCGGCCGCTGGTTCATCTTCGTGCTCTGTGACTCGTACCTACCTACCGCAGTATTTGTAGCCAGAGCAATAAATAGCTCGTTTATTCCCGAAGGCCTACAGTTTGTAGCTGTGAACACAAATTAGCTGGCTATTTTACTGTAGTGCTCTGAAAATGTGCTTCAGGCCATCGGAAATCGGGCCGATCTACATTATAAGGTGTTTAAATCGAAATATATCTTCTTTATATACAATAAATACTGGAGAAAGCACAACAAAAGATCCGGGAGGTTAGTAATCTAAATATATATAACTCAAAAGGGACTGACTGACTGACATAGTGATTTATCAACGCTCAGCCCAAACCACTGAACGGATCGGGCTGAATTCGTCCCCTAAGGGGATAAAATAGAGGATGAAAGTTTATATGAAACTTTGTCAATTTTTAACCGATCGGGCTGAGAGTTTCAAAATCGGGGGTAAAGTAACTATTCCACGCGGACGAAGTCGCGGGCAGAAGCTAGTAACTTATATAGTTCGACTAAAAGTAAAAACTGTCGATCACGTTTCAATTGTGAACCGACATAAACTGACCTACCACCGACCGACCAGCCGACCCAACCGACCGACCTATCACTGTAAGGTCTACAATTTATCTGATTTTCTGAACTAGCTATGTAGCAGAATATAGGGCACAGGGAACTTAGGGCTCCCCGATACGGATGATTAGAATGTTGAAATTGTAAAGTAGTAAAGTAGAAATTGTAGAGTAGCAAGTAACGAAACGTTAAGTACGTTTCGTTACTTGCTACTCTACAATTTCTCGGAGGATTTTTAGAGATTTCCTTTCGCTATGACATAATATTCGTGGATATGTATATATACATTTTAATATTATATGTATGTTGGTATGTTATATTGTAAAATTTGTGCGCTGGATTCTACCCTCTATGCTGATCTCTCTCTATCACTCAAAGGTTTGCTGGGAGAAAACTGAACTTTGAGTTAAGCTCGCCATTGTACATGCACTTTATTATGTCCAATATAAGTTGTTTTTCATCGTGTACAATAAAGAATTAAGAATTAAAAATATAATAGACTACCAAATTTTGATGCGTAGAAAAGAGTTCCAAATTGTCAGTTAACTATTTATCGAAAGTTTACAATCTCTCAAGATATTTTATAATCTTACGAAGTTTAAGAGAGCTATTTTCCGGTAATATATACTATATATATAAAATATACTTTTCATCCCACGAGTATGTATTTTGGGCCAATTTTAAAGCTTTCAAGCTAGTGAAACCGCTGATAAAGCTAGTATCGAATAAAATAAATTAGACAAACAATCCCAAGTTATTCGCCGCTGCAGCAAACAATGCGAGAATATTATTTTCAATACATTTCTGCAACAAATTCCAAGTCCACTGTAAGACAACAGACAATATGACAACCCATCCAACTTTCCAACCAATAGAATCCCTCCATTTATCTCCTGCTATAAATCAAAGGTTAAGTGAACACAGAACTGAGGAAACAATAATTCCGACTAAACATTCTCCTATAGATAATTTGTAACTCAAGAGATTTATATCTTTGTCAATAGCGAAAAATGGCCACTGTCTGGGAATAAAATGAACAAATGTAACCTCATTTATTAGTGGACTATAAATATTCGAGTTGGTTCCCATAATTCTCTGCAGAAGATATGTATGACTCTATCCGATGGATCCCGGGTCGGGGAGCGTACACTGAGTACGAATCGGGATACTTCGGATTCGTTCGGCGAAAATCGGAAACAATATGGCTGGATTCGATTACAACCTGAACGCTGTCGACTATTTTTGGCAGAATATAGTCATTCTTTTGCAATATTGTCTGAGAACCAGAAAATGTGTTAAGTTCTGCAATTGTCAATTCTACTATATTTTAAGCAATGTTCGCATTTACATTTCAGTTGCAAACTATAATAAAGTTACAATGTTCATAAAGGTTCATACATACGTACATTTTGACAGATTACGATATACAAGGATGCGAATGCGAACGTTGGTTAAAAATCCAGCCCTCAGCTGTAACGATTTTTTTTTATTGACAAGCGGCACCGGATTGTAAAGTCCTGAATCAACCCAAATATTTTAATCGTGTTTTAAATTTGAGGATCCTGTTTCTTAACGGATTTCTATATGTATGTATGTAATAAATAACATTTCTTTTTATTCTACAAAACATATTGAAGAATCATACCTACAACGTTCAGTGCTAACGCGTTTATTGGTAAATGTAAGGTTGCACTACACGTTATTAGTCACGGTCTACTAACTACGGCCGGTAATAGAATACCTACACACATTGTTCTCAATAGCTTACTTTGTTGCAAAACTATACACGCATCGCTAACAGTTGAAGATTTTGATTAATAGTGGGAAAATACTAAAACATAATAAATGACTAAGATTTACATAAAGGTCGTTACAGACCACCGCATTTACAGTAATTCCAAACGCATATCAATGAATTTCATGGCATCAAAAAAAAGAAAACTCAGTCAATGACTTTTGAATTTTGAACCATCACGAACTGCCAAAATTCTCCGAACTGTCAATCCATTCACGAATTTAGAATCCATCGACATTCAAATAGAGAATTGGTCACGGGTCACGACGAAATTCTTCGAATATTGCCGAACCACGTCGGCCGCGTTCGAGTAAGTTCGTAAGCGGTGTACTTGCACGTCGTAGGTTTTTTCCTTCGGCTTGGTAACAAGGTAGGATGTAAATCAAAGCTGCTGCGATCTGCATAGCGCGGCGGGTGCATTCGTTAGAACAGATAGGAATACCTAAATGTATTAGAAATGATATTTAGTATACAGTTCGTTTGTGAAAATAATTGGGCTCGGAGTACGGAGTACTGGGCTTAGCCTGAGACGTGACAAAATGAAGTACCGTAGTGTTTTGAGTTTATGGAAGAACGGTGTTGGGAATTTTCTTTATTAATGGGAATTATGCGTTTTCTAATTATTGAATGCCTTCCTATAAGTTTTCTGTGGATAACCGCCTTAAAAACTGTATTGGTGTAATTTTCAGTCACTGAGTTGGGAAATACGAGTTATAAATTAACTGATTCTGATTTTTTTGCAGGTAATTCTTCCACCTGCCCTCACCTGTCTCAACTGGAATTAAGAAACTGTAATTTGGTAAGCAAATTATGTTACTTTCTCTCCACAACTTAATCTTCTTCTTTTCGTGTCGATTGAGTCAATTTAATGTCGACGGTCAGTATTTAGTAACCTGTACATGTACAACTCTATCATTAGCATAGTCAGCCTTTTATCGTTCCCACTGCTGGGACACAGGCCTCCTCTCTAGGAGAGGGAATGGGCCGTAATCCACCACGCGGGCCCAGTGCGGGTTGGTGAATGTCACATGTCTTCGAATTTTTGGTTCTAGTCATGCCATGCATGCAACTCTATCATTAGCTTCGTTTTAATACTGGAAGATGGCGGTACTTAGTTGTGCACGACGGATGAAACAGTAGGTGACGCATATCGTGTGGGGGACTCCATATAGGTGCTCGTTTGGGACGACCTCGACTCGTCCCAAACGTAGTGTCCATGCAGTGCGCATGCTACCTACATTTTGACGCACGGCTGGCGCAGTGGTTGAGCAATTGACTGCTGCGCTGCGTCTTTTGGGTTCGATCCCCGCACGGAACAAATATTTGTTTGGCCTACAGATTGTTGTTCCGGGTCTGGCTGTTTGTGTATGTGAGTTTGTATGTTTGTAAACGCACCCACGACACAGGAGAAATTCCTAGTGTGGGGAACGTTAAAAAAAATGTCCAAGTCAACGTAGGTCGTTTATTATTTGAACGAATGCCCATTTTGTCCATTGAATAAAGAAAGTTCTGCGACTCTACAAATGACCAAGAACCAACAATTACTTATGTACCTACTTACTTCTAAAAACTACACACCTACATACATATATGATTTTAAAAAAATAACACGGGTAATAAAACTACTTAAGTATATAACATTCAACTCTACCACAAACTATAACAAAGTACCTGTCATTAATGTCTTTAGCGAGCCAACCACAACGAACTACCTACCACGAACCTCATTATGGAGTACTAAACACTGACAAATGTCCACTACTAACTACTATGTGATAATTATAAAAATGTCACATACACTTTTTACTTTAGTACACAAACATTAGATGAAGACATTAGCAAGTCTGGAACATTACGACGATAAAAAATACAGCGTCGACAGTAAAGGTGCAATGGTCCTGCACTTTGCAAGAATCTGGTGCATAAGTAGTATTTGGAACTATTCGTCGGGAATTTTTCAAACGGTAGGGTTGTGAAGACTTCGCGTACATCGATAATTTCTACAGAAAAGGGGGCTAGGAAATAGCAGAATATTTCTATGGATTTTGTGATACTTAGTTTTAAATCATTTGAAGTTAAATACATTTCTGGTAATTTGTTTCTTCGTGTCCCTTGTTTTTAGAATGTAAGTAATAGTTGGGGATTGGTTTCCGAAAGGGCCCTCGCCGACGAATTACATTGGTCAAGCCGCTCCGTTTTTGTGCCATGATAGTTTAGAGGAAACAATTGCTTGCCTGTGTGTTTTGTGGGTCGGCCATTTTAATGTGTACCACAAAGGTTTTCTTTTCCATATTTAGTAAGTACATAGGATCTGCTTATGTCTAAGTGGAACTGTAAAACATTTTACCTACATTGTAAGATGTTTTAAAGTCTAGTGGTAAACTATGAAAGGGGAAACTGACCTAAAAAACGATTATTTCGGCAATTTTGAGATAGATACGCTAAACTCGACAATGATAGATTTTTAGTGTTGTCTCAATTAATACCTCTGATTCAAAAAGTGGATAATGGTGATTTTTTGGCAAAACTGCCAAATTTTGTCAAAATTGTCTACCAGTGTGTAAAAATTGCACATCCCTAGTAGCTGTTCCTAATGTCGATACAGACGTTAATAAAAAATACCCTGGGTCCAGTAAACCGTGGGTTCCGTAGAACATTTAACGTGTGCTTGTACCATAGAAATTATAATGTTTCCCGGACCCACTGCGCGGACGACAATACTACGAATTTCGTCGATATCCACTCAAGTTTTTCCAACGACATTTCGAGAAAATAGGGTTTGCAACCAATTACTAATTCCTCAAAATCAAACCGTCTTCTTCTAACACAACGGAAATAGATAGAGATGGAACGATTTTAATATATTTTAATTGCGCAGAAAACAAAATGGCGTCTGTTTTTTCGAAAATATTTTTTATTTTTTGTTCATGGGCGGTATTTGTTAACACTTAAACGGGCATGGTGTGAAATGGGCAAATCGAGGTTTTATTTTTTGTGATCTTTATGCTGATCGAAAAAAACTTATATTTAATTGGTGTGTTAATTGTTGTCAAGAATAACGTCGAGGTGTTGTATAGTTATTTTCTAAGAATTTAATATAAGTTCAATGCTTGTTTGCTTGATTAACTTATCGTAGGAGAATAATTAGTTAACAGTACGCGCCAATTTATTGTCATTATAAGTACGTTATTACAGATAGGCTTGTTTGTGGTTATAGGTACAGAAAATATAATGGCAGGCGACAGTTTCATAATGGGCGTGTTTTAGGATATTTAACTTTTTCTGTGACAGCTACTAAGCTTGTCATTTATGCATTATTGAAACAATTTAATACTCTTCTGACGGTTAAGCGGTGCTAATGTGTGGTAAGCGTAACGTTTTCTGGCATAACATTGCAGTTTTGACTGTAATGTCACCTTTTTTTGTTCTCTCTATATGTGTGTGTCACCGGGTAAATTACAAATGCCGTAAGATTGTGAAATATCACGTGAAGTTTTACACTCGTTTTTTTTTTCTCAATAAGAAACGGATAAATTGGATACTATTGAATTTGTATGAAATTGACTGTATTGAAAACTAGCAGAGCCTCGCGGTTTCACCCGCGTAGTCCCCGTTCCCGTGGGAATATGGGTATAAAATATAACCTATGTTACCTGGGGATATAGCTTCCCAACAGTGAAAGAATTTTTCAAATCGGTCAAGTAGTTTCGGATCCTATTCAATGCAAACAAACAAAAAAACAATCAAATCTTTCCTCTTTATATTAGTGTAGATGATTTGTTCATAATATATCAAGAAATTATAATCTAAGAAAGATTTATTACAATCTTACGTTAATTACATTAAATTAATTAGTCTACACTAGAAAGATACTCAAACATGAATCAAGTTGTGAACAATGTTCGAATAGAGATTAGTATTTTAAAATCTACAGGATAAGAAACGCACAGGACTTATTGCAGTTGTGGCAACACTTGGGGCCCTGGGTGAGGCTTATGTCCATTGTAGTGGACGTCTTTAGGCTGAAATGATAATAATCATATTTTTTACTTATTTATGTCAGCTTTGAATCGATATTTATGCTTGTTCTAACACTTCCAACATTGTTGGCTCGAAATTGTCAAAATTATGGCAGTATGTCAATTTCATATGTCATCAGATTTTGTAGTGTTTTTTTTTACATTTAGGTTGTTTTAAATGTCATTAGTAAATGGAATTGGTGACTTCATAATTTTCTTCACCGCGCTCTATAGCTCGTCTAATTTATACTCAAACGCGTAGCCATTCTAAGATTAATAAGGGTGGAACATACATTACCCTTATAGCCAAAGACGAGCGAGAAACCTATTACAAATAACATATTAACATTATCTTATGGATCCATACCATTATAAGAACAGTTAATTACAGAAAGATTGAGCCGTTGTCTTATAATTAATTGTAAATTAATATATTCTGAACGAGAAATACATACAAAGTATGCTCCATTTTAATCACCCTCCTTACAATTGGACGCTATAAAAATAACTAGAACAGTTTTTCACCCATATTTCCGTCTTAGAGCGACGCTACCATATAAAATAATAATTAAGAAACAAATAAAAACATAATCATACTCCGCGACGTGACTAAAACAGGATTACTTAATGCCACCTCCATTGGATATATGTATGTAGTTAATTATTTGTTACATTTCCTCCCTATAGGTAACTGAAACCTTTTTGTAAGACGCTAAAGGAGTATATGGTTGGTTTCCTTTAGATTTTAATAACTGTCATGCATGTATGTATGGTTTTAGTGATGAATATTAAAATATGCTATATTTTTTGTGTATGTAGGTATCTCTAGGGCCTCCCACGTCGGCAAAACTGGAGCTTTACTTTGCATTTTGTCGTCATCTATGGAATCATAACTGAGAATGATTTGCTTTCATTACGAGGACTCGTAGTGACGTATATACAAAGAGACTGAGCTCTTCATAATCTTAGAAAAATGTCTTACAAGTATCATTTTTAGTTAGTAAGCGCTCCGATACCAATAAAAAAAACATGACTATCTTATCACACCAATTGATGTGATCAATAACCAAAATTTTAGTTTGATACTTAGATGTTAATTCAAAGTCTGTTTTCCTAAAACGTCCTTACTATTTAAAACTCACTAATTCAAACATGCCTATAAAATCTACCTTTATCAATTAAACAAACCATGGGGGGTCACTATCACAAATTCATTCAATTATGTTAAAACAATAATTAGACGTGACATTTAAATTTTACACAGTCGAGTTACGCGGGCAAGAAATGTTGTAACGTAAGCTAATTGTGTTAGCCTCCCTTTGAGAAAAAAAATGTATTAAATAAAATTAAAAACACGCCTGCCATGTCAAAAAGCGAACTAAACAATTAAAAAACAAACATAAATAATAATATTTTCATTGCAGTTGCGGGACGGTTCCATTGTAGGTATATTGCTTTTTAATATGACAGGCGTGTTTTTAGTTATTTTTTTATTTCATTCCTTTTTGCTATAGGAAAACAAATGAAACAACAGAAAAAATATGTAGGTTTTCTGTTGTTTCATTTGTTTTTCTATCTCCAGTATGTGATAGATCGGTTATTGGGTTCGGCCGTTAGCAAGCTTGAGACGATGGTAGCATGATTTTCACGAAAACAAAATATTTTCGTGTTTACACGACTGCCTAAAAAAGGGAGTGTTATGTTTTCAGGGTTCATGTGTGTGTGTGTGTATATAGATATGTATATTTGTGAGTTTCTTTATTCCACCATAACTTCTAAATGGCTTAACTGATACCAATGTATGTGGTATCTTTAAGAAGCGTTGAGTTATCCCGGGTAATATAGGCTAGTGAAAATTTGAAAAAAAAAAAAAAACAAAAAGGGGGAGCCATTAAAAACAAGGCAGAATAATAATCTTTTCATTGCAGTCGAGGATGGGTCGGGGATATTTATAAACCATGGCTCGCCCTTATTATTTGTTCAAATTTTCATTAGCCAACTAAACGTACCCATCACAGCGTACACGGTATAAATTCTTGTAAACAATAAACAAACATGCGATTTCAGCACGATCCCGAAAGAATTGCTATCATTTATTGAAGAGTTCCGTCTCCTATCTCTGTTCTTCATCAAATCTTCACCAAACTAGAAAGGAACCTCGTATACTTACAATATTTTTTTTTTCATCGACAAAATAGAATGAGAGATTATTAGAGATAACTCAAATACTAGTCGTCAGATTTCAATCAAATGTAAATGGGAACACACGACAAATAATTTCATTTTGACAATATAATACCGTAATCACTACTACTATAATGCTGATTTGTGGAATTTTGTTCGCAAGATTTAAAATATCTGTAGATTTGTTTGCTGCATATTATTGCTATTATTATTACCAAGAATCCGCCATTTTCTTAATAACAAATAAAAAAATAAAATAACACAATAAGCCGTACAAAATAACTTGCGCCTTGGACGTTGGATGTTTCAATTATAAGGAGGCCGTATGCTGTTCTTATTTTCTGTTTTTCCCATTATTTAGGGTTACCAAACGTCTGCGGTTCTGCAAATAAACACATCAAAAGTATCTAGGGATCAACATATATTTTTGCAATAACTTTTCTCCTGATTGATATTAATTAAAATTTTCTTTAAGGATTCATCAAATAAAGTGTTTTCGTTTGTCACAGTAACGATAAACCAAGTCACCTTTGCATTAATAAAGAAATTTGCCATTTTCCTAATAAAGGGATTTTTGACATTTGAACCACTAACATTAAAGTTCGAAAAAAAGACTGAAATAACAGTTTTCTTTAAAATTTTATTGGGTAACTTAAACAATTAATAATCCGTGTTTCTACCGCGAACACTAACAACACAAGAACATCGGTTTGGCATACTCAAAATGAGTTCATCCAAATCACGCTGTGGAATGGCCGCCCATGTTCGTTGCAACAACAAAAAAAGGTCTTCTTGCGACTGGATACCCTCCATATTCGGCAGAGCTCTTCTCTGTAGCATATCCCATGCATGCTCAATCGGGTTCAAGTCTGGCGACTGAGCAGGCCAGGGCAGGACATTGATGTTAGCTGCGGCGAGAGTCTGTCTTACAACTCTTGCGGTGTGCGGTCGTGCATTATCATGCATTAACTGAAATAAGGGACCGATTTGCACTTGTAGAGGAACGATGACGTCTGATACAATCGTCTCAGCATAAATTTGAGCGTTGAGGTTGCCTCTGATCCAAATCAACTCAGTTCTTCCGCCGATCCAAATACCCGCCCATACTATGATGGTTCCACCACTATAAGGATGGACTTCCTGGCAGGATTTTAATCGCTGTTGGCGTCCAGGGGTTCTCCAGTGTCGTATACGTCTTGTATCCGGTCTCATACCAAAACGAGACTCATCAGAAAAGCACACGAAACGCCATTGTTCTTCTGCCCAATTTCTGTGTTCAAGAGCCCATTGATATCGAATCCTACGATTGTGCATTGCTATAGGTGGTACCCGTAGCGGTCTTCGGGAATGAAGGTTCACTTCATGCAAGCGGTTTCTGACTGTTTGGTCGCTAATTAAGTTCCCTGAAGAGTGATGAAGCCTCACGGCTAACATCATGGCGGTTATTGTTGGAGCTCTTCGAGTTAAGATTTGAATGTATCGGTCTTGTCTCCGTGTGGTGCAGCGATACCGTCCTCCATGGCGCTCAGCCAAGGTAAGCGAAGAGCTCTGCCGAATATGGAGGGTATCCAGTCGCAAGAAGACCTTTTTTTGTTGTTGCAACGAACATGGGCGGCCATTCCACAGCGTGATTTGGATGAACTCATTTTGAGTATGCCAAACCGATGTTCTTGTGTTGTTAGTGTTCGCGGTAGAAACACGGATTATTAATTGTTTAAGTTACCCAATAAAATTTTAAAGAAAACTGTTATTTCAGTCTTTTTTTCGAACTTTAATGTTAGTGGTTCAAATGTCAAAAATCCCTTTATTAGGAAAATGGCAAATTTCTTTATTAATGCAAAGGTGACTTGGTTTATCGTTACTGTGACAAACGAAAACACTTTATTTGATGAATCCTTAAAGAAAATTTTAATTAATATCAATCAGGAGAAAAGTTATTGCAAAAATATATGTTGATCCCTAGATACTTTTGATGTGTTTATGTCCGTTTTATCCCTCTTCTGTGCTTCTATAATACAGAATTTTTGAAAAAAAAAAATTATTAATGCTTATTTAACTTTCTTTTCGAACAATTTTAACTTTCTTTTGCAGGTTATAAACCTGCGAAAGAAAGTTAAAATTCGGATTCGGAAGAAAGTTAAAGTCCGGAATTTTGAGTGTATAAAGATTGTAAATACTGAAATGATGACCCATAAGGAAGGCAGGAAGAACTTATGTTTCACGAACACCAAATAAAGTAAGAAAAGACATAAGAGACAAGCGATTTAAATTATTTACTGTTATCGTACAAGAATATATATACATATGTTAAATAGCAGCACCCCGCGGTTTACCCGCTTAGTTCCCGTTCCCGTGGGAATACGGGGATAAACTACGCTGATAATGTAGCTTTCCATGGGTAAAAAAATGGTTAAACTCTCTGGTCCCAGCGTACCGAACTCGGTACGCTAAAGGCCAAGCCATTCATACAATTTTGGATCGAACAACTATTTAGTTCTATGTCTAAAGTTTATGGAGAACAAAAAAGATCTGCATATTATCAACTAAACAGTTGCAAAACTAAAAAAAAACATCGAGCGGTCGAACAAAATATCAAAAATTACCAAACTCAAAAGGCCTTTAGAGTCACAGACATAGAACAAACAAAAAAATATTTCTCGTTTATAATCTATACTAATCTATACTAATATTATAAAGCTGAAGAGTTTGTTTGTTTGTTTGAACGCGCTAATCTCAGGAACTACTGGTTCGAATTGAAAAATTCTTTTTGGGTTGAATAGACCATTTATCGAGGAAGGCTTTAGGCTATATATCATCACGCTTAAGCCAATAGGAGCGGAGCAGCGATAAATAATGTTTTAAAATCGGGGATTCCACGGGGACGAAGTCGCGGGCAGCAGCTAGTAATATTATAAAGCTGAAGAGTTTGTTTGTTTGTTTGTTTGAACGCGCTAATCTCAGGAACTACTGGTTCGAATTGAAAAATTCTTTTTGGGTTGAATAGACCATTTATCGAGGAAGGCTTTAGGCTATATATCATCACGCTTAAGCTAATAGGAGCGGAGCAGCGATAAAGAATGTTTTAAAATCGGGGATTCCACGGGGACGAAGTCGCGGGCAGCAGCTAGTATTAAATATAGATTTTGTTAGTAAAATAACTTATATAATAATACTAATGTTAGTTTCTACTACAAGGTTGACAATAAAATAGGAAAATAGATTGTTCAGAGAACAATAAACCAAGGAAAAGTGCCCTCTCCACTCTCTCCACAAAGTACGAGTACCTCAGACTCCTGAATGCAGTAAAATTGATTGAGTCAGGCGTTACTTTGCGGAAATCCATTTTAACTTTGAAAATGAAAGCAAAATATCTAGTTTTAATTTCCGCGAATATTAGTGTGTTGCAGGTATACACCTCCCTCCCGCCCGCTATATTATGCACATGCAAGATTACTAGGCAAATGCAAGGATATTATGCACATGCAGGAAGGCAATGCAAAACCCAACACCATTACCGACACGTGTTTCGCCTCTCCACGAGGCATCCTCAGGGGACGTGTTGACTCGCTGACCGTTGAGTTGCGACTGAGCATTTAGTACAAGGCACCCCCCTTTAATACACTGCCACCGTTGGTTATATGCATGTCCGCGTACTAATATTAATAGATATGTGACCAGTCTGACCTATATGGGCCCCATTTCAGATAGAATTAGTAATTTACTTAGAAAAAACAACGTTTATGTAGCGTTCAGAACGGACCAGAATATACGCCGTATTTGTAACGGAAAAGATATTTTGGAAAATGGTAAAAAGTCTGGGGTGTATAGGCTGGTCTGTGATGAATGCAACGGGGTGTATGTGGGTCAGACGGGCCGAAACTTTGACATAAGGTATGGGGAACATGTTGCCGCGTATAGAAATGGCCATTCGGACAAATCGAATTTCGCGAAACATTTAATTGATACCGGCCATTCTTTGCGCGACAACAATAGTTTTAATATACTACATATTTGTGATAAGGGTTTCCGGCTGTGTGTTTTGGAACAATTAGAGATTTTTAAACATAGTAATAATAATAATTTTGCACTGTTGAATGACCAGACGAATTTGGTTTCTTCCCCTTTACTGCGAATGTTTGTGGGTAGTTGTACACAAATAACCAACGGTGGCAGTGTATAAAAGGGGGGTGCCTTGTACTAAATGCTCAGTCGCAACTCAACGGTCAGCGAGTCAACACGTCCCCTGAGGATGCCTCGTGGAGAGGCGAAACACGTGTCGGTAATGGTGTTGGGTTTTGCATTGCCTTCCTGCATGTGCATAATATCCTTGCATTTGCCTAGTAATCTTGCATGTGCATAATATAGCGGGCGGGAGGGAGGTGTATACCTGCAACACACTAATATTCGCGGAAATTAAAACTAGATATTTTGCTTTCATTTTCAAAGTTTTTTTCCTGAATGCAGTGCAAAGTCCTTACTCCTTTGCATGGACCCTCCACGTTCCCTCCAGGTCCTGTGCGTATTTTTCAGGACTTTTTATATTTTAAAATGGTAACCCTATCCCCATTAGAAGCTGTACCGTGATAGCGGACCCACAGTGTAATAATAGCATGGCAACACAGCACAGAGCGCAGTAAATCAACTGCAAAAATTACTGTGGTTCGAGTGATTCTTTATCTACTACCTAAATAGCAGTGTAAGCTTATGGGTTTCTGTGTAAATACTACTGAATTATTAGAATTTATAGCTGAAAGGTTATTTATACTGTTTCTTAGTAAAGACTGGGATTTTGATAATGGTTCTTTCTTAGCTATTTATATTTTAGTGATGAAGGTCTTAGATATTTGGACGAAATACTTCGGAGTCCGTCGGTTTCACTACTTTGATCAAAACAATAGTGGGAATCAAATAGACAGTAATTTATTCAATCTAGGCTGGAAATCAGCACTTTTTGAATGTCGAAAAATTTACATGAAGACAGTTCATCGTGTTTTAGATGGAAAGTAGCAGTGGCGTAACAAACTCAGTTCTTGGATGAAAGAAGTAGTGATAGTATTTTTAATTATTATTTACATTATATTAATTGTGCATCATCATCAAGTATATGTCATATTATGTGACAAATCATCCAACGCAATAATTATGTGTCACTGTACATCATTTTGTAATTCGTGAAAACGCAGTTGACTGTACAATCATTAATATATTATTATTTGCTAGTTTATATTATTAGATTAAGAAAAATGTATAGTTGTTTGTTTTCCAAATAAATAAATAAATCATAATTTCACCCGATAGAAAGCGATTATGTGATCGACGATAGAGCACGCTTGTCCAAAAGTAACCTGTTTACAATAATAGATTAAACTTGTTTATTTTAACAGTTTTGTGATTTTTTTGTGGAACTACTGCAGATATTCTATCCAACTCTACAGACACTACAGTTGTTATGTTAATTTATGTACAAAAGGAATTAATATTTCGGAATCTGAACAAACTTGTCTTTCTGTCCGCCTTCCACTGCCGACATACCGGCGCGCCTAATCAGGATAAATGCTATTGAACATTAATTGAGGATGTAATCCATATGGATGCTCCCAGGAACTGCCTGCTCTCAATATGATTTTTTATAAAGAACATACTTAACTAAGGAAGTGTCGACATGTATTCCAGTCCTTTTTTTCATGAAATTCCAAGTGGAGACTGGTTTTGTCGATGACACGATATGAAAGATGATTTTATGTAGTTTTTTATGTGGAGATATTTTTATAGTGGTTGTCGTTATGGGTGATAAATACCAGGGTTATGGCTGGCAGGTTCGATGGTATGATAAGGCGCGCCAGCGATTTTTCTGGGTACTGCAATTTTTCTCGTCCTTCGAGACGACAGATTAAAATTGTAGCAGTTCTTGTGAGGGTTTGCTTTTTCTTTTACGCAAGTTGTTACATAATTTAGCAGTTAGTAATGAGAACAAACCCATCATTAGATGATACAGATAATATCTTTTGAATAGTTCCTTCGTTCGCTGTTGCGGAATTTACTTCCTTATTGAAATTATTATTTTTTTGCAAGAAAAGATCTCAATTAGATTTCTTACTCGTACCTCATTTAAACCTGAAAGACTTTTCTGAAGATTTATTTATTTATTTATGTTTAGAAGTCGGTTGTTTTTTTTTTTGTAAACATTTTTTTTTTTTGCTATTTCTCCAAAGAATAGGTTCCCATTTTTTGATAATAAAAGTTCGATATACCCTGACCGAGCCGTAACTTTCATATTTGAAAAAGTACGGCTTGACTTGGGAAAACTCTGAAATAAAATCAATGTATTGAATAGCTGTTTATAATATGAATAGGTACCCCAAAAATAATCTCCGGATAAAGATAACTCCGCATTTTACCGCACTATGCAAGACCACAGTGAATCTCCAGTCCTCCAGTAGTCCAACTTAATTAGCTGCCTACACCACACAAACCATAAGGTCGCTATCACAGTGATGAGTTATACTGCCGCGCCGCTATACAATAGCGATCGTTATCGGCCCGACGCGTGCGCATAAAGACCATTCTCACTCGCCGTGGCGGATCCAAAGGACCACCTAATTTGTGAACTCAATATATCTTCGGGATTGTAAAATAGTTGTGTTTTGAACATAGTTGATACTAGAATTTAAGGTCTTTTTTGACATAATATTTTTTGAGGTATATTTATTAAGTTATTACTTTTAACCGACTTAAAAAAGGGTTTTCAATTGTTTCGGATAACCACAAATATTATTTCTGTATGTCATGTATTTTAAGACTGCGAAAATGATTCATAAATATTTATATTTTTGATGTTAATCATAATACTCGGTGTTTTGGTAGTTTTTTTCGTTTTTTGAACACCGACTTCCGAAATTAAACTTATTCCATACTAAATTTGAAAATGAAAACAATAATATCTAGTTTTAATTCCCGCCTGACTCAATCAATTTTCTTATTTCATACTTTTATGTATTTTTGTTTAGAAGTCGGTTGGTTTTTTTGTTGTTGTAAAAAGTTTTTTTTTTTTTCACTGTTTAGTGGTACAACCCATCACAGCGTACACGGTATAAATTGGTGTAAACAAAAAGTAAGCCCAACAATTGGGAACTGCTGTAAATCGTCGAGGAAATCCTTCAACTGTCTATGGTCTCCATATTCAAACCTGTAATGGCACTTATAACCCATAGGTATGGGTGCATATTTCTCATCAATAGAAATGAATTAAGTCCAAACACCGGGCAATTGCTGTAAGAAGTTGAGGAGTTCCCTCAACTGTCTCCCATAGACTTCCTTTGGGATGCCATCACCATCATGGTATCTTTATCATGGTACCACCATTACCCTCGGAAAATCTTCTTTACAACAAAAAAGAATCATCAAAATCTGTTCGTAAACAACGAAGTTATTCGCGAACAAACACAAAATATACATAATAATATATATTTACGGTTGAATTGAGAAACCTCCTCCTATTTTTGAAGTCGGTTAATAAGAGAAGGTACAACAGAGGATAACTAGATCCAAATAAGTGTTGACATTTATCATCCACATTTCTTGACCCCAATTTATTTGGGGCATGCTTCATCAATCTCCCGTTTTCTGCCGTCTCAGCAATCACCTCCTTTTTAGCCAAATCTGCTTCCATCCCATCATAATTTCTTCGATCGTTTCGTAACAAAATGATTATCTTTCATTATGCCATGGGAATACAAGGCATAACTGCATCATAAATGTGTTTGCTTCTCGTTCAACATTATCTAAACAGTCGCACAGTACTTCATATACCATCGACTACTGACCACTACATTTCCCAAAAACATGCTTTTATCCAATAACTCAAGTAAACGTGCCCCACATAAACATATATCTATAATTCTAACAGATCTACATAAATCTACATGCATTATCAACATAATATCTGTGAAATACAGATATTGCACACTCGTGCCCAGGGTCACCAGGCGTCCAGATAATGCAGGACATAGTCAGGCTTTTTGAAAACGGGTCCGGCAAAATTTTACGATGTCCGCCCTGTCCGGATTTTGTCACCATTAAGTATTATAGTACCAGTCACGTATGGTAAAGATGATAAATGAGATGATTTTATAGTCAGGATAATTCAGAGATACTTATTTTTTGGATGTAGACTAAGCAACACACGAAAGAACAAACATACACAAATACGTACAAAGCCTACTAAAATCATAACTTTTAGATTTGACAACGTCAGTAAATAAGACACCAATCCAAGATGAGTGTAGGTATTCGTGTTTTTTACACAAAAGTCCGGCTAAAGTAGCCAATCTCGGGTCTATTCCTGGACGTGGTCACCCTATTGGTCCCTGTTGAGACACGCTGGTGAAACATATGATGAAGTGGCTCGGGGTCAGGAGTTACAAGCTGACTGCTAGCAGCCACCGGTCGGCGTCTAATAGTGTGTCGCGGTTCACGGCAGACATGTGGCCTGTATCCACGAGTTATTGTGATATTATCCAAAATTATCATAATGGGTCTGTTTGTTTATGGGTTCTATGGTTTCTACGTTTTAGCATATGATCTAGAATACCTTAATTTTGTCTGGATTGGATCTCATCAAATGATTTCTTCAGCTCTAGGCATCGCGGAAGGGAGTGTCAGACTCTTACTGACTAAAACCCACCGGAATACAGATGGGTTTTAGTCAGTAAGAGTCTGACACTTCTAAAGCCCATTGCGTTCTCTAAAACTCAATGGGCATTCAAATCACCGCAAGAGTCACCGCGGCTAGAGCAACAAATTCCGCAACTCTAGCAGGCACTAACCCTATGGGACCCCGTCTTCTTTGCTGAAATCTCTTTGAGGCGCGCTTGGAAAACGACGTGACGTCGAACCGAGCCTGGTTGTTATCGCATGGCGAGCCACCCATACCTCGGCGTCCGCAGGCCCGCACCTACGGTGGCCGGGAATCACCCTGAGACTCCCGACGCCCCGGGCGTCTTCTTCTGTTTCGGCAGCTGGGGCGTGAGGTTTCCCTCTCGCTGGCGCGGTCCGCCCCCTCCTTCGCCAATATTACTGCTTTGCAGAAAGAGGTGACTGCTTCCCATGTCCGCGAGTAAACTTCTTCAGCTTTCTACCAGACCAGGAATTTTGGCTGAGCGTAGTCTGTCAGTCACTCAATCACTCAGTAACGTAAGAGTTTTATATAAATATAATTACATACTTAACTATCAATGTCTTTTTATTAGTTAATAGCTTTTGCCCTCGGCGTCGCCTGCGTTAATTTCAATTTACGCAAATATCCTATAATCGGCTCCAGGGTGCCATCCATTTTTGTATTTTTTCAACAAAATTCATCTAAGTCATGATGAACACTTAAGCATTTACAATATTTAGTTAGAATGTGTCATTAAGTTCTAAAACTTCTAAAGAGTTCCTGATAAAAGAAGAACTTTCTAAAAACCCAATCCATCCTCATTACTCAACGAATCCGCAAAATGAATACAGTCATATCTCCACACGATTAGGGTTCCTCAAGAAATCTATTCAAAACCAAACAAGCACGTAAACATTTTGCAGTAAATCTCCCTTGGAAGACGTGATAATACACTCATAAATAAGGCATGAGATGAGTTATTACGACACTGTACAATAGAGATTGTTATCTAAGACCGCTGTACTTGGATGCTGTACACCAAAATTGTGGTCGAAAATAGATGTCCACGGGTTTATGGTGAGGTGGTTGTGTAACAGAGTATTTACTCTTACTTATAGAATCTGAAGCTCTAGAAAATAGTGTCGAAAACAAAGTATATAGCTAGACAGACAAAATAGAATCTCGATCGCTTATTTGTGGTAAAACCAAAATATACCAAAACGAACTTTTCCGGCTTTTCCTGAGTTCTACTCCGCAGAAGCTAAATGCTTTTTTCCGGTACCTATAGCAAAGATATAAACAATCCCCAATAGTGTAACTTTCTATCCATTAGGTATTAGGTTAATTAAGTAGTAAAAACTGAAATAGACAAACAAATATTTTACCTAATCATAATTTGACCTAGTACAGATTAGTATATATTGTGATTAACTGTAAAGTAAACTGTGTGGTCCTTTGATACGAATCCACGTAAACATTATTCGTCACGGAAATAAGGCGTAAAACAAAAATTACATTATATCGAACGCTCCCGTATCAGTAGTTTATGGTCAGTCACTGAGCTAAATTGAATTCTAGGGCTGGGACAAACCATAATATTGTTTATGTATTGTAGATAAATAAACGTCGGATGAGTTATGATGACACAGCACAATATAGATTATTGTTAGACCTCCGGGAATGGAGCACTTAATAGCGGTCTGCGATATTCTACATGTATGAAAATGAATATCGAATTATTTGAGAAATTTAATATGCCCTTTTTTTTGGATGGGAAATCATCAAACAACTTCTCCCGCTCTGGGCGGAGCGGAAGGGAGTGTCAGACTCTTACTGACTAACACCCACCCGTGTTCCTTCATGTGCCCTTAGCGTTCCAGGGCCGCGGTGACTCTTTCGAACAAATTCCGCAATTGCCTAAATATACCTAGATGAAAATTCTAGACTTATTTATTTATTGAGATCTCATGCACATAAAAAAACGGACTTAATGAGTTAGGCAGTTTCTATCGGTCAACCAAGGGTGGTGAAGTGAAGAAATAACATGGCAAGTGCATCGTTTAGTCCGACTTTGAATGACCAACAATGGAGTATCTTCACAAAAGAAAGCTCGATAGGAACTTTTACAGCGTGCGTACGTATTAATCTACTATAATAATAATATACAACAAAGTGTATTACATCAAGTTTTTGAAGCATTTTAGTGACATTTACTTATTTGTAACCATTATCCAAAAATAGTCCCAACCATGATTGGGTACATTCCAACAAACGATTCACAAAATAGTGTTGTGCCTCGCATCTATTATAACTATCGACTATTGTGTACCGTCATCATAACTCATGCTACAATATTTATCGGCTATTATCGTTAGTAACTGAGACGAAACGGTAGCTGCGGGCGCGCAGGCGCAGAAGTGACGCGAAAATTGTAAGGAAAAATGTGAGAAGGTGCAATTTGTGTCACTTCGAGCTTAGAGGCGGAATTAGTGGTGCTTCGGAACAAGCAAGTGTAATAAGTAGCCTACTTATTACATGTTTTTTTATCGTCTTGCAACTTTGTAAAAGGTTTTTGTTTTTTTGAAGGGTATAACTACTATTATGTTAATTAACAATTTGTTTTAACATGGATCAAATTTCAATCGCATGCCTTAGCATCGCAGTCGCTCAATGTCTAGAATACTTTAAATTTCCTTGAATTTTGACTTGAGATTGATTGTCAGCATTGCACCATGAATTTGAAAGCTGTTTAATCACGAAATTTGGCCTTCTGGTCTAAACACGTCGGATACTTTTCAATTCAAGAAGTAAAGGCAGAAAAATGAAAATCTCACAAGCACACACCTACACAAGACATAAAATATATTCTACACTAAAACACAACTTAGACGAAATAGAATATGTCAGAGATATAAGAACTACATTAATATCGATCAATTTAAGTGTTGCACCACATTATACCGTCTAGCACTAGTGCTGTGCCTGTTACTGTCATATCGTAAGCGTCGATGAGTTATTACTCTCTAAACTGCCTGCCACACGTCATAAACTAGTGATGGGAATTCAATATCGATACAAAGGGAATTTCACGAGCTATATAATTTTATAGCATCATGAATACTTAGATAATAATTTCTTTACATAATAATCTTTAGCGTCTATTGAATTTAAGTTAGCAATCAATCAATCATCATGGTGATATGTTTCTGATTCCTGTTTGCTTTTTACGATTATTATTTTGTATTCTATTCTTACTTAAGAGAGCTAATGTGAAAAGGTTGTAGACTCGGGACCTCCTTAAAAGAGGCTTTTGCCCACCATCGTACATGCTGAATACAAAAAAAGTGAACTGCAAAACTGTAACAATAGGCTTAATTTATTTTAAGGTAATTTATAGGGAACATACAGAAACTATAGGTGGCAGCACAGACGCATCAATGTCAAGTATATTTTACTTATAAGTTTCTAATTTGCAACGCTAGATGGCACAGTCTACTTCGTACACGTTCCCCTAAATGGAGGGTGCAGGAAGTGTAGGTGGCAGCACAGGTCAAATATTTACAACGTAAAGTTTCAGATTTGCAACAATAAATGGCACAGACTTAGTCTACGCCGTGCGCGTTCCCTATAGCTAAGCCTAATGCAATTGACTGCATTATTTTATACGATTACTAGCTGACCCTGCAAACCTTGTTTAGACACATAAAAAAAAAAATTAGGGTATGAAAAATAGATACCTAGTAGCCGATTCTCAGACCTACTGTATATGCCTATAAAATTTCATGAAAATCGGTCAAGCCGTTTCGGAGGAGTATGGTAACTAACATTGTGACACGAGAATTTTATATATGAGATTACTGGACGATGCTTCATTCTCAAACAAACCGTTTCTATTTAAAAAATATTCTTTTTCTATGCGTATTGTAGCTAAGACGTGGAATTATGTCCTATTGGAGTCAGTATTTCCTGATAGCTGCAACCAATTGCTTCTAGTCTTCTAGCGTGCTCCATAGTCGACCACATCGGCATTTTCCGTTATGTGAAATTGTGGTCAAAGGCAATAAAAATCGGTAAAAACAAACTAATAGGGTAGTTGCCTAAAAAAATCTAATTAGTCCGTAAGATAGACTTCCCAAAAATATTGGACACGTATTTTTTATTTTTTCACGTAAACAAAAAACGAAGACGATATAGTGCGTTGAAAACTCGTGTGACGTCACTTCGTGCGACGATTTTTACCACGCCGCGCCGTGATGTCACAAGCCCCCACTCATGATCTTTGAAGCTTTTTATCTTCGTTAATTTTTAGAGATTTCATAAAGCAAAAATACGTGTCTAATATTTTTCGATAATCTAACTGACTGACTAAATAGGATCATATTTTTATTCATCAGGAAATATCCCTATTATAAGTGAAAGGTCCTCGCAGAGGATATCCTCTTCACGACTACTCAGTCTAACTCTACGATAAATGAGTTATTAGTAGCTATTTTAACAGGCTAACAAGTTTACCTGCTTAACGAACATAACTTGTCTAGTAATCTAATGTTTTATGTCTCTTATTAATATACGACTAGGAAATGCCTTTGTTTATTGTCTTGAACTTCGTATCTATAAGTGACAACCTGTGGCATCAGCTGTCAGCGCTTTGATATCTAGAACTCGTAAACGTTCGTCATTTATCTTACGTAAATTAGTATAATTAAAATATTTGCGCATTATTGGCCATTAGAGCGTAGACTAGTGGTTTAATAGGGTAGTCAGCTAAGTTACCTTTGTTCCTACAAAAAATCATTTTTACATAAAAATACAACCGTCTTCCGTCTGTCGTCTTTAATTTTGGAAGTCAGAAGGTTTCCGACAAATTGAGAAATTCATGTTTTTTTTTTTGAATTGGTTAAAAATAAGTACTTATTTTTTCTTTCAGACGATCGAAATTAGAACCCCATAAAAACAGTATTATACAAAATCGTAATAAGCATAGTCACTACACATTTGTTCTTACGATGCTAAAACTTAACTGATATAAAACTACTCTGTTACTAACTGAACGTTTTCAAAATGAGAAGCAGTTATTGCAAATTTTTTATTTAACGCTTTCAATGTTTAAACGTTTTAATACTCGCTTTATCATTTTTTGTTATGTAGTACAAAAACCACTGAAATTCAACGAAAATCAGAAAAAAGATCATCACCAGTTATTGATAGCCCAGCGGACAATAAGAACAGCATTCAAAATCACGTGTTTTATTTACAACAAACACCTACAATTCCCACACTGCTCCGAACCAGAACCTTAATTAAAGACTTTGAAACCATCAAGAAGTTTGTCAACCCATAGATAAGTGATCAGCTTTTTTGTCCTTTTTTTTTTTTTTTTTTTTTTTTTTTCTGGATGGGAAATCATCAAATGACCCCTCCCGCCCTGGGTGGGGCGGTAGGGAGTGTCAGACTTTTACTGACTAAAACCCACCCGTGATCCTTCTTGTGCCCTATGCGTTCCAGGGCCGCGGTAACTCTTTCGAACAAATTCCGCAACCCTAGCAGGCACCGACCCTATGGGGTCCCGTCCTTGGTGCTGACGGCTCCTTCGACGCGCGTGGAACACAACGCGTCGTCGACTCAACCTGGTGTCGGACGGCAAGCCACCCACGCTCACCGTCCCCAGGCATCAGCCACTGCGCAATAGCACAGCGGCCGACTTGTCTCTGGAGGAGGCCGAAATGGGACCATTACTGGCACTCCATCTCAGCACCCTCCCGAGCGTTGGGAGTCGCAGCACCCGCAGCAGAAGCGATAGAAGCGGCGACGGAAGCCGCGGCGGCGGCAGAGGCGGCGGCGGCGGCAGACCTCTTGCCCTTGGTCGGGGCGGATGGCGCGCAGGCCCTTCCCCCAGCCCAGTGCTCGGCCGGCTTGCCAGCAGCCGCACATGCACTGCAGTGCGGCGTGGCCTCACATGAGCCGGCCCGATGACCGGGCTGACCACAGCGGAAACAAAGACCGCTGCGGTCCACCTCCGAGGGGCACATAGCTCCCGTGTGGTTGCCCACATGGCAGCGGTAGCACCTCAGAGGCCTGGGTTCCAGCAGTTTTACCCGCGCAGACACCCATCCCACCAAGAGCCTTCGGCCCTCCGACACAGTTCTGGCCGCCGTCACGGGGCAGCTCACCACAAGGGTTTGCATGCCCGTGTTGTCAGGCCGGAGGGTGCCCGCCTTGACGAGCTCGGCAGAGCACCCCCCAGTCCTGGCGACGGCGGCCACAACTTCCTCCTCCGTAACGGAGTCATCCAGGCCCACTATGCGCATGTCGATGCGCTTAGTCGGCCTGGACACCCGGACCTCGTCCGCGGGTAAGACCGCCCTCAGCTTTTCGGCCAAGGCGTCCGCGAACGGGCCACTCTCCGCTCCGGCGAGCTCAAGCTTGCGGGCACCGGTTAGGGTCCTCCTGACCCCGATGCCCCCGCTGATGCCCAGCTCTTGGAGGCTCACCGCCTCCTTCGCCCGCTTCAGTACGGCGAGATACGTCACGCCCCTCTGTTCCGCTTCCGGCTGCAGTGTGAGCACTACAGCCGCGGATTTCGGGGCGCGAAGCCTCGCCGCAATAGCGTTGGCCTTACGCCGCTGCTTCCTCGCCTTCCTCCTGGCCGCCTCTTTGGCCCTCCGCTTCTGGCCAGCAACCTGCCACTCGGCCCCGGCCGCAGGAGGGTCCGAGGGTGGGGGTGGGGGCGGCTGCGGCACCACTGGCGCCGCAGCCTTAGCCGCTCCTCCCCGAGCCTTCCTCCCACCCCTTTTCGCCGGGGCCGACTTGGTCGTCGCCGGCGTCGCAGCCGCCGGCTCCACAGGCGCTGGCGCTGCTCCGCCCTTGGCCTTTGCCTTCGCCTTGCCGGACGTTCCCGGGCTGGCAGCCGCGGCGGCCGCGTACGAAGCCGCCTTCTGCTGCTGGCCCGGGGCCCTCTGAGTCGCCGCTGTTGCCGCTGTTTGGGGACGCCGGACCATGTCCTCCAGCATGGAGAACTGCCTCCGGAAGGGAGCCAGCTCCTGCCGTACCAGGTCCCGCACCTGGCTCAGCACTTGGCCCCCCTCCGGCGCTGCCGGACTCAGTCCCCCTCGCGGCTCCACGGAGGCCGCTCTGGCCATCCCCGCCAGGTCCCTCCGGAGCGACTCATTCTCCTGAACGAGTCGCTCCGTAAGAACCGCGAGGCGGGCGACCTCCGCCCGCAACTCCGACGCCTCGTCTGAGGCAGTCCCGCCAGCGTTGGCCGCCGCTGCCGCCAGTATGGAGGCTTTGGCCGCACTGATGGCCTCCCGCTTCGAGGACTGCTTCCTCTTGAAGGCCACAGCGCGGATCGCGGCCTCCACGACCTCCGCAAACTGGGCCCTCTGGTCCTCAACAGCGGGAGGTACCTCTCCCGGGGACTCCAAGTCGTCAGAGTCGAGAGGAGGCGGACGAGTAGAGGGAGCCCTGCGACCGCTCCCTCCAGGGCGACGCCCCTCCTCCACCAACCTCTCGGCCCGACGCTCCACCTCCCGGGTAGAGGGTGCAAGCCCCCTCCCTGCCTCACAGCCCCTGCCCCGCCTAGCGGTGGGGATTTTGCGGGCGGAGGCAAATTCGCCCTCGGAGGACGACCCGCTGTCATCCTCCCGTCTGGGCCGCTTGCGGAAGAACTTTACGTTCTCCGCAGCAGCCCCCCCTCTTTCCTCTCCCGAGCCCGCCGAGCTGACCGTTACTAGGTCTAGCGCGGAGCCGGAATCCAACTCCACGCCACCCCGGCGCTCAGGCGAACCCTCCTCTGTGAATTCGTGCGCCATCAGCTCCTTAAAGGAGGCGGATCCGGATGACGACGACGAATTGGAGCCTCCTCGGCTCTTGTTGCCACTGGCAAGCGGAAGACGTTTGGTGCCCACCCCAGAGTACGGAGGGCAGCCCGCCGAAGCGGGGTGGGATTCCCCGACCGCTGAGCAGTCGGGACCCACCTGGGGACTCATTTTGCAAGCGTCTTTCATATTTTGTGCCTTTTAAGGGTGCGGTCCCTGTTCGCTCCGCCCCTTCTCAGGGCCCTCTCCTCACCTCACCTCTCCACCTGCTCGCTGCTCCCACAGTCACGTCTGATGATCAGACGCGTACCAGAGAGCAGCGAGCAAGCGTGTGTCTCTCTTGGTCTGATCCCTCACTTGCGACCTTCCGGCATGAGTGGCTCTACCGGGAAAGCTCGCAAGATCATTGGGACGCTCAAGCCCCACCACGACGACAACGTGGAGACACATTCGGTGGGGAGCTTTTTTGTCCTGCGTCAAGATAATTGCAAACCTCGTTAAAAACAAGCAAAACACCTTTGCTCAATCGTCTTCAAAAAAGTTGTTCGAAACGTCATAAATATCGGTGGATTGATATCAATCAAGTGAAGTCGGTCGACAAGCATTAACGGCTCGCGCTAGAGCTGTTACTGTCGCCTGGTACAGCACTTATGAGTTATTGCATCGTAAATTGCTGACACGCGTCATTCTGTACAGAGAATACCGATATCGATAAATACTGAATACAGATCTGTTTAAACATCGTAAATTGATCAGTCGATTGAGATTTTAAGTTTGATGGTAGTTAGACCAATTAATAGGCTACGGTACTTTGTTTTTTTTTTTATTGTCAGTCAGTTAATATTGACATATTTTTTGCTAAGCACTTAATTTCTTAAATGAAATATACACTTTGATTAATTATTTACTTTAAAACGACTTAGTTAAGTGTTGCAACACCGATAAATAAAATTATTTACATTCATTTAAAGTTGTGTCGATATGTGTACGACATTTAAAATTTATCGATACAATGTAACGAATATGTCACATCGTCGCATCCCTATGAAACCTAACACCAATAGAGGTATTGTCCCGCATATTATCACTTCATTTCTCGTACACATATAATTTATAGGGACAATACGTAGATTTAGAGGTGTCTAATAATAACAGAAATATTATTTTACGATAAAATACGTCCCGTCCGATAGACATGTATTCAAATGGCGGGCCATGAGATGGACGAAATGATTACGCCTGACGTCGAGGTGCTGGTAAAAATGATACCATCCTAGTGACGTCACGTGTGTTTTCATGGCAGTGTATAGTCTTCATTTTTTGTTTACGTGAAAAATATAAAATACGTATGCAATATTTTTTGGAAATCCATCTGATGGACTAATTAGATTTTTTCAGTAAAATAAAAGACTTGAAAAAGCGAAATTCTATCAACGATAAAAAAGTTCAAAATGGATTGGCTTGAAGTAACGATAAGCCACGTGGTCCAGCCCGGCCATCCATCACCAGCTGCTAGCATTCCCATGATAACGAGGCAAGAATTAACTCTTAACTTTTTTTTTTCCTCGATGGGAAATCATCAAATCGCTTCTCCCGCTCTGTGGGAGCGGAAGGGAGTGTCAGACTCTTACTGACCGTGATCCGCGGTGATCAGCTCTTACCTTAGCACCTAATAGAGATGAAAAAGATGATTATGTAGTCGAATTTACAACAGAGTTTCAAAAACTAACTCTCGCTGCTCGATATTCTTAGGATTGTCAAACAATTTATTAAAACTTTATGTAAAATAGAAGTCTCAGTGGTACATGGGCGGACTTAACGCAACAAGGCATGCTAAACCAGCCAGTCATCCTTTGGGTTAAAAGTACTCTTTGATTAATAATCCGCTCTTTTTAAAGCTCCAACCACACTCGTGGTATATCGTTTAACGACATGGAATGTGCTCAACTTTGTGCAAGATATCCTTATAATGTACTTATATATACTTCTACAATATATGTACGTATCTATACTAATATTATAAATGCGAAAGTTTGAATGGATGGATGTTGGTTACTCAATCGCGTCAGAAGGGCTGAACGGATTTTGATGAAATTTAATACAGAGGTAGATTGTAGTCTGTAATAACACATAAGATATCTTTTATTCCGAAAGTATGTTCCGTTGGGATAGTTTGCGATATTCACGCGCGGGCCGTAGCTAGTATACCATAAGCTATAGGATTACCTGGAGCATAGGTAATCGGTAATCGGTCGGTTATTCTTGCTTTATATGAATGACTAGCTGCTGCCCGCGACTTCGTCCCCGTGGAATCCCCGATATTAAAACATTATTTATCGCTGCTCCGATCCTATTGGCTTAAGCGTGATGTTATATAGCCTAAAGCCTTCCTCGATAAATGGGCTATCTAACACTGAAATTTTCAAATCGGACTAGTAGTCGTACGTAGTTCCTGAGATTAGCGCGTTCAAACAAACAAACAATCTCTTCAGCTTTATAATATTATAGTATAGATAAGTGAATCCATTTTGTGTTTCGTGAGGTTTTTAGCTTGGTTAAAGGTTCCACTCCGTGGCCAGGACCTCCAAGTTTTAGCTCCAACTTGAAGCTTCCTGAAATAGCCATAATTCGTTTTCCTGTTTGTATATTAGCGCATTATTTCATGATAGGTGTCCAAGGGATTCGGGAAAAGGATGCGCAGTAAGATTTTCTTTTCTGTTTATGTAAACAAACAGCCTGTGATTTCCTATTTTCAGCCAAGCCGGTTGGAACTATTGTAGTAAGCTACAATCACTTATTACGCACTAAATCGTTTATTATAGTGGGTATACGAAATGGACCAGTATGAACTAGATCGATTAATAGATTCGTGATTGCAGTGGAATTGCAGATGAGCAGTTGCTTATCCACTGTGCGGAATCTAATTCTTTTTATGATGCCCTTCTCTTCAAGCAGACAACTACAAAAGCCTTCCTAATAATTACCTATCACCTCAGAAAGCCACAACGTTGAAATGTTGTGGTAGCTGCATAGACAACTGCCAGGGTTGCAGAATTCTGCCTGGGGTGCGGAATTTGTTCGTAGGAGTCACCGCAGCCCTGGAACGCCACGGGCACAAGAAGGAACACGGGTGGGTTTTAGTCAGTAAGAGTCTGACACTCCCTTCCGTTCCGCCCAGAGCGGAAGAAGTCAATTGATGATTTTCCATCCAAAAACAAAAGATTATCCAGTACCGTTTGCTAGCTCACCGTTTTAACTTAAAGTGAAAACGCAGTGAGCTACTCGAATCTTCTCTTCAGTAATTCATACAAATCAGACGGAAAGACAGTTCACAGCTTGCTCACTCTACTTATTTTTACACGGTGGGATGTTAAATAGACCGACAGAAGCCCTCCCACCGACCACCTCACAAAGCTACCATTTAACCCTAAACAGGTTATCCAATACCATTTGGTAACCCGTAACGTAGTGGATCGCATCGGAAATTACATCTCAAGTATAAACGACGTCGCTTACTTAGCTAGCGTTCATTACGAGCGGTACAAGCGATAAGCGCGCGCACTTACCGCTTAAATTATGCGCGGCGAGCTGTACGTACTGATGGCGCTTCTCTATTCGTCAAGTCACGAGTGGATAGGTCTGACGGCCAAAGACAAAGGGAAACATCTGAAATTTTTGATAAAACTCGCTCCCTGTATCATAAACAATGATCTATCGCTTACCATCAGATGAAATCAAGGTCAAAAGCGTGCTAGTAAGGAATATAAAAAACTAGCAGCGCCCCGCGGTTTCACCCGTATAGTTCAAATTGTGGGAACACGGGGATAATATAGCCTATGCCACCCGGGGATAGCGTAGCTTCCCAACAGTGAAAGAATTTTCCAAATCGGTTTAATAGTTTCGGAGCCTATCAATACAAACAAACAAGCAAATCTTTCCGCTTTATAATATTAGTATAGATATTAAAAAAATAATACCTTGTCCGTGCGTCACTGCGAGGTTCCAACTGAAACCAGCGCTGGGTATCTGCCGCCCAGTAAATACTGAGATGGTAACCCGTTCGGTATGGATACGCTCAGCACAATTGTATCATTCTTCTCTATATCTAATGCTGTGTATCTGTTGCTGTTGTGTTGTCTTCTTCGAATAAATGTTTTCACGCATATTCCACTTTTCCCGTTCCTGTAAGAATTTCGGGAATCCTTTCTTAGTGGACCCCTCAATTTTTCTATAAACTACAAACCAAATTTCAGTTCTTAACGACCAATAGTTTCGGCTGTTCGTTGTCTGTCAGTTACTCAGTAATGGAAGTTTTTTTTTTAATTTTTGAAAATCGATTAATCGGAATTTGTTAAAAAAACGTATCTAGTCATATTTTTGTTTATTTTACTATGAGTTACCTTGTGCTCAATATATACTTATGAAAGTTCAGTCTCGCCAAACAAAAACAATTCTTAATTGCACATCATTTTAGTTTAATCTCCATTTTGTATTTTAGTCAGATGCGCCCTTTTTCCTTAAGCGGCAGAGGTTATTTCTGGCGCGCATCAACGTCGACGTACATCAAGCGAGATATCCTTCATACGCGAGGGTGGTCGGTAAGATGGTGTGTGTGTGTGTGTGATTCGGTTATTAGATCGAATTTTGATTCGAAAAAATGCTTAGTGGACTAACAATAAGTCTAAGAAAAACCTATTTATTTCGGCAAATCAAAATAACCAATTTATTTGGTTTTTTTTCTCAGGCAAACTGCAAGAATATATTTGTTGTTATATTTGTTGGTTGTTATATGCTGATATGATTTATAGACATGTGACACATATTCGAAGACATGTGACATTCACCAACCCGCACTGGGCCCGCGTGGTGGATTACGGCGCATTCCCTCTCCTAGAGAGGAGGCCTGTGTCCCAGCAGTGGGAACGTTAAAAGGCTGATTATGATTATGATGATTTATAGATAAAAATATCCTCCCGAGAACAATAATAATCATCAAGGGCGTTGTGTCAGTAAATGAATTTATGATATTTATCAACTACTTAAACAGGCGACTCTACCAACGGTAATCGGTATTCTTTGCCGGCTTTTCAATTGTAAATGTCCAAATTAATTAATATTCCCGATGATTTGCTGTCGCGCAATTATTATATTCAGATGTTTTACTAATGATAAAAAATCCATGCCTAATCGTATCTTTTTAATACGTAATGCCAATCCATAATGCTAATTTAATAATTCCAATACAAAACAGCTTTCTCACTCCAAAACAGCGCGGCAAATTATAAACAATACCAGAAAAAAACGAGCTACATGCAATACCTTATACACCAATAATTTCATGTTTTATATGTTTCACTAATTAAAATACTCAAATGCTAAATCAATCATTCTAATACGAAACCAGGTAATTACAAAACGGTTCGTCAAATCATAAACAACACGAGTAAAAACGCGCTACACGCAATGAGCTAAATAACCAATAATTCGTGTTTATATTCAAATGGTCCACTAATTAATCAAATACATGCGTAATCCAATGCTAAATCATTCATTTTAATACGAAACCAGGTCATTACAAAACGGTTCGTCAAATCGTAAACAATGCCCGCAAAAACTGAAGAACGTGCGATAGAACAATCTAATACGTACACGATTTGAATACTTAATCGTACTAAAGGCGGTTATTACCCGATATTCGCACCACACCCATCTTCCGCTTTACGCCACACATGAAAATGTGCGCGCACGCACCCCCCACCATCACTTCCATTCGTGACACCTCCCACTTATTAAGTGGAAGGTAGATCCCCCCTTGGATCTATGCTTGGGCGTTACTCAGTAATGTAATCAGTTTATAGCCTTGCTGCGCAGACGCAGTAGCCGAGCCACGTAAAACGTACATTTCGTTTGAGTACCACGATATCATGGTTGAATTACTGCGAGTTTCTATACTGTATTAAGAAAAAATAGACATGATTAGTAGCAGAAAAACGGAGAAGTAAAATAGCGTGTAGTTTGGCGTGATTAGTTGGAGTCGTCATGGTATCATGTTTGATTCAAAGAGCGGCAGGTTTCAATAATTTTCTTGCTGTTTAAGTTGCAACTAAGTAGCTTGATCGAACTGTGAAGTTCAGCAACCTCACATCGCTTCTGTTTTTTATAAGATTTACTTTCCGATGCTTTTCTTTATTAACAAGAGATGACTTTCTTCTGGAGACCGCATTAGCTAAGTGTGAATGGTTCTACAGCAGAGTCGCCGCTACGTACGTTCGTTCGTACGTTCTTCCCAAATGGTAAGACTGGTAGTCAGAATTTGGTATTTGCATTACCTATCGTTATTAAGGTCAGTTGCGGAATTTGTTCGAAAGAGTCACCGCGGCCCTGGAACGCAAAGGGCACAAGAAGGATCACGGGTGGGTTTTAGTCAGTAAGAGTCTGACACTCCCTTCCGCTCTGCCCAGAGCGGGAGAAGTCGTTTGATGATTTCCCATCCAGAAAAAAAAAGGTCAGGTAGAAATTGAAATAAAAAGAGAAACATGAAACATTTTTTTTTTTATAAAAAGCTATCTTAAATACTCATAAAAAATATTTAGCTGCGTGATAAAATACGCCTGCATCACTAACAGGCACTGTACAGTTTGCCGTAGGTATCTCTTCTAAACACCAAATCACAAATTTCTTCTTCAACATCCATAGCAGAGCTCCAATCTATACATTCCTACATATCAGACTAAAATACTGGCCAACTCATCATCATTCCATCACTAACAACATAACCATCCCCTCTACACGACCATTATTCTACCATAACATAATAACACCACTTTTTAACCTGTACCGGGTACCTGCGCACGCGCTGCCTCAATCTTCTATACACCCAGGCTACGTAATTTCGTTTAATTAAGTCCGACACAGCCATAGTGGGTCTAATTTCGTTCTATAACTATAATATCGCAGGTTCCATGTAAAAGCAAGGAGAAATTACTGTGATCAAGTAACGTAAAAAGAGCTATACTTAGTTAGTGAGTTAAGTTGCCCTGTCTAGTTTAGGCAGGGAAATGCGGATGCTGTGATGGTATTTGGAGCTTTTACGGATAAAATACCTAGAAAACATGTAATCTGTAAAATCTTCTTCACATTACAAAACGCTAAATCCAATTCAATTTGAACTCAAACTCCATTAAGAATCAAACTGTCAATAAAACTTGTCATAAATTGATGTTTTCGTGCCCGAGAGATGTGTTTTAGCTGAGAAATCGTATTTACGCTTGCCCATCTCTCAAGCACGTAATGTCAATTAGAAAAGGGTATCGAAAAATATTGGACACATATTTTTGCTTTATCACATCAATAAAAATTGACGTCATGAGACGCTCGTGACATCACTTCTTGGTAAAAAATTTACAGCAATGTGACGTCACACGAGATTCCATTTATTGTTTACATGAAAAAATAAAAAATACGTATCCAATATGTTTTGGAAATCTAACGGACTAATTAGATTTTTTAGTCTATTGGGCAAATGCAGATCAGTTTTTAAATTGATCAATAGCAGTTGAACTCCACCAAACCGCTCATTACCTATCAGCGCGGATCTCATAAACGATCACCGGACGGACCGAACTAATCACTGTACAATTTGCCAGCCTACTAGTGTTAGGGTTGTTGCGGATTTGTTCGAAAGAATCACTGTGGCCATGGAACGCAAAGGGCATTCTTTGTTTTTAGCGTGGACCACTGCTACTGCTTAACCGGACTGTGGTGGCCTCAAATGAATTTAAGGCTACAAAATAACTTGCAAGCTAAACGACTGCTCGCTAAGGGCATCCCCTGTGGGACACGGGCCTCGGCTTAACGGGGTCGCTTTGGGAGGGCAGCAAGGGACAAGCTGGGTCAGGTTGATATTATTTAGGGGAACACGGATGGGTTTTAGTCAGTAAGAGTCTGATTCACTCCGCCCAGAACGGAAGGAGTGATTTGATAATTTTCCATAAAAAAAGAATTACGGTTAACCACCGCCGCTGTCCAAAACCGGGTGAAAAAAATATATCAGAGGGCCAATTTCTTTGTTTTTAAGAAACGTTTGCATTTGTGTTGCAGTCGCAATCTGTCAAAAATATATGACAATTCTGCCATACTTAAATTGCCACTGAGATACAAATGTGATCCTTACACAAATAATTGTAGAATTGACCCTCTGATTAACATAAATAACTCCCTCTCTGCAATAAGCCACCATGTCTGTTACTTAAAATGTGTTAGGAGGATCTAGAATGATATGAATACGAATTAATCTTGAAATTCCGTGAGAATTTCGATTTTTTTTAATTCCTACCGAAAACCGGAATATCCTGATTTTTAGGGCGGACGTGGTAACCCTACCTACAGTTAGCTTGTGAAATCTAAATGGCCGAAACGTAAACTAATCGTGTGATATAAAAGGCTCCATATTAATTAGACAAGCGATTACCAATCGACATAAACCGAAGTTGGGACGTCTCAATTTTGTTGTGTCATTTATAGCTTGCGATACGGATACGATACTATTTCGGTGCGTGATAAGTTTCATTGTTTCTGTTAATGGTTTGATAAGCAATTAGATCTCAAACTATAATCTTATAACTTATTCTAATCAGACTTTAAAATCTAATTTCATGTCCATTAAAGAGTATTTTAGGCGACACGATGGGATGATTTTCAAGTTTTTTTATTCATACAATAGCGAGGACACGTCTGTGTATGTCTATTTTTAGGGTACCGTAGACAATTAGTCTGCCCAGCGTTTTCCCAACTATCTTGAGGCTGGCGTTGGAGTCTAACTGGATGACCTCCAAAACCCATTAAATGCATAACACGATAAACCTTGGCGAGACCGGAAGCACATTTTTTGGCTTCTTGAAATGAATGTCAATTTAGAAAAAACAATCCTTAAGCAACAACTTAAACGTGCTTTCCGACACACGGAGGAACATGGTCAAACATCCAGACCAATCTCGGCAAGCATCATTTATTCTTGAAGATCGACGCAAGCGGCTGATATCATTTTACCCCGAGCCCCTCCTAGATAGTAGTACCTTCATAATTTTGTCTTTTTTTTTAAATACCCGTCAATTCGTCTGTGGCACCTACTTGCCTAGTTTTTTATAGATCTTAATAACTACAAAACTTTCTCATAATTGTACATCCCGGATAGATCGTCACTTTCCGTATCGCCTCCTCTAAACTGCCCCACTTCATATTCATGAGCGAATTCCCAAGTTAGACTATGTGGTCACGGGCGCTCCTATAATTAACTATACGTCCATACATTTTAATTATTATTTTAAGCAAGTCGTCCCGCTGCGTGTAATGAATACCAAATGTTTGCGCGTGTTATGATTTATCAACCGTTAACGGTATACGACCACTTTCTTGTGATAACGACATTTTATTCAAAGGTAGGACTAATAATGGATAAGTATGCTCTGTTTGATACCAATTACCTATACTGAAAAGAAAAGAAAGAAAGAAATATGTTTATATGTATATGTTTAAGTGTCTGTGGTGTTTGTTTTCTAAATTGCTGTTGGTGCCAGCTACGTAATTTGTTTTCTATCACTGGTGCAGTTAAATCAATGAAACCTAATGGTTAATCGTGGCTTCTGAATAAGTCAAGATTTTAGTACAGGATGTTCCGATTAAGTTTGATGGAGAACGGCTGCATCGATCAATTTAAATTTTACTTCTGATTCGTACGAGCCACATACATTTATCTACAATTAACTTTTCTTTGAATTCTCGTTAAGTTCTGTTAAGTCAAACAACATCCTCTGAAGCTATGTAGGTCTAATTTTGAATTATTAATTTGCAGGCCGCATGTTTGCTATATATTACATATGTAGGTACATGCATATGTATGTAACTTGTAAACAGCAATTTAAAAAAAAAATAAAAGAAAACTCAACCTTAAAGTACCTAAGTATGTATTAATAATTATAAAAAGTGTGTTGGGGGACCGCTGCAAATTATTTATTATCTACGATTTTTTTTTTCATAAGTATCATATGCCTACCTATTTAGTCTTTTACCCAACGCGACGTATTTTTTTAGAATTATTAATACATACTTAGATACTTTAAGACTGAGTTTTTTAACCGACTTCTAAAAAAGGAGGAGGTTCTCAATTCGGATGTTTGTATGTTTTTTTTTTTATTGTTTATTCACTCATAACTCCGTCGCTTGCCAACCGATTTGAAAAATTCTTTTTTTGTTGGAAAGGGTATACTTCCCAAATGGTCTCATGAAAATTTTATCGAAATCGAACAAGCGGTTTTTGAAAAATCAACAAAAATCTAAAAAAATATCTACATTGTCTACATTGATGACCTTTTAGTTTACTCTGCATTGGAGCAGTGCGTTTTTTTTACACTAATGTAATTGGTTCGTTTAGGTGGGGGGAGGGGTTTAGGTACCACTAAAAAGTGAAAAATAAAAAACTTTTTACAAAAAAATACAACCGACTTTTCCACAAAAAATCAAAAAAGTACAAAATAACTTTAACTTCGGAAGTCGGTGTTCAAAAAATGAAAAAGGAACCACAAACACCGAGTTCCGAAATTAAAGTTATTTTGTACTTTTTTGATTTTTTGTGGAAAAGTCGGTTGTATTTTTTTGTAAAAAGTTTTTTTTTTTTTTTTTTTTACTTTTTAACGGGGAGTTAGGTTTTTGCGTAGCACGGCAGAATTAGGTGAAATTTGGCGCTTCCAGACTGACTGACAGCCAGCCAGCCAGACAGAAAACCACAGAACAGATAATTAACCAAGTGCATTAACTTTGCTCGCAGCACAACTGTAGTAGCACGTGAGAGTACGGTCCAAAAACTACGCAATGAAAGAACGCATGAAGTGAGCGTGAGGGAGCGATAAAGCATTTAACAAATGCTAGAGAAAGAGTTGCTTTAACTTGACTTCAAATTTATGATAGATATGGTAAGTATTCGGGCCTGCGGTGGCTCGTTGTCCGATAACAATCAAGCCCGGGTCGATGGCGCATCGTGTTCCACGCGCGCCTCTAAGAGATGTCAGCAAAGAAGACGGGGCCCATAGGGTCAGTGTCTGCTAGGGTTGCGGAATTCGTTCGAAAGAGACAGGAGGAACACGGGTGGGTTTTATTCAGTTAGAGTCTAACACTCCTTTCCGCTCCGCCCAGAGCGGGAGAAGTCATTTGATGATTACTAAAGGAATATTTTTAGTATGAATATTTATATATTCATACTAAACTTCCACGTCGCGAAGTTTTCTCTTCCGATCAGCTTCTCCAAATTGAACATATTTGAACCCATCTTGCTGGATTTCTTCAACAGAATATGCAATTTACAACAGTGATCGGCAATTTTCTTAACCTCAAATTTAAATTGCACCGACAATTCTTCTGATTGAGGTTTCCTGATATTTCCTACTGTACCACTTCTGAACCACGCTCTGCTACCATAAAGGAATATTTTGCGTGGTTGTGGTAAATAATTAAACGTATTTCAATTATATTAGAATTTAATTATCTCAATTGGAAGGAACTGATTATAGGATCTATGTCTGTCTGTCAATTGGAAGGAAAAAACATACGAAGCACATTGACAGCGAGTGACAAGTGAGAAAAAAGAAAAACTAATTTGGTTGCGTTCCATTCTCAACATTACCAATACAGAAAAAAAAAGATTGTGGTAACTGAGACTACAGTCATAAAAAAACACACACACTGACGAGGATGAGCATTAAAAATGACGGTACGAAAAGGCATTTTGCAATTTGAAGTGCAACAGCAACTCTCCAAAAGAAAACTGCGTACAGACACGCAATTGGAAAAACATCATTTTTGACCCCTCAGTGTTATAGCTTTTGCAATGGTATGTGAGTACAACCATTTTTTTGCCTAACGAGCCAGCCCGCGCCGCTGAGCCATTAGAGTTAAATCCCCAAAATAATATCAACCTGACCAGCCTATCCATTGCTGCCCTCCCTCAATGATCCAGCTAAGCCGAGGCCCGTGTCCCACAGGGGATGCCCTTAGCGAGCGGTCATTTAGAAGTAGTTTTAAGCCCTGGCTGGGGGCCTTAAATTCATTTGAGGCCACCACAGAATTGATCGGTTAAGCAGTAACCAGCCTTAGTGTGCTGAACTGCGAGAGGTCCATACAAAAAAAAATAGTAGTACAACCATAGAATTTACACAGTGGAGGAACGTGTGAGCAAAAACAACTGACGAAGCCCGTAGACCCGTATCAGTTAATGGCTAAAAGGGAGAGTTTAATATCAATTAGAAGATAGACCTGAAAGAAGTTTTCATGGGTGAGAGGGAAATGAAGAAACAGAAAGGCATATAGCAGATACAGTAAAATATAAAAGCTCTTTAAACAATACTTGTAATCACGAAGTCAGTGCAAGCATGCTCATAAAAATAGCCGATAAAGGCTTGAATAAGTTAACGTAAGAAGCGACGCACGGAGCGAGAAAGTATTTATCAGCTGTAGGAGAATACAGTTTCTAACAGCAATTGGATCAATAACAATTTAAAATACTCTTGCGCCAGCCCATTATTCTAGTTTGTCATGTTGTGCTGGCGCTGCTGCGGCTGCGGAAAACCTCAAGCATTGTAAATATAGTAACCTTATCATCAGTAGTTATATTTTCGAAACGTTTGGGGTTAAAACCCTCGGGCCTTGGGACCCTTGTGCTAACAACATTTTCAAAAAAATATCAAAACGGCTAGATCACACTTCCGAAGAGCTGGCTTTTACTTTGGCGAGAGGTTAAGCATTGCCATTCAACGTGGCAATGCCGCCAGTCTCTTGGGCAAATTATCAGCTGGCAGCGTTGAGGAGAATGATTTGATGCTATGTTTTAGTTGTTAATATGAATTGTTTATTCTCAACAGTAAAATATACATTAAAACTTTCTGTTACGAAAAGTTAAGCAAAATCAATATGATAAATTGTTAAACGCTTCATCAATTTAACATTTTCACTTTGAATTGCTATGATTGAATGAATTTATTTTCAACAGCCTTTCCAGAAACCGAAGCTTATACTGTTATTTTGAGTACCAAAATGAAACATTGGATATTTTCAAATATTTCTTACGCATAGATAACTAATTTACTAAACACTGAGAAGAAGTTTTTTTTTAATTTTTTTAAATTGCCTATTTAAAAAAAAAAAAGACACCAAATTTCAACCCTGAATAATGTGGTGTGTTTTTTTTTACATTATTTTCTGGCCTACCCTAACTCGAACCACTGCACGCCACTGGCGTCTGGAGATTCTCCATCAACGAAGAAGGTCCCATAATTACTGTATAAGAATGTCTATTTATTAACGAACTAATAAATATTTAAACACAAAAACTATGAAGTCATACCGGGTACGTAAGGAATGGGACCATCTGATCTCATGCCACAGACTAAAAAACCAGCTCTCTTTGTTGAATGAATGTGAACAATTTATCATTACCAGTTACTGTTACGAATGATTCATTATATGTTTTTATATGCTGTGGTACCTACTACATAGCAACACGCTTAACAATTTATTTAGACTCGCTATGCAGAATAATAATTAGCGATCAAGATCTGTAGGAGTATGTGAAAGGAGCTTCGATCCGAATTTTAGGATGAAAGGACCAGTTTATTTCATCAGACTGATAGACAATCTTTATTCTCATACTTCTTTTTCTTCGGCATGTGTTTGTTATTGCGTTCGGGTTTGACCACCATCTTCCCTGATGGAAAGCAATGATGTGGTCGAGGCTGGAGCGCTAATTTGCTCTTGGCTTTAAGAGTCCCAGTTTGTAGGTTGTTTTCTTGTTTTTGGGTTTGGGAAGCATTTTTATCACCTTTCATCATTTCTAATCAGTTCTATGTCCACATCTGGATAGAGGCTTTCCCAAGCGTCGCCAATTCGACATTCAGTGGACGACTAATTATCTTATTACCTTATCTTCCCAAAAACTTTACCAACCAATCGGTACGCTCATTCTTAATCGCGATTACTTTGTGATGTAACGTCAGTCCGATCCGAAACGTTATCGCAACAAATATATCTCAAAACATTCCTTGCTGTGTCTTACAACAGGTAATCTTTGAGATATATTCTGAACAGTGTCAAACCAGCTCCTTATAATACGCCTATCCGCTTTTAATAATCACTACATGCGACCATTATAAGTAGGAACGTGGGTCTCGATATCACCGGTATGTATGTGTGTTTAGGTAATTTTTGTTCAGTACTGAGATAGAATTATGCCAAGATATGGTACGCTACAATATGGCTTTAAAACTTGACAGTATAAACCCAAGTATTTTTATAACACAACGAAAAAATACTTCGGTGAAATACTCCAAAGGTGTTCTATAATTTTGTCAGATGAGAATTCATCACAAAGGAACAACAGGAGTTCAAGTATTTTTTAACAGTAACCTAATCATCCACCACTTTACCAGTGCTCAATGATCGGACGGTCCAAAATAGAACTTTTAGCGTTTAGCTGCTTAAAAAATCTCCAACAAAGGACCAACTCTAAAGCTCTTTTCGTCAGCGACCTAAAATACTCCACACCGCAGGCAAAGCCATAGTGAAAACTAGTAAAATACGTGAGTGGTGTCGAACCAGCTTCTTATAATACGCCTATCCGCATTTAATTATAAGATTTAATGCAGCGCGTATCAACCATCTCGACCGAACAAAAACGAATGAACGCGCTCGGCACACGAGTGGCATGGAGTCGCGATTTATACGTGTCTCGCATTTTTGTCTTTTATTTTCATGGATGGATGAGTAGAGATAAATCATAACGTTATGTAGGCAGAACTAGCGTAACGAATATTTTGTTTATTAACTTTAGAAATACGTTTTTTAATTTAGATAAGTTAGTGATAATTCAAATTATAAAAGTTTACATCTCTAAGTCTGCCAGTAAAAACCATGTGTCGTTACTGTGCAGGATAGCTGTACAACATTGTTTCAGTTTTAGAATAAATATTTAAACTTAAACCGTTTAGTTAAACACATATTTTTAGAAAGTAAACAGATGTTAGGGACGACTCTCGGGAACTTTCGGGTCGTATTGTTCATATTGTTATTGCTTAATTTATAACTTATATCCGAGCCCCGATGTTAAAATCCCTTGTTTTGTGTCTTTTTTTGAAGAAGTTTCGTCTTTACCCATTAACAGAATTTTATATTTGTTCCAAATATTTCTTAACAGCCGGCAATAAACATTCGCAATCTGCGGCGAAAACATTTTCTAATATAATTAATAAACAATAGGGTAGTGACTAGTGAGTACCGTTCTCTTTCATCTCCAACCCAGCAAGCTTGTACGACTCATCGTGCAAAGATACGGTACTCTAAAATTACTTAAATAATCAAAAATGTAAGCATGCAGTACCTACTCATATACCATTATAATATTTTGACCCATTTTCAACAAAATACAGTTTTCAATTTCATATTTTCTCCGAAAACAATTTAACAATGCCAACTCCATACCTCTCCTATTGATCGACAAAAAGTGTACATTTTGTAATGTTTTTCGTGTACAACACAAAAAGCCTGTCGCTGTAACTGTCGACCAGGCACTGATTGAAATTTGGAAGCTAACAGCTTTTCCAGGAACCACAGTTCGTTCACATTCATATACTTTTTAAGTGTACCATTTTGTGGAACTAAAATCGAAATGCGTTTTTGTACCTTTCTTATCTATCTATACTAATATTATAAAGATGTAACGTTTGTGAGTTTGCGAGGTTGTGAGTTAGTGATGTTGAAAGGGGTAATCTCTGGATTTACTGAACCGATTTTCAAAATTATTTCACCAATAGAAAGCTACGTTATTGTGGAGTATCATAGGCTATTTTATCCCCGTTTTGCCACGGGAACGGGAACAAGGCGGTTGAAACCATGGGGCACTGCTAGTATACAATATACATAAAATGGAAGTGTCTGTTTGTCATGTCAAAGAACTTTCTTGCTAAATGCGTATAAACTAATTTTTTTTCCGTCGGTCTGTTTGTTCCTGCCAGTATCAAAAACAATTGAACCGATTTTGACTGGCAGATAGTTGTTACAAGGATAGATGTTAAAAGAAATGAAAAAGGATTAGGCCCCCGGAAAAAAAAATACATGCATATTTACACGGGCAGAGCCGCAATCAGAATACTAGTTCTTGAATCCACGTGGAAGTATTTGTTAGCCTTGTTTTTATTCTAGACGGATCTGGTGCACGATTTGGTCTAGTTTTTTCTGTGTTGAAAAAAACAGGTCATTGATTAAGCTGTTTGCGTTACTGTTCATTCAACTTGAGACAGCTGCTGTGTTTCATCACGACTTTCGCAGTTACCATGGAGTCATTGACCATTTTAAAATTAAATTGGGTTACAGCGATTCTAGTTTAAATCACATTACGTCGTTGAGCGTGCAAAAGTCGCTATGTGTTATTTCGTGATTTTCGGTTTTTTATGCAGTTTGAATCGTTATTTCAATACACACATACTGTAAAAACAGCTTTGTGATAAATGCAATATTTAAAGAGTTACGGAATGTAGCTATGTGGTATTCATACATCGAAAGTTCCGTATAAACACGCTAAGTGTTATATTTCACATAGCCAAAATAAGTTGACTAAAGCGAAAGCAAAAATTGCGCCCAATATGTGCTTTACTGCACATAGCGAGTTTTTTGGTCAAGTTTAGACTCGCTCGATCACGAAACGCTCGGGTCGAGCGTCACATAGATAGTTTTGTCGATGTAATGGCTCATTGCAATTCTAGCAGCGAAGCAGAACGCATTAAAATTGTTTAAGATTTACGCAATAATAAGGATTAATAAATATAGATATCCGACGGATGTGCGTACCAAAATAAAAATAAAACACTTTGCAATTCGTTATCTACTCTCAGCACTGCTAAAGGCATTATGATAGAGCAAATCATCCTAGAGATAGGGCACACGATGATGGAGGTGGACAGTGTACATTCAACTTTAGAAAAAAGTTTAAAGGCCCCATCTACTCTCCATCCGACTACATATCGCGTATGAGAGATGCCAGACCATCACACCCTTACATTGTCCATCACCTAGAGTACACTTTTTTTTTTAAATTATGAGGATGTACCCGGTGTTTTTTCAAGTATAAGACCTGGAAAAAAAAACCCGCGATCCAACGGTAACAGACATTAGAGGACTTCTATATTTCAACGGTGGTGTGAAGTACAACCTACGCCACACAGATGAGTGGAACAATTTGCCGCAGAGGAGAACAAACACGGCATCCTTAGGGGAACCTATAGGTCTTTATGATGGCCCACTAAAAATACATTCTACCAAATTAAGTCACTTACAAAGTCTAAAGCAATACATGCACCGTGATTACCACCTATTCTATGAAAATTTGAACCATTAATAATATCCCACATTTTGATCTCATTATAATTAATTTGTATTATTCAATAAAGTAATAATGTCATTTTATTATCCATTTTTTGGTTTTTTATTTATTTTCTTATTAATTATTTGTTTCTAAAATAATAGCTATGTGACATCGTACAGCCAGTTTCATTAAGATTCCATAGAAATCAAAAGTAGTTATGTGTTCTATTTGCCCATGGCTTGCATTTACGACTCAAATAAATATCTCTGTGTCAAATTTGCCTATCATGTTTAATTTTGGCATTATGAATAATGTTATCTATTCAAAAGTAATCTAAAACTACGTCAATTTGTTATATGTATTAAAGTAAAAGTAAATTATTTGAATATTCCGGGTATTTTTTGAGAAAATCAGTTTTTTGCGTCTCCTGTTGTTCGCGACGATGCGTCTTAGCTACATAGTATAGGTAGTTATAGGTAGCTATAGTAGTACATAGAATGTTGCAACAAATAAAACCGCGACTACATAGTATAGGTAGTTATAGGTAGTTAGTTAGTACATAGAATGCTGTAACAGATAAAGCTGCATAGTATAGATAGTTATAGGTAGCTATAGTTGATACATAGTTTGTTATTGAAATAAAACACATTCGTTACAGTTGTTTGCTCTCAAGAGGCAGTATATAAGCCCTTGGAGCCTTTATTTCTTCCAAGTAAATAGAATATAGTTAGGTAGGGTATCCTATCCCTTACACATAACAGTAAACACATGGTAACCCTGGTAATCGAAGGTATATAAAGGTAATCAAGGTATATAAAAGGTAATCGGTGGTATATAAGGTAATCGAGGTATATACACACACAGACAGACATACATAGGTAAATAGAAAGGGCTTGGTAATTGAGACCTGAAATATTAGGTCAAAGGTAGTCGCATAGCTAAAAGCGACACTGACCAATCACAGAGCAGGAGGGTGCTGGTACGTGATTGGTCAACAGTTTTTGATAAATAGCCCTGGTGAAGGTATGCACAAAATAAAACACTTTGCATCTACCCTCTTCCTTTCCCGAAAATACAAGTCTAGATTCTAGACTTCTAAATGTCTGAAATAGAACCGCCTTGAAAAATCCTTTCAGGGGATATATAGATGTCTATAGTGTATGCAGGCATAAAGCCGTAATTTAGGTTTAAATAAAACTGTTTATTTTTATCCCCCTGAAACATATACGCTTATAGAGTTGCAACCCCTTAAGTGACAGGGTTGAAACATATGTAGTTTTGTAGAGGGTTGTCGTATCTACAGAGATACATATAGCTGTATAGCCCTCCTAGCATAGTTTTACGGTAAATTCACCCCAAGTAGGTAATAGCTTCGCGCCTACTATAGTTTTGTATAGTTTTCGGCATCTCACCCCTACATGGAGGGGGATGAAGGGGTGAATTAGTCTCCGCTGTATGGAGCCTACCGAGGGCTATCCATAAAGGTACGACAACCCCTACTCACATAGACCTAAGCCTAGATATAGCTTAAAATCTAGAATTGTTATAGTGAAAATTGGCGTTAATAAACTTCATCACACACGGTGATTTTTTGGGTGTCGATACGGTATAGTTGCGCCGTACAATAGAAACATAGAAACTTTAAGAAATTTGTAGTCATTTGCAAGATATTTCGAATTTATACCTAAATGTAGAATCATATAGTCGCGAATTTCACCCTTCAAATCGCTAAGTGCATAGTGAACAAGTTAAATAGTGTTTTATTGTGACTTTATTGGTAAGCCCTCAATACCTACCCCTATATATTGTGTGAATAACAGCAAGTATAGCAAGTATCAACTAAGGGTTGCATCCTCATGGCCCGTAGCTTATAGACGGAGCGTCAACGCGTCTGGATCATTTATACCTAGGTGGGTTGTCACCATACAGTCCACTTTTGAAGAATAGGATAACCTACCCTGGCCACCCTACAGTCCAGTCGATCACGTCCGCCCCGTACATTTTCTGGTCCATCGGAGCCGGATAATTTGAAGATAGCCTGATCCAGCTATTTGGAAGTTGGATTTATAGAACCACGCAGCTACCCTGAAGGCGCAACCCCTATTGTGAAGTCGCACCCCCTTGAAGAAAAAACTACCCTTCAACATTTCAAGATACGAAGGGTGTCCCTAGAAGCCAAATAGAAGTCGGACCTTGAAGAAATCATCCCTTCAAGAAAACTACCCCTAGGCAGATTAATAGTGAAGCAACAACATAGAAGAAATTTAATCAAGCTGAACTTAGAAAATTTCGAACGACTTCACACTTTGAAAATTTTGAGGGGTTCCGACACTTAGAATATTTTTGAAGATTTTGAACTTGGAAAATTTTTTGAAGAATTTTGAACTTAGAAAATTTTCAACAATCCGGGACTTGGAAAATTTTTGAAGAATTTTGTACTTGGAAAATTTTCAACAACCTGACACTTAGAAAATTTTTGATCAAGCGGGACATAGAATATTTTTGAAGAATTTTGGACTTAGAGAATTTCGATCGACTTCACACATAGAAGATTTTGAACAGTCTGGGACTTAGAAAAGTTTCAGTCAATCCGAACTTAGAATATTTTTTGAAGATTGGGGACTTTGAAGAATTTTGAAAATTTTTTAAAAATTTTTTTTTGGAAACTTGGATTGAAGTTTCACCTGAGGCTTACCAGTGGACTACCGAATAGTTTTGAAGATTCATTGAAGACTTCAACAATGCCGATCACGAGGTCGCATGGCAAATCATCCGAGGCGTGGACAGTTCCGATACAGGAACCAGCCGAGAGGGTTCCTGCTATCCATCATCAGGTGCCGCCGCGTTCGCCTTCATCGTCTGGGACGGCGCGATCGATGCAGCAGCGCAGTGAAGACGTGTCTCCGCCTGCTGCCGCTGAACGGATAGAACAGATAGAAGCTTCAGCAATAGAACGAGTACCTGCACCATTGCCGACAACAGTACAGAAACAGATGCCATCGACCTCAAGGAAGGGAACCCGCTTTGAGACGACTTCAGATAGTACAATGAAGCCGTCAAATAGAAGAGATAGCCGAGTCTTGCCAATGACTACCCGGGGTGACGCCCGTATAGAACATAGACGTCCGTCGTCGACCATTGACAGGTCACCGCGGTCATATAGAAAACTACAGAAGGCTCGCGAAGACTTATTGAAGATTAAGTTGGAGCTTGCCCAGTTAGCACTTCAGAGAGCCGAACAAGAGTCGGACGAAGAATATTTGGACGATAGAAACTCAAATGAAGAGTACGTGCGTTCCTGGCTGGAAGAGGCGCCTGAACCTGTTCCTGATCAGAGAGAGACCAACGCCGCCGAGGGGGACATCCGTGATAGTCGACAGCAACCGCCCCCCCCTGTGGACTTCGAACCAATAGTGGACTCTCGTCGAACGCACATAGATCCAGATAGTGCTAAACAGATAGAGCCACCACCTATGAAGAAAATAGAAGACGATAGGAGCGAGGATAATTTACGTCCATTCGTTACGGACCTTACGGCTGCTATAGCATCTTTAGTTGACAAGAAAACAGAACAGCAGTCACAGAATTCCTCCTCGGCGTCGAAGGTCATTATGACTTTACCGAACTTCAGTGGTGCGCATACAGAATGGTTGTCATTTCGAGCCATTTATGAAACAACTCGAAAATATTTCAACGATGTCGAGAATACAGCAAGACTTAGAAGAAGCCTGCATGGACGCGCTTTAGAAACAGTCAGTTCAGAACTCATCGGCCATGCAAGACCAGATGACATCATGAGGGAACTCGAGCTGCAATTCGGCCGACCAGATTCGATAGCACAGGCCGAAACAGATAGATTGCGAGGACTGACACGATGCAGTGAAAATCCAAAGGATATTTGCTCATTCGCAAGCCAAGTGAGGTGCGCTATAGTAACGCTGCGAGCATTGAAGAAGGATCATTACCTGATCAACGCCGAGCTCATGCGAACCTTGACAGAGAAGCTACCGAATTCGATACGTGTACAGTGGTACCGTATATATACAGAAAAGTACCAGTCCTTGCCAGACTTGTCGCTGTTTAGCGAATTCATTACCGAACAAGCTCGATACTGCAGCGCTTTCGCTCCTGCTGAAAACATCAAGACAGAGGGCTCATCCAACCGACGCACACCGCAGCAGAGGACTCACACAACAACAGAGAAGTCAGCAAGCAAGTGCCGACTGTGTGAGAAGGATGGCCATATAGAACGCGATTGCTCGAAGTTCAAGAATAGCAATAGTAACAAGAGATGGGAAATTGCGAAGAATCTAAACCTGTGCTTCCGTTGCCTGAAGCCAAGAAGAGAGCGGCATAAATGCAACGCGAAGAAGTGTGACGTCAAGGGGTGTACAGCCACGCACAGTCGGCTACTTCATTACGACAAGAAGCCTGCTGCGGTGGCAGCCGAAAAGCCCAGACAGACCGAAGTCAAAAAGGAGCCCAAGGAGACAGTCGCCAGCTCAAGATCATCGTCGAATCACGCCTATTTGAAAATCATCCCGGTCCGGGTCATTGGACCGGCGGGAGAGGCAGCTACGTTCGCCCTACTCGACGATGGATCGACCGTATCGTTGATCGATGAAGACATCGCCAACCAAGTCGGAGCCGAGGGCAAGATCGACCCACTGAAGATTGGTGCGATCGGTGACACCATGATCGACACTCCTTGTTCGAAAAGAGTCACAGTGACACTCGCGAGTCAGCATAGAAATAGGGTGCCGTTCAGAGCGCGCACCATACCGAAGCTTAATCTCGCGTCACAGACAGTCCGTGAAGAAGATGTCACACATTGCAAACATCTCATCGACTTGAAAGAGCAGCTAGTCTATGATGTTGGCGCGCCCAAGATTTTGATTGGCCAAGACAACTGGCACCTTCTCCTTGCCAGTGAAGTCAGAAGAGGCCCCAGGCACCAGCCAATAGCGTCACTTACAACGCTTGGATGGACGCTACATGGCGCGCACACTAGAATACTCGGTCAGCAGGTGCATTACGTCAGCGCATGCAGAGAAGATAGAGAAAATAGAGACGATAGACTGAACGAGCAACTTCGTGAATTTTTCGCACTCGAGTCCCTAATAGTTAATCCTCGGCGTCCAGATTCTGATCCAGAGAAGCAGGCTGAAGACATCTTGAAAAGACATACCAAACAGTTGACAGATGGGCATATAGAAACAGCTATGTTATGGAAAAATAACAACTTTGAAATGCCCGATAGTTATGGGACAGCACACAAGCGGCTGATCTCTATAGAAAAGAAGCTCGACAAAGATCCGAGTCTTCGAAATAAATATATAGAACAGGTGGACTCGCTCCTTTCAAAAGGGTACGCAGAAAAAGCGCCCAAACAGACCACGCCAGGAAGAACCTGGTATCTGCCTCATTTCGACGTCTTCAATCCCATGAAGCCGGAGAAGTTTCGAATAGTACACGACGCCGCAGCTAAATCGAATGGAATGTCGCTGAACGACTTCCTGCTTACAGGACCGGACCTGTTACAGTCGCTGCCCGGCGTCATGATGAGGTTTCGTAGATATCCGATAGCCATTTCAGGTGACATTACCGAAATGTTCATGCAGGTCAAAGTACGACCTGAAGATAGAGACGCCCTCCGATATTTGTGGAGAGGCAATAGAAGAGAAGGACCCCCCGACGAGTATCGAATGACGTCAATCATATTCGGCGCGGCAAGCTCACCGTGCACGGCCATATTCGCGAAGAATTGGAACGCGAACCGGCACATAGAACAGCATCCAGAAGCAGTAGAAGCAATAGTGAAGAACCATTATATGGACGATTATCTGGATAGCTATAGAACAGTTGAAGAAGCGACACATATAGCAACAGCGGTGAAGAAGATACACCAACAGGCTCGTTTCGAAATAAAGAAATGGGTATCGAATGACAACGACGTCATACAGAATATAGAACCGTCGCTTATAGAGACAGAAGTCGTCGACATCGGCGACCATACAGAAAAAATTCTTGGCCTAATATGGAGACCAAGAGCAGATACGCTGGGTTTCAATCTGAGCCTAGCCCGATTACCGAGTGGCGTATTACAGAAGGAAGTGCCCACAAAGAGAGAGGCGCTGAAAATAGTGATGTCACTATACGACCCACTCGGCCTAGCCTCACCCGTAACGATTCGCGCCAAACAGATACTCCAAGAAGCATGGAGAAGAGGAGTCGACTGGGACCAGCCGTTCGACACAGACTTGGCCACAGCATGGAGAAGTTGGGTTCAACATCTACAGAATCTTGCACAAGTCACAGTACCAAGATGTTACCCAGGATATAGCGACGCCATAGAAACGCAAGTCCACGTTTTCACGGACGCGAGCGAAACTTCGTACGCCGCAGCGGTGTACTGGCGTATCTCTACAGAAGATGGCAAGACTCACGTGAGCCTCGTCATGGCCAAGGCAAAGGTGGCGCCACTCAAGCTCCAATCGATACCACGACTCGAGCTGCAGGCCGCGGTGATGGGGACCCGCGTCGCTGCAGCTGTCATCCGAGAACACGGAGTCAAGCCGGCCTCCGTGACGTACTGGTCAGACAGCAAAACCGTGCTGACCTGGATCAGAAGAGGAGCTCGAGTTTACAAACCGTTCGTCGCGCACCGCATAGCTGCCATAGAAGAGCATAGTAGAGTCGAAGACTGGCGATGGGTGCCCACTAAGAAAAATATAGCAGACGCAGCCACTCGTGACGTACCACAGCACTTTGATTCGAGACACGAGTGGTATTGTGGCCCCAGCTTCCTGTATGAAGAGTCGACAACATGGCCAATAGAGAAGCCTCCACTAGAGGAACAGACGGGTGAGGAGCGAACCTTAGTCGCTATAGAAAATATAGATAGAAGACTCACAGAAGTCATACCCGATCCAGCAAGATTTTCGAAATGGGAACGACTGTTGAGAGCGACGGCGACAGTACTACGCTTCGTCGCCAAATGTCGGCCGCCCAAAGAAAACACGTTCTATAAAAGAACGAGGAAAAATATAGAAGCGGATCCGGATTGGAGGAAACGTACAAAGACGGCAGTGCCCCCTCCTACAGCATCAGTGACGTCCCCAGTTACGTCAAAATATAGTCAAATAATAGAAGCCGAATACCTCCAACAAGCGGAGAGGTTACTCGTGCAAGCTGTACAGCAACAGACGTTTTCCCGCGAGTTAACAAGTTTACGTGAAAACGAAGAAATAGATAAGGACAGCGCCCTACGACCGTTGCAAATAGAATTGAAGGATGACGTCATACGCCTCAGAAGTCGTATAGATAAAATCGACAAAATAACAGAAGACGTCAAGCGCCCACCCATATTACATGGCGACCATCGTATAACTCAGCTCTACATAGACTGGACACACCGCAGCTTACAACACAGTGGAACCGAGATGACCATCAATGAAGTCCGACAGCATTACTGGGTCGTCAGAATGAGACCCACAACGAAGATGGTAGTGACACGTTGTTTACCGTGTCGCATTAGGAAGGCGTGCGCACCAGTACCAGCTACAGGCGACCACCCCAGAACGCGTCTAGCTCATCATCAGAGGCCGTTCACATTCACTGGACTCGACTATTTCGGTCCGCTATCCGTTACAGTCGGTCGCCAGCATCAGAAGAGGTACGTGGCTCTATTTACGTGCCTGACCACCAGAGCGGTACACCTGGAAATCGCCGCAAGCCTCAGCGCAGACTCCGCGATACTAGCACTGCGCCGCTTCGCTGCACGCAGAGGATGTCCAACAGAAATACATTCAGACAACGGCACCAACATGCACGGTGCCGACAAAGAGCTCCGAGACGCCTTCGAAGAAGAGGCAAGTCGCCGAGGCATAGTATGGCGCTTCATCACTCCGTCAGCGCCTTTTATGGGTGGCGCATGGGAGCGCCTAGTCCGATGTGTGAAGACAGCATTACAGACTATACTTCACGAAAAACACCCACATGAAGAGGTGTTACACACACTGTTGTGTGAGGCCGAATATACGGTCAACAGTCGACCACTAACCCATGTTTCAGTTCACAGTGACGATGACGAGTCCATCACGCCGAACCACTTCCTTCTGGGTGGTTCAGCCCGGCTGCCGACGCCTGGCGTGTTCACAGAGCACGACATCGACAGCAAGCGCCACTGGCGGCGCTCACAAGCACTCGCCGACCAGTTCTGGCGCCGCTGGGTACGTGAGTACCTACCCGAGCTCCAACACCGGCGGGAGCCCCATAGCCGTGGCCCTAATCTGCAGGTGGGTGATCCCGTACTCATCGCAGACGGCCAGCTGCCTCGCAACACGTGGCCGCGAGGCCGCATAATCGCAGTTTTCCCGGGCGCTGATGGAGAGGTCCGGACAGCTGAGGTGCGCACATCCGGCGGCACCTTAAAGCGTCCAGTGAAGAAACTTGTCCCACTACCCAAGTAAGACAACAGCAGGCGATGCTGCTCCCACAGCTCGCCAACCAACAGATAGATGGGTGACGCTGCCAGCACGCGCAGCTCGCCCCCCCGTGCGGGCGTATCCGGCCCGCTACCACCTTACTTTCAGCGGACAGTGAGAGAGTGATGCTGCCCACCGGCGCAGCTCACCTCCCGCGGACATGTTCGGTCCGCATTCGGCTCGCGTCAAGCGAGCAATAGCCGGCGATGCTGCTCTCACAGCTCGCCAACCAGATAGATGGGTGATGCTTCACAGCTCGCCCCCCGCGGACACATTCGGTCCGCAATCGGCTCGCATTTTGCGGGCAATAGACGGCGACGCTACTCCCACAGCTCGCCAACATAGCGGGTGACGCTGCCCACAGGCGCAGCTCGCCCCTCCGCGGACACATTCGGTCCGCAATCGGCTCGCACCTAGCGGGCAATAGCCGGCGATGCTGCTCACACAGCTCGCCAAATAGATGGGTGACGCTTCACAGCTCGCCCCCCGCGGACATATTCGGTCCGCAACCGGCTCGCATTCAGCGGGCAATAGCCGGCGGCGATGCTGCTCTCACAGCTCGCCAACCGATAGATGGGTGAAGCTGCCCGCAAGGCGCAGCTCGCCCCACCGCGGACATATTCGGTCCGCATTCGGCTCGCATCAAGCGAGCAGTAGCAGGCGATGCTCCCACAGCTCGCCAACCGATAGCTGGGCGACGCTGCCCGCAAGGCGCAGCTCGCCCCACTGCGGGCGTATCCGGCCCGCCGCCGCCTTGCTTTGTGCAGGCGACACAGCAGGCGATGCTGCTCTCACAGCTCGCCAACCGATAGATGGGTGACGCTGCCCGCAAGGCGCAGCTCACCCCACCGCGGACATATTCGGTCCGCATTCGGCTCGCATCAAGCGAGCAGTAGTAGCGGGCGATGCTGCTCTCACAGCTCGCCAACCCATAGATGGGTGACGCTGCCCGCAAGGCGCAGCTCACCCCACCGCGGACATGTTCGGTCCGCATTCGGCTCGCATCAAGCGAGCAGTAGCAGGCGATGCTCCCACAGCTCGCCAACCGATAGCTGGGCGACGCTGCCCGCAAGGCGCAGCTCGCCCCACTGCGGGCGTATCCGGCCCGCCGCCGCCTTGCTTTGTGCAGGCGACACAGCAGGCGATGCTGCTCTCACAGCTCGCCAACCGATAGATGGGTGACGCTGCCCGCAAGGCGCAGCTCACCCCACCGCGGACATATTCGGTCCGCATTCGGCTCGCATCAAGCGAGCAGTAGTAGCGGCGACGCTGCTCTCACAGCTCGCCAACCATAGATGGGCGACGCTGCCCGCAAGGCGCAGCTCGCCCCACCGCGGACATATTCGGTCCGCATTCGGCTCGCATCAAGCGAGCAGTAGCCAGCGATGCTCCCACAGCTCGCCAACATAGCGAGTGATGCTGCCCACTGGCGCAGCTCACCCCCGCGGACATATTCGGTCCGCATTCGGCTCGCATCAAGCGAGCAGTAGCGGGCGATGCTGCTCACGCAGCTCGCCAACATAGCGGGCGATGCTGCCCACGGGCGCAGCCAGCCCCATTGCGGGCATATTCGGCCCGCCACCGCCTTGCTTTGAGCAGGCGATACAGCAGGCAATGCTGCCTACACAGCTTGCCACCGCAGCAAGCGACGCTGCGCGCACTCGCAGCTCGCACAGACAGCGGGCCATCCGGCCCACAGCTCGCACATTTTCGAGCGCCTACGCAACAGCCTTGCGACTGCAGGCGACCCACAGCAGGGAAGCGGCAGACCGGCGACTGCACAGCTGCGTCGAGCACCGGCATCGAGCACCGGCGCCGCGCAGCGGGCGACGTGGCTACAGGCGTCGCTCACCGGGTTTCTGCAGCGCCGCGACGTCATCGCACCGAGTCATCGCTGCACTGCACGGCGGGAGAGATGTTCGCGACGATGCGTCTTAGCTACATAGTATAGGTAGTTATAGGTAGCTATAGTAGTACATAGAATGTTGCAACAAATAAAACCGCGACTACATAGTATAGGTAGTTATAGGTAGTTAGTTAGTACATAGAATGCTGTAACAGATAAAGCTGCATAGTATAGATAGTTATAGGTAGCTATAGTTGATACATAGTTTGTTATTGAAATAAAACACATTCGTTACAGTTGTTTGCTCTCAAGAGGCAGTATATAAGCCCTTGGAGCCTTTATTTCTTCCAAGTAAATAGAATATAGTTAGGTAGGGTATCCTATCCCTTACACATAACAGTAAACACATGGTAACCCTGGTAATCGAAGGTATATAAAGGTAATCAAGGTATATAAAAGGTAATCGGTGGTATATAAGGTAATCGAGGTATATACACACACAGACAGACATACATAGGTAAATAGAAAGGGCTTGGTAATGGAGACCTGAAATATTAGGTCAAAGGTAGTCGCATAGCTAAAAGCGACACTGACCAATCACAGAGCAGGAGGGTGCTGGTACGTGATTGGTCAACAGTTTTTGATAAATAGCCCTGGTGAAGGTATGCACAAAATAAAACACTTTGCATCTACCCTCTTCCTTTCCCGAAAATACAAGTCTAGATTCTAGACTTCTAAATGTCTGAAATAGAACCGCCTTGAAAAATCCTTTCAGGGGATATATAGATGTCTATAGTGTATGCAGGCATAAAGCCGTAATTTAGGTTTAAATAAAACTGTTTATTTTTATCCCCCTGAAACATATACGCTTATAGAGTTGCAACCCCTTAAGTGACAGGGTTGAAACATATGTAGTTTTGTAGAGGGTTGTCGTATCTACAGAGATACATATAGCTGTATAGCCCTCCTAGCATAGTTTTACGGTAAATTCACCCCAAGTAGGTAATAGCTTCGCGCCTACTATAGTTTTGTATAGTTTTCGGCATCTCACCCCTACATGGAGGGGGATGAAGGGGTGAATTAGTCTCCGCTGTATGGAGCCTACCGAGGGCTATCCATAAAGGTACGACAACCCCTACTCACATAGACCTAAGCCTAGATATAGCTTAAAATCTAGAATTGTTATAGTGAAAATTGGCGTTAATAAACTTCATCACACACGGTGATTTTTTGGGTGTCGATACGGTATAGTTGCGCCGTACAATAGAAACATAGAAACTTTAAGAAATTTGTAGTCATTTGCAAGATATTTCGAATTTATACCTAAATGTAGAATCATATAGTCGCGAATTTCACCCTTCAAATCGCTAAGTGCATAGTGAACAAGTTAAATAGTGTTTTATTGTGACTTTATTGGTAAGCCCTCAATACCTACCCCTATATATTGTGTGAATAACAGCAAGTATAGCAAGTATCAACTAAGGGTTGCATCCTCATGGCCCGTAGCTTATAGACGGAGCGTCAACGCGTCTGGATCATTTATACCTAGGTGGGTTGTCACCATACAGTCCACTTTTGAAGAATAGGATAACCTACCCTGGCCACCCTACAGTCCAGTCGATCACGTCCGCCCCGTACACCTGTAAAGTATGTAAAAAACACATAGCGATTATGGAAAGCGCAGCGACGATTAGTAATAAGTAAGCTTAAACAAACTATGCAGGTTACCTACCGCCCCTAGTGTTACCTGTAAGTATTAACTGTAAAACAGCCGGTTTTTTGTGTGTTTTTTGAATCTGCACCATTGGTAAAATCCAATTCAATATTTTCAACCGACTTCAAAAAAGGAAGAGGTTCTGATTTCAACTGTATTTCTTTTTTGTATATTTGTTCAGCGATATTTTTTCCAATTGTCAAACCATTTGGGATGATTCTTTTTTTTGTTTGGAAAAGTACTTTTGCGGCCTGGTCCCATTTCGATTTGATGAAGATTTGATGCACGACTTTGGACATAGGTAATGGAACGTTTATTGTTTAGTACACAAGTTAAAACTATAACATCACGCTGGTACGCTGTGAAGGGGTACGCAGAGGTTTACAAGCTAACCATGTTTTTTACGTTATATTTATTATTAATAGTTACGTCGAAAACAACGAAACCTTATTATTTTTTTAATTCAAAAAGAATTATGTCGTTATGTTTCGTTAAACATATTGAATTTTTATTGGACGTTGAACTTCAAAGATAAAGAGTAAAGAGATTGTTAGGTTTATGTTAATCGGAAAGTAACTTTAATTTTGGAAGTCGGTGTCTGAAATTGAAGAAAAAACAAATACAGCGACTTCCTAAATTCAAGTTATTTTAAAAGTGTTTTCAATCCTAATTAAAGTCCTAATTAAAGTCGTTTTTTTTTTCCATATAACATAACCATGTTACCAAACTAAATACAGTATTCCCAAATTAATAATGCGCATGCAGATCTTTGCTAATTGTCGTATTCCCGGAAACACCCGAATCAAAACATATAATTCTACTAAATTATGCATGAAGAAAATGCAGTAAACCAATATATACATATCGTGTTCCGACGCTCGGGGAATACGACCGTTGCCGAACAGAGACGAAGATTTCTATGCGCATTATCACTTTGGGAGACCTGTATGTGCCTATTCGTAAAGGCGAATGCCATACCTATTGCTCGTTCAAAATCCAAACATCCTAAGACACTGAGGGTGTACTACACAAATCAATAAAATCTATCAACTTCTTCTAAAGAAATAAACAAATAAATTCTTAACTTAAAAAAGCTTTTTTTTTGCAAAAACACACAAACGACTTCCAAATAAAAAACACAACAAAATATAAAATAACATTAATTTCAGAAGTCAGCGTTTTTGGTTATTTCTTCTTCTATTATTTTAACACCGAAATCCTAAATTATGTTTTTTATTTAGTTTAATATGGTAAAAATTGTAAAGAAAGAAGGTCCTATATTTGAGAACATTTTTTATTTTATTTTTCATTCTTTAATGGTATCCCGCAACTAACAACACCACTATATGACAGGAAAGAAAAATAAGCAATTTAGTTTATTTGGATGATTTTATTTTTTCCAGTTAATTCTATTTAAAAATCGAACCACATTTCTATGCGACCAATTGGACATCTCGGACAATCCACGTAAATAAATATGTAATAATACAGTAACCAAGATGTCCGATTTTTTCTAATTTCAAAAATATTTTTCAAATCGTTTCTTAGAAGAGGGAGTTATGAGTTAACAAACATTTAAAAAATACAACCGATTTGAGAACCTCCTCGATTGAGAAATAATGTATTATGCCGATTGCATGTAATTATTTAGTTCAACGATGTGTTGTACTATTAATCGTGTTGAGCATCTATCAACGGTCAGCGGACATAAATAGGTTTTCATTAAAATCGCTCGAACTTTGAAATTAAATAAAACAAACAGTTGGTGGAGCTTGCGGCTAAATAATAATAGCCGCACGGGTCGATCTCGAAGGTTAAGCAACGCTTGCCGAGGTTAGTCTGTGGATGGCGAACGACAACCTTTTACTAAACTTTGTACACATATTCTTGGAAGTATTTGAAGTAACATAGGATACTTTTTTTTTAGGAAACTTTTTTGGGAAATTATCCCAAGGGAACATAATCCCGGGAATTATGTTCCGACATTAATTTTTAGATCATTTCCGACATTCACGCGGGCGAAGCTGCGGGCAGCAGCAGCTACTTACAAAATAAATATCATTTATCATTTATCTTCCCACTGTCTGCACGTGTAATATCATCTATCCGTCGTAGCTTTGGCCTATCGATGTTCCTTTTCCCTGAAAGTAGGTACAATATACCATTAGTAAAACTCAACGGGATTTGTATCAGCTAAAATGTAAAGTTGATCTCCAAGTCTTCGCACTAATTCATACTTATTGCCGTCATATAAAACCTGTGAAGGTGTTATCTAATACTTCTTTGCCAATTTGCCACAGCCATGGCATGTCATGACGGCATTAAGGCCTGCCATGAGTAATTATGCTAATACGATCGGCGGAATACATGCTAATCTCGAGCGATTCGACTCGGGACGAACGCGTCATGTGCCACAAATATCGGCCTGGGGGGCGATTATATGCTTAAAGTTTTTAGAGGTAATGGAACAGGATGTGCTTAGTCCGTCGAATATGAATTCTTCTTAATCGTGTGCTTCAATGTTGGTCTTTTGAGGCTAGGTAGTTGAGATGGGTAACTAGCCGAAATTTCAATAACTTAGCTAGCCGGCTATTTGTGGTGAAATAGCCGGCTAGCTAGCCAGCTATTTGGCTATTTAGCTATTGAATGAATGGCTCTCTAATCAGCTAGTGCTAACGGAGTAGCGGCGGCGTAGCCAGACTAGCTATCGATTCGAGTTCAATCCTCACCGCGGCAGTGAGTTTAAATAATAATAAGTTTATTGTTATGGTTTCGTTTTTAATATTATGGTTTTTTTTTCTTTTTTCGGAAAGTAATGATAAATAACTGTCTTGGACGTCTACGGTTAGTAGTAGTCTTTATACTCTGTGTTGGCTACTCGCTGTTTGGATATTCTAGCTACTCTAGCTAGCCAGTAGCCAATAGCCAGTTGTCGTGTCGACGGATATCATAACTGTGGCTATTTTTTGAATAGCCGCTATTTGGCTTGTTATTAGAATTGCTACCCACCGCTAGTAGTTATAGGATATATGTAGGTATGCAAAGGTTGTGCTAACTTTGCAGAAAAAGAGGGAGTGGCACTTAGTTCGCTAACCATAATCATATTTTATCGATTTTACAATATGATAAAATACATAATTATTACAATAGTTCTTGGAATTTTCTTCGTTTGGTAAATTCATATCATGGTCTTAAAAGGTATATCGGTACGTAGCACCATTCTAATTCCAACAAAAGTTTAAAGGTCCTGGAAATGTACAAATTGTAATAGATTGACTTTTACTTGTATGGTGTGAATATAATGAAACTGTGTACCTTTGGTCACGCCCTAATTTCAATATGCAGCCAAAGGCGTATGCGCAAAAGGGTATGAATGAATTCGAAACGATCCATGAATGTTACACATTTGTATTCCTAGTTAATGCTTAGTTTGGGCTTTGGTATAGTAACGAACACACAATATGCATGATTTTCTTGCAAATTGTGTTTGTTGTGTGATTGTAAATACAACATATTGATCCAACATTGTTATAAGACATTGATCCCGGATACCAAGCCAATACAAGTAGCCGCTCAATAAAAAATTAACAAAATCAATAATAGAATAAATAATAATCATTATATCGACAATCGTGTCAGCCAATAGCTTAAGCCCCTCAACCGCCAGCAGTACTCCTGTTATACCGTTAGCCAAGAGCCTCGTATAACACCCATTGAGGCTCTCGTTAGGCAGCTGGATCAAAGGATTGACCCAGAAAGCTGTACACCTGGACACGGCTCGTATAGTTAGGAGGGTCCTGTGTTCCCGATACCGGTGGGCTACTATTTTATATTGAAATGCTTAAACATATAATATATATATACGTTTAATGAATAAACGGATAAATAATAAGGAAAAATGTCTCATAATCTCCAAGAAGAAAATCGTTTGGACCCAATGGTCTAAACTACCCAAACTTTTGATTGAGCTTTTGAGGCTGAGCTTTAAAACAAAAGAAGAGCTTTCCCGTTTCCAAATCTATCCACACAGCAACGAATTTTTCATTTCTATTTCATTTTGTACGTTCTGAACTATCTAATTCATTTCTTTCCCTCACCTGAAGTAAGCAGCTGGTACGCTTTTAAACTTTCGAATGTAAAGAAAAATAAACTGATCGAGTAATAATATCGTTAAAAGTTAAGCCTATTAACAATTAAGTAAGTAAATTATATAATTACCTACGTTTTTTCGATGTTATCTCGATATGAATAGTAAATTAATTAAGAAAACAAATGAACAATCATTTATCATTCTATACAACTGTGTCATTTGGAATTTGTAGGAAAGGTTGTTCGTGTATTAGATTGATCAGGTTAATCAGCATCAAGGATCAAGTTTAAAAAAGATGTTTACTACGGGTAAAATGGGATTAGTTAAGTAATTAAAGAAGAAATTACATTTTATATGACTTTACCAGCCCTTTAATATGATATAATTTACCATTGACATGCATGTAAAAATAAATTATAATTGATTCATTACTTCTTAATAATATGTTTGTACTCCAAATTCGTTGGTAGAACATAGAGCACGACAAAATGTATAGGTACAAAGACCTTTATTGTAATACCTGTCTGTGTTCACAAAATAAAGATTGATTGATTGATTTCTTCTATATTTGTCAGAAAGGTAAGAAATGATTTTTTTAAAAAGAAATCATAATATTTATCAGCTATTCATTTAAGAATATTATCGATTAAGGTATGAGATAGTTACTTAGTAAACCTTAAGTTTTTCTTCTTTTATTTATTCATCAAAATATCATAAATCTCTAAAATTTATTAATACAACACTAGCGGCGCCCCGCTCCGTTCCGGTGGGAATACGGGGATAAATATACTCGCTGATAATGTATCTTTCCATTGACGATTTTTTTTTTTAAATCGGTCCCGCAGTTTCTGAGCTTATTCTGTACAAACAAAAAACCAAAACTTCTTTCCACTTTAAATATTAGTATAGACTATATTTCTTCTTGCAACTTTGCAGTTTTCGCATCACCTCGGGTTCAAAAGTACCTACCCTCTGTCAGTGGCGTGCAGTGGTTCGAGTTAGGGTAGGCCAGAGAAAATGTCAAAAAAACACACCACATTATTCAGGGTTGAAATGTGGTGTTTTTTTTTAATAGGCTATTAAAAAATACTCATTTCATTAAAACTCAACCCTGAATATAGTGGTAATTTTTTAAAATTTATTTGGACATTTTCTCTGGCCTACCCTAACTCGAACCACTGCACGCCACTGCCCTCTGTTATTCAGTAATAGAGTAACTTTCTACTAACGTAAAACGCTGTCGGAAGTAGTACTCAGTACTTCCAGATATTTGGTCCTACAAACAAACAAAGAATTTTACCTTTAGAAAGACAACGGAAAATGTCGTCTACCGCCAATAATTCACAATATAATTCAACTTTCATGTTACACAGAGACCGATCGCATTTATCTTAATATCAAAGTAGTTGTAAGTCGTAAGGTCGGGCAGTGGGTGTGCAAGCGCACGACTCCGGTAGTCCGGAGCTCGGGGAACAGGACCAGAGTTCACCGGCTCGGTGATTATCATATCAACGCTATGTGAGACGTATGTGTGTGGGAGGTGATATTTTACAGTGCGAACGTGGAAAGTGCTGAATATTGAAGCTTGGAATATTGGTATGTATGTATATATCTCCAAATAATTGCAAAATGCGTAAGATTATAAAAATATCTTGAAAGATTTTAAATTCTCGATAAATCTTCAACGGAACATTTGGAGTACTTTTTTACGCGTCATATTGGATAGTCTATAATATCTCGAAGTAAATCCGGGAAATTATGAACTGACGTAGACTGACGATATGTTGGCAACCTATCAGTGTACGGTTCTACTATTTATCGGATTTTCTGGCCTAGCCAAGTAGCGGAACATAGCGTACAAGGAACTTAGGGCCCCCCGACACGGATAGGTTAGGTTCGAATGGTAGGTATAGGATACAATTTTTTTTTTTAAATCCTGCAGACAGAAATAGAAGCACCGCACAGCAGGGCACCGTCCTCGTTTAGAATGTTGAAATTTTAATACTTAACGTTTCATTACTTGCTATTCTACAATTTCTCGAATGAATCCGTAAAAAAGTGTTGTAAATTTACAAATTTATCGAAAGTTTACAATCTTTCAAGATATTTTATAATCTTACGAAGTTATTTTCCGGTGACATATACATATATATGAGCGCCATGTTCCTATTTAAAAATGAAAATGTAGGTATACGAGGTTTTTCCTATTAATTGCTTGTAAGTTAAGTTAAGAAATTCAGGTTCTCAGTCAGAGAAAAAGTCTTTTCCGAAAAAGGTCTTTACTAAGTTTTTAGACCCAGTTAACTAGCTTGTTCGCATCCGGTTGCATTAAAATCGGTTCATTCATTTCCAAAAATAATGACTTGCGAGTTTGTATGAAACACTGTGAGGATAACGGTCTTAAATTGTTGAGTGCTTTTGGAATATATTTTTTTAGGATATTTGAAATAGGTTGGGCCCAGTAGGAAGCCACTTAAATAATTGCAGCATCAGTGGCGTTTATAACGTAGTTCCGTACTCGTGAACTAAGAGTTCCTATATCTTATAATCATACCACCAGAACTATTATTTTGTCCCTATAGCTTAGCCATAAAAGTGGCCTTAATAAAACGTACTGTTTTGAGGAAAACAACTGGCTACCATTTCAATTAAAAGAAGTTAAAAAAGTGTTAAAAAGTTTAGTAATATGGGTTCATCCGAAAAAAGCATGGAAATGCGACAAAAATGTACTTACTATAATTTCTCAGTCTAATAAAATAGAAATGCATACCTAAATATCGAATAGTTTTCAAGAGTTGTCGGGGCGTGCAAACTCACGGACCCTAGCCGGTAGTCGGGTGAAAGGACAAAGTTCAAATCCGGACTACTGCAACATATCAACATCATCTGCGCTGTTTTATTACATTTTATGGATTTAGAAGTTTTATCTACGTATTTTCGGAGCAGTGGTGGCCGAGTGGTAACGGCCCCGACTTACAAATTGTAGGTCGCGGGTTCAAACCAAGACTGGCGCATTACTTTGTGTAATTTATTTCATCACCACTGCTGTCAAAACGGTGAAGGAAAACATCGTAAGGAAACCGGCATGTCCTAGAACCAAAAATTCAAAGACATGTGACATTCACCAACCCGCACTGGGCCCGCGTGGTGGATTTAGGCCCATTCTCTCTCCTAGAGAGGAGGCCTGTGTCCCAGCAGTGGGAACATTAAAAAGCAGATTATAATCTTCGTTTTATGAAAGAGATTTATTATTATTTGACCTACTTTACATTTATTTCGGTGGCATAAAATCTATGCTTGAACTAAACACCATTAACTGCATCGTACTCAAATATGTGGTTCTTTCTTAAAAAGACCATTTCAGACAGTGATCTGCATGGACCTCATATAACGAATTATAAATGTGAGAAGCATGTAAATCGCTATGTTAGGGGTTCATGTAATGGCCTACCCAAATGTCCTTACTTTAGTATTGTTCGTCAAATCGATGAGCTCCTTAAAGTTCTAAGTTTGAGCTACACGATATCTAACAAATGCTTGCACTGTCTGGACTGGTCCACTCAAATGTGTGTGGCACTTTCCTCGAAAGACCACTGTATGGCCATTTGTATGGCCTACAGATAGTTGTTCCGGGTCTGGTTGTTTGTGCATGTGAAACTGTATGTTTGTAAGCGCAGCCACGACACAGGAGAAATTCCTAGTGTGGGGCAACGTTTTTTTTTTTAAAAGAAAGAAAGAAAGAAAGAAAAGAAACATCAGCCTACTTGGTTCTCATATTATTTGACCAGTACAAATTTATGGACTTCAAAAGAGACTTTGACCTCTTAGTAGGTAGCGTATAAAAGTGTTATTTACAACCTTCTTATAAAATAAATATCATTTAGACAGTTCGAAAAAGCTAATAAAGCCTTGTGCGATAAGACCGCCTATGTTGTTGCCACTTGTTTTTATAAATGTTTTATAAAAGTATATAATGCTCGTAAATATATATATATTTTTATATTGATATTTATACCAAGCAGATACAAAACAACACCCTTACATATAACCATGCACTTCTGAAACACTCTGTACCTATAGATAGATAGAGACACTCATACATACTCCTTAAAATATTTTCACATGGCGTTAGAAAAAATACATAACATAACTTCACGTCTATTTTCTAAAAATACTTAGGTTACAGCCTTACAGGTGTAACTATAGTGCCTTTTTACGGATGGAAAATCACCAAATGACTTCTTCCGCTCTGGGCGGAGCGGAAGGGAGTGTCAGACTCTAACCGACTAAAACCCACCCGTGTTCCTCCTAGTGCCCTTTGTGTTCCAGGGCCGCAGTGGCTCTTTCGAGGAAATTCTGCAACGTAACTATTGTACACCCACATTTCAGTTATTTCAAGTCCCGTGCCGGCTTGCCTAACGCCATCAACCGATCATAAACTCAGACACCAAACTACTTCTCAAAAATATGTAGGTACATAAACAACCCAGTAACAGTTTTCCTTTCGTGATAATCAAACCTAGGATCTAGATTAACACTTGCGACCACTAACGGCCAAAACCAATAACCGATCTATCACATACTGGAGATAGAAAAACAAATGAAACAACAGAAAACCTATATAATTTTTCTGTTGTTTCATTTGTTTTTCTATCTCCAGTATGTGATAGATCGGTTATTGGTTTCGGCCGTAAAGGACTAAACAGAGTTATTAACCTATTTTTTTCTGGGTAGGAAATCATCAAATGACTTCTCCCGCTTTGGGCGGGGCGGACCGCGGAAGGGAGTGTCAGACTCTTACTGACTAAAACCCACCCGTGTTCCTCAGTTCCCTTTGCATCCAAGGCGGTGACTTTTTCGAACAAATTCCGCATCAGTACTATATAACCTCATTTGTTACTAGCTTCTGCCTGCAACTTTGCTCGCATGTTTTACTATCCCAAGTGGGACGGAACCCTGCGCTGTTGTATAACAAGAATGCCAAGTCTTATTCGAATATCTTTAGCCATTAAGGCATGAAGCGGTAACAGCATGCCAGACAAAGTTACTTTGGTTTGTTCCTCGAAATGACTTCAAGAGATTACAGACTATCAAATTCTGATGCGTAAAAAAGTATCCCAAGTGTTTACTTAACAATTTGAATACTTCTTGATCACACAATAGCCCCGGGTAGACTAAAGAGCTGGAAGAGACTTCTTCGCCGCACGGAGGCCATCCAAGACCCTCCACCTAATGCGAGAACCAAGCTGTGAGAAGAACACCACCCACCAGCTCCCGACTACCTGCAACCCCAGGAACATCTGCCACCAAGACGTGATCTAAAGTGGCCTTATCGAAGGCACTGAATCGGTTACGCAACCAGGTAGGCCGCTGCAATCATAACCTGGCGAAGTGGTGTTTCATAGACCCGTCAGATATCCAATGTGTATGCAGCGCTCCTGTTCAGAATATGAGCCATATTGGAGTGCACCTATTTTTTTTTCAAACGTTGCCCCACTCAAGGAATTTCTCCTGTGTCGAGGGTGCGTTTACAACATACAATGATATATACACAATCAGCCAGACCCGAAACAACTATCTGTCTGTAGGCCATACAAATATTTGTTCCGTGCGGGAATCGAACCCACGACACGTAGCGCAGCAGCCAATCGCTCAACTACTGCGCCAACCGTGTCGTCAAATTCTATTGCACATGCACCTGTACTTTGGGGGATTTAATTAATGTTACGGACACTGCAATTAACTTAGCCACCTACTGGGCCGAAAAAATCTAAGGAGTTAACCGTGGACTCGAAAAGAAGAAGTTAAAAATTTATCGAGAGTTTACAATCTCTCTAGATATTTTATAATCTTACGCATTTTGCAATAATACGGTGACATTAAAACAGATAACACATTACGACGAGACCAGAATGGTCCTTCTTGAACGCAAACCCACGTTTAAGATGTGATAATCTAAATAGAACCTCCTAACTACTTTCCCATTAAATAAGCACCATTGTCATCTTGTTGATATTTAGTAAACTTAATAAGTATTTCGACATTTCATTAATTGCATGATTTCGCAAAGTTAACAATTAATTTGGTATCTGAAATCAATAGATAATGTTAATTGCTTTGACGATACGTGTTCACCTGTACAATTATCGAAAGATCTCAATAATTGGTCTTTACTTGATTAGAAAACTTGACTGTCCTTACCTACATCAGATTCTGTGTCCGATACATAATGTAACCTTTGACTAAATTAAAGTAATTTTACAACTCGAAAAAATGTGTTCTTAAAATAGTAAAACGACTTTACTAAACTCGCTAGATCCTTATCAAAACACTTACAAATTAAAAAGCTTGAAAGAAACGATCATTTTTTTTAGACTACGCACAAATTGTTTAAAAAAAGAACTCGGTAATACCAACTGAACATCTTCATACCAGCGGCGTAAAAGGTCGGAACGATTTGTAATTCCGGACTTAGCGAGCCTCCGTAAGGTTGGTATTAAATCGTAACTATTTACAATATTAATAGGTTATTTTGTACGTAAACTGTTCGCTATAAATACTGGTTTGTGCTCCCGCCACTAGATTAATAGTTGTTTTGAATCGCAAGATCGGGAGCCCGCGAAATTGTTTGAAGTTTTGTAATGTTGGTAATGTAAAATTGTAGTTTGGACTATTTTATTTTTATACCAGCTTCTACCGGCGGCATTGATCGAGTGAATGAAGAAGTAGTTTAAGTTGTCTCCTAGGTACAAGCCAAGTATTTCTTTAGACTTGAAAACGTAACAAACACAGAATACAGTTACTTTCGCAAATAGTAGATATAAAAGAAGATTTTATCCTGCAGTTTGAATCTGGCTGACAAATATTTTCTGCAGTGTGTCGCTGAATTTATCATACACTAGCAGCGCTCCACGGTTTCACTACCGCATAGTTCCCGTTCCTGTGGAAATAAGGGGATAAAATATAGCCAATGTCAACCGGGGATAGTGTAGCTGCCTAACGGTGAGAGAATTTTTCAAATCAGTTTAGTAGTTTCGGAGCCTATTCAATGTAAACAAACAATCAAATCTTTCTTTTTTATAATATTAGTACAGGAAAGCAGAAACTACAATAAAGCTAATTTGTTGATTAAGCCAGCTAATAACCAAAACATTAACCCATAATAAACCAATCCGAAGCGCCATTAAAATAAGTGTTACAATTAGAGCAGCCAATTACAAGAGCCTGTGTTTTAATAATCAGTGTAAAAATCTGCAGGAGTTACAAACAACGGGCTGCTTCGTGAGCCGTGATAGTAGGATTAACAGCTGTGAGGGCCAAATGAAATTATTTCGCCCCTATCCGCCATCTTCATTTCGCGGTATCACGCTAGGGCTGCGTTTGCGCAACATGGAGAAGATTTACGTCTTAGGAGATTTACGTTTAGGTCTTCTCTTATGAGGGGAAACTCTTTAGATATTTGCACTAGACCGAAGACACCGCCATTTTTAATTTTTGACGACACGGTTGGCGCAGTGGTTGAGCGATTGGCTGCTGCGCTAAGTGTCGTGGGTTCGATTCCCGCACGGAGCAAAATAATATTTGTATGACCTACTGATATTTGTTCCGGGTCTGGCTGTTTGTGTATGTGAGATTGTATGTTTGTTAGCGCACCCACGACATAGGAGAAATTATTAGTGCGGGGCAACGTTTAAAAGAAATCCAAAGAATGTATAGCCATAACTTAAATGAAAATGCTATTTAATGAGGAACGATGATGGTTTTCAGAAAATTCACGGCGACAGTTGGAACCTTTTCGGCGAGATGCCCGTCTTTGAATTACGTACATAACTTACAGGACGTTAACATCAATTTACCCAGTAGGTAACTTTATATGCGTTTTGGCAGGTGCCTTTTTTTTTTTTTTTTTCCGGATGGGAAATCATCAAATGACCTCTCCCGCTCTGGGCGGAGCGGAAGGGAGTGTCAGACTCTTACTGACTAAAACCCACCCATGATCCTTCTTGTGCCCTTTGCGTTCCAGGGCTGCGGTGACTCTTTCGAACAAATTCCGCAACCCTAGCAGGCACTGACCCTATGGGGCCCCGTCTTCTTTGCTGACGGCTCTTTGAGACGCGCGTGGAACACGACGCGCCGTCGACTCGGGCCTGGTTGCTATCGGACGGCGAGCTACCCATAGCTCGCCATCCGCAGGCCCGCGCCTACGGTGGCCGGGAATCGCCCTGCGTTTCCCGACGCCCGGGGCGTCTTCTTCTGTTGCGGCGGCTGGAGCGAGGGGCTTCCCTCTCTCGCACGCGCTCCGCCTCCTCCTTCGCTAGCATTACTGCTTCGCAGAAGGAGGCGACCGCTTCCCATGCCTCCTCGCTCCGGACCATGGCCCGAACCAGGGCCGGACGCGAGAGGTCGCCGCCGCCGATCGCCTCGACGAGGACACGGCGGTGCTCCGCCCAAGCAGGGCAGACCTCCACCGTGTCCTCCGGACGATCCACACAGTGATGACACCCGGACGTGTCCTCCCGCTGGATCCGACACAGGTACCTCCCGAAACAGCCGTGTCCGGTGAGCACCTGCGTCAGGCGGAAGGTGAGGACGCCGTGACGTCTCTCCAGCCACGCCTCAAAGAGGGGACTTATCGCCACAATAGTGGCGTGCCCAGCACTGGGTTGCGATAGTCGCTGTCTCCAAACCTCCGTGAGATCCCGCCGGAGCTCCGTCCGCTGCGCAGCAATTTGCCGCGGCAGCAGTGTTTCACCCCGGCTTAGCGCCTCCACGCGCAACACGTAAACGTGCGCGAGGGCTCTCGCCTCCAGATCCCACGGCAGCAATCCGGCAAGGAGATTCGCCGCCTCGCCAGAGACCGTGCGGTATCCACGGACTAGCCGAATGGCCATGACCCTCTGGGCCGAGACCAGGTGGCGCGCTGGCAGTCGTCTTAGCGACAGCGCCCACACTGGGGCCCCGTAAAGGGCCATGGACCGCACGATCCCCGCGTACAGCCTCCGGCAGGAGGCGTTTGGTCCCCCCAGATTGGGCAAGAGCCGCTTGAAGGCAGCCCCAGCCCGCCCCAGTTTGGGTGCCAAACGTCGGAAATGCTCCGCGAAGTTCCACCGGCTATCGAGGACGAGGCCCAGGTACCTCATCGTTGACCCGACGCCGATGTGAACCCCTCCTACCGTTACCTGGGTTCCCGGTGGTGGCCGGTTCCGAGGGCCATGAAAACACATGGCCTCGGACTTGTGTAGGGCCACCTCGAGACCCAGTTGCCGGATTCTGTCAACGACTATCGCAACCCCGCGTGTCATTAACTCAGCCGCCGCCTGGTGCGACCCCCCTTGCGCTAAAACCAGCGTGTCGTCAGCGTATCAGACAACGCTGACGCCGCGAGGGAGGTCGGCGCGCAGCACCCAGTCGTAGCCGATGTTCCACAGGGGCGGCCCCAGAACCGAACCCTGTGGAACACCGCACGACATCTCTCGCCGGTTCCACTCTCCCCGGTGACCGGGGTAGATGACGGCTCTATCCGTCAGGTAGTCCTCGACCACGCGACGGAGGTAGGTTGGCACCCGGTGATACCGGAGTGCCTCCCTGATGCAACTCCAGGGCAGGGAATTAAAGGCGTTGGCGATGTCAAGGGACACCGCCACGACCACCCCACCCCGGGAAATCGCCTCCCCCGTCGTGAGGGCTCTCACGCGCATGATGGCGTCCACCGTCGAGCGCCCCGTGCGGAAACCAAACTGATTCTCCGCCAGATCCGGCCCAGCTCTCACCAAGTGCTTGACGAGGCGGTTTGCAATTACTCTTTCAAAGAGCTTGCCCACCTCGTCAAGCAGCACGATGGGCCGGTATGCGGACGGAGAGTCCGCAGGGCGCCCTGGCTTCGCAATGAGGACCAGTTTCCCCGTCTTCCAGCGACGTGGGAACTGGCCCCTCTCCATGCACGCGCTTAGGAGCCCACGTAGTCGAGGCCCGAGAGCCTCCGAGGCCAGGACCCAGGCTTTCCCAGGTAAGCCATCGGGTCCTGGGGCGGTGTTTCTGGCCTTGAGCCTATTCACCGCCGCTCTCAGGTCTACCTCGGTCACCTCCGGAGTATCGTCGTCGTCGGTGTGGTCCGCATCGGGCACCGCGGGTGGCGGAGCCATGGGCGGGGGAGCATGGTCCCCTCGCAACGGGAACAGAGCGCTCACCACGTCCTCTACTAGCTGGGGCCGGAGACTCTGCGTCAACGGGGGGGCCCAGGTGCGGAGTTTGTTCCGCACCAGTTTGTAGGGCCTTCCCCACGGGTCCCCGTCCAGAGACTCCAGCAGCTCTCTGCGAGCCAGATCCCTGGCCCGCAAGATCCCCGCTTGGAGGGCGGTCTTCGCCGCTCTGTACTCCTCGTACAGCTCCGCCTCCCTGGCCTGCGCATTCGGAGGGCGAATGCGAAGCCGGCGATGCCTGGTGTACGGGCGACGCGCAGCAACGCACGCTTCTCTCAGCGTCGTCAGCTCGCGCGACCACCAGTACACCTGACGGCGGGCGCGTCCTGGCCGGACCCGGGGCATTGCCACGTCGCATATACCCGACATGGTCTCCCGGAACCACTCCGCCTCATCGTTGATGTCCGCAGGCCTGTCCGGTGGTGACACCCAGGCCTGCACGATCGAGGCTTCCAGGAGAAGCTCCCGGTCCAGCTGCTTCAGCGCCCACCGCGGACCACTCGGGGTCTGTCGGACTGGCGCGCTTGAGGTCTGGGCGGAGACGTCGAACCGGATATACCGGTGGTCGGAATAGGTCTCCACCTCCTCCACAACACGCCAGTCGACGACACGTGGCGACAGAGCGGGGCTGGCGAACGAGATGTCCACCACGGAGTCTGATGATGTTTAGGTAGGTACTACCACCTGGTGTATGTTATTTCGTCAATAAACCCTCATTAACACAACACGTTTCGATGTTACGAGAAATTACTTTATTTCAGATAATGAAATATTTGATTTAATAATTTGTACATTATATAAAAATATTTTATAAATAATCAATATTATAATACTATTCTATTTTTTTATTCTATATACATATTAATTACATTTATAAATATTTGTATTAAAAATTAAAAAAAACACTAGTCCACCACATAAAATAGTAGCCAACCGGTATCGGGAACAGGGTTCAAGCTACCGGCGGTCAGGGCTCCTGAGAGAGGAACCTCCTAACAATACGAGCCATATCCAGGTGGACTACTTTATAGATCACCTTGGAAGCCCTTGATATTATTATTATTAATTTCTTAAATACAAGCCATTCCAAATAATCACTACATAGTATAAAACAAAGTCGCTTCCCGCTGTCTGTCCCTATGTATGCTTAGATGTTTAAAACTACGCAACGGATTTTGATGTGGTTTTTTTATTGGATAGACTGATCCAAGAGGAAGGTTTGTATGTATTATTATACATGCATAATATAGTAGAGATTTAGTATCAGCATTGTACCCGTGCGAAGCCGGGGCGATCACTAGTAATATATATACTTAGATTTCAATGGGATGAAAAGTGGGGGGAAGCTTACCTGGCATCGAAATATTCTTCCACATCGCTTTCATCGCCCAAAACACTGACAGCATTGCCATGTTGCATTGCAATGCTGATTCTTTGGCCGAAAAAAGGCGGCCAGTAATTCTAATCAAACGAATTACTTATTCATTTTATTCTATCAAATAATAAAATTCTATCAAATAATAAACGTAACACTGCATTTCTTTGAAAAACACATCATGAACATGTCGAAGCCCCCAGGTAACCGCTAAAAACTAATCTATTCCTCCCATAAACAATAAAAGCAAAATCTCTCGCGAACCCTGCGCACGCGCACAATTTGTTGTCCGATCAAATTGAGATCTCTTTATATCGGCACAAGAACGCCTGCGCAGCTAAATTGAACTAACTGTACTCGGTAGATGATTGTAAATATTTGTGTTCGGTTAAAAATAGCAGTTGATAGATTGGCTTCGGACTTAGATTACTGTTGGTATTATTTACCTGTAGTCTGAAGATTTACTATGAGTCTGGAGTCAGGGCTTTCTATAGAAAGTACTACATACATTTTCGTTTCTTAAGACCAAAAGTAACAGCTGCAGGGACCAGGGATGGATTTTTTCAGCCCCGGGTATGGCGTGTCTCGTTCCACGCGCGCCTCAAAGAGTTGTCAGCATAGAAGACGGAGCTCTATAGGGTCAATGCCTGCTAGGGTCAAATTTATTGGGAAGAGTCACCGCGGTCCTGGAACACAAAGGGCACTAAAAAGAACACGGGTGGGTTTTAGTCTGTAGAAGTCAGACACTCCCTTCCGCTCCACTCAGAGCGGAAGAAGTAATTTGATGATTTCCCAGCCAGGAAAAAAAAAGATGGATTTTGAAGGTGAAGAAATGCTTGCAGTGTTCGGTCCATGGATGGGTGGCCATCTTAATGTACCGAGATCCCACCATGCCTCGGTTAAGCTGTTAGTATCGGCTGTCATTTGTAGATCTTCGGCATTCGCTATTGATAGTCAGGAGCCAGAAAATCTGACAACAATATTACTAAAGGGTACCATGTTATCCAGAGAGTTCAGATAGATGGTCGCCTCATGTAAAACAATCCGACTCTAACATCATCATCTGCCTAGCCTATATTGGGGTCGACTTCCAGTCAAGCCGGATTCAGCTGAATAACTAGTATTTTACGTGAAGCAGCTGCCTATCAGACCTGCACAACCCATTAACTGGGGAACACGGTACTTTTTGGAAAGACTGGTGTCTGATTTTCTGGCTTCTAACAATCCGTAACGACTGCCAAAGATCTCCAAATGACAGCCCGGACCAACAGCTTAGCGTGCTTTCCGAGGCACGGAGATGTTTCGTTATGTTAAGATGGTCAACGATCCACAGACCAACCTCGGCAAGCGTTGCTTTACCTCGAAGATCGACCCGTGCGGCTGTTATAATATAGCCCACGAGCTCCTCAATCCGACTCCAACATAGTTGGGTAAAAATAACTAAACGGAAGTTTAAAAAATATCGTTTTAATTAAATATCAAAGGCGGATAAAGTAAGCTTTGAAGTAATATAAAAATAATTATATCTTATCTTTTAACAAAGTTTAAAAGGGCTATCGAATTTAGTGCTTGCCACTTTGCCGATTATTCGACCGGCTTTGATAAGGGTATGCGGAACATGCCATGATAAGCAGTAGGTCAGAAAGAAAAGATTATTGGTACTTAACAGTTTAATCGCTTTACGTGATAATGAAAACAATTAACAATGCACTTTGTTAAAATGTTTTGTTCCTTTAAAATGTATATTTTTTTACAGTTGCACTTTTTTGTTGCGCTCTGGTCGGAGCGGAAGGGAGTGTCAGATTCTTACTGACTAAAACCCACCCCTATTCCTCCTAATGAATGCCCTTTGCGTTCCAGGGTCGCAGTGAGTCTTTCGAATAAATTCCGCAACTTCACAGCTGCACATACAATCAGACTTCAGATATTTAGGTAAGCTTTTACAGTAGTACCTCATAACAGTAAAAGCTTACTTGAAAGTCGCTTTTCACTTAGCGATAAACTTACTCACTGTGTCATTTTGTGACGTCGTTCTTGGATAATAGTTTTGTCTAGCAGTACAGTACAGCAGACTCTGATCTTATTACATTTATCATACAAACCAATTTCACGCAAACAACTCAAGACAAAATTAACTACGAAGACTTTACTGTAATATTTAGTCAAATTGCTTTTTAAAGTAATTCTTCACGAAATAATCCTATCACATGTTGTAAAAAAAATCTAATATCTTAACACATTTGAGTCATTTTTTTTTTATTTTGTTTTTTTTGACATTTTGAGTTGGCCTACCTCATAAATCTTAACGGTTACATATTTGAAAAAATATTTTGTTTCCTTAGATACTAAGATATTTCCTCCACAATATACAACTCGACGCCAAATAACCTGTTCTAATTAACCCACATGCAAACCGAAAATAATCACCCTGTACAGACAATCCTAACAAAGTAACCAATCTCACACTCCATTTGAGATAACAGATACAGCCTGATGCTGTTGGGTACCTCGTTAGACCAAATGGGGGATTGTCACGAAGAGAGCCACCATATTTATGTTGTCAGTCCCCCGTTGTTCCGATCAGGGTGGCTGATTGTTAAGACCTTGCTGTAATCTGGCTGCGGATCTGTTTTTCGTATTGCTTGTTGATTAGTTTAGGAAATCGGGAACTTGTTTAGAATTTGATTATGTAGTCGAATTTTTCTTGTATTGAAAACCACGAATACTAACAAGGTGTACTCTGGTTTTTAGAAATAAATAATTGACGCGTCACAAATGAGACGCAAGCCAAGTGACACAATCGACTGTGACATAGAAAATAGATACTAATAATTAAGTGATTATGAACAGGATCGTATGAAAAGGGGACGAGAAAAGAATTTATTGAGCATACAGAAATTGTTAAAATCGCTGTCAATGGGAAAAGTGTTTGGTTTGACAATTATTCTAATACCTGAATAAGTTTTATCGGGTTCTATTGAAAGCTAACTTCAACATAATTCGGACTCTCAGAATTAAAGGGGCTTAACTCCAAATTCGTGTTACTTAAAAACATACTCTAAAAGTCAGTGATGAAAAAGATTCTGAAATATGACTGGGAAACGGGCAGTTTATACATAGGTCTCGCGAGATATGTATTTGTTTTTTTACCCAACACTTTTTAAAGATTTTAATTCTTGCTCATTTGCCAAAATTTTCGAGTTAGGTCCCTTTAATTCTAAGGGTGCTATTTGTAGTTGTGCACAGGCCAAGCAGATTAATTTAACGATGAAGACTATGATGCATTTTACTCACACAAACCCGTAAAATTAATTTTTCGCCAAGCCGTTCCCGTCCAAATTACTGCCCATAACAGGCCATAACTCGTGATCGCTTCCCGTAATATTTTTAAAGTTAAATGGCTGTTAAAGAGCATACTGGCTGCTAATAGCAAATAGTACCGGTAAATCACAGTAATTTAGAAAATCTATAACATAGAGGAAGGACGGAGCCAATGCATCACAAAATTGAGCACTCTGTAAAAAAAGCAAAGGTGACTGTGCGATCAATCCCTGACACTTTTCTGCGGCTTTAGGGAGGCCCGTCTACAGTCTCTAAAGGAATTTGCACCAAAACGCTTTGTACAGAGGGGGTTCATAGGTAATTTTAGAAGAAACGGGGTGTTCTGTGTGTTGTTAATGATCATCGGAGTGGTTTTAGTGAGGTAAACATTCTACACACCTAGGTCTTTTCCCCGAAATTTCACGCGCCTTTTGAAGGCCCCTCTACACCAAAACTAAGTTCGTATTGACAAAAGTAACATTGCAACCATGAGTCGTGTACCAATCAGAATATATAACTTAAAAGACAATTTTCCGCACGATGTTTTATCTCATTTATATTTGTTTAAGCGTTTAATCTTCACAGTCGGAAATAGATCGCTCAGTTCATTCCTCTAAGTCTTGGTATACCCAGCCATTGAGTAAATCGATGGTAAATGCCTCACCTAATGGTTGAGCTAACTGGTACAAATCGATTGTTGGAGTCAATCGATTTATGATTTCAAGTGACGCTGGATCGAGAGATCTAGACATTTGAGTGGTGACTGTTTGCCTGGATGACGTCATTTGTTTCCGTGATTTTAATAAAGTAGGTATTTTGTTTAATGAAGTATCTAAGCAGGGCGATATTGATAGATTGTGCTTTATGTCATATAGTTGATGGCCTTAATAATGGATTTCTGCGTTTTTATATTCGGTAAAAGCTATAGGGTATTACTATTAATACGCAAAGCCTTCATTTGTTGCTAGCCGATTCCATTCTCATTTGAAACGGATTGCTGACCAAATCTTGAATCGCATATCTACTATATTACTAAGTATCCGATTATTATAAATCTATAACTATTAAAATAAATGTTGTTGCCCTTTCAGATTGACCATCGTCAGTGACCTGCCGGCAGATAGCGGGTAAGCACAGAGCTATAGCTAATGCATATCATTACATCTACTGAACACTTAATAACAACTTACACGAACATGTGAGAAACTTGAAGATGATTTATAAAGCTGTATATAGCATAAGCATGATCAGCCCTTTAATGTTCCCACTGCTGGGGCACAGGCCTGTTGTCTAGGAGAGGGAATGACCCGTAATCCACCACGCGGGCCAAGTACGGGATGGTGAATGACACATGTCTTCGAATTTTTGGTTCTAGGACATGCCGGTTGTCTCACGATGTTTTCCTTCACCGTTTTGAGAGCAGTGGTGATGAAATTAATTACACAAAGTAATGCGCCTTGCTGGGTTTGAACCCGCGACCTATAATTCGTAAGTCGGGGCCGTTACCACTCGGCCACCACTGCTATAAAGCTGTGCGTAAACCTACATCAAGAATACCTAGTCAACTTACTATCTCAGACAGGCTCTATGAAAAGATAAGTCTCCTGTTGGGCTCTTTTTTGAATAAAAATAGTGACGTCTCACTCAATAAATCTAAAATAGCCTACAGCCAAATATAGTGTAGAACAGCCCTTGTTCAATGTTGTCGTAAATATACACGTTCAGTCTTATTTATAAAACTTTTTAACCAAATAGTTTGTTCAAATACTCATTAGCAAATTTAAAATTTAAATTCGCTACATAAGTAATAAAAAAAACTAATGTTATCGTTAAAAACGTTTTTACAAGGGCCAACAAAGCATTATTATGTGTTAATTAACTTTATTTGAACACAAGATAGCCTGTATCTTGTCTATTTGTATAAAATATCCATACTAAAAGAAGTAAGTAAATTGAAAAGCGGCGCCGGCGCCGCAGCGTAGTGTTTCTACGATCTGTGAACGTACGTAAATACTTACTTAAGCGCTTGTTCATTACCAACATAACAAAACATGAACACGCAAAGGTAGTTAGTTAGGAACGCGTACCACGAGGCTAAGAACACACGTGCAACTATTTAAAAATAAACATTATATCTTCTTTAAAAAAGAAATACAGTCTGCCCAATATATCTTGATAAACGGAAAAATAAGAAACTAGAATAAAAAGGTACTGAGTTTGACGTAACGCTGACATTTGCCACAATAAGCGTCGCCACTCTGTTACCAATTTATACTTGGCAATCTGTACTTAACTTCCATTTAGTTTAATTAGGGTAAAAACAGGATATGAGTATAAAACGAACTCTTGCTATCCGCTACAAAGCTTGGGAATGCGAATCCGTCGGTGGATAAAGCCATAAAAAGGAATAAGTAGCTACCAAAAATATTTTACGGCATCTTTACTGGCAGATGTTTGCAAGTTTTGCGCGGTTTCGTAAATTGTTATGACATCAACTGTAACGTCAAATGAAGTGGCTGTATGTTTATGCCCTGTGCCTTTTTAAGTAGGGTATGGAATTAGTAGATACTACTCGTAAGAGCGTAGTAATCATTTAGTATTTCTAACTATTTATGAATCATATTGCATATTGGGAAGTATGCATAATACTGAAAACTTCACAATATTTAATAAATATTTCTATAATGTTCTGCTGTCTTGATGTTAAAATTCCAATGTTTTTAAAGTTTAATTCCGACAAGCACAGAACTATGTCATTATTTCCAACAATTATGAACATTGTACAAAATACAGAAATGTCAATAAATAAGCCACCTGTAAAGTAAGGATATAAAAAAAAATTGTAGTTAGTTATATCATTTAGAGTGAGCGCTTGCATATTCCTGGTTTTTCTTTGAAATAACTTTGTTTTCATTGGATGGGTTACAAAACTGTTAACAACGGTGAATTACATAAGACTATCTATCTACTGAGATCATGGTTGGCAAATCACAACAATCTTGAAGAACGCTACCCTTTGTTAAGTCAGAAATAAGAAAACCGATGCGGGAGCAGGCAATACTGCGTTCCTATAAATGAATTCATCTTCCTACGCACATGTGCACAATTTGATAAGGGTTGAACCAGAATCGCAACAAGATTAGTGTATTCATGTAAATCTCTGCACTGTATATATAACTGTGTCTATCTGCCTAACCTCATCTCAACTATATTGAAGTTGGCTATGAATCTCAATAATCTTTATTTGCATTGCACAATGTATACTTACGTAGTAAGATAAAAAAAGAAGTTGTGATCAATTTGGCGGCGTGCTGTGCATAGCAAAAAAATAAATTTGTGTAGGAATGAGGAAGCTTTAAATAGCTAAACTTATGTTTTTCTAAAATAAATACTATATTAGGAACTCTCTATACGTTATATTTTATCGTTTAAATATTCGTTTAGACTATAATAGCATTTTATAATTAAAAAAAAAATGTAAATAACAATAATAATAATATTTTATTTCCGAACAATAACACAAGACTGAGTAAAATGATGAATAGCTGCAAAAGTATAAACTGTAGCGCAGCTAACAATGCCCTTCTCTAGATACAGAATGGAATGATGTTCCACGTAAAAAGTGCTCTGCATAATAGCATAAAATCAGCCTTTTTTAATGTTCCCACTGCTCGGACACAGGCCTCCTCTCTAGGAGAGGGAATGGGCCGTAATCCACCACGCGGGCCCAGTGCGGGTTGTTGAATTTCACATGTCTTCGAATTTTTGGATCTAGGACATGCCGGTTTCCTTCACCGTTTTGAGAGCAGTGGTGATGAAATAAATTACACAAAGTATTGCTCCTGTCACAAGGATCATATTATCCAATCTCTCAATAGTAATTGGTCGAAAGGTTGAACATATCGCACTCTCAAAATGAAAGAGGCGTAACTCAAAATTCCTGTTACTTATAATTTTGCTATAAACTGAACGTAAAAAACATACTCTAAAACGCAGTGATGAAAAAAAATCCGAAATATGATCGGGAAAGGGACAGCTTATACATAGGTCTCGGGGGATATTTTTTTCCCAAAACTTTTTTAGGGTTACAACCCTAGCCAAATGGCAAAAAAACGGAACCCTTATGGATTTGTCATGTCTGTCCGTCTGTATGTAACAGCATGATGTGAATGAGATGAAAATTCTAAAAAAAATGAGAACATATAACTTTACTTAGCTGTAATGTTCAAACCAATTTTCGTTGGTAGTATCTACCAACAAAAATTGATTTGAACATTACAGCTTATACAGTGTGAAATCTTAATGGTTGTTTTCCCGCGGCAGGACGATTACCCATCAGTAGTACACTCTAAACACAAAGTTAAACTAAAAAAATAAATGTTTTTTTATTTTTCAAATCATTAAAAAGTGTTCATAAACTCGAAAGAGCGAGAATAAATAGTAGTGCACTAGACATAAAGTAGGTAGATACCTACTTGAGACGCACGTACCGCCGCGTACCTACATATCGCGCGATGCACTACTGTTGGTTCAAGTCGCTTTCGAGTTTTGTTTATCACAATTGTTAATCTGCCATTTATGGAGTCTAATATTTTTTATATATATAAATAGATTGTATTACCGATACAAACTCATTTCGCTTCGGGAAAACAACCATTAAAATTTCACACTGTATACTTTTAGAAACATAAGATTTTAACAGTGAACTACGGACCCCTTTACTATGCGTGGTCCGACACGCACTTGGCCGGTTTTTTTAATTTGAATTCTTGTTCTTTGCCAAAAATTGCAATTTTTTGAGTTAGGTCCCTTTCATTCTAAGGGTGATATTATCGAGCCATTGTAGTCCGCTGGCATTTGTGTTACTCCATCTGACATTTAAAGTTTATTCCAAATTAACGTTTAATTCGTATACTGAGATAACCTGGCTGTTATTATTATCTATAGAAAGGCTTTTCAAGAATTTCGACCGTTAAACCATTAATATTATTCATTCGGTTGAGATTCGTTTGAGGATAAAGAAGTTAAATGACTTGCCATCTTAGTGTTGTGGCTTTTGTGATGTTGTTTCAGGGGTGTGGAGCCTTTTGCGATACACAGATGGACAATATCTACTTTAATGGAGATACGATAAAACTATATCACAACAATAATAACTTTTTTTTAAGTGAATACTTCTTTAGTCGCGTTGGGCAGTTCTTGGTAGGGGGAAATCTTATGAGTTCGCGTCACCGCCATGCTCATGACTCATGCGTAGGTACGAGTATAAGTGAAATTGAATGGATTTAGTAAAAAGTTCAATGTGCACTCGTATATACTCTGCATTGTTGAAATAGTGTTTTTTTATTATTATTTTCATTCAAACATTATGAAATTTCAAATTGCAATATTAAAAGTTTTCACTTCTGTCAGCAGTCCCTACAATTGTCTTTTTTTAGCTAGCCTGTACTTGTGTCCCACTGCTAGGCAAATGCGTCCCCTCCTACCATATCTCTGTCTTGGGCGATCTCTGGCCAAGTTTTCTCCACAATCATATATCGTCATATTTACTGTAGACAAAAAAAATGTGTTCATATATACACCTCAACAATTCGAAGTAATTAGCGTGGCCACTAACACTAATGGGACAGGAAAGTATTGGTAATTTGATGAACTGTACACACAAAAATAACAAAACTTATTTGTAACCTTTCATTAGGTATATAATGCACACGGATCAACTTTAAAAATGACAAACATTTTCAATCATAGAAAAATCCTAAAAAGGTTTCGTTTAATATTATATACAAGTTAAACATTAGATAAGATAGTGAACAAAATGTATATTCATCCAATCATAACACAACACAGGTAGTTTAATTCAATGTTACACCTATATCAAATATATTACTTCATGTCACAAAATGACATGAAAACCTTCGTTCATGTCATTTTGTGACATGAAGTATCGAACATATCGATCAGCAATTTATATAATAACAAAATCAAATTTTAACTCTACATGAATTTACCCATAACAAAAAGGTACCAACATGAAATAAACAAACAAGAACAAAGTAAACTGCAACTCTGCAAATGTAACTCTAAATCATTTCGATGAACGAAACATTTTGAGATATGTCGGAAACTAAAGTACTATCGGTACAGTAATTAATTTTGTTTATCAGACAACGAGAAATACCTGCCGCTGGATATAATTTAGTGCGCGCTAGCCATTATCCCGGTAAGCACGTTGCCACTTTTTGTTGCAACACTGTTTTGTACTACAAATTGAGTAGGCAGAGATTTTAACGCATCTGGGAAATAAAGAACATAGAATGGTTATTTATAACACATAGCTTTCAGTTGGTAAAAGTATTATTTGGTACATAAACCTAGTTTAGAAGTCAAGGTTTTGATTTATTGTAAGTCTATTTAGCCACATATTGTTGTGTACAAATATTGTTGTCGTATACAGAAATAAATTATTATTACTATTATTTAATATTTATAGACAACTTTTATTCTAACTAATTATTACTACACCTACCTACTACCTAGACCTTTACTCTTAGATAGAAAAAAATCTTCTTAACTAACTAAAGATGGCGTCCAAAAATTCCCCGGCATCACCGGCCACTGGTAATGTACCCACAAGGCTTGCAGCATTGTCACGCTGTATGGCAAAGCTTATCCTTTGTCCAAGTTAAATGCCAGCCTTTGGGTCATGCGAAGTGTCAACTAAACATCTTGACAAATCATGATTATAAACGAGATACTAACCCTGAATCAAAAAATAAATCAGCTGTTTCATGCAAAATGCAATATTGACCCAATATAAATACATACCTACATACATATTATATACATATAAAACAGCTTTTTTTTTCGATTTTCGGCAAATGAGCCTGTATAATTGAGACGATAGGCAAGTTAGTTCGGGATCTTAATTCGCACTTAATTCATTCCGGGATAAAAATTGAGATTGCAATTAGCTCAGTGACTCTTGTTATTATTAGCTCGCTTGTTATTATTGGTGTCGGTATGACGTCGATCCTTATTTACACCTGGGGCCGTATTATGACCTCTTAAAACCATCATGTTTTCGGTGTGAAAAAGAGACGGAGCTATACAGGACGAATAGCACTATCCTTTTCTCACACAGAAAACATGATGGTTTTAAGATGTCATAATACGGCCCCAGGCGTAAAGAGGAGCTCGTGACTAAACAATAAGCCGTTGGTTCCTGGCTGTCATTTGTAGATCTTAGTCCCGTCATTACGGATTTTCAGATTTCAGTAAATCTGACTCTAATCTTTCCAAGAACTACCATTGCTGCCGAGTTAATGATTTGTGGAGATCTTATAGGCAGCCGCACTACGTAAAATGCTGGTATTCAGCTGATTCCGGTTTGACTGGAAGCCGACCCTAATATAGTTGGGAAAAGGCCTAAGCAGATGATGATTTAAATGAGATATGAGATGAGATAGACTATTCCACACACACCAAGCTACCGCACTAGAACCACTGTCTACAAGAGGGATAACAGAGCCATTACCATATCACCTGTGTCAGTTCAGGTCTATGGGTACTGGCGCCATATTTCCGATTAACTTGTTCATAATTAGACAACCCCAACAAATCACTAAGGAAATAAACACATAATTTAAAATACTGCATGCTTATTTCCTCCGTCCGGCTTCCAGTCCCTGTATTTATGACCGACACTACACAGATTACCGCTTACAGCATCCTACATAACGAGTCAGCCAATACCGAAGAACATTTCTCTCTAACGCCATAAATCCAAACTAAACGCTTTGTTATCACAAAATTTAACATCTAAACTACTCGTTTCCCCTGATAAGTTGTTATAAATAACCTCAAAAATCAGATAAAATACATTAAAGCGAGCTGTATCGTGAATCGCTTAATTAAACAGTAGTAAATCTGTCATTTGAGCCTTCTGTGGGGCTTTAAAGCGCTTTCTCCTTAAACTGTGCGTTTAAACCCTTATCTGAGGGCCATTATATCACTAATAGAGGCTGGTTTATGTGGATGCAACGAGGTAGGAAGCGTGTAACGGTCAAGATTGATAGGTCTGGTCAGCAATTGTGTTGAAGATATTGTGACGATGGTAGCCTCCTTGGTTGCAGCACACTGGCTGACATTGTTTGTCGATAGAACTTTGGAAGTATCTGGCAAAAGAATAAAGAGTATTTTGAATTATGAATGCGGAAAATATGATTTGGTTTTGTAAAAAAGTCATGTAGTAGCGCTCTTATAGAGCAGATGCCGTAAATAAGCACAAAGTTATATCCCAAACTGTGTTTTATTCATTAGAATAATAAGTAACACTAGGGGCGAGGTTCCCTCGTGTTATAATATTGATGATTATGGACAAGCAGTTTTTATTTTCTATTTGATATAAGGTCAAATTCAAAGTGTTCACTCACAGAATAGCAATGATCAAATTAATTATGGATTCGTATTTTGCAAAAGTTTGATGTTAAGCATTTCAACTTTTACATAAATAATTGTTACTTGTTACACACTAACTTAACTCTTTCTTTGTAGCAAACGTGATACCAGTTCATTGTAAACACTGTAGGATTGTAATCAATCTTTATTTGATTATAAACAGTCGAAATAATGTGAAATAATAATATATCCGTATCTGATTGAGAAGAAAGTGTTTATCAAGAGTATTTTTATCTATAGAAATATAATAAAGAGGAAAGATTTTATTGTTTGTTTGCATTGAATAGGCTCCAAAATAACTGAACCGATTTGTAAAATTATTTCACCAATGGAAAGCTACATTATCAAGGAGTAACATAGTCATATTTTATCCCCCTATACTCACGGGAACAGGAACTACGCGGGTGAACCCGCGAGGCACTGCTAGTTTATAAGGTGTGCTTACGGTGTTTACAATAATCTGGTGACAAGTACATAGTCATCCCTGATGACTGATGTACGTCCGACGGACTCTAGGACGAAACTGTTGCGGAATCTGTTCGAAAGAGTCACGTCAAGCTTCCAAAAGTAAAAAAAAAAAGGACAGATGGGTTTCAGTCAGTAAGAGTCTAACACTGAGTGTTAGAATCAGTGGTGGCCGAGTGGTAACGGCCCCGACTTACGAATTGTAGGTCGCGGTTTCAAACCCAGCCAGGCGCATTACTTTGTGTAATTTCTTTCATCATCACTGCTCCGGTGAAGTAAACATCGTAAGGAAACCGGCATGAACTAGAACTAAAAATTCGAAGACATGTGACATTCACCAACCCGCACTGGGCCCGCGTGGTGGATTACGGCCCATTCCCTCTCCTAGAGAGGAGGCCTGTGTCCCAGCAGTGGGAACGTTAAAAGGCTGATTATGCTTATGCTTATGCTTACTCCCTTCCGCTCCGCCCAGAGCGGAAGAATTCAGTCCCATCCATAGTAAAGACATTTCCTTTCAACACACCACATTTCTAGGCGGCCCATCCATTTCTTAACCTATCTCCATGGCAACAGACGTAGACTAAGGGCCTCCAGTGCCCAGTGGCGTGCAGAGGTTCGAGTTAGGGTAGACCAGAAAAAATGTCCAATAAAAAAACGCACCACATTATTCAGGGTTGAAATGTGGTGTTATTTAAATAATATAAAAAATAAAAAAATAATAATAAAAAAACTCATTTCATTAAAAATCAACCCTGAATAATGTGGTTATTTTTTAAAATTTATTTGGACATTTTCTCTGGCCTACCCTAACTCGAACCACTGCACGCCACTGCCAGTGCCCGCCGGCAATACTTAGTGATCATCGATATTACCTTATTTTCACAATCTATACTTAATACGCACCAGATTAGCCAGATCTCTGATAGGTATTATGCTAAAACAGCTGTTCCTTGTGGCATTTTCGTGATAGGCCTATTGTTAACCCTTAAATGCATAGCGATGTTGATCTGCATCGTATGTTTAAAACCTCATATATCTTTATGTAGCAACCATAACGGTCATTTTTTTTAAATTTAAACTTTTCCAAAACTATTTTATCGTTTCCGAACACAAGTACCTAATAGTGATTGATTACGCTGCGTTATAAATCAAAATTAATTTTAAGTACCCTCTTTGACATGTTATTTTTTTGTGTTCATTTCTATTGCATACTTATTTTATTCCTATCTCGTCTCATTTTCTATCCTTGAGAATGTACCAACTATATAATGCTAAAAATTAAAAGTGTATCTTTTTTTTGTCATTTCATGTAGAAAATCTCTGGACTTCTTCTACAATCCCCACGAATCTGTTTGGTAATGTAGGTGAAGTATATGAGATCCATCGAATTCCTTAGTTTACCAAATGAAGCTATCATGATCAATTATATCATATTCAATAGTACATAAATACATGATCGTTATTTATGTTCAAGACTGCAAATTTCCTTTGTGTTACATTAATTAAACATCCCATAACTTTCTAGAGACCTCTAAAAAATTTACACCTGAGGAACACCTTGTTTATTTTTTGTCTCTTTCCATCACACCGATTCCTAATACCTGTGACAAGGACGCAGTATTCTTCCAATAATTGGCATAGGTTTTTAGACACATTGTTGATCCTTGTAAGTTTATTGATCAATAAATAGAAAATGCCAGTGTTGTAAGGAATAAATTATACCATAACAATATAATTAGTTGAGTTAATTTGAATGAGTTATTCAAAAACTTTATTGGTTAACCTAATAGTACCTATATCAGTTACAAGAAAGCATTCAGGATATTTTAAACTTTAATTAGGTGGCATAAAGTTATTTTTCACGTAACGTGTTCAAAATAAAAGTATAATGTTTATTCTAAGTAGTAATTATGTCTTAAACAGCTTGTAAATGGAAATGAGTATCGAGCAATTGCCGGTATATATTATAACACAATTAGTTTGATCTCACTTGATAGATACGCGACGTGTTCGATTCGGCAAGCAAAATAAAAACGATCACAGGGCTTGTTGTACGCGGGCACCGTAGGCGCGGGCCTGCGGATGGCGAGCTATGGGTGGCTCGCCGTCCGATAGCAACCAGGCCCGAGTCGACGGCGACGAGTGTTCCACGCGCGCCTCAAAGAGCCGTCAGCAAAGAAGACGGGGCCCCATAGGGTCAGTGCCTGCTAGGGTTGCGGAATTTTTTCGAAAGAGTCACCGCAGCCCTGGAACGCAAAGGGCACAAGAAGGATCACGGGTGGGTTTTAGTCAGTAAGAGTCTGACACTCCCTTCCGCTCCGCCCAGAGCGGGAGAAGTCATTTGATGATTTCCCATCCAGAAAAAAAGGGCTTGTAACAAAGTTATGGTGGAACTTTTAAACAATTTTAACCAAGGCCCATATTCCAAGTCGTGTCCTTTTTTTTTTTTTTTAAGTCAGACTCTTCCGCTCTATTCTTTCCGGCAATTCTTATTATACTGTGTGCAATCTCCATGGCGCCCGAACTTATTATATAATTTCTTCTATGTTTCTTTTATTTGGAGAACACACCTTCTTTAAAATATATTGTGTTTGTCACTTAACCACAGGCAACCACAAAAAAATATTACATTTGGCGTTACTTTTAGTGTCAGACTTTTATTGACTAAAACCCACCCGTGCTCCTCCATGTGCCCTTTGCGTTCCAGGGCCGCGGTAACTCTTTCGAACAAATTCCGCAACCCTAGCAGGCACCGACCCTATGGGGCCCCGTCTCTGGTGCTGACGGCTCCTTGAGGCGCGCGTGAAGCACAACGCGTCGTCGACTCAGCCTGGTATCGGACGGCGAGCCACCCACGCTCACCGTCCACAGGCATCAACCACTGCGCAATAGCACAGCGGCCGACTTGTCTCTGGAGGAGGCCGAAATGGGACCATTACTGGCACTCCATTTCAGCCCCCTCCCGAGTACCGGGAGTCGCAGCACCCACAGCAGAAGCGGCAGAAGCGGCGACGGAAGCCGCGGCGGCGGCAGAGGCGGCAGCGGCGGCGGACCTCTTGCCCTTGGTCGGGGCGGATGGCGCGCAGGCCCTTCCCCCAGCCCAGTGCTCGGCCGGCTTGCCAACAGCCGCACATGCACTGCAGTGCGGCGTGGCCTCGCACGAGCCGGCCCGATGACCGGGCTGACCACAGCGGAAACAAAGTCCACTGCGGTCCACCTCCGAGGGGCACATAGCTCCCGTGTGGTTGCCCACATGGCAGCGGTAGCACCTCAGAGGTCTGGGTTCCAGCAGTTTTACCCGCGCAGAAACCCACCCCACCAAGAGCCTTCGACCCTCCGACACTGTTCTGGCCGCCGTCACGGGGCAGCTCACCACAAGGGTTTGCATGCCCGTGTTGTCAGGCCGGAGGGTGCCCGCCTTGACGAGCTCGGCAGAGCACCCCCCAGTCCTGGCGACGGCGGCCACAACCTCCTCCTCCGTCACGGAGTCATCCAGGCCCACTATGCGCATGTCAATGCACTTAGTCGGCCTGGACACTCTAACCTCGTCCGCGGGGAGGACCTCCTTCAGCCTTTCGGCCAGGGCGTCCGCGAACGGGCCGCTCTCCGCTCCGGCGAGCTCGAGCTTCCGGGCACCGGTCAGGGTTCTCCTGATCCCGATGCCCCCGGTGATGCCCAGCTCCCGGAGGTTCACCGCCTCCTTCGCCCGCTTCATCAGGGCGAGGTACGTCACACCCCTCTGTTCCGCTTCCGGCTGCAGTGTTAAAACCACAGCCGCGGACTTCGGGGCGCGAAGCCTCGCCGCGATGGCGTTGGCCTTCCGCCGCTGCCTCTTGGCCTTGCTCCTGGCCGCCTTTTTGGCCTGCCGCTTTTCTCCAGCAACCTGCCACCCGGCCCCGGTCGCAGGAGGGTCCGAGGTTGGGGGTGGGGGCGGCTGCGGCGCCACTGACGCAGCAGCTTTAGCCGCTCCCCCTCCAGCCTTCCTCCCTCCCCTCTTCGCCGGGGCCGACTTGGTCGTCGCCGGCGTCGCAGGCGCCGACGCCACAGGCGCTGGCGCGGCTCCCGCCTTGGCCTTCACCTGGCCGGACGTTCCCGGGCCAGCAGCCACCGCGGCTGCGTACGAAGCCGCCTTCTGCTGTCCCGGGGGCCTCTGTGCCGCCGCTAACGGGGGACGCCGGACCATGTCCTCCAAAACGGAGAACTGCTTCCGGAAGGGAGCCAGCTCCTGCCGCACCAGGCTCCGCACCTGGCTCAGCACTTGGCTCCCCTCCAGCGCCGCCGGACTCAGCCCCCCCTGCGGCCCCTCAGAGGCCGCTCTGGCCATGCCAGCCAGGTCCCTCCGGAGCGACTCATTCTCCGCTATGAGTCTCTCCGTTACGGCCGCGAGGCGGGCGACCTCCACCCGCAACTCTGTCGCCTCTTCGGACCTGCCGACGTTGGCCGCCGCCGCCGCCATAATGGAGGCTTTGGCCGCGCTAATGGCCTCCCGCTTAGAGGACTGCTTCCTCTTAAAGGCCACAGCGCGGATCGCGGCCTCCACGACCTCCTCCAGCTTGGCCCTCTTCTCCTCGGCAGTGGGAGGTACCTCTCCCGGGGTCTCCGAGTCGTCAGAGTCGAGAAGAGGCGGAAGAGTAGAGGGAGCCCTACGACCGCTCCCTCCAGGGCGACGCCCCTCCTCCACCAACCTCCCGGCCCGACGCTCCACCTCCCGGGTAGAGGGAGCCAGCCCCCTCCCTGCCTCACTGCCCCTGCCCCGCCTAGCGGTGGGGATTTTGCGGGCGGAGGCGAACTCGCCCTCGGAGGACGACTCTTTGTCGTCCTCCCGTCTGGGCCGCTTGCGGAAGAACTTTACGTTCTCCGCAGCAGCCCCCCCTCTTTCGTCTCCAGAGCCCGCCGAGCTGACCGTTACTAGGTCTGGCGCAGAGCCGGAATCCGACTCCGCACCCCGGCGCTCAGGCGAACCCTCCTCTACGCAACCGTACGCCATCAGCTCCTTAAAGGAAGCGGACTCGGATGACGACGATTGGGAGCCTCCTCGGCTCGTGTTGCCACTGGCAAGCGGAAGACGTTTGGTGCCCACCCCAGAGTATGGAGGGCAGCCCGCCGAAGCGGGGTGGGATTCCCCGACCGCTGAGCAGTCGGGACCCACCTGGGGACTCATTTTGCAAGCGTCTTTTTTCATATTTTGTGCCTTTTAAGGGTGCGGTCCCTGTTCGCTCCGCCCCTTCTCAGGGCCCTCTCCTCACCTCACCTCTCCACCTGCTCGCTGCTCCCACAGTCACGTCTGATGATCAGACGCGTACCAGAGAGCAGCGAGCAAGCGTGTGTGTGTCTCTCTTGGTCTGATCCCTCACTTGCGACCTTGAGTGCATGAGTGGCTCTACCGGGAAAGCTCGCAAGATCATTGAGACGCTCAAGCCCCACCACGACGACAACGTGGAGACACATTCGGTGGGGTCCAAGTCGTGTCCTTCAACTCAACTCCTTCTCGAATCATCAAATTTTCAGTCATAGTCGTTTTTTTCGTCCATTAACAATTATTATATTGACGATGAACGGTACTACAGAAATGATGCGGAATTGTCACGGAAGTGGCATAAAATTATAAGGAGGGATGACCCAAAATATGGAAAAGCCAGAGGATTTATAGGGAACGTGCAGAAACTATAGATGGCAGCACAGTCGCGTCAATGTCAAGTATATTTTACTTGTAAGTTTCAAATTTGCAACGCTAGATGGCATAGTCTACTTCGTGCACGTTCCCTATTGAATTCAGTGATTTTTTCCGTTGTCATGGCGACTAAGTCGAAAGATGATCTTCAAAACGACTTACATACATAAAGTACAAAATTTTGAGCAGGAAACGCCGCTACCAACTTTGCAGATCATTATGACACCATAATGCTAAGCTTTTAGCCATTAACTTAAGAAATGTTGGACTATTTGTAAACGATTGGCTTGCCTATCCATTTCCTGTGATCCATTACGATTTATCGTGATGGATTAAAGGTTTAATACGGTGACTTGATTTGTATTTCACGGGTCAGCGGTCGTACTATGATGTCTTAAAACCTGAGTTTTCCGAGCGAGAGAAAGGGATGGAGCTATATAGGGTGTATAACTCTATCCCTCTTTCTCGCTCGGAAGATTTACGTTTTAACACCTCATGGTACGCCCGCAGAACGACTAACAGAGACGTTGGCTTATTTACTTACCAACTCTTTAAAAACTGTACAACTTTAAGACACGCATGCGAAGGGTTCCGTACCATACACCGAAACTAAATTTTTAGCAACAACAAGAACACAGACTCTATTATCAACTATCTATCTATATCGGTTCATGAGACGCATCTCGCTGAGAGACGAACAGATGGACAGCGGAGGTATAGTTGAGTTCCATTGGTTACCCTTCTTGTATGGAACAGTAAGAAGAAAAAAACACTCGTTCCCAACATTTAGCCGAGTTACGCTAACAAAAATGTCCTGAAACACGGATTCCTTTTTGTTATGAGTTGGATTTTTAGAAATAGTATATTAGACTAGCTTTAACAGTTGACTTCGTACACTCATATCCCATTTTTTTTTTGTTACTGAGGGAATTTATATAAATTGTTTGTTATAAATCTCGATTTTTAAGTTGCTCTGGCTTTTACTGTTTTCTTTCAAGGTTTTAACTTATTTATAAAATCGTGTCATATAAACAAAGACAAAATATTAACATTAGTTTGAGAATCATTAAAAAATTAATTGCCCGTTGAATAGAAATTCTTTTTAGATTCCAACCGTGACATTTAGGTCAGACGCTTGGTATCTATTTAGATCAGATATAGACAATAGATAGGCCCACACATTGCAACACACGACAATTACTTGACAATAATTGTCTAGTAGAATAATTACGATCTATTCATTATTACATTAATTATGTTAAACTTTTCAATTACAATATTGGCTTTTGTTTGGATGTACCTACAGCTCAGCTCCCTTATTAAAAGAAAATCCGTCCGTCTTTTTAGAAAATTCATGTAAAGACTTCACAAAAATAGTCAAGTAGCTGTCATTAGTCATCTGTCAGTTCCCGCAAATGGCGGGATGCGGTGTTTTTTACATTAGATACTGGCAAATTAGTCGACTGTGACTTTGCTTTGAGTTAGCATAACCGCACATCCTGCTGGGCAGGGACTTTGACGTGGAAATAAGCGTAATAGAACAGATTCAACAACCTACCCCCCTGTAGGTAATGGGTTACTCTTCATCAAATGCCTCGGGCATAAGGCGTACCTACCTATGTGCATGAGGTCTTAAATAACTCATACTGACACACAAATCCATCATTAATTGGTTGTAACCCACGCTAAAGTCCAAAGACCTCAAGAATATTCTAACAACTCAATCGCAAATTGGCAATAACAATTTATAGTACCAATAAAATAACGATCTATTATTATGAATCACGACACACTACGGGATTCCGAATGCCTGGACACTGAGTAATTGTGTCAAATATCTCCTTTTAGATTGAGCTGATTTGATTTACAAGGCAATTGCCTTCGAGGTTTGTGACTCAACCTGTGTAGCGCCGGCCTGATAAATCTCGAACCAGATTTTCGTTAATCTGTTAAGCTAGCTAATGTCTTGAATCATGGTTGGAATAGGGTAATGTTTGATGAGACGTGATGGAAAAAGAAAGCATGCGTCGAGCGCAGTTATCAAGAGACAAAGAAATGGAATTGATTATGAAAGAGAGAACTTGTGGCTAGAAGAGGAGAATAGTGAATACACTACTAAATTTGTAGTGTCTATGGTCAACAGTTGTAAGAGCCAGGTTACTGCAGCAACAGATTTTTTTTTGTTTTTTTTTTTTTTTAATTGAAAACTTCTTTACCATCGTTGTGATTTGAAAGTTTATGAAACGAAAAAGCGACAGTAAAAAGAGACAGACACATAAATTCATGTGTCTGTCTCTTTTTACTGTCGCTTCGTCTCATTATTTTGAAGCAAAATTTTTGAAGGTTTCACTTCTACCACGTGTGAATTGCACACATGTATTTTTTTTTGTATTATTTTGTACTGTCTTCTGGCAACGGCTTCGCTCACGCAGATGTCAGAATTAATCCTTACCTGCTCCCGCCACGACTTCTTCGAATCTTAAATCAAGACGGTAGCTTTACAGCCTTAGATAAAATTGTAAACCTCACACGATAGTACTTTAATGAATAGCACTGCAATGATATACTTAAAAAACATGTTTTAATTTGTTTAAAGCACATTTCCTCAAGCAATAAGCTTTTAATTCAGTCTGTACTCAACGTATGACTTCATCAGACCGTAAACTAAGTTGAATTACTTAATTAAGTTGAGTACTTATACCACTTTATCACAACTGAAACACTCAATGCAAACATCTTGATTCCGAAGTGCGGTAGAGACGGAGCTATACACGACGTATATTCCTTTTTCACAACGGCGACATGATGGCAATGGCGAATCGTTGTTCGGCCTCTGAAATCAAAGGCTACAATATAATAAAGGCAGCCATTAAATGTTACAGCGCATAAAATCAAAATAATTACCTTTATCGCAGTTCCTCGCTATCTTAGGTCTAGCATTTAATTACTTAGGCTAATTAAGTGTAGGCCAAGCTTTTGAACGAGTCACGAGTGAACGCTAAACTATTTACATACGGAACATTATAATGTTTGCGATTTGTGATTAGGTATGTTTTTGTCAATTAAAAAAGGATTGATTGGAAAAATAGAGCTTAAAGTTCCTCCGAAAAAGAACAAAAAAAAAACTATTAGAGCGATGTAAATTGAAAAAAAAAACTATTTAGTAAAAAAATACTCTGTAAGTAAAGTAAAAAACTGGTACTCCCTTTCTTCACATAAAATTGTTTGTCCGAAAATCATTATCCATAACACGTTTGCTTTAGACTGCAGTAACCATAATGTTCCAAACCCCGAAATTTTGTTCAGCATAATTATCTTTAGTTCTAAAAGTATTCTGTCATAATATCGAGTACCATAATAATTGAATCTCCTAATTTTACATGCCCTAAAGTCATATGTCCTAAGTATTGTGTTGAATAATGTGTATTATTCCGAATGTTCATTTATAATAAATATTTTAGTCCTAAAACATTTGCTAAAAATAGGTTTTAGTGACAGAAACGAATCGCTGTAAATCCGACTCCACGCAGTCTTGTCTGCCCTACCCCTAGAGTGTAATTTAAAATCGCGTAGGCGCGGAGGGGCGAGGTGGCCCGCGGTGGAGAGCGTTAAACCCATCTGCGACGATAAACTCGCGTGGGACCGCCGGAGCCCCGCAGCGCCGGAGCCGTGACAGAAACCATGCCTGCTGCATGTTGCATGCTGCGTGCTTGCTTGCATGCTGCATGCTTGCTTGCATGCTGCGTGCTTGTTTGCATGCTGCGTGCTTGCTTGCATGCTGTATGCTTGCTTGCCTGCTGCATGCTTGCTTGCCTGCTGCATGCTTGCTTGCATGCTGCATGCTTGCTTGCATGCTGCATGCTTGCTTGCTTACAAAAACCACATGTTCACAATCAACTGCTTTATTGAGTACATGTATAATATATTTATATACGTATAATAAAATAATATAGAATAGAATAGAATACTCTTTATTATGTACACCATATAAGTTACAGAAAATATAGATGAAGATTATAATGCATGATCAGATATTTTTAATTATAACAAATGAGAGAAGCTCATTCAATTGCTCAAGCAATTGCTTTGTTATAAGATCTAAGAATATAATTATTATAAATAAACATTAAGTAACTTGAATTTAGGACTTATAACTTTTATTGAAAACGATTTTATAAATTATGTATATTATTGATTGTAATATTTATGACAAATGGATTTAAGACATATTATATTTAGGGATTTCAATTTTATGGCATCAGATATTAGGTGATATTAAGTTCGGGTAAGTTATCATTCGGACAAATGATGATTAGGACAAAAAAAGTTATGGCTCTTTAAATTATGGATAAAAAAGTTAGGTGACACAATAGAGAACCTAAAAAACTATATTCTCTATTTAGATGGAGCCCGCGGTAAAAAGCCAACTACCTATATTTTTCAGAAATTGGTCGTTTCGGAACGCGTTCAAAAAGTTTCGACTCGATAGAAATTAACAGCAAGCTAATCTCTAACTTTAACTTATAAATAATGACATAAGTTATTTTTTTTTTAGCTTTTAATAAGATGAAAAAAAAAATTGAGTAAATCGATAAACTGCTTTTTTTTTTTTTGTTATAAATTACATGTAATTGCGCATTTACTAATAGCTTCAGGCAAAAAGGTATAAAGACCTACTTAACACCTTAGGCATTTTTTACTGGACAACCAAGATTTTTTTTTTTATTTTATTTATTTGTTGTACACCTACCACAGTGTTGTCTTTTTAAACCAAAGGTTGACTGGTAGAGAATACCTTGTTGCATTAAGTCCACCCATGTACCACTATTGTACATAAAGTTTAAATAAATAAATAAAGAGATTATATAGCAGGCTGGGAATTACAGAACATCATCATCTCTTTGCATGAAGTTACACATATATATTGTTCATAGCTATTTGTTCATGAAACAGCCTTAAAAGTAATTTAAATCGATAAATGGTTAAAACACAAATAACATGAAAGCCTGGTTTAAACATTTCTGTCGCGAATACGTTATTTTATGTTTTAAAAGATCTTTCAAAGACGTAAAGTTGTTCGCCATTTACTTTAAGTAGATATTAAACCACTGCAGCTTTCGATACATTCAAGAGGAATGCGCGAACATGCTCTCACTAAGTCTAAGACCCATGATTAAAATATACTTTCTGCAATTCATTTAGAGCCAACATCTCTTGAGCTTAACCCTTTGCTTGTAACGGAACGGGTTCTTTTTTAAACCCGTTAGCAGAAAAAAATAATAATTATATGCCAGAATTAGGGCTGCCATCATCGAAATTGCCGACGCCCCGGACCAAATCTTAAAAACATTTGGGTGAAATTGTTTTTTTTTTCCCTGACAAATCCGAAAAAGGCCTTTTAAATAAAAATAATAGTTTCCAGTTTAAAAATTAATCTATTACAGCTTTTTTACAATATAAACTTTAGCGTCGGCTATTTTGCAGCGCCGGATTCTCGATTTTATACCGCATATGATTAAAGTTTTGTTCTAATATTAAATCAATGGCAGACAAAATGCAAAATATTTCCGGGTTTTACCATGACAACTTTGAAAACCCCGCCCGGACGGCCTCCAAAGTCCAAACTAGGACAAATCCGGGGAAACCCGAACGGATAGCAGCCCTAGCCAGAATTAATGCTCTGACTGGGTAGCGAAATTTTTAGTTTATTATATTTCTTTGAGAATTTAATGAGCGATGGATCACCATGAAAATAACATTGGCAAAACAGTAGAATGCTTAATGGTATTAATATTTTAAGTATGGTGATAAAATTATTCCCATTGAATTTAAAAAGGGTTAAACATTTAATTACTAAGCGAAAACATTCAATTTCCCGGCCATCAATCACGCTTGCTTCCTGCGGCATCCGCACTTCAAGCTAATTACTTCGGGAGCCGGTCACGACTCGCTATTTACATACTTACTTGTTATAAGGTTGGTAAGCGCTGGCTGAATACCTTGTGGCCTTTGCCTTGAGCTGACAGTGATGGGAAATCTGGATTTGATTTTTGAATTTAGAATTGTTGCATTATAGTGCCTGGCAGTTGCCAGAGATTTAGTACCTACAGTGTAGATAATCTATACTAATATTATAAAGCTGAAGAGTTTTTTTGTTTGAACGCGCTAATCTCAGGAACTACTGCTTCGAATTGAAAAATTATTTTTGGGTTGAATAGACCATTTATCGAGGAAGGCTTTAGGCTATATAACATCACGCTAAAGCCAATAGGAGCGGAGCAGCGATAAAGAATGTTTTAAAATCGGGGATTCCACGGGGACGAAGTCCCGGGCAGCAGCTAGTATTTTTATAAATTCAAAATGGTCTTTATTTACTGAAATATTAAGCGATCAATTTTGAGTAATTTTTGTGCAACAAGAAAACTAGTAATCTCTAATTCGAGAGGCCAAAGAGGCAAATTGAAATTCTCTCGGCTATAGCGATTATGGCAAAATGTATGGAATTGGCACGCGCTACTGGAATGTTACTTTATTGCTGAAAGACTGTAACTTTGTCTAGAGCCCATCCTAACTAAAATTAAACAAAATTTGAAAAATGAAAATAATATATCTAGTTTTAATTTCCGCGAATATGTGTGGGTTGCAGGTATGCACCTCCCTCCCGCCCGCTATATTATGCACATGCAAGATTACAAGGCAAAAGCAAGGATTATATGCACATGCAGGAAGGCAAAGCAAAACCCAACCCAATACCGACACGTGTTTCGTCTCTCCACGAGGCATCCTCAGGGGACGTGCTGACTCGCCGACCGTTGAGTTGCGACTGAGAATTAAGTACAAGGCACCCACACATATTCGCGGAAATTAAAACTAGATATATTATTTTCATTTTTCAAACTTAAAATGGATTTCCGCAAAGTAATGCCTGACTCAATCAATTTTAAAATTAAACATTTGATTTTACGTTTAAATCGTGTAAAAAGATGAGACCCTGGAGACAGATATAGAAAGCAAAGACGCTAAGTAGCAATAGTGATTAATTCTATAAAAGCGCAAAACACAATAGTAATTTTACTAGTGCAAAACGACTGCTAATATCAATCTAAATATCTTCATCAATCAGCCAACAGAACGGTTCACACTCGTGAAGAGTCACGACTCTGTGTATTTACATACGCGTTTTATGTTTCTCTATGAAGCAGGCAGCCTGCCTTGTGGCCTTTGCCTCCCGCTGCTGCGTTTTGCTGTGTCTATGAGTTTGGAGGAAGAAGGATATTACAGAAATAAAAGTTATAAACTTTCTCATGTTCTTGCCCTTTCTATGCTCAGTCTAACCGTAGCCATTTTCCATATTGTCGTTACGTTCACACTTCTCGGCCATTTTCCTAAAAAGATTCAAAGGAAAATCCGCAAATCCGCAAATACATAAACCTGCACTAAGCCCACATAGTGAGTTAAGGCCCAATCCCTGTCACAGGCCTAAGTCTACGCAATGGTAACGTGATAGGCTGATAATATTGATTTCACTTGAGCCTATTTGCCTATAGCGAGTGGATGACATCTCAGAACTTAAGTACTTACAGGCTCTTAGACTCAAACCCAAAGGATTTGTTCAATTACTAATAGGTGCTAATCTTTGACAACAGTCAAAGAATTATTTAGTCAGAAAGATGAAGCTAATCGCACTTTCCAAACTGTAAACCTCCATAGAGAAGAACGTGCAATTAACTTCAAATACATTAAAAAATAAGACGTTTTGTTACAAAAAATGACTGATGGCTTGAAGCTACGATAAGTACAGCTGAAACCCTTATATCTACTATGTTCAGTGCTACTGATCTACACGGTCTGACCTCTCATACCTATCAGTACATGAAAACATTGTGAATTTAATATATTTTTCTAAAAGATTAACCGTGGTGTTTCTTGGCGTTTCTCCTCCGTAAGAAACCAATTCAAACCTTGCACTAGCTTCTAACGTTTTATAAGTGCATGTAGGCCTATGCAAAACAAAATACTTTGAATTCAATACTAAAATCCACTCCCCGACTTTTGCTTAACGAGCCAGCCCGCGCTGCTGAGCCATTAGCGTTAAATCCCCAAAATAATATCAATCTGACCCAGCCTATCCCTTGCTGCCCTCCCTCAATGACCCCGCTAAGCCGAGGCCTGTGGGATGCCCTAAGCGAGCGGTCATTTAGTTTTTAAGTAGTTTTAAGCCCTGGCTGGGGGCCTTAAACTCATTTGAGACCAACACAGGAAGATTCGGTTAAGGAGTAACCAGCCTTAGTGTGCAGAACGGCGAGTGGTCCCATCAAAAAAAAAAAGAAACTAAAATCCAGCTCAAAAATAATATCTACCAACATTGTCCTCACTTCTTCACAAATAATAGTCGCCATGTTGTCATCGCGTGCCGTCCGAAGCGCCAGCGCGTTGAATAAAATTAATCCGGCTGAACTAAACCACAGATAATAAATATAATACTAGCCAACTAAACGCATACAAATTCCGCAACGTTGTTGTAATTTCAATTTATTCGTCAATAGAGAGTTGCTCCGGGATTATGTTTCAGAACTCCTGTTTTGTTAGTGTTATGCTGATGTTTAATTAATTAATGTGGTATATGGGCTTGTTCTTTATATCGTATTTACCCATGCTGCCTGCCTTGTTGGTTCTTCTATGATAATCTTAGTCTGTCTGACATAAAGCCAGTTTATTTTTAGTTTCAATTGACAAGGAACTCACTTCTTTTGACTGATATGTAGCTCTTTGCTTTTTGACAGCTGGACTTGATGACTGAACTCAGCGGCGGCCTTTACTGTCGCGAGGCTACGGGCGGTAGATATTTGCGAGGCCCCGGGCTAAAGACCTTTGTGAGGCCCTTGTTCTTTATGAAATTAATTAATCAAGAAATTTTAAAATAAAAAAACTGCAAAGCAGATAAAGCTCATCTTATGTCACTTCCCTCTCTTCTCACTCACATCAAATCGTTTTATTAGTACCTATTAGTATTTTGAAATTGGGTAGCGCGAGGCCCCTGACAGAGCGAGGCCCCGGGCGATTGCCCTGCTCGCCACCCCATTAGACCGGTATTCTTCAAATGAGGTTCTTCACTATTTCTTCTATCAAACTCTATTCTGCAGCAATAATTGATGTTTATAAATTTATAAATACTATTTAGCAGATTTACCGCGTAAATGAAAATGGAATAAAAGGAATAAAGCGAACTTAGAAGTTAAAACTCTGGTTTCAAAGTTATAAGTTCTAAGCTATCCAGTGATTTGGTTGGCTTTTTCTAATATTGGTCAAACATCACAGCCACAAACATCAAATTGACATGAGTACCTACATGAGTGTGTTTTGTATTCTATTCATAATACCAGTTTAGAAAAAAATCAGGATATACCTACATACGAGTAGTTTATTTAAAAAGTGCCTTTATGTGATCAAATTGAAATGCAATTTGATTTGCACGGCAAAAACTGTGCAACAAAATAGTTCGATAAGAATATTAGATTCAACCTCCACACCCGTCAACGAATATTGAAAGAGAAATCCGCAATATTTCAGCTGGTCCATGACAAACAGTCTGCCATCGCGAATGTACGAGTTAACTAAGGCGAGAGGATTACTCTAATACGCGTGGGCGATGAGCTTACCCGCTGTCACTTTCAGTGTGGCATTATGCTTTCCAACGTTTACTGGGAGAGATAATAGTTAATGGGAGTACCTGATACCTATGTTGGTGTAGAAGGATTATTTCTCTGGCTCTTTTTTTTAGGTTAAGTACCTTTTTCACTATATTATTATCTTACTAGCGACCCGCCCCGGCTTCGCACGGGTGCAATGTTGATATTAAATCTCTGCTATATTATGCATGTAGTATACGTATAAACCTTCCTGTTGAATCACTCTATGTTTTAAAAAAAACCGCTTCAAAATCCATCGCGTAGTTTTAAAGATCTAAGCATACATAGGGACAGACAGCGGGAAGCGACTTTGTTTTAAGTATACTATGTAGTGATTATATTCAAGAGTGTCGTTCCTAGGGGTCAAAATATTGTTTCGGTAGTTACCTGAAGACGAAGAAGACGCCCCGGGCGTCGGACTACGGATGGCGAGGATGGGGTGGCCTGGCAGACAACAACCAGCGGGTCGACGGCGTGTCGTATTCCACGCGTGCCTCAAAGAGATGTTAGCATAGTAGTCGGGGCCCGCTAGAGTCAGTGCCTCCCAAGTTTGTGGTATTTGTTTGAAAGAGCTACCGTGGCCCTGGAACGCGGATCGATAAAAGTCACTCCTTTCTACTCACGACATTAAAAGAATAGGCGAAAAAATATGCCAGGGTTTGTACAGGTATAACTGGCCCTTCTAAAGTCAATTAGTGGGCAAGAGTAGACGTCTATATTGTGACTAGTCTACTTTGCCCTGCTCGTAAGGCATTCCCGGGAGAGTTGGGTCCCGATATCAAAACACGTCACTACAATGACGTGAATAGAAATTTCCTGAAAAATTGTTGAAAAAATTGTACGTGTTGACAAGAGCATTGAACTTAATAGCTTCAGTTTGACTTAAGAAAAACTTTTTATACAGAGAGGAAGTCAAATGTTAAAAGTACCCAAAATGAAGGCATTGGTTTGAATGAGAGATCCAAATATAATCTGTTAATCTAAAATTATGAGTGTTGTTCTTTTTATAAGCGTTCGTGATTTCGAAATTTTCTGCATTTAATAAAGTTTCTCAAACCAAAATCACTGTTGTAATTATTGTTGACTTAACTATTATAGTCTCAAGAAATGAAATTGGAAAACTGAATGTGATCCACATTCAACACTCACATTTCCAACTATTTAACTGCAATACTATATCGAACCGTCGAACGTAATAATTATATGATTCCACAGCGCGAAGACTATGTTAGCAACCCGGCCATTAAACCATTAAAGTTTTGTTGTGAAATGAAGCCATTTTGCATTTCGCTCGATGAAAACAGTTAAATTACAATCATTTTATAGAAAACTACAAGTGTTTTAAACGGTTTCATTGCAATATTTGAATAAGTAGTGTAAAATCTTGTAATAGTATCTACAGGTTGCTTTTGCCTCCCATTCCTTGTTCCCCTTATCACAACTTTTTTTTTTATTTAAAATTAAAAAAGTAGACTTAATACCATAGGCAATCACTATGACTCAACCAAGGCTGGTGGAGAGATAATACGGCAAGTACATAAAAAAATAAAATATTAATAATGTTCAGAAATCCATGTACACGACAACTCATTATATTATTTACCTAATCACAGGAAACTACAGGCGGTGCTCAGTGTCAAAATGATAACTATTGATTTCTTGTACTCATATCAATTTACTAAGGCGCAACTTTTTTATTTTTCAATAAAAAAATACTCTGTTCACGATTTTCCACTCTACAGAAAACAAGCTTGCGATTTTGTATTGTAAACACAGAGTTGCAAGCTTATGCTAAACAAGTGTGTGACAAGGGACAGTATTGAATAAAATTGGTACTTAGCAGTCAGGTAAATACTTAAGTACCTACCTAATCTGGTGCCAAGTTTAAGTTCTGCATTTATCTATATAGAGTAATGCATTATAAATAGGATTATCTACTTATACATAAGTCCACAGAAGCCGTGTAACATTTTAAGATATGATTCTCGCCTTAATCATTTTAGATAACTTGTGTAAAAGAATAGTGTTAAGAAAGACTACCGCCATAGTCATAGTATAAACAGGGGAAGTAGGTTATCTTCATACAAACGCACCGCGCGCGTCTTGTATGTGTGCGCCATAGTATCTATGCGTCGACGCACGCACACTTTAACAAGTCTCTACCCGTTTCTCAGTGCGCCAGTCGGGGCTAACACTGCACGAGGTTTGCGCGTCACCGCTAAATAAATAAAAATGTCTGACAGTCGCAGGAGAACGTATTGCTGTGTGTTTGGGTGTCTCAATAATTCATCGATTCCAGAATTATCTCTGTTCAGATTACCTAATGAACAGGAAAGGTAAGCTACTCACTTATTATAGCATAATTATAATTTTTACTTGATGATGAGATACCTACTTACTTATTTTTATTAGTGTTCTATCACACAGAGAAAGTAGGTAGGTAGGCCTAATTTCCTACTAGAATATATTAGGTAGGTACTTTTGATCTATCAGTTGATTTGCCGCTATTGCTTTGTTTACGTTTAGTTATGCCGATTTATCAGTATTGTAGGTATAGTAACTAAGTAGGTAAGTACTTACAGTTGTAAAATCAAACCATTGTTGAACTTTATTGACTAATGATCACTGAATTAGTTATACAGAGATGTGTTTAAGTGACAACCCTAAGACAGTAGGCAATTATATCGCGAATTAGGCCGGAGATAACCTACTTCCCCTCTTTATACTATGCCATAGTCGAGGCGATCGGCGGCGGCGACCTCTCGTTCCCGCCCATTCGGGACCAATAACCGACACCCAACATTGGCCACCATTCGCCAACACGCCAACCCAATAGTTAATCTGTAGCCATAATTACCCTGCCAATATAGAAATATACAGCTTTCATTAAGAAGCTCAATGCTAGCTACCAGCTAACTAGTTCACATTATCTGGATTCGCCCATCGGTGATGTACAAAAGATGTAATCTGTAATAGTAGCTCATTACCCTGCCATGGGACGAAGGCCGTTATTACTAACTTCAAATAGTCGTATGTCATATTAGTGTGGGGGCACCATTATTCAGGAGTATTATAGGGAAACTCTGGTATATTATACGCGTGTTATTATGGTAAACAGGGCCGTCTTTTACTTATTGGGGGCCCTGGACACATTAGTAATGATATACCAAGCTGCTATGACTTTAGCAGAGGGAATACGCAGGCCCCTTATGAATCCAAATTTCGCAATATTTTCTAACACTGTCGCTTTTTGCGTTTACGTAATTTGATTCTATATCAGTAAGGTGGATGAGGTAACGGTTACTGAATGTAGCTGTTAAAATCTGCATACGAAATTTATAAGGAATCTATAATATCGTATTAAAGAATGATACTTATCCTTAAAATTTATATTTGTAAGTGAGTTTGAGTTATCGATAGATCATCAGGCAGAAATTAGCGGGCCCCCATGGATCGCGGGGCCCTGGGCACGTGCCCAGCGTGCCCAATGGAGTGGAGGGGCCTGTTGGGAAGTAAATCTAATAGAGATAGATGGTTATAGAATATTTTAACGCGAGCGAAGCTACAGGCAAAAGTTAGTATCGAATAACAATGATCGATGTCAAAATCAGTAGAGCGAGTGCCATAGGTAAGCAACAAACACCGAACGTTACGAAAACCAATTAGTAATTTCACCAAAATTCGAATACCTCAGTCCAACCAATAAATCCTTTAATTTATGTACCTAATCTTGCCTGAGCGGTATGTCCCCAACCACAAAGGAACACAATCAAAGACAAAACTTATCTAGAATACTGTATCGACAAAATATATTACAAGGGACCCCACTAATCTTGGCGATCGATTGGTCACACCACTAGTACGCATTGCGTACCCCGATCTTGCGTTCAGACATTCAATTAGGCGATAGGAACATAACTTGGACAGATAACCGGCACGGCTGCACAATTACACCTTATAATCGTTCGTATTCATTTATTAATTAAAATACTTGCCTGTCTATCGGAAATCGAATCGATGCTTCGCAATTAATCGATACGATGATGAATTGTTTGTTTAGACGGAATATAAAATGTAGATTTAAATATTTAAATTCACAAATGATATTGCGTCTCTGATTGGTCTATTTTTTTAAGTAGGTTAATTTATAACTGCCGTGGGAATATGCAATGTCATTTTGGTGGTAAAAGCTGTAAATAAATTTAAGCTTACATGTCAAGCCTACAGATAGGTAATTTGTGTGGCTGGTTTTATAATTCCGTTCCTATTACCTACCTAAAAGCATATAATTATTTATTTGTTAACACATGCGTACAAGTTGCTTTAACATGAATTAAGTTAAATAAACGACTAGTAATGTTGTCATTCTACTATGAATTAAAACTTAATTTCTTAATCACTACTTAACCCGCAAAGTTTTGCAAAACGAGCCTAGATTATCTATGGTCATTTAGTGTGGCAAGATCCACGGTTTACCGCCAACACGGTGTTACCAATGTATAATTAAGAATTATAAAGACTTATATTTAAGTAATAAAACGATATAGATCAGACTTGCACAACGAATTTTAATAGCAATTTATGTAGTACTTATCTCAAATAGGTATCTTTTCGGCGAAGTTCAATCGGAATGATAAAGTAGTTTGTCAGCTGTTATTTAAATTATATAGATAATGTTAATGACTTAATAAATACTTGGAGCTCTTTTTTGCGATTTCCTTTGGGTGAAGAATTTGTCGTGTAAGTCGTGTTGGTTCTTTATGGGTAGTAAAAAATAGTTGAAATTGTTTTATGCGTATAAATATTTTAATTGTTGTTTTATGTTTTCAAAATTCGAATTACTGCAATTAGAGTTACCTATGTCTACGTGCCATTTAAAAACGAAACTATTCACTAAAAAACAAACTATTGACCTTAATGGATTCCTGATAATTTGTGTTATTCTTTACGATAAGATTATTTTTAAAGGTTTCTGATATTAAGTTAAGATTATTATTTAACGAGCTTTTGTTTGATGTCCTTTAAATATGCTGAAACCATTTCTTACTTTATTTAAACCAAAAATATTTGTAAGTGTTTTTTTTAACCGTAACTGTCCCACCAGTGGGCAAAAGTCTCCAAGTCCTTCCAAATATTCTTTTCCCGCGCCGGTTTTACCAGCCCTCAAATTGTATCGGTAATTTTTGAGCCGGCTTTTTTTAAATTAGTTAACTATTTACATAGTTAACTAATTAAAAAAGCGAATGACTCTTGCCCCCGTTTAGACTTAAATTTTGATTTAAAAAAGTATAAATAAAGTAAAATAAAAGTAAATTGCTGATACATAATGCTTTTATTTACCACTCGTAACGTAAGTAATTTAATTACTACTATCGTTAAGGATTTCTATTTTAAGTTCATATTTATTTTTCGTATACTTTCCCTCTTCATTTTTCATATTTCTTACTCTCTTTCTTTGTGTTCCTAAGAGATTTTTTAAGTTTTCCACGTCAATAGCTTTTAACACAAATATTAAAAAAAGTGAAATGCAATTATCTAAATACTATTTGCCAGCTGAAATTACAGCTGACACGGCTATCATTTGTTTAGTTTTTTCAAATAAATCCATCATCGGCAACAAATTCTCTCACAGTAAAGTACTGCTGGGATTACCATAGATAGCAGAACATCACTTATCGACGATAATACAGATATCATTTACGCTCACTTAATCTCCACCTTTTTTTTTAATCGACCTGCCTTTTATATTTTTTCCCAGTCTAATGAGTACAAATTGGCATGTAACAAATCCTATACACATCTTATCAGGAATTTCACACTTTTTGCACTAAACTACTATAATACCGTTGAATAAGTATCATTTCGTGGAATTGGGAATATTAAAAAAGGGGTAAAAGCATTGCAATAAGGCTAACTAGCGACCCGAGAAACATCGCTGTATGCTCGTAGGTTCATCATTGTTATGCCATTTTTTATGCTGGCAATGAATTGTTAGGTCTTGGATGTAATGTATCGTAGGGTTGGGGAACAACGTGTTTCTATTTTTAAAAATATATTTAGAACGTTTTTAAATCGATTGTGACATAAAATATGCAACATGGTTCTACGTTCGTTTTGACACAATAGGTTTGAAAACGTTCGAAAAATATGTATTAAACCAATATTTTTTTAACCTCACGTTTGTTTTACAGAAGACTGTTATTTATTTATTTACATAAAAAAAAACTCTTAAAGAACAATCATTTTGCTCAGATAGACTTTATAACGCATTAATAGATTATTCTTGAATTTTAAAACTATTATTTCCTTTCGTGAATTGTTGTACTTAAGTAGTAAAAAATGTCAAACGCATTATTCAAATGAAAAATAGTTTATCTAACTATGTAGCTCTAGATTTTGTTGTAAATATAGATTTTCGCAAAAAAAAGTAGTCTATAACTGTCTCCTGTGTCTGGTCTATTTCTGCACACGAACTCATCAAATTCGGTTCATTGATTTGGGCGTAAAAGTGTAACAAACAAATAAACAAACTCACTCTTGCATTTGTTAATTAATTATGTAGGTACCATTAGGTTTTAAAAACGGGCTCTGTCAAAGAGAATTAGATATACCTACTCGTTTACATCGCCATTCGAAGAATTAGTTCGAACGAATAACAATGATGACGTAAATCCGATCCATTAATAGGTAATATTGCTGAGTTATAATAGACTAGCAGTGCCCCGCGGTTTCACCCGCGTAGTTCCCGTTCCCGTGGGAATACGGGGATAAAATACAGCCAATGTTACTCAGAGTGAATATAGCTTTCTAATAGTGAAAGAATTTTTGAAATCGGTCCATTATGTTTTGAGTTTATTCGTTACATACAAAAATACGAATCTTTCCTCTTTATAATATTTGACAAACAAACGCACTATAGTACAGCTAGGTTCGTCTATGCGCACCTGTCCGAGCTCAAATAACACCAGTGTAAGAACAGGGGTTCTTAGTCGGGGGGCGGGATACGGATCACTTACTTTCGAAATAGGTATAATATGTATTATTTTTATTCTTAGTAGACTAGACGGATTTGTATACCTAGCAAACATGCTTCTGTACGAGTATGCCTCTATAGTTTCACACTCTTTTAACTTTTCTCAAATGTATTTCCGAAAAATATATTTAGGGATCTGTGAGTTTGAAGCCTAAAGAATTTGTTAAATTCACATTATTTCTTTCTCTCAGTATCTACACAGGAAAACCGATTTCCAAATAAAATAAAAACTATAAAGTATAAATAACTTTAATTTCAGGAGTAATTTTCTTTCGGGAACTCGGTGATTTTTTTGTGCAAAAAAGTTTTAACTCTTTTTAGTTCTTTATCATTTTTCATAATTCGTAAACATCACTGGAAAGTGTAGGGAAAGCAAAAAACGCACATATTTTTTTAAATCGTTCATATGGACTTATGAGGAGACAATTTTATCTTTAAATTCAACCTAATTAAGAACCTACTTTTTTAAAAGTTGTTTAAAAATGAAGTAAATATTTTTATCAAACTTTAACGCAACTATTCTTCTTTTTTTCGTGGTGATCACTTCATATTTTTGTTCGACCAGTATTAAGCAGCCTGTACAGCTCTATCACTGGCCTCGTTCAAATCTTGGAAGGCGCAGCTGCATTACAGGCAATTAAGAAGGTGATGCGTGTCATTGGCACTGCTTTTGGTGTGGGTGATTTGGCCAGATTATTTTACAGCGTCTAACCTGGGACCCCAGTCAGTCAATAGATTTCCAGGAACGCCGCTATTGCTTAACAGTTAAGCATGATTGAGTTAGTGCAGCTTTTCTTCAGTGAAACACATCTGCACACAGATGATGCATAATTAGCCTTCTAACGTTCCCACTGCTGGGACACAGGCCTCCTCTCTCGGAGAGGGAAAGGACCGTAATCCAGCACGCGGGCCCAGTGCGGGTTGGTGAATGTCACATGTCTTCGAATTTTTGGTTCAAGGACATGCCGGTTTCCTCACGATATTTTCCTTCACCGTTTCGAGACCAGGGGTGGTGAAATAAATTACACAAAGTACTGTAGACTGACTGGGTTAGAACCCGCGACCTACAACTCGTAAATCGGGGCCGTTACCAACCGGCTACCACTGCACAGATGATAGCACATGTTATTTGTAGGCCTACGTATGAGATACAATGTATTATGACATGTAGGTAAGTACTCGTAAACTTAACAAAAAAGACAAACAATATTAATGTTTACCATGAAGACGCAATAATATTATACGATACTCACATTCTATGTATTGAACAGAATATTATACCATACTTAGCCAGGAACATAAATATCAACATCTCGCTTATGGCAGGAATATTAATCTTTTTTTTCTGTAACTCTTGTGCGTACTTTAAAATAATATTCCTAATTAAAAGTGCATTACAAAATTATAAGATCGTAAGTATTACATACAATGTATTCTTAGTATGAATAATAAATTAAGCTGCCATTCTTCAGTTTGCAAAATGTTACTAAAATTCTCTCTTTGCAATACCAGAAATTGTTTTATTAGGGTTCCGAGGTACAAAAGGAAAAAACGGAAACGTTTTAGAAAAGAAAGAAAATGTATTTAATTGCTACAAGACGACATACATTTATGTATTTACCAGTAAAACCTAAACGACAGTATTACTAGTAGGATCACTTTTGCTCGTTTCAAAAACGCGTGGAATTATTTTGTGAAATTAATATTAGATACCATGTATCTAATATACCACGGAGGAGCTCGCGCAGATCGATCTTCAAGGTTATGCAACGCTTGCCAAGGTTGGTCTGTGGATGGGTGACCATCTTAACATACCGAGTTTCCTCCGTGCCTCGGAAACGGAAAGCACGTTAAGCCGTTGGTCCCGGCTGTCATTTGTAGATCTTTGGCAGTCGTTACGGATTGTCAGAAGCCAGAAAATCTGACACCAGTCTTGCCAAGAAGTACCGTGTTCCCCAGTTATTGGGACGAACTGTCTACAAAGGAATTTGTACGGAGCCCTCGTTGCGTGAGTCAGACTCACACTTGACCTTTTATTTTTTATATTTCATTCATTTTTTATATAATCAGCCTTTTTAATTTTCCCACTGCTGGGACACAGGCATCCTCTCTAGGAGAGGGAATGGGCCGTAATCCACCACGCGGACCCAGTGCGGGTTGTTGAATGTCACACGTCTTCGATTGGTTCTAGGACATGCCGGTTTCCTCACGATGCATGTTTTGTTTCACCGTTTAGCGACTGCGCACGCGTCGACGAAAAACAAGCTTGACTGCTTCTTATCGCTATAAAATTAGGCATCAACAATTGACTTTTTCTACAAATATCGCTTTCAATAGAATTAAAAACTTTAATAAAAAAGGGAATGCATTCAGATTACCTAAGATATGCTTCGACTATGTTATTATAAAGTTCTATTATTTTCTTCTTTTATCGATTTAACAATTTAATGTTTTTATAATACTGATCGCCCTTTATTTTTCAGATACTGTAAATCATTAATAATATATATTGAAGAAGGGTAAATGATTGCCTTGTTTATTATCCAGCTTTATCTAGGTATAAATCAATGTAAATTAGGAATTAATAACCAAGAAAATAATTATTAACAATCAATTTATTATTATTTGCAAAAAAAAACAGAAGTGGACATTTAATAACTTCATCCAAAAACAATTATGTCTATACCAGCTGCAGGTATAGCATAGGTTATAGTCTCGGTTTTTCTAATCAAGATTATTTTTTTATGTTATTAATTCCTAAATGTTTTTCAAAGCACCACACACCACTTAATTAAGTAAATAAGGCGAACCAGCTTCTTATTTGCACTTTCTTCTTCATGAGCTTTAACGTAGACTCAAGCATTTAACATAGATTCAACTTTAAACTTAAAAAATGTTCAAATTTAGAATGAATGCCGCCATCTTACGTTTTCTTTACCACAGACAACTTTAAAAATGCATGGAAACAGGGCCTCAAGTCTGCTATTACAATAGTGTCAGAATGGTCTATCATTGATCTCATAATGGTCGATTTTGACAAGTTTCGTAATCTACTAATATAAAAGCGTCATTATGACTTTCCAATGGTCAACCACTGACACTCCATTGAAAGAATGGTAATCTCGTACATAATGACAAATGAATGACAGACGTATGCGGGAATCTGCTAAATTTTTGAGAGTTCCTTTGATCATCAGTGACCCACCATTAGAACGTCGTTTTGCAGTCATTTCTTTTAATAGCTCGGTTATCAAAAAGTATTACGAGACCATTGACCGACCAATGATCGACCATTATGAATTTAGCAGATTACGAACTTTTAACAAAATGACAATGGGATCGTGTTGGAATGACACATTTATAAAAATAGCAGACTTGGGGCCCTGTAGGTCTGTATCTACCGAGTGAAATGGGGTGGATAGCAATGGGGCGGGGGGGAATAAAAACGAAACTTTGTTTGGAATTTTCACGTTATTTAAACATTGTTTGCAACAATCATGAACTCCATTTTTTAATCAATTCATTATTTTTAGTACTTAAGTAAAAATACCAATAAAATATTCGGTTTTATTCCCCTGCATTTCTATCCACCCCGTTTTACGGTACTGTACTTTGTACTCTATTTTAAATGTGACCAGTCATTTGAGCGTCACAAGAAGTTAAAAGTCTTTGTAGTCATAGTACTAAGTCCTACAAAATCCTTACAACAATTTTGCATCATAACCGCACCCAACTTTTCTCACTCTAGCATTACAGACGACATAGCAATCTTTAATCCAACTATTACAAATCGCGTCCATATCCCCAGGGTTACTTAGAATACTTAAAATATTCTGTAAGCATAAATAAGTCATGTTCCAGTACATAATTAAAGTTAATGGTTGTTAGCCATGTTTACTTAAGCCCCTGTAGCCCTCGGGCTAAGCCTATGTACTAATAGATGCTTTCTGTCGTTGAGATATTTTCCAATCTGGTTATCGTGTTCGTGAGCTGAGTAAAAACTTGTGTTTTGGTGTAGCAAATTGTGGTTTGGTTGTGCTAGGGTTTGTTTTGTGGCTCTGCTTGGATGGGTGATGTTTTCATTGGCCTTGCTTGGGTGCTTTGCAAGAATACCAGTTTTCCTAAACTTTTGACATTCTGATTCTAGCTTTGAATGAAATGCGTGATATAACTTACTAACTACCCAAAAAACGCAAGGCAAGCACAAGCACAGGGAAGCATGTACAGCCTAGCCGTTTTTTTTACCGACTTCAGAATTCAATTCCAAGCAACAAACAAAAACTAAAATTATTATCTATACTAATATTATAATGAGAAAAGATTTGGTTGTTTGTTTGTTTGCATTAAATAGGTTCCGAAACTACTAAACCGATTTGCAATCCCCGGGTCCCATAGGCTATATTTTATTCCCATATCCTCACGAGACCGGAAACTATGCGAGTGAAACCGGGCGCTTCTAGTAAGTATATTTTGATGCAAAAGCAACTATATAAACGAATTAATACTATCCCAACGATGACAGCAAAATTGTACCGAACTCGATTTGTTACCCACTAATACATGGTTCTATAATGTATTTATAATTGTTAAATTGTTTAATAACAGATACATAATTGGCACTTGTTATAATAACGGCTCTTTATTATACTTGTTTAATAATAAGCTGCTACTTGCTTGAATCTTTAATTGAATTATTAAATTGGAATCGGAATAAAATGTGGTTGATATTGTTGTTAACAATAAACCTGGGCCCCAAGTCTACTATTTTTATAAATTTGTCATTCCAACACGATCCCATTGTCATTTTGCTAAAAGTTCGTAATCTGCTAAATTCATAATGGTCGATCATTGGTCGGTCAATGGTCTCGTAATACTTTTTGATAACCGAGGTATTAAAAGCAATAACTGCACAATGACGTTCTAATGGTCTTGGTCGGTCACTAATCAAAGGAATTGTCAAAATTTTAGCAGATTACTGCATGCGTTTGTCATTCATTTGTCATTATGTACGAGATTACCATTCTATGCCATTTCTATCAAAGGAGACAGTGGTTGGCCATTGGAAAGTCATAGTGACGCTTTTATATTAGTAGATTACCAAACTTGTAAAAACCACAATTATGAAATCAATGATAGACCATTCTGACACTATTGTAATAGCAGACTTGAGGCCCTTCACTCTTCGGTAGACGTCGACAGCTGACAGTCCTCTCAAAGTGCAGGATTTGTATTTTATAGACATCATGATAGGCAGCATGCGAGGACTTTTAAGCAAGCATTCTTCTACGACAAACTCACCATCACTTACCATCTGATGAGCTAGTGGCCAGACATGATCCTGTCAGTAAAAATGTTTAAAAAAAAAAAACGTTGCCCCACACTAGGTTTTGCTTCTGTATCGTGAGTGCGTTCACAATCCTGTAAACTCACATACCTACACAAGACACCCAGACCTAGACCAGAAATTAAAACACATGTAACGTGCTTGAGGCGAAAGTATTACATCTTCTAATATCTGGCACAGATCGCACCATTTAATTCTGTTTTAATTTAATTTTCAATTAATTTACTAACAGGACAAATCTAGATTGTAGATAAACAACTAACTTTTAACTCTAATAACACCTGTATTCTTTGTAAATAAGTGATTTATGATTCCTGTGTAATCATTATTCATCAAAAGTTATGGGACCTTACTAAACTTGACTATTTTTCCGTGAAAACGTCCATTATAGACCTTTAGAATGAAGAAATGAATTTCCAACCGTCTTAAGTCATTTCGATTACTTCATAAACTCAAGAACTCCGCCATTTTAAGCCCAGTTCCGTGTCCTTTCATTCCGTTCTAATATTCTGTGGGACAATTTATGAGTACTCCTCACACCCTTGGGACTTAGTTCATGATATCTAGTTGTTGGCGTAATGTATGTCGAGCACTAAGACATAGTGTAGACAAAGACAGAAGAGCAACTAAGTTTTTATCTTGAGATCAAGATGGAGAATGATACCACAGATAAAAAAATGGAAGATGAAGAGTGATGGACTGTAAAGGTTTTGCGAGTTTGATACTATAAGTAGTTTGAGACTTTTGAAATTGTATTTTAAGTGAAGGTCAGGACACGCATTTAAAATGTTAAAAAAACAACGCACAACCTTACCTTAGAGGCAATGAGATTCAAATACAAACTTGGAAAAAATAAGGATATTGCTCTATTTTTACAAATTATCTGATTTCTAAATAAATAGCAATGCATAGCTGCTTAAGTGCTGCTAAATGCTTCACATTATTTCCGCAAAAAAAAACCTTTGCCTACACGAGCAAAGAGCTGAAAATCTATATGAGACTACTTCTAGAACGTAATTGTTGCTGTGGGTTTGTCTCTCACACGATATCCGAGCGATGGCGCGAATATGACGCATATTTTCCGAACTTGTATAAAATAAAATGTATAAATTAATTAATAATTTTGTTTCTATATGCATTCTTTTTATGGTATTATTGTCAGTCGTGACATGATTGTCGCAAAGAAACTCTCATCTTTGAATTGCTACAAGCAAGTCAAATAAACACGTCATAAAATCCCTTTACCACGGTCGCCTACTCCTCGTTCAGTTTCCCTACTGCTCACTCCACTTACCACGTCCTCAGTGGTCAGTCGTGAGATTCTCTCAGCCGGGGGCACGGGCCTTGTTTATAGCCGTATTTAATTACTACGCCCAGTGAATCTAGATTATTACATTAGTTATGGCCTGTCCCGTGGCAGATCACGAAGCTAATAGGCCGATAGTTGATAAATGATGGCAACTTAGATTTTTGTTCAGATATTTTGTGTCGTGTTACATGTTTTGAGGGCCTGTAAATGTAATTGCTAAGTAGCGTGAGTGCGAGTTTGAATTGCAGAAATTATTCGACACTAACTTTTGCCCGCTGCGTCTCTCTGTAACGGTCTACAAAATCTCTTTTATATTTGTACCAAAATTGATAAAAAGGGTTCAGTAAACAAACTCCGTTTAGCATTTTATAATATTAGATTTACAGTATAAAAGACAAAAAAATTACCAAGTAATAGTTGCAAAATTCCTTGGCATTATGATAGATAGTCAATTAACTTGGAAGCCACAAGCAGGAAAAGTATGCAAAAAACTTATTGCAGCTCCATGTACTCTTTAAGTTGTCCAAAATCTATCTATACTTATAATAAATCTGTAGAGAGGTCAATTCTGTACAAGGAATATATATTCAAAATAACTATCAGGGGGTGATTAGTGATCGATACTGGTGCCAAAAATGCAATCAGTAAAATTTTTGTCTGTCTGTCTGTCTGTCTGTATGTTCTTTATAGAAACAAAAACTACTCGACCGATTTTAACGAAACTTGGTGCAATTATTCTTCATACTCCTGGGCAGGTTATAGTATACTTTTCATCACGCTACAATCAATAGGAGCAGAGCAGCGCAGGAAAATGTTGGGAAAACGGGATCACATAGTGATCTATCAATGTACAGCCCAAACCACTGAACAGATCGAGCTGAAATTTGGCATGCAGGTAGATGTTATGACGTAGACATCCGCTAAGAAAGGATTTTGATTAATTCTACCCCCAAGGGGATAAAATAATGAACGTTTAAGATGAACTTTTGTATGAAACTTTGTCAATTTTAAACCGATCGGGCTGAGAGTTTCAAAATCGGGGGTAAAGTAACTATTCCACGCGGACGAAGTCGCTGGCAGAAGCTAGTAGTAAATATGACCACAAAGTTAACTGCGTACCACGGATTAGTCGCGTCGATTTTGAGATTCGGCATAGTAGCATAATCAGCCTTTTAATGTTCCCACTGCTGGGACACAAGCCTCCTCTCTAGGAGAGGAAATGGGCCGTAATCCACCACGCGGGCCCAGTGCGGGTTGGTGAATGTCACATGTCTTCGAACTTTTGGTTCTAGGACATGCCGGTTTCCTCACGATGTTTTCCTTCACCGTTTTGAGAGCAGTGGTGATGAAATTAATTACACAAAGTAATGCGCCTGGCTGGGTTACCACTCGGTGACCACTGCTCTCATAGCATCGGTATAGTATTTTGGGGAAATTTTAGTCATCAGGTGTTCAAAGCTCAAAAACGCTGTGGGTGTTGATGGCTATGTTCAATTTGATAGTATCAGATAGCTGCGTACCTGTATTTAAGTACATTAAATAACTGACACTCCCATCATTCCGTTTTTGTTACATCAAATATGCATCTTTTTTAATAAAGTGTCTGGAAGTAAAAACCGGCCAATCAGGAGGCAGTATAAATATTTGCTTATTGTTAGTGGATCCGATACCACATATAATTATGTATGGTTCGACCATATTTAAAAAAATACCCGTCGTAATAAAAAAAAATAAGCTTTCAAAAACAAATTGACAAATCTATTAACGAATTAATATTATTAATCATTTGGCGAATTCTTTATCAATACGAATTTAAATTGATAATATGACATCTCTGTGCTAAATCATTTATATTTTATTAATTATGTAGTTATTGACCTGCAGAGTATTGACCTCGAACCTGACGAATTTTTTAATCCCATTTTATTAAACTTGGCACTATGTGTTTGCTTGAGCTTATTTCATTTTTTTTATTTTTTTATTAATTATTAACTGAATTTCAACTTGACATGGTAAACTTGTATTGATTTAATTGAATGTGTTTATAACATGTTCCCGGTAATCCCTACGTCCTGCATCTTCATCTTCTAGATCGGGGTTCTGGAGTCAATGAAATTCGAGTTGCGTTAGCCGAATATGTTTCGCGAGATCCCATAGAGATCCGTTCGTCCGAATCAGTGAGCAGTAACTGATCGTCTCAAAGCATCACGCTAGTGATGGGTCGTTGACGGTTTTTCCATTAACGCAACGTTATCGTTGATTTACGTTTGTCTGGTTAATCAACTAGTTAAATTCGTCAACAAGTTAAACCGTTAATTCGTTGAAAGGTCCTAAAAACTGTCTTTAAAATAAATATTTGGTTTTTTAACTTAAATTAAATCAACTCTGCAACACGTTACTTAGAGTAAAAATTGTATGACATGGCCGTCGTTCGCAATCTATAACGTTATTTTCAACTTAAGTTTTTTTAATTTGTCAAGCTAGTTGCGTTTGCGTTAACGATTATTGAACGAGACGCACGAATTAAATTTATAAACGTCGATGACGAATTCGACTAGTTGATTCATTACAGTTAACGTTTAATACGTTGACGGAGATTACCGGTTGATTCAACTAGTTCGTTAATTCAACGCTCATCCCTATATCACGCGCGCATACAATTTGCTAACTTTGCACTCTGTCTCTGTCTATCGCGTCCTTATTATGATAGCTTAAACTGTTTATATGTCCTAATTAAGGTAATTAGCATAAGGGTCATTTTAATCCTTAACATCTGTAACTTATACCTACTTTTTGGGAAACTATAGAACTATTCTATTCTCGATATGTTATACAGAATTTGCAATGCTTTGTAAAACAGGCATTATTGCAACACAACAGTATCATACACATACAGTCTCGGAACCAAAGTTAATCAGCCAAACCTTACTGAAACTGCATATTTTCGACTCATATTTTATGATGTTTTTGTAGAAGAAAACCTGATTACAGCAGCTTTAAGCTACCTTAAAACAAAAAAGAACCTAAACCCCACATACGTTTTGCACCGAAATCTTCTGAACTCCTCTCAACAACATAAAATACATCGAAAGCACAGCTGACTGAATGAATTGGACACTCAAAATAAGACTACTGGGCCTTTGGCAGCTTAAAAAAGGGACCGAGATTTTACCTCTGCAGAAAGACACCACCGACATAGAAGTGTCTGTGGTGTCTTTCTGCAGAGCAATTAAAATCACATCTCTCGGACACCTTAAAACGCATTAGCAATACTAAAAAAAGACAACCACAAAGACGATATTCAGCGTCTACTTCTAAACCCCTTAATCACAGAGGACAACTGCCGGCGGCCACCTCTAACTCAAGCAAATGCAAGGGGCCCATAAATCTGGCGCACTGATTAAAACCCAGTTAACAATGACGGCTATACCGTCGCCATGCTTCTGACGGCTAATTGTATGATAATTCATGCAAAATGGACGATTCAATGGATATTCTGCGGTTGGCTAGCCTGGAGCGCCGAAAGTTAGTTGATCTATGAGGTTGGTAGTTGGTAGCGCTTGGATTAATGAATTGATGTCGATCTGTGAATGAATTGTTTGTGAAATGTGTTTTCTGTGTATGATGGTTTTCTCTTACAGAGTGAAAGGAAATGGGATATGAAAGGGAGGCAACTAAAGCATTTTTTAGGGTTCTGAAACTCTTATAGGGTCACTTATGTGTCCGTCTGTCACATCCAGTTTACTTCAAAACTACCAACTTACAGTTAAAAGTTGGTTCACGTATGAACTTCTGCTACACATACGCGGATGTTCAATAAGATAGATGGACGTTAGGTTTTTAAGGAAAATATATGAAAATTTAACAAGCCATCTCACTTATCTTGGGGAATTCTGCCTACCTATTAACTATAATGGATTATGATAAAACCTTGTGACGAGATTGGCCGTCGGAAAGCCAATGTGACGCTGGGTCACAAGATGTGAGGCTTTCCACCTCCCAACTCGTCCACAGTGTGTAGGATGGTATTATTGTAATAATAAAACTTGATTTGGTGACTTGCTTGTTTATTTTTTATGTATGTAAGAGAAAAGAAACAGAAACTGTAACAAAACAAAATAAAAGTTTACAAAAAGAAGGTAAAAAGTTATAAACGGAAGGTAGGAGGTAGATGGTTATAAAAGAATGTTTATTATAAAACTTACCCCGGATTTCTAATACTGTTATTAATATTACACTGATAACTATTGAAATTATGCTTTGTTGTGCTCTGCTGGAGCGATTTTGTAGGACTGAATAAAAAAATCTGCGCAGTCAATGGAAAAAATACTGAATACAAAATATTTTTGAAATTAGATACATTTTCTTTTTATGTCAATAAAATTAAAGAGTTTTCAGTCATCGCTGAAAACGCAACGACATCGTTACAACCTAATAGAAAACAATTATGTTTTATAGTTTACTTAAACTTACACTCATAAACTAATACGTTTCAAAATGAGCAACTTTCCTCTTTCTTTTTATACTGCTTTCCTCAACCTCTCCCTTATACCTATCCTCAAACCAGCAGGAGGGTACTTACACAGTAACATATCAATGTACATAGGTACATATCGAACACTTAAAGAACTTGTGACATTGAGGTTACCTAAGACTTCAAAAACTATTAAGAAGATTTAGAAGCAATTTTAGACCGCTCGACCTATCACGGACGTTTGTCGTTCAAAAAGTGCTGGCTCTCAGTTTGAACGAATGACTTTTGTTGACTTTAAATGACTTTTTGACCTTGACATTCGTCACAATAACTCGTCATCTTTTCCCATCACTCATCAAGCACATTTACTCACAGACAACAATCACTTTCTCAGCCACTTTTTCATCTCAACATTTAGGTCTCGCAATCCGGACGCGCATGCTGTATTGAATGTAAATCTGCCTCCCACGTGGTGACCTTGCGGTGGCGAGGCATTCCTGTTGCCATCCACTGCTGTTGCTATCCAGTATCAACACCATCTAGATCTAAGATACATAGATTTTGATAGTAGAAAGTTGGAAAATCAATTTTCTGCACTACTGGAAGAGGCCCCTTTTGTTTAGATGGACTTGTCCTTTTTAGGGTTCCATTAGTCAAGAGGGAAAAACGGAAACGTCTTAATATCGTATACATACTCCTCCTCATCTTTTCACCAGTGTTTTTGGTGCTTTACACACACACACGATGTTATTGTATTAAAATTAAGTTTCCTTTTATTTGTAAATACATTGTGTGTATCTGTATATGACAGGTACATTTATTATCTCTCTTTAAAAGATTTTGAACTTCAGTGAATAGTCCTGTACTCGACTAATATCTAGACATGTTTCCCGTAAAATTATATCTCTATATATTCTATTTTACCTACATACGAAAAAACGGAACCCATGGTGCTGGAATCACATTCGCTCTTAGCTAGCTTTTTTTTTCTGACTTCTAAAAACCTGACAATTCAAATTTGTTTGCACAACGAAAACTACCATGGGGCTCTACTAGGTTGACAAGCTAAACTGAGCTTACATCGCTAGCTAGCTGCAAGCTACACATCAAAAGATTTCCTTGCTACCATACCAGCCATGCCCGAGCAGTGGTGGCCGAGTGGTGACAGCCCTGACTTACGAATTGTAGGTCGCGGGTGCAAATCCAGCCAGGCGCATTACTTGTATAATTAATTTCATCACCACTGCTCTCAAAACGGTGAAGGAAAACATCGTGAGGAAACCGGCATGTTCTAGAACCAAAAATTAGAAGACATGTGACATTCACCAACCCGCGCTGGGTCCGCGTGGTGGATTACGGCCCATTCCCTCTCCTACAGAGGAGGCCTGCGTCCCAGCAGTGGGAACGTTAAAAGGCTGATATGCTATTATTCTATACCAGCAGGCCCCTAACTCCTTATGTTATTACGACGTACAGCAAATACTCTCACATACATTCGATATTTACTGACACACTAGGTTTATCAAAGTTTGTCAAACTGGCAATTCTCGTAATTTTTACAAAATAGCAAACTGTCAAAAACACTTTTCTGTCTTCCCTACATTTGAGATGTTTTTGCCATTGATTGCAGATTAGATGCTTTTGCGACAGTTATGTTTGATTTAAACGCTTTATAAGTACGAGAGTTGGCGTTCCGTCTAAATAAATAATTATAATAATAAATATTTATTTCAGATCAAATTACAAGATCCATATTGTTAGTTGGAAGTTTAAAGATTGTGGCTAGTCACTTTTCATTTTCCTAATAGCAATCAATATGTGAAGAAAACAATTTTGCAAAGGAATCTAAGCAAAAATATAAACCCGATCTCCACTTTATCAGTATATCCCAATAAACTAAACGCAAAATTATAGAAAAGGGTCTCCATACATAGCGGAGCTCTCTAAATCCCGATGCTGAGGTGGTCCAACACTAAATAAAGGTCTTACCTGTTATAACTCGAGGTAATGCGACGATTCCGAGTTAAATTGAAATGTATTACAAGTGGGGTGGAATGCATTGTCGTTGTAGCTAGTAGGGACAGCAAAACAATCACAGGAAAAGTAATTTGTTTTTTTTTGGTTAACTATGTTCAGAGTGTTTTCTTTCTTGATGATGAGATGTTGATACATTTTTAAAAATATGTACTTAGTACGAGATAAGATTAATTTTATAATTACTTTAGGAAATAACGTTTATTCCAAAAAATATACAAGTCGCATTTAAAAATCAACACAAGATAAAGTGTCCATAAAAAAACTGGCAACATAAACGTGCTAACAAGCAAAACAACAGAAAAACAACGTAATTTACAACCTCAACAACTTATACGTTGTTCTAAATAATGAAACTATATAAATTCAGTATTTAAACTTCACTCCCCGAGGCGTCATAGCATCTTCCTTATTAAGGTGCATCACTTTATTCAAGTCGATATGAAAACCAATAAAAATGATAAAAGTCCTCATCCCTGAATATGTTATTAGAAACAAGCTTTGCCCGTGGCTGTGGTCGGGAATAATTTTGTCTTTTGTTAGTGTCACTTTAGAAACGATTAATTTTTAAGACATCTGCAGGTCAGAAATGTCACAAGACATTTTAGAAACATTCGTTAGTGAGTCTCGTGGGCATTTTTATAGAGGATAATAACTCGATTTTTCTCTTAGTGCCTGTTAATCAAAAATATGATGGGTACAATTATCTTTTGCTCAAATTTTTTTTTCTTCTTTTAAAGTCCTTACTTCATTTCCAGCCTATAATTTATTAAGAAATACACTAGCCTCCCTTTCTGATCACTCATTCGTCTAAAAACAACAAACCATCACGCAGAATGGCTCGATACTAAATAAACATTAGATCTCATACAGTCAAATTTGCCATGTCATGAATAAAAATGTCCTATTTTCAAAACAAACTGACATGGTGGACGTAATATCTTAGTGTCTTTATTATAAACAGAGATAAAATGTACGCATTATTTAACTTTTTGATTCAATTACGGGCTATATACATATTTAGTATCGTCTGATAGAGCCTCCTACATATAAATGGGTTTATCATCTCATGTTCATAGAGCTAGTTGTCCAGTCTACTTCTACAAAAAACTGTTTGGTTATGCATTCGTCGTGAGCCTAGCTAGGTAAATAAGCATATCTATGTGTTTATCTATTATGTTTTCTCTGGCTTTGAAGTTCGTTTGGATACTGTTTCTTTTGATGGACAGTAATTTATAGATTTACTGTGTTTATGGTATGGGCTTCGTACTGCAACGTTGCTAACGGAAAATTTAATGCTGATTAAAAAGAAGGGTTTTTCTTTCTACTTTGTTCCTTTCTATCAGCACAACATTGCATGTATGAGAAAGTTTATGTCACTTGAGTTTATATTGCTCCCAAAATGAAAACTGTAACCATATAATTAAAGTTTGCGTAAAATAATTGTGTAACTATCTTTAGTGTACAATAAAGTAAGTAAACTCATCTATTTACCTTTTTTATAGATGAGAAATCATCAAATGAAGGGGGAGCGAAAGGGAGTTTCAGACTCTTACAGACTAAAAATTATCCTGTTCCTCCAAATTTTTTTTTTCTTTGCGTCCCAGATCTGCTGTAACTCTTTCAAACAAAACCTGCAACCCTGATCATCTATCAACGTAGCATCTGTCATTTTCATTCTAAGATTAAAACAGCTTGAAAAAAACACATAATTTCACAACAAAAAAAAATAACTTTTAAACACATCACTACTTTACATAGCTAAAACAAATTCCTCCGCGTTTAAAATCATGTTGCTAACGCTACATTATCTGTGTGCGTTTAAATCACGCAAGTTGGACTTAACGCGTCCGTCGTTCACGAGTCACGACTGACTTATAGCACCCTTAAATGTCTGCCGTGTCCAGTTGAACCTGGACCTACCCTACTTACGAAACCTTTCAGCCATGGAGGAAATATTGACATAATTATTGCTGTTTTGAAGTGATTCATCTTTAGATAGGTATTCAAAAATTAAAAAATACATTTTATTTCTATACATCTATTTTTCACTATTCAGTGGAAGATTTGCTGTCACTGATTGCAGAGTTCCATTTCCTATCTCCGTTCTTCATCAGATTTTCACCAAACTAGAAAGGAACCACCTCAAAATACTAGCATGCTCTTTTTTTTCATTTTACATCGACAAGTGAAAATGAGAATTTCATCAATGTAGTCGAAGCCACGCATTATTATGGATAACACAAATACTAGTCGTCAGATCTCACTCAAATTCAAATGGGACTACATGACACGAGCTTTAGAATATAAAAATAATCATAAAACACCCACCCTTTTTTCAGAAATCGGTTAAAAAGGGATTTTGTCCTCTTCTGGAATGTTCAAAATCTTTGTTTTAAAATATAGCAAACTACTCACCAGACCCATCAGTCAATCTTACCAAGGTTTAACTGAAAATCAAGACATCAGTTGGTGCCAGATAGGAAAGAGGTCCTATATAAACGCAACTTACCATGACATGACGACCCAACTTGACTTAACAAGACGTTGACGTAATTTTATATCATGTTGGCAAACGTTAGCGTTTTGGCAGATGCCTGGACCTGACGCCTCAGTGCCCATTACCGTATAGAAAGAAAGAAAAATGTTTATTTGGGTCTCGCACAAAACAAACAAAAAATAAAATAAAATAAAACTACTAGAAAACTGAAGCAACAAATGCTATAGATACAATTATAGAATTTTATATAAATTTGTATCTAAATGTAAGTGTGCGAGGCCAAAAAGGTTCCTATCTCAGCATATGCAGCGATATTAAAAAAAAGAAAATATCACAGCGCTGGTATTCTGATAGGTCCTGTACAGATTACTTTTATACAAATTATGCCACGGATACACTAACGGAACACATACTAAAGTTAAATATATATAAATACAGAAAATAATAGTTTAACATGATGCATAAAGGAAAAAATGATACATACAGTATAGGCACTGACGCATTTCAGAAGACGTTCATTTCTCATATTCTACAATGCTGCTACCATTGGTGTCTCTTACCTGCTAACACTTGTAAACCTTTAGCCAGCAGTGAGTCGATATTCCTAATTTTTAATTTTAATAGGCTGCCATTTTTTGGAATAAAATAAATATTTTACCGTTTTATAAAATTGTTTTATTTGTATAACTTCAATTGTTTTTTGGTTGACCGTACTTTCCCAAGATATAACTTTGTACATTTTATTTATGTTCCCAAAATACTACTCATAAATATCAAACAATTATCGTATCTATTGGTAGAATCCAGAACTGCGTTCCCGCTCCTGACAGCCCCACGAAAATTTATATGATGCCAAATAACCAGTCGAAAATTTGAGCCTAATGGTCTGAGAAAATCAATGTTTTATTTTCTTTAACTTGTTTCCAATTGTAAAGGCTTTTTTTCAGATTCCAAAGCTTTTCTAAAGTAATTCAGCACTATAAGGAACATCCCTTATTTTTTTTATTTTGGATGTCTTTATTTGCTAACCTTACTAAAGCGTTGTTCGTTTAACTTTCGCACGTAGTACTTAAAGCGGCTGTGTTGTTCTCAATGACGTATAGCTGCGTATAATATCTGCTACATCACTTAGAGAAAAGCTCACAACGCTGGTATACACTGGGGGAGCTTTGGAAACTACACAACTAGCTACCCCTGCCAAAAATAATATGACCAAAACTTTCTATAACGCAAATAAACATGATAGATAGCTTAGGGAACTTCATATTTTGGTAGTCCTGTTCCCCTTCATACTTTTGTAAATCTTGTTGAACAGAGTGCTGCCAAAACCGAATTAAAACTCTCATCGACTGAAGTCTGCTAACTATACTGTGATGCTAGCAAAAGCAAGCAAATAATACTTCATGTGACAGGAAGAAGCTTCGGTATAAAAATAGGTATAAATCTCAAAACCAACTAGGACGAGTACTTTAACGTCCTTATTCCACTTTTCAAGTCACATCACAACATTGAATGAGACTTTTTTCCATTCAACCACCCCACTTTCATCAGGCCATCGACCTGTTCTAAAAAGCGAAACAACAGTAATAAATCAAGAGTCACTTTACAAACATCCACACGTATGGTAGAACGACCACCACTCGCCACCTTGATAGCTTTCATAACACACTCAATACCAATCCTAACAATTATCACAAACAGGCTTCCGAACGACAATCCATCACCTTTTTATATCACAAACAATACTCGTAAGGAAATTGTTAAAATACCAACAGTGGTTATATGAAGTAAAAACTCAAGGAATACTAGCATTAATTGCGTTGTGAATAATTATTTGACGCCCTCTAAGCTTCGGACTTGTTTTTATATCACACCTAAGGGCGAGAATTCTGTAATTGTAGCTCGTTGAGTATTCATAGATTAATTGTATGAGGAAGGCTGGTTTGTTCGTACGTGTGTGGAGATGACACCTGATTGGTGACCGTTAGTCTTCATGAGGCAGCCGTAGAAGGTTGGAGAGCAAGTTGAAATGGCAGTAGGAAGTGCATTTTGATTAGTAATAAGAAAATGATGAGTCCTTTAATAAGTCATGTGATACTATATTGGCATACGAGTATTCCTTACAGAGCCAGGACCTTTCAACAGTGGATCTCAACTATGTCCAGATAACTGATTTCTCGGAATGACTTCGAAAGATTATTATAGACTATCAAATTTTGAGGCGTAAAAACGTGTTCCAAATGTTCAGATGACAATTTATTTAAAGTTATTTCTCTCTTCTATCTCTCAAGATATTGGAGCGTCTGTTTGTAATATTGAAATAACCACTTTTTACTACATGCGTATACATACACATACACCAAAATAACATTTTTTACAATTACTGTCTGTCTGTTTGTTCCAGCTAATCTCTGAAATGGCTGAACCGATTTTTATTGGCAGGTAGCTGATGTAATAAGGAGTAACTTAGGTTACTTTTATTTTAAAAAAAATATTTTATTTTCGAAAAATAAAGTAACGTTGCAATGTCCAAGTACTGTCCAGTACCGGGCGCAGCTCACGCCACCACGTACTTTGTACACCAAGTATTTTATACTTTGATTAAAAAGATATCCATGTTGATGTTTAGTCAAGATATAGTTCAATCATTGACAGCCATATTTCTTCTCCACACTATCCCTTGAGAAGCTCTCAGCAGAGCATTACTATCGGTAGTCTCTGGTTAAAAGCTCTATATTTCCCTCTCATTTTAGATAAACATGGAAATAAAGCAGTCGCGCGAATACCAATTAGGTGTGATTAGTGAATACAGTGGAACGTCTTCGTTACTACATTACTTGTAAAACCGGTTCAGTTCACACTTGCGTTAAGTTAGGATAACTAGTGGTATACATAATAAATTATGATTATTAGTATCACTAAATAGTATACAACAAAGTCGCTTTCTATGTCCATATATCATTATGTATGCTTAGATCTTTAAAACCGCACAAAATCAAAACATTCGTATCCAAATTGCACCCATGCGAAGCCGGGGCGGGTCGCTAGTTTATAATAAAATCGCTTCAGAAAGTTGTGTGAACTGTGTTAAGGTCAAAGTCAAAACTTTTATTTCAATTAGGACATTAAACAGTACTTTGAACGTCGTCGTTTACAGTTATAGTGTCTCTAGTGCCCATTCGCAAAGGTAGTTTCTTATTCAGAAGAACGGACAAGAAACTCCATAGTGTCTTTTTTTCCATTAATGTGTAATTACAATCTTCCTAGGCAACACCGGCCTCATCTAGTTAATAACGGCCAAAAAAGATTAACGTGTAAAAAGTGTTATTTACAACCTACTTACAAAATAAATCTCATTTATCGTTTATTTATCTGTATTCTAGGAAAACAGGAACGTGCATTTCTGATGAAGGATTTTTCTAAATACAAACAGTTGAGGTGACAAATGAATCGAACCAGATATTTCGTAAAATAAAGAAAACTACATATTGCTATTTATTTAAAGAAAGAATACAAATTTAAGTAAATAGCAATTTTATTTCTCGGGTAACTTTTCTCACTAAACAAACAATTTGATCGTCCCCCCTGGACAAACGACTTTGTATGCATTTAATTTTTCTCTAGATAATAAATGATAGTCAAAAATAAATCATTCAGCTCTAAAATATGTAACTTTATTCATGCCCAGCCTGCAATGTTGGTTCAGGCCACCTTTCTGTTCAATCTTCTTCAATTTTCCCCACAATTATCGTCCATCACACTGGCACTATCGCCAAAGGCTGTAAAAGAAACCTGAGCAGTACCTACAAAATTTACTAGTGCGAACTCCTTATTACGGACATGGTTCTCGCTTCGTAATATCAATTAATTTTGCATAAAGTCCGGAGCGGTTTATAGCGAGTCGCCGGCGGGTGACAAACATACGAGTTTGAAGTGACCAAATCGTGAGATTAACCGGAATACGGGTCCCGTGGCTGTGAAGGGATGGGAATGGTTATGTGCTTTTTTGTGAGCAACATTATTAGTAGAAAATATTATGTGAATAAGTTAGGGTAAGAGTTTTCCTTTAGTTGTTTTGCAAACAATATTCTAATACTTCATTGGATTAAAGCTTAACTGCAAAAACAACATTTTACCCTAATACTGAAAATAATATTTCGATGCCTGGTAAGATATTTCGTGTAGCATAAATACAGCTTACCAAGCAGCGTTCTGTAGTTTTTGCCTAACGCTATGCGAACAACGCCTGAGTTTATGAATACTAATATTAACTATAGCCTAAGCGTATAGGCCTCTATAGTCTCTATTAAAATAAATAAAGATGAAAACATTGCCACGGATTGTCAATATCTATGAGTAAACGGTGACATTCTCTGTCACGCTTGGTGTGCATGAAAAGTACCTATTGGTAATGCCGTCTCTAGAAATAGCCGTCAAATGGCCTCAGTGTTCTGTGTCCCCAATGCCCTGTTGGTCTCGTGGTGGCAAGCCGCGCTTGGAGTCCTAAGTTAGATCTGCCATAGTTGCGGAATCAGTACGAAAGAGCCACCGCGGCCCTGGCACGCAAAGACCATTTGTAGGAGCACGGATGGGTTTTAGCCAGTAAGAGACACTCACTCCGATCCACCCAGAGTGCAAGATGTCATTTGATGAGTTCACATCCTTTAAAAAAAATAAGTTCGATTCTCAACTAGGGAAAAAACTGTAATTGAGTTTTTACAGCAGCATTTCTTATAAGCATGGGGGTGACAGCCCCAAACCCTCAAAATCACGCTAAGATGTTTGTCCTGCGCCTGATCTCCAAACGGTTAATTCTGACTGCCGTCTCATCGAGTTACAACAGGGGCCGTATCACGAAGTGACAATGCTTTCATAATTCAGTATGAAAAAGGGATAGTGCTATTCGTCTTGTGTAACTCCGTCGCTCTCTAACACAAAAAACATGATGGATTTAAGACGTCATGGTAGGGCTACAGTGATGCGAAACGGAGTGCATCTCTGTTTGCGCGCACACTTGTACATATCTCCCGGGCTCAAGGGTAAAATCCGCTGAGATTGGTCACCATTGTCAAAATCTGCCAGGATGAATACCTACATATTATTATCCAACCTAGTCTCCAAAGAGTTTCCTAGAAATTAAAAAAAATCTTAATGATGTTTTCCCTGTACGAGCTGTGATGAGAACATAAGTCGTAAAGTTAATGTTTTACAAATATATGTAACAACAGTATATGAGGTAAGTTAACAGTTTATTGGTCGGTCAAATGGCACTGTCACCGTTAACATTGTTGGTGTGGAGCCAGAAGATGAGCGGGTAGAGATAACCATACTCCTCACCGACACCTACTATCTGTTTTATATATTTACTAGCTTCTGCTCGCGAATTCGTCCGCGTGGAATTGTTACTTTACCCCCGATTTTGAAACTCTCAGCCCGATCGGTTTAAAATTGACAAAGTTTCATTCAAACTTTCATCCCCTATTTTATCCCCTTAGGGGACGAATTTTCAAAAATCCTTTCTTAGCGTATGCCTACGTCATAATATCTACCTGCATGCCAAATTTCAGCCCGATCCGTTCAGTGGTTTGGGCTGTGCGTTGATAGATCACTATGTCAGTCAGTCAGTCCCTTTTGAGTTATATACATATATCTAGATAGACGTAGGTACTTCCTCTCACGAGACTTGAAATCTGTTATTTGACGTCATTAGAAGTGATTTTAAGTCAAAATTAATAAAATTATCAAACAACCTTCGAATAATGTAATTATAGAAAATAAATTTCTTTCAAAATGGTGGCCTGACTCCTATATTCCAAAAATAATTATGATTTCCAAAGTTTGTTATTTTTTTCATTAATCGAGACTTCTCTTTCTATCGCCAAGTTGACTGAATCGATTAGAGTGGAGGAAGTTTTAGCAGTAATATAATAGGCTGATGCTATGTAATTAATAACATTTAAAACAAGCAAATTAAAACATAATTACCAATTAATTTGAACATTGAAGTTTAGCAGAGAAATAACAAATCGTCAAACCCGCTACCGCTTACCGCTCCGCTCATACCACTGCTTCTTTCAAACCCCCACACGAAGCCTCAGGCATCTGACGGAATACGTGTAGGCATATTTAAATAAGTCAGCCGTCCATGCATAAATACAGCGTGTCATCTACTTTTATACGCAGATCTGATACCAGCTGGATGCTGCGAAGTGATGAGGTATACGTATGTATGTGAAGATTAGAAGGATGGAATTTACGAGCTTTCCGATGAATGATTATTTGAATAAGAAATTGATTTAAATTTGTTACATCTATACTAATATTATAAAGCTGAAGAGTTTGTTTGTTTGTTTGTTTGAACGCGCTAATCTCAGGAACTACTGGTTCCAATTGAAAAATTATTTTTGGGTTGAATAGACCATTTATCGAGGAAGGCTTTAGGCTATATATCATCACGCTTAAGCCAATAGGAGCAGAGCAGCGATAAAGAATGTTTTAAAATCGGGGATTCCACGGGGACGAAGTCGCGGGCAGCAGCTAGTAATACATAAAGACTGTGGTTAAGTTCTTAGTACTGCAATACTTGCGAAACCAAAATTAAACTAACATTTAACCGTCATTCTTGAAATTAGACATAACTCTTTTTTTTTACTTGAAACTTGAAGGCGTGATCCATCAAAGAGCAGCAGAGGGATATTTGGATGTTATTAGTTTTTTTTTTTTTTATTTACACATTTTCCTCACATATTATAGAAGCAACAAAAATATAATACTATACCTAACCAATTTTTTTGTAATACATAACATGATTTAAAAAAGTGTCCAGGAGTTTTTTGCACGTTCTTCTCCATTGAGATTTAAGCTTTGGAATACGCAACTAACTTCATGTTTTTGATTGACCGATCTTGAAAATTCAAAAGTAAATGACTTATCTATATCTATCTATACTTATAATAAATCTGTAGAGAGGTCAATTCTGTACAAGGAATATAAACACATCAAAAGTATCTAGGGATCAACATATATTTTTGCAATAACTTTTCTCCTGATTGATATTAATTAAAATTTTCTTTAAGGATTCATCAAATAAAGTGTTTTCGTTTGTCACAGTAACGATAAACCAAGTCACCTTTGCATTAATAAAGAAATTTGCCATTTTCCTAATAAAGGGATTTTTGACATTTGAACCACTAACATTAAAGTTCGAAAAAAAGACTGAAATAACAGTTTTCTTTAAAATTTTATTGGGTAACTTAAACAATTAATAATCCGTGTTTCTACCGCGAACACTAACAACACAAGAACATCGGTTTGGCATACCGTCGTTGCGCGTGCAAAAGTCGCTATGTGTTATTTCGTGATTTTCGGTTTTTTATGCAGTTTGAATCGTTATTTCAATACACACATACTGTAAAAACAGCTTTGTAATAAATGCAATATTTAAAGAGTTAAGGAATGTAGCTATGTGGCATTCATACATCGAAAGGTCCGTATAAACACGCTAAGTGTTATATTTCACATAGCCAAAATAAGCTGACTAAAGCGAAAGCAAAAATTGCGCCCAAAATGTGCTTTACTGCACATAGCGAGTTTTTTGGTCAAGTTTAGACTCGCTCGATCACGAAACGCTCGGGTCGAGCGTCACATAGATAGTTTTGTCGATGTAATGGCTCATTGCAATTCTAGCAGCGAAGCAGAAGTCATTAAAATTGTTTAAGATTTACGCAATAATAAGGATTAATAAATATAGATATCCGACGGATGTGCGTACCAAAATAAAAATAAAACACTTTGCAATTCGTTATCTACTCTCAGCACTGCTAAAGGCATTATGATAGAGCAAATCATCCTAGAGAAAGGGCACAAGATGATGGAGGTGGACAGAGTACATTCAACTTTAGAAAAAAGTTTAAAGGCCCCATCTACTCTCCATCCGACTATATATCGCGTATGAGAGATGCCAGACCATCACACCCTTACATTGTCCATCACCTAGAGTACACATTTTTTTTTAATTATGAGGATGTACCCGATGGTTTTTCAAGTATAAGACCTGGGAAAAAAACCCGCGATCCAACGGTAACAGACATTAGAGGACTTCTATATTTCGGAGGACTTCTATATAGAGGACTTCTTTTTACGGTGATGTGAAGTACAAACTACGCCACACAGATGAGTGGAACAATTTGCCGCAGAGGAGAACAAACACGGCATCCTTAGGGGAACCTATAGGTCTTTATGATGGCCCACTAAAAATTGATTCTACCAAATTTAGTCACTTACAAAGTCTAAAGCAATACATGCACCGCGATTACCACCTATTCTATGAAAATTTGAACTATTAATAATGTCCCACATTTTGATCTCATTATAATTAATTTGTTTTATTCAATAAAGTAATAATGTCATTTTATTATCCATTTTTTGGTTTTTTATTTATTTTCTTATTAATTATTTGTTTCTAAAATAATAGCTATGTGACATCGTACAGCCAGTTTCATTAAGATTCCATAGAAATCAAAAGGAGTTATGTGTTATATTTGCCCATGGCTTGTATTTACGACTCAAATAAATATTTCTATGTGTCAAATTTGTCTATCATGTTTAATTTTGGCATTATGAATAATGTTATCTATTCAAAAGTAATCTAAAACTACGTCAATTTGTTATATGTATTAAAGTAAAAGTAAATTATTTGAATACTCCGGGTATTTTTTGAGAAAATCAGTTTTTTGCGTCTCCTGTAAAGTATGTAAAAAACACATAGCGATTATGGAAAGCGCAGCGACGATACTCAAAATGAGTTCATCCAAATCACGCTGTGGAATGGCCGCCCATGTTCGTTGCAACAACAAAAAAAGGTCTTCTTGCGACTGGATACCCTCCATATTCGGCAGAGCTCTTCGCTTACCTTGGCTGAGCGCCATGGAGGACGGTATCGCTGCACCTCACGGAGACAAGACCGATACATTCAAATCTTAACTCGAAGAGCTCCAACAATAACCGCCATGATGTTAGCCGTGAGGCTTCATCACTCTTCAGGGAACTTAATTAGCGACCAAACAGTCAGAAACCGCTTGCATGAAGTGAACCTTCATTCCCGAAGACCGCTACGGGTACCACCTATAGCAATGCACAATCGTAGGATTCGATATCAATGGGCTCTTGAACACAGAAATTGGGCAGAAGAACAATGGCGTTTCGTGTGCTTTTCTGATGAGTCTCGTTTTGGTATGAGACCGGATACAAGACGTATACGACACTAGAGAACCCCTGGACGCCAACAGCGATTAAAATCCTGCCAGGAAGTCCATCCTTATAGTGGTGGAACCATCATAGTATGGGCGGGTATTTGGATCGGCGGAAGAACTGAGTTGATTTGGATCAGAGGCAACCTCAACGCTCAAATTTATGCTGAGACGATTGTATCAGACGTCATCGTTCCTCTACAAGTGCAAATCGGTCCCTTATTTCAGTTAATGCATGATAATGCACGACCGCACACCGCAAGAGTTGTAAGACAGACTCTCGCCGCAGCTAACATCAATGTCCTGCCCTGGCCTGCTCAGTCGCCAGACTTGAACCCGATTGAGCATGCATGGGATATGCTACAGAGAAGAGCTCTGCCGAATATGGAGGGTATCCAGTCGCAAGAAGACCTTTTTTTGTTGTTGCAACGAACATGGGCGGCCATTCCACAGCGTGATTTGGATGAACTCATTTTGAGTATGCCAAACCGATGTTCTTGTGTTGTTAGTGTTCGCGGTAGAAACACGGATTATTAATTGTTTAAGTTACCCAATAAAATTTTAAAGAAAACTGTTATTTCAGTCTTTTTTTCGAACTTTAATGTTAGTGGTTCAAATGTCAAAAATCCCTTTATTAGGAAAATGGCAAATTTCTTTATTAATGCAAAGGTGACTTGGTTTATCGTTACTGTGACAAACGAAAACACTTTATTTGATGAATCCTTAAAGAAAATTTTAATTAATATCAATCAGGAGAAAAGTTATTGCAAAAATATATGTTGATCCCTAGATACTTTTGATGTGTTTATTTTCAAAATAACTATCAGGGGGTGATAGTGATCGATACTGGTGCCAAAAATGCAATCAGTAAAATTTTTGTCTGTCTGTCTGTCTGTCTGTCTGTATGTTCTTTATAGAAACAAAAACTACTCGACCGATTTTAACGAAACTTGATGCAATTATTCTTCATACTCCTGGGCAGGTTATAGTATACTTTTCATCACGCTACAATCAATAGGAGCAGAGCAGTGAAGGAAAATGTTGGGAAAACGGAAGAAGTTACTCCATTTTTTAAGCTTCCGTCGCGTGTGTAGCCTTAATGGTTAAAGTTACATAGAAATCATGTATTACGGAAATGTTCTACATAAAATTATCTAAAAAATATCCCGAAACAGCATGTCTATCTTTTGTCAATTTTAAACCGATCGGGCTGAGAGTTTCAAAATCGGGGGTAAAGTAACTATTCCACGCGGACGAAGTCGCTGGCAGAAGCTAGTGTTACATAAGTATATGATGACAATATTTTTGGAGGCTTGTAAACGTACGTGACATGATAATAAACAACATTTACCTACTGTAGCTGGTATAGGTAGCATCAAATTGAAATCGCATCTAAAAAAATGTGCTGGTCTTATATTTAGTAGAGTTATTGCGAACATAAAAATGTAGATAGACACTGAACAGCAATTCATATTTTTAGTTGAGTAGAATTTATTCATGAATACTTCACTTCCGTGGAGTTTCTTGCACGTTCTTCTCCATAGAGATCTACGCTTTCGAACGTGCAGATAGCTTCACCTCTTTCGACTTGACAATTCAAAAGTGCCTGTAAAGGGTTTATCTATACTTATAATAAATCTGTAGAGAGGTCAATTCTGTACAAGGAATATATTTTCAAAATAACTATCAGGGGGTGATTAGTGATCGATACTGGTGCCAAAAATGCAATCAGTAAAATTTTTGTCTGTCTGTCTGTCTTTCTGTCTGTCTGTCTGTCTGTCTGTCTGTATGTTCTTTATAGAAACAAAAACTACTCGACCGATTTTAACGAAACTTGGTGCAATTATTCTTTATACTCCTGGGCAGGTTATAGTATACTTTTCATCACGCTATAATCAATAGGAGCAGAACAGTGAAGGAAAATGTTGGGAAAACGGAAGAAGTTACTCCATTTTTTAAGCTTCCGTCGCGTGTGTAGCTTTAATGGTTAAAGTTACATAGAAATCATGTATTACGGAAATGTTCTACATAAAATTATCTAAAAAATATCCCAAAACAGCATGTCTATCTTTTGTCAATTTTAAACCGATCGGGCTGAGAGTTTCAAAATCGGGGGTAAAGTAACTATTCCACGCGGACGAAGTCGCTGGCAGAAGCTAGTTTGAAATATAACTCTAACTTTTGACTATGAAACGTTAGACGGGACATAATGATATTTTAGTAAAGTATTGACCAAATAAACACATCAAAAGTATCTAGGGATCAACATATATTTTTGCAATAACTTTTCTCCTGATTGATATTAATTAAAATTTTCTTTAAGGATTCATCAAATAAAGTGTTTTCGTTTGTCACAGTAACGATAAACCAAGTCACCTTTGCATTAATAAAGAAATTTGCCATTTTCCTAATAAAGGGATTTTTGACATTTGAACCACTAACATTAAAGTTCGAAAAAAAGACTGAAATAACAGTTTTCTTTAAAATTTTATTGGGTAACTTAAACAATTAATAATCCGTGTTTCTACCGCGAACACTAACAACACAAGAACATCGGTTTGGCATACTCAAAATGAGTTCATCCAAATCACGCTGTGGAATGGCCGCCCATGTTCGTTGCAACAACAAAAAAAGGTCTTCTTGCGACTGGATACCCTCCATATTCGGCAGAGCTCTTCGCTTACCTTGGCTGAGCGCCATGGAGGACGGTATCGCTGCACCACACGGAGACAAGACCGATACATTCAAATCTTAACTCGAAGAGCTCCAACAATAACCGCCATGATGTTAGCCGTGAGGCTTCATCACTCTTCAGGGAACTTAATTAGCGACCAAACAGTCAGAAACCGCTTGCATGAAGTGAACCTTCATTCCCGAAGACCGCTACGGGTACCACCTATAGCAATGCACAATCGTAGGATTCGATATCAATGGGCTCTTGAACACAGAAATTGGGCAGAAGAACAATGGCGTTTCGTGTGCTTTTCTGATGAGTCTCGTTTTGGTATGAGACCGGATACAAGACGTATACGACACTGGAGAACCCCTGGACGCCAACAGCGATTAAAATCCTGCCAGGAAGTCCATCCTTATAGTGGTGGAACCATCATAGTATGGGCGGGTATTTGGATCGGCGGAAGAACTGAGTTGATTTGGATCAGAGGCAACCTCAACGCTCAAATTTATGCTGAGACGATTGTATCAGACGTCATCGTTCCTCTACAAGTGCAAATCGGTCCCTTATTTCAGTTAATGCATGATAATGCACGACCGCACACCGCAAGAGTTGTAAGACAGACTCTCGCCGCAGCTAACATCAATGTCCTGCCCTGGCCTGCTCAGTCGCCAGACTTGAACCCGATTGAGCATGCATGGGATATGCTACAGAGAAGAGCTCTGCCGAATATGGAGGGTATCCAGTCGCAAGAAGACCTTTTTTTGTTGTTGCAACGAACATGGGCGGCCATTCCACAGCGTGATTTGGATGAACTCATTTTGAGTATGCCAAACCGATGTTCTTGTGTTGTTAGTGTTCGCGGTAGAAACACGGATTATTAATTGTTTAAGTTACCCAATAAAATTTTAAAGAAAACTGTTATTTCAGTCTTTTTTTCGAACTTTAATGTTAGTGGTTCAAATGTCAAAAATCCCTTTATTAGGAAAATGGCAAATTTCTTTATTAATGCAAAGGTGACTTGGTTTATCGTTACTGTGACAAACGAAAACACTTTATTTGATGAATCCTTAAAGAAAATTTTAATTAATATCAATCAGGAGGAAAGTTATTGCAAAAATATATGTTGATCCCTAGATACTTTTGATGTGTTTATTTATTTCTCGTTTGGGGATCTCATGGCAGCTCATAACGGATAAAAAAATAAAAACTAGGTAGGTAGCACCTTTTTTTTCTGGATCGGAAATCATCAAATGACTTCTCCCGTTCTGGATGGAGCGGAAGGGAGTGTCAGACTCTTACTGACTAAAACCCACCCGTGATCTTTCTTGTGCCCTTTACGTTACATGGCCGCGGTGACTCTTTCGAACAAATTCCGCAACCCTAGCAGGCACTGACCCTATGGGGCCCCGTCTTCATTGCTGACAGCTCTTTGAGGCGCGCGTGGAACACGATGCGCCGTCAACCCGAGCTTGGTTGCTATCGGACGGCGAGCCACCCATAGCTCGACATCCGCAGGCCCGCGCCTTCGGTGGCCCCGACGCCCGGCGGACGTGACGCCCGGGGCGTCTTCTTCTGTTGCGGCAACTGGAGCGTAAGGTTTCCCTCTCCCGCACGCGTTCCGCCTCCTCGTTTGCTAGCATGGAGGAAGCGGTCATCTCCTTCTGCCAAGCAGTAGCTTGGCAGAAGGAGATGACCGCTTCCCATGCCTCACGCTCCGGACCATGGATTGAACCAGGGCCGGACGCGAGAGATCGCCGCCGCCGATCGCCTCGACGAGGACACGGCGTTACTCCGCCCAAACACGGCAGACCTCCATCGTATGCTCCACCGTGTCCTCCGGGCGATCCATACAGTGTTGACACCCGAACGTGTCCTCCCGCTGGATCAGAAACAGGTACCTCCCGAAACAGCCGTGTCCGGTCAGCACCTGCTCCAACCACTCCTCAAAGAGGGGACTTATCGCCGCAATGGTGCGTGCCCAGACTAAGTAGCACCTAATGCTAAACAGTTGAAAACTAACGACTGTCTATGATAAAGAACAATTCCATAGACCATTGAGATAAGGAGTTTTGTCTCGGCGACATTAACAAATGTTGCTAGCTTTTATTTTACTGATTATATTATGATTGTGTCATGGATATATTTATAATGCAATCATTCAATTTAGGATTAGATATCAATCAGCCGAGCCTTTTCCCAGCTATGTTGGGACCGGCTACTAGTTTAACTAGATGCAACTAAAACCCGCGCAAATATTCGTCTTAAAAGTCTTAATAATCTTTGGAGTAAGTTTCGCTGGGCAAGGTTATTCCACGGATGGGTCCATAACGTATGACGACTCCACCGTGCCTAAGAAAGCACATATCTGCCTTTGTCCCAGCTAAAATCTGAAGATCTTTAACATATGATACGGTTACTCAGTAGCTAGAAAAGCTGACACCAGTCTTCCTGTTGTTGTTGTGTATCATGTTGTTGCGGAATTTGTTCGAAAGAGTCACCGCGACCCTGGAACGTAAAAGGCACTAGGAGGAACACAGGTAGGCCCAAGTCGACGGCGCGTCGTGTTCCATGCGCGCCTCAAAGAGCCGTCAGCAACGTAGACGGGGTCCCATAGGGTCAGTGCCTGCTAGGGTTGCGGAATTTGTTCGAAAGAGTCACCGCGGCCCTGGAACGCAAAGGGCACAAGAAGGATCACGGGTGGGTTTTAGTCAGTAAGACTCTGACACTCCCTTCTGCTCCGCCCATAGCGGGAGAAGTCATTTGATGATTTCCCATCCAGAAAAAAAAAAGGAGGAACACAGGTGGCTTTTAGTCAGTGAGAGTCTGACACTCCCTTCCGCTCCGCCCAGATGGGAGATGTCGTTAAATGATTTCCCATCCAGGAAAAACAGGTGCATCATGTTATCTAGTAACTAGATTGTGAAGATCAGATAAGCAGTCGGTCTTTTAAATACTTGAAGTCAGCTGTATTTAAACACACAAACTTATTAACTTCTAGACACAAAATTATTGTCATACCGTTTACTACACATTAATTACACTATTGTATAAATTAAAACGCAACAGATGTGTTGCTGGGGAGTTTGTTGCGCCACTTCTTCTTCCAAGCTAAAATACTGGGAAGTGGTGACGGACATTTTGGGGGACCAGTCTTTATGTAAAATTTGACGTTCAAAAAGTACTGGCTCTCAGCCTAGTTTGAATAAATTACTTTTGATTTTGTTTTTTTTCACAAATCTTGTTACCTGATTTACATCCGTACGTAAGGTTCAGTGGTATACCAGCGTCAGGCAGCTCCTAGTTTTCTGGAATTTTGCCCAAGTATTTGGCGAAGCCGCGGGGCACAAAATGTTATTGTTTTAAAATTAACTTTCTCTTTAAAACGATAAATAAAATATCAGCATTCTAGCTGATGGCAAAAAGACAAAGACAGATTTAACTATCAAAATAATGATGAAATGAATAATGACACATGAACGCTTAGTTCCGATGAATTTTGCAATCGGAATACATAAATTATTTTAACAGCAATAGATGTCAACCTATCTGTAATAGAAATCAAGAAACACTACTATAAAATAGCCGATAATGTGTATATTTCTAATTTTACTGCCCTCATAAAATACTATGTTATTCCAATCATGTGGAATGAACGAAACCCATCAAGGGATACCATTTCACACCCACGAAACAACTTACTACCATAACATTTTAAATACATTTTATCCAGTACAGTATAAAATATTTATATGTGTACTGGCAATGTAGCAGCTCTATAAAAGAAAATAACAATATAGTACAAAGAACTTTCAACCTTATGTCTTTTAGTTCAAAAGTTATTGAGATTGTTTGATATAGCGGTCATAACTTCACAAAAGTGATTAATACAGTTGGTTTTTTTTTTTATCGGGCACAGACAACAATAAGCACTCGATCACGAACTGTCGAACGAAATGTGAAGTGCCACGTGCCGAAATGTCGTTAGGTTTTACACACACTGATGCGTAAGCGGTGAATTCAGCAGAATAAATATGTGTATTTTGGGTTTGATATCCGCATTGGTAAGATTGTGGTCAAACGCGAGCCTATCATAATTAAAAATAACATTTTTAAACCTGATTATTTTAAAATGTAATACTGATTTCAAAATGATTATCTAGTAATTATTACCGAGAAATATATGTTTATTATGTGGTGTACGATATAACATTTATTTTTGCTAGCCACAAATGTTTCCCGCCACAGAGGCATTTGCTATGCCTCTATTTCTCCTTCCAATCTACCAAACAACAACTATATTTATAAAATCTAGAAGTTGAAAAATCGATTCAGTTGCAGAAATAAGATATAATTAGCATAATAGAAATAACATAAATTCCAAAGAAAAAGCTCAAACAAATTAGCATTATCTACGTTTTTCTATCTACAGCTATGAATGATTATACTGATTCTAGAAGTAGAAATTAATTCGAAAATACTATAATTGAATAAATAAAATAAAATCAGTGCCCCAAGTAGTGACCAACCACCCTTACCCGGCAACACATCCGATCGCACGCCTGATTGAAATCTAGAAAGCTATCATTGTTCGGGCATTATCTTCTATATTGTTTATGATATAAGCTGCCATGGAATTTAAATTCATGTTCCTAAAAGCGCGGGAAACCTGAAGTTTGGCGGACGTGGTTTTCTTTCTCAATTTTTGAATTAATTATAAAATATTGGATTAGATTAAGTTTTTGTATATATTTTATCTTAATATTTAGTAGTTTAGTTAGTTTTAGTGTTTTATCTCCTTCGGTAAGTGTTTTTAAGTTTTTTAGTTTATTGTAGTTTTAATATGGATCCTCCGGATGACCCCGGAGGTGGAACATTGCCGCCCGAAGTGGGGCATTATATTACAGTTTCGAACAACGACACTAGTGTTGATACTGATGGTTCTATCAGCACTTCTAATTCCAAAAGAAAAAGGATTTCTTCTCGGCCTACTTTATGTAAACATTGCAATAAAAAAAGGCGCAAAAGTGGCGGGAAACGTCACAACGATTGTAGTTGCGGTGAGGTGGAAATGGAAACAGAATATGTAAATACGGCATCCAATCCTCCCATTACTCCTCAGATCATTAATTCAAATGAATCACCACAGATTTCGGTTTCGGTGGCCAGATTATTATATAATTCCTCGGATGCGGCACCATTTTTAGTTCATGTACAAAAGGAGCAATCTGCTTCCAATGGAAATACATTTTTAAATCCAATTTCATTTGGTAGGTTTTTAAAGAGAAACTCATTTAATGGTATTATCAATGGAAGTCTTAAAAAAATCGGACGCAATCGGCTTGTTCTATCTTTTTCCACATTCCAAGATGCCAATTCTTTTATTACCAATAAGATGTTGGAAAAGGAAAATTTTAAATCTTTTATCCCGACGTTCTCTGTCACTCGCATGGGCGTCGTCAGAGGCGTTCCCATGGAGTGGTCTGATGACGAGGTTCTTGAAAACATCTCGGTCCCAATTGGTTGCGGGAAGATTTTAAAACTTAGGAGGATTAAGAGAAAAACTATATTAGACGATAAACCTCAGTTAAAAAATACAGAAACTGTTATTTTGACATTCGATGGTCAAGTTTTACCAAAGCGGGTGTATATGTGCTACTCTTCTCTAACAGTCGATTTATACATTTATCCTACTATACAATGCTATAACTGTTGCAGATATGGTCACGTTAAAAATCAATGTAGGTCAACACCTAGATGTTATAAGTGCGGTCAAGGTCACTCTGGGGATGCTTGCACCGTCTCTGAAGACAGCATACGTTGTTGCCTCTGTAAAGGATACCATGAGGCAACTAGCAAAAAATGCTTAGAATATGAGAGGCAGAAAAACATTAAGGAGTCAATGGCCAAGTCCTGCATTTCGTATGCTGAAGCTTCAAAACTTCATCCTACAATTTCAAAAATTTCTTATGCTGATGCCTTGCTCTCCACACCCACAATTTCTAGCAATATAAATGCATCAATTCCACAGGATTACTCTCCATCAAAAAATAAAACATCATATAAAAAGACAGTTTTTATTAATCCTCGGTCGCCACCTCACTTTTCCAAAGGTTACGATCGGCAATTCCATCAGGAGCTTACTCAGGGTGTGCCTCAACCTAAAGATGGTTGTGCTATCATCCCCAGAGATGACTTATCTACTTTATCTGTTAGCGAATTGATCATAGCATTAATTAAATCTCTAACTCAAACTCATAACCTTTCACCGACCATCGCTGCCACTGTATTGAATGCAGTTTCTGAATCAAATAAAAATAATGGACAACAAAGCAAAGGTGTTCCAATGGAACTGCCGAAGCGCAGTAAGTAAAAAATGTGATATAATATATCTTGTAAATAAATATAATCCTTTTGTTTTTTCACTTCAAGAGACATGGCTTAAACCAGGGTCTTTGTTTAAGGTCCCTGGGTATGCCTGTCTCAGGGAAGACCGCTCTGATGGGTATGGCGGTGTAGCTTTACTCATCAAACATCATCATCCATTTTCACTTTTCACACTCCCATCTCATAATAATGACTTTTCTATTATTGCAGCAATTGTAGATAATATTTGTTTTGTTTCTGTATATATTCCTCGTCCTTCTGCTGTAATTTTTAGTGAAATTGTAAATATTTTTTCTATACTTCCTAAACCATATATAGTTTTAGGAGATTTTAATTCCCAACATGAAGTCTGGGGAAGCTTATCAACAAATGGCTTTGGTAGCTCTTTACTAGAAATTGTAGATAATCTTAATCTTTGTATATTAAACACTGGGTCCCCTACTCGACGCACCTCTCCAAACGAAGGAGTTAGTGCACCTGACTTATCATTATGCACTGATAAATTAGCTTCGCGCCTGAGTTGGGAAGTTATGCTTTCCTCTTATGGGAGCGACCATTTCCCCATAGTTTTATCATTTCCCTATAACCAAAAAATGTATTCCAATCGCCCTCCGCGGTTGAAGTATAGACTAACGGATGTAAACTGGCATACTTTTAGGGAACACATGGATGAAATAGTTTCTGCTCTTCCTGAAATTAAGAGTGGCAATGAACAGTCATGTGCTGAGGCTTTAGCTAAAGCCATGATAAAAACCGCTGATAAACTTTTTCCTTTTAAAAAGCCACATAATAAAATTCCATCTCCACCATGGTGGGATAAAGATTGCACAGATGCAATATTAAAACGAAAGCAGTGTGAACTAAACTACTACGAAAATTCTACCGAAGAAAATTTTGACATTTTGTGTGAAATAATGTCAGAGACCAAAAAATTATTAAAAAAAAAGAAATTTGAAAGCTGGAGATTATTTTGTCTTTCTATATCACCTAATGTTCAACCATCTGTTGTTTGGCGCAATATCAGAAGGTTCAGATCAGCGTTTTCAGAATCGTCTACCGCATTTCTTCCAACTCAGTTAAAAAATCAATTTTTAGATAAATTAGCTCCCTCATATGTCCCAAATGACATTGTTCCGTATAGTATGCCTCTCAAATTGTCAGATCCTCCCTGTGAACTCAATAACCCATTTACTCTAGAAGAGTTGAAAGGTGTTGTCAGCCATATCACAGATTCTGCACCGGGCGCAGATGGGATCCCTTACTCTTTTCTGACTAACATGAGTGACCTATCTCTTTCATATTACCTAAAACTAATAAACCAGATTATGATAACGGGGAATGTTCCCCTTTCTTGGAAATCGCAAGATATTCTTCCAGTACTGAAACCCAACAAAAGTCCATCTGACAGCACATCTTATCGTCCCATAGCTTTGTCATCAATTATGTTAAAGATATCAGAACACTTGGTTAAAAATAGGTTAGAGTGGTTTGTAGAAAACAGGGAATTATTAAGTGAAAGTCAGTTCGGTTTCAGGAGAGGTAAAAGTACTTTAGATAGCCTAAGTATCTTTGTCACTGACATTCGATTAGCATTCTCTTCTAATCACTCCATAGTTGCAGCTTTTCTTGATATAAATTCGGCTTATGATAATGTTGTAATATCAAAATTAAAATGTAAACTTGAGCAGTTAAATGTACCTATTTTACTTATAAACTTCATTTTAAATATACTATCTGAGAGGTATATAAATCTAACTATTGACGACTCTTGTGAAACTAGAGTCGTGTGGAAAGGTCTCCCTCAAGGATCAGTACTAAGTCCTCTACTTTATGATATTTACACTTATGATCTTGAATCCTCTCTGAATAATGAAGTAAAAGTGCTTCAATATGCTGATGATCTTCTATTGTATTGCCCAAATGGCTCTATCTCAACGGCTTGTAATTCATTGACATCAGGTCTCTCCCTTTTAAAAAAATGGATGGATAGCAATGGTCTTGAGCTATCTACCTCAAAAAGTTCAATTGTTCTTTTTTCTCGGATGCGCCTTCCGCCTCCTGTTACTGTATATTATGATAATGTTCCTATTCCTGTAAAATCATCAGTTAAGTTTTTAGGATTGATTTTAGATAGTAAACTTACTGGAGTTCCACACTGTGAATATATTGCATCAAGGTGTGAACAAAGACTAAATATATTAAGATGTCTGTCCGGAGTTTGGTGGGGAGCCCATCCATTTTCACTAAAATTAATCTATAGCGCTATAGTTAGAAGTGTACTAGATTATGGCACATTTTTACTAGAACCCGGAAATTCAGCTGCTTTTAAAAAATTGGATGCTATCCAGTCAAAAGCTTTGCGTATTGTGACTGGGGCTATGAAATCAAGCCCAATTAATGCCTTACAGGTTGAAACAGTAGATCCTCCACTTTCTCTTCGACGTCAGTTTCTTTCCGATAAATTTTTATTCCGTGCCTTACAATTTTCCAATCATCCTTTACGTGTGAAACTTCAGTCTCTTTTAGATCAAACCAATTCTTCTCAATATTGGTCTCACAAATCTCTTCCCCGTCTTCTGGTAAGCTATAAAAAGTTAATCTCTCTACAAGCTCCAATATACAAGTCCATTACGTTTCCACTCTTTGGTAATCCATATGAATCATTGGTGTTCACTCCGGATATTATCTTGAACTTAGGAATTACTAAAAACGACAACTTTGTAAAAGAGTTATTTAACTTTTCCAAAAACTTGCATTGGGAGAATTGGCATCATATTTATACAGACGCATCAAAACACTCTTCTTCAGGAAATGTTGGAGTTGGAGTTTTTCACTCACAGTATAAAATTGTACAAAAAGTTAAGCTTCCTCCTGAGTCTTCGGTGTTTACTGGGGAATGTTATGGTCTTTTCAAGGCCCTAGAGTATATTTACTTAATGAAATTGGATAAAACTGTTATATTTACTGACGCTCTAAGTGCGTTACAAGCTCTTAAACGAAATCCTTTTAAATCTAAACCTTTATTTCCTGTAGTTTTATTTATTAGAAGCCTTTTATATAAATGCCTTAAAATTGGTCTTCAAGTTTCTTTCGCGTGGATACCGGGGCATAGCAATATTACTGGTAATGTTAAAGCTGATCTTCTGGCAAACGAGGCGGTAGACTGTGGTGATATATTTCCATATACAAACTTTAGCCACGACTTGGTCAATTTACCTAAGAGTTTTCTTTGGGAAGATTGGAGCAGGTTGTGGGCAGATAGCAGCACTTCTAAAGGTAACTATTTTTCACGTATTCAACCGCATATCCCAAAGAAGCCATGGTTTTCTAAATTCAACTTTAGTAAAGCTGCTACGAGTTGCTTGATTCGTATGAGACTGGGTCATAATTGTTCCCAGGTCCACCTTGCTCGGTTACAGATCGTTGATAGTGCCCTTTGCGAATGCGGTGAGGTAGGCGATTTGAACCACATGTTTTTTTCCTGCCCTCTTCTTAATCATGATTCTTTTATTTCAAGTCTACTGTCCTATAATGTTCCTTTTCCTACCTCTATCTCTGTGTTATTATCAACTAATGATTTCAAAATATACATGTATTTAGCATCATTTATTTCTCTAAATAATTTACGTATTTAAACATTTAATATCCTGTATATATCCAAATGATCCTATCCAATATCCGTCCAAATCCTTTAACCTAAATTAAATTTCATTTTCTACCAAGTTTCCCCGTTTTTGTTGGTGGCATTGCGCAAATAGCGACTTGCCAATATTAAAAAAAAAAAAAAAAAAAAATTCATGTTCCCAGTTGTCGATGGAATTTAAATTCATGGGGATTACCCATAACCCTGTAAGGATACCGCTATGGGTAATCCCCATGAAGTTAGCAACGGTGTAATAAAGTATTGATTGACGACCGCAATTATTTCTTTATGGACCCATTTATATAGAAAAAACATTAATTTCTACGTACGTAATAATTAAACTAATCAAGTTTACCATGCGCGTGATCTTATGTACATTCGAGATTTTCGAGATTTAATAGTGGGAATGCATGTTAACCACTCTGCTCGACAAGATTTTGACATTTGACACACTAGCTGAGTCGACGGGGTGTTGCATGTTACGTCATGAATTTCAGAAATTATATCAACTTTCGGCATCTTAATTAACTATGATAAATTTGTTTCTGCAGCAATTTTATACGATAAGTTATTGAGAAATATCTTAAATTACAACTTAAGATCGTTCAAATCACGTCAGTCAAGTTAAAAATGCGTTTAAAATAGGCATTACTACACCCTTCCAAAAGGTAGTCGTCTTAGATTTGCTAAAATTATATATGTAAACAACCTTCTCGCTTGCTGAAAAGAGGCAAAACCACAAAATCAAGACATATTCGTTATATTTGCGGTCTTTCTTTGTCATTTTCTATACGCAAGTTGATTTAAAATACGGTTAAATATTGACAAAAAAATATTACTTTTCAATTTTGATGGCGGTGCTGTTCGACGCTAAAAAACATGAAAATTATGAATTCCAGAAACCCAAACTCCACTTGAGGAGTAGTGGTTTGTTCATCATTTGATTATTTGACGAATTCATCCATATTTCTACGGAAATATGTAGCGGTAATGAAGTTTTTTGTTATCCAAAGTCAAAGTTTCGCGCCAAATGTGTTTGTTTACGTTTTTATTTCACACAAAAATCACACACTCACATGTAAATACTATTACAAATACACATATTATGATTCTAAATATCGTGATGAACAAGAAAAAGCCCAGATCTAAATGCAATTAACGAACACAGATCCAATAACACGTAATATTCATTACCGCTAATTTATTTTTGTTTAAAATCGTCAGCCATTTTGATTTTTTTAATGCTAGGGTGTGGGAAAACGATTATTATAATCGATGGTTTTTTTATTTCGTTCGACTCGATAAATATAAACGAGCAATTTTGATAAATCGATTATTAAAAATTAGCGCAAAATATTTTATTTATCATCAAATCCAATAAGCATTTATAAAAACCATATTTGCGCTTTGTTAGGTAATTTAAATAGTTCTTTTTTTGGAAATCAACGAATAAAATCAACTGAACAATTTAGTCGGACCCGTGCGGAAATTGCGCCGAAATGTCTATTTTATTCAAAATTTAAATGCAGAACCAGAATGCTCTCGTTATTCAGAAATATTTATTATTTTCACATATTTTTTATCTCTATATTGACTATGGTATGGTTAGGTAGTGGATCGGTTTGAACTTTGATATAATGTTATTTGAATTCGATATGCTATATAATGTGATAAGTGTTTTTATCCGCAAAAGGAGAATCCTTATCTAAATATACTATATTATAGAATATTTGTTGAAAGTTTGTGCCTATATAAGTAGGTACATATATATACGTATATATGTATGTATATATGAATTTTTGTAGTTACGTCTATTTCTTTGGGACGTCCGGTAGCCTAAACGGCTGCATAGGTTTTTCAAATCAGATATCATTCGATTAGTCATAAATGCCGAACTGTTATAGGGTATTCGAATTTTGAAAAAAAAAAGCTTTATTTTTTCGAGACACACTCACGTCATTCTGCCTAGCCTTTTCCTTTTCTATGTTGGGTTCGGCATCTAGCCTAACCAGATGTAGATGAATACCATTTTTTTTACATATAGCTATTGCTTATAAGACCTCCACAATCTTAGTAACTGATTAGAACATACTTACCTCTTGGCAATGTTGGAGTTACAGTTTGTGGGCTACCGACTGTCAAAAATGTTCGAATGACAGCCGGCATCAAAGACATGCTTTCCAAGCCATGGTGGAAACTCAATTTGTATTAGATGGTCACCCATCCACTAGCCGATCTCGGCAAGCGTAGCTTAACTGCGAAGTTCGATTTGTGCGGACATTATTATTTATTTAATAAATATGTGCATTAAAAAAGCTCTATAAAGCAAAGGACCACTCATGTCACGCATACTCACGCATTTGAAACGATTGAGATGAAATTCGGTGGGTAATAATTATGAATTACCGCAACCCAAACAAGATTCCGGCTCGCACTTTACCCGATTTTTTTTCATGGATGTTGATCGCAGATTCATCATTAGGATAAACCATGAAAATAACACCCATAACAAAAAACTAGAAAAATCTAGTCGGTGCCATTTTCACTTATAATATTTATTCAAATTTATTGAGACAGGTTATTTACCAAGTAGAATTTGCCCTTAATAACCTTTTTTAGAAGATAGTTTTAGAACATTAATTTGAAAATATATTTAGTAGGTAAGTATGTGTAATTTCCGCCAGAATCGCCCAAAATGCATTTTTCCGTGCTCTGTATGGACATATTAGATACTGGGTTTCAGGGGCAGGATGACCAAATCGAAAAGTATTTTATAAAGCAATATTCAATTTTCATAACATTATAAAAAAAAACTCGCTCTAGATAAAAATTATTTTTTAAATACCATTGTCAATTTGTCTAGACCTACTTAACATACATAAACTATAGGTAAGCTTGGTATTTCGTACGCAACCAGCTGAAAGTATCTAACATAAAACTCTCAGAAATTTAAAAGGAATAAAATATTTTTCATTCTTATTTTGAATAACATAGACAATTCTGCGCAAATTAACCTTGGGTCCGATAATCTGTTGAGTAGATTTCTTTCTTTACTGTAGAAAATCCTATTTGAATTACATAAGAAAGCATAAATAATAATTATGATTAATGCTTATTATATTTTATATCTTAAACGTATTTTTTCCTAACATTTTAGTAACGAATTTAAATTAATCGATTAGGTTGAAATAAAAAATAAATCGATTCGCATAATCGTTTTGGTACACCCTAACAATAAAAAAAAACAATAAGAATGATGGTTGATGGCGATTATCACATTTATGCACTTCGATTTTATTTATGAAAATTAGTAAACTTGTGGGTTAAATATTAAAGAATTAATGGCGCTAAGATATGAGCATTTTATCTAATTGTTTTAATTAACGCCCATACATAAGAATTTTTAAGTGGCTTTATCAAAAATGCAATTATTAATGAGGGTGTCGTATGACGTAACTCTGAGGTCCAATTGGTACTACAATCGAGCCGGCGGAGGTTTGCATGTCTAGTACCAATTGGTACTACTACCGAACTATACGGTTAATTTCATTTTGATTTCATTTCAGGTCGCATGCAGTTCTTGAATACCAAAAATTCCAACAGTTTGGTGAGTTTCCCATAGCCAAACAAACAGCCACAACATGACGTGTAGGACGTCCTCAGGCACGGTGGAGTGACGATTTGCGCAGGACGGCTGGCAGAAACTGGATGCGCTAACTGTCAAAAAATCATAATTTTCCCTCCATTTTTGACAGATTGCGACTGAGATGCGAATGCAGAAGTTGCTTCAAAATTAGTAAAATTAGCACTCTGTTCTTCATTCGCTCTATTGTTTATGGCGACATTGATTCGAAAATCAAATAATATGATGCATTACAGCTAGACTTATGTGGGCGGATGTCAGCACAATAAATAGATCGAAGTTCAAGTAGATTTCTCCACGTTTCCAGTAGTAAAATTAGGGATTTAAACAAGAAGAAATAAAATCGAATAACCATGTACTGAATATGCACTTATAAGGAAACTTAGAAGTCCACTCCGTCGCAATGAAAACGGAAAAAATCGTCAAGCCGAGGACGTGAAAGTCAATTAATAACAAGCAATAACAATCAATTTATGAGAGAGAGTAAACTAAGTAGAGAAAATTACTAAAAATATAGAGGAGGGAAAACATAAATCGTATTACTCTGTAAAAAAAATATTCCTTAACGCCGTTATGTAAGATAATCTTTTAACTCAATATCCCAATCCATAAATATACACCATTTCGGAACAATTCGTCCCACACAAATCCCTGATAAACCCATTATAAAACAAATATGTAAGTACAAAGAGAAAACACGACCAGACCAGTCTTCGTCAAAGATCAGATACGCCGTTTTAGTCGCAGAAGTGGCAACGCGGCGCTTTTGATTTACCACTGTACCACAGCCGTGAATAATGGTCGCAAGCTTAACACTATACCTCTAGTACTTTAGGAATTGACAGCCATGTAAGGGAGTGGTTAGGTTAGGCTGGCAACACGATCAGCGTACGGCCATCCTAACTGCTACTTACCATCAACGTTTGGCGATTTTTTTGTCGGCGATTTTCCAGGTTCTTGATAACAAGTGTCTTCGTTGTCGTTTCTGTGTTAGGACTTTAGTCTTTATTTCTTAAGAACTTAGGGACTTTGATTGATGGGCAATGTTACCTGTTACGGTAATACGATGTTGCGTGTTGCGTAATGATGAATGGTACCAAACAAAGTGTTGAGTATAATAGTCAATTAAAATGGTTTACGACTTTGCGATTTTTTGATCGCGACTAAGTGATATAAAAGGAGCTTCACTTGAATCTTGTAATCGTGTTTTCTTTTAAAGTTTATTGTGTGTTTATGTGAATAGACTGGTTAACATTAACGTGTCAAGATGATGGGGTATTGTGTTAGTAATGGATATCATTTTATTTTCTGAATACATCGAAATGACAAGGTTTCTTTTTCTTTAAGAAGGGGAACACGCATTACATAATCTTTATCTGCATAATTGAAAACTAAATAAATAAGTAAATGAATATAACTTTTACGTAATTGTTAACTGACTAAAGATGACCGCAATCACAACTGTCGTTGCTCAATAACTACCAGAAATGTTGAAAATTTACAACACTGATACAAATTAAATTAAAATATTATACTACATAGGTATACTAGCGTTCCGACGGCGAGCGAGCACGATTATTACACACACAGACCTTTTTCGTTGCATGGTTTAAAAAAGTAAACTGAGAAATGAAAACGAATAAAATAGATTTAAATATTTGACGTATTATTACAGAATTTGCAATTACGGTGAAATTTAGAGACCAGAATTATAGAAAACACCTTCAAAGTAACATTAATTCTCAACATTTCGCAAACCCACACAAATTAAGTTACAAACCTAATCGCAAAATCGCAAGTGTGCGACCCGCCTTCAAATCCGCAATGAGAGACAAATGCCCGAGATAGCCGAGTGATATCGCCGCGAGCGATTTAAGGCACAATGAGGTCTCTGAAATTTACGTGTTCTAACAACGTGAACAGACGGGCAGACATAACTGCGGAATTTGTTAGGAAAATGTCGCGCGTCTGTACAAAATATTACTTTGGAAATAAGGTGCGATTGTTCAGATAGATAAGATATTGTGGTGTGAATTTCTATTGCTTTATTTATTTGTGTGGTTTGGAAAGGAGAATCAAGTTTGTTATGATTTTCGTCTGTTTAAGAAAAGATAAACAGTACATATTCTTATTTTTATAATACTAGAGGAGGAGCAATAATAATAATAATAAGGGCTTGATACAGAAGGCAGTACTCCTCGATTCGGCTCGTATTGTGAGGAGGTTCCTTTCTCTGGAGCCCTAACCACCAGTAGCTTGGACCCTGCTCCCGACACGGCGGATAGCTACGTTTTATATTTTTTTAAATATTTTTCTTATGTGTTTTTTTAAAGAAACATTTAAAAATAATAATATGGCCGGAAGAGCTTCTTCTGACGGTCAGATGACCGGGAAAAGCGGAAGAAGAGAAGGAAGGCGGGACAAAACGAACCACGGAGAAACCTCTCTCTCATATTTCCCTACTTAAAATTATATAAGTAGTCAAAACAATATTAATAACAGAAAAATAACATCATATTTCTTCATGCTGCTGGCAACACTGATTTAAACGTGTCAAACGCAAGATAACTTGTTACAAATCCTCCGTTTTACTAGTTCTTAGACTATTAGCAGCAATCAATATATTGCCAATCAATATGGATCCGCGGGTGGTAAATTAGTACCGACGGCAAAAACGGCTCCGATTGTACATAACTACAATGTTTTGTTGCATTTTAAGATGTATTAAGTATTAGTTACTGGTTGCGTCCCGTCGTGAGATATTCCGCTGCTTTGTTTTTTTTTGTTTTGTTTTAAAGTGATTTGTCGTATCTTAGTTGACGAAGCCATCTTGGATCAACATTTTTAGGCAAAAACTTACTACCGATTGAGACAGCAAATCAATTTTGAAGTTAGAATAAGAAAATAGAAAACAAATAGCCCATGGTTTGACGGTAGATACGGTCGAATTAATAACCCAACTTAGAAATTAATTGACGATCCAATTATTTATTCAACAATTTATGTACACGCATATAAAAAATAATAAGAAGTAAACAAAAAAATAGGTACAAAGTTGATGCTTATTTCTATACAACTCTCTTCCAGTATACATGCGAAAAGAGAGTCAAATAAAAAGAGATGACATCGTATGACATAGACATCGTATGTAAAAGTATTAAGAGCGTGTACGTCGTATGGCATTTCATACAAATTCAAGTTACTATTTTGCGAAATGGCTGAACCAATTTAAATAAGTCTTATAAATTTATATTTGTATGGAAAATTTAAAATGGGTCAAATGTAGCTGTAACACCATTTATCGAAAATATTTTCACTTTTTAGATCTATGTATCCTGCTTATATGTGTGAAGTTTCATTAAAATCGGTTCATTCGTTAATTTCGGAAAATAACGACTAGAAAATTTGTATGAAATGCCGTTTGGCGGATACGCTCTTAAGTACCTAGGTAATGAGAAGAAGTTATATATAAACCTGAACCTAGTACAAGTCTTAAAGTCTTGTAAATTTCAGTGATGAATGCTTCATATATCGCTGTGTGATAAAAGGCTTTAGCTCTCCATTGCAGATTGCCACCTAATCCCCAACTCAACCTGACTTCACCAAGAAAACACCACAAATTATACCAAATAATCTAATTTACTGCCCCCCATCTGCATCACAAAATCACAGAACGACACAAAATCTAACTGATGTTCTTTAGAGTCGCTTACACCATTCAGATGTAAACTAAGTTTAGACTTCGCGAACAGAAGTTTAATTTCATGCAATAAGTCAGCTCCCCGACTAGCCGTGGTTCAATTGAACCCATTCAAGCCAGGTTTCGCTCTGAAAAGCACAAATTATGACATATGAAAAGGATACTTTGTTCATGTTTGATTTCTAAAGATAAACTGGAGGACAATGTCGCTGAAATAATGTCTTTAACGGAACGCTCAATTGGTATACTTTCATTTTCAATTAGCACAAGCTGTAGGAATTTGATAGCATTCTCATTTTTTCAGGAAGTGACAAGACTTAGCTAGCTAGATTGGACGGCCATTAAATCGCATGTAACTATAATATTGGACAACGACATTACTGACTGCTTGACGTAGTTACAACCCTTTTCTTTATTACAGATGAAAGACCACAGGTCGACATTATATTAAAATTTCCCAGTAACTGGCAGAAGCATCTCAGCTGCCACCCACAAACTGAAATAGGAAAAAGCACGAATAACTATAAAAATTGTATTAAAAAGCAATAGACGATACCCATAAAAGTCTTTGGTAAAGCAACATAAAGTATTTACTATAGGATATAAACCTCGGTAATGCATCCTGTTCGAATTAAAGTCTATATGATTGTCTGTTACTCGCCGATTATATTTCAAATGGCTGGTTTTCTTATTCATAAATTCTTATGGCTCGGGTTAAGCGGCTTATTACAGTAACTGAACTAGTATTTTATTCTGTTCTGCCGGTTTTTCTTGTCGGCATCATTCTTTTATCATCGTGTCTCCGAGTTCATCGGATGGACTGACCCTCCGATAGAAGATTTTATTTCTATTTTTATACTAACCCTAGCAGCGCCCCGCGGTTTCACCCGCGTAGTTCCCGTTCGCGTGGGGATACGGGGATAAAATATAGCCTATGTTACTCAGGGTGAATGTAGCTTTCTAATGGGTAAAGAATTTTTGAAGTCTGTCCAGTAGTTTTCGATTTTATTCGTTACATACAAAAATACAAATCTTTCCTCTTTATAATACTCGTATTAGTATAGATATATATGTTAGAAAGAACTACACTTATTTTACCCGACAAATAAAACAAAATGATAAAAAACTATAAGATTGTTCTGTTTTTGAATCTTCAAAAAGCGTTATTCAGCATATAATGCCAGACAACTAAATGTTGACGCTATGTGTAAGTTATTTTATAGAATATTGTACCGGAAAATCCTAAATGTTTTTAACAACTAAAGAAAAGATTTTTGTTTTCATCAATATCTTAGTTTGATTCAATATACTGTTTTCACATAACGGCAGTGCACAATCTCTTCACGGGCGTGACTTACAGACACACATTCTGCCCGTAAGAAAGCTGGCGGAACCGAATGAATGGACTATGGCTGGCTGAAGCGTATGAATGTATGGAATGAATGACAAACCTGAAACGGGGGGCGTGCCCAGTAGTTGGTGGATGTCACATATCTGCATGGATATAGGGTACCTATTCTGTTTCCTTACGTTGTTTTTATATACAGTAGGGCCTCGTTTATCCGGAGAGGCAAAAACAAAACCCTTTCCGGATTATCGAGGCGTCCGGATTATACTTAGTATGCCATTTTTAATAGTAATAAAACATATGTTTAACCTTAGTTTCTTTAGTCAATTTTTAAATTAAAACCTACTAGCAATGTCCCGCGGTTTTACCCGCGTAGTTCCAGTTCCCGTGGGGATATGGGGATAAAATATAGCCTATGTTACTCAGGGTGAATGTAGCTTTCTAATGGTGAAAGAATTTTTGAAATGGGTCCAGTAGTTTTTGAGTTTATTCGTTACATAAAAAAATACAAATATTTCCTCTTTACAATATTAGTATAGAAAGACAAAAATGTACATGTTCAAAATTAAAATCATGTAACAGTAACAGCAAGTTAAAATAACACATTACTTAATTCTTCTTGAAAAAGTCTGTTTATAATTTTCGCCATTCATTTGAAATGCCCACACCTACACCTACACCCGCCTTCCCCGCGAACCCCACTGCCCGGCCGGGTTACAGCGATCACCGAACAAGCGGGAGTCCGGATTAACGAGACCCTACTGTATTCCTAAAATATTTTACGCGCTGTAAACTCATAGCCTAGACTTGAACCCGGGCCCTACAGATCTTCAGCCACTACGCTACCACTGCGTTTTTGAATTTTTGCATCAAAAACGTGCAACTTGAAATTAATAAATCCATATTATTGTAAGAGAGTGGGTATATGAGCTGACTCACTGTTCATGTTTTAATTTTATTAACTTTGTCATCGTTTTTTTAAAGAGCCTGTCTTTTCTTCCCCACACTCTTCTCAGTGTGGGAAATAACCTAAGTATTTTACAACGCTCTTCGACGTATCACTTCGTCAAGCATAGTATTAATTCCATTAAAATTTCTACGATTAACTTCCCTATAAGGGGAAAAATGTGGCGTCGAGTAGATCAAGAACAAGTGCTATCAATTGAATCGACTTGATAACTAACATCTTGAACTATAAACTAGATAAATGAGCGATAATGATAAAGATTTAACTTTCTTAGAAGTATTTGGATCAGAAAACATGTTAAGGATGATTGTGGCGGTGTATCGAAGGTTCCGTAGAAAAAATATCTTACATTTTAACTTTTGCCAAGAATATGATTTGATTGATATTCATTAATATGTCCGCAGAAAATAGTAGATGTTCATTTACAAATCACTGTATTTTTAAGAGCACTTATTTATTTGTAACTTCATAATCATAATCATAATCATAATCAGAAGTGACCTAACTATATCAGCTATAAAATAAGGTTTTCTTTTTCGGTAATAATTAAGAGAGAGAGAGAGTATACTTAGAGAAAATCGAAGTGGGCAAACTTTGTCATTGCAAATCAAATCAAGGTCAATTTCACGGACAGGGTCGGAACTGCGTTTTTCAATTAACTTACTCGAAAAATTAAATTAAATCTCATAAACACGGCTTGCGAGTATTTTTCGTGCGGATGCCTTTTATGGTAGGTATCTATCCCAACAAATTAAGGGTCTGAATTAAGGGGTTTTCTTACCCAATTCTCAGCCTACTGAACCTCAAACGCAATAAATACGCAAGTTGTAAACACTTACCGTATTAGGCAAGCATGGTCGTTGACATAATATAGTTCAAGTAGTAAACCTTAAAGGCGTCATACCCAGGCGCCATAAGAAGTGCTATAGTGATCTACTATTAAGATAAGCCGATAAGAACTGATCGCGAATCTATTTGTAATATTCCAGATATTTATGACTGGTCTCTTTGTTTTATTCTAAAAGGTTACAGACCAGAAAGTAGTGTTTTTTTTTTTTTGCTAACATAAGGTATGAAGTAAGCTTTAAGCTGATATGAATCATCAGGCAAAAATAGGTGAGCTCCATTTCCATTGATCGTTTGTTGATACGATTCAATTGACGAGCACGGCACTAAATGTTCCCTCAATGCTCGTTGCACTGAGGGAACATTTAGTGCCGTGAAATTATGAAAAGAAATTATTCATCGAATTAATTTGTAATTTTTAAATTCGTATGCTTATACTAAAGAAGACGTTACGTACTCGCGTAAGTAAATGTAGGCTTTTTATTAGGTAAATAGTTTTTGTCATTTCATCATTAAACATTGGGTATTATTTTGAGCCAATTGTCCAACTTTCTTATTCAGACAGCCAATAATATTTTTGTTTGTTTCTTTTTTATTTCATATTGCATCTACCACAATTATTCTCTGCATCACCCAAAGGTTGACTGGTACAAAATGGCAAAGGCATAAGTCCGCCTCTGTACATCTGTGTGCGTCAAAGTACCAGTGGAGTGATATTTTTTTTAAGTATCGTATGCTAAGATAGGAACATTTTTGGCCTCGCACTGATAAAACTGATACTACTAGCTTTTGTTATTAATTTTAATTTCTATTAGTTTAATAATCTTTTTTCTTTTTGTTTGTCTTTAGCGAATGCCAAATAAACATTATTTCTTTCTGTCTCTTTCTTCTTACGAAGGCAGAAAAGCATTGACCACAGTTTTAAACAATCTATATCATAAAAGGAGAATAACAGTAACATAGCAACAGATTCCAAACTCAAGATTTCGCAAATCCGTACATCTTTAATCATGAAACCCAGTTTCTACACACGCAGGTACCTACTACTTAGGAACGGCCACAAGTACTTACACTGCCGGCCAAAGAAAAAACGGCGAATCTGCTCTTTTAGGCAAAATTAAGTTATTTACATATTCGGAATCAGGAAAACAAAGCGCATCTAGTTATATTTTTTTCATCTTTCTTTCTATTTCACTACAAGCTTCGAGGCTTTAGTTACTACTAACAAGTCTAATATTACCAAAAATATCGATATTTCATCCTCCCTACTATGACGTCATAGTAGGGAGGATCAAATATCGATATTGTTGGTACCAATGCCATTATTCCATTGTAAGAAAGAGACGAAGCTATAAAGGGCGAACAGCACTATCCCTCATCCACAAGGCATTTAAAAAAAATATATTTTTCGTCCTTTTTCTCCGACTAGAACAAAGCAAAAGTAGTTTTATAATTTTATGATACAGCCAGATGCGTCGCTTTTCCTATGGCAGCAGTACATAGTCCAACCATTCATTATTATATTAATCAGCATCCCGAGTAAAGCAAATCTGTCTGATCTAACACGTACCGGAGCATAGTATCTGCAAATGCAACTGATCGTAGCAGTGACACACCCATTTGTATTAACTAGTATTAGTGACAAATCTAATTTATCTGAACAAAATGTTATAAATTTAGCCCCCTTCCATGAAGTGCAAATGTCATCATGGTTCTACTGTGAGAGAGAGACAGAGTTGTATACGACGAATAGTATACGTATTAATTTTCCAAGCAGATCTCTTTTTTTTTTCGGCGTTTTGTATTCCAGCCGGATGCATCTCTTTTCCTACGGCAGCAGTACATAGTCCGAACATTCATTATTATAGTAATCAGCATCCCGATTAAAGCAAATCTGTCTGATCTAACACGTACCGGTGCGTAGTATCTGCAAATGCAACTGATCGTAGCAGCGACACGCCGATTGGGACGTCAGTAGTGTATAGTAGTAATCACTAGTATTAGTGACAAGTCTAATTTCACCGAACAAAATGTTCGACATTTTAGCCCCCCTTCTATGAAGTGCAAATGCCGTCATGGTTCCATTGTGAGAGAAAGACAGAGTTGTATACGACGAATAGTATTCCAAGCAGATCTTTTTTTCGCCGTTTTGTGTTCCAGCCAGATGCGTCCCTTTTCCATTGGCAGCAGTACATAAGTTCATTACATAAGTATCCCGAGTAACGCATATCTGTCTGATCTAACACGTACCGGTGCATATTATATGCAAATAACTAACTAAATTAACTGATGGTAGAAGCGACACGCTCGTTTGGGGGTTAGAAGTGGAACTGTATACTAGTATTCACTCGTATTAGTGACAAGTCTAGTTTCATCGAACAAAATGTTCGACATTTTAGCCACCTACTATGAAGCGCAAATGCCATCATATTTCCATTGTGAGAGAGAGATAGGCCGAATAGCATTATGAAAATTAAAAAAAAAAAATTGATTTAGTCAGGCGTTACTTTGCGGAAATCCATTTTAAAATTGAAAATGAAAACAATATATCTAGTTTTAATTTCCGCGAATATTAGTGGGTTGCAGGTATGCACCTCCCTCCCGCCCGTTGACGCTCAGGGGACGTGTTGACTCGCTGACCGTTGAGTTGCGAATCAACGGTCAGCGAGTCAACACGTCCCCTGAGGATGCCTCGTGGAGAGGCGAAACACGTGTCGGTAATGGTGTTGGGTTTTGCATTGCCTTCCTGCATGTGCTTAAAATCCTTGCATTTGCCCAGTAATCTTGCATGTGCATAATATAGCGGGCGGGAGGGAGGTGCATACCTGCAACCCACTAATATTCGCGGAAACTAAAACTAGATATTTATATTGTTTTCATTTTCAATTTTATTATGAAAATTGATAATGCTATTCGTCAAGCAGATATTTTTCGTATATTTTTTCTGCGTTTTGTATTTCAGCCAGATGCGTCCCTTTTCCTGTGGCAGCACTACATAAGTCCGACCATTCATTACTATAAGCATCCCGAGTAACGCATATCTGTCTGATCTAACACGTACCGGTGCATAGTATATGCAAATGCAACTGATTGTAGCAGCGATACGCCCATTTGGAGCCTGTCCGAGATTACCATCGGCTCTATGTGCAGATTGCTATTTTGCCCACTAATTATTACTCTATTAATGTTTAAGTTTTGTTTTGATGTTGGGCTATTTGATTACGATTATATTTGGTTTGATTTGTGAGATTTGATAAGGATTTGAGTGAGTAATTTGAGCCCAGATATTTTATGGAATTAGTAAATCAAACGAATAGGCGGAAAAATGTGAATAGATTGGCTAGAAAGAAAATGAACACAGGGATGATGGTTAAGTTGTATTTTTTAGGGTTTGGTATCTCAAAAGGAAAAAGCGGATCCCTTGTAGGATCTCCTTGTTATCCGTCTATAGGTCTGCCTGTCCGTCTGTCTGTCAAGACACTAATTTATCTTTGGAACACGTGTAAGAATCGAGTTGAAATCTAAACCAGAAGCTGAAGCTGTGAAGAAATCAAACTTTAAACATAAAAAAGATACGACAATTAATGCCGCAAGAAAACGTATATTTCGGCACTCTCCAAGGGAATCAATATTTATAGAGTACTTTCCGTTGACGTAGAACAGTAAAATTTGGCTTTTAACGTCGTCTTATACTACAAGTACAGGAAAAAGTCTTAAAACATTACATTTGTAATAAAATCATAAAAAAACTATAGGTTTTGGAAACTGAATATCGGGAAAAGCTCGGAAAAAACTGCGAGACGATCGATTTCTGAACTATTTATAATATGTTCCTACAAAGTACGGAACCCTCGGTGGACAAATTTGAACCGCAGTTGACCGGTTTTTTTTTTAATTGGCTGCCTACCTTGCATTTTTCTATTTCAGGGTGCGCTTCCAGTCTAACCGGATGTAGCAAAATACCATTATTTTACATGGGGTGACTGCTATCTGACCTCCAAAACCTAGTAACTGGTTAACATGATACCTCTATGGCTAGACTGATTTCAGATCTGTATTAAGAGCGCATACACCGAACGGCATTTCATACAAATTTTCAAGTCGTTATTTTCCGAAATGACTCAACCGATTTTAATGAAACTTTACATACATAAGCATGATACATTGGTCTAAAAACTTAGTTGAAAACATTTTCGATAAATAGTGTTACAGTTAAATTAGATCCATTTCAAATTTTCCATACAAACATAAATTTCCAGTCATCTTTTTTTAAATAAGACATTTCGAAAATGTTTTTAACTAGGTAACTTTTTAGACCTATGTATCCTGCTTATATGTGTGAAGTTTCATTAAAATCGGTTCTGTCATTTCGCAAAATAGTGACTTGAAAATTTGTATGAAATGCCATACGGCATAAAGATAAGAGAAACTGCACTGGCCGCAAAAAAAAAAAACAGCATAAAGACAGTGATAACTATAAAACTTTTATCAACCAGTAATTTAAAGGTTCACCCATGCGAGAAGAAGACACTATCAACATTCATGTACGATTAACCGGCAAGTAATGTACTTAGACAGTCCACATGTCTGCTGCTACGATGCTGAAGCGAGGCAGCAGCTTTAGATTCCGCACGGAATAAATAAAAGAAAACCATTCGATATTTCTTCTAAATTCAAATTCTTGTTCTTAAATAAACGTTAAAATTCGAATCACAATAACACCCAATGTTAAAAAGTTGTCAAATTTTCGTTAAATTAAAGAGAGTTGACGACTGACTTGAGAATACCATAATTTGCTCAAAATACGGGAATTTTCTGTTTTCCTGTATGTAAGATTTATACGAATCAAACACGATTTGTGTTGGCGATACATCAGAGACAATGTTGAACTAAAAAAAGTACAGCTAACCCTCAAAAGGCAATAAGCCGTTTAGATAAATAAATTCCGCCACTATCTAGAAAACCGGTTGCTACACATTACGGGGGCTCATACAAAGTTATCTGATGATGTCCAGACGGCAACAAAGGGTGCTCATATTTCATGCTATGTTCTGGACGCTATCCAATCAGAATCGTTGGGACTGGCTCTCAAGTTTGTGGAAATATTCATAAAGACCTGTTGGTGGGCTCTGGATAGCCTTCCTGAGGTGGTAACAATAGGTGGGATAGTTCGTTCAAATTAATGGGTTTGAACGTTAACTAGGTTCTTATACTTCTAGTCGAATAGTGACGGTAGAGCCGAGGTATCTAATGTGATAAAACTTTGATAACGTGAATCTAAGATTTATTACTATCTAACAGAGTTTGTAAATATCCGGTGACATTTATAAAGCTGTAGCGGCGTCGATGTCGCAAAAAGAAACGCTAACGAAGCAAAATTTGTTTTCCAACAAAAAATGAAGTGCTAAAAGTAGTATGTAATGAAGCAAAACTCTTATATAAAACACTGTTATTTTCATTTTACAGATTGTAATTCGTATAAAATTATCTTTGAATATTGAAGAATATTGGCCGAATACCTACAAACGGGTTAAGCAAATAGGAATGTATGGGTGAATTGAAACAAAACTTTCAAGGGTAATTTTACATTATTCTCCCTCTCATAGATATCAATAAAATAAATTTGCTTTCTTAGAAAACCAATATGATATCAAAGTGAAAAACCTTATCAAAAGTCGAAAATTCAAAAGTCAAAACATTTATTTCAATTAGGCCATTAAACGGCACTTTTTAACGTCATCATTAAAATTTATCATAATTAAGTGACTCTAGCGTCCATTCGCAAAGGTAGATTCTTATGGAGAAGAACAGACAAGAAACTCCATAGTTACTCTTTATTTTTTTTATATTTGGTATAGGTACAAAAAATACTTCATATATGTGAGGACGATGCACCAAGTATACTAGTTATAGAACAAAGTATTACCAGCAGAGGTAAACTTCTAAATATCTCATGCTCATGGTACTCACGTGGTATCTTAAATGGTATCAAAGTTTTGTTTCGATTCTCCCCTCCGTTCCTATTTGCCCCGTTTAGTCCATTTCACACATACTAACTTATCGCATAAGCATCGCGTTGTCTCTGCATCACCCTAAGGTCAACTGGTAGAAAATGCATAAAGCATTAAGTCCGTATTTTTAGTACAGCATAAAGTTTTAATGCCTAAATAAATAAGTCAGTCACACTATATAGTAATAAACATTCAGCAACTGTATCGTCAAATCATTTCACGGCCGTCGAACCATATTTCTGTCAAATGTCAAAACTGTAGACGGGACAAATCTGTCAAAATTCCACATCGCTCCCACGCGAGTTAGGCATCAATAATAATTAGCCGTCAAATTATACAAAAAACAAGTGTTCTACGTCAGAAACTTTACGTTGAACCAGTCCAAGCGTGCATGCACATACTTAAACATTCGATATACAGGCTGTTCACGTCAAATGTTTACTTTTAAATCTTTTATTACATTTTTTTTAATTTCTGTGCACTGGTAATAGAAAAATCGGTATGCAATATTTGAGAATGCTCATGCCATGATAAAATTCGATTTTGAAATAAATGCGAATCGGATGTCCGGAAGCAATAAAATACCCCGTACTTGAGGCTAGTGATAAAACACATCCTATTCATGAGTTCAATATCAAAATTTACATGATTTTAAATTATCTTCCCATCTATCTCAACAAAAGCTCAATAGCTATCTAAAGTTTAGCAAAGCAAATAAAACCTAGCGTCCCTTTTGTCGGAAGAGGCTAGGATGTTGTGTCGACTGTTGTTCGTTGTTTATGAGGTCATGATTATGATAACAACTGTGTGATACCCATTGTTTAGTCTACAGTTGTTCTATGATATTATCATTAAGTGATAAAGTCCCTGAAAATAAATAATGATAAAAAATAACAATTACATTCTTGCCTTTCATCGCATACAAAAGAAAACAGTAATCGGCAAAATGATGACAACAGAATGTACTATCAATTCAGTCAACGCTATCGGAAAACACAAGCAGGACAATTAAATTTTTGTCCCTCTCCGTGGGTGTTGTTTAAAGCGAGTAAAAGATAACATCTTGAAGGCAGCATGACGTTTTCAAAATGTATCAGAAATTAAAGCGTGCTTTTGACATTGGTACACTGAAAATATCATGCTGTGAGAGCTGTGAGGGCCGTGACTACCCATCCGCGTGCAAAACGTGTTGGTTCCTTGTGTTCTGACAAGCCAAGATCTTGGCACACCCACATGTAGTGCAACAAAGCTGGCGTGTGTTCAGGAAGTCGACATTTTAGTTATATCTACACAGTAATAACCTTACACTGATCTATTTTTGTCATATTTGAAGTTACACTTCGTTGATAAGGAGAAAAATGCAGAAAGGGTGATGTCAATTAATGATTGAAGGATAAAAACTGTGGTTGCGGAATTTGTTCAAAAGATTCACCGCGGCACTGGAACGCAAAGGACACTAAAAGGATCACGGGTGGGTTTTAGTCAGTAAGAGTCTGACATTCCCTTCCGCTCCGCTTAAAGCGAGAGAAGTCATTTGATGATTTACCATCCAGAAAAAGGATAAAAACTGTATGTTTTCGATTTCTTATGCACGGTTCAAGTAAAGTATCTAATTTATTTAAAGGCAAACCAATCAAAACCTAGAACAAAATACCTACTGTGTAGCTGTTAGCTTTACAAATAAGAAAGTAGATACATCAAGCGAAAAACGAGAGCAGATTCGCAATTAACCATCCTTCGTCCCATATCCCAACAACCATTCATCCTCTTTCACGATTTAAACGACCCTTGAATCATTAATTGACAGTGCCACTCTGCACCTTCCTATCTTCCCCTCACATAAATCCTCAAGATTGGACGGTGGCCGGCATTACCCTATCACAGGCCTATAGCGAGTGATGCGCTTGCGCAAGTGGGCCTGCTGTAGCTGAGCCGTGTGACCGATACATATCGATGTAATGATTGATGCTGCCGCCCATTTGCCAGACTAGTTCCTGAGAGACTGTGCACCTAGTAAAACCGCGGAAAAGTTTTGAAATCGGGGAAAATAAGTGTTTATATGGCGAGCGTAAAGTACACTGGTGTCTACGCTCTGTCCGTGTATCTAACTTTGTAAAAATCCAGAAAAGTGGAGAAATTTAGAACCCTCAACACCTGGATATTCCCATGTTTAAGGGCTTAAATATAAACTCCTTAAAAGCTCCTTAAAATAATATTGTCCTATTGATCAGGCTATCGGACTCTAATTTCTGGTAGATGAAATTTCACGTAAAAGAAGCCGTGCCTTCACTGAAAAAAAAAAACATAATTATAATACTAACTGTGAAAACCTAATTGGTAAAAAAACTGACGAGATATATTACGAAAATTACAGCGGTAAGGATGACACAGATTATGACGTCACAGGCTTCGTCGGGGGTCTCTATATAATTACCAACTTGTAAAGCTATAACTACGCCGCCATTGAAGATATTTTAAAAATTATTTTATACTAGCTGTCACCCGCGTGAATGTCGAAAATTATCCCAAGGGAACATACTCTAGGGATAAAAAGTATCCTATGTATTATTCCAGACTATAATCTACCTCTGTGCCAAATTTCATCAAGATCCATTCGTACTTTTTACGTGAAAGAGTAACAATTATCCATCCATCCATACTTACAAACTTTCACATTTATAATATTAGTAGGATGTTCCCTTAAGGTAATGTTAAGAGGAGGGATGAAACGCATGTAACTAAAAGAGTTACATGCGTTACACATAAACGGGCTGTCGTTCAAATTATCACTTGTCCAACTTCTGGCCTTCTGATGTAACTCTTGATATACATAAACTTGCGTGGGAATCCTGGTACCCATAACACAAGTTAAATCTTTCCTTGGGTACCAGAACTCAACACAAATACTAATGACACGATTGTTACTCTCCAATATGTCTTCGCTTTTGTTGCATAAAAGTTGTTCGTAAGTGTTTGATTGTACAACATTTTTAGTCCAATAAAACAATTTATTTATTTATTATTTATTAGTTATGAATATAAATGTGGATGGATGGAGAGCGAGAAGGAGGCCACTGAAAAAGGTGGATGAATTATGTGAGGCAAGTAACATAGCACAAGGGCAGGAAGATAGAGAATGATATTCACTAGAACTAACATCACACACCATTTCTTCAGAAACATCCCAGTAACCTCGCATTTCATGGCCTCACGATACGAGCCACTGGTGCGCACTGCCTACTGGCCGCATCCAGCTCAAATCGTGATTAATGTGACAATCCATGATCTTAACTCCTCCGGAACACGGCACAGATGTGTCCGGACCATGATTATTTATTTTCGGCTGAAGACTCCTAATGAACGAGATTGCGGACGCTTTGCTTAAATCATTACGCGAAATACGGTACGACTGAATATCGAGACAGGCTGTGGAGGTACATATATAGGTGGAGCCACTTGATATAACTTCTGTAAGCTGTATATTTTGAGTTAACTGTAATGTTGGGTTTATGAGTTGATGCGGTCGTTTAAAGTTAGTAGATTTTATAAATATGCAATGGCTCGGCGATACATGCAGGATCCTTAATAAAGCATAGTGAATGTTTTTACTGCACTTTGTGACTAACTAATAACTTAATGGTAGCAATTGACGGAAAAACTAAATTCTCAAACTAGTCTACATTATTTCTTAATTCCATTATAAAATCTCAAAGGACTCGTTGCTACAACTTTAATAATGTACATTTGTACAAGTTCCGTAGATACAAGAAAAGCCGTTAAAAAACTAAACAACGACCTTTTTTGCTGACTCTATCTCGTAAAATCAAAAAACAACTATCAACAGATTCAACAACCACAAAACAATCGATAACTTACATTTCGCCGAACATCGCGTAAATATCAGCAACACCTAAACTGAACGCGAGTATAATAAATATTCAACGTATTTTAAAAGGTGCAGCTCAATACCTTGTACATTAGGTCTTCACAGCTCTGCTCTGGGCGACCATGCTGACAGCTCAATCGAAGCATTCACCACGTCAACAATAAGGTATCGATCCTCGGAACAGATAACTTCGACACACCCGGCTAACATAAAGATGTGTTCCTAGATATTGTCAGAGAAAGTTGTAGAAAATAATTAAAAAAAAAATATGTTCTTTTATGTCGTGTTGCTGTTTTAGTGACCGATCGCTGTAGTTACATAAATTATGGTGCACCTACTACGTCTCTGTCAAATAGCTAGACGTGTTATTAGTTGTAAATGTACGTCTAATTGGATATCGTTGTGTTTCAGGATGTTATGTTATGTTGAACACACAAAGCTGATAGTTTGGTACGGATTACCGGTGCGCTTGTAAAGGAATATAAAATTTACTTTTAGTTTTATTTTATAACGATAACTTATCTATGTATCGCAAACACAATGTTAATATCTGTTAAAATTATATTTTTCATATCAATTTTGAAAAGCGTAAAATTTACGCGCGAATAAAAGACCTGTCAAAAAACGAGCAAAACTTGACCATAGACAAGTTTACTTTTAAACTTATCCTTCGAACACAAAGCAAGCAAAGGTATACATTACAAGTACAGCCTTACACTCATTTCTTACAGCCAGTGAATGAATAACATTATCAGGGCGAAGCTTTCTTGTGCTTGGTGTAAATATTTATTCTTGCTGGCAGTACCGGCCGACATTCCTGGAGTATTGAGTACCTACATAAAAATCTCTAACTTGTGTTATGGTTTAATCCAGTGTTTAAGTTGAGGATAAAATAAGTTTTTGTCTTATTGTAAGTTGTCGTTTTCTTAACTTCAGATTTTAATAGAGAGATTTGAGATGGCATTATTTAATGTTGTTTCTGAGGTAAACACTTGATAGTGCTTTAAATGGTTTTCTTTTAAGCTGTGTGAAAATAGCTCTACCACGGTGCGTGCATCTTTCTACAATATTTTCTACCCTTCAAAAAAATTACAAGTAAAAAGTTCCAATGTCATGTTATTCCAGTCGCTGTCGCGCATTCATTCACTAAGCAAGATCGATCACGCACTATCTTAACACGCATATCAAGAAAATAATATCTACTGCCCACAAAACAAGGTCTGGAGATCTCAGAAAATGATAAAAACAATTAATAACACTTTAAAAGAAATGAAACGAAATCTATACCATCAAACGTTTAAAATAATAAGTCATTGTAAAAGGTTACTCGACACTCGTTATTTCTCCAGTTATTTTTTCCCGCGAAAAATTAGTGTTGCCAGTTACAATAAATACCATGTATTTAGTCGTTCTTCGTCTTCGGCGTCACGCTGTGTCTCGGACACTGAGTAACGTCACACATTCATGTCCAAACGTATATATATCTATTACAGACTGGAGTTAATAATGCCGTCTTAGTTTATTTATAATGAAATACAATGGATAAGGGCAAAAATTTAATATATTGATGAATAGAAGTGTTAATTATGGCGGTTATAAGAATGACGAGGACACTGTTTATTGGCTAATGAATAATTATGATGCATTCTTGTATTGGTTCAGTTAAATGGTCTGCAATTAAATTCAAGTAGGTATCTCATCAACCTTTACACGGTCAAATTAATTTCGGTACCATCCAATGGTGCAATGACACGGAAGAATGTAATTCCATACACGACAAGTAAGGGAGGTGTTCGATATTACAGTTCAATTATGTTCGTTCATGTGCTTACATGAATCCATGATATGCATTAAAACATACAAAAACAATATATACACCAGAAAGACATTTAAGATTCGTAGACATTCTCTAGAAGCATATTTTTTCGTACCACTGTACCAAAGGAAAAAGTGGTGAGACTATTATGTTCAACGGGTTAAGAAAGAGTATGGAGCTTCTTCCTAGCCAACGGAATTCCTTACTCAGCCACGTCAAGAAACATAAACACGAAATCAATCCTAAAAGGCATTTATTTATTTTTACAACCTAAATATTTATGTAAGTTGTCATAAACCAGACAGAATTATGTCTGATCATTAATTTTATTGTAACCAATTGACTTGAATGGCGTATGACGATAGACGCCATCTTTGATTATATAATGTCTAGATAGAGCATCAAATGCGCGGAAACGTGTCAAAAAATATCAGCCAACTGTTGGCCTATAAGTACTTACCCGCCGATTAGTGCCGATCGTGCCGCTTTGGTGTCACTACGTATTACGCGCGCTGAGTAATAAACAAAAAACAGCGATAAAATGACGGTATGTGTTATTAAACTGCGACGGAATTATAAATTAAGGGTAAAAAGTACCAAATACATCACCTATCATCGCTAAGTAACTAGAAAACTACGTATTTATTTATTGTTTTTATGATTACCAAATTACGCCATTTTTTGTCAGTGTTGCCAGTTTCTTTTTTTATTCTCCCAACTTAACATATTTTTTTTTGTGGGTATATTCGTTGGTTTATGGTAACGTTTATATAATTTAGTTGACGTAGTTTATTATTCGATTTATAAAAAGGTGGAGTTTTTTTTAATTCGTCTATACATAATTTTGGCGAATAACTTTTTTGTTTATGAGCCAATTTTAATGATTATTTTTGCATTGGGTTCAATAAACCGATTTAAAAAATGCTAAGAGTAATTTTAATAAGATTAATTTATTAAGTCTTTCTTTATAATTATGCTTTTGAAGCCGATGCCAAGTAAAAATTGTTATTAGCTCGGTAAATAATTTACTTGGTACACTCCAATTCAGTCTTTATGACGGCTCTGAAGTGCGCTGCTCCCTGCGCAGTACCGCATCCCTCACCCCCGCTGACACTCGAATTTGTTACTGCGCAGCGACTCGCCTCATGTTCCGAGCCGCCATAAAGTTTTAATGCTGTACCGTCTTTTTGTCCACATTTTGGTAATGATTAATATCTGGTACTGATTAATAGTATTAAATCATAGATTCAATCTATATAAACTGCCTAAAAAGTTTATTATTCTAATTTGATTAACTTTGCTGATTTAATACAACATTCACACTCACAACTCTAATTAAATTGTATATTTTATTTATTTAAAAAGAGAGAAACAGACACTAGTAAAACTGAATAATACTACATAGGTACATACAACTAAACTTATCTTATTTTTTTAAATATGTGATCTATGGGAGAATTCTAGTAGCTGGTATCATTATTCACGCACACAGAGACAAAGACGCATAGTGTAAAACACCGTCCGCACGCACACATGTTTGAAATTGTTGCCTCGTTTTCTTTGCTTTGACAGTAGGGCGACGCTCCATCTAGACATTATATAATCAAAGAGACGCCATATTATTTTTTTTATTCGTGAAGTGTTGACGTGGGCAGGTGCGCGGATGTTGCCAGTTGCGAAGAAGTAAATTCATCATAAATATGATGAATGGTGCGTTCGCTTACACCGCGCGGTATGAGCGCATTTTTTTAAATGGCGCATGGCAACACTTGGTGAAAATAAATTTGTTGAGAAAAATTACACTGATTTATATGATACTGGATAATTTTAAAAGGATTAATAATGTCTATAAAATTATGTTTCCTTCTAGCGTTCTTGAAGATTGAAATTAAAATATAATTTAGGTATCTGTTTATCTTCCTTTGCGGCTTGTAGACGTCGCTATACTGGCGTAGTTTTATGTTCAAAATTGATAATGATAACGGTCGTTTAATTTTCTTTTCTAGTGACATTTCGGTAATGTGTTCGAGACGCCTGGGATTTTTGTGTACCTACTCCGATCAAGCAACTAAGAAACTGCCTTTATATTTTTATATTTTTGCATTTTTTCACGTTTAAAAAACTATGCTTTTTTATATATTAACATAAAAAAATTCAAAGGGTTCCATTTTTCATTCGGAAGTGCGGAACCCCAAAAATAAACCTCTCGACCTCTTTGAAAGGACAAACAAGAAACATTGATTCGGTTATTTTTTTAAGAAACTTCAATTCGAATTCTAATAAATCGCAGCAGGAACGGCACGCCAAAGCATACCAATCCCAGTTAAAGAGCGACATCCTACTTACCTTCTCTCATCCGAAAGCCTCCAATATCTCACTTAAAACATTGTAAAACGATCTTCTACATAAAGCTGTCGAAACATTGTATCGTCAGCGATCAGGAAAGAGAAGGAAGCTGTAAAGGTGCGTTTAAACGAGCATTTAAATTGATCACTAATAAAATTGATTGAGTCAGGCGTTACTTTGCGGAAATTCATTTTAAATTTGAAAATGAAAATATAGCGGACGGGAGGGAGGTGCATACCTGCAACCCACACATATTCGCGGAAATTAAAACTAGATATATTATTTTCATTTTCAGATCACTAATAAGCAATACTGGTCGGTTGTGACGTCACAAAATATCAAACGATTTACGATAGCGGCAGCAGTCGGGATTATTACTTCAATATTCTGCCGCCAGACTGCAGCACTAGCGCAAATGTCAAATCGTTCAAAGTGGGATTCTAATTGTAAAAAAACGTTTGTGGTTAGTCAGTGCTTGCATTTACACATAGGTCTAAATTTATCATTTAGTAGAGTGAATAAACATTGGAGTGTAGGTATTATCGCTTTCAGTGTAACTAATTTTTATACAGCAAATATTATTATTTTCGTCGTATAATTTAAGCCTGAAACAAGACAAAGTAGTAAAAAATACAGTAAGTATATAGTAAGTATCGTATTTAATAGTTTTCGATTTGTTTAAGCATCTAAGTTACCTAATTATCTATTTTATCGCACGTTCCACCAAATTCTTCTTTTATCCCTATAAAATCACACGCTCCGAAGCAGTTTTTGTAGCTCATCCACGTTTAAATGTTCGTGAATGGAATATCGCATAAGAATAAAACTATTATAATGTAATAACTTTTCACAGATTATTTGTAACGAATAAATATGGCATGATTAATTATTTATTTATTAAAAACAATATTGCCGAAAAAGTTGCCGCATTTTATTTGAGTTGCCGAGCAATAATTGCTCAAACAGTTGCCCGTGTAAGCGCACCTTTAGTTCGTTCGGGATTGCGCCACGCTATGCAAAGCGGCTCTTTCCCGGACATAGCCGGGTCATTCCCGGAGGAATTGATGAGGTATTCTGGTTACCTCCGCCTTGCTCCGAGTATATATCTGCTAAGTTTCGTTTCCTTTCGAATATGTTATGCTGGGTTGGAATTATAAGTCTATTGGTAATAGTATACTGTTGGTTAGTTAGTTTGGAATTGTTCTCAATGGGGTTACTGCTCTGTAAAACAAATTACATAATGAATTTTTAGGTTGAAGATAGTCCTTTTTTGCAGACTCTTTTTTTAACCAAATATTACCTATAATTATAAAATAAATAATTATAAATTAAAAACTCACACGTCACTCACTCACTCATCACGGAATATCGGAAACCGCTTGACGTTTACAGTTGAAATGTGGCAGAAATGTATTTTAAATTTAATAGACGTCCGCTAAGAAATGATTTCAGGAAACTCTCCCCGCAAAGGAGTGAAATATTTCATGCAAGTTGTAAGTAAGTAATATCTTATTCCTTCGGCCAATGTACTTGAAACTTGCCAAGATTATGGACTATCGTCATTATTGAAGTTCTAAATCTGGCAGTTGGTTTTAGGTACCCTTAGAAAGGAGTGAAGGAAGTTTGAAGTTTATAAGGGTCAGTTCGAAAATGACGCGGACGAAGTGCTAGTCATTGATAAGTTCGCTTTTGGCCACAACCGCACCTGATAGAAATGCGATGAAGTGGTTGATGAAACAGACTTAAGGACTCCCAGGTTGTAGCTATTAGGAAACACAGATCTCAAACTAGATCTGGTCAATAGTTTTCCTTTTATCGGTGCAAAAAATAAAAACATTAAAAATTCTGGAATTGAACACTCTGTGACAAAATTACATAATTTATTATTAGTGAAACGAGGAAAACCATAAAATTTAGACCCTTTGTTTGAAAAGTAAAAGTGGCTGATTATATTGTGTCAACTAACAATGTACCTACCTAAGCAAAAATGGCGGCATTTTATAAGTGGCAATAATCATATAAAACAGAGTAGGTGGAATTCTCATCTTAATAGCTTATTAATCCCAAGATGAACCATATATCCTCCTTAGTAATATAACGGTAACTTGGAATATTAATAAGAACCACATTGCCTTGTGACAGATAGACAGACTAAGCGACATACAACATCAACATACTAATTACAACCTAACTAATTACCTGTATAACTGATCAACTACAAAATTAACATGAAATCCTATGTTAACTTACATGACTTTAAAATATAGTAAACCCTTAATCATTCTGGCAACACTAACCCATCAACTTTAATACAAAATTGCGTCTCAGTTGTCAGACGTGCACACGGCCATTCTGACATCCGTCAATCAAGTCCTAGAGCTGGCAACATCGGATATTAATATAGATGCTCGTTAGTGAATTCTTATCATCTTGTTAATGGCAACACTTAGGTCATTTACATACCCTGTTTGCATACAGCCTAGTTTTGAAAGTGGGATTGGAATTGCATGTATTCTCGATATGTCTATTTGAAAGAGAAAATAGGCTTTTAAGATATACATGTATCTTTATTAATGTAATTTTAAACTTTAGTTTGAGTTGTCTTAAACAACGGTTTATCCAGTATGAAATGACGGTGGACAAGACAGTTGGCAAGACGTGGAAATAGGGTGGTGAAATGCTAAATAATCAAAGGTTGCATAAAGTGAGTATTAGTTGAGATCATACGTTTTAGTTTGGATTTGATAAACTGTTGCCCTCTAGTGTAAACTGTAATAGATAGTTGAAAAATCGGCTATAACCAACCTTGGGTCATAATAACTAGAAAATACCTTGAACCAAGCCAGGATCTGCATAACATCACGCCTATTTTTCATAAAAACTACAGACGTATACCTATAGTCCACCAGTATTTCGCAGATCTGTCTGTGATGTCAATCTAGAACTGTTACTATTATTTCCTGGCCTGTATCAGTAACTACTAGCTTACTTTTTTATCATCTACAAACGGATAATTTCAAAAAAAGAACACGGATCCTGTCACATCTCTGTTGTTTTTTACTCGAGATTCTTTCATAAGCTAGGCTTAACACTCATTGTGCTCGGCTTAATGCAACAAAAACTGTTAGAACCTGTTTTGTCAACGATTGATATCTTGACAATCTCGAGATATAAGAGCGCTAACAGATGTGCGACACATGTCATCGAGGATGGTAGCAGGTCTGATCACACCTTTACTAAAGGATATTTCTTGCTTGCTGCAGAAAGTGGACATATACGGCATCAACTCTTCCTCAATCTATGTCAAATCTTGTATGCCATTATTATTTGACATAATCAATGTCTACTTGACTAAAGAAAGTAGTTAACAAGGTACTCAGCAGCATTTTCATCATCGGTTCTTCTAGTAGGTATCGGTTTCAGTTGTAAGACTGCTATTGTACTTGCTATTATTAGCAATATTGCATGAGCTATATCTATGAAAACGGTATTCTCTAACAATCTTCTTGTTTACAGTGATAAATAAAATTAATAGGATTGTCAAGGTATTGTGTATATTGACGACAAGAACATAAACAACTCATACCGTTATTAGTTTATTACATCAACAAACATTAGTTCCTCTTGTATTTCTCTCACAAAAAAATCATAGCAGCAGTGCTCAATTAAAAACTCCAACAGTAAGTAATGCAGTATCTGCCAGTGTTGTGGATTTAGTTCGAAAGAGTCACCGCAGCCCTGGAACGCAAAGGGCACTAGAAGGATCACGGGTGAGTTTTACCAAGAAGTGCCAAACGCGACTAGAAGTTTTCACGTCAAAAATATTGTAGGTCGACCAGCTGCCACCCGCGGCTCCACCCACGTGATAGTCGATTATAATCTCAGGGGAACATCCTTTGGGCACGCCACTATTGTGGCAATAAGTCCCCTCTTTGAGGCGTGGCTGGAGAGACGTCACGGCGTCCTCACCTTCCGCCTGACGCAGCTGTTTCGCAAGCGGCTGTTTCGGGAGGTACCTCTGTCGGATCCAGCGGGAGGACACGTCCGGGTGTCATCACTGTGTGGATCGCCCGGAGGTCACGGTGGAGCATACGGTGGAGGTCTGCCCTGCTTGGGCGGAGCACCGCCGTGTCCTCGTCGAGGCATTCGGCGGCGGCGACCTCGCGGGTCGGGCCCTGGTTCAAGCCATGGTCCGGAGCGAGGAGGCATGGGAAGCGGTCGCCTCCTTCTGCGAAGCAGTAATGCTAGAAAAGGAGGAGGCGGAACGCGTGCGTGAGAGGGAAATCTCACGCCCCAGCCGCCGCAACAGAAGAAGACGCCCCGGGCGTCGGGAAACACAGGGCGATTCCCGGCCACCGTAGGCGCGGGCCTGCGGATGGCGAGCTATGGGTGGCTCGCCGTCCGATAGCAACCAGGCCCGAGTCGACGGCGCGTCGTGTTCCACGCGCGCCTCAAAGAGCCGTCAGCAAAGAAGACGGGGCCCCATAGGGTCAGTGCCTGCTAGGGTTGCGGAATTTGTTCGAAAGAGTCACCGCGGCCCTGGAACGCAAAGGGCAAAAGAAGGATCACGGGTGGGTTTTAGTCAGTAAGAGTCTGACACTCCCTTCCGCTCCGCCCAAAGTGGAAAAAATCATTTGATGATTTCCCATCCTTAAAAAAAAGTATTGCAGTATAGTTACTGTTAGAATTTATTAAGCAAAAACTGCCTTCATTACATGGGAGTTTTTGCGACTGATCGGTATCATAACATCGGACGTCGTAAAAGATTTTATCATGACATTTGTAAGTTATACTTTAACACTAAGGCGCCCGCGGGACGGACAGAAGTAGAGGAATAGTCTAAGGTCTGACTCCGTGATTCCGGGTCGTATCGTAACTTGACAGTTCTAACTTAAATAATATTGCCATGCTACAGCTAGCAGTGCGGGTTGGTGAATGTCACATGTCTTCGAATTTTTAGTTCTAGGACATGCCGGTTTCCTCACATGATTTCCTTCACCGTTTTGAGAGCAGTGGTGATGAAATTAATTACACAAAGTAATGCACCTGGCTGGGTTTGAACCCGCGACCTACAATTCGTAAGTCGGGGCCGTTACCACTCGGCCACCACTGCTCTCTTTTAGTTTAACATCTTTTAGTCAAACATCGTTTTAGTAACATAAATACCCAAAGCATTTGTTATTTTTAAAAATCGAATACAGTTTAGTTAGAAACATATTTTTAGAAAGTAAAGTAGCCAGATGTTTGTGACTATAGAACTCTCGGGTCGCATTGTCAATATTGTTATTGCTTAGGCAATGGCCGAGCCCCGTAGTTAAAAGATCCCTTGTTTTGTATGATTTTTGTGAATGTTTTATGTTCGTACTCATTAACAGAATTGTGTATTTGTTTCAAATATTTCTTAGCGGCCGGCAATAACCATTTGTTATCCGCGTTGAAAATATTTTCTAATTTTATGAATAAAGAATAGGGTTGCGAGTACCATTCTATCCCCACTAAGCGGGGTGAAACTGTCGCCAAAGATCTATATAAAAGGGGTCTGCGGGTATTCCGACCATAACATTGTCCGGTTGAGCAGTAACCAGCCTTAGTGTGCTGAACTACGAGTGGTCCTTTCAAAAAAAAAAATTCCAACCATAACTTCGACTAAGATCTGCTACGAGACTTAGTACTTGGCCCAGTCAGTTGAGACAGTACTCGCGATCATCGATAGTGGAAATAGTATATTCATTTAAATACTTACAACGTGGTAGCACCATCTACAGTGACAGTATCTTGTCGCATTTCATCCCTCCAATCCAGCAGACTTGTACGGCCCATCGTGCAAAGCTTCTATGAGGCGTACTGGTGGTGGATCAGCAGACAACTTGCCAGTATTGCCTGTCTTAGAAACTAGCTTGGGAACCATGATGGGAGGACAACAATCTGCAGCGGGAGATTCAAGATGTGCAGTCGATTCAGTTCCTCAATCGGTAATATATTTTAATATTTACAATAATTTTATCATAACTATGTTTTATTTCATACAAAATAGTATATCTATCTAATAATAATCATTTCTTTGTTTCAGACTAGAACTACTGAGTCACCAGTTGTTATAGAATCAGAGGAACACAGTGTACCCGCCCAAGAAAGCACAGAAATGGGCATTCAAGTATCCCCTTTCCATATTGACGCAATACCAGCATCGTCCACAAGTGAGTCTATTCAAATTTGTTAAGGAGTGTGTAAACATTTTGAATCAGTCACACAACCTAACATGAGTATGCAACGTCGAAGTTTTGTGGAGCTAATCACATTTTGGGCAAAAGCAAAGAAACAATAGGGATGTTGCCTGAGTAAAAAATATATGATTATGTTTAGTCCGTCAGTTAGATTATAGAAAAATATTGGACACGTATTTTTTCTTTTATCAAATCTATAAAAAACTGACGAAGATAAAAAGCATCAAAGATCAGGAGCGTGTGACGTCACTGCCCGGTAAAAGTTGTAGCGAGTAGTGACGTCACACGAGTTTTCAACGCACTGTATCGTCTTCATTTTTTGTTTACGTGAAAAAAGAAAAAATACGTCTCCAATATTTTTTTGGAAATCTATCTGACGGACTAATCAGATTTTATTTATTGACTTATTTTTTGTGAGTAATTCAGAAGTTTGAAACTAGTTTGATCAAATGCGCGTTTTAAATTGTTATTTTTTTTTTCAGTACCTGCGCCTCCATCTCCCAGTACCTCACCACCACGAGACCGCCGGCGACGCCGAGGTCCGAGACGTTTGGATGCAGCCATGGATTATTTCGCGGAGATCGAGGCGCGGCGGGTTGAAGCAGAACTAACTTCAGCACAAGCATTGACCCAATTGTCCGAGCACGTTGGCAATTTCGCAAGTGCTTTGACGTCTATTGCTAATGCAATTTCGGAAGTAGCTAGAAAAATGCCAAATCCTTGACAATTTTTTGATTTTTTAGGTGCATTAATATCCCAATGTCTAGCGATTAATGACAAAGCTTCATTTGTTACTAATGTTTTCGGATATTGTTTGCGTTGTTCTTTAAATCCTTATTTTTTTAATAGAATTGATTGTTGTCGTACTTTAATTAGTAAGCGAATAAAAAGTACATTTAAGTAAAATAAAAACAATTTATTCAGTTATCCATTTTGAAGTACTTCGGAAACAGTATAACGTTTGGGGATTAATCTATACTAATATTATAAAGCTGAAGAGTTTGTTTGTTTGTTTGAACGCGCTAATCTCAGGAACTACTGGTTCGAATTGAAAAATTCTTTTTGGGTTGAATAGACCATTTATCGAGGAAGGCTTTAGGCTATATATCATCACGCTTAAGCCAATAGGAGCGGAGCAGCGATAAATAATGTTTTAAAATCGGGGATTCCACGGGGACGAAGTCGCGGGCAGCAGCTAGTCTATAATCTATACTAATATTATAAAGCTGAAGAGTTTGTTTGTTTGATTGTTTGTTTGTTTGTTTGTTTGTTTGTTTGAACGCGCTAATCTCAGGAACTACTGGTTCGAATTGAAAAATTATTTTTGGGTTGAATAGACCATTTATCGAGGAAGGCTTTAGGCTATATATCATCACGCTTAAGCCAATAGGAGCGGAGCAGCGATAAAGAATGTTTTAAAATCGGGGATTCCACGGGGACGAAGTCGCGTGCAGCAGCTAGTAATATTATAAAGCTGAATAGTTTGTTTGTTTGTTTGAACGCGCTAATCTCAAGAAATACTGGTTCGAATTGAAAAATTATTTTTGGGTTGAATAGACCATTTATCGAGGAAGGCTTTAGGCTATATATCATCACGCTTAAGCCAATAGGAGCGGAGCAGCGATAAAAAATGTTTTAAAATCGGGGATTCCACGGGGACGAAGTCGCGGGCAGCAGCTAGTCGTTTATAAACAAACTGTAGAAATACAAAAACAAACAAAAAAAAGTTAAATATCTAAAACAAAATCTTTAAATCTTAGGTACCATACCTTTTTACCATAGAAATATAAAATACAGGAGAAGTGGCAAAGGGGCGTGTCGGCGTCCTCGCGACATGGTCTGGGCGAGCATGTCTTAGGCAATGGTCGAATCCGCGAACTAGTGCGCTTACGACCGTGAGCGTGATAAGATATTAAGAATGCCGTGTTGTTCAGTGTTTTCTTGTAAAAACCGAAGCATAAACCAAAACTTTGTTAATTATGGAATCACTTACCATATCAAAGTACAAGTATTTTACTATATTTGTCTTTAAAATCATGAAAAACAACAAATCGTAAAATATTTCTTGCTTATACTATGTTATTTTTGTTTTCAAATGTCACAGCGACAATAACATATTACAATGAATACACTGCTCCTTAACCACTACATAAGTTTGTCGCTAAGTGACTGGATGAGCAATGTAAAAATCACAAAACGATACTTTAGCAAGCCGATGTATCGCATAGTACGGCCGCTGCTTCTTGCCGCGAGTTAGTGATGTAATTGTGCAGATACACTGTCCACAACAATGTCGATTGTTGAATGAAATATTACAAAAGTGTACCAAACTTTCTTAGATTTCATTAATTTTTTGGTAAATAATCGTTCAAGTGTTTTTGGCTTTGAATTATCGTATTTATGCCTTATTCTCGTGCTACTTCCTTACTTTTTATGGTAATTGTATTTTACTTTCGATAAAGTTTCGAATGCATTATAGTAATCGGCATGTTTAAGATAATATATTAGTGACCTTTGCTTAAAATTAGTCAATAATTTCATGCCATTTATTTGTTATACATGGGCAGCATGGTGTGTGTAATAAATGCAGAATCGATAACTCTCCGATTAGTCAATCACTAGCGTATATGTAAAATAAATTGCTTTTGCACAGCACAACGATACCCACCGTTGTTTTTGTGTGAGTGAGTTGTACGGTGTACGGTAAATACACGCTGTGCTTAGTAGGATAAGGTTTATAATTGATTGTGTAGTACAGTCCGATTTCAGAAATGCGGGTGTGTGTGCGACTGCGTAGCTATTGTTGCCTGTCCTTCAGAGAGCATATCTCAATCCTCTCCAAAAGAGTTCGTAAATTCATTTACATGATGAAATCGCTACGTGCCAGTGCCCCGAAGGACCTCTGTAGAACAGTCTACCTAGCTCTGTGTCAACCGCTGATACAGTACTGTGTGGGCGTCTGGGGCAGTTCATCCAAGTCATGTCTGCTGGAACTCGAACGTGCTCAACGGGCTGTTCTAAAAGTCTTGCTTGGTAAGCCGCGACGTTACTCAACAGACGAACTCTACAAAGAAGCAGGCGTCCTACGTGTCCGACAACTGTATATCCTGAGCTCCCTCCTGAAACTAGTTGCCGTGTTGGGGAGACAATTTACGTACACCCAAAGAGGAAGGGTAGGAGTTGATAGACTATCAATCCCGAAAGTAAGAACTACATTTGCCACTCGATTTTCACTCTTCCTACCGATACGAATTTTCAACACAATTAATAAATGCACACTAAAAATTCCAGGAAACACATACGAAGCCAAGAAAATATTAAAGAGATGGTTGCAAGACTTGACATATGACGAAACTGAAAATCTCTTGAACCCGCTGAGATGACCGACACCGACATATACACAAGCACCCTGTTCTAGTCACAACTTTCCCTGGTCAAAAGTCACACACATACACACTCACACACACACACACACACACACCATAACAATACTTACTCACTCTCACATCCATCCAATCCTTGATGTGCTCTGTAAAGGTGATAGCTATTGTGTTTTTTTTTTCTTTTTTAATATTTAAATTGTGAACAATTAATGTTATTTGTTCTGTTCCGAATTGTTCTGTTGACATTTATATCTTTTGTTTCTGTACTTTAATTTTGATTAATTTAATTGCTTTTATCTATAATTACTTACTTTTGGTTATAGCATTTTTCACTTGATATTGTAAAATATTTTTGCTTACGAACTATTAGAATTAGGTAACATTGTGCTGTCACACAAAACACCCGCTATGGCAACTCGTTAATCCTGGGCCACCAAGATACAGGCGATGCCTAGTTTGGGGCCCATGGTCAATTCTGTTGTACTCGATGGTCTGTTCTATTTTTACTTCTCGTTGTGTGAAATTTTTGTGTTATAACTTGTGTGTGTGCCAATAAATTATTATTAATTATTATTAATTATTATTAATTATTATTAATTATTATTGCTTTTACTGAACTGCATTCGTAGTAGTTGCCGGGTGGTAGGGCAAAACAGGAGACACAGGTTCCGATACATTTTCGGCTACAGGGCATATCTCCTTGTTTATTATATCTATGCTTTTTACCTACCTTCTACTCTCCCACAACTCATATTAATTTTTAATTAAAAAAAAAAACTATAATCATCTATGAAACAAAAAGTGAAAAAAAAAGTACATACTTCGTCATTTTGCTGCGTCTAAGTTCTTTTTAACCGACTTCAAAAAAGGAGGTTATCAATTCGACCCGTATGTATGTACCTAATATTTCCAGAACTGCCCAGTTTTGTACTTTGTGATTGGGAAGGTAATGTCCAAGTTTAACTGTTTTGACAGTTGCCTACAGAGTCTGTTATTTGTAGTCTCAATGTGCGGCAATTCTGCTACAAAATACATTGAGTGTTAATGTATTCCGATGTTTGCTTGCTATCGCTAAATAATTGGAGTCGCCTCGTCGCCGGACGACTATCGACCTCGCACAGAATATCTAAGTTCATTTGCTGATTTTAGTCATTGTTCTGTATTTGACAGTACGGGTCTCAATAGAGAAGTGGCCTTAAGGCGGTATCCGGACCAAATAACCTTGAGCATTCGTTCTCTCTTCGCCGCACCCGCAAGAGATCCGTAGCGATTACGCTCAGACTTTATAGTAAAATCTATGTAAAATCAAATTTTCGAGTTAAATAAAAAATAATGGTTACTTTACGAGGAGATGCATGTTAAAAATCATTATTTCTCATTTATGTCGTTTCGTTGCGACTCTATAATTAAACATGGCGACTTAAAAAAAAAAAAACTACCGTTTTGGAGTCAAGATCATGTAGATATTTAATGTATTTTTTATTTGTTGATATATCTAATGGATAATGAGAAGATGGCTCCTCAAAACTACACAAAAAACGGCTACCGCTGCGTTTTGCATGGGGACGCGCCTTAAAGAGGAGCTCGTGGCTAAATACGACAAACTTGCGGATCAAGTTTCAGCGTTAAGCAACATTCTCCGAGGTCGTTCTGTACATGAGTGACCCTCTTAACATACTGATAAACCTCCGTGCCTCGGAAAGCACGCTAAGCCGTTGATCCCGGCTGTCATTTGTAGATATTTGGCAGTCGTTACAGATTGTAGAAGCCTGAAAATCTGACTCCAGCATTTCCTTCTAGTTACGGGCTTGTGGTCGACAGACGCTCCACGTAAAATAGTGGTGTTCAGCTGTATCCAGTTTGATTGGAAGCCGACCCTAATATAGTTTGGAGAAAGGCTAGGTCACTCGAATACTCGTATAAATTCTACAAGGTGTAACAGATTAAATGTATGACCTGAAATGGGATAATTGCACTCATTATTTTGAAGAATTTTACTTTTACGGAAATCTCTAAAATGAACTTAAATGTTTAGTGCATTTTGTCGGGTTCTGAACCGTATGGGATTGTTGTTTTAGCTCATTCCATCGTCGAGTTTGTCTCTGTCACCTCTGACCTAGACTAGAGACAAGACACATTTTTAATTATAATATGTTAGTTTTAACTTAATTTTAGGCACTATTATTGTATGGGCAATTTAATTACATTTGGCTAAATGTACACTTTTTTGTGAACGTTTTTATTTAAATAAATTATTATTATTATAAAATTATTATTATTATAAGGGCAAAGCCAAATTTAAAAAAGGCAAATTAAAAAAAAAATATTCAAAAACACACAACATAATCTATACTAATATTATAAAGCTGAAGAGTTTGTTTGTTTGTTTGTTTGAACGCGCTAATCTCAAGAACTACTGGTCCGATTTGAAAAAATCTTTCAGTGTTAGATAGCCCATTTATCGAGGAAGGCTATACGCTATATATCATCACGCTAAGACCAATAGGAGCGGAGCAGCGATAAATAATGTTTTAAAATCAGGGATTCCACGGGGACGAAGTCGCGGGCAGCAGCTAGTCTATACTAATATTATAAAGCTGAAGAGTTTGTTTGTTTGTTTGAACGCGCTAATCTCAGGAACTACTGGTCCGATTTGAAAAAATCTTTCAGTGTTAGATAGCCCATTTATCGAGGAAGGCTATAGGCTAAATAATGTTTTAAAAATCGGGGATTCCACGGGGACGAAGTCGCGGACAGAAGCTAGTAATTTATAGGTACGGCAAAACATTTGCCAGGTCAGTTAGTAAACCTATATTTTTAAACCTCGAAGCTTTTCTCTAAGAAGTTGACCTCAATCCACTAAGTGATAGCCCCAGTCCAGTTTAAAAAGTTATACCAGTTCTTCGAAAAAGTTATCCTTATCCGGTATGTTATGGTTCCGGACTTATCTAAATTAATATATAATAGGTAGTAAAAAGGATGCATATATATATATGTACATATATACGCCTAGAGTGCTAAGGAGCTTACCTATTATAAATTATATCACTCTCGTCACTACATAATATTAAACGAAGTACCGCCCGCGTCTGTCTCTACGCGATAAACTCAAAAACGATTCAAGGGATATGTTTACGGTTTTCACTATAAAGGAGTTTCTCTTAATGTAGACGTTTAGGTACATAATTAAACTAGCTAACCCGCGCAACTGCGTCTGCGTCACATAGGAGAAGAAAAAAAAAACGTTTTTTCAACATTTTTCATTGATGTTCCGCTCCTATTGGTCGTAGCGTGATACCTATTATATATAGCCTACAGCCTTTCACAAAATGGGCTATTCAACTCTAAAATATTATTTAAATTCGAACCCGTTAGTTCCTGAGATTACCGCGCTCAACCGCTGTGTAGCATAATAGCATAATCAGCCTTTTAACGTTCCCACTGCTGGGACACAGGCCTCTTTTCTAGGAGAGGGAAGAGGGCCGCTGTGTAAATTGCCTGAAATATGAGAAAGATTTATTGAAGACTAGCCTCTACTCGCGACTTCGTCTGCGTGGAATAGTTATTAAACATTCTTCGTTGGTGCTCCGCTCCTATTAGTCTTAGCGTGATTATATACACTTCCTCGATAAATGGGCTATCTAACACTAAAAGATTTTTTAAACCAAACTAGTAGTTCCTGAGAATAGCGCGTTCAAGCAAACAAACAAACTCTTCAGCTTTATAGTATACTAGCTGCTGCCCGCAGCTTCACACGCGTGAATATCGGAAATTATCCCAAGGGAACATAATCCCGGGATAAAAAGTATCCTATGTTACTTCTAGTACCTCCCAGAATATGTGTACAAAGTTTCATGATGATTCGCCAAGTAGTTTTTGCGTGAAAGCGTAACAAACATCCACGCTTTCACATTTATAATATTAGTAAGGACAGATTAGTAATATAGATGACGGGAAAAAACCATGCCGCATAGTAGCTTTTATTCGCTCTGCTAGCCGAACGAAGCCCGGGCGCTGTGCTAGTTTTACATAAGCTGAACTTGTATCTATTTATTAAACTGTAGGTGTCTGTAAGCATCTCGTTCAAACCACTTCGTTGTTGCTATGCGATGCAAAGTGTCAAGTTAAGTAGGAGTATCGCTTCATAATTTTGTTATTAGAGATGCTAAATTAGCGTGTAATCTTGGAGCAGTTACATATGAAAAACTGGTCAAGTTAGTTCGCGATTAGTTGTTGGTCGGTCTAGCTATTAAGCGAATCAAATAAGTTTCCTTCTATGCTGTATTTTATTGCTTTTTATTTATTACTAGCTTCTGCCCGCATCTTCGTCCGCGTGGAATAGTTTACCCCCGATTTTGAAACTCTCAGCCCGATCGGTTTAAAATTGACAAAGTTTCATACAAACTTTCATCCCCTATTTTATCCCCTTGGGGGTAGAATTAATCAAAATCCTCTCTTAGCGGATGGCTACGTCATAACATCTACCTGTATGCCAAATTTCAGCCCGATCCGTTCAGTGGTTTGGGCTGTGCGTTGATAGATCACTATGTCAGTCAGTCAGTCAGTCACTTTTGAGTTATATATATTTAGATGGTTTACTGCAGTTTCTGTATGCAGCATTTCTTAGATCGGTTTATTTTTAATAGCCTGTGCAGTTCCGCTGCAAGGTGAAGTCCTCCCTCCTTTTCCGGCGCGACTCCTCCTCCTCCTCCCTCATAGTATGCGTCCAGTAAGAGTCTGAAGCTCCCTCCGCTCCGCCCAGAGCGGAAGAAGTCATTTTATGACTTCCCATACAGAAAAAAAATAGTGTGTAAACATGGATTCCATAAAAATCATAAACGGTGTAGCCTATTAACCCAAAATTTTACTGTATTCCGTGTTGCATCATGTACCACATACACCATACATAAATTTTATATAAGTATATAATAACAATTCAATAAATAAAAGTTCTTGAAAACAAATAATAAAAACATCATAAAAGTCCTCATTTTTATTACAATAAGTAAAAACCTTTTGGAAAAAAAACAAATTTTTTTACAGCTCTCTGAATCGTCTCTTGTTCTAAAAACTTTGTTTCCACCCCAAATTGGTAAACAGTACATTTAGTACATATGTTTACATTTATTCAGCACATATCGTTAGATCCCACCGGTACAAAACCGGTATTTCTATTGCAAAGTCCTGTGTCCGAGTTGCGACAGTCAGCGTGTCAAAATGACGCTAAACCTGTGGCACTGGACCTGCCGCATATTTTTATGTTATGCTTATCACGTAGGGGAATCTAGGGAAATATACGGGGCGATAGTTTAGACAGGAAAGTTTCTGAGTCAGTGGCGACGCTTGATTCTTACATCCTTTTCAAAATGTCTGTACTACCTAAGAAAACGTTATTTTTCCCTCATACTGAATTTAATACAACCTGTACGAGATATAAGCATATTTTCCATCATGACAATTAAGGAATAGGTACCTACTGTATGTAGTCCAGGGTCAGGAAACATGCTTCTATCTCGTCGTGTGTACCTTACACATGTTACTAGTATAATATTGGTTGGGATTAAAAAATATTTAGTCCCGAATTTTTTATGCAATCATCTGACAGGAGCGATTTCTGGACAGATTTTTACGTAACATCTGCAAAGAAAAACGTCTTCGTCGTGTGAGGTCGTATCGCAAAGAGGGTGATCCCCGTTAAGTTTTTGTGATTCTGGCCGATCAGCCCAAATCAAAAATCAAAGCAAGGGCAGCCAACCTAGCTCCGAAGATAGGATCCTAGCGGACATAAAGCATAACGGACCGAATGTTAGTGTAATTGTAGATAACGGAGTCCATACACATAAATCAAGACAAAAACGCACTGACGCGCCCGCTACCATTTCTAAGCCTCCCTATGTTTCTAAGCCAGAGCGCCCAGCATCACTCGCCGTGAGAACTTCTAAGCCCACAGCGGCACACAACGCCACTACATAGGTACATGTATATACAACACACACGAGTTACTCACATTTGTATAGTTTATGTCCTGGCGACACATGTTAACGCTGGAGACAGCATGTGGGACCATTTCCCACTTCGAAACGGTCACGAAGAGATAGAGATATTTTTATGATGTTTGATATCGAGGGGTATGGGAGAAATATGTATCGAGATGGTAGGATTATCTGTAAGACGTGGTTGGAGCAATAAGGCACTTGAATTACAAGATATATGTATGTATCTACGCACAAACCGTTTAGGGAATTCTTTCATTGTGCGTACACCAAAGTAGTGGAATTAACAGTCGGAGTCCATGTTTTTGGATGGCTTTCAACTTGGGGGAATAGTTTACTTTAAGCAAGCTTGCTCCATGGTCGACCACATCATCGCTAACCATCAGTTGTCAATCGCCAGCCTACCAATATTAAAAACCAGGAAAACTCTACCTGTAACATTAAGAATTAGTTTAATTAGTTTAGTTGACATTAAGAACTCAAACGTTGGTCTACTTCCGCTCGAGCTTCTACTTATGTCAACAGAAGCTCTGTACTACCCTTGATAGTTTACTATAGTGGGTTTGAAAATGAAAACAATATATCTAGTTTTAATTTCCGCGAATATTAGTGGGTTGCAGGTATGCACCTCCCTCCCGCCCGCTATATTATGCACATGCAAGATTACTGGACAAATGCAAGGATTTTAAGCACATGCAGGAAGGCAATGCAAAACCCAACACCATTACCGACACGTGTTTCGCCTCTCCACGAGGCATCCTCAGGGGACGTGTTGACTCGCTGACCGTTGAGTTGCGACTGAGAAATTAGTACAAGGCACCCCCCTTTGACATAAGGTATGGGGAACATGTTGCCGCGTATAGAAATGGCCATTCGGACAAATCGAATTTCGCGAAACATTTAATTGATACCGGCCATTCATTGCGCGACAACAATAGTTTTAATATACTACATGTTTGTGATAAGGGTTTCCGGCTGTGTGTTTTGGAACAATTAGAGATTTTGAAACATAGTAATAATAATAATTTTGCACTGTTGAATGACCAGACGAATTTGGTTTCTTCCCCTTTACTGCGTATGTTTGTGGGTAGTTGTACACAAATAACCAACGGTGGCAGTGTATAAAAAGGGGGGTGCCTTGTACTAATTTCTCAGTCGCAACTCAACGGTCAGCGAGTCAACACGTCCCCTGAGGATGCCTCGTGGAGAGGCGAAACACGTGTCGGTAATGGTGTTGGGTTTTGCATTGCCTTCCTGCATGTGCTTAAAATCCTTGCATTTGCCCAGTAATCTTGCATGTGCATAATATAGCGGGCGGGAGGGAGGTGCATACCTGCAACCCACTAATATTCGCGGAAATTAAAACTAGATATATTGTTTTCATTTTCAAATTTAAAATGGATTTCCGCAAAGTAACGCCTGACTCAATCAATTTTACTATAGTGGGCACAGAAAAAACCCACTACGTTCCTGACGAAAAACAATAGTTTATGGCATATCATTTGCATCGTTCGCAGAAGCCAGCTTAGGTCTTGTTATGGCCGTCAGCGGGCCATAATCATTTGCTAATACATATTACCATTTCTCCACCTCCGTGACCGCCTCTTCCTCACTTCCTTGTAGCCAGTCGCCAAGAAATTCGAGGAAAACTGCGTAGCCAACATTCTCCAGCCAACATTCGCATTGGTCGAGTAACTGACCAATGTGAGTGAATGTATTCGGCCGTAACACTTCCTTGAAAATTGTAGGAAATAGAAAATATAAATAAAAAACTGCGGTGATAAAAAGATGTAGATTACCGTAGCATGTTATACTTGTACAGGTAGAGGAGGAAGAAGTTAATGCTTGATTAAAGACGATTATGATACTTTTTGGCATAATATATTATAACTAGCTGCTGCCTGCAGCTTCGCCCGCGTGAATGTTGGAAATTATCCCAAGGGAACATAATCCCGGGATAAAAAGTATCCTCTGTTACTTCTAATACCTCCAAAAATATGTGTACAAAGTTTTATGATGATTCGTCAAGTAGTTTTTGCGTGAAAGCGTAACAAACATCCACGCTTTCACATTTATAATATAAGTAAGGATAACAACTAAAACTAACAACCCGATTTTAGCTCAACATTACAAAAAATACGAAAAAAATTCAAAGAAAACAGTAACGACGGCAAACGCATATAGCTTTAAAATTATCAGGAAGCAGAAGGTTTTTTGTGGCTATGAAAAAAAGAGTGTAGGCCAAGTTTATGATGAAATAATGAAAGACAAATTGTCAAACGCGCTTTAGTTCGTATGATTGTATGAATTGTTTTTTTGTAGCCATGCAATAGCATCAATTGCATATGACTCGTTTATAATTTAGTTCCGAAACTGGGGTTAAAGTGAAAGCATTTTACTAAATTATAGATGATACAATTATAATATCACAGGTGCCGAAGGGAATAAAATAATAAAAAAGAGACGTCATTTTTTGTAGTTTAATCTTAAGTGTATTTAACCACTAAGTGGTCATGCACACCTAGGGTCCAAGTGGCAATCATATAATTGTTTATGTATTTCACACCTTTTAGACACCTGCCATATCGCAATTAATAGAGAACAGTGATAAAATTAAAAAATGTGAGACTGAACTCTTTTTTTAAACTAAACGTACAATTTTTTTAAATAAATTTCGATATCATTCCAATTTATTGCTGTTCAGTCCAGTCAGTTTGTTCAACAGTATTTTTATTGTTTTCCTAACCATCTTCAAAGTCACATTTAATATGACGGGTCGTATTCTCCTTATTGTAATTTATTTGGGATCAGTGTCAGGTCTGGATAGATTATTTTAACTTCCCATTTTATAGTTTACTAGCTGTCCCGCGCAACTACATCTGCGTCACAGAAGAGAGAGAAAAATAAAACAGTTTTTACAACATGTTTCATTGATGCTCCGCTCCTATCGGTCGTAGCGTGGTGTTATATTTTAAATCCTGCGGGATTTTAGACCCTGTTCCGCATACCTATACACAATTAATTAGATTTTAGTATTTAAGCTTTTGTGAGTGGGTGTTTTTTTTTTCTTGTTGGACCAAATATTAAATTGAAGTCGGTATTCTATACTTGTCTACGAGTCAGCATCTGAGTAGTTTTCCTCTCCTACTGCCTCTTTAGCCATGACATCCTTCAAGCAATCTTCAGTCTTCCCTTACTAAGGAGTAAGGGAAGACTGATGCAACATCATTATTCAACCATCCATATTCATACACGACGATACTTCCTTACAACATATCCCCCACTTCCTTTTCTATTCAAAGTCCATTTTAGCCACTATATCAGTCCTTGGTTTCAACTGCACTCCATATACAACTCTCATCTCGTTATTCGTATTAGTTATTAAGCTACGAGTATCATATAAAGTAATGCATCAACCCTAGGTACCAATTTAATTTATTGTGAAGTTCATTTAGTATAGGCTGCTAAACTGCCTATACTTATCGTTCATTCGATACTAAGGACTACGAACGCCAGAATGGCGGAGATATGAATTTTGAGAAACTGTTTATCAGTCCAGAAATATCCTACATCATATATAAAATAGCAGTTTCCGATAAAGCTCAAGCAATCAAACAAACATAGTTACTGACGGATATTTTTTCAGGTTTTATATTTTTGTAAAATTACTCCTGAGTGTTGGATACATAGGTAGATAGATTATACTTTAATGTACCTACTACAAAAATAGACGGTATTTGCATATTAAATAATTAGATATAAGCTGCTACCTGCGCCTTAACCCGTACTACCAGCACAGTAACTATATCCTTCTCTAAGGTGCAATCTACATATATCTATGCCTAAATGTATCCAAACTGGTTCAGCAGTTTAGGAGTGATCGGATGCACAACCTTTCTTTCACATTAGTATGAATTACTTTCAAAAAGACTGCTGCTGGCATATCTAAAAATATTTTCAAAGTTAAGGTCATTGTACTGAGGTACTTTTACAACACAATTTGCAAATTCCTGCAATATCCTTAACATAATATTATTAAGTGTTAGTGTTGAATGCGCTGTATTACATTTGCAAAGTGTAACACAGTGCATTCAACACTTTTAAACATCACAATTTTATTAAAACACCTCCTCTAGATAACGACACAGTCATTACTTATAATATTTTGTGTCTCAATTCCGCTGTACATTTCAAAAAGGCCGTGCATTAAGATAGGATACAACACGACGGGACTATTACGTGTCGTTTAGTATGATAGTACAGAATACACAATGAAATGTTGATGCGAATAGCTCTGACTTCGATAGGGTGTGGACTCACTGACAACTTCAGCATTCTGCAAGAATAGGGTAGTTGACTAAAAAAATCTAATTAGTCCGTCAGATAGATTTCCAAAAAATAGTGGACTTTTATTTTTTATTTTTTCACGTAAACATAAAATGAAGCCGATACAGAGCGTTGAAAACTCGTGTGACGTCACTACTCGCTACAATTTTTACCGAGCCGTAACGTCACAAGCCCCCACTCCTGATCTTTGATGCTTTGTATCTTCGTCAGTTTTTATAGATTTGATAAAGGAAAAAATACGTGTCCAATATTTTTCTATAATCTAACTGACGGACTAAACATAATCATATATTTTTTACTCAGGAAACATCCCTATTCTCCGACAGTTGTTTCTCCTTTGGACTGATCGCCCACAGGACGTTTCGTTTTTAAATTAAATTAAAATTCTTTTATTTCGGAAACCAGTCCATATGCCTCCTTAAATATATTTTTTTTACTAATAATATTAAATTCAATCAAATTAAATCGCATTAATTCAAACACAATAAATTACAATTAGTCCATACACAATTAAATTAAATAAAATACCCAAAATGATTAAATGAAATAAAATATACATATTTTATCTTAGCCTAAATTTGGGTTTGGATCCGGAGTGCTCAACGTGCAGCCTGGTCCAGTACCGCATTATCGGGAAATCCAGATCCAAATCCATCCTCCAGGCGAATAACTGAAGGTATCTGTTGGAACTGCCTCGTATGCGGCGCATTAGGGACACAACCCTCTTGCGAATAACAGCCCGTTTTTACAACGTTTCATCTATGGATGTTTCGCTAACAGAATGGTTCGCATTTGTTTGTTTCGACAACAGGACTTTTCAACTATGGAATATTCGCTGACAGGTCGTTTTGTCTACGATTGTTTCGATATGGCTTATTGTCTGAATGTGGTCGCCGATGAAGCACGCCTACCTAGAAGTCATCTTTTCACTCTTGACCTAAAGACCCCAGCTTCCTGATAATTTCAGATTGGAATTCTGTTTTGGAACAAAAGTATTATTTTGAACTTGTTCTTAAAGCTTGTCGGCGCATCGCTAATATTCTACGTCATCCTAGTGTGTAGTGCGATTATCATATGGAATTTGATTATTAATAGACTTTTGCTAGAATATAGAACAGTTATTTTATGAATCAAGCTTTGTGAACGCAAATTATAGTGATTATAGTTCATTAAAATTTCGATTCCTTGCCCAAGTATCCGCGCCTGACTAACTATGGCGGACTCCGATGAAGGCCCTCCTGCGCCTATATCAGAAGTGGGATCCCACGGGCTGCGACCAGAAAAGACGAGATCATCGTTGGAAGACCATGGTGCCACAAAATTACTAAGCAACATGGAAGCACTACTCTCGCGAATGGTCTCAATGTCACAGATGCCTAGCACAAGTACAGCTGCCACCCAACTTTTGCAGTTCAACCCAGACGACAGTGATGCTGACATAGAAGGTTGGTGTAACGTTACCGAATTGATTGTGCAAAAAAAGTGTTTAGAAGGAGTCGAGCTACTTATGGCTCTCACAAGTGCACTAAAGGGTCGCGCAGCCTCTTGCATAACTAGATTAAATCTAACCGAGTTGACCTGGCCGTTAGTAAAACAGTCCTTACTGGCCAAGTTTTCAAAGCCGAAATTGCCGCAAGACCACTTTGATGATATATTGCGGTTCCAGATTGGAATAAAAGAAACTGCATCTGAATCTGCAATGCGGTTGTGGAATATGATTGAACGAATACCCAAGACTGACATGCCTGAAGAAGTAATTACTGGATTTGTGGTGTCTGTGCTCTGCCAAAAAGACGGTGTTATACGTCGTGAGCTGAATGCTCATCTCATCAGTAGTAGATCTCAATTGTTTCGGATTCTAGGCGGTATTTCTTTGAAGCGGCGCCTCGAATCAGAGATGCAAGAAATAGAAGTGAAGCGACCCCGTATGAGCGATACACGGTTCCCTGGAAAATGCCATTGGTGTGGATTATCTGGACACCGACAAGCTGATTGTAGGAAGAGACGTGAAAACGCCGGATCATCAGCACAAGCAGACGCCTCCAACTCTTCGCGTCTTGCTGATAGGACACCAGCTGTCACCTGCTACGTGTGCGGCAAGCAAGGGCATGTGGCGACAGTTTGCCCCGACAGAAAAACTGGTGGAGGCGCGGCAGTCAAGGAGGTCAACCTGTGTGGACAGCGCACCTCAAGGGGCATCCTGAATACTTCATCCGGTGAGCCCGTTTCGTTTTTGTTTGATAGTGGGTCGTCTTGTTCGCTCCTCAAAGAGAGTTTTTGCCGTAAATTTCCTGGTACTGTGTGCAATTCTCTTGTTTACCTAACTGGGATCGGAGGCGACGATGTTAGGTGTGACACTCAAATTTTAGACGAAGTAAAAGTAGGTGAAATAACTCAGACCTTACTTTTTCACGTAGTACCGGATTCTTGCCTATCGGAACCTGTCATAATAGGTAGGGATTTCTTAGAAAACGATATTGGCGTCCAAATAGATCAGAATCAGCTTAAATTCTTTTATAAGAAACAGTCTAATTCTTGTGAGTTGCAACCGAACAAAATAACTTCCGATTCAATTGACACTGATCTTGAAGGTGAAGATAGGGAATCTTTGGTGAAACTGCTCAACAAATATGCTCAATATTTCATAGAAGGAGTTCCAACTAGAAAGGTTAAAACTGGTATGTTAGAAATTAATCTAGTTGACCCGCACAAAATTGTTCAAAGATGTCCTTATAGATTAGCGCCACCAGAAAAGCAAATTGTAAGAGAAAAGATTCAAGAACTTTTAGCCGCCGGGATTATAAGAGAGAGTACTTCACCTTTCGCTAGTCCGATACTCCTAGTCAAGAAAAAGGATAATACAGATAGGATGTGCGTCGATTTTCGGGAACTTAACTCTAATACTCGACCCGAACACTATCCATTGCCGCGTATAGATGATCAAATAGACCAACTTACAGGTGCCCAATTCTTCACTTCCCTCGATATGGCCTCTGGTTTTCACCAAATTCCTATTCACCCTGATTCCGTACAGAAGACAGCATTTGTGACGCCAGAGGGCCAATATGAGTACTTGACCATGCCGTTCGGTTTGCGCAATTCCCCATCTGTATATCAGAGATGTATAACGAAAGCACTATGTCACCTTACGAATAAACCCCTGGTGTATATGGATGATATTCTCTGTCATTCTAAAAGCGTTCGCGAAGGCCTGGAGCAGTTACATGAAGTTCTGGGTGCGTTATCTGAGGCAGGATTTTCACTCAACTTAAAAAAAATGCAAATTTCTTAAATCAAAAATTGATTATCTGGGATACTCGCTTCAAAGCGGTGAAGTGAGGCCCAACCTTCGTAAAATACAGGCCCTGGTAGATGCTCCACCCCCAAAAACAGCCACACAAGTCCGGCAATTTCTTGGTTTGGCCTCTTATTTCCGCAAGTTTATACCTGGTTTTAGTCACACAGTCGGCCCATTGTATCCACTAACGAAACTTAAGGGCCCCATCAAATGGACTGACAAATGCGAGGAAATACGCAGGGCAATTATTGGCACACTAACATCTGAACCAGTCTTAACCATTTTTGATCCCGAGCTGCCAGTCGAGTTACATACCGATGCCAGCTCCGAAGGCTATGGCGCAATCCTCATTCAAAAAAGAGATAATTTACCCCACGTTATAGAATATTTTAGCCAACGCACAAGTGATACAGAGTCCCGCTACCACTCATACGAACTGGAGACGCTGGCAGTCGTACGAGCGGTAGAACACTTTCGTCATTACCTCTACGGGCGACACTTCACGGTCTTCACTGATTGCAACTCGCTAAAAGCATCTAAGTCAAAAGTAGACCTGACACCACGTGTTCATCGCTGGTGGGCTATCCTTCAGGCATACGATTTTGAAATCGTATATCGTGAAGGCCGTGGAATGGAGCACGCAGACTATCTCTCTAGAAATCCCCAACCCGATACAAATTTAGCTCCCTCAACATCTTCTGTCAAAGGACGAAAAGATGTCAAATTCGTAGAACTGCATAAAGGTTGGCTCTCGGTAGAACAAAAAAGAGATTCTGAAGTGCAAGATCTGATATGTAAACATCATAATAATGATTTCCCCGAATCCGTAGCAGAAACGTATGACGTTAGAGACGGTATCTTGTATAGGAAAATTGCTCGGAACAAAATTGTATCATGGTTGCCCGTTGTCCCTCGCTCGTTGATTTGGACTTTAATTAGTCACATTCATAGCGAACTACAACACTTAGGATACGACAAAACGCTAGACAAAATTTATGAACAGTATTGGTTTCCCCAGATGTCCAAATGTGTTAAGAAATTTATAGAAAGCTGTATTATATGTAAGGCATCAAAAGGCCCTTCCGGAGCTCAAGCTGTTCAGCTCCACTCCATTCCAAAAGTGTCTTTGCCCTGGCACACCATTCACATTGATTTTACTGGTAAGCTTAGTGGCAAAAGCGACCGAAAAGAGTACTGCTCGGTAATTATCGACGCGTTTACAAAATACGTATTACTAGAACACACCTATTCATTAGATGCAACTTGTGCTGTGCAGGCCGTAAAAAGGGCAGTATCTCTTTTTGGTGCACCGAGACGTATAATTGCTGATCAAGGCCGTTGCTATGTAAGTGCAGAATTTAAAAATTTCTGCGCTGAGCATAAAATCGACTTGCACTTTATAGCAACTGGTTCTGCTGGGGCTAACGGACAAGTCGAGCGTATTATGCGAACGCTCAAAAGTCTTCTCACAATTGTTGAGAATGACCCTAACAAAACCTGGCGGGAAGAACTCGGCAATGTCCAGTTAGCGTTAAACAGCACTAAATCAGCCGTAACTAAATACTCACCGACCGAGTTGATGATAGGAATTCGTGCACAATCATTAGGACTATCTAAAATAGGTATTTCCGATTATGAAGAGTCAAACCGTCTAGATTTAGAGTCTGTACGGGACGATGCTTCACAAAATATTCGGAAAGCAGCTGCAGCCGACGCTGAACGATTCAATAAAGGTCGAGCGATAATTAAACCATTCTCAGTAGGAGACTTCGTATTTATAAAAAGTAGCGAGCGAAATCAGACCAAGCTTGATAGGAAGTTCAAAGGGCCGTTCGTTATCACTGCGATTTTAGACAATGACCGCTATGAGCTTAAGACAGTTAGTGGTGTCGGTTCCAGACGTACTTACAAGTATGCACATGAGTATTTGCGCGCAGTACCTAAGGGACACGAGGGTTTATTAGAAGTAACTAGTAGTCTATTGAATGAAACGGAGGCTGAGACGGCGCCAGAAGAGGTACACGAGAGTACTAGTAGAGAAAGTACACACTCATTACATAACGATGACACCTTGACTCTCGAATCCAACACCGATACAGCTGGCTCAGATACTTTAACTGCGGGTTCTGATACTCTAAGTGTACTCTCGGATGACGAAACGTCCCAACTAAACGAAGTAGAAGTCGAAATCCATAACAATTAGGTATGTACGAGACTTGTGTATTTTTTTGTGTATCATGTGTGCCGGTGGACGGAATGTGCCGTCCGGTCCATGCCATACTGGCTGGTCGAAGGGACGCACACTTCCTGTCTAGTCCATTTTTTTTATTGATTGGTCGAAAGGACAGTGTCGTCCGGTCCATCCGCGATGGTCGCAGGGACACACCCGTCCGGTCCAAAACCTGTATTTGAGTGATTGGTCGAAAGGACAGTGTCGTCCGGTCCATCCGTGATGGTCGCAAGGACACACCCGTCCGGTCCAAAACTTGTATTTGAGTGATTGGTCGAAGGGACAGTGTAGTCCGGGCTACCCATTACATCAGGGTCAGTCGTAAGGACACACCCGTCCGGTCCAAGTTTATATGTAATTGAATGGTGATAGCAATGTCAAAGCCAAAACTTATTCTGGTTGTCAGGTTGGACGAGCATATGTTTGAAGTTGCGTAACGTTGTTTCAGGATTGCATCCAGGTACGCCCGAGGACGGTCGCTAGTCAGTTTGGCCGTGTCGGCGCATCGCTAATATTCTACGTCATCCTAGTGTGTAGTGCGATTATCATATGGAATTTGATTATTAATAGACTTTTGCTAGAATATAGAACAGTTATTTTATGAATCAAGCTTTGTGAACGCAAATTATAGTGATTTTGATAAAAACTCGAGTGTTCATTAAAATTTCGATTCCTTGCCCAAGTATCCGCGCCTGACTAACTATGGCGGACTCCGATGAAGGCCCTCCTGCGCCTATAAGCTTTCATAAGGGGCCAGATTCCAACTGATTAAACAGTGCACGGCTCATGTTATTTTTTCGCGACCGTTGATGGGCTGGTGGAGAATGCTGGCATTAAGTACGCCTTTGTACATATTTGCAAATTCAAATCTAAATACCTAAATAAATTGAGCGTACATAAAACGTTTTTTATTTTCATAAAGTTTAGCAAAAAAAGGCGGTAAACTAAGCCACTCGTAACGTTAGCGAAAAAAAGTTCCTTCTTAGAGTTCATAGGGCCAAGTCTCACTTCTGCAATTCTTGCAAGCAAACTAATCTGGTTCACATTTTTTAACCGACTTCTAAAAAAGGAGGAAGCTCTCAAGTCGACTGTATTTTTATTTATTATTCTTTTTATATTCGAGCTGGTGCACTCTTCAATAGAATGATAGCAAATCTTCTGGGATTGAACTAAAATGGCGTGTCTGTTTATTGCTTACACCAGTTTAGCTGTGGGGTCTCAACACTATCGGTGTCTTTGGTTGTTTCTTCGTTTTATGAACACCGACTTCCGAAGTTAAAGTTAATTTTTTCATTTTCTGTTTTTTCTATAATCTTTATTAAAAAATCTTTATTAAAAATCTTTTACACAATATAGTTACAGATTAATAGCCACAAGTAATCTTAAATAAAATAATTATGTTAGTATCCAACAAATAACTATGTGTTTAACTAAATTATCAATATTTCAGGACTTATGGTAAATTTATTTTAAACCTACAATTATGTATAATTAGCGACTTTCCTGAGCTAGTCCGAATTTTCTGTTTTTTCTATAGAAGTCGGTTGTATTTTTTTTGTAAAAAAAGTGATTTTCTTTTTCGTTTTTCATTGATGGGATCGCATTTGAGCAAGGTCTCGCCAGATGGAAAGCGATTGACAATGGAGCTCGCTTGGGTAGAAGTAACCGATTCTCTCTTGGCTGTAGGAAACCCAGGTTGTGTGTGCTTTCGGGAAGCACAAACGCCTGTACTGGGACTCAAATCTGCTATTACAACAGTGTCAGAATAGTCTATCATTGATTTCATAATTGTTGATTTTGACAAGTTTGGTAATCTACTAATATAAAAGCGATTGAGTCAGGCGTTACTTTGCGGAAATCCATTTTAACTTTGAAAATGAAAACAAAATATCTAGTTTTAATTTCCGCGAATATTAGTGGGTTGCAGGTATGCACCTCCCTCCCGCCCGCTATATTATGCACATGCAAGATTACTAGGCAAATGCAAGGATTTTAAGCACATGCAGGAAGGCAATGCAAAACCCAACAGCATTACCGACACGTGTTTCGCCTCTCCACGAGGCATCCTCAGGGGACGTGTTGACTCGCTGACCGTTGAGTTGCGACTGAGCATTTAGTACAAGGCACCCCCCTTTTATACACTGCCACCGTTGGTTATTTGTGTACAACTACCCACAAACATTCGCAGTAAAGGGGAAGAAACCAAATTCGTCTGGTCATTCAACAGTGCAAAATTATTATTATTACTATGTTTAAAAAAAAAAAAAACAAAAAAAAAAAAAAAATAAAAAAAAAAAATAAAAAAAAAAAAAAAGAATAGTAAAAAGTCTGGGGTGTATAGGCTGGTCTGTGATGAATGCAACGGGGTGTATGTGGGTCAGACGGGCCGAAACTTTGACATAAGGTATGGGGAACATGTTGCCGCGTATAGAAATGGCCATTCGGACAAATCGAATTTCGCGAAACATTTAATTGATACCGGCCATTCTTTGCGCGACAACAATAGTTTTAAAATACTACATATTTGTGATAAGGGTTTCCGGCTGTGTGTTTTGGAACAATTAGAGATTTTTAAACATAGTAATAATAATAATTTTGCACTGTTGAATGACCAGACGAATTTGGTTTCTTCCCCTTTACTGCGAATGTTTGTGGGTAGTTGTACACAAATAACCAACGGTGGCAGTGTATAAAAGGGGGGTGCCTTGTACTAAATGCTCAGTCGCAACTCAACGGTCAGCGAGTCAACACGTCCCCTGAGGATGCCTCGTGGAGAGGCGAAACACGTGTCGGTAATGGTGTTGGGTTTTACATTGCCTTCCTGCATGTGCTTAAAATCCTTGCATTTGCCTAGTAATCTTGCATGTGCATAATATAGCGGGCGGGAGGGAGGTGCATACCTGCAACCCACTAATATTCGCGGAAATTAAAACTAGATATTTTGTTTTCATTTTCAAAGTTAATATAAAAGCGTCAATGTTCAACCACTGACACTCCATTGAAAGAAATGGCATAGAATGGTAATCTCGTACATAATGAGTCATAATGACAAATGAATGCGGTGACAGACATATGCGGTAATCTGCTAAAATTTTGACAATTCCTTTGATCAGTGACCTACCATTAAAAGTCATTGCTTTTAATAGCTCGGTTATCAAAATGTATTACGAGACCATTGACCGACCAATGATCGACCATTATGAATTTAGCAGACTACGAAGTTTTAGCAAAATGACAGTGGGATCGTGTTGGAATTCATAAAAAAATAGCAGATTTGAGGCCCTGAATATGCAATGTACTTCAACAAAATGAATAGTTTCTCCAATAAAAGCTGAAGTCAGGCCGGAGCCTTACTATCCTACGCAACACTAACCCAGCACGCAGCCAACGCTTAAAATGCTATTAATCGCAGTAAGTCGCCGGACGGGCAATCAACGCGTTATATATTGCTACATTTATGCGCAATGTCGCATCGAGCCATATACATGTACAGAGCCATTTGCTCTGCGGAATTTAATGACGATTATTTCATAAAGGACTTAAAAATAAAGCTAAAGGGTGTATCAAAATTTACCCAAGTGTATAATAAACTATTATACCTATTGTTATTTTTATTTTAAACCACCACAAAGGGCAAATATTTGCGCACAAACTAATTATATAATTTTTATAAATTTTCCATTACCATTTTGCAGAAATATGACTGAATCGTTGATCCCGCGTTGAATCTCCTCCTTCAATATGATATCAAATACCTTTGATATCAAAGAACTCGAAAAAAATAATCCAGTGGAATTTAATCATACGATCGAAAATGATCGATTTAATGATCTATGACCACCAAAAATAACGTTTTCGTTAAATACAATACAAAACCGCTCCTCTCTCGAGTATACTCCATTTTTACTAACCTTGAAGTATCAGTTATCAAACTGTAGTATTTTTAAGGAAAAGTAAATAATATTCCTTTAATTTTAGGACATCCTATATGGCGGAGACATTATTATTATGCTGAAGTCATCAGGAGTATGCAAGCGATACTTTTATACTTTAAATGTTATTTCAGGTTGTTATAGATGTGTGTAGTGTCAACCGTAATTGTACTATCATCACATTTGATGATTTGACATCCAGAATAACAAAAACAAATGTCATTAGACTACTACCAGGGTTGCGGAATTTGCTCGTCTGTCGAGCAAATTCCGCAACCCTGGAACGCAAAGGGCATTAGAAGGAACACTGTTGGGTTTTAGTCAGTAAGAGTCTGACACTCCCTTCCACTCCGCCCAGAGCGGAAGGGAGTTTCATTTGATGATTTCCCATTCATAAAAACGGAACTTAGTCTAACCAAATTAACAACATCATAAAAACATGCACTATGGAAGCGACGAGGTAGCCCTTATACAACACAACTGTATAACTTACCTACTGGAGCTACCTCTAATTCTGCAACGCAGTGTAATGTATTATTAATTTATTAAACTTTTTGTTTCATTAGGCACCAAAAGAACTAAAATAAGTCGTTAATAAATAAAAAAAACGAAATTACAATCTCATTTTTCCAGCCATTAATACAAGCGTTAAAAACACAAGAGAATCTAGTTACTAACAGAAAGTACATTTAAACCCATCATACATTAAGAGACCCAGTAAACTAATGGTAATTCTAAGCGCAATGGTACTCGGTTTCCATTTTAAACACATTTGTTTTCTGTTCATTATCATAATAATATTATTTAAATACCAACTGGCTACTTACTGCGGGACGAGAGATACGTTCATAAAATTTCTTTAGGAGGTATGATAAGAATTTATTGTTTTATCAATATAATCTTTTGTAATGTACAACTATTTTTATTTTTACTTGTTATAGTGGGTGATTGTTTAGTCTACGGCATGACTCAAAGGCAGTTTTTCAATCGTGGCAATATTACAGTAAAATTAAAATTAAAACCCATAGAAGCAAAGATATAACTAATTTCTAAAAAGGAGTGGCTTGGCGTAAATTCAATGTAATTTTTTCTTCTATAATTCTAGGTCAAATCTAAGTAATCATAGTTCAAAGTGGCCCGTTTAATAAAAAGACAATTTCACAGGTAAATTTGACAACCATAACAGTAGACCGGCTTGCGATCACCACTCACGTACGTGGTCTTTTATTAAGTCAATTGCTGTAGTCAGTGTGTTAGTCACTTACTTTTTTCCTTTCCAATAAACTTGCACACAACGTATGCAACTCACCTGTACTGGTTTTCCAGCAGTAGAAACATAGTAGTAGAGGGTCTTAAAAATATTTTTTTCTGGATGGGAAATCATCAAATGACTTCTCCCGCTCTGGGCGGAGGCCGACTAAAACCCACCCGTGTTCCTCCTAGTGCCCTTTGCATTCCAGGGCCGTGGTGACTTTTTCTAACAAACACAACCCTATCCGGCACTGACACTAGCTGCGGCGTGAGGTTTCCCTCTCCCGCACGCGTTCTGCCTCCTTCGCTAGCATTACTGCTTCACAGAAGGAGGTGAAAATTATCTATACTAATATTATAAAGCTGAAGAGTTTGTTTGTTTGGTTGTTTGTTTGTTTGTTTGTTTGTTTGTTTGAACGCGCTAATCTCAGGAACTACTGGTTCGAATTGAAAATATATATATATCATCACGCTTAAGCCAATAGGAGCGGAGCAGCGATAAAGAATGTTTTAAAATCGGGGTTTCCACGGGGACGAAGTCGCGGGCAGCAGCTAGTATCCTTATATTAAGATTAGGTACTAACAACATGTGTATACGTTTACACTGACCAGTCCAGGGGAGTGAAGTTAAATATTTTCGTCCGTTTAATAATAACTAGCGGCATTTATTTATTTTAAAAAAGCCTATGTTACTCGGAGATAATGTAGCATAATAATGGTGAAAGAATTTTTGAAATCGGTCCAGTAGTTTTTGAGTTTATTCATCACAAACATACAAAGATACAAATCTTTCCTCGTTATAATATTAGTGTAGACAACAACAGGTGTTAAAAGGTATCGTATGTACAGTAACATTTTCATTCAAGCCGACTCATTAGCATAAACAAACAAAATGAACATAAATAAACTGTACGTATTTTCCCATAATTATGCAAATACGAACACGATATTCTAATGAGGCGTTATGTGCACGCGCACCTTTTTACAAAACAATTTATTTTAGTGTTGGCAACACTGCAAATTAGTTGCCTTTAACATGCAATAGATCAAGTACTACTGCTTTATGTAAATCATTGTTATAGATACGGGCAATAAAAATACCTTTCAAAGATAATTATGATAAGTATCTCGTAAAAAGGTGTTAATGATATGGAAATTATGATCATTTGTAAATAAAAATAATGTTTTCTACTTCAGTATGTGATAAATTAAGTCAAGTGAGCCATCTATTATTATGTCCTGGATTGCAATCTTGTGGGATTATTTAACATCTTAATAAAAGCCTGGCGTGAATTTTAACATTAAAGGACTAGAGTTTTGTACAAGTTCTGTTTCACAATTTGAAACCATGCACCGAAATTCATTTTTTTATATGTGATTTAAAATTTGTATCTTGAAACTCTCATTCCAATATAACATACATAACCATTTTATATGCTATATTTTATTTTGAAATACTACTTGCACAACCAGAATACAGTTAACTCGTCCCAGAAAAGTACTTGATCAATTTACAACCAACTAACTACCAAACACATTAAGCGTACAAACATATCTTTAAAATTACACATCTATAAAATTACCTGTATTATGCCAATGTTCAGCGGATATGCGAGCACAGACCCACAATGATCTACAGAGATCATGGTACATAATGACATGCTAGACCATGCGTTATAAATCCTGCGCAGGCGACGCCAAAATGTGTCTCGATCACGCAACGAGAATTGGTTCATATTTCTTAGAATACTTTGCAAAGGAAGTCAGTAAATGTACGGTTTTTAAAGTTCTGATGTAGATGATACTGTGTGAAAAAAAGTGGGACCAAAAGGATCTTCCTTCATTTAATTGATGATTATTAAGTTTAGTTGCGATATAGCTGCAAATGACGGCCTACATGGCAGCAAGGGTGAAAGGTTTGCTAAAACATGAAGGGAAGGAATAAAATTCAAGTATTCAGTTTATATATTTTCTTATTCTGTTACCTTTAATGACTAACATTAGTTATAAGCAGAATTTCTTACTAACAACCTTGCCTTGTCTATGGACTTTTTTGTCTGAAATAAATATTTCTTTGTTTTTAAATAAAACTATGTCATATTCCAGGACCCGTGTGCATAAGGGGTCATCTAAGTCCGTTCATCCGAAAAGACTTTACAAAAGAGACTAACAGAGTTACTTTCGTGATTAAAATAGATATAAGTAAATATAATAATGAAAAAAAGATAGAGAAAAACTACAAAAAGGTGAAACACTTTGCCAACGCTCTTGCTTTGCTTTGCAAACACCTTTCCGGCACGCTCACCTTCGTCGACTGCTTTCCATCAGACGAGATCAAGGTCAGAATGTGGCTCACTGACAAAAAAAACATATCCCTAATTCTGCGACATTCAGATTAAAAAAAAACATTCAGTTTTCAGATTGATGCTTCAGTACTGATATTTTGTAAAACTCGCAGCGTGAAAACTTAGGCAAATTGAACAGAGTTGGCAATCCATCCACTTAAGCAGAATAACAGTTAGCCGTGGTCCGCTAGAGCCAGTTCCTGCCAGGATTGCAAAATTTGTTCGAAAAAGTCACAGTGGCCCTGGAACGCAAAGGACATTAGAAGAAACAGATGGGTTTTTTTTAGTATCAGTCTGAGACTCCCATCCGCTCCGCCCAAAGCGGAAGAAGTAATTTGATGATTTATCATCCATTAAAAAAAGGTGGAACGACAATGTGCCCCATCGCAAAAGGTAGAATGACTATGTACACATCATGCACGCCCAATCTGTTTTTTCAGATTGTTTTTATTTGATGTGTCCATAGTAAAGACCGATTGATAAAATTTTCTAGTTAGACTCAACACATCTATAAATCAGTTTAAAAGACTAACAAAATAAAAACAATCTACCATACATAAAACAACTGTACTCAGCCACAAAAAAAACTCTTTAACGCCTTAAAAGTATCGAGAAAACATTAAGTTCGTTCGTGCCGATTCTATTTAATGTTTCACACGCTAGTAATCGATTCCAAGAATACAATTATGATCCCTTATGGTTATAGTAGTGCGTCTCAAAAGTCTAAAAAATACAGAGGTCTAATTATATTTACAAATAATTGATTCGATTTGAGAATGGAATATGGAATGCTTATATTTTTTATGAAAAAAAAACTTGTTACCCGTTTTGGGGGAATATTAGAGGTTAATGGTTGATTTAAGAAGTTCTGATCTATTAAATTATGTTAGTAAGTTGAACATATTTTTAGATTATCTATTGTTTATTTGTTTTATTTTGTGGTATTTTGTGCATGGTATAAAACTTTGTTCATTTATTTTCAAAACATATGTATTATATTTTAAAATTATGTTTATGGGTAGGTATTACGTTGCTGGGCATGTGAAAAACGGATATTTAACTTCAACCAGTTGGATTTCAAGATTTAAAAATAAAACTTATCATTAAATAATACAATCTTCCAGTAAACAGTATTTTTTCCAGCAATCTAAATATTATTTGCCAAAAGCACTAAAACTTAATCAATCCACACACATAAGCATAATCAGCATAATCATGCTTTTGATGTTCCTACTGCTGGGACACAGGCCTATCTCTCTAGGAGTAGGAATGGGCCGTAATCCACCACGCGGGCCCAGTGCGGGTTGGTGAATGTCACATGTCTACCAGTTTTCGGTTCTAGGATATGCCGGTTTCCTCACTTTGTTTTCCTTCACCGGTTTGAGAGCAGTGGTGATGAAATTAATTACACAAAGAAATGCACCTGGTAGGGTTTTTTTTTTTTTAAATATCTTGGGACAACTCACACACGGCTATCTGATCCCAAGCTAAGCAGAGCTTGTGTTATGGTAACCAGACAACTGATATACATACTTATATAATTTATAAATCCATACATATTATAGATAAATCACACCCAGACACAGAACAAACATCCATGCTCATCACACAAAGTTTGTCCTGGGTGGGAATCGAACCCACGACCTCCGGCTTAGCAGTCAGGGCCGCTAACCACTAGACCAACAGGCCCGTGATTTGAACGTTTGAACCCGCGACCTACAATTCGTAAGTCGGGGCCGTTACCACTCGGCCACCACCGCTCCTAATTTAATTTTAATTAATTTCCCCGCACCCTCACAGTTCCCACCTCCATCGGAACCTCGTACATTTCTTTATTAGGCGCGCTCCTCAAAGTACACTCGGTCGTGATTTATCGATTCTCAGCCGTCCTTAATTGATAGAATGTATCGATAATGGATCGATTCATTAGTTCTCTCGATTCATTGCACAATGAAGACCGATGTCCATATTGGACTCAGCATGAATCCATGAATCCGTGCTCCTCGATTAACAAGAGTTTAGTTTTAAAAATAAATGGACAGCTGAAATTTAATTAGATTTACTGGGAATTGTGTGAAAAAGTAAAGTTTGAAAAACTTTGTATGGCCAATAAGTCAGTCTAAATCAATTGGTGGTCTTGGCTAACATGAGTTTGTATGGTGCACCATAGACAAATTGATAGCTTATTTGGAACTAATAAGCTAACAATTTGTCTATGAAAAAGTACTTGCATTCTTCAGTTAATATTGAATGTACAGAATTTATCTTCAAAAGAACTTTTCAACCACAATTATGAAATAGTTTTAGATTAATTCCATCAATTCGCACCAAGCGTTTCCAATCGTCTTTTATAATACGCACAGCAAAGGAGTGGAACTCTCTGCCTACGTCTGTGTTTCCGAATGACGACAGGCTTCTTCTGGGTAAGCTCATTCCATCGTCGACTTTGTCTCTGTCACCTGTGACCTAGACTAGAGTCAAGATTATCACCATCCGAAAAAAAAAAATGCTAATTATTACCTGCCCTAAAATATGAAATAGATTGGTAGTTGATAGGATTCCTCTGTTGTGGAATAGGATACTTTGAAAAAATCAGCGTATCAAAGTAATCAACTTTTTGCCAGCAATCAATACAACTCATCTCAATGCTGAATGTATTAATATGAAGGAAACGGACGATAAATCAAATGGAGTGATAACTCAATATGACATCTTAGCCTTATCCTAGTATTATCTCAGATTATCATCAAAATGTGGAGCTGTGGTAGTCGAGTGGTATCGGCCCCGACTTACGAATTGTAGGTCGTGGGTTCAAACCCAGTCAGGCGCATTACTTTGTGTAATTAATTTCATCACCACTGCTGACAAAACGGTGAAGGAAATCATCGTGAGGAAACCGGCATGTCCTAGAACCAAAAACTCGAAGATACGTGACATTCACCAACCCGCACTGAGCCCGCGTGGTAGATTACGGCCCATTCCCTCTCCTAGAGAGGAGGCCTGTGTCCCAGCAGTGAAGCAATGTTCCCAATTAGAAGGCTGATTATGAATATGCTATCATCAAAATGTACGCCCAAAATACCCCACTGCTGGAAACAACCTCTACTATGACGTGCCAATGCCACTAATGGATACGGAACACTATCACTTTTGCTCAACGAAATCAATTTTGCATTGATTCGTCATAGAAAGCGGGTATTTACCTAGAAAGAAAAATAATAACACTTTCTATTTAGTCCATCCGTTATGTTTCCAAAAAATATTGGGCACGTCAAAAACTGATAAAGACAAAACCCATCAACATTTGAGAGTGGGGGCTGGTGCCGTCACATTTTAGTTAAAAGTTTAGTAAAATATGACGTCACGCGAGTTTGCAACCTACTGTATCGTCTTCATTTTTTGTTTGCTTTAAAAAAGTTATAATTCGTTACTAATATTTTTGGAAATCTGTCTGACAGACTTATTATATTTTTTCATGAAACTACCCAATTCCAGGTTTCGTATCTTAAGCTATGTAACCTTGGAGGAAGTATAAAACACTCCCGTCTCTTCATATATTCGTCTATAAACGTAAATAACAAAATAATCGAGATTTCCACCTTAAGTGGCGTTAACGACGCACTTTAATTAGCCCGGCACCCGTTCTGCCTAACTCGTAAAATAAAACGAGCGTGATCACTGTTCATAGATAAAATAACACGTTAAAAAGCTAACTACGTGTTAAGAAGCATGTTAAATAGTGAATTTATAAAATTTCCATCTTGTTGCCACCAGACATGTTCAATTACGAAGGCTGGTATTGTTTTGCAGAATTTGTTCGAAAGAGTCATCGCAGCCCTGGAATCCAAAGGGCACCCATAGAAGAATCACGGGTGGGTTTTTGTCAGTAAGAGTCTGGCACTCCCTTCCGCTTCGCCCAGAGCGGGAAAAGTCATTTGACGATATCCCATCCTGAAAAAAAAGCTGGTATTGTTCTTGAATAGGGTAGATATTTTACTGAAAAAAATTACTCCGTTTGATTTCCAAAAAATATTGGACACGTTTTTTTATTTTTTCACGTAAGCAATTATGGTTCATGAATCATGACATACAGCCCGCTGATAGATAGAATTACGAACGATTGACAGCGGAGGCCCTGCACCTGGAACTTTTTACTCTAAAAAAATTTCAACGACAATGTTGGAAAGAAATGAGGTTGTATATGTAGTCTCACAGCTCCATCAGGGTCTAACTCACAGAAATCTTAATATAAGATTTCTGTGCTAACTGCAGTAAAACTAAAGAAACCACTATGTTTCCCTCCAACCTCGTTTTCTTCATTTCACACATTCTGTTTTCATGCTCAAATCAAACACGCGCATTATAAGTGTTGGCGTTGACGAAATTATGTATAAGTGTGAGTCCAGACGAAATGCCCAACGGTTCACGGTTGTCGCGCGGTTCCGCGGCCAGGCGGGTAGGCGACTCGTTAGCCGCGACGCGATTTATTCGCGTTACTGTCGACTCACGGTATGTTATTTATTATTTTATACAAACCGCTTGATTTATTTCGTGTCTGTTCAATGGCGAATTTGTTAGAATTAGAATTGAACACCCACGACTGAGTGGGTGCTCGCGTTAAAAAGTAGAAAGTGTAGCATTAGCTTCTATGGTATTCTGTTGCCCTGGTACCGTCAGTGTTACACAGTTACGCAGCATCGGTATTAATTTATGCAGACCAGTACCTTTTGCCTGCAAAAGTAATCTACCATACCAAAAGTACCAAAATTCATTTCATTCATCAATTCAAAATGTATTCAATGAATTAGAAGTTAAAGCCACGCAAACAAGCGAAGATACTTATCATAAACAATATTAGTTAACAAAACATTGTAAAATAACTTTCTAATATAATTGTGTCTGATGTAATAGTGTAGCATTTTTTTCTACAGTACGTTTTGTACCTTTCGTATTATATATATATATATTATTTTTCCAAATTTCCAATCCAAAGCAGTTGCGAAGAGCAATTCCAGAACCATTTGATACTAGGTATTCCGTACATGAAACGTCTGAAGACCGTTAATGATAAATGAATTCACGAAGAGCCTACTTATCAGCACTCATTATACCCATAACTTGATATAAAAGCATGCGGAGGCTACTTATAGGCGGGATCCCAATTACATCGCAGTATTCCTGTACAAATGTTGCTTATTCCCTTATCAGGCGCGCGTTACCCACAGACATGACTTATAATTATCCCGAGCTATATATCACTTTTTTTACAGTGGCGTGCGTACGCGTTTGCAATTGATTCCGCGCGTTCACGCGATCCGGCAAGATTTAACTCGCCAATTGCACCGCAAAAACGCACCTCACCATTTACGCGGCTCGGCACGTCTGGCGCCGCCACGCACCCCCCGTCCCTCCTACGCCGCGCCTGACCAATCACAGTAATCTATTCGAAATTAGAACTTCACGCGCGCGATTACAATCAAAGAGTGCGGTTTGCGCGGGAAACGTTGCAGCGCCATGTTTGTTTTTTTTTGTTGCTGTAACGTTCCGTTTCACGCGACATCGTTAGCGGTAGATCGCGAAATAATATTTCAAACCTCAATTACACCATCCGTCCAGTTGATTCTCTGGGGGCAGCAATTTTGTCATTCAAAATCGTTGAAACCAGTCGGTGGCCCGTTATGGGATTAATTAATGGTCCACTGGTTGCGGGGCGGCCATAAGCCGATGTAAACGACTCGTTTGGTTGTCTCACATATACAAGAAAAACGTTGGAAGCGCGTGTCTCGATCGTGACTACATCAGTCAAATCTTCACTTGATATTCAAGGGATAGCATTCGTTACGACAGCGCGTGCGACTCTCATACGTATTATGGATTATTTGCTGAATATGTTATTGTAATGTGTGCAGTTACCAACCTAAAGTTTGTTTAAGATTAAGTACATATATTTTAAACTACCCACTAATAACTTGACTCAGACATGAAAAGCATTAACCACACAAACGCTCTAGAAAGATTAATTCGTTCCACTTAGTTTAATGCGTCTCAAACAATACAGTTTGTCTATAGCTGAAATATTTCACCATTAATAGACCACAGCAGAACAGAAAACTGTAATCTTCCGCTCTATACAATCCGAGAGCGATCGTAAATAAAACTAGAATAAAGCTCTGTAATTTTGTTGGCACAATATTTATTACATAACACAATATATGACAGCACAATGAGACCAATACGGTAAACATTTGTAATTAAGCTAACAGAGAAGCTACACAATCATACTCTTTGTCCGGCAATACATTACATGACAGGGTACTATAGCACAGCTAACTAAGCTGTACAATCTAACCACTCAAAAATCATCTTTACGCCTCAGAAAATTAGATCTACACACAACATTTTTCGGCGCATAAGTAATGTTGTCGTTATTTATACGTAAAAGGCGTTCCAAATCACGCAGCGAACGTTGCGTTTAGTCCGCACAGACAATGCTAATAAGACAAGTGCTTCGTACAACGGAACGTATAGATGACAGGTTACAATGCTTACAGAGGAAACCATTGTAGGGTCTGTTAAAATTATTGTCGTAGTATATTGGGAGTTGAGAATAAAAGATGTGAAGAAATCAAGGGTCAGTCTTACGATAGATTATTTAATATTCAAGTGTGTAGTTGTCAACTTGGCAAACGGTTAGATCATGGCCTGAAATAGGTACTTACTTGGATACTTTTGTTCGAGGGATTATTTCCATCGGATAATTTTCTACTTAACGCGGTGAAAGCCACTGGCACGAGCTAATATGAAATGAAAATAATTTAATTAGGAATTGACTTATTGCCCATACTATGTTAAACCCAGAAGTTAACATATTTCTAGAGCCCTAACCACAATCAAAAGTGATAGATAAGATTGAAGGATTTCTGTTACCACGAATCTTTAATGAATCTGAATGTATCACGTATTCAAAAACCATTTCGTAATGAATTCAGACACACACGATCTGAATTATTCGTTATGGTAATATCGCCATTGGTAGGTGCCCTTAATTGCCAATGGATCGCTATCATTCTAGACGCACTCAATTTCAAAACCTAGATATGCGACCTTTTAATAAAACAATGTTAAAATTATACTTCATATAATTAATTAAAAACTAAAGTGATAAACGGCCAGGCATTTAACAAAAGAAACTTGGAACGGATCACAGAATTTATTTATCCGTGATAATTAAAAGCCGCGGGTTTATTTTTCGTTTTCTTTTTTTTTCACTTTCTCGCTTGTCTAATAAATTTTGAACCTAAAAAAATAAACTGTAACTGTTTCTTTGGACACTTATCCAATGATTGGTAACACATATATTTTGATTAACCTTTACTTCAAATATTATGCGATGGATGGTGTGCCATCAGAACATAAATTGCACATCGACCCTTACTAAAAGAACTTTGGCGGCAAAACATGTCGGTTGGTTATTATCTTATCATAGACAATCGTTTTCAAATTAAAATGTGACTGCCATATTGTAGTAAGGAGGATTTTAGTTATTTTTTAGATTAAGTGTAGGTATATAGTTACATTTAAAATTTACTTACAAAACCATGATTATTTCAAGTCTTATTTACAAAAAAAAAAAATTAAAAAAATGCGACCTGTCAAAGTTGTAGCGAAATAAGTAATACAATAATTGCACGTTTTATTTACAAGATTTAGCGTTCTACATAGTTAATACGGAATGACAAAGCGTGTGTTTGCCGATGAGCATTTGATTTTAATTAAATTGTTTATTAATTAAACATTTAGAACTAAATGAAAAACTGCAATAAAATTTATCTATGCGTTCACATTCACGTCCATTAAGACCAATTACAGAGTATTTCGAACATAGTGAGTCTGGTAATATCTCGACAATTTTGTTGCTTAAAACGTGTAGATAATACATTATAAGTGTGATTTCAATCGTTTTCCATATAATTTTCTTAATGCCCATATTAAGCAGAACCACCCAGACCGCGTGCTTTAGTCCTAAAATATGCCAGAAATTGTACTGACTGTATTAACTTTATTAATAGAGAGATAAGGTTTATAATGGCTTGTTTGCGATGTATAAAAGTTGGTTGTGCGCAACAATGATGGAGGAGTGTGTCCAAAGGCGGGAACAAACACGCGCTATTCGCGATACCTCTATAAAGCATAAACAATTGCGCGACACATTGACTATTGTATGATTGTTTCTTTGATTTGTGATTCGAGATTACATTATCCACACGTATCATCCCAAATTCAACCATAATTCTAATGTCCAAGGTTTATTTTCAAATGGAAATTGATTTGATTTCATGAGATTTGAAATAAGTAATGCGCTTTGGTATCATTTGTTTCGGAATCTATAGTGAAGTCGTAAACTTAGGCGTTAAACATACTTCATAGGTCGTCCCTTTAGGCTGGAATTGTGTGCGTCAATACAGGCGCCAAGAATGGGAATGTTAGAGAGGCGCCAAGCTGTAATAGGCGCCTATTTTTATGGGCGTAATAGGTGTAACAGGCGCCGTTATTCAATTCGTCGTTTTGTGAGCTGTGTATTGTTTTATTGTTCTTATAGCTATACAGGGGGTTCCAGATGTGCGTGGCCATATTTAATGGTGTTTTTCATAATTGTACGGGGCGGACGTGATCGACTGGACTGTAGGGTGGCCAGGGTAGGTTATCCTATTCTTCGAAAGTGGACTGTATGGTGACAACCCACCTAGGTATAAATGATCCAGACGCGCTGACGCTCCGTCTATAAGCTACGGGCCATGAGGATGCAACCCTTAGTTGATTACTTGCTATACTTGCTGTTATTGACACAGTATATAGGGGTAGGTATTGAGGGCTTACCAATAAAGTCACAATAAAACACTATTTAACTTGTTCACTATGCACTTAGCGATTTGAAGGGTGAAATTCGCGACTATATGATTCTACATTTAGTTATAAATCCAAAACTATCTTGCAAATGACTACAAATTTCTTTAAGTTTCTATGTTACTACTGTACGGCGCAACTATACCGTATCGACACCCAAAAAATCACCGTGTGTGATGAAGTTTATTAACTAAAATTTTCACTATGCTAATTCTAGATTTTAGGCTATATCTAGGCTTAGGTCTATGTGAGTAGGGGTTGTCGTACCTTTATGGATAGCCCTCGGTAAGCTCCATACAGCGGAGACGAATTCACCCCTTCATCCCCCTCCATGTAGGGGTGGGATGCCGAAAACTATACAAAACTATTGTAGGCACGAAGCTATTACCTACTTGGGGTGAATTTACCGTAAAACTATGCTAGGAGGGCTATACAGCTATATGTATCTCTATAGATACGACAACCCTCTACAAAACTACATAAGTTTCAACCCTGTCACTCAAGGGGTTGCAACTCTATAAGCGTATATGTTTCAGGGGGATAAAAATAAACAGTTTTATTAAAACTCTAATTGTGGCTTTATGCCTTCATATACTATAGGTATCTATATATCCCCTGAAAGGATTTTTCAAGGCGGTTCTATTTCAGACATCTAGAAGTCTAGAATCTAGACTTGTATTTTCGGGAAAGGAAGAGGGTAGATGCAAAGTGTTTTATTTGTGTGCATACCTTCACCAGGGCTATTTGTCAAAAACCATTGACCAATCACGTACCAGCACCCTCCTGCTCTGTGATTGGTCAGTGTCGCTTTTAGCTATGCGACTACCTTTGACCTAAATATTTCAGGTCTCAAATTACCAAGCCCTTTCTATTTACCTATGTATGTCTGTCTGTGTGTGTATATACCTTGATTACCTTATATACCATCGATCACCTTTATATACCTTGATTACCTTTATATACCTTCGATTACCAGGGTTACCATGTGTTTACTGTTATGTGTAAGGGATAGGATACCCTACCTAACTATATTCTATTTACTTGGGAGAAATAAAGGCTCCAAGGGCTTATATACTGCCTCTTGAGAGCAAACGACTGTAACGAATGTGTTTTATTTCAATAACAATCTATGTATCAACTATAGCTACCTATAACTATCTATACTATGCAGCTTTATTTGTTACAGCATTCTATGTACTAACTATAACTACCTATAACTACCTATACTATGTAGTCGCGGTTTTATTTGTTGCAACATTCTATGTACTACTATAGCTACCTATAACTACCTATACTATGTAGCTAAGACGCATCGTCGCGAACAATAATAAACAACGATGTTTTTTTCAAAATCGGTAAACGCCTCAAAAAAGACCAAAATGTAACAATTTATTTTTTTGTCTTCACTGTATAGCAGATACAGAAACCTCTCCTAATAATGACCACCCACTCGACTTCTGGAACGCTCTGTATAATACTACTCGCTACATTCAGATACTCTGAATGGTAGTCATATAGATCAGTCTGTTGCCTGTAAACGTGAGCTTGGCCCGGTCAGTGAGAATTTAACGAATTAATCACAAGGATCTTAGTTTGCGTTTGATGGTTGTACCTCTTTTTTTTTTGGATGGGTATTACTCAAATGACTTCTCTCACTCTGGGCGGAGCGGAAGGGAGTCAGACTGTTAACGACTAAAACCCACCCGTGATCCTCCTTGTGCCCTTTACGTTCCAGAGCCGCGGTGACTCTTTCGAACAAATTCCGCAACCCTAGCAGGCACTGACCCTGTGGGACCCCGTCTTCATTGCTGACAGCTCTTGGAGGCGCGCGTGGCACACGACGCGCCGTCGACTCGGGCCTGGTTGCTATCGTTCAGCGAGCCACCCATAGCTCGCCGTCCGCAGGCCCGTGCCTACGGTGGCCGGGAATCGCCCTGCGTTTCCCGACGCCCGGGGCTTCTTCTTCTGTTGCGGCGGCTGGAGCGTAAGGTTTACCTCTCTCACACGCGGTCCTCCTCCTCCTTCGCTAGAAATAATACTTCGCAGAAGGAGGTGACCGCTGATGGTTATACCTACGGCAGCGTTTATAGGAAACCCGAAACAAGGATTATTTTCATGGAATCTCGTATCCCTAATCTAGTATCCCTTGGCAAGAGTTGGGGGATGAAAAGTATTGAAGATTGTAGGGGGCTCCAAATCACATCGAACACATAAAAAGCGAAAACGGAACGTTAAAATCAAGGATTGACAACCAAATTGTCGAAATATACTGTTTGTGGTGTAAACGTGTAAAATTGATAAAACGGAACGTAAAAGAAATGACATCTGTTTGCGATCATGCCGTTTCTCCTCGAGTTGCGTGAATGTGTTCCTTGTGTTTCGTGGTATTGTTGTGGCTTCCTTCGATACTACTTTGCAAGGAGAACTTATGATGCAAGAGCGAGCGAAGCGGGCTCCGGACTTCGCGAGACGGGACAGGGCACCCCGACTCAGACAGGTTAGGTTAGAAGGGCGAAACGAGAGAACTAAGATCCCGCTATCCCCTTCGTGCTTATTTTTTTAAACTTTAAGTATTTTGAGGTATTACAAAAATTGGTTTATCTCAGAAACGGTACTAAACTAAATTAAACAAAGCGCTGCAATAGTGTACTACTATACGATTTTGGACACACACAAAGACTATTGAGTACCACCACCTAAATCTCTCTGCCAACCTCAACTCACAACCAGCGTAAATGTAACTAAGACTGCCTAAGACCCAAAGTGTTGCAAACAATGTTTAGGAGTGCAGAACGCATAAATCGTGCGTTCCTGGCGTCTCCTGCGCAAGCGCATGTATAGGTAAGGTAAGGTGTGATGCGCGGGAGCCGCGTGCTTTCTGCACAGCACACACAATAAAACGCATAATCGCTTTAAATGGTAAACTGTAATAGAAGATATTGGGTGTCATAATTTGTGAGCTGGTAGCGAGTTTCTAATTTGCCTTTGACTACATTGAGTTATCATCTATAATATTTTGATTAAAAAATACTATTTCTTATTCTGCTTCATATGAAAAATAATGACAATAGGTCTCAAGTCTATCTGGGTGAGAAAGGACCGTTTCTTTCAACAAAATGGCAGCATATGAAAAATTGCAGCGTAAAATAGGCGTTTAACTTTATTTGAGTTAGCTCGACTCCTTTAGCACTATGCCTACAGAACAAACTAAGCAGCACTGCATCTCGTTTAACGCTAGTTGTAGGGGAGGAGGAGATTTTGAATGGAACTTAAAATGCTTGTTGCTGGAGCTACCTCCATAATTTCAGTCAATTCTCAAACCTCTATTTGTAGATGCAAAAGGTGTTAACCTAATTTTATTTTAATGATAACTTTTACATTTCAACCTTTCTCAACTAATTATAACAAGTTATTGAGAAGAAACACCGAAACAAACTTAAAACTCGTACTCTATAAAGTCCTTACATTCCGTACTGTTCAAACCATATAATAATAACCATGTAGGTTAATTTCTTTTTTTTTCTGTATAGGAAATCTTCAAATGACTTCTCCCGCTCTGGGTGGAGCGTAAGAGAGTGTCAGACTCTTACTGACTAAATCGCACCCGTGATCCTTCTAATGCCCTTTGCGAGGAGGCATGGGAAGCGGTTGCCTCCTTCTGCAAAGCAGTAATGCTAGCGATGGAGGAGGCGGAACGCGTGCGAGAGAGGGAAACCTCACGCCCCAGCCGCCGCAACAGAAGAAGACGCCCCGGGCGTCCGGAAACGCAGGGCGATTCCCGGCCACCGTAGGCGCGGGCCAGCTCTTTGAAGCAGGCGTGGAACACGATGCACCGTCGACCCGGCCCTGGTTGCTATCAGACGGCGAGCCACCCCTAACTCACCATCCGCAGGCCCGCAGTTAATGTCTGCAGTGGCATTTTTTAAAGCACTGCACAAGCCTTTCTCAGTAGTCTAGTAGCTCAATATACTCGTATAAGAACTAAAGAACTCAACGACTACCAAAAGATCGATAAATATTTGTAAAATTAGTTCCGCTACAGTAAAATAAAAAGCCACTAGCCCTGTGTGATACCTCTTTCTCTTAGTAAAACTGATTATACGCTCATCACTTAGACCACACGCCATTAGTATGGTACAGGATCACGGGTCGAGCCAAATTGTCCCATTGGCGGCTCATTGTTGGGACACTCTGCCGCGGAAATATCCCACATTGTTGTACTATAAATGGTCACCCTTTATTTTGTATGCCAACTACTGTCTGCTTTCAAATTGACTGTAATTTAGGATCGTCTTGTGATTTTATATGCACAGAAGCTGGCCTAAGTATAGAATTATTTTAAACCAGCTTTAGCCCGCAACTTAATTTAGACTTTCTCATATATAAAACCGTCTCCAGGGTTCCATCTATCTTTGTACTAAAATTCATCAAAATCGGTTCAGTAATGTATGCGTAAAAGCTTAACAAACAAGCAAAAAAACTCACTTCTGCGTTACTCTAGTATTATTTTTTTTCTTTTAGGGCTATTGATTCCGCTGTGAATCTGTTTGTGATACCTATAGAAAACTTTTCTAGTGCTACGGTCATTTTAAGTAACATTATTTAGTATTTGTATTTTCGTGATTGTAATTATTGTCTACACAAAAAGTATGTTGGTGTTGCTAAAAACCAAAAAGTTCACAAAAGGCACTCGAAACTTCTTGCTTTTCAGTACATAATTATACAAATCAGTCTGTTGCTATTTCGGAAAAATGAGAAAATGACCCCTATTCACAACTCACAAATTAAATGTAAACTACAAACAATTTTCTTAGCGTGAAAACGCGCAAATGATACGCCATCCGAATACGGAACACGCGCGAAGATTGAATAAGTGCTGCAATTATACCTCACGCATGCGTTGTGTACATTGCAGTCGTACAGTCGCACGTGTGTAACTAGCTGATTTGGATCGACGATTTCGAGTTAGGAACGCTACTATGATAAACACTAAAGTATGTGGTTTGGGCGTACAGTCGCACGTGTGTAACTAGCTGATTTGGATCGACGATTTCGAGTTAGGAACGCTACTATGATAAACGCTAAAGTATGTGGTTTGGGCGTACAGTCGCACGTGTGTAACTAGCTGATTTGTATCGACGATTTTAAGTTAGGAACGCTACTATGATAAATACTACCTAGTATGTGGTTTGGGCAACTTGAATTTACTCCAAGGAAGTAAATGGTACGAACGATTCTCCGTAGATGGTATTTGAAGGAAAAGTTTCAAAGTTTCTTGATGTTTATGTGAATTGTTTTTAAATGGTTATGAATGAGAGGAATAGAGGACGACCTAAGTTCACTGACAATAATGCGCTCATTTTACAACAATCAAAAATAGTTATATACATATCTAGTTAGGGCCTTTGAAAGGGGTAGGCACAGCTGGAGACAACGTATTGGTAAATAATAGGCTTTATCACCTATAAATACAGGATTTATTCCTGTATTATTTTTTTACGTTTTTATAAAATACGCCTATCAGCTACATTGAAATGAGCGTGCAAATTCTTTTGACGCCTATCCGCTACGTACCTGCAAATTCTCTTTGTCAACCTTTTAAGATTATTAAAACCATTTATATTTTTTTAAAGAGCTATCTATGCCATTAAGTGCTTAAACCTGTACAGAAGTCTTGATAAAAGATGATCTCTATAGCACCTACTCTTTAGATAGCTTTTAAATATAACGGTTCCTGCTAATCCTCATACCTAAAAAGCGATCTAATAGGGAACATGCAATATTTTTATCTTGCTTTCATTTAAAAGAATTCCGTGTAAAATAGACCATAAAAAAATTAAAAAATTAATACGCTTTAATGTATTGCCAAAATTGCGATAGTAAACTGACTGTTTTTCTTTTCCCGCGAAAACGAATGATGACGTCACTCCTGTCTGCCAGAGGTCATGAACTATCATGTATTAAAATTTAAGTTCGTCTTTACGTTTCGTTGTCATTACGTTCTGTTTCACGTTATATTAATTCGTAATAGTGGTTAAAAATCAATATTAACTGCAATAAAAATATTGCAGTGGTTTGCAATTTGCGTTGATTTCGAAGTCAACAAAAATCCTGAGGGTAAAAAAGTCCTGAGCCAACCTATAAATCTTCAAACTACCGATGTCTCAAATTTCAGAAGGTAACACACAATCATTTGTATACGGAGATAGTAAACCATATTGGGACTATGAGCCGCCATAGCATTTTCCAATGAATAAATTACGATGTCAAGCCCAGGCACCGGACATTTGCATCAAAGCAGTAAATTGAACAAATTTGAAATTCATCGATCCGACATAGTTTCAACACTTGCTGAATTAAACTCCCATAACATGGATTTATTCGTTGCCTTATTACCATTCGGATCTGGATATCAAAAATATAATATGTCGATTCCCTGTGTTGCGATAAAATAGGCTGAATACAATATTTCCTCATCTCATATTTTAAAAAAAAGAAAAAGAGACTTTCAAAATTAGAATTGTAATTTAAAAAATGTTTCTAAGTAATGGTGGGACCGGCGCGACGGTACTAATCGATAAATAAATCGGTGGGATAATCGTTCGATAATAAAAATCAATTACTCGGTAATTGATTAGCTCGCAAGTTTAGCATTCTCGGAATCCCTACAATGTCTATGAACCACTTAACCTTTTTTAAAGGGAAAGGCACAACAACTTTAAAGCATTATTTACAGGTTTTTTTCATTGCACAAACAGCTTCATCCAGCTTCTACCAGATAGTAATTGCCATATAAGCCAGTTACCTCGATCCTAGAAAAAACTTAACATGACTCCTGCATTACTGCTGAATACGGAAAACTGTTGTTTGCTCCAAACCAATTTAAACTGTAATATATCCAAGACAAGGTTTTATTTGAAATGGAATGCTACTAAACTAATTCAATGCTATATTTAAATTATGGCCGCTTTAGAAGTAAAATCAAGATTTAAAATATTCTTTATTTACCATGAATCAAGTATGAAAGAAAACCACAGCAATTTAAATAGAGCAACAGGTTATTTTCTTTTATTTTTCCAATGCGTATAAATAATCGAGACAATTTAAATATTAAAAAAGCACTTGACTATTTGAAACTTCATTAGACCCGACAACTTTAAATGCTTTTAAGCGCATGTGAACTTAGTTATAATATTCAAAAATAGAAGCTAGGAAATGAAATATTCTAACAAGGCGCACTGACATAACAAAGAGTTGCCCCGGGCGGTTTTCATTACGCCAGTGCAAGTATAATGACACAGCAGGGCCGACCTTTGGGCTCTGAGGAAATCCGTGGCATGCAAATAATCGTTTTGTTATTAATAGGTAGTGGTACAGATTGGATTGTAATGTTTATTGTGACCTAGATTGAGCTGGGAGTTACCTTCCGTAGAAAGATGCAAAATGAGGAACTTTTAACATGAGGAAAATGTTGGACTAATGTCTGGTACATAAACTGTAGCCTATGAACTGTGTGGTATGCTTGCTGTGCTTCGACTGATGAAAGATTTATTTTCTCATCAGTGCCTGGATGTGTAGCGCAGTTTATTTAAAAGGCACGTCCCAATATTACATAACTGTCTAAAATATACATCCATAAGGTGCATGGATGTATATTTTACTATATTCTATTAGACAAGAAGTTTTGACTCGTTCACCAAGTTCTATTTCCCAAAGGATCCGGTTAAGTTAGGTTAAACATTTGCCTTTTCATGTGCTTCGAAAAATGAGATACATAGGTTTTGCGGCCCTTTCCAAAACATCTTTATGCACGAGAGCAATGAATTCAAAATAATATTTTTTTTTTCAATTTTTATTTTATTTTAACAGTCATCGAAATAAGTATCGGATCTTCTTTGTACCAAGCAGATACTGCGAATTGAAAGATTTGACCTGAACCCGGAAAAAATCGCCACATTTTATACCCAGGGGGGGCGGACTTATTCACAGAACTTAATTAATACTAGCCTTAGATGTATGCTTTAAATACTGTTGTAAGCCGAGAAACTCCATCATACAGGCACTTAAGACACACGCATACTCAATACGTTACTCTTACCGGTACTTGAGGACCGATGACCGTTAGTAAGACAGGATAATTCTGGAATTATTTGCATAATGCTGCGCCTGCACACTTATTACGTGTTCCTGGTAAACGTTGGCTGTTATTTAACGTTATCTGCTGTAAGAACTATTAGTTTGATTTTAATTTTGTGCAGGTTTGGCCGGTTGTGTAGTATTGACGTATTTGTTTATTTTCAACACTAAATTTTCAGTTTTTCAGTTTATCTTCTCTGTCATCTGAGTCGATGCACAAGACAGCGCGGTGGAATCAGATTAGTTATTTTTAGTTAAGGTTTGTATCATTTAAACATGTTTCAGATATTTAGCAAGATCCCAGAGCCCCCGAACATAACAGTTATTTTCTTAGTTTAAAATGTGCGGAGATACTACTCTAGTGTTAGTTAGAGTACTTAGAACGTACGCATACGTGCAGATCTTGTGATTAAATGGAGAATACAATAGATTACCACTTTCCGTTTAAATAAGAAACCAAGAATACCGAATTATCTACACTACATGTGATGCTGTGGCACACAAAGTAGACTGTTACCTAGGGAGGTGATCAAAGACAGCTTAATGATAAAATTATTATTCTTACGGTTAGCATTAAGAGTTTAAAATATTGAAGTACAGATACCATCACTGGTTTCCCATAAACGCGACCTCATAATATCACGCTCTACGCATCGTTCCCATATTCTCATTAACGTTGGTACGGTAGCCTGGGCCATTAGAACTACGTAGACCGGGCCATTTAGACTACAATTTTCATTTTATGTACTTCATTATTTCGGTAACTATGAAAATTTGATTTTATTATTTAATTGTTTATTTATTCTATGTAGCTCCGGCCGACGGCTATGGCTCTGTGTCGCACACGAGTACCACTGTTATGCTGAGCGATGGCGGTTTTGTGCGGGTGTGACACATATCTTCATAACTTCCATTGCTCCATTTTTTTCCTTCTGCCACTGCAAACTGCAAAGAACAATGCCCACATATTAGAACAACCTTGGCCTACAGTAAACACTGATAAATAGTTTATGGAATTATAGTTTAAGTTATTATGAACACCTTCTAGTACATACCAGTTAAGAAAATAAGTCACCATTTGGAAATAAAACAGTTTTAATTTTTTCAAAACATTAATTTTTTCACAGTCACAAACTCATTCTACACACTTTCAACCACTTTCGAATGAAAAGTATATCATTTGAACACAATAATTATTAATTTCAACGTTATAAACTCATTTTAACCTTATGAATAATAGGAATCTTCTTTAAGTGTAAACTGCTATAGCTCCTTTTATACTTGTTTGACACTTTGACAAGCTTGAGTAGGTAGTTTAATGTCAAATCTATCATTTGTCAAAGGCTAATATGGCCATATTTAAAAAGAAATATCGATTGGTTGCATCGGATTTTGGTCTTTATCAATTTAATTCATATCTAACTACGGCAAAGCCAAACAGTGGTTTTATCATTATAAAGTATAGTATTCCTGGTCTGAGGTATTTATGAACATAATTGGTCTAAAAGTCGAGTGGGTTTCATTAAAACAAACTAAAATGGCTGCCAGTTTTCTCAGATTATAAAACTGAAACCTGACTAACGTTTAGTTTTTCCGTAATCGATTAGATTTATTAAATAAAATATGAATTTAAATTAAATTGACCATAAAATGGCAACCCCAAACTTAATGTGAAAATAAAAGTTGCGTAATAATAAGTAAAATGACTTATTTATTTGTTATGATCACGGCGTCTTAGTTTGAGATAAAGCTTTGATGGATAATTCCTATTTAAAATACTTATATTTTTGTGTTATCTTTCTAAACGTGTCTGAGGTGGGCCATATCTGGGCATCCTTCTTTGAAACTTTACATACAAACCTAAACTAGGTTTGTATGTAAAGTTTTGAATTCCATCTGTGAGTCGTCAGTGAGTGTCGCCGTTAGCACGTACAATTTTCTGGCCTGGTGTGCGTAGGAATTGCACAATTCAGTTCCGCCTAGCCCGTTCCATCAACAACAACAACAACACAACAAGACAACAAAAAGAACAACAACTACAAGATGCTCGGCTATTCGCCACCAATACAAGGTGAACATCACACCCATATGCACAATAGGTACATACGTCTTGTGAATGCTTTCATTGAGCGTACAGCTAAGGAGATGACTTCCCTGCCCGAATCTGTGTTTCCCGATAGCTGTAACCTTGAGGTTTTTTCGTCAAGAGTGAACAGCTTATTTTTAGGCAAAAGTGGTCCATCGTCGCCTTCCATCAGGTGAGATTGTGGTCAACGCGAGCCTATCAATATAAAAAACATAATTAACTGTTGTTACAGGCAATTTCATACTCCTAAATCACTCCGTTAATGATACTCATAATGATGTCCCTTGTAACTTTGTACTTATTAACTTTAGCAAGTGATTCCATTTTTTAAGTACCTGAGGGGTATGTAATGATTAAATCATTAGATCCAAGAGCGTTTACGATCAGTTTTAGTCATCAATTAAGTAACAAACTGCTAGCGGTGTAAATAGGTAAACTTTCTTAACTACAAAACTTTGTATGAGCGCCTAAATCAAAATATGGTTATAGTCATATTAATCTTGAGTACTTGACACTCTTGAAACATTGTACTTCAGATTTTAATTTGATGATTTTAATTATAAATCTGAATAAGTAAAATACAGTGTTGATGGGTTCGTAATACTTGACTCTTTATAATACACCTCTTATCTATTTATTACTTTGTATGTACACTAGATATTGTCCGCGACTTGGTACGCAACCTGTTTTTTCCCGTTCCCGTAGGAATTTCCGGAAATCCTCTCCTATTGCTGTGTCATGCCTGATTACTCCACACTCTTCAAGGAACCTACATGCAAATTTCAGCTTCTTACAACCAGGGCCCCAAGTCTGCTATTTTTATAAATTTGTCATTCCAATACGATCCCATTGTCATTTTGCTAAAAGTTCGTAATCTGCTAAATTCATAATGGTCGATCATTGGTCTGTCAGTGGTCTCGTAATACTTTTTGATAACCGAGCTATTAAAAAGAATGACTGTACAATGAGGTTCTAATGGTAGGTCACTGATCAAAGGAACTGTCAAAATTTTAGCAGATTACTGCATACGTCTGTCATTAATTTGTCATTATGTACGAGATTACCATTCTATGCCATTTCTTTCAATGGACTGTCAGTGGTTAACCATTGGAAAGTCATAGTGACGCTATTATGTTAGTAGATTACCAAACTTGTCAAAATCGACCATTATGAGATCAATGATAGGCCATTTTGACACTATTGTAATAGCAGAATTGAGGCCCAGTAGTTTGGTTGTTTGTTGTTTTAGCTGAATCCGGCTTGACTGGGAGCCGACCCCAATGTAGTTGAGAAAAGGCTAGGCAGATGATGATGACAACCAGTAGTTTCGGCTATGCGTTGTCTTTCAGTCACTCAGTACAAGTAAAGAGTTTTACATATATTAATAACAGCTTGTTAACTAATAGGTGACGGTAATTGGCTAACTTATAGTCGAACAAGCTATTTGGTAACCCAATGAAGCTGCCTGCATACCCAATAAGTAGATATCCCAAGAAATGTATGCGGTTCGGTAATCTTCGTCTTTCCGAATAATTACGAACGTGACCTACAAGTACGTGTGAATGCTAAACAAAGACGAAAAATAAAGAAACTCACTTTTGGAACAACCTTAAGTTCACAGAGAATTAAGTATCCCAAAAAAACAATATAAATCAAGTACTTATGTAAAGGTACGCCAAAATACGATTGGTCTATGCACTGCTAATCTTAATATGTTTATGGTGCATCAAAAATCGCGAAAGCAGATGAATGTGTTTGTCTTCGTATACTGTGGACCGCCATGAAAACGAATTTCATCACCAAACGGCTTTCTATAATTTTTATTATTTATATAAAATACTTTACGCACACATATGTACAGATGCGGACTTAATATCTTAGGCATTTTCTTCAAGTCAACATTTGGCCCTCAGCCTTTTCGGACGTATTATTCGTTCTTCCAAGCTGAAATTATTGCCGTAATCTGTAATCTTTATTATTTTTTTAATTGAGAATTAATAAAAAAAAGTCAGCAGATTTCTTTCTGCTGATAAAAATTTATGAAATTTTACATAAAGACTGAAAGTTGAATTTTATCTTTAAAATACAAAAACCTCTTAGCTCAAACATGCTACTCTTGTTTTGCTCTAGTTGAGGACTCAGGACGTACCTGTGCCTTGGTAGTTACTGGCATCCTACGTCCGGTACATGGCATAATGTCGGCTGTAACATCGGATAACGTTGTTTGGAACTTTGTAAGGCATCCTTTTACCTGGCCAGCAACACTCTTTTAAGAATTTTCATTTCGCTCTATTTTTTTTTAGAATGCAAATTTGAAGTAGTTTTTTTTTTCTTTTACAGATTGACCAGGTATCAAATGCGAATCAATACGTGCATCAGTGTTCTTCACATAAATTGGTAAGCAGCTAAGAAATTTACGGGTTTTTATGTCATGTATTTTCGCATTGCTTAAGTATTCAAAAATGTATTTTTGAATACATTCACACACAACTCAAATAAAATGATAAAATTTTACTTTTTTTCAGGCAAACCTTTTCATGCACGTTTATCCGATATGGTTCACAAATATAAATGTAACATCTAATTTCAGATTTTAAAAAAGGAGACAAAAGTATTTCCTGTCAAAGTGCATACAAATTGAGAACTTAAACGAATAATCCTAAGCGATGATATGAGTACTAGTACCTACTTAAGCTACCTTAGTAAAGAAAAAAATAATGACTAATAATAAACTTAAAAAAAAAATAATGCACAAAACTATGCAGACGAGCGTCGTGACTGTGGCAAGCTCCCGTAAGGCCTATTGAAAATTGTCTAGCTAATAACAGTGTCCTATTAAACACAATAGATTTGCATGTGCAGCGGCAATTAGCTACTATTTGTTTATGGCGCGAAACGCCACAGATAAAATATTAAAATGAGAGCGAGCCTATTAATTGGTACACACGGCCATTCAGAATGGATGGCAAATTGAATGTTGCTAAAAATGGAGGCGTCGGTCGTGTGATTGCATTGTTTAATGTTGCAGCGTTTTGTATTTTATTTAATTGTTTATTTATTTGAAGTTATTTTTAAACATTGGCCATACAACAATACAAAATATGACACTGCCCTGAAGTGCGCTGCCACTCTACCAATATCAATACAAAAATCTTGACTGAAAATGCTTTTCAAAAATATTGCATTCACCGTCAAGGGGGCTTCTTAATCACCACATGGCTATCCCTGGTGTCACCATTAATGGAGAAACTTGCCCAAAAACAAGACTTTATTAGGAATATATAGATAACTACTTATTCGGAACTTGTGCTCACTCAAAAAAATTTAGAAAAGTTACCTGTCAATTAGACTACTTAGAATTAGAAAACTTCATCGATTCAACACTCATTGCTCGCTAAATTTATCCTCCGTATGTCACTAACAGCAGTAAAAATAATCGCACCACATACTGCTACTCTGCTACCATCTTGAAGTATTATTTATCGATATTAGAATATCGCGATATTAGAGAATCGCGTGTGCCCAGCGCTTCCATCGCTGCTACAATTTATATTTTAGCACTACATCCGCTAACCGCTCAAACTAATACTGGTTATCACCGTATTTGGTATATTGTATTTGGTAGGGAAAGGTGATTAGGCAGGGGTGTTAAATCTGTCCGAAAACAACGAATTTATTAAGGAAATTGTTTTGTTCATAAACACTGAGGCTTACTCTGCCTATCTGTGTGTTGTGCAAGCACAGCTGGTGAAATTAATGTAACTATGAGAATGCCGATAGATTTATAAATGAGCACGTGAATTGTAGCCCAGGTCTACTGAACTTTGACCATTAAATACTGAAACACAAACTAATTAGATAGTACGTCTGACTAAGCAACCTATACTTTTTCTGGATGGGTAATCATCAAATGACTTCTTCCGCTCTGGGCGGAGCGGAAGGGAATGTCAGACTTACTGACTAAAACCCAGAATTATGCACATTGCAAGGGTGTTGAGAGAAACGTCATACCATGGCCATATGTTTTGGAAAAAAAAATCATATGAAGTAAAAATAGAAAGATCTTTCAACATTATGATCACGACTACCGAAGATATGAAATGAAGTCACACATTTCATATCTTAAATTAAAGCTTCCCTAGGAATAGAAGATATTTGCAGCCATTAAAAATCATGCGCCATAAATAATGGTGTACTTAAGTATCCCTCGTTACTTGTAATCTGTAATAATCAGGTTAAAACCCATAATTCTTCATCCATTTAGTAACGGTAAAGCCATTTTGTTTAGTTAGCCAGTAATAAACGAAAAGTGCCTCTTTTATTTTCCCCTCTGGCAACACTGTGATATGATGGCACAAAATTTACTGAGATGAAAATTGTAATTGAATTTGTGTTTTTGCATGAAGTTTAATTTAAGTATGAAATTTAATACCTTTTTACATAATGAGGTAGGTAATCACTGGCGGGCTTTTGCTTGCATCTTGCAATCAAGATAGCGTTTGTTTAATCTATGGTTTTAATTTAGATAAGAATCTTCGACATCTATGGTTACTGGTGGTGATGTCCTGGCTAAGTATTCACTTTTACTATGTCTAAATAGTTTATTTTGTTTTGTATGTTATCTTTTTTCTTTTGTTTTTTAAAAATACGCAGAATTTTAAATGACCTGGGTTTTAAATCCCTCGTTTCCAGTGAAACCCTAAAAAACAGTGAGGTGAATCTACAACGTAATGGATTTAAAAATGTTTTTACTACTGCCATTTTAGACAAGTTGTTAAAAACCCTAGAGTGAATGCTTCTCAATCATCTATCAAAATGTAACAAACACAACCAGAAACATCCTCTCCGTATTTCACATTCCTCATTCCTCCCTGCAAGCCGCATGCCGCACCTATCGCGACGATACACAGCGATAACGAGCGATGTAGATGCGATACGATAACGCTACATCGCTACACGTGTGCGCTGCCTCGAATTAATTAAACTCTGAACAGCGCATGTTGTCTTGTACTTGTGTTTAGTTTTGATTCGGTTATTATGTTCCGGAATTGGTTTATAATGAGTTTAATGAAGAAGGTTGGTATTAGATAAAGTATTGTCTTTGATTAGCGAAGTAAGTGCCATTATAGCGATAACGTCTGACAAATAGTTGAACTTGAACGGTCTAGGTTGTCTGTGGATCGACTTGACTTTGGGCTGATATTTTGGCTGTCATATTCGCTGATAGAGTATCACTTTTTCGAGAATCTGAGAGAGATAAATAACCCAGAGATATTTGAAATAAAAATACAGTTTCGTTTAAAATTTTATTAATAAAGGTTTCAGTTAAAATCTATCCCTTTCCACAAATCTGTTCTCTGTAAAATGCACACTGAAATTAACGACACTAATACCTACTATTTTTTGCCAGGCTTGGCAGTATTTTACCTGGCTCAAGATGAATAAAATTATTCGGAGACCATATTTTGCACTCCTCGTTTCTCGGTTCTTAGACTGCAAAATTATCGTACCCACTAAAAAGGTAATAAGTGTGTGTTAAACATATTGTAGGATACTTTACATGTTTTATTATTATTTCTAGATTTTGCAGGTCACTTTGCGAACTAGAAAATAAAAATGTAGATACTTTACTTAGGTTGTTTTTTCAGGGAATGAAGAATGTTACTAAGTATGCCAAATCGCTTGAAATTTTGTCTCAGTAAAGCCTGTATGTATACAAATACACTAGTTTTTGTTGTAGTTAAAAATACCTAGTAGTTTTGATTTTATAGGCATTCAAAGTTTCGAAAAATATCGAGTCTCGCTTACAGTCACGTGACGCCTATGACGTCATTTTACAACGCGCCTTGCGGGCCGCGGCCCGCTTCGTATGCAGTGGCCAGCGGTTATAGTGGGTGTTATAGCTTGCGCAGTATTTTCTTGTGTCTTCGTCCGCGTATTACGTTAATAGTCTAATATAGTAAATATTATTCGATTAATTAATGGATGAAGGATTCGAAAAAGGGCAATCGGATAATCTACCTAAAATAGATGGATTAATGGTTGCGCATTATTTATCAACAAATAGTGATTCCGTTGCCGCCGAAATTCGAGGAATAAAAATGAATAAAAATTTATTATTGTTTTATTAAAATGAATAAAATGCAAAAATATCTACCTAAGTAAACTTTCCTTGCTACTACTTAAGCTTAATAGTTTATCTGTTCTAAATTGTTTTATCAAAACAAAATACCCAACTAATATCGGACTGGAAGAATGCAACTCAAATAGTAGAAGTACCTACCTACCATTAAATTTTACATTAAGACAACAAATATGTATTATAGTTTTGTAGCTATAGGTAGGTACGTATGTATATAAAGGTAGGTTCCGCTCTTCTTAGTAAATTTAAATGAATACATACATTGATTTATTGCAAACTAGCTTCCGCCAGCAGCTTCGCCCCCGTTTCCCTCGGGTCGGGAACTGTACATTTTCCCAGGATTAAAAGTAGCCTACGTGTTATTCCAGACTTTGTCCAGTCCAGATCCGTTCAGGAGTTTTTGCGTGAAAGATCACAAACTTTCGCATTTATAATATTAGTAGGAAGTAGGATAGGTACTTAGGATGTAGATGTAGTGGATTGAACGTTACAGATGTAGGTACTAAACCTTTTTTTTATTTGTATTTTTTTTTTACTAACAAAATACGTAAGGCCATTTATTTTTATTTGATACTTATTTCAGATCGGCAAGAGAGCTATGGCGATGACTCTATTGGTTATGTTGAAGTAAAAAGAGTAGGTGATGTATGTATGGTTAAATGTAGAATCACGCCAGAACACCGCGTACGTACCACACCTTATCATTGCAGTTTAGAATGCAATGAAAAGGATCAATAAGTTTTAAATGTAACCTGCGAAGATTGTACTGCCAGCAGAGATGGCTGTAAACATACTATAGCATTTTTAATGTGACTACATCGTCGAAGCGAGGAGAAAAAACAACTTTTCAGGCGAATTGGTAGTTGTATTTTTACAGTTAGGCACAACACATGATTTCCTAGTATTTGGGTTGGACATTTTAAAAAGTATTTAGGTATAATTTCGACGGTAAAGGCGCGCGACCGCGAGCGGACTGAGTGAGCCAGACTGAGCGTGTTGTACGATGACGTCACACCGTCACCGGGAGCCCGCGTCGTGGAGTTGCAACTTGTTTTACTTCTAAATCGGAAACTAATTGACGTATCGAAGTAATTCTTTCACTAGTATTTTTTATTTTTGACAGAGAATATGGAGTGCTAATAATCAAAATTAGTTAACATTCTTCATTCTAATCTGATCGGATACATGCATACCTGTAGCGCTCTAACTTGGTACTTTACAGTTACAAACAGACAGTTCTAAAATATATTCTATCAGATCGATTCGCCTGAGGTATCGTTATCGATAACTCGAACTAAGAAGAGATTCGATTGTCGATAACACACCGATCTAGACGCGATAACGTCGCCCGCTACATATGTTAGGCGCTGACATTATAAAGTAGCTTTTATACGATGCGCGTATCCGAACGCGTCTGGTTTATGGTTTGTCTGTTCTTGTAGCAGGGTGTTGTAGACTTGTTCGAAATTCAAAAATGATTCCCGCTTCGCAGTAGATATGTTGTTCAGTTATTTTATTCTTTTGATCGAGTAATTTTCGTATTTTTTTAATTCTATCTTTTTAATTTCGTGTTGCGATTTGGGAAACTAGGCTTTTTAACACTGTGCACTGTAATTATATATAAATAAACAAAATAATACCTATTAGAGGTTTTTAATCAATTATTTTTTTAATGATGTTAAACATAACTAAAAATGCCATCACCATTCACCAACCCATAAACTTTATTAATCACTAACTCACTAACAGCATACAAGTGAACCACTTGCATGATCCAACAAGGAACTCTAAGATTAATTTATGTTACTATAATTACACAATTATCTTCACTTAACATCTAGCGTCCATTGGTTTAAATATTATTTGTATGAGACTGCATCGATCGAGATTCGAACTGACTGACCACCGCTACAGGCTCTCATTATGAGGCGGCCTAATTTGTAAGCGATACAGGTTTTAATTACTGTTTTATTGACCTGTGTTTTAATTCGTTTTGTGAGTATGTGCTAATAAGTAATTTTGGACGTGGTAAAACGATTTGTAGCGATTAATAAGGTGTGCAGTAGGTACATTTAAAGAGTAAACAAAAAGGTAACTTGTGAAACATAAGGGTACCTTGTGGAACAAAAAGGTAACTTGTGAAACAAAAAGGTATCGTATCTTTAATTCATATGCTGCTGTGAATCTGTGATATAAAAATAATTTGTAAGTTAATTGGAAAGTTTTTCAACAAGTAAGTACTAACCAAGTTTAGTTGGCTATAAAGACCGTTTTTACGTTTCAGTACCTACCGTTAATTTAAACAAAAAATCTAAATATATACAACATTTTGTATGGAACTCCACGCGAACGAAGTCGCGGGCATAAGCTAGTCTTCAAATAAGTATGCTTCTTTTGCCTTCAAATTTGGTATAAAGTACCTAATAGCAAGCATATTGTTAGAGCTAATTTATGGAACAGGGCTCCCGGTACGGTACGGTAGAACGGATTTATTTTTCCCGAGTACCCAAGATGGAGGGAAACGTTTTTATGAGAGGCTTCAAACAAAGTAATTCGCAAAAAAAACCCTTAAAAGGAAATAAGATTGACATGCTATACTGTTCAGCAACATGAAACAAATAAAATCTCTTCATTGTAACCACCCGCCACCTTTCACAGCTTAGACTACACTATAAGATAAAGTAGCAAACGACGATAGAGGTAGCAAGCAAGTAATCACGCGCAACGCTCAAGGGTATGTGCAACGGCCTAATCATTACAACATACCTATTATTACACGAACTGCTTCACGGAAACTGCATCAAATGTTTAAAGCTTGAATGGACTCTGTCAGATCTTATTCACTTGGTTTTATAGGTGCTATAAAGATCAATCGACAGCTTTTTGAACCCATCAAGAAAGTTGTGTTTCTTTAAAAGAGGCTGTCTTTCTCGAAGCAATGTATCAATCAAGGGAGAGACAGCAATCACGCATCACCATGGCTAACACTGGCGGACCCAGAATGAAGATCGAGATTTCTTGTGAATGACTCAATGACTTCGTCAGATTGTTGATAACTAATCAACAATCTGACGAAGTCATTGAGTCATTTACGAAAAGTTATCCAAGGATCTTTGTTATGCGTTAACCTATGTGTAATATCTTACGTGTTTTTTTTTAGTTTACCTACTCTGAGCGGGGTTTAGCCCCTCAAACTACAATCTTGAATCCGCCATTGATTTCCAAGGGTTTGTGCACTGGCCTAATCATTACAACATAGCCAATATCACGAGCAACAGTTTCACGGAAATTCGCATCAAATGTTTGCCTTTAGGAAGGACATGAAACTGCAGAATGGGATCTGTCAGATCTCATTCACTCAGTTTTATGCTTCTCAATTAGCCGCTTCCCTGAATCAAACTCCTCTTGGGTTTGATTCAGGGAAGCTGCCAATGTCTTTTCTCGAAGTTATGTGTGTTGGACATCATTCAACACAAAACTAGTGGGTAGTCTAACATCTCAGAGCCCCAAGACGTAACAGGTTATAGGAAAACAGTTTTCTACGTAATCACACTATGTAGGCAAAGATAATGTTACTTAGGAACTCATTAAATCACTAAAACAAACAACCACAAACGGCAATGTATCCGATTATTAACAAGGATATTTTGACTGTTGAAAAAGAAGCCTAAATTTTATGAAGCCACAATGTGCTCTCCTGACCGACTATATTCCGGCTAGGGATGGCGATTCTTTCCGAAAAAGATCGATTTTTAGATTGATTCGAATCGTGACCTGACGAATCGATCCATAAAAAAATCGAGGTCTAAAAGATCGATATCCGATAAATCGATCTTTTCTCAAATTAGCTTTTACAATGTAAGTATAAAACAATTTTATTAAAAACAAGACAAATATTCCGGCCAGCTCCCACCCCTCTTCTAATTTTTGTAGATGAACTTTTAACGTGTTTACTGAGGCACATAGGAGTCTCAGAGCGTAATGAATGGTCACCCATTCACAGACCAAATTGGCAACCACTGTTTAACCTATGAAATTGAACCGTGCGGCTATTATTATGCAGCAAAGATATAATATGTATAGAGTAGGAGATACTCTGCCATCTTTAAAAAAACGGATTTGAATGATGATTTAAAGTAATTTAACGAAAGATGCGTTTTTTTTATTATTAATGGTACAATGGCCTAAGAAAATGCGTTTAGTTATTACTTAACAAGTGGACTCAAAAACCATAGACAAAATGAATACTTCCGCTTAGAGACCATAAATTAAATATCATCTTCCCGATCAGGGCCCACTAATCCCGGTGACCTACGGCGGCCGTTATCTGCGAAGCGCACGTTACTGCAATCAACAGTTAAATTTAACCGGAGGTAATAAGATACCGATATCTGGGTGCTACTTTAAATTTATCCGGCCGGATCGTGCGACCACGTTGTGTGGGGACTGCTCGTTAATTGATGGCCCATCCTTTGAATACTATAACGAGTCAAAAGCAGTTTTCTTTTTACAATTATCCTCGACGCTGTTGAGAAAAATAACTTCTTCTTCGCCTTTTAGGGTCAAAAAGGAATCTACTCCCATGATCTTGATTCTAGAGGCACTCGACAAGTGTCATTCTGTCAGCGGTAGAATAGCGGAGGCGATTGCCAAAATGTCAAAAACGTATCGGATTGTCAAACGCTGTCGAAATGTCACGTGTTCAATCCCTTATATTTTGGCGTTTGACAATCGCTTTCGCTGGTAGAATGACACGTTTTCTAGAGCCCCTGAGGACCAAAACAGTAAGAGTATATGACTGATATAACTGCTTTCCATCAATGGATTACCTTCAAAATACTACGTCACATTCGATATTACATATCATACAATGCATTTTGAACTATTTGTAATTTTTTATTGACGATGGAATGTCACTTTTTCGCGGCTCTCTGAAATTTTATCAAGAGAGAATATTCTCATAAACATATGTAATATAGAATATTAATGTCGGAATTATTCCGAGGGAACATACTCCCGGTATAAAAAGTTTATGTGCTATTTCAGACTACAATCTATCTCTGTGCCAAATTTCATCCAGATCCTTACAGTCTAGCTTGACTGAGTAACAAACATTCATCATCCATCCTGGATGGATGAATTAATTAATGTTTCTTTTATAATATTAAACTTCCGCTTTTATTATAGTAGTACCAAAGATTGCTCTGCCAACCCCTGTAGTTTAATTAAAGCCAACGCCTTTTTCAATCGTCACAAATAAAAGGAAACTTCCACCTGCTATTATTGGGACAGTTTGGGACTAAGATAAATACTCAGATATACTATATTTTTTTCAGTAACAGCCTAGTTAGCAATTGTGTCAGGTTTATGGTAAAACAGAACTGGCGAAATGTTGACCTAGGTACCTACACAACCCTTCGGGAAATTTCCATCTGTCTTCGAACCATTTTTATTTCAAAAAATAGTTTGGGTACCTACTCAAAAAAGTCTATAAAAAAATATTATGCTCAATGGTCACCCCATACGTCGATAATCAAGCTCTTAGCTGGCCGCCCATTAAGGGGAAGATAACTCTAACTTCGCGAAATAAATAAATAAAGCGCGTGTCACGACAGCATTAGCTTCCACTTAACTGGATTAGATTAAATGTTCGATTTTGTTAGCAATACTGCAGTTTATATTGGCAACACCGTTACTGAAGATCTGGATTTGATAGACCACTGTAATTGGCCCGTAGGATGGTCAAAATCCATTACTGTTACATGTATTTCTAGGTGTGCAGTTCCAAAGGAATTAGACAATTTTATAAGCATCATTTTTGCTACAGAAAGCACCGAACTGCAAGCCAAAGCAGACTAGCTAGCTAGACTATAAATTCACGCTCGTTCTTATTCTCGAAGGTTTAGGCAGAGGTGTACCAAAGTATTCCAATATTATGCCAATTACATCATTTTAAGTGTAATGTAAAAACCTTTATCATCAACCGGGAATATCAATAATAATTTGTCTTATCGATGCAGAGATCGCACTTTGAAGATATCTTCAATACAATCCGTAAACCGGTGACAGTCGCTATCACTATGATTATCACTAAATATTATAAAACAAGTGCCTCCCGCTACGTCCGTCCGTACGACATGAACTAAAAAAAATACCGTTCGGGTTTTCATACGGTTTTCACCGCCACCGGAAAATTGAAAACGCCGTAAGATTGTAAAATATCGCGTGAAATTGAATCTCGAAATCTCGTACATAATGACAAATGTATGCGGTAATCTGCTAAAATTTTGACAGTTCCTTTGACCAGTGACCTACCATTAGAACGTCATTGTACAGTAATTCCTTTTAATAGCTCGGTTATCAAAAAGTATTACAAGACCATTGACAGGCCATTGATCGACCATTATGAATTTAGCAGATTAAGAACTTTTAGCACAACGACAATATGATCGTGTTGGAATGACAAATTTATAAAAATAGCTGCACTGGCCGTTTGTATCGTCCCACATGCCATCCGAATGATTATGACGCCTTACTAACTTAATTAAGGTATCAGTACCCGAACAATATTTATGAAGTTTACTATGTATCTGATAAACAGCCCCCACAAAGCACGAGGGTCTCAGATTGCCATATCGGCCGTAACGAACTATGCTGTAGGGAACTGCGGTAATCAAGACTTGGGAGGTAAATTGCGATAGGACGATTGGGAATTACAGGTGGTTTCCCAGGCTAGGGTCAAATTTATTAATAGGTTTCGTTTCTCACGCCCTGTTCTATATTTATAAAGAAAGGAAAATAGTTTATTCCCCCAAACAAACACACATTTCGTAACTTCATTATTATAAAATAAAAAAATAAAAAACAAAACAGTAAAAAAAAATTAAAAGCAAAAAGCTTTTTACAAAAAAATACAACCGACTTTTCAACAAAAAATCAAAAAAGTACAAAATAACTTTAATTTCGGAACTCGGTGTTTGTGGTTCCTTTTTCATTTTTTGAACACCGACTTCCGAAATTAAAGTTATAAGTATTGTACTTTTTTGATTTTTTGTGGAAAAGTCGGATGTATTTTTTTGTAAAAAGCTTTTTATTTTTCACTTTTTAGTGGTACCTAAACCCCCTCCCCTCCCCCACCTAAACGAACCAATTACATTAATGTAAAAAAAACGCACTGCTCCAATGCAGAGTAAACTAAAATGCAGAGTAAAAAAAATGTAGACAATGTAGATTTTTTTTTTAGATTTTTGTTGATTTTTCAAAAACCGCTTGTTCGATTTCGATAAAATTTTCATGGGACCATTTGGGAAGTATACCCTTTCCAACAAAAAGAATTTTTCAAATCGGTTGGCAAGCGACGGAGTTATGCTGTTCGCGCATAACTCCGTCGCTTAACAATAAAAAAAAATTAAAAAAAACATACAAACATCCGAATTGAGAACCTCCTCCTTTTTTAGAAGTCGGTTAAAAAATGGCATGTAGAGAAACAGGCCCATTCATGAAAGCCATCGGCAGATACAGTTCCTACTCAAATTCCCTATAGAGAATTTGAAATTGGAACCCGCTAACCAGTACCCAAACCAAGCACTAACCGAATTCTTTCGTGAATGGGCCTGCTTATGTCAGGGACGGACAATTAAAATTGCTTGTAATAACGGATAATTTAAATTGCTAATCGGATGTGGTAAAACATAACGAAAAACCGCCTATAACACTCCTATAGGAGTGTTTTCAAAGGTTTTCCGTTATGAAGGACTAAATGGTCGCTAGTATGAATTTATTTGGTTTGATCAACACCTATGGTACAAAAACTTACATACGAATGTACTAGTAGAACCTGTTGTGAATCCTTGTTGAATCGGTTAAAAACTATAAATCTTATAAGACCATTCAGCTGACGATGGACCCTGGTTGATTCTTGAGTCAAGCAGTTTCATTAAGTTTTCAACTGGAATTTCACAATATTGTTGACCTCAATATACTCACCGTCTGATACATGGGACTTGAACATAATTGATTAAATATTGAAAATGATGTTATGTAACGTTGAACAATATTGACGCAGTCGAAACTTGAATGACGTACCCTGCCATAGCATAAGCAGCCATTTAACGTTCCAACTGCTGGGACACGGGCTTCCTCTCTAGGAGAGGGAATGGGCCGTAATCCACCACGCGGGCCCAGTGCGGGTTGGTCCCAGCCCATAGCTTGAAACATATTCAAATGCATTTTTTTGGAACCAGGCCGCAACATCTGCTCTACTGTAACACCTTTTTTTTTCTGTATGGGAAATCATCAAATGACCTCTCCCGCTCTGGGCGGAGCGGAAGGGAGTGTCAGACTCTTACTGACTAAAACCCACCCGTGATCCCTCTTGTGCCCTTTGCGTTCCAGGGCCGCGGTGACTCTTTCGAACAAATTCCGCAACCCTAGCAGGCACTGACCCTATGGGGCCCCATCTACGTTGCTGACGGCTCTCTACTGTAACACCTGAGAGCCCAAATCGACAGAAGGGACTATCAGAAGAACAAGCAAGAGATAAACAGAGCTAGGCCAATAGACAGCAAGAGATATTAAAAACTGGGGTAAGCCCTTTTGCCACCTGAATTCCATATATACGAGTATGAACCAATAACTGGGCTCTCTGAACTTCCCATGGTTAGAGACTTGGAAATTAATGATGTGCAAGTTTGTTTTTGCATTTCAAATAAATCTGCGTTAACTGTAACGCAGTAAACACATCCACTAAGTGCAAGTAATTACACCCTGATACCAGCTGACACAGTGTCACCCATGGAATCAAACACAATATTAACCCGTGAACCAGACAGACAGTCGCAGAGTCGCGTGCGCACGTGGGCGGGGCTAACGAGACGTCAACGTCACCGCCCCGACACATTGATTGATTTGAGCGTCGGCTAACCAATTAAGTGTTTGTAATGAAGCGTTTACGACGTGTTAGTTGTCTTTGGATCTGCCATAAATGGTGTGGGTGTGCTTCCTGAAGTTGGATGATATTCGCTAGCAGGGATCGTGGGTCTGTCCGTGGTTGTTTATTGGCATTTCTTCACCGTGCCGTTTGCAACATACATAGGTACATTAGTTCGATTGTCTTTTTAAGCATGCTAGGTAATAAGCATATTATTATATCAAAATAATAGTGGGTCAAAAATCATACTTTCTGCCAACATCATATGTAAACATGTAAGTCTATACATATAGACAAAACTACACGTAGAGACAAAAAAAAAACAAAGAAGAAGACAGAGGCAAATCATGGTCTGGATTCGGTCGTACGTGGGATAATTTTCAGCTTTGAGAAGCAAGCTATGTAGAAGTTGTTTGTAATGTATTGTTTAGGACGTGTTTATGCTCTCTGGATATGCCAGGAATGGTGTGGGTGCGCACTGCACTCCCGGAATAGTTGTTGCTGTTGCTTGGGATCGTCTAGCTAAGCATACGGATTTGCCCGATTAGTTAGATTAGATAAGTTTTGATTTTTCCAGATTTTCTTCCGGTTCCATGTCACATTTCTACTAATTGTTGCCACAATCGGTTGAATAAAACATCTCAATTTGCTTAGCAGGCAAATGTTCTACTTTAAATGTTCTTCAGATAAAAAAAAATATTATCAATCTTGTTATTTTTAACTGTTAATATCATTAGTCTCTTTGCTTCAAATCGTTATCAATTTAAAAAGTTCTTGCCACCAATTGGCGACTAGACATTTAGAAATGGTTGATATAAAACGCAAAACCGCAGCATCATTCGTCCGTGTAAGTAATAATTGGAATATCTTGCATCCTCAGGGTATACGATATAAACGCTTTATTCATGCAAGGTACCAAATACCTATGTATATTGAAGTTTGGCATGGTTTAAACAAAGTAATGATGTGGTTGCTTGTAGGTTTTATTTCAACCTCACTGGACATTTCTCAGTGTCATGATTGCTAATAAATAGCTACTTATATATTATCTACTAGCTGCTGCCCGCGACTTCGTCCCCGTGGAATCCCCGATTTTAAAACATTCTTTATCGCTGCTCCGCTCCTATTGGCTTAAGCGTGATGATATATAGCCTAAAGCCTTCCTCGATAAATGGTCTATTCAACCCAAAAAGAATTTTTCAATTCGAACCAGTAGTTCCTGAGATTAGCGCGTTCAAACAAACAAACAAACAAACAAACAAACTCTTCAGCTTTATAATATTAGTATAGATTAATCGTAAATGATTCAGATCTAAGCTAGATATTAATCGCAAGTTTTTGTTAAACTAGCACTACGCCCACGACTTCGTCTGCCTCTATTTTGTGCTGACCCTTATGACCATAAAACTTCCTTCACTCGTTTAAAATCTAGCAGTTGGTTCTAGGTACCTGCCTAGTGATGATGCTTGATGAGTGAGTGAGTGGCCTTTCGTTTTTATATATTTAGATTAGTCTACTTTGATAATATGGCTGCCATCAGGTCCCGGCTTTGTAGACGCTGTGTCCAGCTACGTCCAGCAGTAGATGTCTTTCGACTGAAATGGTTGTTAACGCGATATGATTTGCAAATTTTGAGAACGGGATAGTTACGCACCGCGTGGAGAAGTATGAAAAAGAGCGGTTTGTACGATAAAGGAAAGGTTGCACAATACCTTTCTTGAAGCCAGCGATCCCTGGTGCGACGACAGGTAGGTTTGAAGAGGTTCCTCAGGGTTTTTCTGATTTAAAACACACTGAGAGGCACACACGACACGACACGAAATTTGCCCGAGAAGCCATCTTGATTTTCTTCGAAGACGCTTGAGTGGATCGCCAACCGATGTTGCCGTCTCACTCACACGCGGACGAAAGTAATGTGCGGGAGGGGAATGGAGATATAGGAAGTTGCAAATCATTCAATTTATCGATATAATATTGCCAACGTACAAAAAAATAGGTGAAATATAGAATTATTGTGATTGTAGTCGAAATCAGCGCAAACAATGGTGACCATGATCACATTTTAAGACCATAGATTAGACTTTCGACCTTATTATTACGTAGACTCAGACTATTAATGACTAAAACGCACCCGTTTCTTTCAGAATCCCCTTTGTGTTTGGTTCCCTGGGGCCGCAGTAACTCTTTCGAACAATCCCACAAAACGGTAGTTGACTAAAAAAATCTAATTAGTCCGTCAGTCAAAGTTCCAAAAAATATTGGACACGTATTTTTTTTATTTTTGCACGTAATCAAAAAACGAAGACGATATAGTGCGTTGAAAACTCGTGTGACGTCACTACGTGCTCCAATTTGAAGCACGCCATGACGTCACAAGCCCCGCTCCTGATCTTTGATGCTTTTTATCTTCGTTATTTTTTATAGATTTGAAAAAGCAAAAAATACGTGTCCAATATTTTTCGATAATCTAACCGACGGACTAAATAGAATCATACTTTTTTTTTCATCAGGAAACATTGGGAAACATCCCTACTGTACCATATAACATTTCTTAATCTTTCATTACTCATCATTTCTTCAACATCTAAAACAAAACACTAACAATCAAGGAAACAAATATTTACCCGGCAACAATAGCGAGCAATGTCGGACTTGTACAGTCAGCAACACAATTACGGCGCGCGCTGTGCAGTTAATTGTGGCCGGTTAATTAGAGACGTGTCGCGTGGGCTCGACGCCGACGCCCCCGCGCCGGCTTTTATGCTGACCGTACAGCCTGCAGAAAAGTTTGTAACTATTATTTATATCTATTAATATCTTTGTTTATTAAAAGGCCAATTCTCGTACTTAAGAAGCGTTCAAATTTAGGAGGCATTTAATTTTATTTTATTATTTGATGCCTTAATGTCTATGGAAATGCACAATCTGTTAACATTTCAACTCCCTACCTATGTATACTATGTTACTACTGTTTGCCAGCGATATGAGATATCGCTGGCAAACAGACAGACACACGGAATAGGATTCCGTTAGTACCTTTCGTGTACGGAACCTTGGAAACAATATTTCATAGCAGCCGTTCTGTGCAGTTGAAGTACTTTGCTATTAGTTCAAAAAGTCCTCAATAGATGTCGCTGTGCGCTGACGTCATGTTTCTGAATCGCGGTGTTAAGATTCTCCGCCGTTTGGTTGGGTCTTTCGCACCGGCTAAAATAGTTATCTCTGGTTTCCCTTCAAAACGTATAAATCTTTCGCCTTTTACTAAAGATTTCCGTGGAGGGGAACACTCAAATGAGTCTTTGGCATTTTTGAAATACTTCGCTTCGGCGAAGTTTATAATATTCGTAAATGAATAGAGAATAAATTAAAGATGCTGTACATTACGGTTAAATCTCTAACTATAACTGTGTAGTGTGTTGTACGAGTATTGATATCGCAAAGAAATGTATATTTCATTTATTTGTATTTTATTAAAGGCTTTCGGAATTTTTCGTTTACTTGTGCTGCTTCACAGGACCCAGTTCCCACGATTATAAATCAACGGTATTTTTTGGTTTTATTTGAGAAGTATCAGAAGATGTTCCATAACCGGCCGTATTTTTTATTGCGATGTCGTAGATGCTTGACTTTTTACAGCTCCAAATTAATATCAATGTGCCTACGTAGTCGTAATTTTTTTTAAATATTGATTTCAACTTGATATGTACCTCCACGCGTTCCTGAAAAAGGGTCTTGACAATCGGACAACGAAGCGATGCTATAAGGCACACATTTTCACATTTATTTTTTATTTTATGTTTTTAATCTATTTATTTCACCACCAAACATACGACTATTTTACAGGTGTCACGTATTACAATAGCGTAGTTACTTATTTCTAATACCCACTAAATCTTAACATTTACAAAACTTAATACTTTAGTTAGCCTCATACATTAGGCTCACACTATAAGCTAGTCTGAATACCACCGTCGCACGGCTACAAAGCAGATGACGTTCTGTTTGGTAAATTATAATTACTTTAGAATGCCTATTCGTTCCTTTGATGATCGAATTGCGAAAGTTAAAGGAGGCGTAATAGCACAAAGAACAAGATTTGGAGACTTTACTCCTCCCGGCTGGTGGCGCCGCTGCTACGTGCCGGCAAGTGTGAACAGCACAATACAAAGAATCCGACAGAAATCGTAGCTGGACATCCGGGAAATGTCGTCGCCGTCAGTTTTATCGGGTCAAATACGTATGCATCCGACACCTTTGTCGCTCCGGGAAACTGTCGGTCCGACCTAATGTGAGCCAGGCCTAAGGTTTCTGTTTTTCATTGTCACTCCTTTATAGACTCTTTTTATCCCTTTTTTCCATTTAATCTTCGTCTCGTTTCGTTCGTGTTTATTTATTATATTAGGTGAATTCGTTTGTTTATTACGCTTTGATGAATTCAATACAGAATATGGGACCGAAGTTAAGTGTACCCTTTTTTTGCGATAATCTATATTAACGCGACGAAGCACAGGTAAAAAATCTAGCCATTTTGTGCATAAAAAATGATAGTTACTTAGAAAGAGTTTTGCGCTATCGCTACTTGATATTGAATTTTAGCTTAATTTCTGTGCAATGTGGACGTGTAGCTCGGCTGCGTGTATGAAATACTACGCACTGCCTTTGTACCTATTATACAATACACTACGAAAACATAGATGCGAATAACGGCCTACAGCATTTTCGAAGCTATGGATTTTGTGATTTTACGTCATCAGAATATTTTTCCGCTATTTACGCATACTTACTTAAATTAAATAAATAAATTATAATAGTTTGCAGTACTTTTAACTTTCTTTTTTTAATACCAATTTTAGAAATGCGTTGAATACGTACTTGAATGAAATTTGGCACATGGGTGCTGGCAGAAATTATTTAATTAATTATTATTTAGAAAGAAAAAACGATGCATTTTCGTTTGGTGCTTTTTGGAAGTGTAGGTACCTCATTTATTTAAGGATAATAACAACTACCATCTACAGTGACTGTACACAAATAACTTCGAACGTAGGTAACCGCGCTCCATTTTGTCTAACCCTACATGTCCCAGCTTAATTCTAGAGCGATATAAACGCATTTATGAAATACTCGGCACTCGCATTGTGCGGGATGAGTACACGGCGCGGCGACGATACGTACTGGATATGGTAGCTATGCGCATCTCAGTAACACTGCGATATCTACTGGATATGGTAGCTGGTCCAGAGCTACGAATCGCTGTTCCGGCAAAGAATAAAGGCGTTATTCATCAACATCACCCACAGTTCGACTTCGCAAGGCAATCATAGGCTTCTCTTCTCTTGACTCATGCTCCTGTTCCACCCTCATCCAGGCCAGGCCCGCGCTGGCACTTATGACGTCTGTTCAACTAGCTGTCAAACTAGTAACACTCCTTACAGTCGCCTTTTTATGGATAGCAAATCATCTAATGACTTCTTCTGCTCTGGGCGGAACGGAAGAAAATGTCAGACTATTAGTGACAAAATCCCATACTGTTCCTCCAAATGCCTTTTGCGTTCCAGGGCCGCGGTGACTCTTTCGAACCAAATCCGCAACTCTTGCAGACTCGCCCCTAAGTAGTAGTACGATTTCCTCAGAACTTCGCACTGTGGCCTAACTGACACGCACACACACTTGGCACACACACTTGGCTTGTAGGAAAAGTTTCGACAGTGCATAGATTGCACTGTCGAAACTTTTCCTACAAGCCAGCCGACCAGTAGCCACCGAGGCATCTCGGTAGTCTGTGGTAGCTATGCTCATCTTAGAAACACAATGATGTGTTGTTTGCGTATTTGGACTATTTATGTTGTTCTTATCCGACAAGCCCAGAGATTTAAGTAGGAAATGAGGTTGCTAGAGACTGTTGTTATTGGCATTGTGTTTTTGTGCTGATTGTGAGATTCCAAAGACATGTTTCTGTAGGAACTGGCTTTGTTTCGAAAGGTGGCTAATATTCATAGATAAGATAGAAAAGTCATTTATTTAATACACTCGGAATAGAAGACACAAAAGCACAGGAACAAAAATCCATCCGTCCTTGACACACGTATGCCTTTAAACAGATTAAAAACAGGATACGACAGAAATGGCTCCTGAGAGAAGTGTCTGTTAAACATTGAAAAATAACATACCTACTTACATACTGAAACCAGCACGTTACCGAAACGGTATCTACCAATTTTGGTATTACCACAGATAACATAAACCACGATTTTGATAGCACGCGTTCTACTTACTACACCGGTCAGAAGCTGCTATTTGACATTTGACAGTTTATACACCTAATATTATTTTATTTTCATAACGTTAATAATCTACAGTACAGCTGAGTGCCAATTCTACTACTAATTTAGCAACGTTTTCATTCGTATGTCAATCACAATCTGGTATTTTTGCAACTCATTTTGCTTAACATTAATATATGGCCGTCTGGTATCATTATCACAAGGCGCTTCCTGAGGAAGCAATGTTCTTTGTAGATAAACATTACCATGCCTGAATAAATATCTCCAATTCCACTTGCACCACATTATGCAATCCTCACAGCCAACCCACAACTTGTGAAAAGAACTATCAGATTAATAGATAGAAATAAAATCAAGCCATTCGACGTATTAGAAATTCTTGCAAAGTCGTGACCAGCCCATCGCGAACAAAAGACGGCTCGGAATGGAACCGGACAATAAATCGTAGCTGACTGTACAGGGAATCAATTGAGCTTTTGAGTCGGGTGCTACTTTGTCGAGTCCCCTTCCCCCTTTCATATTGCGGTTTGTTTAAGTCCCCCTTTTGTTTACGCTGGCTCATGAGCGGATTGCTATTGTAGGAGTTGACGTGTGCAAAGGTTTCAGTAGATGTTTTGTGATGCAATTACAGAAACGTTGGAATGTAGTTTGAAAAGTTTATAAGTGAAAAGTAGGCAAATATGGCCATTAGTGTTTGATTAGGAGGCTTTTTAAATTTAGTAAAACTGTAGTTTTACTAGTACTCGCTCGGAACTTAGACATGCATATACATATATTCAAGGCATCAAGAAAAGAGACATTCAAAAAGCATTATATTATCATCTATACTAATATTATAAAGCTGAAGAGTTTGTTTGTTTGTTTAAACGCGCTAATCTCAGGGACAACTGGCCCAATTTGAAAAATTATTTCAGTGTTATATAGCCCATTTATCGAGGAACGCTATATATATCATCACGCTAAGACCAATAGGAGCGGAGCACCAATGAAGAATGTTTAATAACTATTCCACGCGGACGAATTCGCGGGCAGAAGCTAGTAAGTTCTAAATGTTTCTTGGATTGATGATGTGAAATAGAGAACGTATTTTTCCTGACTGCCCCAGAAAGCCTTAATATTTTAGTCACATTATTTCTTGTAAAAAACGGAAACGTTATGTTTCAAACTTGAATTCTGGATCCTTATTTTAATCGAAAAAATAAAGAAAGAAAATTGTTTATTTGGGACTCGCACAAGACAAATAAAATAGTAAACAAAAAAAATACACTTCTAGTAAAATAAATTAACAAAAGCTATCTATATCAGATTAATGCGCGAGACCAAAAAGATTCCTATCTCAGCATATGGTGCGATATAAACTAAATAAATACTAAAAGCAAAGTGAATTTGCCCCGCAAAATACCATTTCAAATCCATCAATTTACCCCTTAGCCGTAAAGCAGGAACCATAGATAAAATGGCTCGTTCCCCGGTTCTTCTAGCGATGCGACCATAGATTACAGAGAGCACACCTGTTTCCTAGGCCGACGGGACGGTTCGCGCATCGCCGCACAGGAACTAAGGTCGCGTCGCTGCGGGCTTAACGCTGATTTATGTTAATAACTAGATTTTTGAACAAGAGTTCGGTTTGAGAGAATTGCAAACAAAGTTGTGTTCGTGTTTATGCTTGGAAAAATATACAAAATTTTATTATAACTAACTATTACTGTATATACACATATTCAAATAAAAAACTCTTATTAGCAAAAAATAAAAGAAGTCAAAAGATGGCGTCGAAAAATTCCTCCACATCGCAGGCCATTGGTAATGTAGGTACCCAAAAGGCTGGTAACATTGTCACGCTGTATGGCAATGCTTATCCACAAAAAAAAATGTAATAGAAGAACGGAATGTATTGTCAGTAAAAACTTTCATACGGGGAAAAGCACATGGAAAATGAAAACATCTTTAAATGAAAAAAAAGTTAATATTTAGAGACAAATTATATTTACTTATTATATTGAAACTAGCGACCCGCTCCGGCTTCGCACGGATGCAATGTAGATACTAATGTTTCCTCTACTATAATATTCATGTATTATACATATAAACCTTCCTCTTCAATTACTCTATCTATTAAAAAAACGGCATCAAACTCCGTTGCGTAGTTTTAAAGATTTAAGCATACATAGCGATAAACCGATATAAGTAATTATAGACCAATTAGTTTAATCTCTCACATTTACAAAATATTCATTAAAATTATTGAAAAACGTATAGCAAACCAATTAGATCAGAAACAGACCCCAGAACAAGCAGGTTTTCGTCGCGGACTTTCGACTATCGATCATTTACACACCATCAATCAGGTAATCGAAAAATACCATGAATATAAAGCTCCACTGTATCTTGCATTTGTTGACTACTCTAAAGCTTTTGATAGTATCACACATGCCGCGATATTCGATGCTTTGACAAAGCAGGATATAGAACCGACTCACGTTCAACTGTTACAAAGCATATATAGTCATAGTACAGCTGCCATAAAACTGGAGAGGTTAGGTCCTAAGTTCGGAATTCATAAGGGAGTCAAACAGGGCGACCCGCTATCTCCAAAGCTGTTCACTAGCACCCTGGAAGAAGTCTTCAAAACACTGACAGCCAAATGGGAAGAGAAAGGTGTTGTCATTGGCGAAGCGAGATTGACCAATCTACGTTTCGCTGATGACATCGTCCTCTTTTCTCCCTCAGCCGTTGGACTAGAGCAAATGATACAAGACCTTAGCGACGGGAGCCTTGAGGTTGGACTCAAGATGAACATGTCAAAGACCAAGATCATGACCAACAGTACTACAAGGACTATACAAGTAGGTGGGGAGAATATACAATATGTCCAAGAATATCTCTACTTGGGCCAAGTGGTCTCTTTCCAGGCTAGGCAAGATAAGGAAATAGCGCGCCGAACAGAAAATGCCTGGAAGAGCTACTGGTCCATGAAAGAATTATTCAAGGGCACCTTGCCCATGTCACTCAAGCGGAAGCTCATGGACATGTGTATTCTCCCTATTTTGACCTATGGTGCACAAACTTGGTCTTTGACTAACATCCAAAAGTCCAAACTCAAGGTTTGCCAACGGGCTATGGAGCGCAGTATACTTGGTGTTAAATTAACGGATCGAATTCGAAACACGATACTGCGCTCAAAAACACAGATCGTTGATGTAGCTCAGAAGGCTGCCCAGCTTAAATGGGACTGGGCTGGACATGTCTGTCGTATGCCCATCGAGCGGTGGGCCTATAAAACTCAAAATTGGTGCCCTGACATCGCGAGACGGGGCCGCGGCAGACCACGAAGGAGATGGCGGGACGACTTGGATGTCTTCCTTGGGAATTGGCAGGATGTGGCACAGGATCGGGAAAAGTGGAAGGAGTGGAGGGAGGCCTTTGCCCAGCAGTGGGACATTTCAGGCTAGCTATAATAATAATAAGCATACATAGGGATATAGGGACAGAGAAAGCGACTTGTTTTATACTATGTAGTGATAGTGAAGAAACAACAAACCAAAAAAAGGCGGTATCAATTTGATTCAATATTACGATATACCTACCTAACCTATTTTTCTAGAAGAAACCTGCAACGGTTTCAAAATCTAACTCATTATTTACTAGATTCATTCACACACAAGTCACAAGCACAGCACCGAAATTTACCTAGATTTATCCATAAAAACTAGTTCCCCATCCAAACGAAATCAGTATAGATCCCACCCATCCTGCATCTTCCACAGTCCGCCATTAGTATTGGAACAATGGCGGCCGTGCTTTAAATAATATCAGCTAACTGGAAGGCCTGGTCGTTATCATTACCTACAGCCGGTATCTGATGCATTATGTATAACTGATGTAACGGGTTCTTGGGGGGAAGTAATCTTCTAAAATAGAATGTATCTGGGCTCAGAGAGGGGATTTTTCATTAGAATCTGATTTTGTTTGCACTGTTTAACTGGTATATACTAGGTATATACTTGAGTAATTACACAATATATCAATTCACGTTCTTTAATCATATTAAACACTACAGTACCAGTACGTACTAAGTCAGCTACAAAAAATATTGGTAATTATCATACCCAACTAAATATTAACTAGGTATGCACAAGTATTTTATCGAAACTATAATATATAGATTTTTGTCGCTGACTAGGGGTAGGTAGATACATATATCCTACCTATACCTGACCGACCAAAAAGTAAGTAAAAGGTAAGCATCCCTCGTCAAATAATGGTTACTTAAAGTATAACATTAATTAGTATTTACCTAATACTTTCCAAGTTGAGATTTTAAACTTTGATCTAGTGAACTGTTGACATACTAAGCAGTTGACAAGACAGATTTTGAATCGTTGGTCTTACGGTGTTGATGTTTCAACTGTTGATATTATGGCTGTTGATCTTAAGTATCAATCTCGGTTCATAAATATGATTAAGGGTCGGCCGGAGAGTTTAAGAAGAACGTGGTAAATCCAATCTAATCTAAATTCAACAGATTTTTATAAGGCAAGAAATCGACGGAGTTATTGGTAACTGACTTGCTCAAGTCTTCCCACGCCTTAAAGTAGGTAACATATAACCATCTCCAGCGTTTTATTTACGTCTGGACGCATTTTTGGCTGACGCGACATTTTGTATTCCAGTAGAGTGCGCAGTGGGGCTTCAGTCTACCCGAAACATCGACGCGCTGACACAGAAGTAATTTCATCTAATGTAATTAGTAAAGTAAATACGCATTTAATTTCACCCGTACACACTAACCAAGAACAATGAATACTCGCACACAAAAAAACCAAAACAAACAAACCTCACTTTCGGATTTGTAATATTAGTTAGGATTATTATTTTTAAGTAACAATGATCTTTGCTACCGAAGAGCTAAAATTTAACTGATATTTGAATGCATCTTAATAAATTGGTAATTATTTATAAAGATAGCCTCCACAATTGATACTAAAAGCATTGCGAAGTTGCTGAACCGTTTACTGTTTCTTAAAGACCCAATTAGTTTTAATGGTCTTATACTTTTAGATAAAAATCAAGAGGATTGGATTACATCGATTATAGAATTTTATGTGACATTGCGAAACTGAAGTTTGTCTTCCGATGTGAATTGTTGTCAACTGCAGTACACCGACATGGGCCTCCCAGTGTCTGTAACAACAGACTATCAAAGATAATGCTATAATCAAGGTCTCTTTAACAAGATGAGAATTTCTACATTTTTTTCTGAAGCGATTTATCCTAAGTTAACATAGATTTTCGTAACCTTCTCGAAAAGAAATTAGTCGGAGATTTTGCAGAATGTTCTGTAACTAGAACATGTCTTATATAAGCGCCCTTTAAATAAATACCTCTGGTGAACCCTACAAGAACCACGAAGTAGTACCTTGCAACAAACACCGTTAATATGCGACCTTGTCCATTGTCCAGACATCCCATCTCGGAAATTGCAGCAATCACTTAGAGGGACGGTCGACACGAGTCGCGTCCCCAGTGTCCTCAGGCCACTATCCAGCAAAACTGTTATTTCCCGATTAAATCAACAAACCCAGAAATAACAGATAACCATTCCATGAATAAATAATCGAATACGGTAAAACGGTATCGATTTACAAACAACGAACTACGAAACCCACCTTTATTTATTTTCGCCCGAAGCGTCGCATTACTTATAAACGAATAATCGATTCAGCACTCAATTCCCCGTCAGCACTCGCTATAATAACAAAACTATCGATAACTGAATCGCGGACGACATCTCGCGGTTTCTATTATTCGAATGAATTGATTTGCCCGAAGCGAGTAACGATGCGACAGCCATTATTCGATTCGGACGGGATTATTTTAGACGAATTTATCATAGAAATATAAATCTTATGATTTATACTTGTGGATAATGAAGGCAGTATCAGCTTCCTGCGGGGACAATGGAACTGCCGTAGGGTTTATTGTAACAATAATATATTGTTTCAGGTTCACTGGTAGCGACAGCTGTGTAATTGCATTATGTAAATAAATAATTTCATTTGACATTAACAGTCCACAATAGCCAAATCATAAACCATATCGAAACGATCAAATGTTTCATGGTCGATATAAAATTGAAACACAGGCTGTTTCGTCGTTTACGGGCTTAATCTGTGGAACGTTTTCGTCTGAAAATGAACGATAACTGATAGATATGAACAAACAAACAAACAACAAACATAAGAACTTTCTCATCCTCTTGAGTTTCCCTTCATCTTATTTTATAAAGATAATGTACCTTAAGGGTGATTATTTGAATTACGGTGAAATAACTAAAACAATACACTGCCTGTACTTGATACGCAGAGTGGAATTTGTGTGCGTTGATGTCTTATACAGGAGACTCTTTGTTTCAAGTATAAGACAACAACGCACTAAATTGTGTCACTTCTTCCCAACTCAAATTTGATGACAAGCAGAGTGTCAATTCTCCTCTAAAACGACAGTGTGCACGTTCTACTAATCTTAAGCAACTCTCAAAGTCAAAATGAAAGTCGAAACGTTTATTTCAAGGAGGCCATTAAACGGCACTTTTGAACGTCATCATTTACAGTTAACTTATATATAAAAAAAAGTATTTCTAGTGTTCTTAGTATTGGTAGATTCTTATAGAGCAGAGAAACTCCATAGTTAGTCTTTTCAAAATTTAATTAAATATAAAATACTCGTATGTGAGAATAAAGCACCTAGAGTATACTAGTTATAGGAACAAATTCGTTTGCGTTTCACTTTCCGCATATTTTTGACAGATTGTGACTGACATGTTAATGCGAACGGTGCTTAAACAGTAAAATTGGGACTTTGGGCACTTTGGAGGTACTTTTTTAATTTGAGGCGCTCAAAAATTGCTGATTCTCACACTTAGGGCTGTTTTATCAATATTCAGACATTTTTACTAAATAATAAATAGTTATGACTTTTGACATACATACTTTCAACCGTCATTTTTATTCATCAATTAAAAGTTATCTGACTATTTAAAATCGGTACTTATTTGAATAAATTACTTTCGAAAACAGTATTTCTGATATCCCGAGGATTATTTTCGTACCTCTGCCATACAATCCCTACACCATTGAAAACACAATATTAATTACTCATTATGAATTATGCAAATGAAGTGTATTCATACTGAAATCGTTACAGCTGAATACGTAACATAAACAATAATTAATCCGGTCCTAGTGGACCGGATTAATTATTGTTTATGTTACGTAACCATATAAAGCAGTCTGCACACGAACAACTAAGGGCCTTATTTATAAAAAGGATAAGTTTTTTTTTTTAATGAATAACGCTGTAAAGGTCTGCTACCTATCATACCGCCTAGGTCTTCTCTAAATATTTTGGGTCGGCTTCCAGTCAGAGCGGGTAAAACTAAATACTAGTATTTTAAAATGGAGCGAGTACCAATCTGTCGTGCACAAACCAGTAATTGAGTAACACGATACCCCTTGACAAGACTGCTGTAAGTATTTATGCCAAACTACCGTATCGACTGTCAAAGATCTTAAAATGACAACAGGGACCAACTTTACATGTTTTCCGAAGCACGTACGACTCTAGGTATTTTATCCCATCCAGTGACCAACCTCGTTGATAAACCCGTGTGGCTGTTATTACTTAGCCACAAGCCTGTGGCACTACATAAGTCGGTTGTATGGCGACGACAATAGCAATAATCGTACGTTTGAGTCGTGAGCGGCGTTTCATAGCGCATGCGCGCCGACTACCGGATTGCTTGTTTATTAAATAAGGCTTTTAAGGAAGATTTTAGGTTTTCGTTTTATTACTAAAGTAACTAGGTACCTTAGTACAGATTGCTGTAGGAAATGCTTAGCAAAATGGATCTTGTTACCCAGTTCGGAAAATGAAGGTGGAGTATACCAAGGCAATAATTGAAACTAAAGTGAAACATTTAGCGTAACGAACGAGTCCAACCTTACTTTAATGTTGGTTCTCAATCATCTTCATCTTCTTCTTACTGCTGGGCAAAGATCTCCCAGTGTCTGGCAAAAACTGAACTTTTTATTCTTATAAAAAGTTCCCTCTCTGTAATGTTAACAAGCGTCTAACTCACCACCGTTTACCCGACTGCAAAACGGTCTAAACGAGCCAAAAAAGAAGAAAAAAAAGCCAAGTTGCCAGTCTTAAAAAGTTTAACACCATCTCGCGATTGTAAGGCAACCTGCACAAGTCAGACTGGCCGTGGCACAGCGGCACAATCTGTAATCGCCGCCCCGGGCCAACACGCGAGCCATTCTTCACCTGCCGACGATGTGAGCTTGATTAATCGCCGGTGTGTAGATACCCTAACGCCTACGGAGAACACTAAGATACGACTGTAATATGCAACGAAATGTACGTGTAAAAGTGGCCGTTTGTATTATTTTAATTCTAATTCTGATGTCCCTGAGGCTATGAGCTTGCGAGCTGTCAATTTATGAGTGTTAGAACCGATTGGGTTAGAAAGGAGTTGATTAATAGAGATATATGGAAGAAAGCGTATCTCATAAAATCGCATATCCTTACACAACAGTAAGAAAAACAAGATCTTCACAAATATTCAGAAAATCGTCTGCTCGACACTGTAAAACAGAAAGAAAATGTTTATTTCTTTCAAACAAACGCACATAACATGATTATAACATATACAAAAATATGCCTACAAATAAAAAAATTAAAAAAAAACAGATGAAAATATGGGGAAAAAATAAATAAAAGTTAAAAATACATGTTAGGAAACAGACACGCAAATAATACGGTTTTAATGTCAAAATGAAAGCTTATGTGTAAGGCGTCGCTATCTCAACCTTATAACTCTAGAAGTTAACGACACGGTCGGCGCAGTGGTTGAGTGGTTGGCTGCTGCGCTGCATGTCGCGGGTTCGATTTCCGCACGGAACAAATATCAGTCTGTATGGCCTACAGATAGTGGTTCCGAGTCGGGATGTTTTTGTCGTTCTTCGTTATAATTATTATATATTCCAAGTTCTTTTAGTGGAAATGTTTGTTATTTATCATACTGCCTATTTATTCATTTATTGTTGTGAGTTTTGTTAGTACCTAATAAACGAACCTAATTTTGATTTTATACTAAGTATTTATTTTTTGTACACTTGCCACAGTGTAGTCTTTTTACTGGCTGGCTTTTTTTAAAAGATAGGAAATCATCAAAGGACGGAGTGGAAGAGAGTGTCAGACTCTTACTGACTAAAAAACCCATCCGTGTTCCTCCAAAGATTTGTGTACTTGGGCCACTTGGGGCGTCTTCTTCTGTTGCGGCGGCTGGAGCGTGAGGCTTGCCTCTCCCTTACGCGACCCGCCTCCACCTGCGCTAGCTTCGCAGAATGAGGTGACTGCATCCCATGGTCCCATCCATTTCTATACTACTATTATAAAGAGGAAAGATTTGTTTGTTTGTTTGTATTGAATAGGCTCCGAAACTACTGAACCGATTTGAAAAACTCTTTCACCACTAGAAAGCTTAACGTAGGCTATGTTTTATCCCCGTATTCCCACGGGAACGGGAACTACGCGGGTGAAACCGCGGGGCGCTGCTAGTAACTAATATATTATTGGTTGCATTAATTGATGACTTTTTCGATCCTGAAAGCTTAAATATTTTTTTCAGTTAAAGCCTTGTAAGCTCTCTAGAGCATTCATTTTCCTTCAGAATCTTTATGTCCGCTTATTATCATCAATCATTCTGTGCTAATCACCAGTTTACCAAGTTTTATGATTATGGGAATCTACTAGGTATTCCCATAACCGCGACTATTAGTAGTCTACAAAATTAACTAGATTCTAAACGATTTACGGGCTCGTAAAATAGATTTACATATTTTCAAACGCGTCTAGAGAGACTTCTTTAATTACTAAAGAGATCATAAACCAAGTAACCATTGCGCTTCAGTCGATGAGGTCCATCCATGACGATACTAAGAGTGATACTTAGCGTTTCTGTAATTGTGAACAATTTAAATTTTAAAATGTCGACCCTCCCTGAATCAGCTGTCCAAAGTAATCAAGTATGTAGTTGCACTCAATTGATACTTGAATCGAAATGACTAAAAGTAAGATCAAAACAATTACTCGTAACCGCATATTTCATAACATAACTAGGCAAAAGTAATTGTTTCGAACCGTTTCTACAAGTGTGCATGCACAAAGGCTGTAATTGTATTAAATATGGCGCTATCCTCCATTTGCAATTGGATGACGACTATGAAACCGCGGCAATCACAAAATTAGCAGTAAAAACAATAAACGAGGCTACTTCCCCTTTTCATTTCATTGCAGACTGTACTTATAATGATGGAGAGACATTTTACATTCATAAAAGTGGATTAAAAGCAGAAATTGTAACGGATACGTAATTATTGTTTAATGGTGAGCTTGCATCTAACGAAGTGGATTTTAAAAGGTTGCCAGTTGAGAAAATTGCTTAGGTACTAAGTTGCCAGCCAGCCAGAACTGTAATTTTAGCGCCTTGGTGGCCCAAGCAATCGGCAATGATGAGGTTCTATGTAGTGTACCTTACCGATAATTTATCGTTTTTATTAAAAGTTTATTTTTTGTTTCAGGTATAATAAATCTGCAAGACTAAGCGGAACCAAATACGAAACTCACTCCTTTTCATGGCAATCTTTTTTAAAGCGAAACGTGAGCTAGTAAAATGGGTAAGAGAATATCTATACTAATATTCTACAGAGGAAAGATTTGAATGTTTGGACTAATTTAAAATATTCTCCATTAGAATATAACATTATCCTAGAGGAAGATAGGCTATACTAAAATAAATAAATGTCCACCCATGCAAAGCCGGGACGGACAGCTAATACTAGATATCACAAAAGTTATATCAATACTTAACCAGTATTTGTTTAGGAATCTGTGTGAAGAAGTTCAGGAGCTCGAAGACTCGTGTATGGTCCATCACGGCAAGGGTCTTGGCGGTCTGGTCGGTGTGCCATTCTTACTGGCCTGCTAAGTCCCAAGCTATGGTGGACCTTGTCAACGTTTGAAGATCATCACTTTCATCAAGAAAAAGACTATCTTATTATGTTAGTTTTATATAGATATTATTTTTTAATATTAAGCACGCGTTTGACTACTATCTTAACAATTATAAATTATATTTATTTTGCATATAGTTTGTGTAGGTGGTTATAAATAGCTAACACTTTCACATGAAAATATTCGTCAATAAAACTAGATGAGGCCGGTGTTTTCTAGCAATCTGAGAAGAAACACCGTATCAAACTCAGAGGTAAAAGTCAAGTCTCTTTTAAAATCTATACAATGGTACCATGCAGGTTAATGTCTGAGGTAATTTAAGGAAAGGACCACACTGATATGGATGGGAACAGGAACATCGTGTAGCTCAACTTAACCAATTTACTCTCGAATCAATAAGCACAGGTTTATAAAAAAAATACCTGTGTTAATGTTGATTATTACCAGCCTATACAAAATTTAGTTTGCCGTAGTTCTTTGGTAATATTAATTTTAGTCGTTCCCAAGATGATCAGGAGTAAAGTTCTTAACACAAATTCCCAAGCCAATCCAAGTAGGCTCACATCCCGTAACTATTAATTGACCAAATACCCACCACAATATTGCAAACTAAGAACAAAACCTAACAATTGTGGCAGCACTAATTGTGCCATAGAATGTCACTTGTTAATTAAGAGGGCTCAGCTGATGCGACTTTCAAATGGTCCGCGATCGCATTGTATTGTAGATCACAAGTTCACGACACTGTCCGGAACTGTTGAGCTTGTTCATCAATTGGAGCGAGATTCTGTTGTCATTTACTATGGTAGGATGAGAAACATGCACGGCGACGATTGTGCCATCTAGTGATGGTAATTCGGAACTTTCTAAGCTTGACTTTGACACTTCTTTGCTGCCACCTACATACCTATAGTTCCTGCACGCTACCTATAGATATACTTATAAAAGTATTTAGTCGGCTTACTACAACATTTTATCTTTATTTTTAAGTAGGTAAACCATGTGTGTTGCGGTGTCAAATCTTTATCAAATAAACTTATAAACATCGTTCGTCTAAGACCTGCCTAACTATCACGTCACGTGCCTATGCCATCATGATTCCGCTGTAAGAAAGAGATAATGATATTCGTCTTGGATAACACCGTCTCCCTCCCGCACCAATATTATGATGGTTTAGTGAGGGTAGGTTTTTGTAGAGTAATCAGTAGAGTTTAATATCTGTCTAAATTATGTCAATTGTTCTGATTGGCTACCTGAAAAGTCAATCAATGTAGTGTTCTATAACGTGACGTGACTTAATATTGTCTATGCATAGATCTTTTTGTTTATTGTTTGCATATCAAAATGTTCTGTTGGCTGTTGAATTTATAGTAGACGCACGGCAATGTAGCACTTTGCACTTCTGGGCCCCAAGTCTGCTATTTTTATAAATTTGTCATTCCAACACGATCCCATTGTCATTTTGCTAAAAGTTCATAATTTGATAAATTCATAATGGTCGATCATTGGTCGGTCAATGGTCTCATAACACTTTTTGATAACCGAGCTATTAAAAGCAATGACTGCACAATGACGCTCTAATGGTAGGTAACTGTTCAAAGGAACATTTGTCATTATGTACGAGATTACATTCTATGTCATTTCTTTCAATGGAGTGTCAGTGGTTAACCATTGGAAAATCATAGTGACGCTTTTATATTAGTAGATTACCAAACTGTTCAAAATCAACTATTATGAAATCAATGACCATTCTGACACTGTTGTAATAGCAGACTTGGGGCCCTGCTGTCTGGCTTAAGTCTCCTATCCATCTGCAAACAACTTGTATTAGGTACATTGCGGGCTACCGAGGTATACTGTGATGAATCAGTCGATCGTATCATGCAATGTAATTAAACTTGCGTGCGAGTTATTTGCAGGTGGACTTGCAGCCAATTTTTTAAAATTTTATCATAACTAGACAGTTATTTTATATAAGGGAAGGTTCATATCTGACGGAACATGCGTTTACTCGACGCACTAACGTATCATCGGTCGAGTGTGAACGCTCGAGTGTTTTTCTATACTATACATTTGTCTGTTCTGGCGTTACGCGACCGATAATACGCGACGCATGTTCCGTCAGATATGAACCTTCCCTAAATATAATCAGATACTTATGTATTAATAATGTGAATAACGAAGTATGTCGCCGTAGAGCTGGGGTTTCAAAGCGGCATGTGCCTCCCGCTATGCAATGCCCTTGGAAATCCCAAACGTGCTGGCGACCACTACCAACAACGATGCGTCGAGGAAGACTGAAAATATGTTACTGTAATAATGTGTACTGTGTTATTGCGTTTTGTTGTTTTTTTTTCTTAGATGTGTAGGCAAACGACCCAGTGCAGACACGTCTGGCGAAGAGTGACAAGGAGAACCCCAGTGGACAACAAGGCTAGGCAAGTGAGAGAGTTACTTTTTAGGGATCCGTACCCAAAGGCCAGCGGGACAGACTGTCCGTCTGTACGTTCTATGTCAAGGGGCTATATCATAAAAACCGTATATCTGCCGATAGGCAGCAAATAGGTAATAAAAATTAAACAGGGCTCCCATACAAGAAACTATTTACGATTGATCGATCGATAAGATCGTTTACGGTACGGAACCCTTCGTGTGAGGGTCCGACTCGCACTTGGCCGTTTTTTAAGTAGGACGGTTTTTGCTGGTGTATATCGACATTGAAAGCAATACAATGTACCTAATCAAAGTATACAAACCGGAGTTCAAGAACTCCGAAGATCGGAAAATCAATCCTGGGACTACACTACACGCGCTGAGCAGTTGCGATTGCAACCACAAGACCACCGAGGTGGCAGTATAGCCAACTTAGACATAACTGAGCCAAAGTTAAGCTTAACTCCCACATAATTTTAAAGCATGTTAAACAATGCAGCAATGTTTCGTTAATTTAGTAGCTCTTGACTAAGTTATGTGCGAACAGAATATCCTGGCATTGTTTAATTAGTAGAACAAGGGATATGTCCTGTTCTATTTAGTTTGTGTCCGCATTGCGAATTTCTATTTCTGTGATCAATTTGAGACACTGTTTAATTATTGTTTAATTTAGAGCCAATTTTGACGGTTTGACATGACACAAAAGCTGTCAAACTGCCATATTTATTCCACCGAAACGAGTTGTCATTATTAAAAAAATTGTCCTATAAAATGTATATTTATTGGAAATTTTGGATTCTAGATATTATTTATTTTCAGCCTGTTAAACAGAAGGTAAAACTTCTTCCTTCCGAAATGCCCGGCTTCCTTCCAAACGGCTTTGGGTAAGTGTGAATCGCGTCGGTAAGCATCAAGTTTTCGTGAAAATGCCGCCGGACATATTCTGTGACTTACTTTGTGTTTGCTTTAGCTCATGAACCGTTCTACACGCGACAGACGTGTTCAGCCCAGTTAGATTTTAGTTTGGCTGTTTTTTGGGTGATGTCGGAATTATTTTACATAAATATATAAATAAAAAAAAGAAATACATCAACTTATTTATTTATTTCTTAAAAATTCACTCCCAACTATCGCTTTCCTTGAAAGCAGTCACGCAGTTCGACTTAGATTTGCTGTCAAACGTTTCAATTACTTTTTCTTTTTTAGTATCTACTTTTTCAATGTTTTCTATTTTTTTCTTGTTTATGGTATCTTTCTTGCCAGTGTCATTGGTTTCGTTCTTCTTGCGTCCGTTACTTGGTTCGGCGGGCTTTCGGGTGTTTTCGGCGCTTGTTCTTCGAGCCTCGGCGCTCGGGCTTGGGTTTTCGGGCGGTCTCGGGGAGATCTCTGATTTTTTGGCCAGAGGTTCCGACTCGTCGATCTGGGGGACAAGGCATTTACAAATATATTTGAGAAATATTTTAAGAGTACATATTTTGAAAGTTGAATTTGTTTCTTGAATTTTATGAACGAACGACTGTCGTCTATTTCGTATGTGTCTCGTTCTTATTGTAGACTTTTTTCTATTGATTCTTTGTTTAAATATGACATATCGGTTTGCCTTTTCTATAATAACTCTTCGGAACTCGAACATAGATTTATACATAGACATGTATCGTTTTTCATTAGTAAGTTGAGGATAGTTGATGATTGAGGACGGGATTTTGTATTTATTTTATTAATGGTAGATACAATCTACATCTATCAATCTAGTTTATTAATTTAGGAATCATTAAGCGAGTTTTTAAGGTTCCGAACCGATTGTGAATCTGTCCGTCTGTCACAGCAGGTTTTTTCCGAATCTACTAGACCGATTCACTTAAAATTTAAAACCCAAACAAGGACATAACGATAAATAAATATTGAAAACGAGGTCACTTTTTGGGGGCCAAATGAAAAAAAAAATGAAAAAGTTTTCAAAGTGTACCGTCATAAGGCGCGTAGGTAGCGTATTTTTTATAATTTTAAAATACGCTATTACAAAGTTATTAAAGTAAATTGACCATCTCCTCCCTCTTATCTCTAAAACTACAGAGCCTTAAATTGTATTGATTACAATAAAACCTATAAGCAGTCTATGATTTTACAGTGACGTGTTAAAAAAAAAGAGGAACCATCTCGCATTTGACCGGTTTTTTTAAGAAACTTGCATAAGTATATGACCGCTATTGCTATGGTAAAACGAGACAGCTATATCATAGACTGAAGTGTAAGCACTACCTACTAAAGTGAACACAAATTAGAAGACAGTGACCTTTTTCTTGCTTACTATAATACTGTAATTTTATATGTAATTTTATACACCTTTTTTCACAGATACTAATAAAATTAATATGATGACCACGTTATTATTTAATGTTTAATGCACTCATTATTTGCACTTAACATAGTATTTTTTAGGGTTTTTTAGAGGACTTTGTGTGTGTGTGTGTGTTTGTGTAAGTTATTGAATAGGTATTTTTTTAATAATATTTTATTTTTTAATAATATATTTTTTTTAATGAGTGAGTTACTTGGAACACTCCCGACGACGTCCTCTTCCTCGCAGCGCTGGGCGGCGTCGTCGGCGTCGTCGAGGTACTGTTGGAGCGGACACGACTCACTCTCTGGGGTGGCGGCGCCTGAGGCGGCTGCGGAGACGTCCACGCTCCGCCAACACTGCTCCTGCTCACTGTGGACACAACGGCAAGCTTTAGCTTTAGAAATTGGAAAAAATACCCCCCAAAAACATTTCATGTAAAAATGTTGCCAAAACGAATCTACGTAGCTTACCCTGTCAAAAAGTTATCAGATCTCGTATAAAGCCAAGCTCTAAAGACTGCACGCTCTAAACCTACAAGCTAAGTTTAGTCAAAACTTGTGGCTTGGCTGTTTTGCTACCATCACGAAACGTTTTGAGACACTAATAAAATCTAAAGTATAATAGCTACGACATTCAAACTTGAATGCATTAATGGCATTCTATCTTAAAAAAAAAAATAACTATTTAGCATCATCCAAAGCAAAGTTATGAGAGTTCAATAAAACGACGAAGCGTTTCGAGAAAAGGTAGGTAGTGCCCTTGCGCTTCGCTTGGCTCGTTTTGGTGGGATAACTGTGGGCGTTTCGTATGACCTAATGTCACCATTGAACACCAGCGGAAGAATGATCTAGACACCAAGCAGAGCTCACCAAGAATAAGCCAGCATCCAACACTTTTACGCTAATGGTATTTCAACGTGCCCACATAGTATACGTATCTTCACGGTGAAAAGCCACAGCCAACAGAAATCTTTCGCCGTAGCAGAAATCGACGAGGGAATATGTAAGTACAGTAGAACGCCGATTATCCGAACCGATTCGGATAATTGGCGATTCGGTTAATATAAAAATTAAAACCAAGTAATTTTATAACAGTTCTTTTTTAATTCTAAATTTTTAAAGGAGGCTTTTATCCACAATGGCATGTCAACCTCAAACAATAATTTATTTAGTAAGTAATTTATAAAAGTAATTATATAAATCTTAACCAAGTTATTGTAGAACTGGGTTTGTTTAACTTAATAAAGTTTATTCTATGTGTGACAGTTCGTTTTTCTTTATTACCAGTCTATGTCCAATTATCCGAATTTTTGATTATCAGAATAGACCCCGGTCCAATTAATTCGGATAATCGGCGTTCTACTGTAGGTAAGCTTTATCTCAAAAGAGATGTCAGCATAGTTGACGGAGCCCACTTGTACCAATGCAGGCGCCAAGGTTGCGGAATTGCTGGCAAGAGTTACGGCGGCTCTGGAACTCAATGGGCATTTGAAGGAACATGGATGAGGTTTAGTCAGTAAGAGTCCCAAGGCAGCGGAAGAAGTCAGTTGTTCCAGTTCCAGAGTGTTGTGTTGCAATAAAAAAAAAGTTTCATCTACTACCTAATATAATAAAAAAGTTTTTTTTTTTTGTTTGGAGGAGGTAATATTTGAAAATACGAATTACGAAGACTCTTAAAAAAACAAAACCTGCGAAATGCAAGATTTCAGCTCAATAGAGCTCTTACTTGGTGTTTTAAAAAATAATATATAACATATTAACAAACCTTGCCGCGGTTTCATGTCCGTCTTCGCTCTGAAACAAAAATAACAATAATTGTTAGTTAAACTCCACGTTTATTTTTTGTTTACCTACATTTTTCAGGAAAACTGCTACTAAGGTGCTGGGCCTTTCTTCCCAGCTGGTAAGTCAGATAATATCTAAGTGTTCTTTTTAACCGACTTCAAAAAAGGAGGTTATTTGTAATGACATTAATTCATACTAGATTAGACAAAGCATTGTCCAAAACATACATAAGTGGAAATCTCATCAGTAAGTTTATAGGGTTCCGTATCCAACAAAAGGACGTACAAAAGGTAACCAACGGAACCCTATTATGAAGCCTCAGCTGTTCGTCCGTCCGGCTGTAGGTATCTCAAGAACCGGCTTCATCTAACTTAAAAAACCAAAAAGATTGGACGTGTAAGTGTTATGTTTAACCTACTTACAAAATAAATATCATTTATAATTTAACCATAATAGGTAGACAGTTGAAATACTATTGTCGCTAAGAGAGATTTAACACTCTTTAAACGAATTATAATTTAATGTTATTTCCAGTTTTGTAAATATTTGTGTTAGGTTTTTTCGTTTTAAGCACGTATTCATGTTTTAATTTAATTTTTTCCTATATTGCATGTTACATTTTAGAATTGTATATTAATATAATGTATCAAATACAATGTAAATTGATCCTGATAAATATATATATACCAAACCAGCAAATAATGAAAATTAAATTAAATTGAAAATTAAAGGGGCGGTCAGACGGATCCCTTCGTTTGAGAGTAGGGCACGCACCTAGTCGGTTTTCATATAATCCTATAAACAAGCCAAGGATGTTCTCACTCCCGCGGCTTCCGTCGCCGCTTCTGCCGCTTCTGCTGTGGGTGCTGCGATTCCCGGTACTCGGGAGGGGGCTGAAATGAAGTGCCAGTAATGGTCCCATTTCGGCCTCCTCCAGAGACAAGTCGGCCGCTGTGCTATTGCGCAGTGGCTGATGCCTGTGGACGGTGAGCGTGGGTGGCTCGCCGTCCGATACCAGGCTGAGTCGACGACGCGTTGTGCTTCACGCGCGCCTCAAGGAGCCGTCAGCACCAGAGACGGGGCCCCATAGGGTCGGTGCCTGCTAGGGTTGCGGAATTTGTTCGAAAGAGTTACCGCGGCCCTGGTACGCAAAGGGCACATGGAGGAGCACGGGTGGGTTTTAGTCAGTAAAAGTCTGACACTCCCTACCGCTCCACCCAGGGCGGGAGGGGTCATTTGATGATTTCCCATCCAAAAAAAAAAAAAAGGATGCTCTCACTCCTTGTAAAAAAAAAATCGAAATCAAGATTTTGACTGATCTTGAATTTTAACTCGAAAATTTGTTTAACAAAATCTGTGCGAGTTCATTTTCTCAAATTAAAAACAAAATGAAAAGCCATTTAAAAAAGTACGGTCACCATAGCGAACAAGGACGCTAACGCGAACGTCTCTGGCACTTTTCTTTTTTCAAACCAGAGCGAAGGCGCAGGACTTGTCGCCGTGTCCGTTTAATTGGTATCCGAACGCATCCGCTAATTGTGGTGAAGTATCGGGCGACACTAGCGCCGCGTCGCGCATTCACCTGTCGGCGACGAAGGAACACGCCGCCGGCAAACCAAATTACTCGAACGCGGTCACGACTAGCCAAAGTTCTTTTTGTCTTTTTTTTTGTTTTAAGGAATTCTCGAAACGACTGTGTCCTGTTTTCTAAGAAATAAATGATCAATAGATGCTAACTTCTACATTTACTACCACCTTTTTCTGAAAATAAATGTATTGTGAAGGTTTACCATGCTCAGTCAGAGTAGGAAGGTCTTTATCCAATGGAATGAAGTCCTTAAAAGGTTGACTTCCATTAATTTGCACAACGTCAAACTATAATGGGACTTGACAGGCTTCAGAATCTATTGTTTACTTATAAAAATTTATTAGACGTTCACACTTTGAAGCGGACATATTTTATATAGATTTATGGAATAGCCTACTTAAATCTAAGACGATCCTTATACCTTACTAAGAGACCTCTTCAATCTCCAACTAACATACGGCCAGACATAAAACGTCGCAGGCCTCTTCATCCGCCCCTCGCGTTGGATATAAATTGACTTATTTTAAATCTAATACTCGGTACTGGAGATCAATCAATTATATACGATGAGGCAAAACATAGTCCAATAAAAACTTCTACGTGATTAGATTGGAAGTATTGGAGAGGAAGCCTTTGATATTTTTATATAAAAATGTTATTTATATGTTATAGATGCGGACGTAAGGGAGTCAAAGCTGACGACGGTTCATCTATCAAACGTTTGACCGTATAAGGCGAGCGGCGCGCCGCGCGGATGACACACCAGAGACAACGTTTGATTGACTTGTAACTTTTTATTTTTTGTTGTAACGCTCGCTAATAAGCTATGTTCCCGCCGTTAAGGCAGCGTTCGGATACGCGGATGAACGGAACGTATCCTGCTGAATCGGGATTACATGTTTCTTTCATCTAATCGCGAAGAACTGCACAGCTGATTACAGGAGGTTCCAACGCTTAGCTAATCTTGAAATACAATTCCACTTGAAAGCAAGATAACAAAACGCACACCTGCAAGCAAGCAACCAACCTTTTTTAAGAATTTCAGTTGCAATATTGCACCTGCACCCTGGGTGCATCAAGGGTACAGGTGGTCCAGGCATATTGCTACTGAACTTCCTAAAAAAACTTTTTTACAAAAATACAACCGGCTTCCAAATAAAAAAAGAACCATCGAAATCGGTTATTAATTATTTTATTTTATTATATTTTGTTTGGAAAAGTTACAGCTAATAAAACTCATGCTTACTTATTCTAATAAGATGAAGACCAATTACAATTGGCGAAAATATCCCTGAACATAAAAATAAAAATGAGTTTGTTTTTTTTTTATGTTGGTTAAAAAGTCATTTACCCATTTTTTTCGACAGTTAAATATTTCGCCATTGCTTGATTTAAGGAATAAATCCGGCTATGTGAATCCGATCGCATCGACAATATTAAATTTAAAAACGCTAATAAATTAAAATGGCGAGACACGTAGTTAACGGATGCTTGGATGAATTTTTCCAACGGGAAAACACGTTCCTGTAGGCTCTTTTATTTTTTGTAACGCGGTAATGAAATAGGAAATTCCATTGAATTAGTCGTCACATTTTTCAAATACAATATCAGAAAAAGTTCATCTCATACATTGCTTGAGTTGAGAAGAACATGACTGGTTAAAGCAGCAATAGCTGTTCTGCAACTTCAAATATTTGATTTTATAAAAGCCCTTTAGTAATAAGGAAACTGGTACTTCGAGGAATAAAAACACCAAATTAATATACTCGTATCTAAATGTAACTTTTCACCGCATGGTGCTGATGTTTCCATCATATACTTAATCTCGTTTATCTCTTTCAATGCTTGCAGGCAAATTTATCACAATCTAGATTATTTATGTGATTCGAATGACTTTCCCTGAGAAGACTACATCGCTTATAGTTATCTGTGACAAGCCCTAAACTGCTAGTACAATGATATCCCTTCCTCCTCCATTAAACATTCGTCCATTAACCTTAGCAACTTATACGATACAGTCCTCTATCCCATCCAAGATTGGTAGAACAAACCCTCAATTTGGCTCACATGATTTAAAATGCTCACACAATCCGATTCTGTCTGGGCAGACGTGTAACAGCGCAAATAACAGCCTTATAGAGTGAAATGGTCGAGTTAGCAGACCATAGACTAGGCTAAGGACATATTGTTAGTGTTTGTATGATGGAGGCTCATCAGAAAACAAAGTGTCGGTCTTGCGGACCCATGGTGGAGTATCCGCGTTGTAACGAGCGTCAAATACATGCGATTTATGTATCTTCAAGCGCCTTATTGGGATGGCTCGAGTTTCAGGTGGGCCGTTTTAAGGCGTCAATATCGCTTAGATTGGAGGTTTTGACGGACCCAATGTTTGCGTTTCTAATAGAAAAGGTACAGCTCTATTGTCATAAAATGCTTTCATTATAAAACGTTCTAGAATCTATACACTCGTAATTCAAATATCTATTTGAGGATTCTGTTTAAATAATATCGTAATTTCTTCTTAACAGAGAGTTGGAGTGCGAGAAGACTCCTCCATTTTCTAATTTAACTGGAATATAATAAGGTATCCGTAGAATAGAGACTGATTAACTAAAAGTTCAAATGACAGGTCTACTTGTGCCAAAAATCAGTAAATAGGTACTTACATTTAACACTAAAAGATGACGTATTTAAAGCAAAATAAACGTGTCCAATATTTTTCGATAATCTAACTGGCGGAATAAATAAAATCATATTTTTTTTACTCAGACAAAATCCCTATTCTACTCATTTTTACACGTACACGCAACTCTTTCGCAATCTGTCAAAAATGCCTCAATATCCAAACATTTTTGACAGATTGCGAATTTGCGACTGACATTCGATTGCGAACGTTGGTTAAAAAAAATAGTAGGATTGATACTCTGACACAGAACACTGTATCTATTTCATTTCAACTTCTTACGCATGACGTGCAATTAGCTCCGAATTTATCCAAAATTATTATTTCTGTCAGTGCACATTACGGTTATTAGTTTCCGCAGTAATCCTACGCGGCAGTGTTACAGGTCAATCCACATTTATTACACACGAAATGGTCGCGCGTTGAAATAGTTGTTCAATTGCGCAAGATTCTGCGAATATCATGTTGGATTAAATCACTGTTAATGATCTGGTAATCAAATGATTTCGATAGCGAGACAATAAGCGTAGAATTTCATTTCGGTCGTTGCGTGATGGCTTCTATTATAGCATTTCTGTTTGAAAAAGGATCGTTAGTTAGTTTTGTGGTTGCGGGCGCTGCGGCTTTGCAAATTCCCGTTCTTTTTACAACGGAAGCAGAAATTCTTTTCTATGTAGCTTTGTCGCACCTTCGGTTAGATAGTGTGCGCTGTATTCAGTTTAAACATTCTCTTATTTACCTTGAGCTGTCATCCAATTAGAACTACAGCCCCAACTTTAGAATATCGACTAATTTCTCACACATTTTTGTCATTTACTTATTCATACAATTCCAATTACTTTAATTGACGCCTTTAAGGTAATGGATGCCGAAGTGTTAGATCCAGTAGCATACCGTTTTAAATAGATAATAAGCTCTCATTATTTCATAAGCAGCATGTACACACGAAGTGGCCACATTTTCATAGTAATATTCTATGAAATGATTACATTTTTATACCGGGAGGACTTGTCCCGGCGACTCAGCGTTCCCTTAGTTTTATGTTAATAGAATGTAATGCACAAGGATGGGTGATTATCGCGGGCAGTAATCGTTCTTAGTGGGAACTATTCGGCGCGCGCAATCCGCTCAGGGCTGAGACTTGTCTCTGGTTTAAGCTGTTGTCTATGGCGCTAGGGTTTCGCTCGTGTTTTGAATATTTAAGTTGATTATCTTTTGTGCAATGTCTTGTTCAATTAACATCTTAGCTGTGCAGTTTAGTGTCAGGTTACTAGCTTTTAGTTTAAAGTTACGCCACTATCTGCAAAATAAGCAAAGCTGAACATGTTCTTATTGAATGTGCCTTTTTCGAATTGCCAAACTATTACTATGCTAAGTAAAACGTCAAGGTGAAAAGTCAACGATTTCATAAGTAAATGGCACCTTTTGTAGTTCGAACTAAAACTACATTCAATGAATACAGAAACAGATCCTTCAAAAAGGGAATAAACTACTATTGATTTCAAGTCAGCTTAAATTCAAACAAATAATTGAAATGAATGGGCCAACTAGCTATTGATTCATATTTTTAAGTCATAATATAAATTTAAAAAAGTATAATTTTAATATTTGGGTGTTTTTGTCTCCAAAAAATTTAATTATTAATAAATATAGTTTTTTGGACACACAAAAACACCCAACTGCCAAATGCCCTTCCCTTCAGCTGGCAACCCTGCGTGGTACACCTCGGGTGCGTGCGCGCACGCGCGTTACGGCGCCGTTTTGAGAGCCATTAACGCGATCACTGACTAATCGGCATTTACAGGAATTTCATGCGATTTGCCGAGCGACTGTAACTGACACTTAACAGCGATACTTGAAGTTTCTGGAGATGTTATCTCGCAATTGATGTGGACACACGCGGCTGGCAACACTTGATCTACTGTTGATTGGTTCGCTGTGTGAATTCAATGTTTTATTTGCCACATCTGGTCTGCAAGTAGTCTGGTTTTAAGGCATCAGGCCGCCTTAAAGCTTTTATGTTGTTGCATAAAGTTAATACATGAACAGAACTCCAACATAATTATGTATGTAGTTTGAAAGGCTGACCAAAATATTCTGAACCAACGAAAAAGTCTTCGATTAAGGAGTAACTGAGGTTGGAATAGATGTAACGACTTTTAAAGCCATGAAGTGGGAAAAAGGTTGAAAGTGACGAATTGAGCAAAATATCTTCTTACAAAGAAAAATATATTGATAATGACACAAGTCACACAGATCACAAGTATTGTTTATTCCATCAAATCGAATAGAAAGCTGTGGGCACTCCTAATGAAGTCCGCAAATATCACAATACTGCAAGCTCGATCGCGGCTTATCGATACCCTGAATTTCAATAGTGCAACGAGAAATGTTATTAGATTTTACGCTGTTGACATTTACGCGAATAGGCAGGTGAAAACAAGAAGTTATGATTCCAGTAACTATTTCAGGTTATCTATGTAAATCTGTTACTAGAATTTGTGTACAGGTGTCTTGTTCCAAAGGTAACCTTACGCTGTGCAGTTGCGGAATTGACGCTGTTCGGCTATTGGCAATGTTTAGACAACATGATGAGGTAGATATAAAGGGTAGGTAGGGTTAGGTATGGTTAAAGTTTGAATAAAAAGAAATACTACAATACAATTTTCATTTTTGGTGATCGTTAAAATTGGAGGTCCGTTAAGAGCCGATTTAAAGAGACCCAAAATGGGGACCTATCCAAATCTAACATTGCATGTCATAGAATCTCTTGTACCATAGCGTGCCTTAAGCCCACACCACCACAAAACTCCGAGCAACTTTTATCTTCACCAGAATAATTTCCGCACTACAGTCTAACACTAAACTGCTACAAAAACGGGCTCCTAAAGCTATCAGTCGTAACCCTACACGTTCTTGTTCCGGATTAACGTTTAGGTCTCGTCTTTAAATCGCTACCAGTATTTATTAGTCATGTCGCTAAGCGAGGGGACAAGGGCGCACCTCGGGTAAATCACCTGCGAGCCTGCTAGCCCAGCTAGAGCCTCGTTTACATGGTACCAAAGCCACTTTTGGTGTGACCACCCATAAATGGTTTAACAAAGAAGGGGAATTGTTTTAGTGTAAGGTGACTGTTTTTTGGTCCCGTTTTGGTAGAGGTTAATGTTGCTAAACTGGTAAATAGTAGGTAGATAATGGGTGTCGCGATGAGGAGGGGTAGGCTGGGATTATATTAATCGCTTGTTGTTGCAGAAATCTGACGCAAAACTTACTCAAACTTCAGTATCTGCATCAAACTGATATTTCGGAAGGTCCTTCTAATCTCCGAAGTTAAAAAGACTAGCGAAAGTTGTATTTAAATTGAAAAACAAGCTTTAGCAGTCTTCGTCAGCCAATCCAATCACCATGTGTCTAGCACGCAGTAACGAGGCCCGCTAATCGCACGTCCGAACGACACATCTGTACGTCTCCGGAACGCATTCGATCACTGCCGCACCAATCCCACATAGTTAGCGACTTAGCGCGCATTTTACTGCCAATGAAATGGGATTTAGATGTTTTTGACGCTCTCTGTGGTGTATTAATGTTCTGCTGACTATCATAATCTGCTTAACCTTGTAAGGGGGCGGCTTCCAGTCTACGTTGGAGCTGAATAAGTACCAGTCCTTGTCGGGCCGTTCGGTCTTTTGACTGTAAGACCTGCTTCTGATCTAAGAAAGATAAGCGGAACCAATGATTAGTCACGCTTTTCGAGACACGGAAGGGTGTTAGAATGATGTTTATGGTCTCACTCTCAAGCGCATTTTGTCGGGTTATTGCCACAGAAATTTATGGGACAGTCGATTATTTTTTTAGTTGTTTATAATTATGAGTACAATGAACGAACCCCATCTGATGACTATAATACTAGAATGTAACTGTGCAAAAGACTTTTTACAGAGAAGACACCAGCCTGAGGTAACTATAGAATGAAAATTATACAAAATTCTGTCGTCATGTGAGCCGAGCATGCACTAACAAGGCGCGCTAATCGGGCGTCGGAGCGACACATCGCGCGTCGCGTGCGCTCGGTCGATCACTGCCGCACAAATCTTACATTGTTAGTGCGCATTTTTACTTCGACGCTACGAGATGCATCTTCGTTGGTGCTAGTTGAGGTTTTTTGTATGTAAGGATGTTTTAATTATGGTTAGCGCAGAAGAATTGAGGTCTGGGAAGAAAATAATAAGCTATGCACAAAACGGTGTATTATTTTTCAATCTAAATTGAAAATGCAAGCCTTTGTAACTCGATGTTCAAAGGTACCACAGTACTACTCAAGGACCATATTGGCCGCTGCCTTTGAGTAACAGAATCACTTTTAACATTTGAAAACCTCAGACACGATCCACAAAATCACATTCAAACGACATTCACACTCGAAGAGCCAACATACGTTCGACCCGACGACCGCCGCAAGCGCAGTAATTGACGACCATTTGACAAGCGTTGTCGCGCCCAAAGCGGCCCCAAATAGGTAAAACTCGAAATGTCAGTGACAAAACGGCCCGGACACGTCGCTCAACTTAATTGGCTATTAGCTAATGAGATTGTAAGATAGTTATCTGGTCGGCGACGCAAAGCGAATATCGCTTATATCGAAAGCGCTCCGTTAGGTGCCTGACGATGACAGTCGGCAGGCGACAAGACGAAAGGGATTTACCGAGATACGATGTGCGAATGTACCTACTGAGAGGTTGATAACAGATCCTTGTAAGGCCTAGACTGAGGATGAGGGGTCACGGTATTCCTAGATGTTGGTAGTAAATTATAGTAACAGTTTATCGGTTGGACTCTTGGCTAATTAACACGGCTCGTCTTTAGTCCTATCAGTCAGTCGTACATATACGCTTTCGATATTAATCTGTGGCAGATTTATTGACAGCCCTTTTAGCTTTAGGTAGGTACTATGCACACATTTTCAACTTATTGCGAATCTGTGGGCTGCATTATCAATTAAACTTAGCCAGTCTCAAACTAACGTCGAATCCAGTCAACAGAAAATATCTCAATTTGCTAAATAAAAGCATTGTTCGTTTTCCATTAGTGCTTAGGTGCTCACTTAATGAACTGTTGGCACAATCCTTGGTTAATCTCGAGCGTACAACGGTCCCGTGTAAAGAAATCCGTACACGTTCGGCCGACCTGTCTCTTGAACCCGGGCCCTTTCGAGCGAAGCGTTAATTTCGCAGAAACGCTCGGTTACATGTCGCTATGACCTTTAGAGGTAGGCAGAAGATTTAGCGCTATTTATTTTGTGCTTTGTTCACTGTGTAATCAGTATTTCCGTTGTGAGGAAAATCTTTTGCAATTAGCTCTCTGGCCTTTGGGATGTGTTATATGAAAGTCTTTTCTTTCGTTGATCAGCAGATTTTTTTTTTACAACCTACTTACAAAAAATAAATCATTTATCATTTATAGCCAATCTAAAAAAAATAAACTGCCTAATTATGCAGCTTATTTTTTTAGTTTATAATTATAAAACCAATTATTTTGGCAGAAAACCCATGAGTGTGTGATTTTCGCAAGCGGTCCGATCAAAGTGCTTAATTTCAATTCGGTCGTCAGAAAGCATCTTCGTCGCAGATTCTGCGGCCAATATTGCGGCCACAACCACGAGTGAGAGAAATATAGTGGGCGAGGTCCCTATATTAAAAAGAACATTCTACCCGTGAACAAGTATCTGAACTGTATAACCTGAATTTAATTTTACCGAGTCGTTCAGACCTATACAAAGCTTCAAGCAGTTACAACCCAAAAGCAAAACATAAAACAGCCACCACGTTCTAAATATTCCCCTCCACACAAAAGCACACACAACCGCTGACAAATGAATCTCTTTCACGTTCCGAACAGGAGTCTTATAAAATCTAATGCAAGTGGTACTGCGATATTAGTCAGGGAACGAACTCCTGCGCACGTGCCTCAGAAACAAAAGGTGAATGATAGCGGCAATAGCCGCGCCGGCTCAGGGAATCAACCACGGCGGGATACACACGGGGTGATTTGTGACTGTGAATACGGTGGCAGTAATAAACATGGCCCTTTACTGTCTGTAGGGCTTTTGAGCGCAGCGGGAGGACTTTATGTGTATTCTACAGGAGCCAGTGTGCGATAGTATCATGACTCGATGATATCTCGATGAACATTGTTCTTTCTACAAAGAGCAGCATAAAGTGTCTCGAGGGATTTTGTATGCTGAACTATCAAATCAAGAGTATGAATTCAGAAATATTAATAATCTTTAGTGTTCTTGATAAACCTTCGCTAGAGGATGAGTACCATTTCTTTATCTTCCTGCTGTTGTTACTGTTCTAGGTCATCTAACGTATTTTCGAAAACTTCTCAATGCAAGTGTGTATTTGTCAACTCACTAAATTTTCAAAAAGGTATTTTGAAAGGGTATTTTGTCTTTATACTATCGTGCAGTCACCTGCGATGTGTCCCGACTATAACAACAGAAGCCAGCAAAATTCCTCCCGTATGTTCCGCCCTTTATTCGCTGACGTGATACTAATGGCACCACCCGACGATGCCCGCGATTTAATGTCGTGAACACCGCCGTCGGCTCAGCGAGTCCGTATGTCTCAGTCTTTAGTTCCTTACAAAGTGTAGATTAAGCTTTAGAATTGAAAATGCGCGGGAGTGCGGTTCTGCCACTTAATTTATGACGTCTTTGGTCCGTTTCTAAGTGGTATAGGTTTGTAAGGTAGATTTGTTATTGTACTTGGTGTAAAAATGTCTTATTGGAAAACTATAGGTAGCCACAGACGCAACTGCACTATAAAAGTAGTAGATAAAAAGTATCATGAGCAATCATTCTAAATATGAGGAACAACCGGTAGCAACCGACAAACGAGTATCCCGCAGATATTACAAAACCTACCTACTAAACAAAATTGTTTAAACACTACCCAGTTTTAGTGTTCCATAAGCTCTAAGTAGGTACAATACAAAATTTCAATAAAATTCCTTGCAATTTCCACCTAAACAGAACGCGGACAAGCCTTCCATTTTCTTAAAACAAACAATAAATTCAATTCGCACAATTATCGCGTGATCGACCGTTGTTCCCCTGCATTAGCATGTGGCCACATCACGAACTATTAAATCAGGCACAATGTGCAACTACCGTCATCGCTATCTACAGCGAGGCGCGAACGACCCAGTTCGGCGCGTGCGCACATAGATCAACTGATTAATGACAGACCACCAGGTTGGAGGAAATTTTGTTACAGGATTTATAATTGGCGAGTTATCTGCGACTTGGATGCAAAATGAAACGTCTTAGCTGAACCTCTGGCATTAACACTAGAACCTTTATAGATTATATAATTAAAATACTCTGGCTTTCAGCCAGACACAGGCAGAACTTAGATGATCCTATTTAAATCCGATTTCGATGTCTCGAATCGGCTTAAACTATGTTAGAAATACATATGTATCTAAAGATAAATTACGTCAAGTCTCTTTTGAGTAAAAGATATGTCATGAATTCTTAATATCATCATCCCTTGGGGATCACCGACAGTTTAGATACTTTGGCTTATCCACCTCATGGAATGTAAGCGATTCGTGCCAGCTAGTATTATCATCCACCTCCAGTAGCATTGTATTTATTAATAACGACTAAAAGCATTGTCTGTTCATCTTCTATTATCAAGACCACAGATTATCGATACGTCGTTTCTACGTAGCCAGCTAATCTTTGGCTCACGACGTAAGTCAGCGGGACCGATACCATCGGCACGAGCGATGCATCGCCGCAGTTTACGAGCCTACCCGCCAGATTGCGGCCACGGGGCTTTTTATACAACCAGCATTTGAGCCTCTTTATCTATGTACTTGTCCGTTTCTATGGATTCCTGGTAGCGATTCTCTGCAGTCCTTAATGGTTTGGCGTAGGTATGCTACAGATGTGGTATAATGATTTTTGTTTTGATATTTATCCTGCCTACCTTGTTAGAATCTTTAGTAATAAGGTAAGGGGTTTTGCAGGAGAATAATTTGTGATTGTAGAGAGAATCCTGGTATTAAAGAGCTTCTTTGGGGGGATCAAATCAAGCGGTGCCCTGAGAAAGGCCTTTGATTAATTGATTGATAAAAGCTGCCATCTAAACATTTTAAACGACACCGGAAGATTACGAACGAGCTATTACTAAACAGATACCAAAAGAACAACTATTACGATTACGGACAATAAAACTGCAAGTAACTACCCACATTTCGCACAAAAAAAAAACTGGTAGGTACTTCAACCTACATGACAAGATCAAAAGCAAACATCAAAGTCGGCGCAATTTTGGTAGCAAACACGCAAACACCATACGAGGAAGCTCAATTTCAGTACAAACACTATATAAGGAAACAAAAGATTTGCCAAATAGACAGAGAAGGCATAAAGCTACGGAGGTGGGCGGAAATCTCCGAATCTCCGCTGTAAGGCGCATGCAAATAGCTGTACAACAATATTTATGAACTGTGCGGCTAAATGTTAATAGGAGTTGACATGCTTAGATAGGGACTGGTGAAAGAATGAGCTATGCTGTATAGAAATCTAGTTATATGGGCTTGCTTTTTGATATGCAGTTTCAACACAAAGTAAATGGTAGTATTTATTATGAAAGAAAAATTAATTTTCAATCAGCTCATAACTAGATAATTACGTAGCTTTATCGGTTTATGTCTATCCGGACCTGTGGCTCCTTAGGATATTTTTTATAAATAAGAAGAAAAATCTCAAAACTAACAGTAACTTTAGTAACTCAAGGCTGTTTTTAAAGTCAAATATTTTTTTGTTCTGTTGTGTATCTATTGTTCTAAGGATTTTTTTTTGTTTATTTGTACCGAATAAGCTCCGAAACTACTGGACCGATGATAACCATTTTTTCACCAATAGTAGTCTACATTACCAGCGATTAACAGCGATTTAAGCTATATTTGATCCCCGTATTCTCATGCGAACGGGAGAACTAAGCGGGTGAAACCGCGGGGTGCTGCTAGAGTACAAACACTCAGCTAAAAATTATCTGCTCAAATGTTTTTATTGTAACAAATGTTTTTCACCGCTTAAGAAAAAGAGTGCAAATGTAAATTTAGCTAGCTACTATTCTTTTTATTCCATTAGGCTCGCATTTGTTCACCTGAAGGCAAGCGATGATGTGGTCGACTACGGAGCCTGAGTTGTGTCCATCAGGAAACAGATTCCGGCAAGTAATTCCACTCCTTTAGCTGTACGCACAGCAAAACTGTTCCCAAAACGTTTCCCCAAAAACCCCTGACAAACGTACAACACTAACCGCAATTAAATCCAAACATTCTACCCCAACAACTAAGAACCAAACCAAACAGCATAAATAGTTCCATTTAAGTAAATAAGTAAACTAAATGAGAATAAAATATCATCGCACACGTCTTAGGTATGCAAATGGGGCGGTGCGCGGGCGCATTAAAATTCAAGATGGCGGAAGCGCACGCGAGGTCGCGGGGTCGCCAGTACTGCCACGCGCCATTGTCCAGGCTACCGAGTAGGGCAGCACCTATTAATGTGATACCAGGATATATCCTAGGAATATTATTTACTAGCTGCTGCCCGCAGCTTCGCCCGCGTGAATGTCGGAAATTATCCCAAGGGAACATAATCCCGGGATGAAAAGAATCCTATGTTACTTCTAATACCTCCAAGAATATGTGTACAAAGTTTCATGATAATCGGTTGAGTAGTTTTCGCGTGAAAGCGTAACAAACAAACTTACATTCACATTTATATATTAGTAAGTATAGATTTTAGTACGGAGACTGACAGCTAATACAAACAGACATAATAGGAAATCGTAGTCACCACAAACCCAATTACAAATCCTCACGTATAGACATACAATAATAATGTATGGTGTGAGCGCAAAAACACATCGCCGTAACTAAAGTAAGAAGCAACACAAATACTTGGTTTACAATTATATGACTGAAATAATAGAGAAAATAATAATAAAATAGAAACAAATAATATAACCTCCTGGCCGAATTCACACTAATTGTGAAAGGATCAATATCATATTCCTTGCAAATATTATTGAAATTTCTGCTACAATAGGGATGTTACCCGAGTAAAAAATATATGATTGTTTAGTCCGTCAATTAGATTATAGAAAAATATTGGACAAGTATTTTTTCCTTTATCAAATCTATAAAAACTGACGAAGATAAAAAGCATCAAAGATCAGGAGTGGGAGCGTGTGACGTCACTGCCGGTAAAAATTGTAGCGAGTAGTGACGTCACACGAGTTTTTTACGCACTGTATCATCTTCATTTTTTGTTTATGTGAAAAAAGAAAAAATACGTGCCCAATATTTTTTGGAAACCTATCAGACGGTCTAATCAGAATTTTTTAGTTAACTACCCTATTATATGTTAAGTGTTTTTGTTACTCTGGCACGGACATGGCTATTTGATTAAATTTGACAAACAGTTTATGTGCCGGATTCTGTAAAACGAATAACCTGAAGTGGAATGAGCATGAAGTGAGCTGTGATACCAACTGATGACAGTGATTGATAGCTCACTTCATCACATATCTTAATCCCGGTAAATGACAAGGCTTTGGAGACTGTGGGGGGGGGAGTAGAAGCTGAGAGACAGGGGAATACTCATCCAGGCCGCTCAACCCAGCCCCTGGTAGTTTGTGATTCGTACCGAGTTGTGCAAAAAAACTACCAGGAAACCAGAATCATAAACAAATAAAATTGCTGGGCTGGAATCATGAACGTCAAATACTATCAAACAATTCGGAGACCAGAAAAATGAAAAAGCAACATTCCAGGGCAGAAACCATCTCGGAGGTGGACCGCAGCGGTCTTTGTTTCCGCTGTGGTCAGCCCGGTCATCGGGCCGGCTCGTGCGAGGCCACGCCGCACTGCAGTGCATGTGCGGCTGTTGGCAAGCCGGCCGAGCACTGGGCTGGGGGAAGGGCCTGCGCGCCATCCGCCCCGACCAAGGGCAAGAGGTCCGCCGCCGCCGCCGCCTCTGCCGCCGCCGCGGCTTCCGTCGCCGCTTCTGCCGCTTCTGCTGCGGGTGCTGCGACTCCCAACGCTCGGGAGGGTGCTGAGATGGAGTGCCAGTAATGGTCCCATTTCGGCCCCCTCCAGAGACAAGTCGGCCGCTGTGCTATTGCGCAGTGGCTGATGCCTGGGGACGGTGAGCGTGGGTGGCTCGCCGTCCGATACCAGGTTGAGCCGACGACGCGTTGTATTCCACGCGCGCCGAAGGAGCCGTCAGCACCAACGACGGGACCCCATAGGGTCGGTGCCTGCTAGGGTTGCGGAATTTGTTCGAAAGAGTTACCGCGGCCCTGGAACGCATAGGGCACAAGAAGGATCACGGGTGGGTTTTAGTCAGTAAAAGTCTGACACTCCCTATCGCTCCACCCAGGGCGGGAGGGGTCATTTGATGATTTCCCATCCAGAAAAAAAAAAAGGGCAGAAACCATGACAGGTAAAGTCTCAAAAAATACAGGTGGGCAGAATCATGAAGAAAATTTCCTTTATTTACTCGGGCGAAACCGCTAGTAAAGACTAGTATGTACTTTATTATGCGATAGTGGCAACCAATTTGTCCTTGCCAGTATGAAATTAAATGTTATCAGTCAATGGAATTGTGTGGTGTGTGGTCTCGGTTATGAATGGAACCGTTCCGTCACCGGAGAGTTGATTAGTGAAGCTAGATATGAGTATTAACAGTAGCGCGGGCCTGACACTGAGCTCTAAGATTACTTATTTTGAAATAGGTCGGCTTAAGATGAGACCAAAAATATTTTCGATCCGCCGAAATATTTCCTATAAATCTTATGGTGGTTTATAGCGGATGGATGGGGTTAATCAAATCACCAAATTTATAAGCATGAAACAATAAAATGAACTAGCTGACCCACGCAAATTCGTCTGCGTCACATAAGAGAGAAAAAAAGACGTTTTGCATTTATTTTCATTGATGCTCCGCTCCTATTGGTCGTAGCGTGATGTTATATAGCCTAAAGTCAACTTCGATAAATGTGCTATGCAAGAATAAAAGAAAACAACTTAAACCAGTCCGTACGAAACAAACAAACTCTCCAGCTTTATAATATGTATTACTAAATATTGATTTGTACTGAAAGTTATATCTGGTTTCGGTAACACATACACTAGTAAGACGCCTAAATATGTTTACACTGTTGGATTTTTGAACTCTTCGCTTTGACCGAACGTTGTTTTTGAATGTTAACAGTTTGAAAGCCAGTGCATAAAACCATCGAGGAAACTCCTACGTTTTCATCAACACGATCTTTTTTATCACATGTTTGTGACGTCTGGCGTACGGGATAAGCTTTAGTTTGTCACAGATACATATCGAAAACAAAAATATCCAGTGTAAACCAAACTACCAAAACACTGTTTTCAAAAACTGTCCTTATATTTAATTACGGACAGTCCTGTTTCCTACAAACTCGTATGCCCACTACTGATATCTTCTCACGATCCGCTAAATCGCGCGGTACAATAGCGGTGGTTCAGTACGCTTAAAACAAAGTAGATTCACAGCTTACACAATGTGTGGCGCACAGTTAGATGATTATTTATGGACCATTTATATAGGTCAGTTACCTGCTGTCCTGGAGCCGGTTTTGGTCAGTTTTCTAGTAAAACAATGTAAGGGTACAGCTTCATCTCATCTTCATCTAAAGAATAAATATCTTATTTCTTGGCAAACGTGCTGCATCGTCAACCACACCATCGCTTACCATCAGGTGCGGTAGTGGTCAAACGCGAACCTACTTAATAATTTTCAAAATTTTCTCAAGTTATACCTGATTTTAAACATTAGAATCAAACTAATGGGATTTTTTAGACTACATATTTTCTTGGCAAAGGAATTTATGAGTAAATAAGATTTGTAACGCGACTCCTAGGTAAATATTTATTCAAAATACCGCAGTTTTTTTTTATAATAACTTTCTCTTTGAGTTTTTTTTTTTTATATAGAGTTATATTACCATGACATTTTTTTGTGCCAATTTGAAATTAATTTCAATTGTGTAACTACTTTGAGCTACTCCTGAGAAAACTGGCCTTAAAAACAGACATGGAACCACAGACTGTGGTTCCACGTCTGAGGTGAGGTGCCTACTGAACTTCAAAAATGGAATTACGGGATGAAAAAACAAGAAATAATGAATTCAGAATTTATTGAACTATCCTAAGTACAGACAACGAAACTAGCTACTGCTAAAAAAAAAAACAAATATGTCATATAAACTTTGCTTAGCCTACCATAATTATAACAGTAATATCAACAGCAATCACAATGCGACGAAAAATCAAATAAAGCGCATATTATTTAAAAATAAGCCTCAAGCATGCAGTGTTAGGGATATGAACAGAGTTTAAAAAAATAGAGGTGCCTACTTTTTATATATAAAATACCTCCTTGCGCTAAAATTACAAATTCAGTCTATGCACATATTCTACGACCCGAAAGATTTTGAAAAAACAACCTTTTTGAATATTGTTGAATATTTTTAATTAAAAAGTTTTCCATTGACTGTGTGCTATGCCATTATCCTACTGTACTTACAAAGTTACAAATGAATATTTAAGAAAGAAAATAAAATCTTTTTCACTCTTTCTTTCTCTATGAGAAAATAGGCTGTCGCCCACAAATTCAGTCTTTTAGATTTTTCAGGAATGTATGATTATTGTTATCATACTGTTTTATTTTTATAGGCACCTCTATCTTTTTAATGCTTTGTGGATACGGCATATAATTCGAGACGAAACACAGACATTATCATGAACCCATAAACGCTCACCGCGAAACATAATCTAGATAGATACTACATGAAATACACAAAATAAAAGTTTTAAACATTAAAAGACACATTGCATACTGTTCCCCGGTGACATTAAGTATTGCCGAAAGGCAAAAAAAAAAATTAAAAAAAAACAGTGTTGACTACTTGACTACATCTCTTAAACGTCAAATACTTTTTACTGAAAATGTGTTCAGTGTGCCTAAATAGTTGTAGAAGCGTTCCTAATTAATGTATCGAAAATATTTTTAATGATTTACTACCTAAAATCCGCACTCTTTTCCTTTCAGGGGAAGTAATACCAAAGTCTAACTTTATACGGTCCGTCACAGCGAGAATTTATGCTCGAGTAGTTTGTGTCATGCAGCAAATCGCTTGACGACTTTTAAACTAAAAGTGACGTCACAAGCTGCCAGTCCGAAACTTAGGTAAGCTTTATTTTTTTATTGATTTGATGAAAAACCAATATTTATTTCTAATAAAAAACACGGACGTTATTGTTTTTATTAATCCACAAAACTTCACCACAATGGTGGATCAAAAGATTTTATCCCCTGTATTCATCCAAGTTTAAATTCACTTCTTTGAAACAAAAAAACGATCATAATAAGTACCTATAATTATAATACCGAATATCGACGCCATTTTTCTATTTTTTTTCGAATTTGCATATCTGTCGTTATCTGTCAAATAATCCTCAAACTCCATACATTTTTGACAGATTGCGAATGTGAAGTTGCTTAAAAATTAGTAGAATTGGCCTTCAGTTTAAAAAAAAAAATGTCAAAAGGTTGAGCGATTAAAGTTCCTTTTCGTCAAGAAATTGAGCGATTGCGTGTACACTATCTTTGACCTTCGACCTGAAGTAGCTACTAAACAAGGCTGAGAGGACTATAGAAAAAATGAACACTAATTTTAATACGAACATCAGTTTATACGTATCCGATTTGGCCAGCTCGCTCCGTAACGCCACCTGGGGACAAATATTGATTACATTTAAATATATATCAAAATAAATTAAAAAGTATTTATAAGTTAGGTGACATTTTTAAGGACAGATCATATACAAAATAATTTCTTATAAACAGTTATACTTAATAACTGAACTATTAGACCAGGGTAGAAGCCTTTAAAAATAATAAAAAGTGAAATAAAATAATAGTAGGATAAAACCCATTAGAAAAGGAGGAGAATATTATAAAAATGAAAGGAAAAATAATTTACGGGCGATCTGAGGTCGGGAAGGGGAGGGGGGTGAGTTTTTAAGGGTAAAAAACGGTTTATCTCGATTTCCGGCAAAACTAAAAGCCCTATGGAAAAAAGTCAAATGGCAAAGTTGTAGGTAATAAAAAGATCTAAAACTTTTGTACTTACACTTTTTTCACATAACCTCAAAATTCATGAGAAAAATTCAAAAAACCAAGTTTTTGGTTTTTTATTTTTATCTTTTACAAAATTATTTTTTTTGTCACGAAATTTGGTGAAAACTTACCTTTTTATGTCCCAAATACGCTGTAATTTATTTGATTAGAAATATTTATTTTTTCGCCTTATTTTGAATTAATATCGAAAAAGCACCCTAATTTTCAATCAAAAATTCACCCGTCAAAATATCAGCTTTTTTCAAAAAGTTGGTATGCTTTCTGTTCGTTGAAATCTCTACTTTCCGATGGTGAAAAAAAATATATACGTTACTATAGTAAATCTTCTCAAAAAATGCAAAAAATCGAAAAAACTCGAATCGATTTTTTTTAAATTATTATTTACAATTTTGGTCTATTTATTAAAATTTACACTTTAATTACTCAAAAAACGTAAGATTACATGTCACGTTGATAAAAAAAAAAACTGCAAATCAAAATATACTACTATAATTTAACCAAGAAATAAGTTAATAAAATTAATATTTAATAAGACATCTACAATATTTAGAGAAAGTTGTAGAATATTCTTTAAATTATATGCGTAGATGCCTATTTGATAACTATTTTAAGATAACTTATATACCTGAATGACCTACGAAAAATTTTAGCCCATCAAAAGGTATTTCATAGAAAAGTGGGGAAGGGGCTAGCCGGGTCTGGGTCTTACTATGTACATACATACCTACTATTTCGTAGCAGCTGTAACAACCGTTAGCCTAGCCAATATTCGAAATACAGTACAGTATACAACATCGTTTATAAAAAATAAAAAAAAATTCGTAGGTCATTCAGGTATATAAGTTATCTTAAAATAGTTATCAAATAGGCATCTACGCATATAATTTAAAGAATATTCTACAACTTTCTCTAAATATTGTAGATGTCTTATTAAATATTAATTTTATTAACTTATTTCTTGGTTAATTATAGTAGTATATTTTGATTTGCAGTTTTTTTTTTATCAACGTGACATGTAATCTTACGTTTTTCGAGTAATTAAAGTGTAAATTTTAATAAATAGACCAAAATTGTATATAATAATTTAAAAAAAATCGATTCGAGTTTTTTCGATTTTTTGCATTTTCTGAGAAGATTTACTATAGTAACATTTTTTTTTTTTCACCATCGGAAAGTAGAGATTTCAACGAACAGAAAGCATACCAACTTTTTGAAAAAAGCTGATATTTTGACGGGTGAATTTTTGATTGAAAATTAGGGTGCTTTTTCGATATTAATTCAAAATAAGGCGAAAAAATAAATATTTCTATTCAAATAAATTACAGCGTATTTGGAACATAAAAAGGTAAGTTTTCACCAAATTTCGTGACAAAAAAAAATAATTTTGTAAAAGATAAAAATAAAAAACCAAAAACTTGGTTTTTGAATTTTTCTCATAAATTTTGAGGTTATGTGAAAAAAGTGTAAATACAAAAGTTTTAGATCTTTTTATTACCTACAACTTTGCCATTTGATTTTTTTCCATAGGACTTTTAGTTTTGCCGGAAATCGAGATAAACCGTTTTTTACCCTTAAAAACTCACCCCCCTCCCCTTCCCGACCTCAGATCGCCCGTAAATTATTTTTCCTTTCATTTTTATAATATTCTCCTCCTTTTCTAATGGGTTTTATCCTACTATTATTTTTTTTGGTTTTAAAAATTATCGACCCTGGACTATATCCACAATGCAATGATTAGAAGACTTCGAACACTGTTTTCGTCAAGGATCGAAACAGGAAGGAAATATACCTGTATTTGTGGTTACATTTTTTTATAATATAATGATAATGTGAGTATCGTTGAGTGTCGTTGGCATAATAGGGATGAATCCTGAATTTAAAAAATATATTCTGTTAGTCGGTCAGTTTAATCGAAAAAAAAAAAATTGGACACTTTTTTTGCTTTATCAAACCTATAAAAATTGACGAAGATAAAAAGCATCAAAGATCAGGGGGGCTTGTGCCCTCACGTCGTGGTACAAATTGTAGCGAGTAGTGACGTCACATGAGTTTTCAAAGCAATGTATCGTCTCCATTTTTTGTTTACGTAAAAGAAGAAAAAATACGTGTCCAATATTTTTTTGGAAATATATCTGACGGACTAATTCGATTTTTTTAGTCAACTACCCTATTCAATAGGGTCGGAATTTGTTCGAAAGAGTCACTGTGGCCCTGGAACTCAAAGGGCATTTGGAGGTCCACAGTCTGACACTCCCTTGCACTCCGCCCCGAGCGAAAAAGACATTAGATGATTTCCAATCCTCATAATATGCTATCCAGTGTTGTATTTTTTTTTTAATTTTAAAGACATACATTTTAATTCTAAAACATTAACTATTAATGTAAGTCACTTTTTTTTTAATTTGAGATTATTTAGCTAGAGCCTAACTGCATGCAAACATTGAAACAGCATTCATTGTGAGATATTTTAGAATGACGCTGTTAAGCCAACGACACGTTTTCCATGTGACTGATACACACTTAATTAACTCTCTATCTCAAAAACGACTGAACCGATTTTAATTAAACTTGCACTGTTCTCTAAGTTGGACTATACTTATTCCAACTAAACATTACAGAAGTTTTGCAACCCGACTTATTGAGATATGCGTGGACAAACATATATACATACACTTTTGAAATTTGGCACACATGTTTAGGTGGTTAAAAATAAGGTTTATTCATAAGTGTTCCATGTTTTATTATTTTTACTTTTTATACCCAGCATTTGATTCTTACTACCGACATTACGAATGGTGTTTATATACAAAAGCGACCTTAGTGCCAAGCTACATAAAAGCATTCCAAACTTCTTTACAACAGCTAGTGTCATGATTTTCTAACTACACATAAATCTTTGCTAACTATGTTCAGATTCACCAATCAGTTTTTTTTTTTCATCCAAAAAAATACAGGATGAGACATGATTGAAAATCTGAAGGTCAACACTTGTAGTTAAAAAGCGTTTAAACTAAATTTGCAATATCATCTCGGCGACAATCTATGTCAAACACTTGTCAGAATGTAGGGAAATTAGAAGTGTTTTTGACATTTTGTGAACGCTCGTTTAACTACGAATATTGAGCTTCTGAATAGGGGTCATTATAAACAACTTTTACTATGACATCCAAAATTGCGAAAAACAAACTGTCCCCTACATTATTTATATTATCATTATTTATTTATATGGAGAGATAGTTTTTTCTTCGGATATTGAATAAATGTTGTTCATAATTATAAGTACACAAGCCCCCGCTTGTGTACTTATAATTATGAACAACATTTATACCGCGGTTTCACCCGCATAAGTTTCGATCCCGTGGGAACATCGGGATGAAAATTAACCTATAGGTAATCCTGGTTATAAACCATCTGTGGGCCAAATTTCATCGAAATCCGTTAAGTAGTTTTTGCGTGAAAGAGTAACAAACATCCATCCATAATTACAAACTTTCGCGTTTATAATATTAGTAGGATTAAAATCTTATTTGTCTATTTAAACTAGGATCACATCAGACGTTGCCTTTGGTATAACAAGGCCATATGCCAATGACAATGAAGAACATAAAAATGAGGATTCTGATAATATTTTAATTTTTCCATTGTTTTTTGGAAATATGTAAAAGGTATTCCTACTTACTTAATCTCAGCCAGTCCGGATGGGGCAAAGAGGAGAAAAAACGAACTCGAATATACATGGTACACGGGACTTATTACTGTCATCGACTTATTCGCTGTGAGCACCTTTGACTTACGCTTTGGAAATAACATCAAAATGCCAGTTGATGGTCACATCTGATGGTACAAGATGACATTTGACGGTCAACTGGCATTCGATGGTCAAAAATGACACTTGAGGGGTATTTTAAGAGGATCAAATAACAAATTGATGATCAAATGACATTTGAGCTTCAAAAAAAACATTTGACGGTCAAATATGACTGACATTCGAGTGTTTAAAATGAAACTAGCGGGTCAAATTACATTCGAAGCGTGACTAATTGCGTGATCAAATGACAAACTGAGGATCAAAAGGCCGTCAAAATAATATTTGAGGATCAAATGACATTTACGGAAGAATAAGTCAAAGATGAACAAAATGAATATTGCCGATGATGGTGTATCTGTCGCAGCCAACTAGCTTAATCATCCGTTTAATTGGCTGCCAAGCCTTTTCATTCAGCCAATGAATTCATATACGCAACATTTAATGATGGTTTAAAAATATATTAAATAATAATAATATGAAACAATAAATCAATTCCAACGTTCAAAGACCATAGATGAGCCCCTCTGAGCGGGGCTCCTATATCTGTCTGCAGGGTTTAACCAGACTAGGCAAGTTATTACGCGATATTGAAGCAATTAATTTGCCTAACTGTCAAATTAAATGCCGGGATGTCACTAGCTTATTATACGGCGCCATTCAATGAAAAGGCTTGGCCGCCAATTAAACGGCTGATTAAGCTGTTTAGCTGGACATATCAATTCCATGGCATAGGAATTGTCCATGGACATATCAGCGGACATAGCATGAATTTAAAAAACCTACATTCTATAAACTAACTGAAATGACTAACTAAAAGTTAATTTCAGCATTTCCTTATGAACTTATTTAAACACATAATCTGGGTTGCGAGGATTCTAGGCACTCGGTTTTCCAAAGCATTTATGTACACAAACACCGTTCGTGGAATGTTGTTCATGTTTGAACAAGTTCATACAAAATTAATACATATTTTTCCTTTCCATAAAAAACTTGAAATGGATAACAAATAAAGCCTATAGCCGAAATCAATAAAGGTTACTTATCATGTGCTTTGACTTAACAACTGTTTTTAATTTAGGAATACATGTTTGTTAACTGGTTGAAACTCTATTTTGAATGAGGACCAATGAAACTTAAGCATTCGAATTTTAAGTTCAGTTTTTTTAATAGAAATCGGGTTTTAATTTATTCCCGTCTCTATCCGCAGTTGTAATATGACGGATATAAACAACTCTAATCCAAAACAGGTGCTAAGTTTATAAAAGTCGACCTTATGACCGTTTTCACTAAAACTACACATCATTGAAAAAAAAAATTGAAATTGTGCAGTTGCATTTAATAATTCATTCAGGCTTAGTGTTACTGAAAAAGGGGCATCCAGTCAGTTTCAATGAAAAAAATGAAGTCTATCCCTAGGCAAGCTATAGCATAGTTTACAGCTGCGACCTACGCCAGCACAACAAATACAGTACCTCTGTACCGCCCCCGTAGCTGTTGTATTTGTGGTACGGCGTGAGTTTGACGCGGGAATCCTTGGCGAGAGCACGCATCACGTTGGACGCCTGGTCGCGGCGCTCGAGCGCGATGTATGCTGAGGAATCGTTGAGGAATTGCGACGTTATGGCTCCTGAAAGAAGATTTGATTTTTGGTACACTGGTTGGTAGATAGGACGGGAGGGAGTGTCAAACTCTTACTGACTAAAACCCGCCCATGTTCCTTCAAATGCCCTTTGCATTCTAGGGCCCCAAGTCTGCTATTTTATAAGTGTTGTTCCAACACGATCCCATTGTCATTTTGCTAAAATAACGGTCGATCATTGGTCGGTCAATGGTCTCGTAATACTTTTTGATAACCGAGCTATTAAAAGCAATGACTGCACAATGACGTTATAATGGTAGGTCACTCATCAAAGGAACTGACAAAATTTTAAGAGATACTGCATACGTCTGTCATTCATTTGTCATTATGTACGAGATTACCATTCTATGCCATTTGCAATAGCAGACTTGAGACCCTGGTACACGGTAACTCTTTCGGACAATTCCGCAGCGAGCGCGAGGACCTGATATCGATTCCCAGGACCAATGTGTGTTTTTCCATTAGGAATTTCTCTGTGGTAGCCCAGAAGTTCGGAAGTCAGTGGTGTGAAATCCCCAGGTCTCGGGAAGTACGTCAAAACTTTGGTCCTGCGCCAGAACACACTCTGGTCGTTTCGGTTTGCCGTCCGGGAATGATGGAAGATGGAGCGCATCTGTGTTTGCGCTCATGGCTAGTCTACATTGAGATTGGAAGTTATAACACGGCTGGCACAGTGATTGAGCGATAGGATGCTGCGCTACGTATCGTGAGTTCGATTCCCACACGGAACAAATATTTGTACGGCCTACAGATAGTTGTTCCAGGTCTAGCTGTTTGTGTGTGTGAGATTGTATGTTTGTAAATGCATCCACGACACTTTCCAAAATTCCTAGTGTAGGGCAACGCATTTATTTAAAAAAAGAAAAAGAAAGAAAGAAGTCAAAATATAAATGCAATACGTATCTTACCGAAAGGACTGAACAGTTGGTTGATGTCGTTCCTTTGCCACTCTTTGGGGAACATCAGGTGGAACACGTGGTCTCTGGATGGCGAGGCTGAAACAAAGGGATATGCTTTATAGCAGTGTCAAGTGCCAATAAAAAATGGAACTGTGGATGCAGTTCCATTTTCAATCAATTCAAAAGGCAAAGGAAAATTATACATTTCCTGACTTTTTCAAAGCAAAGCAAAGCAGATTCAGCTGAACACCTGTATTTTATAATAAGTGACTGCTTATCTGACCCAGCAAATAAGTATCGCGGTAGTTCTTGAAAAGACTGGTGTCAGATTTTCTGACTTGACAATCCGTAACGACTGCCAAAAATGTACAAATAACAGTCAGGACTTAACGTGCTTTTCGAGGCACGGAGGAAACTCGGTATTAAATGGATGATCACCCATCCACGGACCGAACTCGGCAAGCGTAGCTTATCCTCAAAGTTACTATTTTTTTATTAATCAGCCATGAACTCCTCTTTGTACAAACTTAAAACTCAAAAACTTTTAATTTACGGTAGGTTCCGCAAACACATTACAAGCACAACATTTTCGTTAAAAAAAAAAACAAACCATAAACAGATATACCTACTAGAGACAAGATACTCACGATCATCGCCTGTCAAATTAATATACGAGCTACCCTGCCTCGCCGTCTTCGCCAAGAATATCTTGTTCAAGAACGGCTTGAGCGTGGCGGAGTGCGGGGCGAGCCGCTCCGAGCCGTCGCCGCGCATGCGCGTCAGGTGCGCGTGCATGGCGAGGAAGCACAGCCCCGTGATGTACGCGTCGTACCCTGCTTCGTGCTCCTTGTCTATGAAATTGGAGTAGCCACGGCCTTCTAGACTGCCTGGTTGAGTATACAAGTGTTCTTTTAGGGTGTGGTTTGAGTAGTAAGCTTTTGTGTATGGAGAAGTGAAATACACAGATTGCCATTTAAAAGTGGACTCTATTATTCGCCGAACTTGAAGTAGCCACGGCCTTCTAGAATGCCTATACTCCATTCACAATAAGATTAGACATTGGAACAAAATTGTTTACAGTCCGTTCAACCGATTTTTGCTTCTATTCCGTAGGCTTATGGATGGCATTAAAAGCAAAAACGTGATTATAGTACCAAATGTTTACTGCAGCTACCATGTGTCATGCTACCAACGCAAGTAGAAGTCAAAATCGGTTGAACGGACTGTAAAAATATGTATTTGAATGTCTAATCTTATCGTGAATGGGGTATAGAAATATAATAGAAATGGAAAAGTTTTTTTTTATCTGTGGTGTGAATAGTGAAGTCACGTTTATGGAAAAGTGGAGTAAACAGCTTGCCATTTAAAAGTGGATTCATAAGGACGGGTTAAGATTTTATATTGAGTACTACAACATACGAAACTAGGTTCAGCAATTTGAAAAAGTAGGGAGCCTTGTCAATTTGACGCATGAAATAATGGCATAATAATTATAATTTAAATGTAGTATAAAAAACACTATTGATGGGTTATAACCTAATGCTTATAAACCATCTTCTAAGGGATGAACCTATTTTGATGAAGATATGTCTAACAGACATCCAAACGACTGGGTTAACCCGTTTAAGAGGTACGGTGCCACAGACAGATAAACAGACACACAAAGCGGTCAAACATGTACCTAATAAATGACCCCCTCTTTTTAAAAAAATAGTAAAACCCCCAAAAATAGTAAATATACTCACCAACTGTAGGTATCTTGAAGGGCCGTTCAGATAGAGTGGAGAGTAGTTCCGTGAGCACACTGGAGCCGAGCTTGTCCTTGAACGGGGGCAAGCTCGACATGTACTTTGTGTCCAACAGTCTGGAAACCACAGCGATGTATGTATAACACGGGTGGGTTTTAGCCAGTAAGTCTGACACTCCCTCCCGCTCCGCCCAATCATTGGGCGAAGGCATTTGATGATATCCAATCCAAAAAAAAACTTTAGGGTCGTATAAGCGCCGGCAGGACGAAGGTCGAAAAGGATAGGTTTTCTTTTGCCCCTACAACTAAAGAAAACGGGTGCAAGCCGAGCAACTCTAAATACCTACTCCCGGATTTGCTAGGCTCTCTTTTACTACGTTCCGCTTGTCTAATGTACATTTTTTTATTTCTTCATGTTTTTTAATGTATAATTGAAATCAAGGGAGACGCAAGTGCCTCCCCTTGTACTCAAATATTACTATTTTATGAACATGAAATTCAGTTGACATCATATTTTTAATCCTCCAACGATACTGTGCAAATGGCAATGTTTAGGCCCACTCAAATCTGAGTAGGTAACTGTCGTACCAGCAACACGAAATAAAAGAGGAAACAAAATTTTTATGAACATTTCTATTTGAGCCGACATAACATGATCTTGATGAATAATGACCATCAAGAGATGAAAATTGCCTCTGACAGAAACGACATTATATTTAAACAATAATTATTAACCTTTTTTAACGTGGGGCCACCACCGCGCTTGGCAAATAGAGTCGCCTTGTAATAAACAAAACGGATATTAAATAAAAATCATACATATTAAATTCCTTGATTACTCTACCAAAACACCGTTTTAGAAATGGATCTCAAGGCATCACAGGTACTCACTGGCGTATGTGATGTCTGGAGCTCGTTTTAACCTAAAAAAAACAAACAATTGATATCTTACTTGGGGAACATACAATGTGTGAACTCTTTGAATGAGGCGTAGTCACCGGGCAGTTGCTGGAAGAAGTGACTCAGCGTGTGGAGGATGTCCAGCAACATGTTGTGACCGACTACAAGTTTTTCCTAGAACAAACTTTTTTTTTAATTTCTGAATTGAGACCTTCATAATTTTTAAGCCAAGGTTAGCTTCCTTCAGGCCTGCGGACGGCGAGCCACCCATAGCTCGCCGTTCAGCAATAGCAATCAGGCCCGGATCGACGGCGCGTCGTATGCCATGCGCCTCAAAGAGCTGTCAGCAAAGAAGACGGGATATAGGTTCAGTGCCTGCTAGGGTTGGGAATTTGTTGGAAAGAGTCACCGCGGCCCTAGAACGCAAAGAACACTAGAAGGATCACGGATGGGTTGTAGTCAGTAAGAGTCTGACACTCCCTTCCGCTCCGCCCAGAGCGGGAGAAGTCATTAAATTTGATAATTTCCCATCGAGAAAAAAAAAGTTAGCTTCCTTTATAACAAACTAGCAGCGCCTCGCGGTTTCACCCTGTGGGATTATCGGGGTAAAAATTATCCTATATATGTTATTCCTGGTTATAAACCACCTGTGTGTCAAATTTCATCCAAATCCGTTCAGTAGTTTTTGCGTGAAAGAGTAACAAACATCCATCCATCCATCCATACTTAAAAACTTTCGCGTTTATAATATTAGTAGGATAACAGAATTCTACTGAACCAAAAGTTACGCGAAGGAACAAGTTTTTTCACTCCTTCGTACTTGTTTGTTTTTTTCTTCGTATATGTTTCTGTTTCATGTTTTATTACTACAATACCGGATGTAACATCTGCTCCTATGCTGCCAGGTGATCACTGGATAAAAGTGCTTTACACTTCGGAAACCCAGGTCCCGCCGAAAGTAAGTCACACCAGGTAGTTGCTGGCTTTCGAGTGACACATTTGTCCCAAGAGTGGTGAAGAGATGACATGGCAGGTATATTGTTATCGGAAGTAATTAAATAAAAAGGAAATATAAAAATCTCGTTACTGAAATAAAAAAATATAATATGCTATCGTTAATGATTGGGCATAGTGTATTTTTGACAAATTAAAGCAAGCACTTCAGTAAATACTAAACTCACCGACTGGCTGATCATCTTGGCCACTTTGGAGAAGCCTACAGCCTCTTCCAACTCATCCCATTCTCTTTTCTTCTTTATTACGTCATGATCCTCCATGTCAGACGTCCTACGTGTCACTTTGAGGACTCTGAAAGATATATAATTTTGAGTTACATTTCATTGCAGGTAAGCCCTGCCGCCATCTTAATTTTGAGATCTTAACAATTTTTTATATACTGAATTTTTTACGTAAACGAGTTAATGTACGAAGTTTGAAATTGTACAACATAAAAGGGTAGTTGCCTAAAAAAATCTAATTAGTCCGTAAGATAGATTTCCCAAAAATATTGGACACGTATTTTTTATTTTTTCACGTAAACCAAAAACGAAGACGATATAATGCGTTCAAAACTCGTGTGACGTCACTTCGTGCGTCGATTTTTACCACGCCGTGATGTCACAAGCTCCCACTCATGATCTTTGAAGCTTTTTATCTTCGTAAATTTTTAGATTTCATAAAGCAAAAAATACGTGTCCAATATTTTTCGATAATCTAATTGACGGACTAAATAGGATCATATTTTTATTCCTCAGGAAACATCCCTATTGTACAATTTCAAACTTGGAGTTCATCATCAACATGACCCACAACCCGACTCCGCCTCTCTTCGCATCTACCAGGGTCTACCCGCAATGCCAACAATGTCATCAGCCCTCCTCGCCGCCGGACGACCACAATTTCTTCTTATTAGAATGTTGTAGTGGCAAAACCCAACAATACTTTGCCAAAGTTAACCCAAAGAGAGTCCTTTTATTCTACCTGTTATTTTATTATTTTCAGTTCAATGGAACTAAATGTTGTGCCAGAACTCTCAACGCTCCAATACTAAACAAAATCTTGAACTAGCTAGTCTCCACATTGGGTGCCTTGCAGATGAGCAGAAAAACGGGCCCAGAAAGAGGAGGAGAAATCACCTGGATGTGGTCCACAAGTTCTTAGGGTGGTTTAAGAGATTTGAATTCGAAATTATCATCAAATATTGGAACAACAAAGTCATAAAAACCAAATTACATTGCAACCCATGCATCTTCAGGGCCACACTTAAACACTTGACATACATACATGCTAAGTATACCTACCTGGAAAAAAATCAATTACACAAAAACTTGATTACCTATTTTTATTTTCTAAGATCTTGGTATCCACCATAACATCATCCTTGAATTTGGCTAGCTCTTGAAAGAGCAGCATCCGAATGAATGAGTTGCATTTGTCAATCTCCATCACATCGTCTGTAGTGTTTTCAATGAAATGCTTGACTCTGTTGCTGTAAAAGTAAACAGCAATTTAACGAAAGATTTTCTAAGATTTACTGCTAGGACTGTACTGTACTGTTGAGGATATATCAACAAATAAAATAGGATAGGTACTGGATAACTCTCAACTAAGTTTCTACAAATTATTGGTACTTAGGTAATATAATAAGGCGGCGGGCGATAGCGCACGCGCGGTGAAGTGGCGCGGCGTACGCGTTGGGCGGCGGATGGCTCCCCACACCCGCGTCTCCACCCTTCCGTCGTCTAAAGTTCCTATTAGGCTAGCCGCACACACAAAATAATATTGTCAATGCAAGATTGTCAAATATTTTCATCAATGGTCCCCGCGCACTACTCATAATCTGACTCAATCGCTCAGCAGCTAGATTCATGTATGCGGCTAGCCTTACACTATCCAATTTTATGCCGCTACTCCTGCTCCGCCTTAGGGGCGTCCGCGCAAAATGCCCGCTGACGTATCCACAGCCGACATCGCCGTGTAGCCGAACCCGTTATCAATCGTTCTTACAAAAGGTATGTCGTGTGGGAGCAGCCAGGTCTCCTGCAAGCATATCACGTCACACGTAGGTACTGCTCAGGTCTCTGATGTCGTGGAGAGCTCGTTTCATCATCATCAACAGCCTGTAGCAGTCCACTACTGGACATAGGCCTCTCCAATTGCACGCCACTAAGATCTATTTTCGACTTCTCGCATCCAGTTTCTGCCAGCCGTTTTGCGCAAATCGTCACTCCACCGTGCCTGAGGACGTCCTCCTACACTACGTTTACCGAGACGCGGTCTCCACTTTAGAACTCGTTAATTATAAGTGCGTATTTACCAAGAAACTCTGTGAAGAATTTGCCGGATTTTATTGACTGTTTAAGTGAGATTAGTGCTATTGTTGACGAGAGTAACATCGAGTCTGTTTGTGTTGGGTGATTATAATGTGGAGCCGGTGAGTTGTTTTACAACGAACTTATTAACCCTTTCCCTGCCAAATTTTGCCACAGAAATCGTGCCCCCAGGGCCAGACGTGTTTAGGTATAATTTCGAGTAGTGTTGGGAAATCTGAATAGGTAATTGTTATCGATATTATATAAGTACTAGCTCTTGCTTGCGACCGCGACATCGTGTTTTTTTAAAATCTAAGGTCCGTGCCAGTGGGCCGTAGGTATATACATAGATTGATGCAAAATAAAACATGTTATTTTCAAGCCCTCTTTAATAATAGGTCATTATAATTAACACACAAATCAATTTCTCACTCATAATCTAATCAGCCATAATTAATTAATTAAATATTCTGCAGATGAACACGGTCGGATTTCTTTTTGAAATTCTTCTGTTGAATCTCCACAGGCGTGGTATATTAGATTAATAATTTTCATATATAATAATACCGATCACATATCGGGAACAGTCTCCATTTCGAGTGCTATTAAAGTAGCGAAATATTCATCACGAGGGTTTTTCGATCTTGGAACTGTCAATGTTGATATGTCTTTGTAAAATATTCAAATGTTTCACAACACTAGGCATCCGAAGTGACGTGTTATCACGGGGACGGCGCCACAGCTACTGATGTTTACCAACAAATATGGCGTCCGTATCGCTTGCGCCGCACGGAAAATCACGGTGATGGCGGCCAGTGTCCGTCAGGCGGTGACTGCATTAGTGACGCCCCAAAATAATATCGACAACAAGAATATATCTTTTTTAATTTCTTAATTTTCTACAGATTCTCTTTAGTTGTTGTCCATTACTCAAATGACAAGTTTAAAAAAAACACTTTGAAGTTTTAATTTATAGTCTAGACATGGGTTAACAAGATAATTAATAATTTAAAACCATTGTTTTTTTATTATTTAGATTTTACTAGCGCATCACTAGCCCACGTAAAATTACGGGTTCGGCGCTGTGTGTCAGGGTTGTTAAAGCACCTCATTTGATTACTGCATTTAGATTGCATTGTTATGTATCAAAATGATGAGCCTGAGTTTTAAAAGTTTTATTGTTGTAAAGTACACATCCTGAAGTATTATAAATAATATCAAATTTCTTCAATTTTTTTTAATGTAGTCAAAAATTGGACATCGAAAAAATGGAACGTAATATTACGGGACTAGCGCCACGGGCATCAGCGTCAAAACACGGAATATTACGGTGACGGCAGGGAAAGGGTTAATGTGTGTAGCGAGGAGAATTGGTCGTGTATAGGTGTAGAAATGTTAGGAAGAAATTCCAGTACCTATACCTACATTAGTGACGTGCACGGACCGCCCAGCTGGCTGGATCATTGTGTTGCAATTCACGCGGCGAAGCAGTCTGTTACGAATACCTTTGTTGGGTATGACACTCTGTGGTTGGACCACTATCCTCTCATCTATGTATAATGTATTGACGCCCAAGATAATTCCACGTACGGTTTATGTGATGAAAATATGGGTATTATATGGGAGAGACATGATGATCATAAGAAATGAGAAACAGGTTTTATTGTATAATTAGGAGTGTCATGATTGTGACCATTCATTACCATGAGCATTGCCTAGATAAGCTATACTCCGATATTGTGTCTTCAGTGCGCGGCAAAGGTGAATGTGGGAAGCGCGCGTAAATGTGGGCGTGGTGAACGCTTGGCGGGATGGAATAGGCATGTGAGTGGGTACTGTGGCAGACCTAGTAACCCTCGCATCTCCTCATACACACTACCAAGTCTGGTAGTGTGTATGAGGAGATGCGAGAGAATAAAAGTGTTTAAGTTCAGGTTAAAGTGGTGCCAGAATGATCAAGACCAGATTCGGATGGACGCCCTCGCTGAAAAACACTCGAAAAGTGACTTTCGTGGCTTTTGGCGTAAAACGAGAAAAGTAAACTTGCGGCCAGGCCTCCTGGGAGCATCAATGGCTTAAGTGATCCTAAGAGCACTGCAAACGTTTTCAGAGAACAGTTTTTGGTTCGGTCGCCGCTCGGTCCGACAATTAGAGTGCTAAATGCAGACCCGAACAATAAAATTACAGGAATCAGTTTTTCAGTGCGAAAGATATTGCGAAGGCCATAAGCCAGATTAAGCGGTGAAAGTCCCCTGGGCACGACAGCACGACGACTGCAGCATGCCGAACCGTACTTGGCGAGAGTTCTTGCAATGTTTTTCTCGCTGTGTGTGCGCCACTCCTAACTACCGGCGGACTTCATGAGAACAATTGTAGTGCCGGTGGTAAAGAATAAAACGGGCAATATGGCGGATAAAACGTAACTACAGCCCTATATCGCTTGCAACTGTAGTGGCGAAGGTAGGTATTTGACGGTGTGCTAAACACCAGGGGCGTAGCTACCGCCGTATCAGCCGTATCAATTATACGGGGCCCCCAGGCTACAGAGGCCCCGAATGTGTGTACGCAAAAATTCTTAAAATATTATCCATAATATTTTATTGTAGGTATAGGTTATTAACATTTTTCAATATAACTGCTGTGCCAAAATTCTTTATATTCTTGGGCCCTCAACACGTTTTGATACAGGGCCCGCCTAAGGCAAGCTACGCCACTGCTAAACACACAGTTAAATAGACACCATGAGCGTTGCCTAGATAAGTAACACTTCATGATAACCTAAGGTTTTCGACCTAAACTGTCCACACAGAGTGCAATACTGTGTTTAAAGCACACAGTTAAATATTACACAAAGAGAAAAACCCTGGTATACACATGCTTCCTCGATATATCCAAGGCCTTTGACCTCGTTTCCTACGACATCCTTTCACAAGCTGGAGAGCATGGGCTTACCCTCCAGTACTGGTACAGACACCAGGCCAATAGTGTCTGATGGGCGGGAGCAATGTCAGACCCAGACTAATTAGTGTGGCATAAAGCAGGGTGGTCTGACCTCACCTACATTATTCAATGTCTATATGAATGAAATGATTGTCTTGCTCAGCAGTCAACATGTTGGATGCTATACAGACGGAATTCGCGTCAGCAATATGAGTTATGTGGCATTGTTGTAGCAGGCATGTCGCTGTTCCAATGCCGGTTAGTAAATTATAATTATCGTGTTTTTATTGTATTTTTGTACTGTTATTTTAACTGTGAGCTTAATAATTAATATGAATCTTTTGTTACTTGATTATGAATAAATAATTAATATAAAATTTTATAATTGACATTATCCTTCATTTTTTTTTTGTTCCTATATTTTGCTTTAAGATTTTACTGTTGACTTTGTGTGAATTATATTTATTTATCTATTTTAAGGTATTTGTTGCATGAATCAATCAAATTTAAAATTGATAATTAATATTTGTAAAACATAGAGCACACATAAATATGTAACATCTCACACACTCTGTAAGTACCTATGTTAACAAATAAACATTTTTGTTTGAAGCATTAAGTTTCAAAATAAGTTAATTATAAATCAACCTATGTGCATATGGATCATAATAACATATTGTTTTGTAGTATGACAGCAGGAGAGCATTCTGTTTTACATTATCTTCATAGAGACCTCACCTCAGGTTATGGTAGTTCAATAAATACAAAATTACCAAATGTCTTCAATTTGCTGTTTATTTTCCTCGGGTATTTTCACTGCCTCCTTTTCCTTGCCATTGTATTGTTGCTTTTGCTTTTCAGTCAAGGATTCTCTTAGCTTTGTCTCCGTTGAAGCAGGCATGTATGTGATTCCTGTAAAAATGAAGAAAATCTAGTATGAAGAGTCAGATTGTTCTGTTATGATTGATTGTTTTGTTTTCTCAGGTTACATGTTTTCTCCTCTCCCGTTTGTTTCTTTGTTTACAAGTTATAGTTTGGACGATCAAGAACAGGAATCTCAATGCTACCCACCTTCTTTTATGAGCTTGTTAAAGTTAAATCCATTTGAAGCCAGGAAATCTAAGCTGGAACTCTGGCAGAGGAACATCCTGTCATGCCCGGGCCCGCGTGGGTACAAGTAAAAGTTGTAAGTGTCATTCATGTAGTGGTTCTTCTTCTCGTCCCAATAAAACGCGCTCAATCCAAACTGTATCAATAGAAATTCACATGAGCCATTCAACGTGCGAATATAATAGTCCTTGGGCAAATCGAAAACAGTCACGTCTCGCCCATTAATAAGCCCTGTAAACTCCGCATCTATAGAAAAAAAGTCCGCTTTTTCTATAGAATCACTTATTAAGGGCAAAGTGTCCTTAAAATCTGAAAAATAATGAAAATTCAATGAGTGTTTGCCGCATTTACGGTACCACATATAAGTTGCGATTCCTACTCACTACTACGAACAACCTCCATTATTTACATATGATAAAACGTCAGATTAATGTAATTAATAACATTTAGAAATATAATTGTATAAGAATTGTCTTTATTTATCTAATAAAATGGACAAACAAAGATAACACAGCGCGACATTCAAGCGCATGTCAAAAAGTGTCAAACAAAAAAGTGAAAGACGTCAAAACGCTAGAGATGAGACGTATATACTGGTAGAGGTATATATACCAAGTATGTGCTTCCCAGTACATAGACCGGGTACGGACCGAAATACTGGGTAAATACCTTGAAGGTATGACGTCAGACGCATAGTACGATACGAACCGCTACCACAAGGTAGCGCCCAGTTTTATCGGTAGTTCGGTACGCCGAAGCAACCCGAAGCTACCCGACAGCGTACGAAGGGACCCGAAACGTCATTCGTGCTTTATGAACATTCGGTTGATTTAATTTAGTTAGACAAAATGGGTACTTATTTTTACGTGCTTATGGAACATAATAGCATAATTACATTTTTCATCCAACAAAACAAAAAACCTGACAAAACTAAAAAAAAAATATTGCAAATTAAAATTACGATTGTAAATAAATTGATTTGAAATCTTTTAACTACGCCGGCTAGTTAGTCAGTTTAAATATAATTAATGTTATTTTGCATTAATTTATATAGAAATAACTAGAATTCATTAATAACCATCGTCATACTCTTAGCCGAAAGTCCTAAGCCTGGTAAAGTAGGAAGGAAAGATTTCATATCTCATAATGCATAATTACGTATAGGTACTTGAAACATCGTACCTACATTATATTGGAGGCATACCATACTTATCGCATACGTTTACTTATCGAAATCCTACCACACCCAAATACTTAGAAGTATTTTGATACCTGGTATTTGTACCAGGTATTTAGTGATACCCATACCTTAAAGGCCGGGTATGGAGAATGGCAGGTATATCTCATCTCTACAAAACGCCTACGGTAGGTACCTATTGATTTGATTGTTTTGCCTTTGCCTTTCCCTGTCAAAATGGCAAGGAAAAACAAAAAAAAAAGTTTTTGATTCATTTAGATGATAGCCTTTTAGCACAAAAAGTAAGATTTAGATGTTTTTTTTTATTGAAGCACTATTTAAATAATAATACTTTTATTACTATGAACGATTAAGTATTTATTCAATTTCATTCAAAGACTGACACACCCTTCTATGTCCGAGAGCGAGCAATGCTGCGTCGTCGCTTTGCTTCACTGCATTTTTGTACCACACCGGGAGTTGAAATTATAGCGTTATTATGAAGCAACAGAACGCCAACACCCGTGCGGCATCGGTTTACGTTAACGTTACGGTTGTTGCGTATCAGATCATGATAATTTCAGGTACATTCAGATGTTCATGTAGTTATAGGCTGGCCATACATAACTTTTCCTGATTGGGCTTTTCGATTAGCCCGCGTTATTATGCCCGGGCCACACTAACGAGAAATGCCATTAACTATTGCGATAATGGACGTTAACCATAGGTGTAGCCACGACTTAACGCGATTATTTGACAACGGAATTAACATTGCCGTTTGGCGTTAGGGGATAGCTCAAGTGTGAGCTCGAGTAAGTCAGTGCGGTATATCAAAGAGTAAAGTAAAATCAAAGAGCAAAGGGTAAATTAAAATAATAAAAACGTACACTCATGAAATACAGAACTTTGTCAACTTCCATCTTGCTTCATCAATTCAAGTTAAATTAACGCCGTTTTTAACGCCAATGATGGGCATTCACGTTAACATCTCAAGTGTAGCCACCCACTTTAGCGCGATAAAATTATCGCAATAATTATCGCAGTAAATATCGCGCTAGTGGGCATTGACGTTATATTAGCCGTTAGTGTGCATACATACAGCGCGGTTAGCACTGCGTTTTACGAACGTTAGCAGAGCGATTCTCTAGAAGCGCGCGACTGAGACGCCCGGCCGCGCGCTTCTAGATACATATATGTACCTCTATTTGTCGTACGATTGATCGTGCGTGCGCCATTACTGTACTCTTTGTCGTGTGCTTTCGTGTAGTGGTCGCATTCTCATCAAAAATGGAGTTCGAGCACTTCGTGTATCGAAGTGCTCGAACCCCATTTTTGATTTATGTATTTATTGGTTCATATTTTCTTAATTTTGGATATAATGTTACAAACATAATATCATGCGTCTCTTATTATTCAGTGCATAGATAATACACTAACATAATAGCTATTCAGATTCAGTGCACCCAAAATTCTCTGTTTCTGCCGTCGTTTTTATAGCGCCGGTATAGGCGCCGCTCACAAGCAATAACTTCGACGTCCATTTCCGAACTGAACCTGTTGTATGAACGCCCTGCTAACACTCGTAAAATGCTAAGCGCTAAGTTGTAAGTATATTTCATATTTGCTAGGTACCACCGCGCGTACCGAACGCAACGCCGAGTGCATAATATAATACCTATACTCGCCTTTACTCCTTCGATCTGCCCACCAAGTCATATAAAACGAAACTGTCTACCCATTGCCTCAGTAACAAACATTAAAATGAAACCATTGTACAGTTATTTAATTTATATTGCTCATTAACTTAAATAACCAAGCATTTGCACATCAAGTGAACATTCTTTGATAAATTAAATTAAACTATTAAATAATAACTTACTATAACCAAAAGTATAACTACGATAAAGAATATTTTGCTACTCTGTGCGTAGAACCATACTATGAAACTAGAAAATTGCCAACCACTAAAACATGACACACAATATTCGGTGTTTCCACAATATCATTGCCCAAGGAATAAATCGGCAGTTTGACATCTTTTGTAAAATAAATAATTATGTCACACGTTATAGTTATCAACTATTGAAAAACCGGCTCACAATTATTTAAAGACTGACTACAGTGTGTCACTTTCTTTACAACTTATCAGTATTTTTTCAAGGTGTCTAGTTAGTCTTTCATAAGCAGTCTTGTTTCTGTATAGATGTATGTTTGCTTTGACTTTCTTCATAAGAGTCGGCGGGTCGACGTCGCTTAGCTTCATTAGCGCCTCTGAAATAAATAAATAGTGTTTAACCATTCTGGGTGACATGATCATATTATGCACTCTTTCTTTCGGAGCAGTGGACACTATAGGCAAAATATTTAAGTTACCACCATGTGTTTTCACCATCATCATTGGCCGCATCCGTCGTCATTACTGGATGTCTACCTCTCTTTTCATCTTTTATTTTATGGAAGGCAACTAATTTTCAGATCACCCTGCATAACCGTCTCAAAAGCCCGAAGTTCGAACTCACCAAGCATCTGTTTCCTGAAGGCTTCTTCTGAATCATCCAAGTGTATGAGCATGGCACTATAAAGTGCATCGATGTGTGCGCCGTACAAGTTCGTGTCGTACGGATCCGGGCGGTTGCTGAATAACGTGACTAGAGTCTGGACGGCGTAGGAACGGACTTTGTCACTGCTGTCGTCTAGGCGTTTGAGGACCACTGGGAATATATAATAAGAAAATATTAGTCACTACTACATATTTTTTTGAATTCCTAGTAAATATACTATAATTTATAATTCCTGATCATTTGAATCCATCACCAGCAACGTTGACTGGTGTATATGTTCAAATTGCACGGAAAAGTCTGACACCGCGATGCCGGTTCTTTTCCGTTAGACGTCGCTGCGTTACTTATTGTTGCGGTATAAATATTGCTGAGTTTTTTGTGGCGATGTCGATGCTACTTCAAGTATAAAGACACCTATTTCCCGAAACTAACGACAAGAAAGTAAATTTTACTGGAGTACTCCTTACTGCACTGCTACGCAGCGTGTACTGCCGCGTCAGTTGTCGTAGAGTAGTCACACGAATACCTACCAAAATACAGCTTGTGCAGTATCTCCTCTTTGAAGCAGCCGCGCTGGCGAGCCAGCACCGCGAGGCAGCACACAGCTCGCAGCGTGTGCTGCCGCGTCAGGGTCGAGTTATCGTCAGCTAAGCCAACCAGGAGGGGCACCATTTTGTCCAGGAACGGTTCCAAGGACTCCTTGGTTGGGAAGAGGTTTACTTCCTGGCAGATGAAAATATTAAATATTAGATTTGATCATCTGTTTAACATATTTTTCCGTGTACTATTATTACACGAAAATATTTTTTTTTGTAATTTTTGGGAAGTGCTTCAGTTGTGCCAATGTGAGAAAGAGATTTGACTGCCACCGGAAAATAGCAAACTCTGCCCAGAGAAACGAAGAAACGAGATTCAATTGTCTTGAATACCGCAACGAAATTAATCTAAATATGGTGGCTAGTATATATGGTAAAGCAGGTTAAGCAGGTAAAGGGTAGTTTATTGGCTGTTTGTTTACCTATAACTGGAGGTTTTCAGCGTATTTTTTAAGTAAAGGATGTTTATTTCACCTTATCCCCCGTATCACCATCCCCGCCCTTGACCTCGGTCATGAGGGTCTCACTGTGAGGGTTCTCCTGCAGGGCGGAACACAGACAGGCAACGGCGGCCGTCCGGATGGCCTCGGCCGTACGCCCCGCGCACCACACTAGGTTCGGCATTATCACTTCTGTGGGGCAAGAAAATGATCACACGAGTAGCTTTAGATTAAGTCGAGATTAGAACAGGGATGAAAAAAACTATATGAGAGCGGAGTTCCCCTCTTATTTTATTTTTTTGTTCCAAGTTGCATCACTGTTGGAGGGTTTTGTGAAAATGTCGGTAACGGTCCCCACAACTTAAAATGTCAGTTCCCTCTAACAGCAAATGATTGTAGCTCGTACAAATGGTTGCAATAGACACACCACTTTAGTTTAAACAAGCGTAATTGGATTATGAATAAGAACAGTATTTATTGGCAAGAATTCAAGAACAAAAAGATGACAAAATAAACATAAAGGATTCCGTAATTTTCTACAAGTCCAGGCCAGTGGCCGTACTACGAAATGCCAATGCTATCATGATTCAGTGTGAGGGAAAGGGATAGTGCTATTCGTCTTGTGTAACTCCGTCTCTCTCTGACACAGGAATCATGATGGATTTAAGACAACATGGTAGGGCTGCTGGGCTAAGTACTTTCTTGATCATCAATTGCCTAGCTTTTTCTCAACTATGTTGGGGTCGAATTTTATGTGGAGCAGCTGCCCGGCCCTCCACAACCCATTAATTGCGTAACACGGTACTTCTAAGTAAGACTGAAGTCAGATTGTCTGGCTTCTGACAATCCGTTACGACTGCCAAAGATTTGCAGTCAGCCGGGACCAACAGCTCATCGTGCTTTCCGAGGCACGGAGGAAACTCGGTATGTTAAGATGGTCACCCTTAGCTAGCGTTTTTTAACCTTGGAGATCGATCCATGTGGCTGTTATTATTTTGCCACGATCTCCTCTCCAGATAGATAATTTCTTGATAACTGCTAGAAATTCCAAAGCATGGCAAATTTTTGCCAGTCACGAAACTTACGGGGTCGTCAATTGTATAGTGACATATACATACAAGTTTAACATACCTTCAATCACGATATTAAGGAAAGCTTCAAGCTTATCAGTATCGCACTTGCTGAAGTTGATGTCTCTCTTCAGCAGCACGGTGGACAGAGTGGTGAAGATCTTCAACTTGACCTCCGGGTCCACCTTGGGAGTCGCCAGGCATTCCCTCAGGAGGGGGGCTATGAGGTGCAGTTGGTTACCCATTGCGGAACCTAAGAAAGGAGAGAGTTTAAAGCTAGAACTCAATTTTTGGATCATGAATGGCGACTTACTCATTTATGATGGGCAATGAAACATAAAGAATTTAACTGTGTCAGCTGAATCAATTCTGACTGGAAGCCGATTCGAATAAAGTTAGGAAAAAACTAGACAGATGATGAGCTTCACATATGTGCTCATCGTCTGAGTACGTGAGCGCGTCGCTGGTGATGCCAGCCAGCAGCTTGTCTAGTTCGCTGGGGTAAGGCGAGTCATAGACAATCTTACCAGAATGCAGCATGGCGCACTCGAGCAGACACTTGTCGGGCGACAGCTGCGTCCACGTGAGCGCGTCGCTGGTGATGCCAGCCAGCAGCTTGTCTAGTTCGCTGGGGTAAGGCGAGTCATAGACAATCTTACCAGAATGCAGCATGGCGCACTCGAGCAGACACTTGTCGGGCGACAGCTGCGTCCACGTGAGCGCGTCGCTGGTGATGCCAGCCAGCAGCTTGTCTAGTTCGCTGGGGTAAGGCGAGTCATAGACAATCTTACCAGAATGCAGCATGGCGCACTCGAGCAGACACTTGTCGGGCGACAGCTGCGTCCACGTGAGCGCGTCGCTGGTGATGCCAGCCAGCAGCTTGTCTAGTTCGCTGGGGTAAGGCGAGTCATAGACAATCTTACCAGAATGCAGCATGGCGCACTCGAGCAGACACTTGTCGGGCGACAGCTGCGTCCACGTGAGCGCGTCGCTGGTGATGCCAGCCAGCAGCTTGTCTAGTTCGCTGGGGTAAGGCGAGTCATAGACAATCTTACCAGAATGCAGCATGGCGCACTCGAGCAGACACTTGTCGGGCGACAGCTGCGTCCACGTGAGCGCGTCGCTGGTGATGCCAGCCAGCAGCTTGTCTAGTTCGCTGGGGTAAGGCGAGTCATAGACAATCTTACCAGAATGCAGCATGGCGCACTCGAGCAGACACTTGTCGGGCGACAGCTGCGTCCACGTGAGCGCGTCGCTGGTGATGCCAGCCAGCAGCTTGTCTAGTTCGCTGGGGTAAGGCGAGTCATTAGACCATCTTACCAGAATGCAGCATGGCGCACTCGAGCAGACACTTGTCGGGCGACAGCTGCGTCCACGTGAGCGCGTCGCTGGTGATGCCAGCCAGCAGCTTGCCGATGTGCCGCTCGTACAGGCTGCTGAGCGTCTTGCCACACTTCTCTGCGTAGCGCAACTTGTCTAGGTTCGCTGAATGGAAATAATCGTTACAAGGAGTAATGGCGCTCATATGAGTGGGCCTCGGTACATCTTTACGTGCAGAAACCGTTATTTTTTTAATTAGCCTTTTATTAACCATCGTCCAACTGCTGGAAAAAGCCTCCTCCATAACCTATTAGGTATTCTTTTCATGCGCCACCTCGAACCAACCTGCGCAGTGTGCGTACAGATAATTTCGGCACCGCTTTCTGGGTTGGCGTTGCGTTGACCTTGCATGGCCTTTGGCACCCATTGTATGTGTATATATTCTTATAGTCTTTCGCACTGCGGACATCTTTTTTTTTTGTTTTGGCGGGTTAAAACACGCGGGGCCTGGAACCCGCCTAATCCCATTTGAGCCTGGCAGATTTTTTTTCTCCACCCATTGGTTTTTGCGTAAGCATTAAAAAAAATCACATTGCAATCAAAAACTCCTGGTGTGATTTGTTCTAAGTATATATGGTCGTATAATCTGTACGAAAGTGATGTAAGAGGATTTCACAATACGTTGCAAAGTTCTCTTTCGTTTTTATACTTCTTAATTGCAAAACATCCTCAGATCTTATGTAGTATGTACACTGTGACGAGTAAAGGGTTATTTTGAATTAATTCCTACCGACTAATTTTAATTAGTCCCATTTATTGTTCAGTTACAAAAGTCAAACGCGTGAGATACAATATCAAAAGACCAATGCTTTGCAAATATAAAAGTTCATGTTCTTGCCCGTCGACTTCACTAGCGTTAACCTAGATTTTCGAAGCCTTTAATGATCTTCAAGGTCCCATCTATCTCCGTACGAAAATTCATCAAAATCTGTTTAGCGATTTAGGCGTGAAAGCGTAAAAAACAAACGAATTTCAGATCAGGATTTGAAAGAGAAGATTTCACTACAAATGCCGTAAAAGCAACTCACACAGCGCCATGAACTGTATGGTGTTATCCACCGGCATGGCGTACACAGTGAAGTTGATGGTGAACAGCTCGTCTGCCACTGTTGCGCACGCGTCGCCACACACGTCCAGTAGAGCCTCGCACATGTACAGCAGATTCGTTTGGTATTTAGGCTGGAAAGTTAGCTTTGTATGAGTTTGAGCCATTAAGTAAATATACCGGGTTTTATTGTTTCATTATAAAAATCGAAAGACGATTTAGGTATATTTTGCAAATGAAACAATGTTTTAGGACCTCTTATCTATAAAATAACTTCTCACTTCGGGTAAAGCATTTTGTCGGTTCAAAAAAAAACTTGGGCACACCAAACGCCATTAGCCTGGCTTTTACGTCACATCTGGTTCAATCCATGGTCCGGAGCGAGGAGGCATGGGAAGCGATCAAATCCTTCTGCGAAGTAGTAATGCTAGCGAAGGAGGAGACAGACCGCGTGCAGACAACGTTTCCCGACCGATATATAATTACAATACACCAGTATATATTCTACGGTAGTGTAATATACATTATATATGTATATTATAATACGGGTGGCTCGCCGTCCGATAGCAACCAGGCCCGGGTCGACGGCGCGTCGTGTTCCACGCGCGCCTCAAAGAGCTGCCAGCAAGGAAGACGGGGCCACATAGGGTCAGTGCCTACTAGGGTAGCGGAATTTGTTCGAAAGAGTCACTGCGGCGCTGCAACGCAAAGGCGCTAGAAGGATCACTAGTGGGTAGTCAGTAAACCTCTGACACTCCCTTCCGCTCCACCCAGAGCGGGAGAAGTCATTTGATGACTTCCCATCCAGAGAAAAAAAAGGACTCAAGTGTTTCGTGATGACACTTTAACGAAAAATAATATCAACTTTAAACATGGGGATAAATTAAGTTACTTTTTGAAAGACAAACATGCACTATTATAGTTTTTGATGTAGCGATAACTGAAACTTTTAGGGTTTTGAAGTTATATTTGCAAATACACACTCCTAGTCGATAACATTTTTGAAAATTAAACCACTGAAAAATAACACTTTGGGTTAATTAAATTATCCTAAATTATCGAAACCCTCACCTTTCTAGTCCTGCATCTATCAGGATCAGAAGCCTCCCTGGTCAGTTCCTGCAGCACCTTCTCCTGGATCAGTTCCGAGCGGGAACCCTTGATGATGTTGGCGATCACCAGGAGTGCGGCCCACGAGTCTACCTCGGCCTCCAGCAGAGGCCACCAGGTCCCCGGTTCCATGAAGTACCCGAATAACTCGGCTGCGCGTTTTATCTATGGCAATGAGGATTTTAATGTTGCATTTGGTTTTACAAAATGTGATAAATTGACGAGTTACAGTAGGAAATTATTTAAGATATTTACAAAGATGTGGTTTGCCGCAGTGGAAAATATCATGGAGTCAGTACCTAGGCAAGTTTTTCCACAAACTTGACATGTTCGTGTTTTCGATATAACACAGCACTTTTATCAGATATCCTAGGTTTTTTTTAATATACTTAACGCTAACTAGTATTGTTCCACAGCTGAGCGAAGGCTTGCTAAATACTTTCAGGCAAAACGTAGCGGTACCTACTCGTCCAAGTCTCCCCTCGTTTTTCCACCGACTTCCAAAAAAGGAGGAGGTTCTCAATTCGACTGTATTTTTTTTATGTTTGTTACCTCATAACTTTGTAGGTATTGGGTGTACCGATTTTGATGATTCTTTTTACATTCGAAAGCTGGTGTTCATCGTGTGGTCCCATTTAATGAGATCTGACGACTAGTATTTGAGTTATCCCTAATAATTTTCGGAAATCGGTATCTGTGGTTGCTTTTTCGTTTTTGAACACTGACTTCCGAAATTAAAGTTGGCTCCGATATCAAAAGAGATCGAAGTACGATGACCCACATTAATACGAATAAGTACCTGTAACTCAGTACACTATCCTCACCTCAAGAATAACTCTAGGATCTTCATCAGTGGCGCCGCGAAGCATGGCCTTCACAATAGCATGGGCATGTTGAGTGGCGCCCTCTTCTGCGCAAAGTATCAACCAGCAGAGCAGCTGAGACACACGAAGCCTCGCGTCAGCTTGCCAGCCTTCCATTTCTGGGAAAGAAAAAAAAAAACTTTTACGTACCTTTTAACAGCCCAGGATTGTTTTGCCCTTTCTTACTATCATTGATATGCTCGTTTTTTATCCCTTTCTGACCTGATGGAAATGATGCAGTTAACGATGGAATACCCTTGCTTAGAAGTAATTTATTTACTCTTGACTTATCACCAAGCTGTTTGCACAATGAAAGTACTGCCAAAATGTTTTGTGCATATTGGTGGGATGTCCACCAAGCATTGCATGACAAAGGCAAAGATTTCTTCTTTTCTGGGACATTAAATCATGCTTGCTAGCTGTAAACTAGTGAAGGTCTCGCATAATTTCTTTTTATAAAAGTCCTCTGGATATGTGATGCGATCTTGGCAGCTTGGCAGGCAGCAGCCGTATGTAAAATGACAATCTAATTAAATAGCGTGCGATACCCCTATTGCACGCTTTTATTCCAGCCAAGCACTAAAGGCTGTTGATAATGTGCTGCTTCTTGTAAAGATAGTAAAAACTTGATAGAAGAAGAACCTTCCTGGAAAACCAGATTATATGGTGCAAGACAGAATTTTTGACCAAGCTGTGAATTTAAAAAAATACCTCGATTAATGGCTGGTATAATCTTGCCAATATTGCTCTGAACCAGCATTCTACAGCCAAAGTTGGGTCTCTTAACGTCAGGGTAATGTGTTGGCACATCTTTAAGAAAGTCCGTCTTTTTCTTGAAATCTTCCTCATTCTCTTCCATGTATTTTAGACCAATGTCAGTCCAGAAGGTGTTGGCGGTGTCTCTTATCTCATCCATTACGTCGCTCAGGCTGAAACAAGAATTTCTGCACTTAGGAAGTATAGTAGATGTGTTTTCGAAATTAGACATAAGTTTATGTAAAGAGTTGTGTTGTGTAACTATTTTTTGGTTTACAATAAAGTATAGTCTATCAATCCATCTGCGCTTTCTGCGATAACACTGATCCTTTCAACACTAAGCTTTACGCGAAAACGCAAAATTATAGCATAATTTTATTTTATTTGGTATGATTTATACTAAAGAGCATTCCTATTCTATTCAAGAAGAAGATGGCAGGATGACTTGGATGTCTTCCTTTAGAATAAGCAAGTGGCACAAGACCGAAGGAGCGAGGGAGGCCTGTTCCCAGTTGTGGGAGATTTTAGGCTAGATTATAATAATAATATTATTACTTACCTTGTAAGCAACAAGGGCAACATGCGATGCCAGAATGAGTATCGGTCTCTATAGCTGAGCATCCAGTTGCCAACTTCCAGGGTGACCTGCATGCGGACCTGAGTGTTCTCATCAAAGAGTTTTTCTGCCATCGGGCTGATGGACAACTCGAAGCATTTCACGTTGCCTGCTAGAACTACAGCTCCTATCACAAGAAAAACTTTAGGTTAAAAGTTTTCTTTTTAGATTCTATTAAAATACTGTAGTAGTAAAATGTGTTTATTATTTTATTGATTAGTTGTTGTTATCATAATAAAGTTTGCAAAATGCGAGGGATCAGATTTCAAAATGTTGCAATATAATATAGTGTATATTAAATTACCAATAGCCTTGATGGAAGCAACTCGGACTCTAAAATGTTGATGTGCAAAATTAGACAGTAGTGGCTTCACATAACTCTCCGATTGGAAATGAAAGTCTCTCTGTAATGATTTAGTAACCATGATGATACACTCGCAAGCCTCAAGCTTCACACTGGGAAAAGGATCAGTAACAGTTTTAGTGAGGATGCTAGTCAAGTCATTAATGAATGGACTGAGGAGATACGACACTTTGTACTTCTCCAGTATCTTGTGTATTAGTTGAATAAGCACCAGACGTATTTCCTCAGATTCTTCCACAATTTCGGGGCAGCCAATGCGACGGACTATTACCGGTAGTATGTAAGTTAAATAATAATCGTTCAATGGGAGTTTTTCAACAAAGTTCGATACAATTAAGGCCGCAGTTTCCCTACATCCCTCGGAAGCGTCAGAGAAGCTCTTCAATACGTAAGCGTACACTTCTGGGAAAATAACAGTGAGGTCGCAGTCCTTGTTGAGCGGGTTTTCAAATATCTCTTCATTTATTTTTAGCAACGCCTGCTTACGGGCCATTTTTGACTCGCTTTGTAACGTGGTGATATAAGTCTCCAACGCAGCACGAGGATTATCCATCAGAGCAGATTTCGTGTCACACATGTTTGGGATATCTATTATTCCAAGATCGCCAAATAAAAAATATCGACGAAACAAAACATATAATAAACAAAATCAGTTTCCATGACAACTATTACAGTCGGCTTAGGTGACATTGACAATGACAACGGCACTGAGGATGACTGTCAGAAATTGACAGCTTGCTTGTAAAAAAATGCATGGATATTCCTCGATTCCACAAAACTATTTTCATCATAATATAATAATTGAATAACTATTTTGTTTCTACACTTCTTCACTATGTTGTAAAGATGTCGCAGCCGACTAGCAGTACAGCTGTTTAACGCGCGATTAAACGGCGCCGCTCACTGAAAAGTCAGCTGCGATCGAGATACCGTGGATGGATGTTTATTGTTTCATAACTTTTTCCTGCACAGTTTATTTTTTTCAATTTCAATGATACATACTGTAAAGTGAGTAAAAGACAAGGCAGTTGAAAAAAATAACTCGTAGGTTTTGTTGTGATTTGTATTTAGGTGGCTTCTGAGCATAGAAAGATGCATTAAACACCTAGAAAAAATCCACTTCTACAGTCTAAACTTTGCATGTAATTGTATGCCACTAGCTTAGACTTAGTCGACTAAAATATTGGTCAATAACAAATTCAAAAATAAAAACACGTGTACATCTCCAGCATGCCGCAACGTGCACCAATCACAGCTCGCCAAGTAAAGCTGTCAACGTTTTCAATTCCATGAATGGACGAGATTCTTCTATCCTTAAAGCATGTGCTACACGGTTTTAAACAGCGGTTTGAAACAGAAAAAACAGATTTGCGCTTTGCCGGCTACACGGTTTAAAACATGTTTAAAACCATCAGTGTTTTATAGAACGTTGCGTGAATAGGACGTCTCTACGCTCGCACCGTATATTCCCTACAACGACGTCATAGCGCCTTATCTATCTAAAGAACAAAGAGTTGGGCTATGTCTTGCTCTTTTGTGTGCAATTGAATAAAAAAAGAAAGAAAAAAAAAATGAATATGGATGAAGCGATGGTTAAAGGAGAGATTAACCCTTAGTCATATGAACTTAATTAACCTACTGGACTTTGATGACATACCGTGGCTGCGCTTTCCATAATCGCTATGTGTTGTAGTACACTTATATTTTAGCTATGTGAATTATAACACTTAGCGTGTTTATATGGATCTTTCGATGTATGAACGTCACATAACTAAATTCGTAACTCTTTAAATATTGCATTTATCACATAGCATATACGCACATATACTGTATGATATAATACAGTATATGTGCGTATCGGAACAACGACTAAACTTGCATAAAAAGCCCTAAATAAGTAAATAACAACTTTCTAAGAATGGATAAGAAAGTTTTTACGAATTATTGTCCAAGGTGAGGCCATTTATTAGCTGTATCTGTTGAAGAAAGGCTTATAGCCACGCTAAGATTTTAAGGGCAAGTCTCTATATAGCTCGAGAAGTTCTGTAACAACTGCTCGTTCTTTTTCTTCTCGAGCCATTTTGAGAACGTCGTCGCGTCGTCGCGTGCGTCTGCCTGCGCTCGCCGCTGCAACGTGACTGTCGTTCGCGAGGTTTTAAACAAGCGGCTAGACGGTTTCAAACAAATTTTAAACCAACGCTTCTACCAGTGGTTTCAAACGCAAGCCTTGCTGCCAAGGGTGTTTAAAGGTCAAACGAAATTTGGCATAAAACGACTATCTACACTGTTTTAAACCTCTGTTTCAAACCGCCGTTTAAAACCGTGTAGCACATGCTTTAATTTCGTACTATTTCTATTTATTCTGTAACAAGTAACGGTGTCCGTAGCAGCTGGAGTTAAATTTAGCATAGCTCTTTATCAAATATTAGTGCAAAATGTATAAATTAAGTGTGTTTCATTTATTATTCTTGGCGACAATCATACAAGTATCGCTCGCACTGAAGGAAGGCGAGTGCGAAGTTTGTATCAAAACCGTAGAGAAATTCGCAGCCACGTTATCAGACGACGTCAAGAAGGTCCCTAAATCTATTGAGACTGAATTCAAAAAGTTCTGTAAAGGTTCCAAGAATAAAGAAAACAGGTTTTGTTACTATTTAGGAGGTCTTGAAGAATCCGCCACCGGCATCCTTGGCGAACTTTCGAAGCCTCTCAGTTGGTCGATGCCTGCTGACAAAATCTGTGAGAAGTTAAAGAAGAAGGATGCTCAAATCTGTGACCTCAGATTCGACAAGCAGATCGACCTAAACAACGTTGATTTGAAGAAACTCAAAGTGCGAGATCTGAAGAAGATCCTCAACGACTGGGATGAGGTCTGCGATGGTTGCATCGAGAAGACAGACTTCATCAAGAGAATAGAAGAACTAAAGCCCAAATATATGGGCAAATCTGAATTGTAGAATAGCACAATTATAATTTTTAGGTAAGGTTATATCCTGCAATAGTTACTTGCTAATATTGAAACAGAGAAAGCCATATAATCCGCCCACGCATTATTAATTGATCAGTATAACATTGAACCTGGTACTTTCTATAACTGTTAGTCACATTCAAATATTACAAACTTAAAATGATTCTGATGTAATTGAAATAGTGTCAATTTGACAATGAATTTAAAGATTAATAACCTTAACTATCAATATTAAAGACCATTCTTATAGGAATAGTCAGTTAACTGTAGTTTATTCAAAACCCTCTCAATATCCTGCCTACACCAATATTCATCCAAAAATTATTATAAGTGGTATTCTTTTCAAATTAGTAAAGGTTAAATGGTTTGGTTTTCAAGATACTTTCAGTAAGTTTACTTAAATATAGAGTATTTATTACACACAACTTCTAATCTGGATGCAAAAGCGTATGCTTTTGCATTGTATCATATCTTGCAAATAAATTACTATTGTATATTATATTTTGCCTGTATTGTCTGTCTACTGAAATTCATTCCCACAGAATGGATTAAAAAGACATTGCTGTTTCACTGTGTGTAACTGATTTCCTTGTTTTACTTTTTTTATGTATCCTTGTAGAATGCATTTTTTACTCAGTGAGAAGGGAGATTGAACACCTTTGTTTAGTCCCATGGACACAGTACTGGGATCAAAAGTATCATAATTATACCTTTATCTTCTTCACCTCAAACTTATAATTTTCTTTTTACAGGCCTAATCCAGGTCATGGTCTATCCATGTGTAAAGTTACATTCAAATCTGTTTATCAGTTGAGGTGTCTGTGGTTAAGACTTTCACATTTATAATATTGACACTTTCAGTGCCCAAAACTAATATTCATCAAACCATAATTCATTTGTGTGTCCAAAACTTGGATCGAGTTGTCATTAGAACATTTTATAAAGTTTTTGTTTATTTGTTACAGATTAATTCATGGGACACTCATGTGATATCACATCTCAGCAACAAGCTCAGCCTGATGCCGTGGTAGCAGCAGTCCTAGTGATCAACAGACAAATGCATTTGAGGAACTGTTTGCTAGTATGTGTGCAGAATGCATGTGTTGAATAAATTATTATTGCTATTAAGTAATTAAAATATTTTTTTGAAGTTACTGGTTTTATTGTGAAAGTACAAGGTGTTAGTAAATTTAGTTTCTTCTTAATTATGTGTGATGTGGGAAGTAGGAAATTTCTGGGCCAGTTTGCTTTTGATGTCTGCTACTGGTTTGGGATCAGTCCTGTTTCCAGTACCCTGTTAACCATATGCAATATTCACCAATGCCCAATGCAAGATTTATACAAACAATTCATGTTTTATTCATTACCATATTAATTCATCCACAAAGAAAGAAAGAAAACATGTTTATTTGGCACATGGTGTGCTGAATCAAGTAACATACAAATAAAGACAGTTGCATCAAATAGGTCCAGTTCAGCAAAATACCAAACAACTCATAGTTGCAATACAATAGAATTACAAGCTATGGTCAATACACGTGTTTGTTTGTGTATATGGACATTATTTGTATTGTGACTTATCTTGTAGCTAATAGGGGTAATAACAGTAGAAAATAAAACAGAACCTACTAAGTTCACACTAATAACAGCTTTATTGCAAGTATGCTGGATCTAGTACATACAGATTCAGATAATAGATTGAATAGGTACATAAATAACATGCATTAATGACGCATGATGGATCCCGATTAGTGGTACTTGTAGTTCCTGTGGTGCTCTGAAACAGAAAGAAATTATTTGAAATCACGGGTCATAATAAATTGGAAGTTAACAGATAAACAGTACAATGTACACTTTGTGGTACATGTGGCATTGTCCTGCCAAGTCCAGCATTCTATTTTTTCTATTCATTTTATTATTCATAAGTAGTTATGTTGAACTGGAGCTGTTTAATGTTTAATATTTGTATGTCACCTACTGTGGCAGGACACAGAGACACATTATCCTGTATTGTTCCACCCATTTTTACCTGTGTACACAAATAAATGTATTTGATTTGATTTGTTTTAATATGTTTTACAGCCTCAACCATTTGTAAAGATGAGCCTCTGTTGATACCAAAGTAGGCTGTTGAAATCAAACAATAGTGGAATTAAAAACAAAAGGATTTAAATCTTTGACAAGACATTACTGTTATATTCATCTCTCAGAGATATATATCTTCAATTAACTGCATGACGCTATGATAAAATTATGAGCTGGAATGGAGTAGTGATCAAACATAATTTTATGATGTAATAACAATGGTTACTCACTCATCTTTCCATAGTTAATAACATAGAAGAAAGTCATGCTGCCGGCCAGCAGCTGGAAGAAGGGAGCAATGCCCACCTTCTTGGGCTGCATGTACTTGTGCTGCCACCTCCACCAAGCTATAATAAAAACATGATTTACGCTTGATTTACACACACAATACAGGTTAACAAGTACCTCTTAGAATTTTTATATTCCATATTTTGAGGGATCTATTTTTAATTATTTTAAACATTGTTCACTAAAAGCTTGTGTCATTATATAAAATCGAAATAATTTAATAATTGGTTTTACTGTAATACTTTATTTAGAAAAATCTCCTCACCAAATTATTGGTAATTTACTTCGCTTATAATGAAGTTACTTTAGTAGCAATATTAAGTATCTTGGGGACTGTGTTAGGGACGTGTTAGACGTCTGATTGGCGCTATTTAGTTTTGTTATTCATTCAAGACGATATAAAAAAGTACCGTCAGTTTTATTATAATTCTTAAATACATGTATAACCTCAAACTTCATATAAAAACCGAAATAAACTGTTTGATACCTCGGCTGAAAACACCAGCGAGTGCCTGAGGCGACTTATTCCTGCGTGCGAACCATGAGCCGAGCTCACTAATTTTCACCTGTCCGAAAGGAGTATCAGCTGAAAACGAGATTGAAAATAAATTACATAATCAAAAATGGTAAACTGAAGGGCGACATGATATCGAGTGAACTCATACTTACGTTTTCCATAAAAGCGTGCCGGGTCATATGGCCCGTGGACCGAGGGGTTGTATTCCTTTGGGTAATCACCGAAACCCATGATTACTGGGATTTCACTAAATTTTTATGGAATGAAATTGACCTCGGATTTCGGTATTCAGTCAATCTGTCAAATAGTAAACCAAAGCCAATATTTGTCATTTTTCTAGAATCGATAATCTTATGAAATGGAATTATTACCTTTCAAATGGAAATGATTAAACTTTGCGCCTATCCAACATAGCCTATTCGTATTAGTATTTTATTTTTGCAAAGTCGAAGAATTTATAGTAAAAAGAAAATTAATGACCGTCGAAAAGTAGAAAGTTTATACATAGACAATTTTATATATTGTTATAATTATCTGTGCACTTAACTCTATATTTCAAAAAATTGTAGTCTATGATTATACAGCAGATTTCATTCTTTGTGAGGTGTTCACAATTTGTTTATTTCCTAAATAGTCTCTGAATAATCAAGCAAAATGGTGCTGGAAAGTACTATGATTTGTGTGGATAACAGTGATTATATGAGAAATGGAGATTTCCTGCCAACAAGACTGCAGGCACAGCAAGATGCCGTAAACCTGGTATGTCATTCTAAAACACGGTCAAATCCTGAGAATAATGTGGGTTTATTGACGTTAGCTAATGTAGAGGTATTGGCCACGTTAACCAGTGATGTTGGACGCATAATGTCCAAGTTGCACCGTGTTCAGCCCAACGGTAATATCAATCTTCTGACTGGTATCAGAATCGCTCACTTAGCGCTGAAGCATCGTCAGGGCAAGAACCACAAGATGCGGATAGTTGTGTTCGTCGGCTCTCCGGTAGAACTCGACGAGAAGGAATTAGTCAAACTAGCTAAGAGGCTGAAGAAGGAGAAGGTAAATTGTGATGTGGTGTCATTTGGTGAGGATGCAGACAACAATCCTCTTCTGACAACGTTCGTAAACACTTTGAATGGCAAAGACAGCACTACGGGAGGCAGCCATCTGGTATCTGTCCCTGCTGGTGGCTGTGTTGTACTCTCTGAAGCACTGATTTCTAGCCCCTTGATTGGTGGTGATGGAGCTGGCCCATCTGGCTCAGGTTTGTCGCCATTCGAATTTGGAGTTGATCCAAATGAAGACCCTGAGCTTGCACTTGCCCTGCGTGTATCTATGGAGGAGCAGAGGCAGCGCCAAGAAGAGGAGTCCCGCCGTCAACAAACTACTACTGAAGGAGGGGAGACAGGCAAGACACAAGAACCTCAGAACACTGGCATGGAGCGGGCTCTGGCTATGTCACTAGGCCATGAAGCTATGGAACTGTCTGAAGAAGAACAGATTGCTCTTGCTATGCAGATGAGCATGCAACAGGAGGCTCCAGCTGCCGAAGAGAACATGGATGTGTCAGAGGAGTATGCTGAAGTTATGAATGATCCAGCGTTCCTTCAAAGTGTACTGGAAAATCTTCCAGGAGTGGATCCTCAGAGTGAAGCTATTCGTAATGCTATGTCCACCATCAAGAAGGACAAGGATGAGAAAGATGACAAGGAACAGAAGGATAAAGATGGAAAAGGTTCCGGGTCCAGCTCTTCTAAGTAAACACAGCATTATTATTCAATTTTTTTAATTGATACTTATTGCTCGTAAACTTTTACATTAGACCACACTACTACCAATATAAATTTATAGAAAAAAATACAGATTGTTTATAATTTATCTTGTGTTTATTTCCATGTGATCCAATTTAGACCTTCGATTTTTTCAAACCCTGGAAAAATGTTTATTGTTATGTTACTTGATAATATTAAGAATATTGTCTGTGAGTCATCTGTACTTTGAGTAAATTAAATAAATATCATAAATTTTCAAATTGTCTTTGAAACTCACTAGAATCTTCAAAGAACTTGGAACTTTGGAATTTCTTTTTACATTCTATCAACTTATGTCTTCGCCTTTCATCATTGAATTGGTTTACTATATGTGATACTTTGTATGAATTTTTACCTAAAACATTTGAAGTGATTAGATGTATAAAATAAATCACATAAAATTGTATTAGAGAGTTCTATTACCTTGTGTGAAATTGGACTGGATTCCTTTAGTTATTTATATCCCTTACACTATAATCAGTCACTCTTGCAAATGAATAGGAATGCAGACCATTCACTAAAATAATAGAAATAATGTTACAAATGGGACTATTCAAGAAATCAGAATTAGGCAACTTGGGGAAAGCAAAAGTGTACTAAACCACATTTGAATTGACCTTTTTACACATATTAAGAAAATCATTAGCATACAATTAACTAGAGACAATTTCAAAATTCATAAATGAAACTGACTGTACTTCTTACCTATAAATGCATAAATCCAAGATGTAATTTGGCCGTAAATGAAAATACATAAAAATGTGGGTTGGGCCACTTTTGTATGCAGCCCCATTTATTAATCAAAATATTGAAATTAAATTAATTGTATTGAATTTGTGTACCGGCTTTAGTAACCGTTTTCGCGCTATCCTGGGAAATTTTGTTTAACAATAAATAAGAGCTTTTTATATCTTCTAACTGGGGTTTGAAACTTCTATTGCTGTGGCCAGGTGCTGAAAAATCGTAAAACAGTTCAATAAAGTCGGAATTTTACCTATACTTTTGTTACGAAAAAGAAAGTTTTAATTTTCCAAAGAGGCCTACGATTACGTATAAACCTAGATAAAAATAAAAGACTCGATTTATGAATCTTCTACCTACTTGTAGTCACTTAGGGGTGCCTAAAATAACATTTGTATTGATACTAACGCACCTATGCCAAATTCTGATTTCTGAATAACACCATATTTCTACTCATTTACTAGAGAATCAAGACGTATGACTTTTAAGATCTAAAGAAGAACTCGTGGTCATTGAAATTACACTGCATCTTTATCTCTCGACCTTATCCTGATTATAATAAAGTTCACACTTACGATTTGGTCTAGTCAAGGGAGGCGTCGGTGTTTCTTTATTTATCGTCGATTTAGATTTTTCGGAAACTATGTTTTCATCTTTGGCCGATGTTGGCGATTTCCTTTTTGCTTCTAAAAGAGTAAAAATATATTAAATTCTTCAAGTTTGATTGACAAAAATCAAGGATTGCTTTATTGTGCTTAGATGGTTCGATTCAACTTTATGATGTCTATGAAGTTAGCTTTTCGCTGCGTAGTACCCCACTCCTCAACTTTCTCAACGAATTTGCTACAGGCGGAATGTTCCGAGCCGCTATTAGCTTTAATTCTACCAAAATCGATTCCGGTCCGGTCCGGTCATGTATGTGAAGTTACACTAACTATTTTAATTTTACCTTGTCTACGTAAGAAATAGGCAATTTCTCTTAACAAAAAAGTCGTCCTATCGAGTTTAGGATATTACGTAGGTACCTATCTTGTGATGCTGAACGGACATAACGTTACCTCTTCGAAAGACAAGGTCTTCAAGACCTAACTCTTTAGCAAGCCTTAAATGCTGTCTGCTTTAAAGAAATAACTATAACCAACTTTAAGTAATCGATTATACTTATTGTTACCCGCAGTTGTCATTCTATTCGGCATCGGCGATCTACCTCTAGTAGGAGATCGTGGGGGCGTTTTATTCCGATCTGAAAATAAATGGTGCTGAAGATTAAAAATACTCGAAAGACGAATAGGTATTAAGAACTATTAATTTTTTAAACATTTTAGCATCTACCACCATTGTAAAAGTTATACGAAAATGTCTGCCATCCCATTATGTCTAGGAAATAGTTGTAGTTTAGGTTCTTATTGTAGATGTAGAGATAGTACGAAAATTCAACTTTTCAGTCACATCAATTCATCCAAAACTTATGCTTAGAAGATATAAAATGTATCTTCGGTGTCAATGTCTATTTAGATCAATTCATTTCAATCCGTGAAAGGTTATTGCTGAGCGGGATTTCTTACGGCAAAAGCTATTTTCGCGTACCTGCAGTCCAATGTTTGATTTCGGGTTGATCTTGATCCAGCTTCAATTTATACGTGGGGGTGTTCATGTAATCTGGAAGCGATTCATTAGTTAGGTTGGCGAGTGACGCAGAACGACTAAGTTGCTGCGCGTGGGTCTAACACAATAATGGAGAATTCACACGTACACCACCACCACACCACGCAGCCGGGTACTTATTGGTATGAAAAATAATAGTTGTATTTTACATGAAACGGCCCACATTTTGCTGCTAAATCCAAGCTTCTGGTCCAACCACACCGCGCAACTTTACGTCGATGCAACGGCGCCGTGCGTAGGAGACGATACGTTGTGTGCTCTCCACACTAGCCACAATGACCACATCGCAACCGTAGCGATATGTTATAACCACATCGCAGCTTCATAAAGTGGCAGCGATACTATATACTTGAATAGTGTCGCTACTAAAGTCGCTGCTTTTTGTCGTTACGATGTGTTGTGATAGTGGTACGTGTGAATTATAATAACTAGTAATATGGATAACCGCAAATCGGCAAACCACAGCCGCAGATTATAACTTAATGTCTCAATAATAATAACATCTTTTGGATCGTTCAGGCTGGCCAGTATCAGCTAGGTCATAGTTGAATGGCTTAATTGAAGAAACCTAAGTTTAGTGTAGGGCGACTTACCAATAGTTAGTTATGTACTTACTTTTATCCGAAGATTTTTGCAGCCTCGGCGGACTTCTGCTGTTAGATCTTTTACTATGTATAGATGAGGAAGGCCGTAATGCTGGAAAAAGGAAAACCTTGCTGAGAACAACTAAACGTATCTTGTAGACTTTTGCATAGAGGCGTTTACCACATACAAGAAACACTGCATTTTAAATTTCTCGCGCATATGACACGACCACTTCCGAAGGTACCCGACCACGCGGCGATGTCGCTTTGGTCTGAACAGGCCAATTTGTGGCGACAAAAAAGTGCGGGCCGCCCAGCCCTACTATACCTACCTATGCCATCGATGGTTTTAGTTCTAAGTGATATTAAAGAAATAAAATTTATTTAAGACCATCGCCATCACTCACCACCCCCGAATTACTTTCAGTGATCAAGGCAAAGTAATTCGGGGGTGCTGAGATGTAGATCAACTTATGCATACCATGTAAAGAAGTGAGAATGCTTAAATGAAATGCCTTCTGGACTAGGCATCGCACTGATGTCGAGCGGTGCAAAATACAAATGCGACATGAGTGTTTATCCACTGGCACCGGTAAATGCAATGCAAAATGCAACCTCGACATCTAAGGGAAGAAAAGTACTTTTCTCTGTGAATACCTGATAAAAGTTCATTGGAAAAATGCACTCACGTCTAGCTGGAATATTCGCTCTCAGGACAGGGATTTTAGTATCCGGAAAGACATTGGGACTAGTATTCGACTCCCGTAACTTGTTCCCGGATACAGTGGCCTTCGTAGCTGTCCAAAACAAAACGGCAAATACTATTATAGTGACAATCAAAATCCCTCCGCTGCCCCCGTGCGGATAGATGTAGGTGGTGATTCGAGCCACGCGCCAAAATATTAAGTGTCCGAGAATGCTCGTTATCACGTCAAATCTATGAAGCATTACTGAAATAGAACCGTTGAAACGTCGGCTGTTAAACTATTTACTTGGATAGTGCCATTAAAAAACTGCCGTGTTGTAAGTGCCTGACTGAAGCGAAGCGGTTTTAGCATTTCGTGAAATCGCTGCGCTGTAGTCGTTTTTTTGCCTTGAAAATCTTATTAATGGCGCTGCACAAGAGTCTGATAACGGAAGCAGTGACAAAACAGAACTTAAATTGAACTGGCAATTTGATTATGCGAGTTTAAAGAAAGCTGTTACTCACGTATTTTGGTGCTGATCAACTTAGGCCGCTGGAGAGAGGCATTTTGGGAGGGAGATTCTTTTTTTTCCGCTTGAAAAAACATTCCATTAATCAACAGAAATACGTGGCAGTGTCAAATTTCTCTATATAGTATTTCAACGGCAGTTAGGACGATGTCCATTTATATGTTCAAGAATTAGAAAAAATGTATTTTAATAACTCTTTCCTCTTTCCTTGTGGTTTGCTCTGTATGGGAAATAACTAAACTTGTGATTTGAGATGCTCTAAACTCAGCAATAAGAGCATTCAATGGCCCAGCATACGCATGCGCTTTTTACTGGCGAGCACCTAACACCTTTTTCCTAGCAGGATGACTCATGTTATACAAAGCATAAATAATCACTTTAACATACCTTTCCTGATGGGAGATTTCATGGCGCTACCTTTTGGAGGTGTGACCTTTTCTGTTCCCTCTATAAAAATAGGTACGTTTAACTTTAATTGCTAAAAAATATGGGATACCACACTGGCATTTGGCCGGTTCGTTTTTGATCATGTCGAGTTGGTGATACCTAAGTTATACGTAAGAAGTTCTCAAGGTATCAAGGGAAATAAAAGGGTGACATTAACTTTTAAAACGGAAAACAATCCAGACCACGTAGCCAGAAGTCAATGAGTCAGACAATCAGTTACTCTTTGAAAAATATGATTATGATACAAAGAGCTATAAGCATGCAAACCAAGCCTAACATGGCTAGTTAGGAAAAACCTAGAAAGATGTATGATAACTTACTAGGATTGTCATACGGCCACGGCTGATCCCTTCTAATGGTCAACCTTTTGTTAACTGGCGTCACCAGTGGCTTGCCGTATCCTTTGCTTACTGCGGTCTTGCGGTCACCAGAACCTATAAACAATAGTCATACAAGGGGCGATCCAGTCACCCTCCCTCATCCCTGAGGGTTCATCTGTAATCGTATGTAGGCCTGCCGTATTACTTAGGGCGGTTCAGGCTTAACTCCCATCAGTGGTGAGCAAACTAGCGAGGGTAAACTATAGCGCCTAGGTGAAAAGTTAGCTTTGCAGATTTCTGTTTTTATCAGAGTCAAACTACGCTATTTTAATCAATCGATTGACAGGTTTAACAGCAATTACACGCTACTAGTAGTTCGCAGCACCAGAGCCCATAGAGTCACACTGAGTTCGTGTTTCGCATAGGGTACACGGACTTGGCAGGACCATCGTGCCACGAGTAGGTACCACATAGGGTACACTGGGTTCACTCTGTTAACGTGTTAAGCATCTAAGCTTGGTGAATCACCGTGGAAAAAGAATCATAAGTAGCTGGTGGTCATATTATGTGGGAGTATTCAAATTGTGTGATCTAACTTCAAGATATTAATCAAAATACTCACGAGCGCTCTTGTCTCGATATTTTGTGTGGTTCAAAACATCCATTAATTCGTCGGCAGCAGGCGGATGTCCTGGACTCACGTTGTTCACTGTTTTTGAACGCGCTGTTAAAAAAAAAACTCATTATTATCGCTAGTGTGTATTACTTTCTAACGAGGGCAAAACGTAGATACTGTCCACTGCAAGTGCATTCCCGAATAAGCAGTTTAATTAATTGCGAACCAGTTGGATATTTGCTTACTCCATTTTACAACGACAGTAAGCAAATACCTTTTTACCGTTTTCCCCGCTGCTTCAATTTTGACTCCCTACTTAAGTAGGAATACGGAGGTGTCGAACATACGGCGCACGTCTGGTGAGCGCCGCAGCATGGCGTAGAAAACGTACGCCCGCGGGTCTTCCATGGCGCGCCCGTATATGGCGCAGGCGCACGTACTCCGGCTCGTATCCCAACGAGCGGAGTTCCTCCTCAATCTCCGGGGGATCAGGATCAGTGTCCGCAGGCAGTCCCCTAATGGCCATTTTCATCAACTTTTCCGCAAACTTTTATTATTTTGAAACGGATTTGCATAATTCAAATAAATTGTTCGGTATAAATAGAACGTTATTTGTGTACTCACAGTCTACAAAACCATGTCCCGAGGGGCAGTTACTAGGTGCTTTGGATGCTAAGGTTTCCTTATACGAGATTTCACATCCAGAGCGAACTGTAAAACATAATTACCATTTATAAGCGTAGCTTGACAGCTACGCTTATATAAACACTACCCTTGTACATACATACCTACATTGACAATGTAGGTATGTATGTACAAGGGTAGAGTTTTGTTTTATATGCCCAGCGTGGAGATCTATACCTACTAATATTATAAAGAGGAAAGATTTGTATTTTTGTATGTAACGAATAAACTCAAAAACTACTGGACCGATATCACAACTAGATTTCAAAAATTCTTTCACCATTAGAAAGCTACATTCACCCTGAGTAACATAGGCTATATTCGATCCCCATATTCCCACGGGAACGGGAACTACGCGGGTAAAACCGTGGGCGCTGCTAGTCTATTATAAAAGGCAAGACTTTTTCAAAAACCTATTTTAATTTTTGATATTATTGTAATGATAAATTAGAGAATACCACATGCTTCCGCAGGATTGTCTTTCTCTGATGCTGCCTCTAACTTGTTCGCCTTCCCCATAATCCGCTCTTTGCTTCGATCTTTATTTCGCTCTTTGCTTGGTTGCCCTGCGTCCAACATAAATGTTTTATCTTTCTTGAATAGCAAAACAAACATCAATTCTAATTTAGTCTAATGACGGCCCTAAAACTGGGGAAATTATGTTGGCGAAAAACAGCTTAGGTAGGTACTTACCTGTCTCTCTCATTCTCTTATCTGCCTCAGTCACAATAATTAGCCAATATAAAAGAAGACTTATAGAGCGAAATAAGAGTATTGTTCCAGTGCAAAAAAGGATGACACGATAATTGCCATAAAGCTCTCTACCTCATATGGCCCAGGACTGTCTACTGAGACTCGTAGGAATAGGTGTCCCGATTTTGATGATTCTCTTTGTATTCGAAAACCAAGCTTGTCGTATGGTCCCATTTTTTGATTGACATCTGACGACTAGTATTTGAGTTATCACTAATAATGCGTGGCTTCGACTACATTGATGATTTTCTCATTCAGTCTTGCCGATGTAAAATGAAAAAAATAAATTGTAGTAATATATTGTATTGTAATTGTAGTAGGTATACGATGGTTTGAAAGGGTATCTTAGTATTTCAAGGTGGTCCGTAATCTGAATCTGAATCTAATCTGTCCCTTTCTAGTTTGGTGAAGTTCTGATGAAGAACAGCAATAGGAAACAGAACTCTTCAATAAATGATAGCAAACTTTTCGGGATTGCTGAAATCGCATGTTTGTTTATTGTTTACACCAATGTGATTGACACGTTTTATGGTGTAGGTACCTACTAAAAAGTGAAAAATAAAAAAACTTTCTCGGTGTTTTTGGTTATTTCTTCATCGACTTCCAAAATTAATTAATAAATTCATTCTTTTTTGTTTAGAAGTCGGTTTAAAAAAAAAAGTTTTTAGTCACCTTCGATGTCAAATGGCGGAGAAATGGGTAACAAAAATACAAGCGACTTTTGGAGTTGACTAAATATTGAACAATTGACTTACGAGACATATTTCGTGGCGTTGCATTCCTCGGTGTTGCGTTTCGTGAAGTGCTCTTTAAATTTGAGTTAGGTGATCCGGACTCAGACGCAGAGTTACTTCTGCTGCTTATGCTTCGCGGATTTCTCACCGCGCCAGATATAGTCATACCTTTGATCTCTTGGCGGAGTCCTGATAGAACAAACACGTTTTCACAATTTTTTTTACATTTTTATGCGGCAGATTTCTGATAGGCTAAGTTGAACAAGAATTTGAATAAAGCGTAGCCCACAACGTATTTTGAAGTTGATTAATAAGCTAATTCTTTCATTGCGAGGTCCGACCTTTTCGAACATACCCCGATCAAGTATTAATTTTTGCCGCAACTTATCCGAAGGTGTTCCTACTGTTGTATTATTTATTATCTGTGCTAGGGACATACTTTTCAACGGTAGAAGTCGAGCAATTGTTTGTAAGTTTGTGTGCGACTGTTGCTCAACTTGTGTGCGACTGTTGCTCAACTTGTGTGCGACTGTTGCTCAACTTGTGTGCGACTGTTGCTCAACTTGTGTGCGACTTTTGCTCAACTTGTGTGCGACTGTTGCTCAACTTGTGTGCGACTGTTGCTCAACTTGTGTGCGACTGTTGCTCAACTTGTGTGCGACTGCTGCTCAACTTGTGTGCGACTGTTGCTCAACTTGTGTGCGACTGTTGCTCAACTCGTGTGCGACTGTTGCTCAACTTGTGTGCGACTGTTGCTCAACTTGTGTGCGACTGTTGCTCAACTTGAGTGTGACTGTTGTTCAACTTGTGTGCGACTGTTGCTCAACTTTTGTGCGAGTGTTGCTTAAATTTTGTGTGAAAGAACTTACTTGAAGCGTTACTCTCTCTGTACCGGGCACGCTTGGCGGGTACGGCTGTGGCGGCGCAACACGCTGCTGCCCGCCGGTAGCGGCTCAGCGAGTGTTTGGACTCTAGAATAGCCACGATATTATTGAAACTTTGTTGCCAACTACGTAATAACAAAAATGCCAAAATAAGTTTCCTTTGCTTTTTACGCTTTTACGCTTAAATCGCAGAACCAGTTTTAATTAATTTTTTCACAGAAATCGATGGAGCCCTAGGATGACTCGATTCCGTTGTGAAAAACGGATAGTGCTTATGCGTCTTGCATAGGTAGCTCAGTCTTTTCCTAACCTACTTCGGAATCCTGACAGTTTGAAGACATCATAGTAGGGATCGATTTTTTATTCTAAATGAGGGTTAAATATAATTGTTAGGAGGCATTCTGCTGAAATTGGGTTACATATATTTGAGATATTGGTAGTTTCCCTTTTGGGTGACTTAAAGAGCTAAATAGCGGTGCCGCGTAGGTACTCATTGGACACAGTAAAGTTGCTATTTGCCAATGTCCGCGGTAGTAGTAGTTGTGTACTAAAACACACATTACGGGAATGTGCTTATGCCAAAATCAAAAGTCATATAAACAAATTAGGCCGAGGGCTTGCACTTTTTAAACATGAACATTTACAAAAAATAGTCCCCCAAAACGCCTCGCCCGACACCACTTCCTAGTGTTTTAGCCATTTAAACATTTCTGTCTCTATTCAGAAATTTAGTCTGCGCCTCGAAGACGCCAGCCCCTACCATGACGTCACGAAAACGAATAGCACTATCCCTTTCCCTCACACTGAATCATGATAGCATTGGCACTTCGTGGTACGGCCCCTGTTCTATTTAGTATGCGTGCGGTGCGCCCCCCCCCCCCCCCCCCACCCCCCAAGTACCTTGAGAGGTGTGGCTGCGGGCACATTAAGAAGCGCACTGCGGCTCTCTTCGCTCGTGTGATCCGCCTTAGTTAGTTACATAATGATGTAACATTCCATACACACATAACATATCCCCTTTCGCCGTAGAGGTAGGCAGTAACTAAAGACTGCTACAAGTACTTACTCAACCAGAAAACTACTTTCTTAATACTTACACGATATGGGAACAAAGGGTGACATTAATGAAACCAAAATTAGATGACATTATTTATTAATAATAACAACATAACTGTATGTACCAACTAAACGTACTTTATACAAATGTAATGCATTCTATGCGAACTCTTTATTACATACAGTCTAACATTTGAAATAACTTAGGGCAAGGCACACAAAACAAATTGGATGGACAATGACAAAGGTTTTTCGCAGTCTGTAGTCGTTTCAATTCGTGATGGCGCGAGATATAATCTAATATGAATCTTATATCAGAGTTATAAAGTTTAGTTTCTACAGTAAAATGTAGTTTTTGTATCTTGAAATACAACAACAAAGTGCCAATTCTACTATTTTTAAGCTACGTTCGTATTCGCATCACAGTCTGTCAAAAATGTTTTGATGAACAAGAAAATGGGTTTCTTTTTTTCCTTAGCATACTGTTCCATCCAATCGTTGCTCTTACTGTCATTCGTTATCTTGTCACACATTCCGTACTGAACTTGCGAGTATGTACCGGTGAACCTCCACTTTTCGAGGAGGGATTAAACTTGTCATCACCAGGCACTCTCCTTCACATTTGTTTTATAACTGTTATGGAACCGTTTAGGAACCTCCTTGGATACTCTAGCTAGACGCACTACTATCGTTACGGGCCCATAAAACGAAAATATAGACTCTGCAGTATTTGTTTACAAACAAAACAGAAAATGACATTTACCTCTTCTGCAATATACCTTCCTAACTAGAATTATTCTTATCTGTATTAGTGTTATCCTGCTCCATACAATCATTGTTCTTACAATCATCAGTAATCACACATTCCGTGCTAAACTTTCGCGTATGTACCGGCGACCCACTGTTCGAGGAGCGTTTAGTATCGCCTCCCATACCGGGCAAGCTACTCTCCTGTTGGGACCTTTCATTTGTTTTGGTATTTTTATTTTTGGAACGTTTAGGAGTCTCGTCGGAGAGGCTGGAGGCGCTACTATCGTTACGGGAGCGTTTACCGGGCGTGATGCTAGGGGTGGACTCGCGGCGCTCGCGGATGCGCTGTCTCTGCGCCGCCTTCAGCTCCATCTCCACGCAGTGCTCCGCGAACATCAGCTGCAGCGGCGCGTACATGTGCGGGAGCAGTTCCAGGTCGCTCATCGTGATCTGAGCACAAGAGTACATGTTTGGTTTTAAAGAAATTGGTGCTTATTTGTGACCGCTTGTCTTGGTATGGTCATGTAAAAAGGAGGGATGAAACACATGTAACTAAAAGGGTTATGAATATGACTGTGGATGGATGGAAAGGGAGAGGTAGGCCAAAGAAACGATGGATGAATAGGCATGTTTCCTGAGTAAAAAATATATGATTTTGTTTATTCCGTCAGTTAGATTATAGAAAAATATTGGACACGTATTTTTTCCTTTATCAAATCTATAAAAACTAACGAAGATACAAAGCATTAAAGATCAGGAGTGGGAGCTTGTGACGTCACGGCTCGCTAAAAATTGTAGCGAGTAGTGACGTCATACGCATTTTCAACGCACTGTATCGTCTTCATTTTTTGTTTACGTGAAAAAAGAAAAAATACGTGTCCAATATTTTTTGGAAATCTATCCAACGGACTAATTAGATTTTTTTAGTCAACTACCCTATTGTGTGAGGAGTGATATGAAAGAAAAAGGAGTTAGTGATAGCGTGACGGCTGACAGGACAAAATGGAAGAAAAAAACATGTTGCGCCGACCCCAAGTAACATGAGATAAGGGCAGGAAGATGATGATGGTGCTTATTTGTGAGATGATGCTGCTCATCATTCGGATGCTGTGAATATTTTCTTGATATTTTACTTTTAATATAGCAGATATTTTCGTTTTCCTCATGTAAGAGTATACGAAGCGATCTCAAATATATTGTGAGCCTGCCTTGGAATGTTTCAATTTCATATTGATAGACAAGAAGGTACGAGCGGCAGGTTGCAAAAGTATGCGCGGGCCTGCGGATGGCGAGCTATGGGTGGCTCGCCGTCCGATAGCAACCAGGCCCGAGTCGACGGCGCCGAGTGTTCCACGCGCAACGCAAAGAGCCGTCAGCAAAGAACGGGGCCCCATAGGGTCAGTGCCTGCTAGGGTACAGGAATTTGTTCGAAAGAGTCACCGCGGCCCTGGAATGTAAAGGGCACAAGTAGGAACACGGGTGGTTTTTAGTCAGTAAGAGTCTGACACTCCCTTCCGCTCCGCCCAGAGCGGGAGAAGTCATTTGATGATTTCCGATAAAAAAAAAATGCTGCAAAAGTATAATAGTTTACCTAGAAATTTTCTCGTAATCTGCCGACCTGAGTCAAGGTTTCTTGTCCTGTGTGGTAGTGTATGACGTACGTCACGTCACGTTGCGTACGACATACCTGCATGTTGTCGAACGCGATGCCGACGCTGTTGTTGTCGTTGAGTATGTGCGCGTTGAGGCGCGGCAGGCGCGCGTACCGCTGGCTGAAGTGCGTGAGCACGGTGTAGCGCGCGCCCATGCGCCGCCCCATGTCGATGGCCTGGGTCGTGGTCGAGTGCATCTTGGTCCTAGCCTCATCTGCGAGCTCGTCCTCCATTGTCGCTTCGTGGATAAGGAGGGTTGAATTTTGGCCTGAAATAGAAGTAAATGTATTTTGATTCCTCTTTTTTTATTCTTAACATATTTGAGGTTGAAGTTTAACATTTCGGGGCACCCAGGGCAGTCAATCCCGCTAAAACTTCAGCAACCGAACCGTCACCCTCTGCGGCCGTATTTTCACTCGATCAGCGCGCGGTAAACAGCACGTTGCCATCATGGCCAACGTCTATGACTGATCAGGCGAGAGACTCCCTAGCGTCTGGTGTATCTGCTATATTATATAGTGCGGGGAGGTTAATCCTCCCCATCTTCGAGTCTAACGACGCCGCTGTGCTATTAGCGTCAAATCCCCTAAATAATAATAACCAGACCCACCCACCACCCAGCCTGTCCCTTGCTGCTCTTTCAATGACCCCGTTAAGCCGAGGCCCGAATCTCACAGGGGATGCCGTTACCGAAGCAGTCATTTAGCTTTTAAAGTATTTTTTAGCCCTGGCTGTGGGCCTTAAATTAATTTGGGGCAACCACAGGATTGTCCGGTTAAACAGTAACCAGCCTTAAATAGTGTGCTGAACTGCGAGTGGACATTGAAAAAAAAAGTTAATTATCCCAGTCCCGCGCCCCGCTGCCACCTTATCACCTACGTTTGTCAAAACTCACCAATGGTAACAAGCTCCTCACAAGGTAACGTGTCCCCTGAGTAGGTGAGCTTGTATTTGTTGTCCACCTCTATGGCCACTCCGAAAGCGTTCGGACAGTGCGAAACGAGACAGGTGGTCATCGCTTGCACGCCGATGGCCGCGAGGACCGCTGACGTCACATCCGTGTGTTGTGGGTGGTCGTGTAACTGAAAATAAATAAGATTTGTTAGTTATACCCAAAGGTAGTAACCAGGCAGAGTAATTAATAAATTACCTGGTTACGATTGACTGAAGAGAGGGCTTATGACTCTCGATTTCAATTCTGAACATGATACAGTGTGCTGAAATTTCGCGTGACTCAAGAGAGGGCTTTTGACTGTCGATTTCAATTCTGAACATGATACAGTGTGTTGAAATTTCGCGTGACTCAAGAGAGGGCTTATGACTCTCGATTTCAATTCTGAACATGATACAGTGTGTTGAAATTTCGCGTGACTCAAGAGAGGGCTTTTGACTCTCGATTTCAATTCTGAACATGATACAGTGTGTTGAAATTTCGCGTGACTCAAGAGAGGGCTTTTGACTCTCGATTTCAGTTCTGAACATGATACAGTGTGTTGAAATTTCGCGTGAACATACCAAGAAGGTCAGACGTCTCCTTCATGGCTTCACGCCGGACATTGTACTCACCAGGTTCTGGTTGGGTATGAGCGTGTAGTCGGCGCGCAGCCTCTCGAACTGCGCGTGGTACAGCGTGAGCCACGTGACGATCTGGCCGGGCGCCAGCAGGTACAGCGGCGGCGGCGGCGCTGCGCCCTCGCCCTGAGACGTCTCCTTCATGGCTTCACGCCGGACATTGTACTCACCAGGTTCTGGTTGGGTATGAGCGTGTAGTCGGCGCGCAGCCTCTCGAACTGCGCGTGGTACAGCGTGAGCCACGTGACGATCTGGCCGGGCGCCAGCAGGTACAGCGGCGGCGGCGGCGCTGCGCCCTCGCCCTGAGACGTCTCCTTCATGGCTTCACGCCGGACATTGTACTCACCAGGTTCTGGTTGGGTATGAGCGTGTAGTCGGCGCGCAGCCTCTCGAACTGCGCGTGGTACAGCGTGAGCCACGTGACGATCTGGCCGGGCGCCAGCAGGTACAGCGGCGGCGGCGGCGCTGCGCCCTCGCCCTGAGACGTCTCCTTCATGGCTTCACGCCGGACATTGTACTCACCAGGTTCTGGTTGGGTATGAGCGTGTAGTCGGCGCGCAGCCTCTCGAACTGCGCGTGGTACAGCGTGAGCCACGTGACGATCTGGCCGGGCGCCAGCAGGTACAGCGGCGGCGGCGGCGCTGCGCCCTCGCCCTGAGACGTCTCCTTCATGGCTTCACGCCGGACATTGTACTCACCAGGTTCTGGTTGGGTATGAGCGTGTAGTCGGCGCGCAGCCTCTCGAACTGCGCGTGGTACAGCGTGAGCCACGTGACGATCTGGCCGGGCGCCAGCAGGTACAGCGGCGGCGGCGGCGCTGCGCCCTCGCCCTGAGACGTCTCCTTCATGGCTTCACGCCGGACATTGTACTCACCAGGTTCTGGTTGGGTATGAGCGTGTAGTCGGCGCGCAGCCTCTCGAACTGCGCGTGGTACAGCGTGAGCCACGTGACGATCTGGCCGGGCGCCAGCAGGTACAGCGGCGGCGCCGGCGCTGCACCCTCGCCCTGAGACGACTCCTTCATGGCTTCACGACGGGCTTGGATGACGCCGATTAGGCCTGTGACAAGATTACATGCATTTAACTACTTTTTGCGTAGACTCTGTGGCTTCGCAACGTGAATACATGCTCGAAGCGGTGAGATCGCTCTGCGAATCGTGTATAGCCCCAAGAAGGCTTCTATACTTTTGGGAGGAACTAGTCTGACTTACTTAGCCAGGACACCCTGATCAACTTAGCAAACAATGGACTAAATAGGAGGTAAAGTGCGAAAAATGCCTCTCTCTACACTATCAAATGAAACAGTCCACTCTATAGAGCCTGCATGGAGGAGAAAGACACTTTCTTTACTTGTGCAGCGGTAGCTGGATACAGGGCCAAGTACCTCGGAAACACAGGCTCCCTCCCAGAGAATGTAACACCAGGGCGTTGCTGGCCCTCCTTGAGGAGCCGGGTGGATTGAATAACATAATTGCCACAACCGTACGCAATACACGAGCTTGAACGAGCAGTTGCAAATACCAACCCCACTTACATTCACACAATAGCGATATTTACGAGTCGCAGTAAACCTTTGATTTATAAAACCAACCTTTCTATTTCATTTTGAAATGATGTGCTGTACTCCTCATGAGTCACGGAGCAAGAAAACATTGTGCAACAGCTGTGGCAGATTCCAACTCCAACCAGATGCTTTCAGACCCAACACAACATACATACTGAGATGATGTAAAGGACAATAGGATCGTATATAAACACTTACCAATATGATGGTCCGCATGTAAATGTGAGATGTAGATCGCATTCAGTGTTCTAAGGAAGCCGTTCACTTTCTTCGGGCCATAGAAACGCACCAGCTGGCCAAATGTACCTTCTCCACAGTCCAATAACATTGAATGATTTTCACTTAAAATAAAAAATAAATATATTAGAAACAGTAGTGGCTTGTTTATGTATGATCTGCCCGAGGTGGGAGCGCGAGTGGCAGCTTTTTAAATGTGTTATTTGTGCTATTTTTTAGTTTAGTTTTTAAATAAAAAAAAAGCAATTTGTGATCTTTTTTAATTAAAAAATTACTAGGAGTAATTAAATAGCGTAAAAGAACAACAACAACCTATTGATCCACACAAACTTTCAGCTTTATCCTAATATTGTAAAATGCGTGTGTTGTTTCATTGGTTATTACGCTTTCACGCCTAAATTGCCGAATTGGTTTTGATGAATTTTGGTACAGAGATAGATCGGAGCTTGGATATGTTTATAAGCTACTTTAGCAGACGAAGCCGCGGGTAAGCGCCAGTAATATTTTAAGTAGGACGATTTATCTATGTTACGACAGTATTCCATATAAACCACTCACTCAATTTGCAGAACAATAGCGCTAGTATTTCTCGTCTTGCTTGGTATGCAGGAGCCCGTGCCCAAGAACACGACCTTGGGGAACTCCTTAGAGTCACATCTGGCGTATCTCATGCTGTCCACGAGGCGACGGAACTGCTCCAGGCTGCCGACGAATCCGTCCACGTCCATCGTCTCCTGGATGTAGTCTTGGATATGTAGCTTCGGTTCTGCTGATCTGGGGCAAGGAAATAAAAGGTTTGGTCTGTGATGTAAAGAATCGAATGGCTTTGCCGATATCTTGTAGAAATCTTTGCATCATTATTGTAGTTTGTTTTTGAAAGTTAATGGCTTGGATAATAGTGAAACATGCATTTTTGACTTAACCAAACACAACAATATTAGGAACTGGAATGTTTTTATCAATAACACTATTCTTGTGATAAATCAGAGGTTACATGAATGGCGGCATTGCCACAGATTCTTTTTTTTAATTTATCATTTGTACTTGCTTTATCATTTGGCTTTTAATGGCATAGGGCCAAAGAAGTTGGAACTAACCTGTCCAGCTGTTTCTTGGGCCTCAAATGGTACATCGTGAGCGTCCGGCCCGCCAGCAGCTCCAGCTTACTGACCGAGTCACACTGGTCCATCTCCGGCGGATGACCATCGCCCTTGGCCGAGCCTTCCAAGTTTATAATGTTCTGGAACTGCGCGAGCGCTATCTACAAATGATTGTACGTGATCGCACCTTCACCGCATGCATCTAACTACGTACAAAAGTGTATTGTAGGAAAACTAAGTGAGAGACCTTTTGCTCAGTATTGGGAAATTTCATAAAAGGGTAATAAGATAGATAGAGGACAATATTAGAGTGGAGACTACTGAAGGCCATGGCAAAAACATCGGCGTACCCTTCACGACAAACCACAAACTAACTTCTTAAAGTCTTTTAATTAGTCAAAAATTTAAGGTTTAACACGTTGAACGCCAACGCGGTCAGTGAAGACCGACAACGAACTTTTCCTTTAGGCCAAGCAAAAATCACAGTTCTATCCAATCTGTTTTTTTAATTCGCCCGAACGGAAAGTCTAGTTGTCGACTATCACTCATCGACGCGACCCGAACGGGAAGATGTATTTTTTGTTGGCGTTCAACGTGTTAAAGGTCTTGTGCCACTTGTTAAAATGGCTTAATTATTTTCTACGCTATATTTGGATACGCAATATAATATTATTTTATTAGATCACAGCATCTTCGCTCTTTTCGCAAAAGCCGTTTTCATGTACATTACTTGAAAAGCAGGGGAAAATAAATACAACAAGTTTTGAACATATTGGGCATTCACTTACAAAACACACACAAAGCATCAATAATAATCAGCTGCCACCAATATTACCTTGTTTATAAAGAAGGGGTTAAATTAGGAGAAACAATCTGAGGCTGCTATATTACATTGCCATAAGTATGGAAAAATATAAATAAGATATTGTACTGACACAATAAGCATTGAGCGTGCTTACTCATGACTTATTGGGTAGGGTGAATACATCCACATTAAAAAAACGATAACATGGCTATTTCAATAAAAGTTGCCGAATGTTAGTCTGGTCCACTCTGGGCAATCAGCTCAGCTTCCACAAAATAATACATTGATGATAGCCGTAGCCGACATCATTTCATTAATTTATGACATTGTAAAAGCAGCCTCACTCAAACACGAGACATCAAACATACCTTATTCTTCAGTTCCTCCAAGCCCTTCAGTCGGACCGGGCTATTGGTCTTCGGCACGGGCGGGTGCGCGTTCCACACGGCGGGCACACTGACGTCGCGCAGCAGCGGGAATATGTCCGGGTCCAGCAGGTGCAGCTTGTGCTGCGTGCGGTGCACCGCTTCCGAGCCCAGGCAGGAGTTCTGCGAGTTCAGCACCAAGTGGCGGGGCAGGGGGCCGAAGAGAGACATGAATGCGCGGTACCTGCGAAGCATAACGTTATGGTGTTCATCATTATTTATCTCTTCTCCCGAAAGACTTCATGCAGATCCCTTCATTTCTGATGTGACCACGCTCGTATAGCTCTCTCTACCGCTATTTCGGGAGCCTGAAACCTTCTATATTCACTCAAAATAATTATAAAATTTTAGACCAACACGATAAAAAAACAAAGAACAAATTCGATTGCAAACCATCCTTTTCAACTTCAAGAGCCTTTTCAGTAAATGGTAATTTAAAACTCAACTCAAAATACATAAAGCTACAGTCTATACATGAGTTGGTGGCGATGGAATGAATTTAGATGTAGTTAATTGGATGCATTATAGTTTGAAGTAGTATAAGAGATTAGGTAATCTCAACTTGACAATTCAAAAGTGCCTGTAAAGGGTTTAATTGAAATAAATGCTTTGAGTTTGAGTTTGAATCACTATTTTGCGCAGAATTGACTCAGATTCGGATGAATGATCTCTCGACACTAAATCTTAGCACACTCGCCCGTACATTTGACAATTTTCAGCTTCCTGAACAAGCTTGATCCCTAACATGCACACCGAAGCAGATTTAATAAGTGCACTCACTGTGGGTGATGAAACACTTCAGGAGGTGTGAAATGCACGATGATTGCAGGAATATTCTCCGGCGGATTGGTGCCGTTGTCGAAGTGAGCGGCGAATTCCGCCTCCTTCAGGTAAGACAGCTCCGGCACATCTAGTACTGGAAGGTGATATAAAGATTGGAAATTTGCCTTGATAGAACAATTATAATTCTATTTGCCAACTAATCCGATCCTAAAATCTATTTGGTCTATCAGTAGGTTTTCAATAAATTTAGCCCCGTATTTTTTGTCTTTTCAAATCAATAAAAATTGAACAAGATAACGCGAATTAAAATTCAGGATTGGGCACAATTTCACAGCAGTCCTTGAGGACATAGTGAATACGCTAGATTGGAACTATAGCGGTGTTAACATCAACGGTGCCTACCTATCCTACTTGAGATTTGCAGATGATCTTGTGGTTTGTTGAAAACTTCGAAGACCTCCAGAAAATGCTAAAAAACCTTTGCGATGCGCCTTTTAAGGTAGGCCGAAGGTTAAGTCAAAGATCTTCGGCAATCTAAATCGTTCCGTTAATATTGGAAATAAAGTGTTAAAGATAGTTAACAGATACGTATTTCTACCTTGGTCATATTTTTTCATTTGGCAAAGAACAACAGCAAACGGAGGTCTCCAGAAGAATACAGTTTGGTTGGGCCGCTTTTAGTAAATTGGACGACATTTTAAAGTCAGCCGAAATAGGGTAGTTGACTAAAAAAATCTAATTAGTCCGTTAGATAGATTTCCAAAAAATATTGGACACGTATTTTTTATTTTTTCACGTAGACAAAAAATGAAGACGATACAGAGCGTTGAAAACTCGTGTGACGTCACTACTCGCTACAATTTTTAGCGAGCCGTAACGTCACAAGCCCCCACTCCTGATCTTTGATGCTTTGTATCTTCGTCAGTTTTTATAGATTTGATAAAGGAAAAAATACGTGTCTAATATTTTTCTATAATCTAACTGACGGACTAAACATAATCATATATTTTTTACTCAGGAAACATCCCTATTCCAAAATGTTTGAAGTCCCACCTCTATAACTATTGTATTTTGCCCACCATGATCTACGATGCCGAGACATGCGACGCCCACACATGCTTGGCATACGACGATAATAGAACGAGCTCCAAACGTCGAGATTCGAAAACGTACGAAAATTTTCAAAATCGGAAAACGTATAACAGAACTGAAATGGAGCTGGGCAGGACATCTGGCAAGGCGTAGTGATGATAGGTGGAGTAACTGAGTGGCGTCGATCTGATCGACATTGTCTAGAATGTACAAGAATTCCACCATACATTTACGTCATGACTGTGGTGTTCTTATTCTTGTGCATTTATACAATCTCCTTAATCATGCTAAGTACTCACCAATAAACACAGGCCCAGGATCATCAGGAGTCTTCACGTCTTTGGACAGGACCAGGGTGCCGTCAGGTAGAATCACGTCCAAGCCACACTTCAACTGGCCCAGCAGTGGACCAGGTTTCACTCCTTTATCGACACACTTGGCTAGATCAAGGGTTCCCAGTCGTTTCTGCAAAGTAATCGGGTTTTAGAGATAAAACAAGGACATTGTAATCTTTGTGTGTATTGACTCATTCATTTATATATTCAGGATGTAATCCGAGTCAGTCTATAAATAGTATTATGAAAACAGTGATTGTGGTTTTTAAATTAATTTTTGCGTTCAGCCCTAGAACAGCTTCAGTTTTTGTCGTCAGGTAAAAAAACGAATTCTATCACCGTACATTTTTCAGCCAATTGACCCAAAACACAGCTGGGCCAAACCTAGATATTAGATGGATTTATAAGCTTACCTTCAATGTACAGATGTAAGCAACAGCACAATTGTTTTTCTTCTGCAGCTCATGTAGAACCTTATCAGTCTTTTTCTTCATTACATCTTCTGTGTAAAATAAATGATAGATATTTTAAATACAGAACTTTATGTATCAGCACACCAATAGGCAGTGGCGTAACTATAGGGTGGCAGGGCTGGCAAAATGCCACGGGCCCCGAGCCGGAGACGAGCGTCTCCAAGATGTGCGGTGGAATTTCTCGGAATGACTTTATAATAGGTTGGGGAAGAGATTATAATAGGTTGGGGAAAAAATTTCTTCGCATTTTTTAAAAAAAATCAAAACATTTTTTAATATAGTTTATTTACATTTAACTAAAGTATGTAGGTACCATTTTGTTCGATAACTTTTTGCCATCTTGTAGGTAGAGACATGATCCCATTTCTATAGAAATTTTGGGACTTCTGATCAAAATACCGCGACAAGTGGTTTTGGCAGTCCTCTCGTGATGTTAACCTGACACTGCCTAAAGAATTCTGAAAAGACCGAAATAGGTAGAAATCGGAAGGTGCAAGGTCAGTCTTGACTCTTGATCTTAAACCTTCAGATTTCTACCTATTTCGGTACCTATACGGCGGATGCATTAACACCTCCCAGCCAAACTCTCTTAATTTTTGCTGAGTGGCTAAAGATGTGTGAGGTGTGAGATGCGTGTGACCAGAGCGACGTGCATCTTTGACATCAAAATTTGCGGATTGAAAACGCTTAGGTAAACCAAATTTGTGCTACTCTCACAGACACTGCACTAGGTCCATAAACGTCGCAATTTTGTTTTGTCGGCATGCATTGCATTTTTATAGTAGGGGAGCCCATGCGGGGATTTCGGGATTTTCTAAAGCGCGGCAGATTAATATACAGGGGGATACCTTGTACCCGGTTAAGTACCTCCACCAAACATGAGGCCCATATGTAAGGCCGCCCGTGAAGCAGTGTTGGGCACAATTGAATTAATTTGTTAATTGTAGATGAAACAATTACAATTTTTATTTCAACTAAATTAATTGCAATTAAATTAATTCAATTATTTTGTAATTGTGAAATTCAATTAAAATCAATTGCAATTAAATCTGTTAATTGTGGTTTACGATTAATTCAATTGCAATTAAAATATTATTTGCAATTAAATTAATTGTTTTAAACAATTGATATTTAATTTAACTACGTATTTGATGAATGTAAATATGGTAGGAGTTTAAAACCACGGTTATCCTTGTTTCCTTTAACCATCCAATCCTGAATTATTCTAGTTAGGTACCTGTGCTACACTTTTACGTAATGTTCTGGCTTAAATTCAGGCTTTACATACCTTTGAGAATATTAAGGAGAATTCTCTTGTATTGTTTGCATTATGATTTTCAGTTACTGACATTTTAATTGTTAACTGTAATTGTAAACGTGTATCAAACAATTAACAATTAATCAATTGTAATTGCAAATTTTTACAAGCACAATTAATTTAATTGTAATTGCAAAGTATTACAAGCACCATTAATTAATTGTTAATTGCGATACGTTACAATTACAGTTAATTATTTTAGTTGTTAGTTGCAACTAAATTTGGCAATTTAATTGTTAGTTGTTAATTGTTTTCACAATTAGTTTTTGCCCCACTCTGCCGTGAAGGATACAGGATCAGATTAGTAAAAAAAAATTGACCATCAGAAATTCTCGAGCGCGTCAGATTAAGGTAGGGTGAGTTAGTTACATCCTAAAAAGTGTATATTCCACTAATCTGACAATTTGATAGTGACGTAAAGCAAGGGGAGGGCAGCAAAGTTGTAAAAAAAAAACGTCATCTCGACATTCTCGAGCGTAGCTAATTTTTTTTTTATTTTGAAGGAAATAATTCAAGAATAATGAAAAATATATAATCTGACGATTTCCGCAAGCCGAAATAACAAAAATTCGTCGATAAAGTTAAATGCGTGCCGCTGCGTGATGCCTACATTTCCTTCTCCACGTTTCTATTCCTCTCTCACCTTTTCTCTTCCTGAGCTTTTCAATTAATTAAGATCAATGATTTAAAAAAAAATTAACTTCCCGCTAAGAAAATCGAAGAGCGAATCAAAAATCGGGAAGTTATTGTTTTCACCCCGTTTTGCAAAAATCTAGTTTTCATCAGATCTCGACGTTTTAAGGTCATAGGAAGCTTCCCTGACTACCCCCGCGATGTTGTCACTATGTCTGTATGTATGTGTGTGACTATGTGACTGGCTTATAACTTTTGAACAAATAAACCGATCGGAATCTACTAAACGGCGTTCTAAAGAGTTCCCTCAAAATTAGATTTCTTGTGAATTTGAACCGATTTGGACTGATAGATTTTGAGAAATATTGAAAAATCTCAAAGAAAAAAAGTTTTCTTTAAGTGGTTTTTTTGGAATAACTTTTAAACGGCTTCATCGATCAACTACAAAAAACTATAATCCGCTCTTGAGCTTGAAAAACCACGTCGATCGCCACTATGCTGGTCCAAATCGGTTGATTCGTTCGAGAGATATCGTGAACGAAAGAAACCCGAAAAAGTGTTTTTTCGGGATTACTCCGAAATTTTTGGTTCGATCAATTAAAACTAGAAAATTACTTATGAGGATGATAAAACTACGTCGAATGCCGCCAACGGGTGAAAATTGCTTGATCCATTCAAAAGTTATTGCGGTTTGAAAATTCCAAAAATAGTGTTCTATGAAACTTCTATCAGACTTTCGAGCTGGGAGAACTCAAATGCATAGAAATATTATTTCTTTGAACTCAGCGTGCTCAAAATATCACATAAATTATATTTTGAGCTCAAAAATGTCATAAGTACAATTTTAAGCAATGGAATTAGCGAGAAGTTGCAGGGATGGCCTTTAGGGTGAACCGTTTTTCTATTTTTTTTTCAGGCGAATCCCTCTAGATAATCGTCAGATTATGAGATAGTACGTTTAGAACATAAAGATGAACCATATATATCTTAATCTGACGCGCTTGAGTATTTCAAAATGGCGATTTTTTTTTGCACATTATGAAAATGGCCGCGAGTTTGCGTCCCATCGAAATCGTCAGATTAGTGAATGAGAGCTTTTTTTTAGTGCACTTAACACTCCCTTAGAAAATCTGACGCGCTCGATTAATTTTTATTTTTTTTCATTTTCAACCCTTAAATACAACCACCCTCATCATGCAAACGATCAGATTAACATACGTACATTATTAAAAATACGTAGGGCATTGATGCTATCAATATCTGACGCGCTCGAGGATGTCCATGCAACAGTTTTTTTTTACATATTTAAAAATCTATAGCCGCTTCCCCCACCGATGAAAAGGTATTATCATATAACATTTTTTTCTTCTTATCATCTAAGCTTTGCAACCCAATAGGTCTCTACGACGCTCGAGTAAATCCCCATTTAGCATCGTGGGCTCCCCTACTATTACCTTTTTTGTATCAAAATTTTAAAATGTATCGAATTTCTTCATTACACTTACAAAACAAATGAAAATCACATATTTTCTTAATTGGAATTTGGAATTATGTTCTTTTTTAAACTTTCAATGATACCAAAACCAGCCAGATACCAAATAGTATAGCCAAAGAGATTTTTCCTTTTTCCCCAACCTAATAGACTATCAAATTTTGATGAGTAAAAAAAATGTGTTCCAAATGTGTGTCGGACAATTTATCGAATTCGAGAGTTTACATTTTTTTTTTTTAGAATGGACCGCAGTTCAGCACACTAAGGCTGGTTACTGCTCAACCGGACAATACGAGAGTTTACAATTTCTTATTTTTTAAGATAATTTATAATCTTACCGAGTTTGCCATTTTCCGGTGACATGTATAAATAAACCTATGCTCTTGAAAATACTACAAACTGGGAAGTCCCCATCAAAAGAATTTGCCACGGGCCCCCGATGGTATAGTTACGCCACTGCCAATAGGGCCATCCCTATTGATGTACTAATAAATCAAATATTGTAAAAGAAACCAGTAGCCGTATTACGAAGTGCCAATGCTATCATGATTCGTGTGAGGGAAAGAGATAGTGCTATTCGTCTTGTGTAACTCCGTTTCTCTCTGACAGAAATCATGATGGATTTAAGACGTCATAATAGGTCGCCAGGTCTAGCAACTGTATGGTCAGTCTGAACCATTGGTTATAGGTTATATCTATACCTTCCACAAACGCACACTGACGCAATTGAACAGCAATTTCTTCGTAACAAACTTAGAAATGTTGTTAAAGGCCGTATTCTACAGGATGAGAGGACTTTGAATGTAAAAAATAACCTTGCATAATTTTTTCATCTGTACTCTTTAGTCAGATTTACATTATTTTGTTGTGTGTATTGTGCAGTTAAATGGCTGCAGAACCCATCATGATATGACATAGGCTCAAATACATCGGTACACACCACACTGTGACACAGGAATGGGAACCTAGCATTGTCATGACCATGTTGTGTTCATCCATTAGTTATTTACAAGATATTCCTCTCACATGCTGTCATAGAAATATAAAGTTCAACAGTAAAATTGGTACATACTGTCCGCCACAAGAGGCTTCGGTTTAGGCTTCTCTTTAGGTACTTCTTTACCATTCTTGCTTTTGGCACCCATATCATTATTCCGTTGCTCAGGCCTATAGTAGTCAGTCTCATCATGTACAAATTCTTCATACTCTTTCTCCAATTGTGTGTCTAATTTTGGTTTCTTGGCTAGCGGTTTGTCTTTTCCTGTTAATATGTTGTCATTCGGGCCTCTGAAACAATTAAGTGATATGTTATGTTGTGGGAAATACTAGATATAGTGTCACATAAGGGTGCCTTGCGTCATTTGTGAGAATCATTATAGGTGATCAGAAACTCGAAACAGTGGCGTAGCTGGCATGGGTGACACTATCACACCGTTTGTAGTGACGGCAGTCACAAGCCATTTTTCGGTGTTTTTTTTTCAGGAATGTTCTTCCATCACACTTACAAATAAAATCTCGAAAATTTGTACATGTTGCTTCAGATAGTTTTGATTTTCTCTTCATCAATATCCAAACTCATACAGAATAACTTTGTAGACAGGCGCGAGGCGTTAGGAAGTTCAAGGGTTAAAAGAGGGTAGAATGCAAAACCACACACACCACACTTCACAACCAGATTTATTTACTTTTGATAGTTCATAAATAAATATAAGTAACTTTATTGACTGATGCAAGAAGGTTAATTAAGTAAAAGAGGGCAGAATACAAGAGGGAGCAAGACTCGAAAATACATGCAACTTGGAAAGGTTATATAACTGCAAAATATACAGCAAGCAAAGCATTTTTACGTCCCACCTTGGACAGGTTTTACTGCGTCACCCCTAAACATGTCTCATCTGGGGCGGACCACGCCCCCACTCCCTATCGACGCTACTGACGACGCAATTGAAAGTTTAAGATGGGTTACCCAGTTATTGGGTAACCCAAGCTAAACAAGTAAGACTGGTCGGATTGGCAGAGATACAGTACTTCCATGTAAAATACTAGACCCCGTGGTCACCGTGGACCAAAATCAACATAATTAACCGACAGATTTGTTGTTAGACGTTGTTGCGCTTCATCTACGTAAAACACTCGGCAGATGGGCAGGCGTTTAGGTAAACATTTCAGAAATTTGAATAAATAATTTTTGATGGGTTGTCTGAGTTTGGAAAAGGTAAGGCAGATGACACCGTCAAGGAAATAGTGGCTACTTATTGCTTGCAAAATAATGCAAACAAGTATTGTATGAAGTAAAAAGTTTAGTCAAACTCACAGCAACACATATTTGACGCTCATAACATTGTCATCAAAGTCTTCACTGGGGCTGCACTTTGCCATTGTCACTTGCATGTCCTTCATTATTACGAATCGCTTTGTGGCGGCATATAACTCGTCCTGGAACATATGATAATGAGCATTAAGTTTATAATATACAGTGGTGTTTCAGGAGTCAGCTATCAAGCACTACATTTGTGGTTGTTTTACTTTTCTTTTGGATAACTGGATGCATGAGAGCGTAGTCAGGGAATTTTGATGTTCTTAAGTTTGCCATTTGGACATAATCTTTAATTGTCATTTGGAGATATTGTAAAATGGGCAGGATTATAAAATATCTAAAGAGACTGTTAACTCTACATTTTTTTTTTCATAAAATAAAAACAGAGGGTGTATTTATCTTCACATGCCATGTATAAAGGTTCTTTGGAAACATACCAAGCCTTCAGGTCCATGCAATGTTATGTTAGGTACTCCAACATCCTGCAAGGTGAGTGACAGTCCCGGCAGGCCTCCAATGTTCCTCCATGTCTTACTGGTGATGAATATGTGGTCGAGCCGTGATAGTTTCACTTTATGCTCATGGGCAAGTCTTTGTGTGCACTCACCGCAGTTGAATAGATATCTGAAAATTGATTTACAAATGTAAATACAGTTTAAACTCATATTTAATCAAAACATTACAATTAAAAAAACAAAATTCAAGCAGCATCTACTAATTAGCTGCTGCTTGAATTTTGTTTTTTAACAAATAAACTTTTAATCTTTCAAATGATGTCCTGGCTTTTTGGCAAGGTCAAATAAGATACCCTTAAGATCATGATTTATTTTCATGCCAATAAACTAAGAAGAATGTATGATGCAAAAATATTCAAGTTGTGAAACAAATTGTTTCCGAGTTGCAACAGATTTTTGTGCAATTGCATTAATGTGATGTTTAGGTTTTAAGATATTACTTTTCAATTTTATAAAAATATTAATTTAAATGTTCCGATAGCTACTTTCTTTAATTAATGTAATAGGAAAATAGGATATAACTCTATGCTATTTCTAACATCAGGTTGATAGATTATGTAGGTGAGTTTCTACCTGTATCCACTGACAGACAGTCATTGCAAGTTTTAGCAACATAAAAAATGTTGTCACGGTCAGAAAAGACTCCGAAAAAAAAGTAAACAAAGTGCGTTAAAACTAAAACTCCTCAGTTTTTGAAGCTGTGGAGGGCAGCTTACCGTTTCTGGTCTGTGAAGAGGTAAAGTGTGTTGGGCGCCCCCCTTGCGCCCGAACCCAGCACCTGGAGGTACACAGTGCTAGGAGCATACTTCTCACTCTTCTTCGATATCTGTTGCCTTTGACGTTGTGCCTCTGCGATTCTTGACGAAGTCGCTTTCGGCATTTCGGCTAGAAATTCCAATAGCTTCTTAGTACTACCAGACGAATAAGAACGTATGCTACGTTTGCTAACTACACGGTAACTAAACAATACACTTAAACCGTACATGTGTGTTTGAGGTTATTGATATTCCAAGACCGAGTTTACGAGCATTCGTCCAATATTTTTACTTGTTATTATTATTTTTGGCATAATTTATTTCATAATTATTTACTTATTGGTTTTCATGACAAATTTTCAGATTTGGAACAGAGTTTTCCTCTACGACATTCAACATTTTCTGAATTTTTCAGATTTTATTGACAGTTGAAGTTGACAGTTCACTGGGATTTGATTCGCGATAGCAAGAATGATGAAAACCACCGAAGATTAAAAATTATCTGAATATGCTATTCATCTGTTAAAAAAAAAATTAACATCATTATATTTACGCTTTTATTTTATTTTGAAAATTCACTGAATTTGTAGTGGTGGGGTTGCTATTTTCTTGAAAAGTTTCTAAAGCAAAATGTTACCCACGTTGCATGGCAAGTGACAATAGTAGAAAATGAAATAAATACACAGCAACACTGATTTAGAAAAATGGCGTTCTATACAGCTGCGGGTTGCGCAATTTTTATGTAAATGTGCACGAAATTTATTAGGAAAATTAAGTTTTAAGTGCAACAAATACTTCAGACTGTGGGCATGATCTTTTTATATAATTTATAGAATAAAAAACGAATAGTGTAACAATATTTTTAGTTCAGTGCAAACCTGTCATGGACCGTGTATTTTTTGTGTTGTGATGTATGAAAACGATAAATAATGAAACGGAAAATATTGCGGCTGTGCAAATAATGTGACAATGATGAGTATGATATGGGTGGTGTTATTGGTGGCCTTGACTGGCTCACACTTGGGACACTGTTCGCCTCTCCGATCAACGCCGCAAACCTACCCTCATGGTGAGTCATTTTGTCGAAAAATGCATGTTTTACATTAATTAAATAAGTATTTATCCCTCTGAGCGCCGCTTTTGGGTGCAAGTGAAAGGAATATGCACAACTTTTTTATTTTTTGTCACTTACATTGTGGCAACAAATGCTAACATCTGTTCAGATTAGAAAAGTATTATCAGTTCAAGTTAAAAAGGAAGTGATACAGATTTCCGTTACAAACGAGAGCTAATCATTGTAGATGTACCCACAAAATAATTATTTTAAATTCAAAGCATCCACAGTTCATAACTGCTAGCACTTTGTTTAGTAGTCAAAGCCTGTCCTTGTCCATACAAGTGTATCTGTATGTTTACATATGTATACAAATGAAATGCTGCACACATACGAACTACCTACTTCAACATTCACTGAAATTGATTGAAGCATCAAAATACAGTTTCTTCTACATAAAACTAACTCAATATATATCTTATGTATTGTTTACCTCAAGCCAAGACAAGGTTAAAAAATGTGTAAATGTAAATAAACACTGCTTATCTTAGGCATTGTTATCACTGCCTTTATTATTGTTTGGGTATTATAAGATTAGTATTTATTTATCTTATTATGATAAGGACACACCTGTAGGTCTATATGAAAAAAGTATTAATATCTTACTATTTCCTGTTTTTTAATTTATCCTCATATATTATTATGCTTTATTTATTATAAAATCTAAGTTTAGCTTTTGCTATAGACTGTTGAATAATTTCTAAAACATGGTGTGACGCTTATCTTCTTAGTCTTTGCATATCTATTTTACATCCTGAATAAACTAAATTTTATTGATAATATTCTTATAACATCATGAAACAAACTTTTCTTTAGATGAATTTGCTTTTGTATAGTTGGTTACATCATTGCAAATCAGTAAAGTTCACTCTTTAGCCTTGAAAAAATGTATTGCAATTCTGAAATCAAATCTCAAACAGATTCTAACCAGAATCCAGTATTAATATTATGTTATTCATTTTATGTTGTTCCATCAACACTTCAGTTAATAAGGAACAAAACCTTAAATAAATATTCAGAATGAAGCCTCCCTTATACATAAGTATCCACTGCAAGGGATACAAACACTGTAAAATACATTGTGGCAAACAGCTATTAAACTTGACCTTAACTCAAATGGTCCTATTTCATTGCATTGGTCATTCAACAATAAATTGCAGTTTATTTTTATCCTGGTTGTTAACTAAACAAGTAAAAATTGTCATTGAGATCTCACGAAGTCCTGCAAAGATATGTTATTGCCATGGCAAATTTGCTTTTTCAATGGCTTCCTTCCCATGGCCTATTCCTCAGTAACCTTGTATTTATCCAAGATAATAAGTAGCCTATGCACTTAGTGATGATGTAGTTTTTGTTTTCTCATCTGTTGAAGCAATTTCATTTTGAGATCAGGGGCCGTATTATGACCTCTTAAAACCATCATGTTTTCGGTGTGAAAAAGAGACGGAGCTATACAGGACGAATAGCACTATCCTTTTCTCACACAGAAAACATGATGGTTTTAAGAGGTCATACATAATACGGCAGGGGCGTGCAGTGGTTCTAGAGTAAGGGTAGGCCAGACATAATGTCCAAAAAAAAAAGCTCACCACATTCTACTGGGTTGAAATCACGATACGGAACGATGAGAAACATATAATTTTAAAAACTCACCAAATTCAAATCACGATATTCTGACGATACAAACTACTCTTTCTAGAAGTATTGAACAAAATGCACAGAAAACAAAATAATTTGTGTGTACACACATAGCCAGTTATATGTTTCATAACTCTGAGGATTGAAATGACGAGTACGAGATGAATTATTTTTGAGTTAATTCTCGTAACTCGGGTATACATCTACCTTAAGAAACAACTTGAATCTTATCATTATACGATAGCTGTGAAAACTTACTGTTTTTAATCTCTAACAAACACATTGTCAGCACAAACTTCACAATTTAGGACCATTTTTAAGTTTGTAAACAAATAACTAAACTTTAATATTTACACTACTTTATGACTCAAAACGAATTACTTATAAATCAATGCACTATGATTATAACAATCAACAACAAAATATTCGAACGACTATTGCTTGTCACATGAAACAATATCAACAATATGGCTTCTCTTTTTCTTGCAAAAATGTCATTTAAAAAGACAATCAATATACTTCCAAAAAAAATTGCTACATGGTCCTATCGTAATCTTTAAGAATGACATGTAATGACATTTTGCCGGGTTATACATCATAACCCGCCAAAATTGACAATTCTATGTCAACAGAGTTGCCAATTTTATTTTTCTAATTCCCCTTAAACCAAATTCTCAAATTAAGTTTGGAAAATTTGCGGAGAAAAGTTAAATTCTTGCGGTTTTTAATTATATTTAGAGGGTTATTAATTACAATTTAACATTTATTTTGTACATTTTATACTTTTGATAATACTAACCAGTTTTTTTAAACTATATCTATAAGTTATTAAGGAAATTATTATTCTCAAATTGGCAACCCTGTTAAGCGATTTCCATTCATAAAATTTTACTACTTGTCCTTGAATTGTGTGGTGAACCAATCAGGACCCACGTAGTGGGCTCCAGCGAGCCTAAAAACGCCCATAATTTATACATGTGTGTGTAAATTATGGCCGTACATACACAAGAACATTTGCACACATGCATAAATTTATCAATTGAAATAAGGCGCTCCGTATTGTGGCCTATGTGAACCGTTTCGTAAGAACAGCGTAGTTTGAAATACGTCACACGCACGGGCGAGAAGTTGCTATAAGCATTATACTAGGCGTTATGAGTTATTAAATATTTTTGTTTTATTTTATTGCATAGTTACAATAAATACATTTGTTTTATTTATCCGTTGCTATGGTAGGGTAGGCTTAGCCTAATTGCCTATATGGAGCGCACGCCCCTGTAATACGGCCCCTGAACTTTTAAAGATAACATCCTATAAACATACAATTTTACCTATATTAGTAAATAGTGCTTCGCCTGCAAAATAATATGCTAAGATTTAGTACAAACAATTTCGACCCGCGTTTTACCCTCTTAGGGATGGAGTTTCGTAAAATCCGCATTCTTATCTGATGTCTATTCCCTATAAGGAACCTACCCGCCAAATTAAAAGTTTTTAGGTGTTATAGTTTCTGAGATTTCATGATTAATCAGTGAGTGATATTTAGCTTTTATAAATTAAAAAGATTTAAAAAAATCTAAAATCGTAAAGGTTTTCCTCAAACATATAAAATCACTTATGAGGGTTGTAGCAATCACACAAATAGAGAATTGGGTCTATAAGCTTCCTATGTCACTTGTCTCTTGCAGATGCAAGTTCTCAGTCCCGGTTGGAAGGCTGGGGCTCCCAGGGCAGCATGTATGCGGCAGTGCCAGCGCTGGCGCTCCTCATCACTGCTGTCGGCCTGCTCCTCGGGTGCACCTGGTGCTACCGCCATAAGGACTGCAAGGTATGTGGATGGAGCTGATGAGCTTGAGTGAGCATGAGAAGCTGTGCCTAGTTTGATATGAAACTTGCAGATGGTAGTCTATATTTGCGCCCTTGTCACTAAACTGGTATCTAATACCACATAAAAGCAGCAACTACACTCTGGCTCTCCTTCCTTCATTGTGAGTTTCAGAAATATTCATTTATCAAAGTCAAATTAATAAGACCATTAAAAGGAAAATTTGAATGTCATAATTTAGAATACTAAAATATCTACTGGTCTATTTCCTAAAGGAAGTATCCAATAACAACAAAAAAGACGAATCTCACCACTCACTATTGTGTATTAATTAGTGTACCAAGTGTTAACACCAATAAAATATCTGTGTTTAATTTTTGTCACAAGTCATAACAACAATATTGGTGGCCTACTTGTTTCTTCACTCATTATGCACATTGTTGATAGTTACTATTGAAGTTTTTGGTATCCTGTTGTGCTGCTTGCACATTTAATAAGTGAGAGTTTGTAAGTTTTTAAAAACAAGCTTTGTGAAGTGATGATAAATGTTTTTGGAATATCTCAGGACTTAGCCTGATCCTCCTCTTAAGAGCTTTAAAAAACGAACAGCTAATATATGAAAGTAAATTGTTCAGGCTACATTTTCTTATAAACAAAATGGTGAGTTGAATGTTATATTGCATTTATAATGTTGTTATTGAACATGTGTTATTATTTATAACATTCAAGTTGTAAGGAAATTATGAAAACAGCTTAGATTATAGCAGTATAATATGTACCTACAATATATAAAGTTATAAACTAAACAAACAGTGCAGTATAAAATAAAAGTCATTTCCCACATCAATCTCTTTAACTTGTAATAATGATAAACTTTCTCTAGCATTTTACTGCTTTTTTAATTAAAAAACTCATTTCGCTCTGAACATTGTCAGGTTGAATAAACTTGATTCTAGATCAGATTAAAGTGTAATATAAATGTTAATTCTTTGTATCTATTATCTACATAGTTTTTCATCCTAGGGTAAATCATCAAGGTTCATTTTGCATAAAGGAGCTAGCCGTGCGTTGATTTGCCTCGAGATTCCTTTAGACTCACTTTATTCATAACTAGCTGCTGCCCGCGACTTCGTTCCCGTGGAATCCCCGATTTTAAAACATTCTTTATCGCTGCTCCGCTCCTATTGGCTTAAGCGTGATGATATATAGCCTAAAGCCTTCCTCGATAAATGGTCTATTCAACCCAAAAAGAATTTTTCAATTCGAACCTGTAGTTCCTGAGATTAGCGCGTTCAAACAAACAAACAAACAAACTCTTCAGCTTTATAATCTATACTAATACTAATATTATAAAGCTGAAGAGTTTGTTTGTTTGTTTGTTTGAACGCGCTAATCTCAGGAACTACTGGTTCGAATTGAAAAATTCTTTTTGGGTTGAATAGACCATTTATCGAGGAAGGCTTTAGGCTATATATCATCACGCTTAAGCCAATAGGAGCGGAGCAGCGATAAAGAATGTTTTAAAATCGGGTACTCCACGGGGACGAAGTCGCGGGCAGCAGCTAGTATTAGTATAGACTAGCAGAGCCTCGCGGTTTCACCCGCGTAGTTCCCGTTCCCGTGGGAATATGGGGATAAAATATAGCCTATGTTACTCAGGGTGAATGTAGCTTTCTAATGGTGAAAGAATTATTGAAATTGGTCCAGTAGTTTTTGAGTTTATTTGTTACATACAAAAAAAACAATCCTCCCTCTTTATAATATTAGTAACGACTAACTGACCCGCGCAAATTCGTCTGTGTCACATAAGAGAGAGAGAGAGAAAGAGAGGAAAAAAACCGTTTTTGCAACATTATTCATTGATGCTCCAATCCTATTGGCCGTAGCGCGATGTGTTATATCTCGCTAACGCTTCCTCGATATTATGGGCTATCCAACAATAAAGGAATTTTTCAATTCGAATCCGTAGTTTCTGAGATATGCGTACTCAACCAAGCAAAGAAACGCTTCCCCTTTATAATATATAGCATAGATTACTAAGTACTTCCGCAACCAATAGGAAGACTTATCGTACTAGCTTATCTGTGCGTTCAAACCTACTTATTGCTATTATACATGGCGTCAATGGCGTGACACCCACGGGAAGAAACAATGTCCTATTCTTAGCCAATGAGTGGTGACACGAAAAAATCTATCATACATACCGTTAATAGAGTTCAAGGTAGATAGATTTATATTTGTGTGTCGGCCTGATCGTAATTCCACGTCGAAGTGCGTAACTTTCATACGTGTGATAAATTGGTTATAATGGTCATTCGATCTATCCCAGCTTTTCAAGAAAGGCCATCTTCTGGAGGGTACTTGGGTTACCAAAGTTCAGCGACCACTGGGCACGTTTTGGAGCAGATGGACTGCTGTCTCCTCCTTGATACAGGCTCGTCCACCGTATGCTCCACGGTGACGAGCATACGGTGGAGGTCTGCCCTGCTTGGAGAGAGGGAAACCTCAGAGGGAGACGCAGGGCGATTCCAGGCCACCTTAGACGCAGGCCTGCGGACGGCGAGCTATGGGTGGCTCGCCGTCCACCGTAACACCATAGCAACCAGGCCTAGGTCGACGGCGAGTCGTGTTCCACGCGCGCCTCAAAGAGCTGTCAGCAAAGAAGACGAGGCCCCATAGGGTCAGTGCCTTCTAGGGTTGCGGAATTTGTTCGAAAGAGTCACCGCGGCCCTGGAACGCAAAGGCCACTAGGAGGAACACGCGTGGGTTTTAATCAGTAAGAGTCTGACACTCCCGTTCCGCCCAGAGCGGGAAAATTCATTTGATGATTTGCCATTCAGGAAAAAAAGGCTTTGCAGAGTCGGCTATCTGTAAATCATATGGCTATGAAGTGTTTATTAAAGGACCCGTGGCCATTAGTAACAACTGTGAACGCAACGAGCTATACCAATATATCTCGTAAGCCTACTTACATAAGGCACAACTTTTCTTATCGATTCGTGGGTAGATGGGGACTAAATGGGGACGGTATGCATCAGCTGTCACTTCCCATGCAGCCAGTCAGGAGTCAGCAAGGGTCACCATTGTGTAGAGGTGAACGGTTAATAACTTGTCACAGTTTACACGACGTTGCAGCATTTTAATCTACTATTGGTACGTTTGTCGGGCTTTGTTGTTACGTGAGTTTTTGCGTCGAAATGTTGTACTATTTTGTCCAGTTTTAGAGCGCATTTTTAGCCCTGATTTTGATTTGGTTTCGCTGAACTGTCCCCTTTCTTGATGGCGGTGTACTAGTCTAAAGCCTAATCATCTAGTCTTGCTCACTTAATGAATTAGTAGAAAATAACCTTAGTTTTTGAATGAAGGATTCTAAGCTTTTTATTATTCTGAAAATTTGTCCCTCGGAACCCGGAAGCTTTGGCATGGCATAAATAAAACTCTACCATATCATTAAAATTTGGCCCATTCTTAACTCCAATATCTTAATTCGGAAATCATTATTGTCATGCCGCATTGCGTGCGTAATAGCATTTCTTTTTTCCTGACTAGTTACCTACCCTAGAATAGGGTATTTTACTGTAAAAATATAATTAGTCCGTCTGATAGATTTCCAAAAAATATTGGACACGTTTTTTTCTTTTTTCACGTAAACAAAAAATGAAGACGATACAGTGTGTTGAAAACTCACGTGACGTCACGTCGCTGGTAAAAATTGTAGCAACGTAGTGACGTCACGTGAGTTTTTTTTGGAAATCTATCAGACGGACTAATTAGATTTTTACAGTAAAATACCCTATTCTTTTGTACATCTCTCTCAACTGCTTTATTAATATTAACCCTAATGCTAGCCATTTTATCGGTTTACACTTTTACAAAGTATAAAATAAGTATCAAGATCAACATTTAAACAGGTGTTTTACAGCGCATTTTACATTCAACTACCATTTAAATTGCCTAATAAAATTCGCAATAAGAAAGTAGTAGTAGAATACCGGAGGTATTCCATGAAGCACACCCAAACGAAGCACACCCAGACGAAGCACACCTAAAGTATTCCACTTAGCACACCCGTAGGTGGGCTTCAAATAAAAATTTAAAATAATTAATTTCCTATTCCACGAAGCACACCTATGAATATCACTCGCATAGGGGACTAAGAAATAAAAATGTCGATAGAAGAAAATAGAGCTCTATGGAAAACTATATTTACAATGTTTTTTATATTTGTCCAAGTTTTTATTGCATAATTATGAAACAGTCTGTGATTTTATTAAGAGCACAAAAAAGGAAAATACTTAATAGGAAAATAGTTAAAAACTAAAAATTTTTTTGGAAAGATAATTATGAAACAATCTGTGATTTAAAATAGTAAGATTACAAAAATGTCAAATATTGTGTCACATTATTATAATGAAACTGAATGATGTTAGAAATTTAAGTTAGTCTTTTAAATAATAAATATTTTCTTCTATCGACATTTTTATTTCTTAGTCCCCGCACTATGCGAGTGATATTCGTAGGTGTGCTTCGTGGAATAGGAAATTAATTATTTTAAATTTTTATTTGAAGCCCACCTACGGGTGTGCTAAGTGGAATACTTTAGGTGTGCTTCGTCTGGGTGTGCTTCATTTGGGTGTGCTTCATGGAATACCTCGAATACCGAGTTCTTCTATATTCCGTTTATGACCCAATAAAACCAATTGGACCAAACTTAGATATTGTTGGACCGCCCCACCGCCCCAAAGTAGGTCAATGAACTTTATCAGTTTGTAAACAAAAACAATAATTTGGTTTTTACCTCAGCAGAATGTTTGTTCATAAGTGTATCAGTATGTATTAAGAGCCTATCAACATAATTATGGGTGTATGTATGTATAATTTCAAGTTTCTAAATTTAAAAAAAATATATTATTCCAGATAAAAAAGTTTAATAAATTTTAAGGTCAACCTCAAATTATAATATAATCCAATTCCAATCAATAAAATAATAGTTAACCGGTTACCCTAGTTATTAACTGCTAAACGGTTTTAGTTTAAGGAAAAACAGAAATTTCATATTCCCACTTTAAATTTGAGCAGACTTTAACTAAACATGAATGAATAAACCGACTCTTTATTAAGTTATAATATATAATAAGATCATTGTGGTCGGCGTCATAATCTCGCTCCCATATGTGGTGTCTAATAAAAGTTGCAGTTGTGTATCTAATCAGTGGCCGACGCGCGGGGTCAACGCACCCGGCACGCCCTCGAACACACGCGCGCAAGACAATAGTGCAGATCCCGTGCGCCCCCAGAATCCACATCTGTTCCACTAAACTTACGCGAAATTCGAATTAAGTTTTTCAACGAGAGCATGTGATGCGATATTTATTTCCATAGGTGGCTTAATAAGTATGCGAGCGTGGACGCAGCCAAAATCAAGGTTGTATATAAATCTAGTACAAAGAAAGCAAGGAAACCAGGTCTTTTACAGTATTGTGTGCTTGAATTCCACTGCATGTGAATTACGTACCGTATTTCCTAAATTAAACTTCTGCTCTGCCCCTCGTTACTCTTTTGTGGCCGGAATAGGGTATTGTGTCGCGAGAGATTTGATAAAATATCCGCAAACATTCCAAGAAAAGTGCGCTTTCGTGTGACGGACAAAGATTTTGTTAAGAGCCCCTTCAGAGTAATGGGATACGATAACTGTTTATTTTTCGCGTGGGTCGTCAATGACGTCATAGTTACGCTATTCTCGGCCTTCTAAGTCTTCTAACTGTCCCTTTCATGACGTAATTTTCTTGTATACTGAACGTCGTTTAGGTAAAATTATGCGCACTTTGCTATAAGTTCATAGTGTTCATACCTATCACATTTTATTGTCTGAATGAGGTAAGCTGCGTGTGGCCATTTGAGTATAGTTTGTTGTTTATATTTTTTATTGAGAGTATGAGGTAATCCAATACCGAATACGGACATGTAGTGTGTGACAGTAGAACAACGTAACACCTGTATAACAAACCACACGCAGCTTTTAAAGTTACAACAGTATTAAACGATTAGAGAGCATTTCGTAAAGGCAACAATTCGGAAGCCATTTGACGCTAAAACAATCCCTCGGCTTTGCTAACTTTCTGCGGACATGGAATAATGGAAACAGATTTGTGGTCTTTAATATAGCCTATATTCAGCGGCGTTGAGACAACCCTGTCAGCCTGTATGCCTTGGATCTGACCGGAAGGTTTGGAAAACAGAAGAACCGGAATAAAGAGAATGTCGTAGTATGTTCGGCGACATCCTGAAGAATAATACCAGGGTACTCGTACACTGCAAATACGTCTCGCAATGTACAGCAATACGACACCTCGCTAGACCATAGATGTGGGCGATGTGGCCAAAACCCGCATGTTTTCTGCGCTAGATTTGGGTCGATGAGCCTCTCAGTCATAGGGGAACGCCTGTGCCTACAGAGATGTCAGCCAAACGGTAACAGGAGACGCATGCGGGTCTACCCGACACTTACTCAGTCGTTGGCACCGGTATTGTTCTATTCCACGCGATGATGCATCTACACACATCAATCAGGCATGGGTACAGTTATTAGTCACAGTGTTTATTTCTGGTATTTATTACCGTCGATACAGATCTGCAACTGATATCTTGAATTGTTGTTGCATGAGACTAGTCTGTAATGGGCAGGCGATAGCTATTTGTATGATGTTCCGGTCTGGATGTAAGCAGTGGATCACTGCTTTTGCGTCTGTGAGTTACTTCGACTAAGTCCATGCAGATTATTATATTATTAAAACATGCACATTAAGTGACCTCACTTATTTTATTGCGTACAATAAATAGCAGATGTATCATGGGCCCATTAATGGATGTCAATTAGCAACGCAACTCATTCTGAAATCGTTATAGCGGCCACTTTATTATATTTCTTCAAATGTTCCCGAACAAATCTTTAGTTTTCAAACTTTCTTTTGGCTCACTTTGCTGTGCGTATATACTCTTAAACAAAGCATCGTTGCATCAGACAGCGTTTTCGACCAAATAATCCAAAACACTAACGGACCCAAACATTGCAGCGTTAACCGTGCGAAAATTCACTCAATTTTTTGAGCCCAAACAAATATTCAGGAGCTTAGATTCATGTCAGAGTAGCGATTAAGCTGTCTCGTTTCTTGTTGTTGATGTTAGGTTTTTCATGACTAATTATAACTAATCCACTTTTTTTGAAGACAGGAAACTGAGTTCAGTTTTCATAACTAGCCACTCTGTTTATTCTACACATACGTTCTACCCGCTATGCCAATGACTTGTCGATATATCTGCTAACTATACTTCTCACTAAAACGAGTAAGAACTTGTATAATTGCATGACCTACAGTTTTCTTCTGACTTATTTTTACTATAAAACTTACCGATTGGCTGAAAAACGTAAAAAAAAAACATTGCGATCTTTCAGCTTGAATATTTTTTTTATCCAAAACGGAGATCGATGGGGACTTCACAACCCCATCCACAATAGTGTTCCCAACATCCTTACCCATTTTTAGCTCTATGCGAATTATGGTAACCTTGAATGTCTAATTTGACCGCACTCGTCGGGATCCCTGGAATAAATGATTATAATGCTCACCGTATTAGTTACAACTATGTTCAAATAGCTACCTCAGAGGTCAGTATACACGTGGCTTTCGGGTCTCTTGGGCCTCCTAACCTCAAGGATTATCAATTGGGGGTTAATCCCAAAGGAAGCTTTAAAAACGCACTACACCGAAAAGCGACCTTTTTAGAAGGGAAATAGTTTCGCCTCTATAATTCACTCAAGGGAAAATATGGAATTGCGGCTGACCGAAACAAAATTGTATATTAATATTCCATTTCGGGAGTTGCCTTGAGGATCTATTACGAATTCATGACGTTGACCTAATAAAGTATCTTCCGTCTTTGTTTGGGCAGTACCTAATATGATATGTTTGTCTAAATGTGTTCTAATTAGTGCATAAAGTAAGCCTCTTTATCTGTATTTTGATCTTTGCCTTAGTCTTGTCTTATTGACGCTGACGCACCAAGGAGGCCTTCCTTATCTTAATGAACCCTTATTAATAGTCTTTATTAATATTAACAGACCGATCCTGTTTTATTTATAGTCCAGTAATTAAACCTCAATCGCCTCTTAGTTCTCGAAAGCGAATTTATCAATCTGGATCAATGTATCGAAGCTGAAAGTGCCCATAGAATTTTATCACAGCACTTATTGTAATTAAGTGATTAAACTAAGTGTTACAAAGTGGACCTTGTGTTGTGGCGCCGTTCTTGAACGGAGTTCGATTGATTTTGTGAAATTTGGACTTACCTGGAAGTATGGATATATCTTTATTTTATTCTTTGTCTGTCTGGGTTGTGCTAGTCAAAAGATTTTGGTGGCCAGATACTTAATTAATATTGATGTAAATATTGTTTTGGCAACGGCATGACGTAAACTTGTCATATCCAGGGAGGGACAGTCGTAAACAAATTTATGAGGACAAAGACGAGCATGGTCGAAATATTGGCAGATTGGAATACCAAATTTATTACAGAAATTGTAAATGTTTCATGGAAATAACTCCCAAGCCATTGTCAAAAACGAACTGTTTTATTAACTTGGGAAATGACGATATTCCAAGTTAGTTCCAATATTTCGCAGAAGCAAATTATTTTTATTAAAAACGCAAGCCAGACTGTGCGACCATTATGGGCCAATTAGTGAAATGGAATTGGAATCACTAAAGAAAATATACTGTTTCTCTATTACCTACGACCATTGACTTGTAATAAACTATGCTTTTAGTAGACTGTAATTCGTATTTATCGATTTCGCATTCAGCAGCGTATTTTGAAAAGGCATTTGGTTGAAATTCAACGCATAAATGGAGCAATGAACTTGGATGATTTTTCAGATTTTCAAGTCAAATCTTGCTAGTAGAAATGGAGAGATATTTTCAAAAGTAAATGTATCAACCGAATTTCCAAAGACTTAAATCCTAAACCGAGATAGAGATAAAGGCTAAATCGTGCCAAATCCTGCCCAGTTTCCTGTGAATTATAGCCCTTGGCTGCCCGAAATTCCTGCGGTTCTGTTTCCTGATAAGGAGCACTATAACAAAGGATAATTTGTTCACACAAATGATATCTTTAGTCGATAATACGAAATATTGATGTTAGAATTTTCTGTGTGTATCATTATGTGTACTCATTCCGTTTTCCTCTATAACGAATTTATTTTCTTTCATAATATGCAGCGAGCAGTCAAGTATTGAGAACGAATCTATTTGTTCGTACACTTCTAACAACGCATTACGATACGAGATGTCGGTAGTATTATTGGGGGCAGTAAGTACACTCATCGTTGACCTTGTAGGAAGCCTCAATTGCAGCGCCCCAGATTACACAGTGGCGCTTGTAAACAGTGTTATTCACACTTATAATTGTCTAAAAACAATGCGATAATCGTTATCTGTGAGTCAGCACGCTCGCCCACCTGTCCTGACGACGCACTAACGTAAACATGTGTGACATGCTTTCTGTACACTTTGTTCTAAATCGCATTGATAAAACACAAGTCTCGTTTTTGCTTGTCACGATTTTAACTCATACATACCAAATATAATATTTTTTGAACTTAATTTTTTAAACCACGTAAACAGAGCGTGGGTTTACGCGGCCTCAGGCGAGACTGATATTAAGCATGCTCAATTCGACGTAGTTTGTTTTATCCTCAGTGTTCAAGAACAATATTAAAACAGAAAAATATATTTGGCTTACCATATTTTTACTGAAATTATTAAGAACTAACTGAGCCCGCGACTTCGTTCGCTTGGATGTGGGAAGAATGTGTCGCATAGATAAAATGCGTATCCTGCATTATCTGACCCCTCTTAGAATTAAGCAAATAAAAATCAGGTAGGGCACTGACTGTATCGCATTTTCCGTTTAAAATGCCGGCCGACCAGCCCTGATTTCTCCTGTTATCTCGAATCAAGTTGATTCTTAATTTCGTACTTCTTCAAATGAATTAATAAGACTTATCAGTAAGTCAAGTTGAAACAATTTGCATTTTATAACATACCAAGATCCTCTGTGTCTTTTCCAGGATCTTGGTATATTAAAAATTAAGGACGTTAAGCCGTTGATCTTGGCTGTCATTTGAAGATCTTTAGCAGTCGTTACTGATTGTCAGGAGTCAGAAAAACTGACACCAGTCTTGTCAAGAGGTACCGTGTAACCGTGTTACCCAGTTTGTGGGTAAAATTCTGATATTCAGCTGAATCTGGGTTGACTGGAAGCCAACCCCATATAGCTGGGAAAATGATAGACAGAGTTGAATAATTTTGTCTTTTCTTAGATGTCGCGACGGGTCTATCACGGCGCATCGACCCTGCCCGTGGGTGCTAAGCCAGTGAGACCTGCGAGTGACTTAGAAGCCCTTTTTTTGGATGGGAAATCATCAAATGACTTCTCCTGCTGTGGGCGGAGCGGAAGAGAGTGTCAGACTCTTACTGACTAAAACCCACCCGTGTTCCTTCTTGTGCCCTTTGCGTTCCAGGGCTGCGGTGACTCTTTCGAACAAATTCCGCAACCCTAGCAGGCATTGACCCTATGGGGCCCGTCTTCTTTCCTAACGGCTCTTTGAGGCGCGCGTGGACTTGGAAGCCCTAGGCCCCTAATAACGGATCTAATGCCAGATTTTAGCATAAAGCTGGACATAGGCAGGGGCCTCATCATCAATCCTCATCAATCAATCAGACGTTATCCGGCCCAACCGGCCAATTGTTGGTTTTTGTGTCAAAAAACCCGGATTTACTTACTATTAGTCTAACTGCCTCGAGGTGCTGGCATGGATCGAATGACATATTTGTCCCACCCTTAAAATACGCGCTTGGACGTGGAGTTACGAACACCAGCCCGATTTAAAACCTCTCTACCTAGCCTTGGCTCAGCTATATTGGAATCAGAATTTTACGTGGAGCGGCTGCCTACCAGACCTCCACAAACCACTCGGCACTATTTGGCAAGACTAGTGGCAGATTTTTTGGCAATTTTTTGAATTCGGGTCTCCGTTTTCTGTCTGCAGGGTTTAAAAAAAATAACATGACGGGAGCTAATTCAATGACAATCTGTAACGCCTGCCAAATATTTATTATAAATGACAGCCGGGCCCAACGGCTTAGCGTGCTTTCCGAGGTACGGAAGGATCTCGGTATGTTAAAATGATCACCCATCCACATACTAACCTTGGCAAGTGTTGCTTAATCTTGAAGGTCAACCCGTGCGGTTATCCTGTAGCCACGAACTCCGTATACGTTAATACTAAGTATTTTTTAATAGATTAAATAAGATGATAAAATATTCACTTTTCCGTTGCTAACTGAAACTAACTACTCAACAATGTGTTTTGGTGCTATTTCCATGCATTCGAAAGAAAATAGTAATAATACTAAACTATTACTATTTTATTTCAGTAAATGTCGTTGCGTGTATCTGCGTCACGAAAAAAAAAATCAAATATGTTTATATTGAGTAAGACGATTGCGATGAAACAAAATCTAAGTTATACTCACAGTTACGCACAAATTTAATATATAAAAGTTTACTATATTACTTTTGTATTTTCTACGTGATGCCTGCACATCTAAACACATAGAACAAAATTATAAAAATGCTGGAAATGAGTTCAAGTCACAGGTATTTTGTTTTTTGTAATGTACAAAAATGAATCTTCTACAGATTTATTATATTCTGCAGATATTGAATGTACATATACAATTTATTCGCCCAAAAAATATTTCTCGTGGTTATTAAATAAAAGTCTTGACGCTATCAAGCTCAAGGAAAAAGACAAAAGGGGGCGCCAAAAATACACGGTAACATTTCTCACAATACGCTAAAACAATCCGTCGCGAATTCTTTCTCGGCGGACTTTGAGATACTTCACATAAAAACCCTAGACTACGCGCGAGACATTCACACGACGAAACAGCAATCTGATATTTTTCATCCATCAACATTTAAAATGAACCGTATGTGTGAAAGATTAAGATTGGAAGTAGATGTAGAGAGTGCAGTATAATGCCAGTCATCTGACGGTGCAGTGGCGCTTCTACTTGGCATAGAGCCCGCGGCGGGCACACCCCACAGTCGTGCCCCTCCCACGCTGTCATCGCTTCACACCTCCCCCATCGCTTCTCTGATTCATGTATTAAAATATGAAGCGGCTATAAAACCGGCAATGTACTGTCATGAGAGTAGAATGCGATTAGGATAATCTGCAGAGTAATGCGAGTACCTGAGTAACGTCCGTCACGTGCCAGCAGCGGTATTGTAGCTCGACTCACCAGATCTGTCCGAACAGTATTTATGGCAACTCTAAACGAGAGCTGTCTTTATACCATTACTACATCTTCTGTCCGTAACATGGTATGTTACAAAAATTTTCTCCAAAATCTATGTCAAATCAATCGAGAATTTCAACTTGTGAACTGCTGCTGCCTGTAAGTTATCCCGTTTGCCCGACACGGATGTCTCTGTGTCTTAGTCAGAAGCATATTTTTACATATATGTAGGTCCTTTAAAATCCCCGCTTTGGGAGCACCTTCAAACACAAAACGAATTTCAGCATTCTTTATATTCATCGAAAATTCCTTGTTACCAAATTCTCACAATTTATGACTGAAAGTTTATTTTTGTCTAAATGACATGCTGCAGTGTTACCTTTGAATAACAAACATCCTTCGTTAAAAGGACGTCTATTATAAAACAAGATTCACACGCTGAGTCAGTCATTATACTCACAAAGCAAATACCTTGACGGGTTAATCAAAGTCAACGCTATCTGCAGGAGGCTTCGCATCAGCGCGTTGAGGCAGGTCTCACAAAATTTGCTTTTCATATTTGACATAATGTTCGGTAAGCTTGAGTTTTTGTACGTCATGCAAATATATACTTTAAAAAGATTAACGTAAACACAAACGCAGAACGAACGAGGTGTCGTAATATTTTATTTATGTTGTTTGAACTCATTATTCAAAACGTACTGTTTCTGTTTAACATGATTACTTTTGTAAGAGATCATTACATTACAAGAACTGCTATAAATATTGGAACTTGGAGTTAGGAATCGAGCTAACACCTACACCGCTAACTGAATTTATAGTCCCTGTGGCATTCCGGTTCCAAAATGTCTCTTAGTTAGTAGAAATCCTGGTGCTATGCTTATACTTGTACACATTGGTACAAAAACACAAGCAAACAAAGCCTCCCACATACGCATTATAGAGTCGTACAAATTGTCGTATGCTTTTAGCAAAGATGTCAACAGCTCTTTAGCAAGCCTGGGGCCGTAAATACGCCGTACAGCAGCCGGCATGCTCCATTGTGTAACCCTTTTGAATTATAATCCGGCTCCGATGAATATTTTATATCAGCTGCATACTATTTACAAGTTAAATATGTTTACCCTTGTCCACATTTGCAGTACACGTCATCTTCCCAAGATAGATCTGTTCCGTAATAAGATTAGTGCAGTACTTCGTCTTTGGCCTTTTGTTTGCCCTAGTTTGAAGCTCAAAGCTCTTTAATATCCTCATTTCTCTGAATGTCCTTCTCAATGGCTTTGATAATTTTAAACGATTACAGTTTCATTCTTTGTAGTGTGTTCTTTTCTTTTATGGACTATGCGGTAGGCCATCTGCGTTATTGGAATTTAATACTGAACAAATATTTTATCACCACTCAGGCTCTAAGACAAAGAATCAAGACTGTTTCCTATCTTTAGAACTTCAGCTTCGTAAGGTTTTAAAACTTTCCTCATAAAAATATTCCGAGTATTTCTAACAAAACTATGTAGTTTCTGTGTACCGAAGTTCCCATAAATTTCCTGTTAGGCGACCACAGGCCACTACAGTGTTGTGGTCGCTTGCCGGATGCGCGGCTCTAACGACACAAAAGCCGAACCTCTGAAAGCCCATCGCTGTAATGCAGTGTAATGGCCAATTAATTGTGTCAATGTAATACGAGCGCTCCGCTCCTTGGTTATCATTGTTTCCGGAATGGCGCGGATTTTTGGCTCTTTATGTTAATGGAATGGGAGTTTCTCTCTTTTAGGTGTTTAGCGGTGTCTTATTATTTTGGTGAAACGGTGTCTTCGAATGGTCTTATAAAGGTTTTATTATTAAATGTTTTCTGTCTAGGAGAATAACATAACCTCGTTTGCAGTTAGCTGTCACCTTCACTTACCCCGTTAATGATTCTGATACGAGCCCAATCCAGAACTTCTTTCATTCAGACCCTTCAGAGTTTCCACTTTAGTCGCTTACCAATAAAACTAAAATGCAAACCGCTTGGATATGAGCATGTGCATTCTGATGTAATGACGTTCGTGGTTTATCAGTGCTGTGATTCAGCTGACGGAAATAGATCATTAGGAGATCTACGCATAAAAATGTCGGTACTTACACGCAAGACTTTTCATACTAACATAAGTTATAGCTTTACTGGGCTCTTTAGTACCCATTAACATTTTAAATCCATCTGTCCGTCATTTGCTCAGATTTATGTCTCGAGTTCTTTTATTTATACTCGGTCATTGTTAAAGTTATGTCTATCTCCACAATAGTTGTCCAAACAACTCTATCCGTCTACTAAGTGGCGATGACACGCGCAAGATAAAAGCGAATGTATTTTATATGCGCGGGCGCATCACCGCGAGTGCGGGTGACTCATGCGCACGCTAATTACAATATACAGAGCACGTGTTCGCCTTGAAACGGCCCGTTTATTGATAACTCTTAGTTAATGAATGTTCTTCTGTTTTTATAAACTGATCCTTGTCTTGTCTGCTTGATAAAGTTCTTCGGAAAAGTTAGTCATGATTAGGTGGTTGAGTAGAAAAATAATCTGTTGTGAGAGCACAATAATGCTGTTTGTCACTCATATCATGTTTCGCTTTCTATTCTTCTCAGAATTTTGGCTAGCATCAAAGCTTTTAGCAATTTTAGCATTGTTGTGTTATAGTTTGCTAGCCAAAAAACTTGGCGAAAGTTTACCACGCTAAAGGCGATGAAAAAAGATGTCGGATTTTTTCACATCATATCACCAACTTTTATGGCAGAATAGATATATTTTACCGGCCATTAAATATCATTCATCTGATCACTACAATAAAACCTATATTTTTACCAAAACACTTTTTCTGAAATTTTATTGCGAAGAATGTCAATGCCCACACCGCTATTCCAATTATTTTGGCACCAACGCGGTGTCATTCATTTTAAATCTATTTTTGTTTGGAATTCACAATGTGTACATCAAATAAGAAATGCATGTGGTCTTGTAAAATTTAATTTTCCTGTTTATTTTTTATATGCCTAGTCATATCTGCAATTAGGTGGGAGATTTGGGACCAATTTACAAAAAAAAAATATGTGATAAACTGTAGGAAAAAAAGGAATAAAAATAGATTTTTCATATTATTTTTCCTTTCATGTCAAAAATGTGATTTGCAAAACTAGGAACGGATTTATTTTCAGTTCTTAAAAACGGGCGACATTAATCAACGCGTTTGATTAAATTAATGTGCTTGATTTCCTCTATTTTTAATGTAATTTAATATTCGAAGGAAGTCATTGAGCAGGCAATAAAGAAAAAATAAGCATTTCTCTTCAAGACATTAACTTTCTTTGGTGTGGCGCGGCGTCTTGCATGGCCAGGAAGTAAGCAATTAATGTACCAACGAGGATACTTACACGCACGACTGGCCGATAATTAATATACTTAACAAAGTACTGGCGGCCTCACGGAGACGTAAGAAATTGAAAATACAGCTGGACACATATTACAGACAAGTCATCCCAGACTTACTGCTGTCGGACAAACAAAATCTTGTGTAATTCGTTTTCTATCAGAAAAGGGTTTATGTTATGCCAAGAACACAATTTTGTGTTGTAGATTTATCTTATCTTGTCCATATTTCGCGAATTCTAAGACATGTTTTCGCCTTTCCACCCATAACAACTAGAAATTCACAAAAATCGAAGGACCAGAAAATGATTTTCTGGATTTCTAAGCTAAACCAGCAAAACCATCAATAAAGCAATTATTTTTATCGGCCACCATCCGATATAGAATTCCATTAAGATTACTATTGCTACGCAGTTTTACTCAGAAGAGCCGTGTTTACATACTATTCATATAATAATGTCAGTTTCCTTTTCCTTGTCTCAACTCAGTTACAGTCTTGTTTACTTTGTAATATGTATTTCGCTTTTAGATAATTTTGCACGAAAGGAGTAAATTTTCTATTAGATTTCCTTATGTACACGTTAGGTATCTGATCCTGTTTTGATAGATTGATTCTTACATTGAGTTGCTCCGGATTTAATGAAAACTTCCTGGGTGTTTCCTTTTTGACGTTTTCTGGGAGCTGAAGGAGCTTCTTGTGCGAAATTATTTTCTAGATCGATTAGATTTTGGTGAATCAGTGTTAGATATCGAACACCTAACGTGTCCAGAAAGACTAAATAAAAAGGTTGCTGAGCATAATTCATTCATCACGTCCACTCCAAAGATTGTACGTCCATACTTATAATCCGCCATAAAATTGTACATTTCCATTTTATAACATTCGGACACGCAACATCGGTTCAGACGATGCCGATCGGTGTTACGTTTAATATAGTTTCGTAAAATTTATCTCGTTAGGAAATATTTTGCTCAATAATGTTGTTTGCAAGGCGAGACACATAATGCAACTGCTGTAACAGTTCGCGTCATCAATTCACACAACTACCACGCTTCAGTGCAGTATTATCGTTGAGTAGTATACGAATGGCCATTCACAGAATAATCTATTGTAAATCAGTCAATTCGGGGCATTGAGGCCGATTATGAAACGACATTGACACATATTACCACTAAAACGTAAAAGACTAGCCCTTATTGGCAATTTGGTCATTTCTAAAGACCTTGCAGTGTCTTGCGAAATTAGCTAAAAGTTTTAGTAACGACAAGCTTTTGCATTTTAGTAATTGAATTGGCTTTCCTTCGAATATGACCCGAAGGTCGTCTGTCCCACCAGAGTTATAATGACGTCAGGCTGGTCCTTTGTCCTATTTACTGAAACTTCCACAATTTGCTTAGTTGCTCGGGCTAAGTAATTAGAGAGAGTGGGATATTAATTAAGTTTTCCACTTTGTGTAACGCAGGGCTAATTTCTTTTAATTTTTGCTTTCACCGGTATTAAAAAGTAGTAATTGTTTTAAAAGCTTTTATCCGATTTTGCGGTTAACATATTATAGGCTTAGGAAAAAGTAATGTGCATGCTTTGTTAAATCTAGCCTAATAATAAGAGAATTATCAAATGTTACTCATTTGGAAAATAGGCGGTAAGTATAATATGTTCTGCTTGGACCATGAATCACATGACACATCACCACGCGACGATAATTTAACATCTAAGAAATAGATCAACATTGACTTCCATAAATACTTAAATAGTCGTGGGATGCAAATTACGAGTGACATGGACTTGACGGATTGCAGAATTCATCAGATTTCTAACATAGATTTGTTGCTCAACATTAGAGAGAGTTAATTAGTGGACTCTCACTGATACGAGTTTACATGAAATTTTCTTAGAAATCACAAGAATCGACAACTGAGAAGTAAGATCATTATTCAAGAAAAACCGACCCGAGGCTTTGGCCGGATAAACGCTACTCCGCTGAAGGCAACAAAAAAACGTTACTCAATGACCAGAAGTTCTTTTTTACCAACAAAACAAGGAAGCAACGGATTGATCCGACGTGGATCCGACCATCCACCGCTGACTTGTCACACTCAAGTAGTCGTCCTACATTTCAGCACCGTTATCACTCACTTTCCCTAACAAGGCTCGGATCAAACAATGTGTGGAGTTGTGGACTCGACTATAAAGTTTATAACTTCATTGTGTGGGGATCGTGTTCTTATGAATTGTCGCCTATTGTTGCCGGTGTTGCCAGTGTTAGCACAGTGACGGGATCGCTTTTTATATGCATTATTATGTTCTGTTATTGCACAATAGTGTTTCCTTGAATTGGCTGTTCTTTTTTTTCGAAAGGTGATTGATCTCCAGCTGTAGAATTTAAAATAAAATTTTGATGATTGTTTCGAAGCTCATGAAAGTGTATGTATACCAACAGAAAATGGCAAATTTCGTAAGATTATAAAAATGTAAACTTTCGATAAATTGTCAACTGAACATTTGGAATGCTTTTTTACGCATCGACATTTGATAGTCTATAATCTCTCGAAGTCATTCCAAGATATGTAGCAAGTAACGAAACGTCTAAACGAGAACGGCGACCGGCGCATCAGGTCTTCTACTTCTTTCAGCAGGTTAAAAAAAAATTACATGAATGAACTTATCCGTGTTGGGGCGCCCTATGTTCCGCTACTTGGCTAGGCCAGAAAATCCAGTCCCAGTCCAATCCCATCTTTCTCCACTGATTGTTCGGCCAAAGGTTTGTCTGTTCACAATTTCTCGGAATGACTTCAAGAGATTATATAAAAATAAAATCTGATGAGTTAAAAAGTATTCCAAATGTACAGTTGACAATTTAGCAAGAGTTTATAATCTCTCAAGATATTTTATAATCTTACGCATTTTACAATTATACAGTGACATGTTGGAAAGGCTACTTCGTTATATCATACAATTTTCGTACACTTCTTTTTATTAGTTTCAAAACTACTTTCACGCAGTAAAATCTGTTTCAAAGCATCTAATCATTTAGCATTCCGTACACTTATGGCCAAAGTTAAAAATAAACGATTCACTATAATAATGACAACAATGTCCGGAAATAGGCCGATGAACAGTGAGTGCGAATTAAAAATAAACGGCCGTTGCAAACCTTGACGTAACCTGCGATGAACTGCATAACATGAATCGTAATACGATCTCATGTCGAATACATTCGTCACGCACACATACACGGGCAATTATCTTGTTAACAGCTCGCGTAAGTCTTTATGTGTAACGTCATTCATTGTAATTAAACGCAGGTGTCGCTATGGACTTGAGATGAAACGAACCGATGCACGGTCACCGTGGAGATTTTGCAGTTTCCCGGGGACGTTTGGCTATATTGATGCTTCTAATGTGCAGGCGTTTGAATCGAATGAGGAACCTCAAAAGCAGAGCTGACAGACCTGATACCTTTGATAGCCTTAATTGGAAAGCAGTAAGAGATCGGAAATATGACTTAGTTATTTGGCTAAAATTCAGCCTGAACTGGCTGAATTTTCACACTTCTCACAGTGGAATAGTCTAGTTAATTTTATCGCCAATTTAACCTCCCATTAACAGAACTATTCATTTTAATTTGACTATAAACACACCATAGAAGAACGAAATCCTACCTAATGAGATTACAAGTAACTCCTAACGTCCGTGCCAGTTCACACGATCCGTTGCGTGTGACACCTCGAGAGATGCAACACGATTGCTATAATGAAAACCTTGCCTTCCAAGTATTGACGGCATACCGTGTAATGGACAAGTAATTTTGTCCCCGAATGTACCTAACCATCTATACTTACTCAGGCTCTGTACATATAATAATCTTGTGTAGAAGGTCAAGTATATTCAATTATACTGTCAATGTCAGAACTTGTGGAAACTACTTGTAGTAAAATCAATATAAGAAAGTTTGGAGCCTTCCAACAGATGTGTCCGAATGTGGGTTACTTATTTACACTCAATCCAATTTGAATTAAACTTCAGATTCTAGTTACTCCAAAAATAATGACCCAAATAGCTTATTGGAGCGGCGACCTATAAAAAAGCAGGGGTCCGATGCACAAGCAGCTTGAATCAATCGTATCAAACTGTGGGGAGGCCCGGGAACGTGTTCTACAATGAATGTCTTCCGGCTTCAGTGATTTGCGATGATAAATCTTTATACTATGATATCTTTGTCCTAGTTGAAAGAGTTACTAGAGCTAAACTAGATGATAGAGTCTAGTGCTGTTTGATCTATTTCATTCTATAAAAGCCAGATCAGGTTTCAAATCAAACCCTTTTTAGCTTGAACAAAATAAAATCAAGTAATACGTTGGCATGGGATTTGACAACATCTTCCAAAGTGTTTCGTACACGATCCTCGCAACGAAGCGCTCGTTCTGTCCACCTGGCACCTGCTGTGAATTCGTTTGTCACGACATCCACCGGAAAAGATAAAATCTTTCTCAGTTTAGTGTTTGCACCTGCAACAGCTTCCCGAAATGCATTTTTAATAGTTTCGTTGGACTTTGTACGTATATTGTGAAGTTTAGTGAATCGTCTCCATTAAACCCGTGAAACATCCCAATCTATACTAATATTATAAAGCTGAAGAGTTTGTTTGGTTGTTTGTTTGTTTGTTTGTTTGTTTGTTTGTTTGAACGCGCTAATCTCAGGAACTACTGGTTCGAATTGAAAAATTCTTTTTGGGTTGAATAGACCATTTATCAAGGAAGGCTTTAGGCTATATATCATCACGCTTAAGCCAATAGGAGCGGAGCAGCGATAAAGAATGTTTTAAAATCGGGGATTCCACGGGGACGAAGTCGCGGGCAGCAGCTAGTTTATAATAAATTTAAACTCATTCAGGCCATTTATTGTCAAAAAGCCTTCGGATTGGCTGCGCTGGCTGAATACCTCTTTGTGTCAAACGATCCCTCAGTCAATGGGCTCGGCTCTATGTACTTATACATGAATAGAGCGCCAATCAAGGCCGAACAATTATTGTTAGTGTTTTTTTTGCTTTTGGCACATAAATAAAATTTATATTCTTAGTAGGCGTATAAATTACTCGGATAATGCTGTCCCAGTAATCAGCAGATATAGCTTTAAAAGCTTGAAAAATTAAACCCAGTAACCTATTTTCCCTGAAGGAGGCGTGTCGAACATAATTGATTTGCGTAGCTGTAACAGCTTGTAATATTCTGTGAAATGCTTGAATATATTAAAAGTAACATGCTTCCTGTCTTCCTGGTACGTGGCGGTTTGACCAGATTCTTTAGAGAAAAGAGAAAACTTGGAGCATACTAGAATTTGCGGACAAAACTCCGTCACAAATGAGCCTAAAATTTCTAACACGTAGGCCGAAGCCGTAGGTCCTAAGGCTCACAAGCACACTACTAATGACCCAGTTATCTAAAGCAGCACATATTATTATACACTGGTAGTTATCCTTTGTGAAAGCGAACGAGCGCTGTTTTCCTGCAGCTCTCTTATTCACAGACAGTAATTGAACAATTATGTTTGTATGTAAAAGCGAGGATTACTACTAGCTTGCATGTACTGCTCGACTTTTCTAGCGAAGTCTTTTAAATTCCACGTCTGTACTAGCATCTTTGTGAACCCTTACGCTCTTTGACTAATGAGAAATCTAAAGCCATGTTTTATACAGCAAATACTAGCCTTTGGTGTGGTTATAGAGCTGAGATGCCTGCGTGTACCAAACGACGTTTTATACCACATTCACTCGAAAGAATGAAAAAAAATGTCAGGAAATTATCCCAAGGGATACAAAGACAACCGGGATAAAAAGTATCCAGGGCATTCTAAACATGGCAGTCTACCCGCGTGCCAAATTTCGTCTAAGTCAGTTCAGGCATTGAGATTGAGACGAATCATCACCAAATACTACGAGTAGAACAACATCTAACTAAATTCAATCTAAAATCCATACTTTAGCCATAAAACTGTTGACCCTGACCATACCGATCGCACACTATAAGTACTAGTAATTCGCTTGGATGAGCTAATCCGGGGGGCGACGCCTGCAGATAGATCGCGTTAGCCAATTAGACGTGACAGAAGTATGCCATTGTACAATGTACACTCATAGTTGCATGCTAGTCTAATGCATCGAATGTTATAGAGATTGGTGATTTACTGCCGTGTTATCAAAGGAAATCAACAGTTTTTCTTACTCGAAAATTTACAGGGACAAGGTCAGCGGGAGTCTTGAAGTTCATGGCCCCAGCGTGGCTCCAAAATCAGTTGCGTTTGAGGTTTCGTTGTAGAGCCAAAATACTGCGATGTCCAATACCCACGTGAATCAAACATTTTCAACAAATGTAGTTGAAAAAAAAAAATCAGGAAATTATCTAAATGTTCTACTGGAAGAAAAAGTATTTCGGTTATAGTTTAACTATGGCTAAATTTCTTTGAATTCAGTTCATGCCTTGAGGAGTGATTAACTAACGATCACCTAAACATTCAGAATTGCATTTACTACTAGTAGGAAAGTATCTAACTCAATCTGAAATCCATATCTTAGTCATAAAACTGTTGTGAACAAAGAAACGCCGGTCATGTACTATAAGTACAAGTAATTCGCTTGGATGAGATAATTCAGGAGGCGTGTTCGAAAGTCAAAATCAGCAATGCTATTCTGTAAGAACTCACTCCAGTGCTCACTTCTGATTCTGCGGTGAAAACTGTATTTGGTATTCTGTAACTTGATGAAAACTACGCTAGCGCCACTAAGTGAGAACATAGGTGAAGCGAACTACTTTTAAGTGAAAAGTTATTTAACTTGACAGTCAGAATACCAAATACTTTTCACTTCAGGTGAGTTACGAAGTGTAATCGAAAATGAGATAAGAATCGTATTCGCACGTGAGTTCTTACAGATTAGCACTGCTGTTTCCTTTATTTAGATTATTACAAATATGGACTGCAGTGTCCATTCGCGAAGATAGTTTCTTTCATAGTGTCAAAAACGTTCCTCCTCCACAATCTTCGTGCGCAAAGCCAAAGTATGGAACTCTCGCTCCATCATAGATCTCATCAGTAGCTCCATCTAGCCGATCAATCAGGCGTGATCCAGGCCAAAAGCGGTCAAATAAGGAAAAAAATAAACACAGCTTTGCTAAAATCTAGAGCACAGTCCATTCCGTAATATCACGTAACCTCACATAGTTCTTGGGTCCTTGTACGAACAATACAAAATATAACTCTGTATGAACAAGATCAAATGTCTGATGCATTGTTTTCTCTTGTCGCCAGCCAAACGAAGGAGCGGACAATCAGGTACTTAGTAGATGACGTAGTTGTGTGTCCCATTGTGACGTTCAGTTTTCGCTTTTAGTTGTGTGTTTATAGATAACTGGTGGAGGTTTTTATTTGACACCCCATGTTTTATGGGGATCTAGAAAATTAGATTGAACGATTCTACATGTTTTGTTGCGTCTCTTCATTTATTCAGACACAAGCATATACAAATTTTATTTAAACAATTTGAAAACACTATTTTATTCTTGTTTTATGTGATATCTTCTGTTGTGTCTTTGCATGAAATGTTATTGTGATTGAATACAAACACAAATCAAAATCCTTTTATGTTTAGCATTAACTGTTCACTAACTCAAAACTTAGTATTCACCTCATCCTTTATCATTCACCATTTTTTCTCCAAAGCTTCAAATAACTTATCTAAATCTCCCACAGTTGTTTACCGCAAGCGCGACCCATCTGCACGATGGCCGCCGGGCCCATCCGCCTGATTCAGGCTTCGCTGAGCCCGTCAACAACAACATCAGCGAAGACAACAACAATGGCCCGATATCTCTTCGAGAAATGCAGAACATAGCCAACAATAATGCGGCCGCGTACATCGTGAGTGAGAACGAAGAGAGGAACAGAGTCAGCAGGGAGTCTGTTGTAGAGTTTGAGCCGTTGCCGAGTGGGATTAGAGTTGCTGATCCTTTGGAGCATTGTGCTGACTGGTTCGGTGAGTATTCATAGTTATAACGTACCTTTAAAGGATGATTAACCAGCTGGCACGTTAGGCTATCCATATTAGCCGTAGAATCGGTAACTGTTGGGGTAGACGTGTTCTAGAGTGAAGACTGCAAATGGGCAAACGTAACATACTCCCTAATTAGAGAGAAATAGAGACACATTCTGCACCGGGTTGCTGCTAGCAGCTGTATGAGAATGATCGAAAATAAAGATAAATATGCAATTGCTTATGTCAGCAGTGAACTGCTGTAGATTTATTATGATTATGATGAATTGTTGATAGATGGATTTGTGTTGCTCCAGTATTTAAAACTAAAGCTGCAATTTAACGACTCGTCAACGGAAATTAGGCCATTGTAAACACTCAATCCAGTCCAGGCTCCAATGCTCTTTCCAGCACTGGATTACAATATATCAACCGCTAATTGGACAGTCGTCGATCCATGCTAACTGAATTCAAGCGGTAAGTTGAAATGTTAGTTCAATGTTAATTAACCGACCCTCAAAACAACCTCGACAGTAACCTTGACAAGTACTATCTGCTACCCTTCAAAATCAAATCGTAGCAACGCGATCAATTTATGAAATATCGACAATGCTGCCCACCCCGCCTTTTGGACTACCTGCGCATCTTTATTCACCCGATTCTCGTCGTCACTTCCTTCCTGTGACGGTTTTCCGGTCGTTATGTAGTAGCTATAAGGTTTATTCTTATGTCAGTTGAAGGACGACGAACACGTATTGTTTGGATAAGTTCATATCCGAGATAAATTTGTACCTACCTATTGAACAAATCTGGAGTTTATAAGTCAAGAGTGGATAGGTTAACTTTATACAAGCGTGCTTCATCATCGACCACATAATCGCTTTCCATCAGATGATGTTGTGGACAATCGCGAGCTAACAATAATATAAGATCAAGTGTCTTGGTTCTCGCTGTTCTCAACTCCTAATGTATACATGTCATTGCTCGAATTCATGTAAAGTATGTATTAGACACTTACAGCTTCGAAAATGTAAAGCGGTAGAACCGGATAGCTTAAGGCGACCCAGGCTATAAAATAAATCATTGTAACCAAATGGAACGCCACAAAAGTCGTGGGTTAAGACCTCGTAAAAGATAAGGACTACGGTTTATCCACCCCTGGCTTGGATTTAATCTTTAAAAGAAATAAGTTGTGATAAAACGACATTTAATTCACTTTAAGTGTCCACAAAGCGTCAGAAATAGTAATCTATCCTCGTCGCGAGGGAAATTAATTGGCAAGTTAAAAAGACTTTAATATTGGGGACCAAGTCCCGTAATCCGTAAATCAGTGGCTAAGCCTTACTTAAAATATTCACCTCTTAATATCACAATATCAACCTTATTTCATTAAGAATTAGATCAGTTTTGGTTTGACAGATAACACAGACCTAAGATCTTTCGGTGTTCATAGCGGGCACCATTGTTATCGTTCGACCATTACAAAGTTCCCATGACCGATGACTATCACTGCTTAGCTAAGTATAGAAACATACGAACAATAGGATTTGGGTGCAGGCACGCCGCTTTTAATGTTCTTGTCTCCAGATTACCTATAGGCTCAATACTCTTATCCTATAAATGTAAATCTAGGATAATTTTGGTGTTGAGACCAATGGCATTTGCTGGATGAATGAAGCGTAGGACCGATCGTTACGTTGATGTTTTGGACAGGCATGTTCTATTACTCCCAGAATACCTTTTGATTGATATGATAATCGTTATAATGGTGAATGATCACCGTTACATTTTCATCTCCCGGACGACGACTAAATTTTTAGGCATCCAATTTTAACGTGTAGATGTTAAAATTGGCTCTCTAACTGTCTGTTTTCGAACATTACATTTTCGTGTTTTTAAAGAGTTCCGCAGTCTTAAATTGTCAAAAACACCCCTAACCCCTCCTGGTCGCTTAGATGATATTATTACGACTTGTGAACGCTCTTTAAGTATGAAAATTGTCTTTCAGTATGATGGCATTTTTAACATTGTCTTGTCATTTTTAGGGTTCCGTACCAAAAGGCTAAAGGGTATTCGAAAATAAATCATTATTAAAAGGGTGGCCTGTCCTATAAGAAACGTGTTAATGGGCGGTTTTTGTGTACTGCATTATTCACTAAAAACTATATAAGAATATAAAATTCTATTAAAAAAATAACTCCAAATACACGTGATGTATGTGGAGTTTATTTGGTCGATTTTAACGGCATAATGTTTTATCAATCTTGTACGATGGTACGGAACCGTTCGACTCGCACTTGGCCGGTTTTTATAGTCTGTTTCCGTACGTGTCTTTTGCATAGCGCCCGCACCCATTTAAAACCAGTATGTTTCCATACAAACTTGCATATACAAAGAAACATGCAGCAAATTGATTTTAAATGTACCTAATTTACCATATTTGGTTCCAGGCGATGAAGATTTCCCTCGCAATCGATTGCAGTACCTTCGAGAAATCGGCAGAGGATGGTTTGGAAGAGTAAGTACATACAATAATGATACACCTACCCGATTGTAGTGAGGCTAGAAACGCACGTATTATTAGCCCGTAGGGTTTTCAACTCTAGGGCACGGGAAGGATCACGGGTGGGTTTTAGTCAGTAAAAGTCTGACACTCCCTACCGCCCCACCCAGGGCGGGAGGGGTCATTTGATGATTTCCCATCCAGAAAAAAAAAAAAAAAAAAAAGGGTTTTCAACTCTTGGCTCAACGTCGAAAGTTGAAAATCGAACAGTAAAATTATATTTAGACGTACATTTTAGTGTAGGTCAAAATGGGCAACAGTGTTTTGATGATTTGGTAAAGGTCGCGATAATCTGTTAGATGCATGAAGTACTGAACTAGACGTTGAACAGATGTTTCTATCATGGGGACAGGTTTCGTCTAAGATAATGATTTTAACGGATCTGCCGCAGATGCGGAATTTATCCGAAAGAGTCACCGCGGCCCTGGAACGCAAAGGGCATTTAGAGGAACACGGATGATTTTTAGTCAGTAAGATGAAATACCTCTTCCACTCTGAGCGGAGCGGAAAAGGTAATTTAATGAATTTCCATGCAAAAAGGATAAAACGACATATACGAAGATACACAATCTGATTTGTATTACCCAACCATAAAGCATAATTTATCTTCCAGGAAACGTAATGAAACTTAATACTGCACGTTTAATTACATGTTTATATGTATATGCCATAATCAATGGTGATGGAAACGTGATAATTATTAAACCTCACGTTTCGTGATATTATTGATGATTGTACTGAGCAATAATGGTCTTTACACGTGAATGCTTCAAAGAACAATTTGCCATGACAATATTGGTTATCTGTTGGGGATTTTGGGGTTGTCTATTGTCTAACTAATGGCATAAATTGTTCAGAAAGTACCTACTCTTGAAGAAAGTCACTTTGCATAGAAGGGCAATTTTAGGAACTGCCTCGATACTTCAAACGTACCATAAGACCAGGTTACGACTAGATTTTGGACAACTTCAACCGGATTTGTCCTATTAATTGCAAAATGTAAATATGTATCGTATTGTATAGTAAATTCTGTTAAACACCAGCCATGGATAATTTCACTGCTTCCCTTGCCATGCCTTCCCTCAAGGCCCTGCGCATTTCTGGGATGCAATGATACAAAATACAATCTTAGTCTATGAAGAGCGCGTTTTGGTATCATTATGTATCTATTGTGACAAGATGACCCCTTTTTTTTGTATGCGAATCAATCAAATCACATCTCTCGCTCTGGGCGGAGCGGAAAGGAGTGTCAGACTCTTACTGTCATAAACCCACCCGTGATCCTTCTTGTGCCCTATGCGTTCCAGGGCCGCGGTGATTCTTTCGAACAAATTCCGCAACCCTAGCAAGCACTGGCCCTGTGGGGCCCTGTCTTTGCTGATATCTCTTACAAGATGAGTCCTTTCCGCTTACTTACCGTAAGCGACATTTTCTTTGGAAAACTTGTTTTATATCATTTAAGATATAAAACGAGTCAAGGGCTCGCAGAAATAATACTATTGGATCCAAAGCACCTTGAGCTATACAACTTATAATCTTCCTTCCACAGGTAGTAGAAGGCGAGGTAGAAGACAATGGCTCCACGAGCACTGTAGCAGTGAAGATCCTCAACCAGAATGCGAGCCTAGAAGACAAGGCGCGGTTCCTGGACGAGGCCAGGATGTACCGCGACGTCCGCCATGAAAACGTTCTGGCGTTCGTCACCAGGTGTCTGCAGGAGGACCCCTGGATACTGATATTTGAACTTTGTTCGATGGTAAGCAGATGTAAAAATTTAAACAGTTTACAGAGCTATGAACCATGTGTGGTCTTCTTTGATTGTTTAATTATTGTGTCTGCTGTGCGGACAGTGAACCAGTTACCCAACGATTGTCGCATGTCAGTTAGAACCTTGTTGCGAGAATTTCCGTATTGAAATTTGACAATATTAAAGAAAGAAAGAAATCAAGCACGTTTATTCCGCCAGAAATGACGCACATAAAAACATAAACTTAAAAGAAAATAACTTATCAACTACAACTAGAAGCTAGGGACAACAGGACCGGACGACAACTACTACCCCGAGGCTCTGGTCTGGTCTCACCACATACAAAACAGAACACAGTTAAAGGATGCGCTATTAGGACATTTTTACAGCCTGTTTCTACTAGCTACAAATCATGGGGAGGATACACGGGAGTTGAAGAGTCCGAGAACTAAATATTGGTGAAAAACAAAAGATTTTTGTTTTTAAGAAAGAGAACCTAGAGTGAGACCTGGGCCTTTGCCGAACTGTGGATTAAGAAAAATCCTATAAAACTTATCTATACTTAATATTATAAAGCTGAAGAGTTTGTTTGTTTGAACGCGCTAATCTCAGGAACTACTGGTTCGAATTGAAAAATTCTTTTTGGGTTGAATAGACCATTTATCGAGGAAGGCTTTAGGCTATATATCATCACGCTTAAGCCAATAGGAGCGGAGCAGCGATAAAGAATGTTTTAAAATCGGGGATTCCACGGGGACGAAGTCGCGGGCAGCAGCTAGTATTTAATATAAATTCCTGCTTCTTGTCTTTTTGTAGAGCCACTGTTCTCTGTTACCGAGCCAGTGTTTCAATTTCTATTTTTTTTTATTTGCTTTCATAGCTTATTTCTCGTAAACGTCTTTTAAACTTGCAGGATCTCCAGCAGTACTTGGTAGTGAACCGTCCAAAGATGGCCATCCTGAACGAGGGCGGAGTGCCGCTGCGGCTCATGTGTGACGTCAGCGCCGCCCTCGCGCATCTACACTCACGAGGCTATCTTTATGGGTATGTGTTAAGAAACAGTAACTATAGTTCTGGTCTATAAGGACGCCCAAGAAAATGATGGATCGATACCAATAGCGACATCTCTTTATTTATTAAAACTTCATACACCCTGTTTGTATTCTTGGAACCCTTAAAAGTTTCAAATGTCTTAAGGTGATTGTTTCGCTGGCCTGTTCATACATTTAATGCATACATTCTACTCCGTACATAGACACTTTTTTCTCAAAACGAATCATTTTATCACTTTTCTACAATGAAATAGGTGCGCATTAGACTTTTTGGTAAATAATTTGCACTATATATTGAGAAAAACAGTTTTAAAAACCGGGCAAAATTTGACATTTCGTTTACTAGTGTGAGTGCGTTTTGACAACCAAAACATACCGCCATGATTGCGATGTTATAATAATTTGACGCTAGATGGCGTGCAACCGGTAATATAAATTTGGAAAATTCAAAAAAAACTCAATTTATAATGGATTTCATTAAAAAAAAAACATTATAATAACATAAAACTAACTATCATAAACCAAAACATAAAATATTGTTGTTATCAAAAATTGTTAGTATTAATTTATGATTATTGTTAGCAGGTGTTTTATTCATCATACCTACGTAAGACACGGCGCGCGAGGTTGCCGTTCTTATTACTTGACCCTTTGACCTTAGATGTAACGTCGGAATTTCTAAGAAAATCCGTTGCCAAACTTCGCAATGTGATGATTCGATTGACTTGAAATAAAAAATACATTTTGAAACCAAGCTAGCTAGTGCGGTGATAGGCTTTACGCGCGGAATTGCTTGTATATTTTAAATTGTATGCATTTTCATTGATTTGAACTAATATTATTTTCTTGTATGTATTTCATTACAATTTCATATCATTATTGCAAGGTATTGTAGTACAGGTTGCTTACACGCAATTTTATTTCAAAATAAAAGTAGTCTTTCGGGGGTGTTAGCAAGTCGGCCCGTGAGTTTTGCTGGCTATTACAAACAATTACAAACTAAAATCTTCTCATAATAGATAGAAATCACCGATCGATATTGTAAAGTTATTATAATATCAAGTATACAAAATTTTATAAGTACCTACATAAGTACCTAAGTACTAAATAATATTATTATGTATCATTTGTAAACTTAATTTTTAAGTCGCTATATATATATATATATATATAGCGACGTATTTCCTGTCATATTACTTTTTCACATTTGTAATACAAATAGTTATCGACGGACAACGAACAAACAAACATTAGTTTATTAGTTTACTGCAATCGCGTTTCATGTATATAGTTCGTAGACAGAGTATTCCTATAGACTGCTGGATATTATCTTCCTTTGCATTCGCAAAAGACAAAGACAAACATATTATCGTCACTAGCAAAGAAAAGAGACGGAGTAGCAATATTCGCGTGTCGGTTGAGCACATCATTGTGCATGTGCACAACAAGTTTGACGTTTGTGACTGTTGTCGATTTGCATCTAATTGATTTTTAACAATTACGTCCAAATAACAACAGAATACGTATCTTTTCGTGCTCAATTTGACATATTAAGTTTGTGCAACAGTGCAAAATGGTAAAACGCAGTGTAATAAACTATAAAAGAAATAGTTTGATGAAGATTGACGGATTATCATTTCACTCGTAAGTATTCGATGTTTTTTAAGTATTCGATCACTTTTTGTTCTTCTATTTATAATCAAATAGTTGCAGTAATTTACTAACTAATCTGTATAATGAGAAAAATGTCCTAAAATTTTTTTTCATATAATGAAAAAAATGTCCTAAAAAAACAAGATTTGGCCAATATTTTTATTTTCTTATCTAAAAGTTCAGTATTGGCCACGTTTCAACGGGGAATTTACCCTTTCATGAGGGTAAATTCCCCTTTATTTATTCAGGCTTTGATCTATACGATATTAGTAAAACACACTACAACTACATAGCTACTCTCATACTGTTATATAATACATAAACTATACTACAAAAATGTAAGATAGTAAAAGTATCTTATTATACTTGCAGATTTCCAAATAAACCTGAAATAAGAAACATGTGGATAGCTGCTACCAATAGGCCTAATTGGGTTCCAAAAATGAGTTCCAGAATTTGCAGTCAACACTTCGACTGTAATCTTTTAAAAAAGAAAGGAAGAAAACTTTCTTGTACCCCGATACGGTAATAAAAGTAGATACATCATGTGATTGCAATGATAGCATTTTGTTACAATGATTATAAAATTTTAACATTCGTTTTTGTTGGATTACGGAATCAGTAAATCGAGTTAGTGATACGACAACAATCGTCAACACGCAAACGATTGTTTGTTCCAAGAGAAAAATCCAAACCAGACAAGAACTATGGACCTGAAGTGATCCAATTGATATTGATGAAACACAATTGAGAATATTGTGTGAAGAACGGTTAGCTGAATTCCAAAAGTCACCAAAAGACATAGCTTTCATTGAAATGTCTACTGTAGCGCAGCATGAAAATGATTTATATACTACTCATAGGAGTGACCGTCTGACTGCTAGTCAATTTGAAAAGGTAATGTAATCAGAAATGTGCATGTGTAATTTCTGTGTTTTTTAGAACACCTATGCAGACAAAGCATCTTTAAAAAAATATTTTATCTTACTTTTACAGGTATGCAAACGCCGGAGTACAACACCATGTCACAATTTTGTCAAGGATATTCTATATAAAAAAAATATTTGTACAAAAGACATGTTATATGGACAGCAAAATGAAAATGTGGCAAAAAGCATATTTATGTAACAGTATAATAAAACTGTAAGGCCTTCAGGTCTTTTTATTGATGAAGTATTTGGATGTTTAGCTGGCAGGCCAGATGGTAAGTCTTTCTTTATCAATATTCATGTATCATAATTATGTGTATAAATTGGATCTTACCTATACATTTGATAAATATGGAAAAAAATTATAACACTAGTTATAATCACATAAATTTGTTATAGGTGTAATTGAAATTGAGAGAGCCATAATAGAGATCAAGTGTTTTCCATCATTGGCGAGGAAAAACCAAAGCCTAGAGGCAGCTGCACTAGAAAAGAAAAACTTTGCTCTCACATCGGATAATAATGTTCTAGTTATGAATAAAAAGCATGATTATTACTATCAAGTAAGTTAATAATTCTATTGCATGTCCACTTTATAATTTATTTTGGCATGTTATTTACTCTTACTACAATATTAAATCTATTTCAGGTTCAAGGACAAATGCGTGTCAGTAACATGGATAAATGTTACTTCATATGTTTTATTTCACAAGGGGAGGGCACAGTGTGGAAATTCACTTCGGGACGAGACTGCGTGTGGTAGTAGTTTCCCATAAGGGTATGCAAACCCTAAAGGATTATTTCGGAATGGCCAGTAATGTCGAAGAAATAAGCCTTTGAAATTCTACGTGTAACTCATACTTGTTTATTTACATCATTAACGTAAACGGCGAAATAGCCTAGTCAGTAGTGCCTCCGACTTCTATGCCGACGCTCCGGGTTCGATTCCCGCATTGGATCTTGTATTTTAATTACTTATTTATTTCTTTTTTAATTATCTATTTCAATAATTAAATGAATTCAATCAAGAAAAACATTGTTAAGTATTAAATTAATTTACATTAACTATTATACTTTGTAAATTATAAAGCAGCTAATAATTATGGTATTCATAAATAATAACCACATTTACATCTATCATTAATTATTTAACAAATTTTTCAATTATATATTATATAAATAATTAACACAAATAATATTTTATGTTATTCAAATGAATACCATAATTATTAGCTGCTTTATAATTTAGAAAGTATAATTGTTAATGTAAATTAAAATTAATTTAATACTTAACAATGTTTTTCACAATTGAATTCATTTAATTATTGAAATAGTTAATTTAATTAAAAAGAAATAAATAATTAATTAAAAAACAAAAAGATAATCCAATGCAGGAATCGAACCCGGAGCGTCCGCGTAGGAGTCGGAAGCAGTACCGACTAGGCTATTTCGCCGCTCGTGCCCGTGATGAAAATAAACAACTATATGAGTTACAGTTACACGTAGAGTTTCAAAGGCTTATTTCTTCGAAACTACTGGCCATTCTGAAACAATCCTTTAGGGTTTGCATACCCTTATGGGAAACAACTACCACACACAGTCTCGTCCCGAAGTGAATTTCCCACACCGTGCCCTCCCCTTGTCAGTCAATGAACCTTTGACTGTTATAGAAGTTTATCGAGATAATGAATTTATCAGCAATATGATGCCAAAGCTATTAGGCTTTTTTAAATACTGTATTCTGCCAGAAATAATTTTGAGACAAGTTCAAAAAAATTCGAAAGGTACACTAAATTATTACTTGTCTATTTACTTCATAATTTCCATTTTTGCTTGTGGGAAATTGTTTTTCAATATCCACATCAAAAGTTACACACAAAATATACTAATTATAGTAATTTTCTTTCATAGCAGCTGTGTAGCACCGGTTTACGGACAAGAAAATCAAGAACATCAGGAAGAGTGAAAACAACACATCAAATGATTTTTGTTTTAGTTGTACTTTATAGTAGTTTGTTTAGAAATATTATCAATGTTTGAAATCAAATTTTTTGGTTACCAGAACCCTGAAATGGTGTGCTCATCGTAATGTTCGTAATGTGATCAATACATTGACCCTTTTTTTCAGGTTTCTGAAAAACAAAAAAGAACTCTTGCTTTTTTTATTTCCTTTACAATCACAACAATACTTTAGCAGATATGTATAACCATTTGTTAGTTATACATATGTGATTATGGATGCTTCGATATTATCAAACATTTTCCACCTTCTTGGTTGTAATCTCTCATTCTAATTTGTTGTCTTGTTATGATTTATAATGTCTTGCGTTTGTCTTGTACTAGTGTGTGATTGTTGTAAATAAATATACCTTGAATTACTTCAAACTTGCATTGGGACTAAATACCTATTTTGATAAAGATTGTTTTTAGTAAACAGTTATGTATCAAGCAAGACATAAATTGTCACTATAAATACTTGTAATTTTTGTTAGTTGGTACATATGTTTTTTTAAATAATGTATAAGGTAATATAATAAAACTATCTATTGAATTCTTGACATTCATTTAATTCCTAAAATAATAAATAGTTTACACCAGAAATACCACCTTTTATTATATAATCATAATTCCTTGTATTTCATAATACATATAATTGTAACGGGTGGCGTTAGAATAAACTTACCCCCCAGACAATTCTAATTTCGACGGAAGTACAGCCTAATAACTTTTCATTTCACGCCATCTAGTGGTTAATTTTGCTAAATGCCTTTGACTTTAAAGTAGTCGCTCATGTCTATGTGTGTATAAACGATACTATAATCAGATTTGTATGAAATATGGCGAATCAAATGGGTTTTGAGGCTCTAATTTGATTAATTTCGGTAAAGTGGATTCTCCGATTTGCGCGGTGTTATTTCTGTGACATAATATTATTCCAATTACACTCAAAACTAAATAAAACTGAAAATGTCGACTTCAGCGCCATCTAACGGGAAAATGGCCACGAACAACCCGTAGCATTCACCTTAAACCTCAAAAGTGGATGGTTTTCAGTAAGACTAGCAATTATCAAGATAACTTAACATACACACACACTTAACTATATTCCAGTATTTTTAACGATGTCTGGCAGTTTGCGTATTTATGATGCCTACACAAATGTCCTTTCATTGGCATTGTTCGTCCAGTCGTTGAGCTCCTTATTATTTCTAAGTTGAGCTACTCGACTTGCACTGACTGGACAGGTCCACTGCAATTTGTGTGGTACCTACTTTCCTTAAAAGACCACTTCAGACATCAACCTAGGTTCTCACATGATTTGACCAATATAATTGTATGGACTTCAAAACAGTTCGCTAGGAAACACCGATCTCATCTAGTTTAAAACACCCAAATAGATTGACGTGTAAGTGTTTCTACCTAACCAACCTACTTAAAAAATAAATAGACATAATTTATTGCCAGTTTTTTGGATCTATCAAAAGATAATCTATGTTTAATTTTTTTTCAGCAACGTATGGTGTGGATCAGTGCTAGTACGCGGCACGGCAGAAAATGCGCGCGCCGTACTCGGAAGATACGTGTCCGCTGAACCGCCCTACGACTTGTCTGCGCCAGAAACGCGCGCCCAACCGCCTGTATACACGGTATGTCGATACTTAATTATTGTTAAAACCTGAATGATTATTGGAGGGAATCATAACGTTACTATATTATCTTTCCCTTTTTGTCATGATACTAACTCTAAACATCTGCAAGTAAATTTGTAATCATCTTCGGTTGAGACCCGCAGTATAATTAAGAATCAAACGAACTCACTTAACTTTTTTTGCGTCGGCAAGGGCAGTATTATCTTACTACTATAATATCGATAATTTGGATGAATAGATGTTTGACACTCAATCACGTATCGCCTGAAGTTCCTGTAGCCTTTCTCACAAAAAACTGCATTTTCTTTCATCAATAGTAATTGTGTAGATTTAAATGAAAACTCGAAAAGAAAGAGTTCCATTAGTTGTTATTCTTGGAGTAAAGTATGTCTTTCCCCGCAGGCCCGCAGCGAGTCGTGGTCGCTGGGCACGCTGGTGTGGGAGGTGTGCGCGTGGGGCGGAGCGCCCGCAGCCCTGCCGCCTCCGCTGCCCGACCTGCCCTGTCCTTACCGGAACCATCTGTGAGTACCCGTACCCTACGTTATACTTGTTTCCTTTTTGTGTTATAACAATAATACTACCTATCTGGCATGACTATTTTCAGGACGTTTTATATTTGATTTCTTCATGTTTTCATAGGTTTTCTTGAAAGCCAGGGAGGGTCAACTGTAGCCCATTTGCTACCTTCCTCCAGTGCTTATGCTATCTGGAGAGAATGGATTGTTATTATGAGAAACTTCTACCGACTAAACCCCACAGTTCTTATCGCTAATAGAAGTACCGGGTCACAAATAAATTCGCCCGCAACCCGATCGGACTGTACTCAATTAAATTTAGCGTTGTGTATTTACGTTAGAGTTTACATAACAAGCCCCTTAAAAAAATGAATTTAGGTTTGATTTTTGTTATGGACGACATGTTATAAAGATTACTATATCGAATTCTGAGTCTAAATGTAACTTTCCCTTACATTCACATAGAAACAGCTACAAAGCATGGTGACACATTTTCATTATTCGGCAGCGAAATATGGAGACTATAATAATATATTCGTAATAATAATAACATCGGGCACACACTGCGGTGTTAGCACGGGCGGCAGGGGGCGCCCGACAGTTTGCTCAACCCCGTGTAGTAACCACGAGTTTTATGAGATGGTGCGAGTGTATTTGTGAAAATTGACAAGCAGTTCACAGGACATATGCGACGGAGAGCATACCTCGAATACCCATAGGTTCCATAACCTCGCGGTCACTGATAATAGGACCATTTTAACAGCCACTCAAAGGCTGCTTGATCATAGCCTTAATGCAGCAATACCTATGCATAATGCATTAAATTGGTTATGTCAATTTTTATATTATTATGTTTTTAAAAGTGTAGTAATTTAATTGAGCCCATGAAAGTATGAGGGAAAAATTGGAATTACTCTTAAAATAAGTTCGTAAAGTATAGTTCGCACCTGATAAAATGGGCGATCAGTACTTCGTAACTAACGCAAAACGCACGAGCGCACGGCTGATAGGAGTTAAGCGTTTTTCGCTTCGCCGCGCGCAGGAGAGTAGCTTAAAATCAATTTTAATGTAAAAATTCTTGTTAACAATCCTTTTTTTTTGTACTCATGCAACATATCAAAATAAAAATACCTATTTATTAAAACTCGTTTATGTTTAATTTGTCGCACACACTTTTACGCTCTGAACAAAAAATATTCCTGGGTATGCGCGTCCTTAATCGCTGACTTGCTCGGATATACTGTAGCTTTCTATCAGAATTGGTATTATCATTCTTTTTCTAAAGAATACCTCGTAAAACAATTTGGCGTCTCTTGATAATTTTATCAGTGAGTCGGGCAAAAATATGAACACGTGTATATTGTTGCAGCTACCAAGTAATGCAGCTATGTTGGAGCCCCAACCCTGAAGCCCGGCCGAGCTCGGCGCAAGTGCACGCGCTCATCAACCACCTGTACACCTCGCACCGCGACGCCGCGCAGCACAGCGCGCCCGACGACGGCTACGGCAGCGCCGACTTCGAGGAGCGCTGGCAGCGACTCAAGCCCAACACCATTCCCAAGCTGGACGAACACCGAGCCATCGTCCACGCGCCGTCCACCTCCATGGCCTCACACTTCACCGCCTCAGAACAAGAGCTCAACACACACATACAAGACTCCCTGAGCGTCGACATGGACACAGCCGTCTCACGCTCCAGCAGCATCATGTCTGACAAAGACATGTCGATACAAATAAAATCCGAAAGCCTAACGAACCTACACGGTTCACTAGAAGACGTTAGAAACATCTACCTCACACACAATGAGACAGCTGCACTTGAATGCCATCAAGGAAATATCAGTCTCGAAGACGCCAGAGAGAAGGAACAGGATAGATCTGATGCATCCATGGACCCCTGGTTAAAGGATATCATAGCTGGCAGCACTGACGACGTCAGCTACTACAAAGATGTCAGCGATGTCATCAAGAATCTCGACAATATACTGAACTCTGAGAAAACGTCAAGTTCAGAGTCCAGTCACCAGGCCAGCCCTTCAAGAGACAATCTAAGCTTAGATTGCAAGAAGGACTACCCGATGCAATCCAGTATGGTCAAGTCCCCTGGCATAACGAATTTCCAGAACATTCTGGATACTGGTTTCGGTTCTAAGTCTGAGGACGCCGAGACTGGCGAGGACGACGACGTGGACCGGGACACCGTGGGCACCCTGAGCCACTCGTTCGAGCGACACAGCGAGCTCGACACCACCAGTCAACACACACTCGAGAATCTCACTCCAGACACGCCAATCAAGGACGTGGATGTCGTCACAAGAATTGAAATACAAGTCCACGTAGAAAGAGATCATACTCCCGATATTATAGTTGATAAAGAAACACACACTGAATTGCCAAATGATAACATAATAGTGAGTAGTGATAGTGAAATACCCAAGCTGAAGGAATTATGTGTAGCGTCAATACCTAGTGCTAGTGATAACGAACAATTGAACGTTAGAAAAGACTGTCAAACATCATGTGATAGTAACTTAAAAGAAATAAGTACTGATATTAAGAATGAAACTAAGTCAATAGAAGATGTAGCGAAGCTGAATGAAGGAACGCCTCGTGAAGTAGAGAGTAAGGATTCTTTAGATAAGAGTGAACTGGAACAAATGGTAGATGATATATTCTTGCCTATAATGGTGCATGGAATGTCAACTAGTAAAATAGATCAGTCAAGTGAGGAATTGTCTGAAGGGAAACAAGGAGAGAAAAGTGTCGAAGAAGTCATATCTGATACGAACGTCGGAAGTGATATCGAAGAAGTCCTAGTTAGTGATCTCATAAAAGTAACGGAAAGTTCGAAATCTCTTGAAGACTCGAAAGAGGATAGTTTAGGAGAACTGAGTGACTTAGAGCCCTCAGATCTCCTGTCTCCCGAACAGACACCTGAGCCAGTACAAAGTATGAATATTATTGAAAGTTCTTACTTGATTGAAACAAAAGAGACTGAAATACCAACAATCGTAATAGAGGAAGTGAAATCTCCATCGCCAGAATTGCCACCTGAAATAGTACAAAATATTTTTAAGGAAGATAGTGAAAAAGGAAGTGCCTCTGTAGAAGAGCAAATTCAAAATGCAATGATAGAAGATAAAGAATCTGTTGTCAGTAAAATAGAGGAGGACAAAAAACAGTCCGCCACAGAAGTGGTTAATAACCCTAAAGAACAATCAATGAACGAAACTGCCAATTCAGTAAATGAAAATATTTTAGAAGAAGTTTCAGCTGAATCTGTCCAATATTCAAGCAGTTGTTCCAATTTAGTCTCTAATTCTGAAACAAATATTTCTCAACAAGTTTCAGATTTTATTATGGAAGAAAGGAAGATTGCTAAATTGCATGAAGTAAAAAATGAAGCAAATGCGAAAGTAAATACGCCAAAAGAAGTTATCATTGAAAAAGATTTAGATGTTATTACAGAAAATGAACTAAAAGCTGAAAACGTCATGCCACAATCGGAAAGTATTGTTGCAGTAGTAGAACCAAAAGCGAAAGATCTTATGGTGTCAGAAAATAAACTCAAGAATATTACTGAAGTTTCAAATGAAGTTGATAAGGTTGTCCCTTTAGTTGAAGTTGAGACCAGTATTCTTGTTGTTGAAAATAAAGAAACCAGTCTCGTCGGAAAGCCGGTTGAAATACCAGAAAAGGATAGTAATCTTCCTGAAGAAATTAATAAAAAGTTTGAAGAAGAATCTTTCGTCGAAACAGAACTATTCCAAGCATCCAACAAGACATTTACTGTATCTCAAGAAAGCATTCACAAAGACACCCCTTTAGTTACTGAAGTAGAGAAAAACAATGCTGAAACCATAGCCATTAACAAAATGGAGATGGGCGAAGCTGAAACAATTACAGAGGAAATGAAAAAATTGTCTGAAGAATCTTTGTCAAAAGTTGAACAAACAGTACATGAAAATTTTCCCATCCCCAAACCAGACTTCAATGAAGAGTCTTTAGTATCTGTCTTAGCAAATGTAAGCGTGGAAGCGACAAAATTTGAAGAGGGAATCCATGAAGAGGTTCCTATTGAAGTACCAGAGCCCATCCAAGAATCTACGAACTTTGTTAAAGCTGAGAATGTCAAGGCAACAGCTAATATAGAAGTTACTGTCCCTAACATGTCTAGTCCTGAAGAGAACACTAAACAAAGAGCTGATGATAATGTGCCTAGATCTGATAATCACGACTTAACAGCAGAGCCATCCCACAGCTCTGTATACATGGATCTCATTAACGATACAAATAACGAAATACTAAACGATAACGCCTTAGATAATAACGTAAGAAACGTCATCAAATCCTGTCTCGAAGGCTCTAGCACGGACAACACTTGCTCTATGGTGAGAAACGAATCTACGGAGTACCTAGATCTACCCAGTTTTGGTGTAAAAGAAGTTGATAATTTCTTACATATGGAAAGAGTATTCAATTCCCAAAACACTGAAGTTGTATCAAGCACACCTTTAGCAAGCGATAGTTCCGTCGAAGTCAACAGTACTATTGAAAACTCCACCAAGGAAGACAATCAATTAATGTCGGAGACAAAGGTACCAGCAGATTACGGAATGGGAATGTCTTTGACTAAATTGGAACAGAAATACGTTCCTGATAGTTTGAGTCCTTTTGAATCTCCCACTAAAAGTCATCACACTGATACTTATGATGAGAACAGCTCAGTAGTGCTAGGTCCGTTTGAGAATTGTACTTTGGAACTCTTCAAGGGAGTGAAATCTACTGAACTAGTCGACTTACCAAAAGAAGAATTGCTAGCGTTCTCATCAAACTTCAGTGAGATGAATCTCGAAACCCCATCCCCGTTGCGCGACGGGAATTTCCTAAATGAAGTTCCTGATATAGTGCATGACGATCTACAGTTCGATGACATACAGAGTCTTAGCGAAAAGCAATCAGATCCTCAAACTGAAACGGACAGCGGGACTTCCGGAACTGAGAAGCGAATTTCGCCCTTAACGCCACCAAACTCCCCTGGAGTATTCTTAGCCTCGACATCACAGCAAAAATACGTTGTCGATATAGATCTTACTCCTGAAGCAGCACCTGTCGAACCAGACCTATCTTTACAAAAAGAGATAGAACTAAATCAGATCGAGCTACAGATAACTTCGAAGCTAGCAATGGCTGAGAACGAAAACAACTTGAATATAGAATATTCTGGTCCATTGACGGTTGAAGGTCTGGTTTCCGATGAAGAGATGTTGATGAGGGAGAGTGATGCGTTGCCGGAGTCCTACTTGGCTGGTAATGGGGGCTCGGTGGAGGATTTGAGAGAAGACTTGACGCTAGATGAGGAGTGCGTCAAGGCTTTGAGGAATGAACTGGAATTGAAGCTGCCTTTGGCTCAGGTGAGTTCATTATGGATGCTGACACCCTATTACAACAATCTCTCTCTAATCTATTCTCAATCTGTCAAAAAAATCTGTAGGTTAACTACGTTTTTGAAGCCCTTGAAATAGATTGTGATGTATTGAGATGAGATTATGACTTGAATTAAAACTTTTATTATTTCAAGGCTTAGCTTATTTTTTAAATACGGGAAGGTAATATGCCTTCCGGCTTCCGGTTTTTCAAACCAATATGGCAACAGGAATTTGAGTTTATTAAGTTGTCAGACTGGCCAAAACACCATTGATGATAAAAGTTGAGAAAATCCATTAGCTAATTTTTTATTAGTGTTTCAGAAATCAGTAATAGAAGTCTCATAATATATATTAGGTGAAAAATTGTCAATGAAATACAAATAAGAGATAATAAGCTAAACCTTTATTTTAGTCTTAAGGTCTTACTGTTATAAAATCTAGTGTCCTCATATATGCAAGGTTTTGATCTTCGCTTCGCGATCCAAAGTTTTCAATGATATTTACATCTATTATTACATAAAATTATTTTCAAAGTTTGTCGCAAACATTCTCAAAAACATTCACATTCTTAAAATACGCGAATTTTAGTCGTAAAATAGTCAAATAATAGTTATGTCGTATCGGTTTTTTATTCATTTATTATAATTATTATGAAATTGTCGTTTGGATAAGCTAACGATTGTGTATACATTGATGAGTGATAAAAACCTAAAAATTACCCTCCGTACCTTATCTTTTGCGCAGATATTGTCTTGAAAAAGCAAGAGTATAAATAATATTCTTATCTGGGATTATGTAAAATCGATCAGCGTATGACAGCGTATCGCAAATCGCGCGGTAACAATCAGTTGCGAGCAATGGCTAACTTGCCTTGTCCTTCTGTAGTAAACAAGACTTGTTGTTTCTTTTGCTGTGCAATAACAGTACATGTAAATGATTACGGTGTCTGCTATCTGTGTGATAAGGAAGGGGATTTCTTTTGTGGTTTTAGAGATTATTTTTTGTAATGTGAGTCATTGGCAAACAAATGAAAAAATGCACTTGGAATTTTCAATGGAAGATTTGAAACAGGTATTTTAATTTACTCACCTTCATGGTGCTGTTAATTTAGGATATTTTTTATTTATAATAATTCCTCAGTATTTATGATCGAGTTTAATTTAAAATTAACTTTATTAATTTCATCACCACTGCTCTCAAAACAGTGAAGGAAAACGTGAGGAAACCAGCATGTCCTTGAACCAAAAATTCGAAGACAACGTGATATTCACCAACCAAAAACTAGCCAATACTTCAATAGCCAGAGTTAACACGATCAGAGATTTAGGCGTTACTTTTGACTCGAAACTTTTGTTTGACACACACATCGATACTATTATTAAAAAAGCTTCTAAGGCTTTAGGTTTCATCTTTAGGATATCAGCAGATTTTAAAAATATCAAAACCTTCAAAATTCTATATTGTGCTTTTGTACGCAGTCACCTCGAATACTGCTCACCAGTATGGAATCCCAATTATAACACTTACGTTAATCGCATTGAAAGTATTCAAAAGAAGTTCTTAAGGTACATTCAGTTTAGATCCAAAACATATTTACCTAGCTATCACAGCCGCTGTAGGAAGTTTCATATTCTTCCGCTAATTGAACGGAGAAAAATTGCTGACATGTTATTTCTATTTAACTTGGCAAATGGTTCAACCGACTGTTCCGAACTGATGGGTAAAATTGGGCTGCGTGTTCCCTCCTTCAACTTAAGGAACCATCGACCATTGTATGTTCCCTCTGTGCGGTGCATATATCGACAAAACTCATATATAATAAGAGCTTGCAGGGCATATAACACGATGTGTCAGAGTGTTGATGATCTTGACTTGTTCTCTACCAGTGTTCCGAAACTTAAAAAAATACTGAGTAGTAGCTTCTTTGAAGTTCACTAAAACCCTTTTTTGATATTCTCCGAGTGCTTACTACTAAATTCTTACTTTCTCTTGCCTGTCTACTGTTTCTTGTGCTACCCTAATATTGTTAGTGAAAACTTTTAATTGGCCTTCTTTCACTAACTTACTGTAAACTATCTGTATCCTAGCTGTAAGTTTTCTTAAGAAATAAAATAAATAAAAATAAATAAAACCCGCACTGGGCCCGCGTGGTGGACTACGGCCCATTCACTCTCCTAGAGAGGAGGCCTGTGGCCCAGCAGTGGGAACATTAAAAGGCTGATTATGTTTATGGTTATGCTTAATATAAAATAATTAATTAAAACAAAAATGTTCCATACGTATTTAGTTCGTATAAGTGGCGCAGGCAGACAATCAACCGTTTCTCGAACGCTTTTTAAAACATAACATGTAACTCGTATGTTTCTAATTTTTAGTCCAGTAAAATTGATAAAAAAATAATAATGGCAACATGTAGACTTTATTTTGCTTAAGTTTGTATTATTACCAACTCTAAATATGGAATATAAAACGTTACGTACAGATTAAGAATGCTCCTGTATTTTCCTGACCTACGTAAAACACCTCTGTAGGCAGACTTAAACGTCTGAAAAAGGTATTTGACTAAAAATATGTGACTAATTACATATTTTTAGTCATATAGGAAATCTATCTGACGTATAATAATACGTCAGATAGATTTCCAAAAAATATTAGATACATATTTTTTCTTTTTTCTTGTAAACAAAAACCGAAGACGATACAGTGCATTGAAAACTCTTGTGACGTCACTAAGTGCTACAATTTGTACCACGACGTCACGTCACAAGCCCGCACTTGATGCTTTTTATATTCGTCATTTTTTATAGATTTTATAAAGTAATAAATACGTTTCCAATATTTTTCGAGATTTTTTTACTCAGAAAACATCCCTATTGGAGCGTAGGTTACCAGTAGTTATTTTATCAGTAACCTATAAGCTTATTATCCGCCTCTATCATCCATGTGCTGCTCTTTGGTCCAGGGCAAGTGCATTTTTTGTAAATATTTTTAGCTTCTCTCGTCATTATTTTGATTTTTTACTTTAATTTAGAGTTTTGATTCACATATTATTTAACTTGGATTTAATTTAATTTTATTTGAACTGTAATTACGATTTTGATTGTAATTTTTATTCTTATTTCAATTTAAAATGTAATAAAATTTACTGATTTTTCTGATATTACTTATCATACTGTAAATCACAAGAGCGGATGTACCTATTAAAAGAAAAAAAAATGCTTAAAAGGTACTTTCCTATCTATATAATGTTATACATACTCGTAAGTCGATGGAATAAGTTTTTTTTTTTGCCAGTACTTCATGTTATTATCTAAACTTCTTGAATATAACCCACAGGTAGCCGCAATAGAGCCTCCATGCGAGCAGGAACAGGAATGGCCGGCCGAGCTGCCGCCGCCGCCCGAGCTCATCGTGAGCTACCCCGGCGCGCTCAGCCCCATCGCCGAGGAGACCGGCCAGCAACTGTCAGCTTACGAGAACGATATGAATTGTAAGTTTGTTACAGTTTATAAGTGATAGGCTCACGTTTGAGGAGCTTGTGGCCATCTTAACATACCTATACTCCATTCACAATAAGATTAGACATTGGGACAAAATTGTTTACAGTCCGTTCAACCGATTTTTACTTCTATTCCGTAGGCATAAGGATGGCATTAAAAGCAAAAACTTGATTATAATACCAACTGTACTCCTCACTCAAACTTTGAACAGATTAGGGTTGAATGCGTTCGGAAACACAGACAGAGTGTTCCACTTCTTTGCTGTGCGCATTATAAAAGACGATTGGAAACGCTTGGTGCGAATTGGTGAAATAGCAGCAAGAGAGCTATGAGGAAACAGATTCGGGCAGGGAATTATTACATATTATTATAGTAAAGGGTAGGCTGTTAGAATGTTAGTGGGCTTAGAATGTTTAGTTGATTTGTGTTTTTTCTCATAACTGGTTAGTCACTAAAAAAAAAGTGTAAATCTTGTTCCTCAACCTAAAAGTTGTAGTCGTTGCAGTACTGCAATAGCTAATTAACGCTGATGCTTTCAGTTTGATAGTGAACCTAATACTATTTGTAATACTGCCTACGTCGATCTACAAAACAAAGACTGATAGCATCGACATGATGCATCCCTAGTCTCTACAACATTAGCACTACTTTTACCCGTACCTTCTGTTTCAGGGAACCTATCAACCCGCACGGAATCGTCAGAGAGCTACCCGGAGCCCTGCAACAACAGTACGGATGACGTCACGGAGCTGCCGACGGGCGCACAGAGCGGCACGCACGACCACTCCACGTACACCATACAGTCCCGAGACCCGTCCCGAGTACAATCCCGAGATAACACCTACACGCTTCACAGGGATCTCGACCTTGTTAGCAGTAGAGAGTGAGTATCTACAACGTGGAACCTGACATTAACAATAGGGATGTTGCCTGAGTAAAAAATATATGATTATGTTTAGTCCGTCAGTTAGATTATAGAAAAATTTTGACACGTATTTTTCCTTTATCAAATCTATATAAACTGACGAAGATAAAAAGCACCAAAGATCAGGAGTGGGAGCGTGTGACGTAACGGCCCGGTAAAAAATGTAGCGAGTAGTGACGTCACACGAGTTTTCAACGCACTGTATCGTCTTCATTTTTGTTAAGTGAAAAAAAAATACGTCTCCAATATTTTTTGGAAATATATCTGACGGACTAATCAGATTTTATTAGTCAAATACCCTATTACAGCTTCCTTCGTGTAACAAAATGATCGCAAAGGGGTCATTGTATCTGTATGAACAACTTTTACTGGGACCAAAACATTATCGCAAAGTAAAAATCGACTGCCATGCACCTGTTGTTCCTTTTTTTATAAAATTAAATAAAACTCGATAAAATAATTATATTGTACAGCCAATTTTTATTTCGCGATTTCGGGCTTGATCCCATAGTAAAAGTAGTCAATAATGATGAGTATAATGACTCCTTTTCTAGTATTGCGTTTATTCAGAAACACATATTTGTAGAAAAAAAGGAAGCTGTAATTGACTTTCAGTTAAGCAACATGTTAAATGATGTTTGTTGTTTACGGGTGAATTATAGATATTTATAGTCATTACTATTTGCAGGTTCAAACGCAACGGTCGCTTAAAAGAATCCTGAAACCTAAAAAAAATAATAATAAAGCAAACTATCAACTTTTTGTGTAGCGAATGTTCGAGCTTTTCATGATACATCAGTTTTTTTGTATTTTTAATTAACACTGAAGTATCAAGCTACGTCAGTAAAAGCCATAGTTTTATCGATGTGCACTAAACATTGAATAAAACAGTACCCTGACCCTGCTATGGAATGTATAATTAAAAAACATATCGAAAGCGAGCGATCATAAACGTCGTTATCTAATAGGTTATTTAAATCGACTCGTACTGAAGACCGGCACGCTAACGCAAGCCATTCGATTACGAAATTATGCGGCGCTAATTAAAACGTTTAATTCTTGTACATTGCAATTAGTAAAACACGTCATTCGAAACTACAGAGCTTCTACAACAGGTGTGTTAAAACTCTAATCTATAAATTATATCGATTTACAGAATTACAATGAGCGCAGACAGTCTGAACGCCAGCCCTTTTAAGAAACGTATTCCCGATACCGACGCCGAATCACCGATCGACGACAAAACGTACACGAAGGAAGAAGAGAAAGAATCCTTGGAGCGGATATCGCAAGTTTCGCCCTTTCTGCTGAGCCCCACCACCGACACCTCCGCCCCCGACACCGACAACCTCGACAACGCCACGGGGGTCTCCACCTTATCGAAGACGACCCTCCCCACAGACGCCAAGCTCTCCAAACCGTCCGAAACGCAGTGCCTGTCCAAAGCCACCAGCATAGACTCGTGGTGCTCCAACGATACTCTGTACAACGTTGAAGAAAACTTCGACGACCTCGCCATGGATCCGGATGTACCGGAATTCGAACCAGAGAAGGAGGAAGGGAACAGTGAAAGTACGGACACGTTAACCCACAACGAGGATGAGAAAGAAGCGAGTCATTGTTCAACCTACATCATACACGACAGCAAGTCTGAAGCCTGCGAGACTTTCTCACCAGACTCGATCACCGCCAACGATAACTACACGTATACGAAAGCAAAGACTGAGAACGCTGGTACGACGCCGTCCGTTTTAACCAAGTCCGACTTGAACGATTCTACCAAGAACACAACTAAAGACTTGGCTTACGGTACACTCATGTCGGGAATGCCGTCATACTCAAATTGTACCACGGAAGTCGTGTCAGGATTCGAAAATTGGAAGGTAGCGCAACCAGAGCTGGTTAGAAAGTCTCCCATGCCCGGGGATGCCGACATGACGCCACCCAACCCAACTGAAGACAAGGTGGCAGATATCACGAGCCCGCAGCTTGCAACCGAACCTTGTCTCAAGAAAATGGAAAGTGTCGACATATCTTGCCTTCAAGACAATGTGATTGACAGTCAGAATAGGACAGAAATCCCTGAAAGTCAAGTACTTTTAGTTCAGACCGTGAGTCCGAATTACAACTATAGAAATATGGAGCCGTCTGTAACCAGCACGCCTCTAACTGATCTCCTCGACGACCCTGGTAATATTGAAGGGATTCCCATGAAACTGCCCGTAGGTAACACGGAGTTCACTGAAGACAGCGTCAACTTTCAGAACTTCCTACAATCTGCTGAAGTCAGACCACAAGACCTCTCTTCCAACGTAAGCAACGAATGTGCCCACCAAGACACTGAGGTGCTGCTAGAGGGAGAAAGCAAGACGATAAGCAGGAACAGCAACAGAGACAGCCTCGCCGTGTCCGAACGCACGCCGACGTATTCCGATTTCGAAAACTCGGCGGTGTCGAAACCTCAAGACGTCAACTCGAGGGATAAGTCTAGTCAGAGCATGGAGAGCGGAATCAGTTCGGAGGATTTTCAGAGGTTTGAGACGTCGGTGCGGAGCCGTCCACAAGACCTGTCGTCGTTGATCGACGCCAGCTCGCTGCTGCTCAAGAGCGAGAGGCTGTCCAGTGAGCTCGCCATGGGCTCGCTGACCGCAGACTTTGACCAGACGAGTCAGTCTGGAAGCCGAGGAATCACGAACGAGCCGCAATCTCAAACGAGTCCGCCTATCGTTACGAATTTAAATGAATCTCACAGTTTAGTTAATTTTAGAGAACCAAATTTTTTAATAAATTTCGATGCTGACGATGAGACCGAGCAACCGCATTCGATTATAATAACCGAAACTACGATGGATGCGTTCAGAGAGAGCCCTAACAGGAGTTACGACTCTGCGGACGTGAGAATCCTGGATGTGAATCATTCCTACGACCCCCACTCTAGTAGATTTCAAGCGCACGACGATTTCGAGAAACTGCTAGAAAACAAAATAAACGGGGAATTAGATTTAAACGAAGAAGAGAATTTTATAAACTCTGAGCATTTATCGCCGAAAGTCGAAACCGTATCAGAGAAGACGGATACAACAGTGAATAGTGTATTTCTAACGGAAATACAAAGAGCGACACCTAACACTTCGAAATCGAGTCTAAAGCGTGTTAAAGTGAACGAAGTGAACTGCAATGGCGGCAGCGAGAAATTCGCCACCGTCAACTTTCTAAACGAGACATTCGAAGAACTGATCGAGAGTAATGTAGATGATGATGCTAAAGACCTCAAGACTGAAGAACCACCAAGCGAAGAAGTCGCTCCAAAATCGCTTGAAACTCCTTTGTTAGAGGAAATAGAAGTACTGGAGAGTCCCAAAGGGTCCAAGAGCATAAAGGATGAGCTCCAAGAGATTGGTGAGCTAACGAACGGAGTCGCTGAAGAGAATGATAGGATGACAGTTGTGACAGAAGACTTTCTACAAAATGAGAAGAAGTTCTGTACGCTGGATTCGTATTTTCCCATGCTGAGTGATATCAGATTCACTGGTAAGTTATCATTTAATATTAAGTATTTATTTAGTTGACGCTTGCCGAGGTTGGTCTGTGGATGGGTGACCATCTTAACATAACTTGACTTCTCCTGCTTCGGAAAGCACGTTAACCGTTGGTCCCGGCTATCATTTGAAAATCTTTGGCAGTCATTACGGATTGTCAGAAGCCAAAAAATCTGACACCAGTCTTGCCAAGAAGTACCGTGTTACCCATTTAATGTGTTGTTGGAGGTTTGGTAGGCAGCCGCTCCATGTAAAATACTGGTATTCGGCTGAATCCGGCTTGTCTGGGAGCCGACCCCAATATAGTTGGGAAAAGGCTAGGCAGATGATGATTTATTTAGTTGATCACATACTTTAACAATTAGATATTTAAATTTTATTTCACATACTTTAACAATTAGATATTTAAATTTTATTTATTATTTGATTCTTTTCAAGCAAGATTAAATCCATCAATGGTCGTGTACGCTGTCAGTCTTTAAGGCAGGGGCTAAATAACAAAACACGATCTTCATTTTATTCAATAATAATCTTATTTTCATAATATTGTTGCGGACGTAAAAAGCCGGGCGTCATGTAGCGGTGCCGTAGTATTTGTGGCAGCTTAATCCAGCTGCAAGTTGCATGCAAGTTCAATACCATTGCGGAACAGCGATCCAGCCAAAATTATACCTCAGTACGCCGTAATCTATAGCCACTTGTAAGCTGTTTGTAGGTAGAAACAACTACTACTACTATTCGATTTTTTATCTTAATTTGAGACACATTTATTTATTACAAAAATGTAAATGGATTTTCAGAGACAAAAACCCTCTTTGTTGTCACAAAAAAAAATAAAATAAAAAAGGTACTAACTAAACTTTGTAGGGATAATAATCCTATTATTCACGTGTGTGTTATAGTTCAGTTTATGGACCTAAGAACGATATAATAAGGCTCACTTTACGAGCAAGTGTGTTGAAAATGAATAAAACCTTTTTACGTTTCTCCAGGCCCAGCAACAGAAATAATGAGCACGTCGTTCACGCACGAGCCGGGCTCGGCGCCGGCGTCCCCCGAGCGCGGCGCCGCGCGGGCCGCCGACCTGCTGAAGGAGTGGGACAGCGACTCCGACTCGCACACCAGCAACTCCAGCAGCGGCGAGTTCATCTGGAAGGTCAGTCACCCGTGTGCGCCGCCGGGATTGGTTGGGTGTCACTTGCTTGTCGACTGTTACTTACAATACTCTACAAATATTGGCCCTTTACTTGATGTTGGTCCTTTTAGTTGACAAAGCTGTTAAAAATTGCTCTTTTATAATTCTGTATTAAAAATATGGTGTTGTCTACCCTACCAAATGGGTAAGACTGTAAACATAAATAGGATTTTGTTTTCATGACTTGACCAAAGATTTGAAGAGAAAGCTTGCTTCTATAAGGAATTTTTGAACGTTCTTAAAATATTTTAAATATAAATAACTAGCAGCACCCCACGGTTTTACCCGCGTAGTTCCGTGAGAATATGGGGATAAAATATAGCCTTTAGAATTTTCAAAATCGGTTCATTAGATACAGAGATTACCAACGAATACCTCACAAACTTTACCTCTTTACAATATAAGTATATATTTATAAACGGTTAAAGTTGTTTGGTCCACGTTGGATTTAAACCCGAATGGGTCAAGTGTAATGTAAAATACATGTCAAAATCGGGCACAGTCAGGCATTTTTTTAAATGGGAAATCATCAAATGACTTCTCCAGCTCTGGGCGACCCACGCCATTTTACACAGATGCCATTTAAAGAGCCACAGTAACTCTTACAGACAGCTCTGCAATCCCTCACAGTAAAGCCTGTAATCAATAGTTAGAAAACAAATCAGCAGTCCTACCATGTCGTCTTAAATCCATCATGATTCCTGTGTCAGAGAGAGATGGAGTTACACAAGACGAATAGCACTATCCCTTTCCCTCACCTGAATCATGATAGCTTTGGCACTTCGTATTACGGCCACTGATCTATTTAGCCCTGAGGCGAAAGTACGTAGCGGAAAAACATCTCATACGCAACATCGTCTGCGTCGCATCATAGAGAGAAAGAAAACCGTTTTTACATTGATGCTCCGCTCCTATTGATCATAGCGTGAAGCTATATAGCCTTCCTCGATAAATGGGTTATGCAACACCAAAATAATTTTTCAATTCGAACCAGTAGTTCCTGAGATTAGCGACTTCAACCAAACAAACAAACAAACTCTTCAGCTTTATAATAATTTTTATCGATATAAAAAGTCGGTAAGCTCATTACTAATGGACTCAACAGCACATGACTATTTTCCAAGCAACCAAGTCTCACTCAACCAAGAATTAGACAAAAAAATTATAAAACCTAAGCCGGTGTGAGATTTTGCGGGCTACAGTGACTAAAGCAATGCTATATAAAATGTGATTAATGTACTGGTGTGGATACTCTGTAGTTTCTCCCCGCTTGTGTTGATCTATACCATATATCTAGATATGTGATGACGTTTAACTGGACAGCTCTATAGAGAAATAAAAAAATGGCTATGGTTTTCATAGACAATTATGTTGCATCATATTTCTGTTACTAACTTGTACATATTGAGCTGAAATATTTTTGATTCATCAATTATATTACAAAAGATAGAACTATCAAGTTAAACCACTATGGGCCGATTACTCGTTCTTCAGATATGTTTTATTTGAAGAATAAAAAATGGCGTATCGCAAGCTTTGTACAGAAAAAATATGCGAAATCGCCATTTTTATTGAGATAAAAGTTATCTGATCATTGTAATTTCAGCCCTGAAGAATTTATAATGCATTTCCAAATATAATAAAGTCGTCCCACGCTTCTCTGAACTATAAAGTTTAGCTCCCCGTTATTTATTTATACAGATGTACACGAAGCCATTGCTATGCCCCGATATGGTCGCTTGTGTTGCCTGTGGGAGATTGACGTCAGATTTGTACATTTCGAAGAAAAAAGTATGAAATAATATCAGTCTAAAGACCTTTTAAACATTAATTACATGGCAATTATGTTTTCCCACTCCTCCACCGTTGAATCGTTCTCCGGGACTCGTTCAGCTTCATTGGCCGCCACTAAAATAGTATAGAAACAACTAGCTGACCCGGCAAACGTCATTTTGCCAAATAAAATTTTAAAAAAAATTTAGGGGTAACTACTCTTAACATTTAGGGTGATGAAAAATAGATGTTGTCCGATTCGCCACCCTAGCCGATATGCACGCTAAGATTCACGAAAATCGGTCGAGCCGTTTCGGAGGGGTTCAACCACAAACACCGTGATACGAGATTTTTGTATATAAAATAAAGTAGTAAAAGGAAAAAAATCCCTCATTGAGATTCGTTGCATAAAATCAGAAACGTTATCGAGCGAAGTCTGGGTGGGAATATCCGTGATTTGTGGTTCTAGTTAAAACCGCGAACAATACCCAAACCTAATAGGCTATCATATTAATCATGACAGTAATTCATAAAGGAAGGAAAACTTGACTCATTTACATAATCACTTACCACACGATTATTACCATATTTGGCAAACATTGTGGCCAAGAAAACGACGTCACTCTCCCACAAAGCCTACAAGTCGTACATGTATATAAATATGGGTGTCGGTGTGTATGCATGTCACGTGACCTGTGTGTGTGCTAGGACGGCGAGGGCCACGAGACCGCGGTCGTACCAACCACGCACTTCGACCACGTAAGTCTTTACCTCCTATGTGTTTCTGTGTTCCTGGTACTTTTGCTGCTTGCTTGCTTTTTGGAAGGCTGGTTAAGTTATGGTTTTTGGGGCGAAAATCACTCATTTTCTTCACATATTCTTGTCATTCTTGTAAGATTCGGTCTTATTATGATTTATTGCCAATGTTCTGTGTAAAAAATAATTTATGATTTGATTTAATCAGCGTTTCAAATTTATTTTCAGACATATTCGTAAAAATCTTCGGGTTGTTTATTTAGCATCTTAAAATATAGCAAAATCTTGTACATACCTACTGCTGTCCGGTTAGACGGGACGCCGACCCTCAAAATAGTTGGGAAAAGGCTGGACTGGTTGATAATACAACGTGGAACAGAGTAAACGCAATACATAGAAAGGGTTCATTGTACTCATCATTATGAACAACTTTCACTATAGGACCAAACACCGGAAACGCGAATGCATTTTTTTCGAGTTGCGCACATACATATTGTATGTAAGGGACAGTCGATTGTTTTTAGTGAAATGTGTTTTTTTTTAGTTGGTCGAGTACAATGACAACCTGTTTCAGGTATTGCTTTTATTCTGTTATACGTTGTATACCAAAATACTGTAATAAATAGAATTTGAAGTAGCAATATTTATAACTCGTGCTGAACAGTTCGAAGATATTAATGAATATGACTTGTTTATGTTTTGATTTCATTTTGGGTTTGCATCATTCTGTAATGCGACATGCTTTTAGTTATTTAGCAAACATGTGTATAGTGTAAAGTTGAGATGTTCCTTCAGTAGTTTACGTATCCATTACGAGTTACACCACATTATAAACTCATGAAATATCGTTTTCCTCAAGTAGTAGGTATCTCAAAGAAGACATCATTGTAATATTCAGTTTGTATCATTATAATTTCTTACCGTAATAGATCTCATCATAGTCTTTTGCAAAGCATATTGGGGTTGTCGTTTAGTCTCATCGCGGCTGAAATACTTTCATTTATAGTGTCCTCACACTTATCAACACAGTGTCTTAAAGCCGGACCTACAAAGCTTTTCTATTCTATAAGTTTCAAAACTTTAGCTCAGCTCGTAAAACACGATGCTAGTTTGGCACAGAATTTGAAATCTTTATTCTAGCTAAGCTGAAAATTAGAACGAAGACAGTGCCCCAAAAGGCCCGCCCGTCAACTACATATATTAACACTCTTATTGTACGGACATAAATGTGTTTCCATCCAGCTTTAGATTCAGTGTTGATAAGTATGATGAGACCCGTATCATTAATGATGACATAATTTTGAAGGCGAAATTCTCTCACAGCAGCGCACAGGCGAGTCTCGCAACAACAGCAGCGGCGCCGATCGCCACGGCTCTCCCCCCGGGGGCTCCGCGGGCTCGGGGGCTTCGGACGCGTCCGCGGACTCCGGCTCGGGTTCCGAAGGCGACGAGGTGGAGTTCGTGCCCTCCTCGTGGGACTGCCGCGCAGCACCCGCCAAGTCTTCGCTGAGGAGCTTAGAGGCTACACCCGTATGTATTCGAGATAATTTTTACTCGCCTTTGCTAGCGGGTTCGCCCCTTATACAGTCTGGACTCATCAAAGGGAACACCCTTCTGGACCCTTCCATCCAGAACATAAGAGAGGTTACAATAAGACAGACTAGTATGTTTAGTATGGATAATAGCACATTTAATTTCGTTTACCACTGACTATAAACATAAACTGCTATAGGTAATATTGGCACTGAGCATGAAGATCTAGATTCGATACACGAGTTGGGTAACGTACTATTGGGTTTCCATTTTGAGGGTTCCGTAGTCAACCCCCCCCCCCATCTGCCAGCTAAACGGTGGTTTTTAGAGATGTAAAAAAATTCAGGTAGTAGCATATAGTAAAACGAATTTAAAAGGAAAACATTCAGAGCTAAGTAGGCTATATTAGGCTTTGTTTAGGTAGTTACAAGTTAACGAATAACAGTCGACCAACCTATAAAATGTACTTTGAGAAGGAACATTTTGTACGAATTCCATTGAAAATTAATTAGATAAAGCTTTTAGTTACTAGAATCATTTAAAAAGCACCATTCTAAGTCATCGTAAACTACGGAACACTACACTGCTCGTGGGCCGATACGGAATTGGCAGGTATTTCTTTAATTTTTCAGCTTCAGATTCTAAATTTGTGCCCGCTAGAGGTCAATGCCTATTGATATCAAGCAGGCACAACTCTAAACATAATGTGCAACGGTGGTCGTGGTGGGTGTACAATAGATACAGCTCTGCTTATCCTTTCGGGGCATACACGCCTGTTGCTGTGATTTTATGTAATAACATAAGTATCACTTTAGGCACAGCAAAATTGGATTTTTATTACTGGGCTTTTGTTAGATATCTAGATATCTAACAAAAGCCCAGTACAGTACAGTCCAAAATAAGGAAGGAAACTCGTGGGTTGCAACAAATGTTTAAAATTAAATTTATATCCAGTCTGATGTAAACCAGCAATGGTGTGTAAATAATTTTGAAATGATAACTAAAGTGTGGGACGCTTTAAATTTATATAAATCACTACAAAGTATAAAACAAAGTCGCTTTCTCTGTCCCTATATCCCTATGTATGCATTAATCTTTAAAACTACGCAACGGATTTTGATGCGGTTTCAAGAGGAAGGTTTATATGTATAATACATGCATATTATAGTAGAGGAAACATTAGTATCTACATTGCACCCGTGCGAAGCCGGGGCGGGTCGCTAGTACTAATATAATAAAGCTAGAGTGTGATTATTTTTTTAGTCATTTGTGTGGCCGTCGCAGGCAGTGTTAGTCATAAGTTGATTTTCTGCGTCCAAACGGGGTAATGTAATTAGGTAAGCCTTGTGAGTACATTATGTGCAATATATAAAAAAGTGTAGCAGTATCTACAGTAATTTGACACAGTAATTATATGATAATATTTCGTTTAAGAAACTGTTCCTGTTTAACAATTTGTTACAATCATTTTATGATAATTTTCGTTCGAGAAACTGGGCTTGTGGCAAGCACAGACTCGAACAGACTGTACTGATGCCCCAACTAAACTGCCGTCCTTAATTGTTAGCAACATATATGAATTTGCTTTTAGAAAATCACTCCCAAGTCAATGCTTTCGTTAAAGTTTTATCTTTTAGATCTATTCTGCAAATGCCAATCTTTATCAAAACAGTCGAAATAGCTGAAAATCACTCCCAAGTCAATGCTTTCGTTAAAGTTTTATCTTTTAGATCTATTCTGCAAATGCCAATCATTATCAAAACAGTCGAAATAGCTGAAAATCCACAGCTGATCATGGACTTCCTCGATATCTGTTAGATCGGCCCACCACTGAATAAAATAGAACTACTCTATATTATTACAACAGATAGGAGTCTAAAAAAATAGTAGGGTGTAATAAGGCGAGGTCTTATCAATAAAAGTGATGCACCAATATTGTAATAGTGTTATATTCTCAGGAAAACAAGAAGCGCGTGGTGTTCAAGCGGCAGAAGTACCACTGTGTGTACGAGTACCCGCGCGAGGTGGCCGACATCGAGGCGCACTCACCAGCCGCCTATCTGCCGGACCTGTCCACTTACTCAGGTATTACTACAATATCGGACTGCAAGAAGTTAGTACCACTACATGGTACATGGCGAAGATCCCACACATATGCACAAAACGTTTTGAGAATACTTTCACTGTGCGTATTGCTAAGGAGTGGAATTCCCTCCTGGCGACCTATTATGACGTCTTAAATCCATCATGATTTCTGTGTCAGAGAGAGACGGAGTTACACAAGACGAATAGCACTATCTCTTTCCCTCACACGAATCATGATAGCATTGGCACTTCGTAATACGGCCACTGGACTCGTGTGTTTGCTGTTAGCTTCAACCTGGGGACTTTTAGACAAGAGTGAACAGATTACTTCAAGGCAAGCGTGCTCCATCGTCGAGCATCATCAATCATCGCTTTTCATCATGCAGATATGATTGACGTTAAAAACCTATCAGTGATTTAAAATAAATATGTCGCCTTCAGTGGAGAATGATAAAAAGAAATTCCTTATTTTGTCTATTGCTCTCAGACCAATAATGAATGGAAAACGAATTATTTACTCTTTGCAGAACTTTACTATGGAACCTTTGAAAATAACTATACTACTTACTGAATATTTACCTCAACGACGGGCGTTAAGTGTTATAATGGTATAAAACCACTACATAATATAAAACAAAGTCGCTTCCCGCTGTCTATCTGTGCCTATGTATGTTTATATTTTAAAAACTGCGAAATTATAGACTGGGTGATTAAAGAGGAAGGTTTATATTTATAATACATGCATAATATAGTAGAGATTTAGTAACCGCCTTGCACCCGTGCGGGTCGGCGGATCGCTAGTATTGAATAAACATAGCTTTTGGGTTCACCTGCAGACTTGTTTCTAACTTGTCCCATGCACGCCAGGCCTCCTTAATCTTACATTCTTTACGTTTTGAACGCCCCTCACTCACAAATACTGTGTTGCTGTTGTAGAATGGGACCCAACGAGTGTGGAGGAAGCTGAGCTCGGCTACGGACAACTGTTCGGCGCGCCCAGCCCGCTCGACCTGTACCCGCTCAGAGCCGGCATCGCGTTCGGAGCTGGTGCGTACACACGCCATTGTTTACTTTATGGTATCTAAGCTCGTGGCGAGAACGCAGCACAAAATAAAGCCAGAAAATGGCGATTATCTAGTTCGAAGTAAAATGAACCACATGTGGTCTTTGCTTATTGTTTGTTGTGCTTACAGTGAACCTGGTAACTTCGTAATTAACGGCAATTAATGAATTTGTTATTGTTCGAATTACTACAAAGAGAAATTAGGGAAAGAGCTATGGCCGACGGCCGCACCCGCCGTGGCAAATCTAAAAAAAACATGTAGGAAAATATAATCGGCAAGTGTGCTGATAATTTGTGAATGCGAAGTTTCGAGTTGACGTAAGAGCAATCAACAGTTGCCACTAATCTAACATGAACCATTGTCCATAGATTACGACGAAGACTTCTTCATATCATCATCAGCGCGTCCCTTCGAGAGCCTGGGCATCATGTCGACCACCAGCCAGTTCTTCCCGGGCAAGCACGTCAAGCCCTCCCTGCTCGAGCGAGACCTCTCCGACGACCTCACGGAAGACTTCCCACCGCCGCCCTCGCCGCTACCCACCACAACGTTGATGCAGACACGTACACCTTCCCTGGACTTCACAACACCTGATTCAGGAGTCGAAGATATAACACCAGGCTCCACAACAGATGAAGACTTCAAAAAGAAACTTCCTGAAACTGAACTCACTTGGAGACCGGTCGATAGTGCCAGCTCCAGTGAATCTGTCAGTCCGAGCTCTCCTGGCGGCGAGGCGTTAGGAGGTCTTCGACATACGAGAGACAAACTAAAGCTGGACCTCCCGCCCAGCCCCCACATACCGTCACCACGACACAACAGAGTCTTTAACTTCGTCCTCGACAAGCCGAAGCGACGGGAAGACCGACCTGCTGAGATAGGGTCTACCCCACTGGTCATGACCGACGATACGCCAATAGTCACCACATCCTTACCATTGCAGAAGGATTGTGAGGACTTACCGGTACCGGAGCCAACATTCTCGACCTTCGGCAAGAGCCCGCCCAAAGTCGAGCCCGAACAGAAGCTTATACTAACTGACGAGGTCGAAGAAAAGAATACAGAGGTCAAGGACGAAAGTCCCAAGGTCGTCGAAGCCGTCAAGGGCGAAGGGACAGTCCTAGACAGTGGGGACGAGGACTCCGGCATCGAGAGCAGCTCCAAAGCTACCCTCGAGCGGAACAAGACAAACGTCTCGTAACTAGAACAAAGTAGCAGTAGTTTTGTATACATAGTACTGAACGATAGATCTGAAGTAACTGACACTTTGTTAGCAGAATAAAGTTGTAGGTTACGTTTGAAGAGGAAGAAATACGATAGTTTGGATTGAACTAGGTCTCAGTTAGTGTGAACGCCAATCAATTTATTAACGTTAAATATTTTAGTAGTTCTCATTTTCTGAATGTACCTTCTTTTAGTAATAAGTTACTGGTTCTGATTCAAACTAGCTATTTCATTTCTCGTGGAGGTTACGCAGCCCCCACATGAACGCGTCGAATTCAAGTCGACGAACTATTGCCATTATTATAAAATAGTATTACAATCAGCAAAAAGTATTAAATGCTGGACATAAACTTGATATACATATCGGAATTATGGACATCGATGTTTTATAGCCAATCATTGCAGAATCGTCGAGTTAGGAAAACTTTGTGTTTCAAAGCATCTTTCATTTTTATCATCTCTGTGAATATTGCCAATGATAAAAAACGAAGATTTTACGAATATTTCGCTTTGCCTAAATGAACTAAAAAATGCCTTTTGAAATTAACCGCGGAAGTTTTTATTCTAAAAATATTATAAATCATGTAAATAAGCCACACGTTACAGTTTCCTAACTCGGCTCCATATATAGTATTCACAGAACTTGTATGCTTTGTCCAAACGGGCGACTTCTATAGTCAATGCAAGAGCGGACGCAGTTCCGGTGATCACACGAGGGTACAAATCGCCATGAATTAGATCTATAGAGTATCGCTTTCGTATGTTAAGGCTTTGATACTTTTTACACAACCGACAGCCTAATTTTATGAGATCAGTCGCGTCCGGCATGTTTTTAAGACATGTTTTCGTTAGATCTTAAGTCGCGTGCGAGATGATTTTGTTTGATGCACGTAGAATTGTTGAATTGCAGTCGAAATCATACATTTAACTGTAAAAAAATAAAATATTTTTAATTCACCAACGTGTATTCGGAATTATGCACGCCGCTGTATCCTGCACGCGGCCGATCCGACTTTACACCCGTTGGTAGCTCCAGCCTACCAGGAAACTCTCTGTGAATTACAACCATACTAATTAGTTAATTCTCAATCATTTTATATTTGTAATGAATGAACTAGAGGACCTGCCGTCACATTGGTCAACAATGAAGGCAGCGGATCGTCGTACTTGTTAGAAATTTTCATACGTAACGTTTTTTACTCTTATTTCGTATGTTGTAGTGATAGAATATTCTCGCGATGCGCCCGAGGCACACGTCCACCTAAATTATATGTTTTATGTATAGTATTGTATGATTCCCACCAAAATTACGTTTTATTATTTTGATATGTGAACAAATGTTGTGGCGTCCCGGCGTGTGCCCGAGCGCAGCGCGTATCTCAATGTCTAAATTACATGTTATTTGTGACGACCTATTACTTTACGCACAAGTGAGAATGCATCTTCCATCTTTTAAACCTCAAAAATATCTAAAGTAAAGCGTTTCGGTCTACGATTGAGGTTAAAAAGCCAATTCTTAGTTAAGTAAAAGTTTATATTAGATAAGTGTAGTGTTAGATGTAACAAGTTGTGGTGATAGATCGACATTGCGTATTACGTACACTCAGTAACAGACGGCTTAGTGCGAGTTTCTTAACGAACTCGATCGCGTTAATGTAAACGTTCGCTTATGTCAAATTGTATGGGAACAATCAGGTTTTCCGTTATTGTCAGACTACGGCGTTTGTTCAGTTTCAAACGCGACCGAGAACGTTAAAAAACTCATACTAAGGCCACACAATGTCTAGCTTTAGTGTTTAAATTCCCAGTTATTATTTATTATTATTGAAGTGTAACGTCGCGGCGTCTCGATACACGCTGTCGATAGGTAGCTGTTGCTGACTGTACCGCGAAGTGTGCCACTATATTAACGTCATCACTATAGTATGCAATACGTCCAAGTGTGAACCTGATGTGCAATTCTTCTCATTTCCATATCATCGCGTTTTAGTTGTTTAGTTACTGCTGTAAATATAATTTAATGTTATTATGTATTGAAGAACATAATCTTTTTGAATATGAAAATTTATTGATTGTATTAATAATTGTACTACACGTTTATTGTTCTGAAAATTATTTTTTACAGTTTTAGAATGTTTTCGTTAATGTACAGATGTAAATAAGTGATAGATGTTCATTTTGTTACGATGCGTAGGCGAGGAAAGATGCGCTGTTGATTGCAGCCGAACAAGGCAACGTTTGCGTTAGCCCCGAGTAGTGGAACCTATACATTTCTATTCGTTTGTAGAAAATCATACTCAGCAGATTAGTTTACTTCAAGCTTATGATATAAAAAAGGAATTTATTTGAATGAATTGTCCAGTTTAATTATGGTATTTATTGATCGTAAGTTGTTATTGATTTGTATGAGTTGTCGGCAGTATTTAGTGAATGTGAACGCATTGGAAGTCTTTTCATATTGTGACTTTGTCGAGTCTTTTAAAAGTATTTCTATGAAAAAAATAATAATTAAATAAAACTTGTGACTCAATATAAGGCGTTTATTTATACATTAACATAACACATGGAATGTTTTATACAATACTGTGGAGGTGTGATATCAGATCTAACTGATAAGGTGAATTGTGGGAGGTCAACTCCTCCTCCATATGATGACGAGGCCGGTGACGTCACTGGTGGCCAGCAGGCTCTCGTCGTAACTGAAGCTCACGCCGATCACCGGGGATGCGTGACCTGAGAAACAAAGATAAAACAATCATTAAAAGGTAGAATATTCGAATTTTTATACGGGCGTTGTGGGCACGGCGCCTGTTTTAAAACAAAGTAATCCCTTTAAAAAAGTTTGTATTACTAGAAGTGGATAGTGTCGCCCTGTACAGGGAACGTGCAGAAAATATAGGTGGCAGCACAGACGCGTCAATGTCAAGTATATTTTACTTATAAGTTTCAAAATTGCAACGCTAGATGGCACAGTCTAATACGTGCACGTTCGCCTAAACGGAGAGTGCAGGAAGTATAGGTGGCAGCACAGGTCAAACATTTACAACGTAAAAGTTTCAGATTTGCAACACTAGATGGCATAGTCTACGCCGTGCACGTTCCCTAAGGGTCAACTCACACCGAAAGAGCGGCGAAGGGCAGCGAAGCGGAGCGCAGTTTCAGTTTCATATGAATTTTAACTTTATTATCATTACCATAATACTTATTATCGCATGAGAAACTCGAACGAGTCGCGCGGATGCCCGCGGCGCCGCAGGAATTCCGGGGAATTCCATAAACGGAGCCGTGCGACTGCGCGAGAAGTTGCGGGAAGTCCCGAGAATGTTCGAGCAGTCGCGAGTACTCGCGAGCGGCCGGTGGCAATATCCCGCCCCTCGCGTCCGCGAGCATTCGCATTCAGTCCTTGCAGTGCAACGAATACAGACGTAAATCCAAAATACCCATGTCCACTGCTTAATCACAAGTTTCCTCGAGTTTCGTTGAAAGTGAACTGCGCATAGGAGAACGACCCGTGAAGGGCGCACCGAGTTTCTAGCGCTAATCGATTTTAGGTATTCTATGCGCTTCGTGTATGTGTGCGTGAGGCACACCGGCAAGAGAGCAGCGCCGACCGCGCGCCGCGCGTATAATAACTTATCGGCTATATAAGTAGGGTAAAAATCCCAGTAGTCGACCTTTTATTTTCAATTTCAAATTATTTATGCATCAAAGTAGATTCAGTAAAAACTACTTTCGTTAGTACGTAAGGTTCGACTTTTAATTCCATTCAGTAACTTGACGGTTAATTTGACAGATTTTAATAAAAAACAGCTATTTGAGTTGGTGTAAGAATAAACTATATTCAATTAACTTCACAAATGTACTTGTCGGAGAAGGTATGTCTGTCTCTCGTTAGCATCAGGCTTATTTTAATTAGTACTGTGGGCGTAATAAGGGTAGTGTTGGTTATACCGCAATATTGAAACGGTTTGCAGTTCAAATCAGATTGCAATTCACGAACAAGTCAGTCACACTAGCGAATCACACACTGTAGGCACACCTATACAACTCAACGATACGGAACGCGGCAGTTTCTATGCATATGTTGTTCGTACGATGTCCAATGTTTCGATGATCCCGAGAGCTTTTTTTTTTTGAAAAAAGCTCTCGGTATCATCACTCGCAGTTCAGCACACTAAGGCTGGTTACTGCCTAACCGATAAATCCTGTGGTGGTCTCAAATGAATTTAAGGCCCCCAGCCAGGGCTAAAAACTACTTAAAACCTAAATGACCGCTCGCTAAGGGCATCCCCTGTGGGACACGGGCCTCGGCTTAGCAGGGTCATTGAGGGAGGGCAGCAAGGGACAGGCTGGGTCATGTTGATATTATTTTGGTGATTTAACGGTAATGGCTCAGCGGCGCAGGCTGGCTCGTTAGGCAAAAGAGGGTTTTGACGGGGGCGTCGCAATGTACCTCGTCGGCGAGGCCGGTATACGGAACGCGGTCTGTGTTTGTTTTTCCTAAGAGTACTGGTTTCCCTACTACTCTCTTGGTTCTGGGTGATGGAGTCATCGGGCTCAACAAGGGTATGTCGCGGTCGGCGGATCTTGCTGATCTGGGAGGGCGTGTATCTGGTAGCCGATACGATAAGGGGGTTCTGATGCTTTTCAGCGGACTCTATGAAACGCTTTGAAAAACGTATCATGAACTGTTTGATGGTGGGGATGCGGAGGTCGACATGGAGTCGCTCATTCATAACGTACCACGGGGCTGCGTGCATTCAGGATGTAATGAAGCCTACCGAGAGCGAAAACGGCACGACTGCGTACCGTCTTTATGTGCTCTCCGAAAGTAAGCTTTCAGTAGACCTAGATATTTGGCTTGCTCTACCCAAGGGATCGGCTTGCCAAATAACGTGATTGGGCTGGGACGTGGTGGGAAGAGACGAGTCTGGGGCTTGTAAAACAAGATCGCCTGACTCTTCTCTGGGTTGACTTCCACTCTCCACTTCCGGAACCAAGCGCCTAGTGCGTTTGCGGATCTCTGGAGGTGGCCGGCTATTGCCTTCTCGCTATTGCCGGAGCAATAGATCGCCGTGTCGTTAGCAAACAGAGCTAGCTGTGTCTTAGTACTAGTGGGAATATCGGTACTAAATAGCGAGAACACTAGAGGGGAGAGGACACCGCCTTGGGGTACTCCGGCGTTTGAGATTTGAGTGGACCTGTCCAAACAGTGCAAGCATTTGTCAGTTATCATGTAGCTCAAATTTAAAACTTTATGGAGCACAACGATTTGCCGAACAATGCCAAAGTTCGGCAAATCGTAAGACATTTGGGTAGGCCACATAAAGAACTAAAGCCGCCAGACTAACATTAAATGAACCTCTGACATACACAATACGTTATATGAGGACCACGCGACTTTTAATAACTTGTCTTCAAAACACGTAACATTATTTTTCTTTGAACTGTCAAGTGTCAAGAATAGAATTAAAAGTCGAAGTATGTTTTTGCAGGCAGATTCTATTGAATTTCTGATAATGAAGTTACACGGTAAGTACTTTGTTCGTTATGGCAAGACTTTTTCGGGAATAAAGAAGCCAGCAAAATTGTTATGTGCGATACCAACGGTTAGTATATAATTATTTTTAGCGAATCTCTGCTGGAAGACAACAATTTTGTTTCGGTGTAATTGGCATCCTATAATAAAACAGAACACTTAATGTAATTATAATTTCTATAATTATCAACAAATCTGGTTTGGGATGAAAGTAACACTTATTTCATAAAAATAATTAGTTTCTGAACTTGCAATTCTAGAGTTTGATAAAGAACAATGGCAGACTTCCATACATAAAATTAGTTGAGAAGAAATGGTAGCGTCTATATGTCAAAAATATCTTAAAATGTCGAGCGTGAGTCCCTGAGTAACTTTGTCAAAGAATTTTGTCCTGGGGGGGCTTCAAAAAAAAGATATTTAACTTTGAACTTTTTTAGGTTATGTCTTATGTCACTTGGAGAAACATGCGTCCTGTGGCTGTTTGTTGTTACTTTACTATATTCTTAGCAAAAAGATTAACTATGTGGGTACATTAACCCATATACTATTTTTAAGATTATTGTTTCTCTATTATATATTCATATAATAGTAGTATATAGGTACACCGCTGGGGAAACTATTTTTATTGATCAAGAGTACCTACGCCTGTAAGGTTTCTGTAACAGTCAATGATTGCCATATAGATTGATGAATGTGGAAAAAGCAGAAGGATGTTTTCTCTGCCTACTTCTACGGGGAAAAGGCGTGACCTGCCGATATGTATGCAGCATTCAGTATAGGTAGGTACTTGTTTTTTATACCACTAACGTGGCAGACAGGCATACCTATGGTCCACCTGTTGATGTTATAGTTGTTAGTGCTCACTGTAGCCTTTAGAACCCTTTTGGAATGCAATGAATAAAAAAATAAAACAATTCTACATTTTTTACATTTTTATTCCTCCTCATCATCTTTTCTTATAATTATAGAATTTATAAATTCTGCTAGCGCTACGATAGGTAATACGTTGATGTCTGGCCCACCCCAAAACCACACCACCAGTCATAACATGGGCGCAACACCCCAAAGTGCGCCGAGCCGCCGACCAACTAAACAGCTACAATATTATTCTTCTAGTATACGGGTTCGGCCAGGTATACAGGCACGCACAAGTCACACATACCATAAATCAGTCCGTAATCAATTCAAGTCAAATAGAAATAAGAAAATAGCGAAATGTCAAAAACAACACAAACACAACCAACACGAAAAGCACAGCATCAGTGACAGCTGACAGCCCGCAATTCAAGTCAGTGTTGCCATAACAATAAATGGAATTGTTACTATAGTGTTGCGATTAAGATATTGAATAATTGCAGGAAGTTCTATTTAAGGAACTTATTTTCGACCATATCACTTTTATTTTTTATTATTACTGATGGTGTAGGTATTAGTAATACTAACTTCCTATAAAATAGTTTTTATCCATTATGTGTTTCTTAAAAGTATATACCAAAATAGTTTGAATTTAGTAAATGACAACACTTGAATAGTGTAAAATCATTTTAGTCATTTGATATTCCCAAAAATGTATGTTTTTTTCTGTGGCTTTAATTAAAATACATTTTTATTTGAAAAATCATAGAAAAATACCTGAAATCATTTTATGTAACAGACATTACTAGACGCTAAAATTTTTGTCAACTATTATTCTGCCATTGTTCTTTTGTAATCGGTCTTCCATGAAATTTACCCTGAAAATTGAAAGATTGAAAAATTGAAAAGTTAAAAATAACGAATCCTGAAAAATATCAAGATCAAAAGCAATAGCTTTTCTGCTGGAAGAAATTTCTATTGAAATAAGCAGTATCTTTGTGCTCTTGGTTTCTGTACAAAATTTTCTATTTTTAACCGACTTCTAAAAAAGGAGGAGGTTCTCAATTCGGATGTTTGTATTTTTTTTTAATGTTTGTTCGCGCATAACTCCGTCGCTTGCCAACCGATTTGGAAAATTCTTTTTTTGTTGGAAAGGGTATACTTCCCAAATGGTCCCATAATTTTTTTATCGAAATCGAACAAGCGGTTTTTTTGTTAATTTCAATAAATGATAGGAAATCTGTCGGGATAGCTGAAATCGCATGTTTGTTTATTGTTTACACCAATTTATACCACGGACGCTGTGATGGGAATGTTTAGCTGGGAACCACTAAAAAGTGAAAAATAAATAAACTTTTTACAAAAAATAAAACCGACTTCTAAACAAAAAAACCAAAATGTATAAAATAACTTTAATTTCGGAAATCGGTGTGTTCAACAACAAAAAAGCAACCAAAAACACCGACTTCCGAAATTAAAGTTATTTTATACTTTTTGGTTTTTTTGTTTAGAAGTCGGTTTTATTTTTTGTAAAATGTTTATTTTTAGTATATTGTGTGTTCCTACATAAAAAATAAATAAATAAAAATGCTGTATGACAGATTTGTGTCATGTTTTTATTTGAGTTCATTATTACAATTTAAGGTAAGTATATCGTTTAAAAATCGTATTTCATTACTACTACAGCAAAAAAATATCTTGTATTATTTAAGGTTATTTATTTAACCATTATGAAACCACCTTTACGCAAAAGATGTGTTACTTTTGGGTTACATTTGTGTAACGGTAACAGAAAATCTGTTGTGTTACTTTTGTGATATTATATTTGACAATTTTGGTGGCCTTACCCTAATTCATTTCTTCATGCAAGCGTTTATTTAGCATTGGTTTTTCGCCAACCCCTTCTCTGTCTTGATTTCTTTACTTTGTTCCCCATTTCAAATACGCTACAATTCATTTTCATACAATTTTCTTCGTTACGTTATTAAATCCGCGCGTGAGCGCAAGCGACACAAGCTCCCCGTCCGATGGCCGACGGCGGACTAAAGCGGACAGGAGGGCGGCGCGGCGGCTCTGCTTATAATGGGAAAAATTCGCGCGAATTTAGGTATTTCCTTCTTATTGTTAAACAAATACATATTTTGAAAATGTAAAGTGTATACGTTGTGTAAAACATGTAGTTTTGTTATTATTAAAAAACTGATGACCTTTCGCGAAGTATTCACGCCGTACTAAGCGTTTGTTGTGTTTTTTAGAGGTAACTTTGTGAATTTATTCTATCGAGCCAACTTTATCAAATCGTGTTTTCATCGTGTATACTGCCTAGTATATATGGCCAATAATACCAATTTATTTCCTTAGATTTTAATTTTATTGTTTACTACTTCAAACAACCGTTATAAAAGCGCGTTTTTGTGTATAAAAAGCTCGGTGCCCCGTGAATTCATCGCGGGCGGGCTCGAGAAGCGGAGCGGAGTCCCGCGAATTCTCAAGCATTCCAGCGACTTCTCGAGCAGTCGCGGGAATCCGCGCGCCTTCTCTACCGAGCGGGTCGCTGCGCTTCGCTGCCCTTCGCCGCTCTTTCGGTGTGAGTTGACCCTAATTCGTCGAGTGGCAACTTGCCTGTGTTGCTGTCACCGGATAATTACAAAATGCGTAAGATAATCAAATATTCTGAATTGTAACTATCGCTAAATTGTCAATTGAACATTTGCAATACTTTTTCATAATCATAATCAGCCTTTTAATGTTGCCACTGCTGGGACACAGGCCTCCTCTCTAAGAGAGGGAATGGTCCGTAATCCACCACGCGGGCCCAGTGGCCAGGTGAATGGGTTCTAGGACATGCCGGTTTCCTCACGATGTTTTCCTTCACCGTTTTGAGAGCAGTGGTGATGTAATTAATTACACAAAGTATTACGCCTGGCGGGGTTTGAACCTGCGACCTGCAATCCGTAAGTCGGGTAGTCTTTCAAAAGTCGTATCGACACACTGTGATTTACTCTCTCCATTTTCTTTCATGTTACTATTCACACAATTTATTACCATGATTTCACCTTATAGAAAGCTATGACGGTTTAGGATAGGTTTACGATGGAGCATGCTTGCCTATAATTTTTGGAATGTGTTAGCTCACATTATTACCTTGTAGCTTATTGACAACGGGATGCTCCGCGTGCCCTTCGATGTCCAGGAAGTAGACGCACGAGTCCTCGCTGCCGCTGACGACGCAGACGCCGCGCCGGAACGACATGATGGGGCAGAACGTGGACTTGACGCTGTGCTGGTTGTGCAGCACGTCGAAACGCTTCTTCAGTTGCAGATTACCTTCGCGGTCGGCTATCCTGTTAGTGACAGGAAGGTTTGAGTAGATTGTGCAAGGCAGTTTGTTCAAACGGATGTATCATTGTAAGACTTTTTCAAATTGTGGTCGTTTTCCAGTCAGGATTCCGATGAATACCAGTATTTTAGTAGCGAAAGGAGCGTCAGCCTATCTGACCTCTATAACCCAGTAACTGGTAACTGGCTAAAACGGTACTTGGCAAACTGGACTCACATTTTCAGGCTTCCGGCACTCCGTAACGACTGCCAAAGATCTACAAATGACATACGGAACCAACGGCTTCACTTAGCCTTGGCCGTGAGTCTGTAAAACATCTAGATATATGATGTTCTGGCCCAGTAGGTGGCCACATATAACACAGGGTGTGTGTGATTCGTATTGTTCTAGTTACCTGAAGAGATACAGCGAGTTGTCGGCAGCACTGACGAGCAGGGCGGGGTGGCGCGCCAGCCAGGGGCTCCAGCTGAGGCACGTGACGGCGCCGCCCACGATGCAGCGCCGCAGCTTGCTCAGCCCGCCGCCCATGCTGTCCATGCGGTAGCTTACTATCACGCCCTGGATTATACTCATTTATTCAGCTTTCATCATGCACATAGGTGCAACAATGGCGGATATACCTAGACGTTTTCTGCTAGTATAAGCATAGTAATAAAGTTGGTTAATGCCCTGTTTTCAAGGAAATTAAAGGTTGTACTATGAGATTAGGCAGGTCACGTCAGCCGCATGCATGATGACCACTGGGCAAAGTTCTCTACATGTTGGTTGCCTGAATATGGACGGTGTCGCCAAGGTCGAACCAGAAAGTGGTGGCGAGACGACACTCGTCATAGCAAATACTTGAAAACATGTTGCAGTATTGCTGGTATGAAAGACCTCGCATCTAACTCGAAAAAGGACTTGTGCAATATTGTTGCCATCTTGCGAAATAATATTTCGCATCTGATTCTCATCTTTTCGAAAGGCAAAAAAGGAAAAGGAAATAAATCCCGAGTGTAACAAAATTTCGAAACCGATTTCACACAGGAATTAAGATAAGAATTCCGTCTAAAGCCTTTTATACGGTAGGCTGTAGGTTAACTTAACGGAAACAATCCTTGTGTTTCCGTCATTCTAAAATGTATGGAAAACAAAAGACGTAGTAAGCACTCAAATATCAAATTATCGTGGTTCACTTGATATTATTTTGTTTATTTTATTTTCAGTTCCAAATACTTGGGAATGTTTGCAATAAACATTAGATTCCACTGATAAATACCACAAACAAAATTCTGTAAACTACAAACTATTCTTGGTAAAATATGCAGCGTGTTACGACTTCTGGGTATTTACGTCTAAAATTAGTGGTTAGCGGAAAACGCGCGTACTTTGTCATTGGCTGCCCAGAACATTCTGCCGCTGGACTCGCAAGCGATGGACAGCACTCGGCCGCCCAGGATACTGCTGCCACCTGCACAATGAAATATAGTTACTTTGGAACTATTTTTGATGATTTTAAAGCAGATTCAGGGTTTCCATGTACCAGGAATGCTATTCCCGTCAACTTGTCCTAACATAGATAAGTAGGTACCTACGCTTACAGTAGCAGGTATTGTTACAGTAGATTTAGGTTTAACTCAACTGTGAAAATGTTCCGTTCGATACCTAGGTATGTTGTTTGTGGTAAATACCAAACTGGTAAAGTGAAAATAGGTTATATTAAATTTTATCATAACTTACAGCCAGAAGTAGAATATTACCTATTCCAATTATTCATCAGTGAGGAATCAAAACTTCATGACGTGGTGCCTTATTAGTCTATTTTACTAGACCTACATTGCGCACTATTTGCGCCATTAATGACGCATGTACACCAAATACATTCATGACACGTATTTTTGGTTTGCATTATCAATATATTGACAATAGACAACAACGTATAATCTAGAAGTTATTGAATAGGTACTCAAAGCCAAAATCTCACCTCTAGGATAGATTCCAGTTGATATGTTGAGTACTTCCACCATTCCTCGTGCGTTGCCAGCCTGAAGTTACTTTTAAGGATAATAATATAAGTATGTATAACTTTGTAGATCCTGCTTTTTATAATTGACTAAAAGCGCCACGCGGTTTCACCCGCGTTGTTCCCGTTCCCGTGGCAATACGGGGATAAAATATAGCCTATGTTACTCAGGGTAAATGTAGTTTTTGAGTTTATTCATTACAAACGTACACACACACAAATACAAATCTTTCCTCTTTACAATGTTAGTGTAGATTAATTATTATTTATTATAATTCATTAATTGTTATGGCCACTATTTTCTTGTGAATAAGGTTTATAATAGTACGAAACGCTACTTTTATTTAGCAAAGTTAAAGTGCAATCAGTGAATCTTGGCCTAGCCCAAGCTAGTACATATAATACATAAAAAAGAAGCATCATCCACTGTCCAACCTCGCCCGCTGCTGAGCATAGATATACCATCCCATTATTATGCCAGTCTCATCGAGGATCCACCCACGATCGCATCAATGTCGTCTGCCCATCCCTCCACCGTCGGTCGACACTTCACGTAAAGGATACAATAACCATATTATTATTAGCGGGCTGGAACACGCAGCACAGTAGCGGAGCCCCGAGCTGGTCGGGCACAGCCCTGAGGCGGCGCCGCGCGTTCACCTCCCACAGGCTGAGCGCGCCGTCTAGCGCGCACGTCACGAGGAGCTCGTTGGACGCTGACCAGTCGCAACCTGGCCGATGGGAAAGGAGAAAATGCGTTATTTATATTATGTTTTTTAGAGATAAACTCATAGGCGTTTTAATACTGCTGGAATCGTCATCGACTCGAACAATTCGGACCGCATCGGAAGTTTTGTAAGTGTAAGCCTAATTATGTAAAATACTTCAGCATCACAGACTTGTCGCAAACATTCATAGCATTCCCGTCTTGGTGAGTATGATTTATAATGGTGTATCGATTTTGAATTTCGATCGGTGAATTAAATTTTTAAATGCTACGCCTACGCCTCATCGCTCTTTAGCAAACCCTTTGACCTTTGGGGCCTTTTTTAATGAAACGAAACCCACAAGTGACTCCTTCTGCTCTGGGTTTAGCTAGCAAGTCCCATATTAAAAGATAATCAAGCTAATTGCTATTTACCGGGCATAAGTCTTGATACTCTACTCTTAGCCCATCGCCCACATATAATGAATTGTTTTTCGAAACATAAAATTTGTTTCCTTTGCCTTCTGTGAATAAGCTAATGTGGCAAGGTACCATGTTTTCACGTGAATACGTCTTTAAAATTGCTTCCATAGTGGAAGGCAGTTCAAAAAACGATTGATAAAACAATTAAGGGATACCGTTTAGTGTTGCAGCTACATATCTATCATGTCCATCCGCCAGCCAGTACATCTGCAACTGGGGACATTTTGAAATTATGAAAATATTGCCCGTTAATAAACGCATTCACCGTGCCGGCCGTTATTAAAAAAATAAGTGATTAAAAAGATGGAAAATTACAAACTCATTGTGACGGTATCCTACATATTTCTAATAGGTATTTATCAAAATTCCTAGAATCACAGGATGCTCCATATCCAACTCATAACAAAATTGATATTTTGTATTACAAAATGTTGTATTACATTGCCACGGTCAGGGTCAACCTGTGATAACAATACAAAAAAAATACATCAGCGAAGCGTGATGTATTTTTTTAAGGATTAGAAATCATGAAATTATTTCATACGCTCTAGGCGGAGCGGAAGGGCTAAAATACAATAGTAATATATGTACATTTATGTATATGGATCTCTTACTGACTAAAACGCATCCATGCTTCTCCTTATGACCTTTGCGTTCTGTTGCCGCGTTCACTCTTTCAAACAAATTTCGCAATTTGGCTGATGTCTGGATCTCTCATTTTGCGTAAAATATTGTATAAAAGTAGCCTATTTTGGTGTCACCATGCATATGCTAACTGTCAGACTCCCAAAAGAGGCAAATATCAATCATATATTGTATATTATCATAGTGGCTTATTCACTAATTTTACTATAATTCACCACCCTGCGAGGTTTAGATGAACTAACAATGTTGCGTCACTAGGCGTTTTGGGAGACTGTCTTTTGTACATTTTGACTTTCGAAAAGTGCTGATACTTGCCCAAATTTTAATACATTAGGTACTTGACAGTGGTTTTGATTGAAGCTGTCAAGTTTACCATACACTCGGTGGGCCCAAACTGCAAAGTTCGCTGGTACACGTCACCGTGCTTCCGTCATGCATGCATGGCGCTGGCAGAAAGTCGTCGGCTCATTTGTCGTAGAAGGAAAATAAAGGTACCAGTGACAGGCTTGGTGTGTCCATCCAGGATGAAAGAAACGCGCGGCGGCGTGGCGGTGACGTCACAGATGGACACCGTGCCGTCGTCCGAGCCGCAGCACAGCTTGGAGCGGTCGTTGTTCGCGAACTTAACCACGCTGACTTGCTCAGTGTGCTGCAGACAACAAAATGTTTGATTGGTTGGGATTTAAACCAAGCAAAAGAAGTTTGTAAGGATTTTAGCAGGTGGCCATCAGCCTCTAGCAGTTTACTGCGGGAGAACTGCCTCTACAATTGCAAGCCATTTTTCTTGAGCCACTTTACTCTTATACAGTTGCTAATAACTACCTACCTTAAATACATTGAATCAGAATATTCTCCAAAAGTGGTGATACATAGATTTTATGTGATAGCAGTATGATGGCTAATATTTGGCTAAAGGGGGGTCTAAGTAAATCTTTTTTGTGTTGTCTTGTCAGAAAATGGAGAATGGAGAATCTATCTACTAATGGAGTAAAAAGATATTGAATTGCTTGGTCCTTGAGCTTTTAAACCTATTCATTATGTTACAAGTTTACCTGATCAAATATATGATGGACTCCTGAGAATGCATAGTTCTCTGATATAGTCATGTCATTCTTCTTCTTTGAATGTCCACCTGAAGGGGCCTCATCCACCAGGATGCTTGCCTAAAATAAACATTAGTGTCCTTTGTTTTATTCTGCTTCTCATTTGTATTAAGCAGTTGCTATGCACATTTTGATAATTCTATAGGTTTAATATTCTTATTTAAATTGTAAACTTCAACCATGCTATTCATAGCCAGTTATAAAACTGCATTTTGGAACTTTCAAAATCGCAATGATTATTTTAATAGATAAATAAAAAGTTGCAGTTATGCCTTTACCTCTTGCAGAAATGGATGAAAATTTCTCTTTGTGTTAGAGAACCAATTAAATATTTTCAGTTTCCCAGTAATGTAATAATCATATAAAAGATACCTTGCTGCTAGACCTGGGTCGAGAGGAAGATGAACTGATGGAGATATTGTCCTGTACCCCATAGCGACGCTGCAGCAGCTGACTCCTCACATTTATGTACTTTTTTATAGTTTCTATGTCCTAAAAATGTATTTATCAAATATAAAGTATAGGTACATAAGATGCAACACTAATCAACTTCCATGTGTCTTGAATTACCTTAAACTTCGCATTTTCTCTGAGAAGCTGGCTTCGGCGACGAATATACAGAGTTTCTATAGAAAAAAGACAACTTGAGTTTCTTTTTTTAATATTCTGTTGTTGCATTTTACATTAATTAGGTAATATTAGGTAGGGTAATTTCTCATGCAAAACAAACAGTTTGAAAATTACGGTTTACACCAGTTTCTTTCATTTCTCATTAGATAGTTATTTAAGTATAAAATGTATAATATTCAAGAAAAAAATAATCGAACACATGAACCAAGCGATACTTACTGAAATTGGGATTATTAGGAGCCCTGTACGCATTGAACCGTGCATCGAGAGCGAATATCTGCTGTTGGAACGCTGCCGCCATTGTTTTGTTACCATTAATTGAAACCCTATACACCTTTATGAGCTTAAATTATCGTTTATTAACTGTTCTTTTTTTACGTACAACAATAATTCACGAAAACAAAACATTCTTGTGATTATTTGGCACTTGTCAATTTTGACATTTGTTTGACAGTTAACAGCTGAGAGATGTGCATTTACAGAGGTAGCTAATAATATTGTTCAAACTATTAAAACTGTACCTTTTTTTTTAATATGAGTGGAATAATATTTTTGATTCTAATCATTTTCACACTAATCGTTTGCAAGATATGATTAGCTTGTAGATACAGAGCACTTACAATACAGTTTTTTCTCTTCCAATCAGAATGTGTTCATAAGATTACTTTTCGTGTTTAGGAAACAAATTATGAAAACAATTTATTCGAATCTTGACCTTAGTCAATTACATAGGGACGTTAAAGCGGGCGGGGTGCCGGCCGAACTCAAAAGTCCATTTGTCACACCCACACATGAGCACGCGGGTTCGTCGCGCGTCCTCCACACTCGGCCGCAGCCGGCTGAGGCCAGCGATTTCCTAGAATCCTTATTTCCGATCCAAAATACTCGGCGCGGTGATACCAGGAAATCTTGACGGCGTTATTCTGGGGCAATGCCGTGTAAAACCCGAAACACGTCGCTTTCTAGCGATGTGGCTCTGCCCGCCGTTATAAATAATCAGAATGCGTAAAAAGGAGTCGGTGACCCCCAATTACACACTCATCATTTCTTGTACCGAGAAACACATTTTCTGCTTCTCTTTCAATTTTATTTGTCAGATGAACTGCATCCTCAGGGGATAAATAAAAATAATAATATGAAATAAAACGGCAAAAGTAGTTGTAGATATTTTAAATTTCATTACACATAATTAATGAATGCACGTACCATACATCGTAACATGTAAAATCCATCATACAACAAACGTAAATGACAACGTGATACAATCCAGTGAACAGTTAGTTACATACACCGACTTTATATTTACAAATTATTACTATGAGACGGATTAGTGCTCTCCATGGATTCAATTCAGGGCAAATAAGTTTATTGCTATAGTATCAAGCGTCTCTACTGTAAATATTCGCTGCAAATAAATAAATGACTTACACTTCATTATAATAAACAAATTACACTAATCCATCTTAAAATATGTAGTTGACTATTGTTTGTTGTACCTAAATAGTTTAAAAAATTATTTGCATTGACTTAAAAGAAATGCATGGAGTGTAAAAAAGTCACTATAAACTATAACACGTGAACATTTAAATCAGTCAGTCAAAACTTAAATAAAACTATGAAGGCAAGTATCACTAAGGACCGCACTGACCACTGAGACGTAACAATCATAAAAACCTGTAACGTCCTTATTCTAAAACGTGAACTCGCAACTCGTGCAGGAAAGCGTCAATGAAAGCTTATCTAACTGACGCGATTGCTCAGATAAAACTCATCTCTCGATCATTCTTCGATTTATGACAAGCTCCGATGTAGTTGGAGTTCGAGTTGAGTTTACGTTTTCGGATATGGGCCTAAGACTTTATACTCAACACTCGATATATGTACAGAAGAATCTACAACAATACGCTCAGTGGACAATGACGTAGTTCTAACATAATTATATAATCATACACTAACAGTTTTTATACAATTAAAAACATCTACATTAAGTTATATGTACCTATATACATAATTTCGTTAAATTCATTATAATATCAACATAGTTTTAATTTATTTTCGCCGATAAGCTAGAGAATCCATTCAAACTTAATAACTATTCAGATTTCTTTCAGCGCTTGCTTACAAGTTAGCCGGCCGTATGATGCACTTACACTTACCCCGTACGTTTAAATTTGATTTGAAATTAATATATAATTTTGAAATAACACATTTATTTGTGGTTTCAGTCTTATGCTACAGTTGCAACTCTGTCTAATGTCGTTATAGAATAATTACTTGCCACTTCAAGATGTTTGAATTTGCGATCTCAAAGCCTTCATTTGTTTCTAAGAAATCTGAATGCCTCTGAAGGCTATTTTAATGTCGACTTATTTAGTTTAAGCTCCTTATTTGTGAGACTTCGGAACCACCGCTAATTAAATTATGTTTTCTAAAGACATGTACCGAAAACGTATAAGCTGATTAACATAAGATTGCTTCGTGGTACTTTTTTCATTCACGGAGACAGCCTAAATATGAAGCGTTCAAGGTGTTACTAACGACATTAGACGATGGCAAGTGTACCCATGCAGTGACACACGCCAGTCTGACGCGTCCACAGGCGTGCCCTACAATTAACATTACCACCTAATTACAAAAATTAAGTAATAAAATTTTCATGACTTCATTTTACATTTGTTTGAACATGGCGCAGTGTGACAAGTGCAGTATAAAGCCGCTAAGCTTGCTAGCGTGTGATATTACATTATAAAATTTAATTTAATATAATATTGGCGGATTTAAAACTTAACTTTTAATATAAGCTAAAAAAATGGCATTACGTAAAGCACCCACACACGGACAGCTGCGTTATAATTGTTTACATAATCTCTGCTGTAACTGTGCAATTCTGCCTTAATTAGAGCACTTTTCGTTTTGAAGAGAATCGATACGAACTGAACAGAATTATCGAGTAGTTTCAGCTGAATTTCTTAGTAAAATTCAATATATTTCGGACTAGTGAACAGATCGTTTCTTTATGCACGTTTTCAAGAATTTGAGCAATGCGTCGACAACTTTGAAAAGCTGGCCTGTTAATTTTCAATTCGCATCGACTCTACTCAAGTAGGAAAAGCAATTTCCGGCTTTAAACTTACATAGCTAATTTAAAACTAGGAAATCGCACAGAACGATAGCTTTTGAGGTCTGACGTGTTTCAGGCAAGACCCGGCACCTAAGCTATTGCGGAAATGGTACGCCGTCGACTTGGACTCGACAAATGCTTCGTGAGACTATATTGACAAAACTCAAGCAGAACACGCAATATTTATTGCGAATTTTACAACAAAACTTCCTATTAAAGATTACGCAATAACAAGACAAGAAACGTTTGTTCCTTGTCGTACTTAATCGCGTAGATCTAAGGTAATTCTTATACAGAGAACAAATTATTCTTAGACGTATGTATAGGTATAGGTATGCTACTCTGACAGTTTCATAAACCATCGATTTTAACAAAACTCCTTAGAGCAAAGCTGAACTTTTCCATTGCGATTGTAGTCCTTCATGTTGTTTTCGTTTAGACAGTACTTCTATTATTTTCATATTCCAACGGCTCAAGCGGAACATTTATTTCAACGGAACTCGTAACCCGTCTAAATCCCACTGTCAAGTTATTCTGCACTGAATTGTGTTTGAAGTAAGGTTCAAAATCTTGTGCTTATAATAAACACATGCATTATTCCAAGCATGTCGTCAATTTAAAATAACAGAGGGATTATTGCTTATAGGTATTAAGGTTGCTGATAATAATGATTCGTATGGGGATATTGATGGATATCTACAAGCATTCTAAGAGCTTAAACTTGTGCTCGAAGCTATATTTAATATCTCCACAATAGATAGTCTGTTTTAACTACTAATTAATTGATTTACTGTAATTAACAACTTAACAAATGTTATTAAAAACATCCGCTTAAAAATAGAAAATCTCTTTCAAACATTCCACTTATATTATTATTAAAAACCACATTAAATACTATTTTTAGACTTATAGAAACGTATTTCGTTTTACATTAAGACACCAACATTTAACACCTAAAAACAAGCTTATCGAAGAAGAAGTTAGTAAACAGTATCTGTCCCTAATCCGTCCTCGTAACAAAACGAAGCTGACAGCTATTTCACGTGAATAACTGTAGGCAGCACGCGTCGCCGGCGCATACTGATGACCAAAACAAAATAAAGCCCACACGGCACACCGCCATTTTACCTAATTCTCAGATAATGTAACCTCCTCACGTGCTCAGATGCGGTACATAATAGAGCACGCGAATGCCCCCATCCATAGACTTATAGCCTAAATTACCTACGTGTTATGCCTGTGACCAGTTTTTTACGTCTCCACATTTTTATTTATGTATTTAAGGCTCCTCCAGACTTACTCGTACTTCAAAGATCACGTATATTTTTTTCGTAAAATCTATATAACTTTCCATAATTTCTGCTGAAATCAATAAAATTATTGAAATAGGCTCTAGGATGACGAATCAATCATATTCTACGAAGAGAGTGGTTAATAAAATAGAAGCCTTTATTATACGAAAACTCCGCAGTAAATTACGTAAGCTTTACGTGGGTTTTTCCTAATAACTTGAATGTTAACTAGTACGTACATATTTGAGCAGCCACACTTTCAGGTAAACTTTACAAAACTCGTGGTCTTTGCACCATACTGTACACAGAGTTAAACATTAATTAATTTCTATCTCAAAACATTTACTTATTAAACATTTAATCTAAACGAATAATCGATTTGTAATTGGCTAATTGCGCATAAAATCTGAACTATGTTTCAATTTCAACAGTGTAAAGAAATTCTACGTATTGTGACGCACTGCAGCAGACAGCGAACTGGCAGGCGAACATTCGCAACGAATATTATGCGTAATATCATTCATTGCCAATAATACGGCGTCGTGTGTGAAATACCGCTGACTGCCTCAAAGTCACACTTCCCAACAAGTTCTCTATCAAAACCAGTCTTGCTTGACCTTACGCTTAGGTACCTCTTGCTCAAGCGATAATGTAACTGCATAGAGTTACATTTGAGCTTGACACCGAATCTTTACATTTAGCACCTGTCGCACTGTAGGCACGATCATCACAAGCTATTATCAACCTAGATTCCATACTGTTTGCTCTGCTTTTTGGATGTTAATTTTAGAACACATCTAACTCTACTCTTTATAACGTTCGCGATGAATATTGTAGTCGTTCATTTAATATAACGTGTGTTGAGATAATAATTTATTCAATTTCCTTACTTTTTAGGCCTAACAGATTTTCTATTATTTGCCTCGTCGCTTAGAAATGGTCCTCGGATTATATTAAAAACTGGACCGCTCCCCGCGGTAGGTTTTTCTCAATTCTGGAAATGCTAATCATCCGAACCAGTTGATAGTTTGCGGGGAACACTGTTAATGTGGCCGAGCACCTTCCTAGAAACGAAAGCGAGATAGTCACTAGTGAGAAATACGATTATCGTAATAACCTCCCGGAACGAGAGCCCTTTTCCAATCTCTGTTTGTAAATAGAACTCAACTATTAAAAACTTCACGGAATACTACCGTCGACTCGAATTGAATTGTTTCTGTGATCCCTTTCATTATTTTGTTGTTGATTTTGAACGATGTTTTGAATTTTCTTAAGAGTGTAATTGACATTTCCTTAAATTTTAACCTATATTTGTTATTAATTAATATTATTTTCGGGTATAATTAGATTACAGTACACACATTCGGTATAATTAACTTGGGGAATCCCTTTGTAACGATAAAACAGTAATAGCTAGGCATGCGTCAGTGACGCTGTCGTGACGCTAGATTTGTTGTCGCTGTCAGAGTAGTGACGTAATCATACGTTTTCTAATAAATCTATAACCCAGAAATTCGGAATCATATACCTTGTAGAGTACCTTTCAAAAATTCAAATCCTTTCAGTTTGCCGCATTTTGTTTCAAAGTGACGTAAGTATGAAACGTTGGTACGTAATAAAAAAAATACTTCAATCGATGAACTCAGCCTTTCGCAGTTCATCGGTGCTCATAACATACGTATAACTGTGGATACCTACTTCTGATATTTTCCCAGTAATTTAGCATAACATCAATACTAACGACATTTTAATTATTCCTACACTAATTGAAATTTATTTAAAGCACGACATCAACAACTATCCTAGAACAAGGAAAACGTTTCCTAAATCTTATCCAATTTTACACAGCTTCCCGACCGCGAGCAACACGCCGAGGTATTTGTGAACGTACCGAGAATTGAGGAAAATCGTAGGAAACGTCCAACACTTGAAATAAACACAATCTGACAGGTTTTGTTTCATAATATGAACAAAAACATTTGATTAGACGGAAATTAGTGTTCTAAGTATTCGGAAGCGGACGATATAAAGGTCGGCTTTAATCGATTCACAATGATATGTCCCAGCTCGATTCCCAGAAGGTATGAAGATTAGACTTGCATAAAAACCTAATGCGGAATGTCCATAAATATACCTATTATACGACCAACAATCGATAACGAGTTTTCGGAGAACAAATTAATGTGTTTTTACTTAGAACATACAGATGGCAGTACCAGGAAAATTATCTTAAGACAACCTCTTAATTGGGGACCGGGGAACAAATACTATGCTTTGAGAAACATAACCAGTAATTCCGAAAAATATTCGTTTTTTGTTTAAAAATGTACATAATTTCATTTCAATTTACAATTTCATTTTAAAATAATATATAGGTACTGTCCTCTCTTCCATAATGTAAACCTGAATACATGTTCATATTGAATGTTATTACAGTCGAGCTGTCTGGAGGAAATATCATTAATTTTAATCCGTGAACCCAGAGGACCTGCACTATATATCGAGCGTATATTTCGGTAACAACTTTATTTACAGCATTTGTACTCAGTGTGACAGTACGCACATTGGCGCCCTTACTATAATAAAGAGGAGGATAGCGCTATTTAATTTTCTTTTTGTCTCTCTCGCATCTGCCTTCCTTTGAGGCAGGTTTTCTTATAAAACTGCAGGCGCTCTACGTTCACTCATGCTGCTAAATATTAACATTGATTATACTTATGCTTTTAGATAGGTGTTAATTTTTTCAGATTTTCTTCTAATCCTTTTTTTCTTTTTCTGATGTTTCATATTTATTCCATTCCATATTTACTGCAGGCAACTTTATTGTCATCTCACAGTTCCAAAGCGACTTACGCATAGTTTAAAGGTGTTTCTAGTAATGCTCTTTGTTATGTTCCAGGTTTAGTCCCAGTCGTCTTCGCTGGAAGAGCGCTGTGGCGAGGACTGGTCGGGCTCCGGGATGACGCTGGCCAGGGTATGGAGAACGGAGCCTCCGGACCGTTCCGCCCCCGAGATGCCTCGCCTTCGCATCGACAACTTTGCGTGAAGGTCAGCCATTAGGTCACCGCCGCTTGCTGTTGAACCGCCCTATGGACAAAGAAAGGGACTTGAGTAACAAATAGCAGAAAAATGTATAAAATGAAGAGGAGTCGGTTGACTATATGAACAGTTTGCAACAAGGACTCGGTATGAGATGTCTTTAGAGATATTTTCTTGAGATGTACTGTCAACACTTGTTCAAATATTTATCAGATCAATATTAAAATACCCAGAAGTTACACACGTAGCAGCTTTAGTCAGAAATTCTATCATAAATTTTAATGCTAAGTGATCCGAGACGTTTCCGCACAGTTCGGCCCAGTTGCTACTGAAGATACAGTCTCACTTACGGCCGAAACCAATAACCTATCTATCACATACTGGAGATAGAAAAACAAATGAAACAACAGAAAAATCAAAAAAAATTATGTAGGTTTTCTGTTGTTTCATTTGTTTTTCTATCTCCAGTATGTGATAGATCGGTTATTGGGTTCGGCCGTTAGTCCACATTAAACATTCATGCTGCTAAAAGCTTATACTAGTAAGCTCGTACGGTGAGGAGCATACTAAAGTACCTACATGAACATAAATATTTGATCGTCATTAATTGATACCTTGACACGTTAAAAGGCGCGTCGCTTCGGGGAATCGTAACCAAATCGCGCAACTAATTTGCGTCGTCTAAAAGGTATGTATATTGCTATTGAGAACTGGGCCAAGTGCTCTAAATAGTTCAACTACAATTAACAATGGTGGTACGTCACCTGCCTTCTGGGAATACAAAATGCTAATATTTGCCTTTAATTATTTTTATACATGAGGTAGCGCAAACACAAAAAAGCCGTAAAAAATCCCCGTTCAATTTCATCTATATAAACTATAAAGGCGTTTAAGAAATAACAGTTGTTAATTAAGCGTGTGTCCACATGTCGACAGTTCATCGAATCGGCCAGCGTGGCTGATCGTCAGTGGGCGATGGCCGATGATGGCAATAACCTCCGCCTCAGAGGCGGTTGCCAAACAAAACAATCGGATGATATGTAACACGATCAATTTTAACACGCTAAACGAACATAATAGAGACCTTCGTGAAACGAACATAATAGAGACCTTCGTGACTAGACCTCTTGGAAATTCAGTACCTTCTTTTTTGGACCTATAATAAAATGAACGGCTAAGGATGGTCTTGAACTCTGTGCCAGGGTTAATCAAAGGAAAGACCGTTAGGGATTTCAATAATAAGGGTTTTATCTCTTCCTCTATATGCACACCTACTTTGTTTACTAGAAAGTAGTGTTTAATACTACAAGACGTGTGATCCCAACTTTAATCCCCAGGCTAAAGGAACACAGTAACAGTTACAAACTACACTTCAGTCAAGCACTTACTTAGTAACACGGAGCTCGGACCATAAAAACAATATTTACGAGTAAGAAAGAGAAAGACGGATTTTAAAATAGTTTTCATCTGTTTTACTTTGTTGACTCCAATGCTGTGATAGTGGATTTCTTGTAACAAAACCACAGGAAAGTTCCTTTTAATAAATTAAAATATGGTAAAATAACTCTCTCGCTCGTGCCAAATTACATAAAACATTTTGGTACGAGCCATAAAGATCTACCAATACGGTTTGCGCGTGGGATTAGAAATAATTTGAATAAATTACCAGGTAGGGTATTTATTTACTATTTCTCGTTATAAAGGATTTGTTCAACAAATAGATATAATATGTAGAATATTACTTTATAATGAGGAAACCATATACCGACCATTTCACAGAATAATTTTCATAGGTTTAGCATTTTGTTCGAATGAAAATAAACGTTTCAACAGATTGTTTTTACCATTGAATTAAAGAGATATTATTAGAAGGAACAGTAACCAAGTGCCAGAAGTGTCACGGTGGACTTGGGTGTGTTAGCCTCGTCAATAGAAACCAGTCATAAAACCTAGACACATAAACTAGTGAAAGTAGAAATCGGTTCTACTCATTCTGATTTTCCTGTTGCTATACATTTCTTTTACTTTAGGCTGTGGAGGGTCCTGCAGCGTAATAGATTTTACTGATTTGTTGACGTGACGTCACTCGTAAGTCACGCCATAGTAAATTTACGCCATCCCGTACAATCGACGTTTTACGTGACAATGATAGAATATTTATTTCAAAAGCGCGTGTCTATTTTTCCACAGATTATATTTTTTACTCACATATCGTAAAAACGTATCGTATGAAATATGTTACTATTTTAATAAAATCTATCATATGAGTACGATATGTTCATGTAGATTTGTGGAAGTAGTCAAATATGTACCTTATTTTAAAGCACACAATGTCTTCATTTTGACAGCTGAAAGTTTGTTTTGTTACCTCTCCGCCTTGTAAACATCCATGTTTTCGACGCTCAACGTGATTCGTATTGTTCGCGTCTAAATTGACGCCATTGTGCCTACGTCACGTTCCCTCCCTGGGTAAGAACGTGACTCTTTTCCTTTATAAGTGTAAACCCTCTTTCTGTGGACTGGAAGCCGAAAGGGAGGGAAATAAAAATAAATATCCCTTCGACCCTTCCGGTTTTCTATTTTGTAGGTCGAATTTTCATAACTAGTAATGTTAATTCAATGATGGGTAAGATTTTGGAACTTTATTATTTATCCCGGAAAAATGGTACTTTCGTTGAATTGAAAAGTTTATTAAGACGTTTTATAATTCATGATCAACTTTTAGAAAATCGGAAAAGTGATTGTTTTGATTTTGCTTAAGTCGATTTTATCGAAACTCGTGGTCAGTTGAGGAAAATTTTGTTTAGTGAAACTAGATTGGTTATTAATTGTGTAGTTAGGCGAACAGTAAAGCTTTTGGATTACATGCTGTACATTTTTCACAGGCTCAAATTGGTTGTTACCCGAATTTGTTTGTTTTACGATTCTACTAAAATATAGACACAGATAGCCATTTATACAATACACCTATTAACGCTTCGCCCGCGACTACATCCGCGCGGATTTAGTAGCTATTCCAGAAACTTCAACGCCCCGTGAAAATTAATCGAAACTATTTATAACAATGAATTAGCCAGTCATTTTTGCTGCTGATCCTATGGTCTTGGGATCAGCACAACTCTTGTGCCAGTCGTTAAATCAATTACACCGTTTTTAGATTGATCATACCAATTTTCAAGTAACTTGAAGCAAGCAATAATATCATCCCTTTAAAACTTCATCAACCCTTTAGTTTATTTTCGAAAAATCCAAATAATATCCTTATTTTTTTATCAACATCTTTAGTGCGGTTTCATCTTCATCGGACCAAACATTAAAATCTATCCATACAAAACTGTAACACCACTTAAACCCTCACTGGGGCAAAGACTAGTACTGGTAACCTTTTAAAATCACTTAGCCAGTATTCGTACCAAGTTTCAAGTATATTCGCCCTAGGATTTTTTTTCTTACAAACTTTCACCCCCTATTTCACCCTTTTATTGGGGGAGTTTCCTAAAATCCTGAGCGTAACGTAGTTGGCGTCTCCAAATCATAATCTACCTCCGTGCAAAATTTCATTTTCATACATCTGGTTGTTTCTGTGATTTCGCGATTTATCCGTGAGTGACCTTTTGCTTTTATTTATAATAACTGTAACTTTTAAACGAAAACTCTGAAATCAGAAATCATTTATTTGCCAATAATGTAGGTATATGGTATCTGATCTGAATAATTTAAAGTGTAATTCACATGGACGTAATAACCTTAATTATCAAACCATTTAAATGAATAATCTCTTTATAATATTAGTTTAAATTCATAACGAAGGCGTGACAACTGAGTAATGTGTGTAAATAATAAATGTATTATTTAATTAATTTATCCAGTTAGAAGTTGATGATGAACCTTGCTCCTCCCAACCGGTTCACTTCCGACAAGACGTATTCTCGCAAGCGCCGCGGGCGTCGGTCGCTGATAAACATTTAATAAATAATAATTAAAGCGTCGAATGATAACTCGGAACCGCTGCGTGTGCGCAATCATTGCTTTACGAAGAAGCGCGTATCTATTAAACAAACCTATCACACTGACAAGTAAAGGTCAGTGCCACTAATTATCTGCAACCGTCCTACTAGAAAATGACAAATGATAATGTAAAAATAATTGTTATTCTTATTAATTTATCAATTCATCGGAAATCATTACGGTTTTTCCAGTTTTTGAAGAATGTCAGATATTATGTTCAGATAAATTATGCATATATTTTTGCCAAAGAAATAACTAAATTAATTAATCTGTTTTTTGGGACTTCCATGGAATTTCTGAATAAAAAGCCTGTTTGTCAGAGTTTTATTATGGCCACGACTCGTCTTGTTCGGAGAAGTAAGATGTGCGATATAAATAAATGATGTAAACCGAACAAGGTCGACTTATGTAAAATTCCGAAATACTCATTTAAAGAACGCATAAATATCAATAGTTCTAATGCAAATGCTGTATAAGCATCTGTTAAAACTGTTCTAGGAGAAACATACTTCCATTAGGTATAATGAAACTCGACCTAAAATTCTTAGCAATTTAACCCTCAAAACAACTAAGAAACCCAGTACCTATTCGTTCGGCAGTCATTTCGTTTGAACGACTTACGTATTCAGCAAAACTGGCAGCATCATGAATCACCAACTCAACTAAAGCACTTACTCAGTGTCAGACAAGTCTGGCACAGCACTCGAAATATGTGTTCTACCCTTGCTCCACCCATCTAACGTGCAAGAAAGTAGAGATCCGACGTGTGGAAGTGGTCCAGCTGCACCATTACGCCGGCCGGAGCCTCGCGCTGACTGATATATTATGACCTTATCTCACTCATTACCTTAACGGAGACCACTTCGAGGAAACCATCTCCTTTCTCGTAGCATTGTCAACCTTGCCGGGATATTTTACGAGGAAAAAATTCATGAGTCGGAATGTGCTGAATACATTTGTAGCTGGCAACACAGTTACGCATGCTCGTCTTCGTATCCTGTACAGCGTACAATGTGACGTACGAACGAGATGCTATTTGTGCTTTTGATGTCTGGGATGCTGGCAAATTAGAAATGACAACGGTTTCAAATAATAGGGACTGTACGACTCACTAAATACAATAGGAGGTAGATATTATTCAAGCTTGCTGCCTTTGACAACTTCAAACGTTCGACAGGAATACAATTATATTTTAGTTATATTTAACGCTTGTTGGATTCTGTAGGTCTCTTTGAACAAGCGAGTGTTAATTATTAATCGATGGCACGAGTCGAGCTATACTACAGGGAGGAGGTATAGCTATATATATAGCTTATCGCCGTTTATTTCCGCTGATATTAAACAATTTCAATTACTAACTATTATTCAAATAGCTTCATAAGTTTTCGCTGTAATATTTTCCTATTGCAAACCACAGAGTACCTTCAATGCAATCACAGAGATCGCTCCCCACGAAACGATTTCCACTAGCATATAAATGTAGTTGGAAATTCCCTAGAGAAAAATTTAATCATCGGTAATTTATTTCAAGGACGCCAGACGGATATGATTGCCAACAAAGTAATAAAACAAGAAAATTTGGCCACCAACTATTTGGCATTTCAAAATTCAAATCAGTAAACGTGTCAAGTTGCATATTCCCAACAAATGAAACGCATATTCGAACAATATAGACGAGATTCTAAAACTTAATTCCGAAAACTGGCTGGAAATTAATAACAAGGCTTGGTAGTGAAGGCCGCAGGGGGCACCCGAGACCAATCGCCCATTGTGGGTCACAATGGCCACGTCCCAGTTCTAACCCTGCGCCCGAATGCAAGGAGTGCCTCTCCATTGTCATGTGTTTGATGGACGGAGGATATACAGCGTGCGATTTTATGCTCTGCAGGAATTTGTCGCTTGTTAGCTGCGCCGTCAATGTCGGCTTAACGTCAGGCGAAAGAAAAGACTTTGACGTCTGTTGCAAATCAGGAATGTACGAATTGGTCTAAAGCACACTGCTTTGATTATGGGCATGCAGTACAAATCGCTTTGACTTTTCTGTTAAAGTATTATTTGGATTTAAAATTAATTTATGCAAAATAATTTTAGTCAGAGAGGTATACAACAAATTATTGTTATACCCGCTCCCACACAAAAGTCAGTCATGCAACGCCTACAACTCCTGGAACTTTATATTTACATATTTGTTTGCAGTATACAATTCGAATTCTACAAATCCTTTTATTCAATAAGGAAATCTACAACTTTTATGCCCAAATAATACTTGGGAGCGGATACAGACATTCAAAAACATATATTACAATATTTCTGATCCCACCGCCTACGACGACGTCGAAATTCTTGTGAAATAAGGATTATTTCTAAACAGTTTCCGCAAGCCCACGTTTATAAACCACAGGCTGTATAAGCATAAAATAAGGACCAATTTGTGTTGTGTTATAAGTCCTTATAAGTAAAGTATACAGGTATTATAAGTCAGCCACGTTACGTCGTAGATCCCTATTAGTTCCGCGCAGGCCGGACCGTGGCAAATCAAACATCTGAAATGTGGCGTATAATTGGTCGAGCCGGCCGGAATGCAGTCCGCTTGACCACTACAGAACGGCGACAACTTAAATACGATTATAATAATGCATTCGTTGCATAATTTGGTGCTCGTTGAGCCGGTATTAGAAGAACAAGCAAGTACAGCTTTTATAATGGAATGATTTGATTATCTATACATTTTAAAATTAATATTTGTGCTAAAGTGCTTCTTAATCAATTATCTCAATCCTTTTACTAAAGTAAATATTATTTCAGTAATTCATATTTACGTCAGTGATTTAAGAACAAACCGTCCCTTAGCAAACAACACCGCTCAAGTCGTTTTTGCCAGTTAATTCACAAAATTTGAATGTGGTGGAAATAGTATTCTTTGTCACCTATTGAACTGATATAAACTATACTTGGCGATCAACCAGACCTAGGTGAAACCTAAATAGTTGTCACAGAAGTACCCCAGTACATTGGTTACACTAAATTAATCGGTATTTTCGTTCTAATGTTAACGTTATTCAAAATGAATGAGCGATGTTGTTTGCTAAGGGACGAAACGGCGTCTGGAGTCTAGACAAATCGATCCAAACGAATTTAGAATTAATCAGATAAACTATTCTGGAATGATCGTGCTCCCTTGAAACTTAGGATTAAATAAATATCATAGTCCAGTAGCCAGAAGTCTATGCCCTTCGATAATTCTAAAGTTTTTAATTTTCGCTGAGTGGATAAGTTTCGTAAATTCATTGCTATTTACAAAAATGCTAACAGTTTAGAGTGATGCAATAGGTATTAAGTAGGTATTTCTTATTATTTCGTGTTATACAAATATTAGAAAATTTAAATTAAAACAGTATACGGGTTCTTTGTAAGTACTATCTAAAGGATATATTAGTGAAAATGCTAACAGATAGGTACTATGGAACAATAGAAATCCAAAAATGTCCCGTAACTCATTCAAAAAAAATTTAAAGTTTTTCAAATCATTTCTTATATACTTAAAGAGATTAGTTATACCTTACAACAAAAGTTCTAACAACTAAGTATATGGCTGCACGAGTAATTGTATTTTTTCTTTATGATAAGCGACATATTGAATTTAAGTTTATAAATTTGCACTTGTATATTCGTAATAATAAACTCTGCTACCACACAAAAGTTTCAACAAATGCATACTATGGCTTTTGTTTAAATTGCGAATAACTATTTTCGATAACGAGCCGCGTAAGTAGGTACGGCGCGTGCGATCGCTGCTGAGTAGCAACAACTCGCCCGCCCGCTCCGATCGGGGATGTCTCTATCGCCGGGGTATTCCATGAAGCACACCCAAACGAAGCACACCCAGACTTCGTCCGATCGAATTCGTTCGTTCGTTCGTTCGATCTTGTCTGGGTGTGCTTCGTTTGGGTGTGCTTCATGGAATACCCCCTATCGCCGCATACTGACCGCTTTTAATTGCCAAAGTACCTACATATTCGGTACGTAACGCTTCACAGCAGTAGATACTAACAACAGAGTGATGGCCACCATACTAGCAAGTGTAATTGTAAATTAGTCACTAATGCACCCAAAGGAGCTGTGCTTTTTTCATTTACAAATAAGATTAGACATTTAAAGCAAAATCGTGATTATAATACCAATTATTTACTGCAGCTGCCATTTGTCATGCCACCAACGTAATAGAAGTCAAAATCGGTTGAACGGACTGTAAAAAAGATTTATTTCAATGTCTAATCTTATTGTGAATAGGGTATCGTGTGCGATATTTCACGCGCTTTTTTGTTTTATTGGATTTAACCGACGATTTATAAGAAGAATTATGTACATTATTCAACTGGTTGTTTTTTAATTCGATAGATTTTCGTTTAAGTGTACTCTTGAGTAAGATTAGGACACTCTAGCTCAAGTTTTTTTTTTTTTGTTTTTATTGGAATTAGTCTACTCGGGTAATTCTGAATTATAAACCATTCGGTTTTGCCCAAATATTTATTTTACAAAGAAATAAGTCGGCAGTTCTCAATTTTTGCTCCCAATTGAAATTGTAAAAAAAACTTTTCATTGTGCACTAACGTGTTCACTGTAAACTGTAATTTTATTTAACTGTTTTTTTTTTAATCAACAAAAACAAGGAGTACGTTTGACCTAACTATTGCGTAGTAAATCGATTGGCGATGCAATTAAAACAATGGAAAAATGTTGGTTTGGCTTTTCAAGAATAAAAGTGGTATATTACTAAAATAAACTTCTTTGAATCTACAGGCGTCATTTTTGTATTTAAGTGTTATTGATAAAACACGATATTCACAAAAACTACACATTAATGAAATGATTTCGCGTCTCATTCAATAATTTACCATATTCACAACATAAGTACCTATTATAGCTACTTGTTATAGTGATAGAGGAACAGACAGAAAGTAGAGATTCCGTTACAACATTTTTTTCTGGAACAGGTAGTTGTCCCGGGTTTTAGGTCATCCCTTAAGTAGGTACAAAAATAATTATATCAAAGCAATAAAATAATTGGATTCAATAAGTAGCGTGCATTCGGGTGGTTACGAAAGGATTTGTGATCCGTTCGGAGGCATGTTTATATTTTAACCAACACTCATAATTGAACTAATATTGCAAATTTATGTCGCTTTCTTTACTTGAATATACTACTTGAAGTTCTATTGCAAAGACTTTCATGAATTTCCTTGATAATTGTAGATAAAAATGTTTAAAAATCTTAATAATTTTACTTTGTTCACGTCAAATTCTGAAGCATTGTTGATAATTCTGAATGACAGTTGAAAGTGGGTATATTTCGTGTGAGCATAAAAAAACATATTTCTTTTTACTTTTATTTCATCAAACATTGTTTAAGTTTTACCCTAAAAATAAATATTTCTCGAATTTGACCTCTCAGTAGCTTACATAATTATGTGATATTTGTTTTTCGGAATTACCCTACAAATTGTCTAAGGTAGCCATACTTTTAAAAGTAAATGCAGCATTGGTACATTTATAAGATGTATACAATGAAAGATAATACTTTATATGATATTTCGCTTTGAATAAATATTTGCTTTCGCTAAGTTTTTTTTTTTTTTGTAAAATATCATGTTTTATCAATAACACTCAGATACAAAAATGACGCCTGTAGATTCCAATAAGAACTTAGTTTTATTATATAGCAATTTTAGTAAAATAGCACTGATTTTCTTGGAAAGCCAAACAAAATTAAAATAAAAAAAAAATACAGTGATATCCATAGCATAAGTACAACAACCACAATTATGTTGATCCTAAAACCAGGTTAAAAAAATAAGTGGTTCGTTTCGATGCCAATGTATACATTTTTATAATAAACTTCCTAGCCTCATTCAAGAACTTAGCAGAAATAAATTCCAATTATTTGTAAAACGTAAGCTGTGCCAGACAGCTTTTTATACAGTTAAAGATTATCTTGTGGACAAGTAGGCTTGGGATTGAGCTGCTTTAGTTTTGTACACCGCCCAATGTTTTAATGTTTTTATTTCTCTCTTGTGTCTGCTTTTTGTTGATATTTATACAATGTGACATTGGTTTTTATATTTTCATTTTCATTTACTTTTGACTTGAATGTTTACTTTTAAAGTATGGCTACCTTAGACAACTTGTAGGGTAATTCCGAAAAACAAATATCACATAATTATGTAAGCTACTGAGAGGTCAAATTCGAGAAATATTTATTTTTAGGGTAAAACTGAACAATGTTTGAAGAAATAAAAGTAAAAAGAAATATGTTTTTTTTATGCTCAAACGAAATAAACCCACTTTCAACTGTCATTCAGAATTATCAACAATGCTTCAGAATTTGACGTGAACAAAGTAAAATTATTAAGATTTTTAAACATTTTTATCTACAATTATCAAGGAAATTCATGAAAGTCTTTGCAATAGAACTTCAAGTAGTATATTCAAGTAAAGAAAGCGACATAAATTTGCAATATTAGTTCAATTATGAGTGTTGGTTAAAATATAAACATGCCTCCGAACGGATCACAAATCCTTTCGTAACCACCCGAATGCACGCTACTTATTGAATCCAATTATTTTATTGCTTTGATATAATTATTTTTGTACCTACTTAAGGGATGACCTAAAACCCGGGACAACTACCTGTTCCAGAAAAAAATGTTGTAACGGAATCTCTACTTTCTGTCTGTTCCTCTATCACTATAACAAGTAGCTATAATAGGTACTTATGTTGTGAATATGTAAATTATTGAATGAGACGCGAAATCATTTCATTAATGTGTAGTTTTTGTGAATATCGTGTTTTATCAATAACACTTAAATACAAAAATGACGCCTGTAGATTCAAAGAAGTTTATTTTAGTAATATACCACTTTTATTCTTGAAAAGCCAAACCAACATTTTTCCATTGTTTTAATTGCATCGCCAATCGATTTACTACGCAATAGTTAGGTCAAACGTACTCCTTGTTTTTGTTGATTAAAAAAAAAAAAGTTAAATAAAATTACAGTTTACAGTTTAAAACACGTTAGTGCACAATGAAAAGTTTTTTTTTACAATTTCAATTGGGAGCAAAAATTGAGAACTGCCGACTTATTTCTTTGTAAAATAAATATTTGGGCAAAACCGAATGGTTTATAATTCAGAATTACCCGAGTAGACTAATTCCAATAAAAACAAAAAAAACTTGAGCTAGAGTGTCCTAATCTTACTCAACAGTACACTTAAACGAAAATCTATCGAATTAAAAAACAACCAGTTGAATAATGTACATAATTCTTCTTATAAATCGTCGGTTAAATCCAATAAAACAAAAAAGCGCGTGAAATATCGCACACGATACCCTATTCACAATAAGATTAGACATTGAAATAAATCTTTTTTACAGTCCGTTCAACCGATTTTGACTTCTATTACGTTGGTGGCATGACAAATGGCAGCTGCAGTAAATAATTGGTATTATAATCACGATTTTGCTTTAAATGTCTAATCTTATTTGTAAATGAAAAAAGCACAGCTCCTTTGGGTGCATTAGTGACTAATTTACAATTACACTTGCTAGTATGGTGGCCATCACTCTGTTGTTAGTATCTACTGCTGTGAAGCGTTACGTACCGAATATGTAGGTACTTTGGCAATTAAAAGCGGTCAGTATGCGGCGATAGAGACATCCCCGATCGGAGCGGGCGGGCGAGTTGTTGCTACTCAGCAGCGATCGCACGCGCCGTACCTACTTACGCGGCTCGTTATCGAAAATAGTTATTCGCAATTTAAACAAAAGCCATAGTATGCATTTGTTGAAACTTTTGTGTGGTAGCAGAGTTTATTATTACGAATATACAAGTGCAAATTTATAAACTTAAATTCAATATGTCGCTTATCATAAAGAAAAAATACAATTACTCGTGCAGCCATATACTTAGTTGTTAGAACTTTTGTTGTAAGGTATAACTAATCTCTTTAAGTATATAAGAAATGATTTGAAAAACTTAAATATTTTTTTGAATGAGTTACGGGACATTTTTGGATTTCTATTGTTCCATAGTACCTATCTGTTAGCATTTTCACTAATATATCCTTTAGATAGTACTTACAAAGAACCCGTATACTGTTTTAATTTAAATTTTCTAATATTTGTATAACACGAAATAATAAGAAATACCTACTTAATACCTATTGCATCACTCTAAACTGTTAGCATTTTTGTAAATAGCAATGAATTTACGAAACTTATCCACTCAGCGAAAATTAAAAACTTTAGAATTATCGAAGGTTTTATGTGAAAAATATTGTATCCCTACTGGACTATCAATAGACGTAGAGTGCTTATGTTACAGAGCGATGTCAAGAAGTATTGGCATCAATACGAAATGGTACCTAGTTTGACAGATAAACATAACTTTAGTTGACATTTCAAGTTTGGATGATGTTTATATTTCGGAAATTCTTTTCTATAGTTGATGATGATAGATTGGGATTTCGCTGAAATAACCCATGTCTGGCTATGTATTAATACACATTTAGTAGTAACTGTAGATCCGATAGTATTTTCTTAGAATCGTGACGACTTTGGCGGACAGATCTTTGGCGCCCACTAGACGCTAGATCACTAATAATATCGTACCGACATCTTTAAATAGATGAACATTTGTCACGGTACGAGGCGCCAACTGGCAACAGCTAATGTAAACTCGTTTAATTAGAGCGGACACTCAAACTGTCCTATGTTTAAGCCAGTTTAATGGTTCTAAGAAAACCTTTGTCCTTTACATTTAAAAAAGGATGTTTTACTAAACGCACTGACACTCTTTATGCAAGTTTTATATGGCCTCGACAACATAAACCCACGTAATTTTCTGCGGGTTTCAGTTCCTCCTGTTATCTTGTCGCACTGTTATAATAACTAACACATCCCGCGCGATTACCGCTCGAAGCTCCTATTATGGTGGCGCAGAAAAAAATCCCGAACGATACACATAATTGTGACCACAAAAACTATACTTAGAAATCAGCAATTCTTCTAGGAACCTGTCCATATGTAAGACTGTATACGTTACTGTACCTCGAACGGACGGGGAGTTCAACAAAAACTATTTATTAGCCGAGTTAGTCATCCATGCGATCCGACCTTAGAGCTAAATGTCAACTTGTGACGCCACAAGTAACCCTTGAGTTGATTCCCAACGGAATTAGTGGCAAACGTGGGGCGGGAGTTAATGTGAACTGCCCATTCAGTTATTCCGTGTGTTCACGTAAATGTTAACGTCCATTCAGGCCCACGCGTTAATAAATAATTGTGAGCGAGTGTATGCTCTCAGAATGATGATAAGTGAGCCCGTTTGTTGGAAGCTACCGGTAGGACGTGGATACAATAGCACCGGGGAGCGATAACTCCTCTAAAGGCGAAGACCGATCTTGTGAACGTTGTACATGGAAGGCAAATATTAAGAAATCTTGTTTGCTTGTGTTGGTCATCGATTACTTGACAGTTTCTAACAAAACAGATTTGGTACTCTTAGTGACGGTGTGAGGTATTAGCAAATATCTACCTAGGCATGATTTTAATATTTCTTAGAAGTCTGAATCTCGGGGATATGGTATGGATTAATCGCCTTACATTATTTTGATGCGTATACAATTGTGTTTCTAATTTACTCATCACGTTCAATTTTATAGTAAATTCAAAATTATTTCATAATTTCTGTAAAGCTCACGACACGAATGACCGCACGTACACCCAAAGTATCGGTATCACAAAGGCTTGTTTTTTCCATTGCCTAACATACCTAATACAAATTATTTGATTCACAGAATAATGGTCGCACAAAAAACATTGAATTCATAGAAATTTGTTGTGTTCCGCATTCTTCTTAAGTACAGTAAGAGATTTAAGGCCCAATTTGAATTTACGGACAAATCACATGGAGCCACGGAGGTAGAGATGCATACATGCATGCGTTCACTGGAAGCATGCACATTGTTAGTCGGAAACGCACAACAAAGTAGAATGATGAGAAGCGCGGATTCCGTTAAACTGTAAGGCGATCGATACCACACGACGCGCGCTAAATAAATGTTTGGGAAGACATTTTATTGCTGTCTTTGTAACCTCGCGGTTGCTTGCTGTAACGGGGTGAGCAGATAGTCAGGGCTACAGCAGGACGGTTAGTTGCGCTAAACAAGTCGCAGATGCAACGTGCAGTCTTTATAAGAATATTTAACTTTAGGGAAATGAAGGAGCCATTTTAAATTAATCGTTTCTACTTATTATCTTAAAAATAAAAGTCTGCACGTAGAAAATTCATTAGTAGCAAGAAGTGGTTCTTAAAATAAAATTTCCATAAAACATGTCTGGCACCTCAGTATTACTATTAATAATACCTTGGTTCTACTTCACTTCGGCTGTAACAATCAACTGATAAATACAACATAATGACGGCCACAACGCCCACAGCCGTCTATCAAGCTGTCACTACTTTACAGCTATTGCAATCTCTAAGACGATAAATTACACGTATTCACACGTCCAAGCGCAATCTAAACAGCGACTAGTGCTCAGCTACCTCGCGATGGTATCATCTCTCAGTAAGGAAAAAACATCTGATACATACTCAATTAACAGGCTTTTTTAGCATTGGAAAAACGCATCCAAATTCCAAGTAAGTCCGGAGCATATAAATCTCACTATAAGATTAAGAGGTACTTGGAAAGTCCCATAAGAAGAACTGAAAAATAAATGCGGATCACGATCGAAAAAAGTAATAGAATGAATCAAATGATGAGTCAGATATAATACAAAAAGTTTTATGAATCAAAAGTTTATCTCGTACAATCAGCGACAAAATTACAGATAAGATTGCTGCTACAACCCACGCTGGGACAATGTCTTCTCGTCTGTACGCGATAAAAGCTGCATTCACAGTCATTTACGATGTTCTTAGCTCTTATGCAAGACCGTACGCCTTTCAAATAACAATGTGCTCTTAGTATGCATGACTTTTAGAATTATTCTTTAGCACACATAAGGGGTTTTGTCCGTTTTGTTTGTCAATACATGACAATGTAGGAAGCAGTTGTACGACTTGATTAGGGAGCTTAGTGCTGTGCCAGGTCATTTTTCAGGTTTTTTGCTAGTCAAGTAGATGGTTTGCGTCACTGTTAAGTTTACGGTTATTCCCCTCACTAGAAATATGTACTACTAGCTTTTGCCCGCGAATTCGTCCGCGCATATCACGTTTTTTTCCCGTTCTAGCTACATGCTCAATTTCAGCTTTCTACTACGAGCAGTTTAGGCTGTGCGTTGTCTGTCAGTCACTCAGTCCCCAGTAACTGAAGAATGTTATTTGTGTATATTAATTGATATTATATTCGCCGCTATAGTTTTGACTCAGTAGTTACTCACTGAGTATATTTGGCTGCAGCTACAGTGAGTATTTCCTAGAGGGTTTCGATCCAACATGTTGACTATTTACTTATGCAAGTACAGGCAAAGTAACTTGTTTGAGATCTATGTATGTGTACGTGTGTGCTCTACTGAATTCAACTCATATTTACTTCAGTTTATGCTAATTCAGATTTACATTTCCATTGTGGCGAGATATATATGAACAAGCAAACAGGTTTGTTTACCAGTAAATACACACAAAAGTTCCGATTTCAAGCAAAATCGAAATACGTATATGTTGCCGTCATAAATCGCCAATGTTTACATTCGCAAAAAACCGTATGTTCATTCACAATGTGGTCTGTTTACACATGCGCAGACGCTATTTTGCGTTTATATTTAACTAGTCAGCGGAATCTCGAGGGTATTCAAGGTTCCGGAACAGAAACGCGCATAACCTGCCGACGTCATTAAAAAATGAGGAAAAAAATATAGTAAACAACAATGCAGGAACCACGTGGAGACGCTCACAATGGGTGCTGATACCATTATCGTGGCGTTATCATGCGCTATAATGGCCTTTCTTAGAAGCGAAATAGCCGGGCGTACAATTATCGCTGCTTCTGTGAAACGTCAGTCTGTGCATGTAATTATGTGGGGGTACCGACGACCAAGGTTTCGTTGTTTTACTTACAAAAATTGAAACTATTATAGATAGATCAGAAAACAATAGATTACTCGGAAGCAAGGGTATCGCGAGGCCGGGACGTCGGCGTCGGGAGTGAAGCTTGTTTTATAACAAGATAGATTTAGCTCTAATAATGTATTATTACGTTATGATTGGATGTTACCCAAAACCATGGCGGCCTTATTATCCGCAATCTCGTTAAAATTTGTTGGAACGCTGATACTATACATATATCAACAAAAACACAAAAAATCAACAACCAAATTTAGAGACTATTCTCCATAAAACTAGATGTAAGTAAACAGTTTCGTGGATTACCTAATACTCATCTCTTTAGAAGTCTAGACTATGTCTCAAGGTTTCATTTAGAAGAAAATCTAGAGAGAGACCCACACATCGTATTGGTCGTAAACGCCCAATCGCCCATCTGTAAATCCAAGTTCAAATTACAGCTAGCGCCCAAGTGTCTATGGTCAGACATAAACAACAAATGTTTTCTGTCAACGACGACGGCACGGCAGTCTGTATTATAGCTTACATTCGAATTTGTGATGAAATTATTCCAATTCTCTCCAATTTCTCCAATTCTCTGACAGTAATCTTATGATAAGTAACTAGTTACGCCCCGCGGTTTCACCCGCGTGGTCCCCGTTCCCTTGGAAATACAGGGATAAAATATAGCCTATGTTACTCGCTGATAATGTAGCTTTCTATTGGTGAAAAAAATGGTTAAAACCGGTCCAGTACTTTCGGAGCTTATTCAAAAGTCATTTATTCAGACTAGGCTAGACTAGACTTTTTGAATGTCAAATTTTACATAAAGACAGTCCCCCAAAACGCCCACCCGTCACTATTCGGTACAAACAAACAAAAAGTCTTTATAGTATTAATAAAGAAAAATATTTGCTTACAAAATTTAGTTCAGATTAATTAGTTGGGTGTCTAGACAAGCCAGCTCAGTAAGACTATCAAAACAATAATTCTTGGCCTAACATCTCAAATTGAACTATTTCACAAGTTAATTCTGAGGCAAAAATAACATTTTTAAACATCTTATCAAGTACTGACAAGAGCAAGCTTCTTAGACAAATCAGGATTTAGATGAAGTTGACGTGTAAGTCGCGTTATCCATACTACTATTATAAAGAGGAAAGAATTGTTTGTTTGTTTGTATTGAATAGGCTCCGAAACTGCTGGACCGATTTCAAAAATTCTTTCACCATTAGAAAGCTACATTCACCCTGAGTAACATAGGCTATATTTTATTCCCATATTCCCACGGGAACGGGAACTACACGGGTAAAACCGCGGCGCGCTGCTAGTAAAAAATAAAAACAAATGGTATAATATATGTGTATGTGGTATTAATTGTGCGCAAAGGAAAGGTAATTAAGCTGTTCATTATGAAAAACTTAAGTACATTATACGATCTCAAATGAAACCTTCATACTCGCGCCAGTAGATAGGTACCTGAGCCAGATCCTCGCTTAACAAAATGAGATCAGTAATATACCTTTCGTTTTAATTACAATCCTCTCATTATCGCAGCGTTTTCTCGTTCATTGTACGCATCGAATGGGCGCGTCGTAAAATTTTAATTGCTCATCATTGGCTGACATTACTATTTCTCCGAACCGTAAGATTTACGCGTTAATTCTTATTTTTTTATACGTGTACAGGCACGACCATAAATATGAACACACTTATCAAAATTCATTTTCTTCTAAAGAATTGATTGTAATACTAATATTTTCGAACTCAGCTATTGATCTATTGGAGTTATAGACTCTAATATCTTATGATGTTCACTCAAAAATGCAGTCGAGAAAGTTGCTTTTACTTTTTGTCAAATGGTAATGTCAGGCACATACTTTTGTTTGTGAGTGTACACGATCACTTTACATCTCAATACTACATTCCACGATTACTGAGAACACTAGTGTAAATGGAAACGTACAATAAATGTTTGTAGCTAATTATAAATTTTATTTTATTCCCTTTGTAAATCATCTGTTTGATGTTTCTTATATTCGCAATGTTGATAGATATGAATTCTAGTTTGCAACACCAAGTGCTTATCTCAAAGTTCTCGACATATCATTACTGTATTATTTATTGCGGGGTCATCTATTTTGAAGATAAACTTGTTATTGTATTTATAAAGATGAAATTCATAGAATTTGGAAAATTCAATAGATTGGTTTGTTTATTTTGCGACAGTGAGATAAGTTAACCTTTGACAATAGTTTATGCAAATCTTCGTTTGATCTCATTAATACCTACTTCAGGGAAAATCATTCATAATATTTTTGTTACATCAGCTGTCAAGCAGCTTAGATGCCAGATAAGGCAGCCATGTACCGTATGGTGCATTTATTAACATAGATTAAAACAGCCTGCCTGTATACGAGTAAGTCCGGGGCTCAGAAGGCCCCGGCTGACAAGCCAGAATACGAAATTATTCCACAGCAGCAGATTTTCCACCACCCCTAGTACAATGCAGTAGAGTGCTCGAGGCATTCGTCTTTATTCGCCCATCGTACACGTTGCATAAAGTTATTAATAGATACACATTTTCCCAGCTGTTGTACGTAAAAGCTTTGTGTTTACTCACTGCACTATACAGTGAGAGAACTTCGTCGTTGCGCAGATAGCACTTTACGGTTATTTACTGTGTTATAACAATTTCACGAGACTGACAAAGAAGAGTTGAGGTTTGAATTTAAGTTGACCACAGAGCTCTGGTTAAACTGTGGGTCCCAACTTTTATTCGCAGATAAATGGCAGTATTTACCTACACGTAATTAAATGAGACGCCCGAAAGATAGAAAACTAATCTTATTACGTGCAGACCCAGGAACCGGGTTGTGGAGGTCAGATAGGCCGTCCCTCCATGTAGAATACTGGTATTCAACCAGTTAGACTGGATAACCCCAACATAGTTGGAAAAAGCAAAGGTAGATGATGTGTTTTACGGTGGGACACATGATCTGCCTAGACTTTTAAGATAGGTAAGACTCTTACCTTCTGTGGTGTGGACTCGGAAGCCGAGCGGAGCTTGGCGCGGCCAGCCCCGCCCGCCTGGCGGATGGCGGCCATGAGGTTGGAGTGCGCGTCGCCTGCCGGCGCGGGCGCAGGGTCAGGCGTCGACGACGCAGCCTTCACCTCTCTGTTGACAAGAGATAAGGATATTTTTATAACATTTGTTTATTAGTTTAACCTCGGTGACGCCACGCAAAAATTAACAACAACAAAGCATAAATTACTCCAACTTTTTTGCGCGATGGGTACTAGTGAAACTAACTAAGAAACTCGACAACAAAGTAATACACTACAATCAACAGCGGAAGACAATTTGTCTTCACGCTAAATTTTTTCAACACCGATGATAGAACGTGGGAAATAACATCGTCTATAATTTTAAAAAATACGTATACTTAATACTAAGGATTCTCATCGCGAAATCCTCGCATTTCGCATAAATAATTAAATTAAACATCTAATAATCCTTGTGTGTTTCTCGGTAAAACATAATATAATTAATTATACCTACCTACATCAACATGGCTACAGAGTCACGATATTAATTTAAGATAGGTTCACACCTGCGTTCATATAGCATGACTTGCCGATTCCTTCCCCTATCTCAAACAAAATCTGGTGTAAAATTAAAGGCAGATGTGTCCTAAGCATTCAAGTAAAATTTTGTGGGCTGTGAGTGTGAAGCCCCCGTGAGTAATAACTTGGTACTTAGAACACGGATAACAAAAAGTATCCATTATGTAAATGAGATGACAAATACAAAGGGCATCTTTGCCAGACTAGTTTCTGTCAGACTGCTCGAAGTATAAACAAAATGAAAGTCTAGTCGAATTAATAAAAGATTCAGGCGTTGAGATAAGAGTAAAAATCACGTAGGTTTATTAAGCGAGGACATACCGTTATCCTCCAGTTAAACTATTTGTTTAAATTCAGTGAATTGTAAATTTACTGAACTATGGATCGAAACCTCAACTCTCGTTATTAAATTCGCTTCCTTTGAATATATCTCAATGGGAATATATAACCAAACTATTCATATAGAGATATTTAATATTGAATCCTGTAACTTTCAACGTTATTGACTTGACATATCACTTAAAAGCTAGCTCAAAGTCGATCTTACACAAGGGACAAACGTGACGAAGGCACATGCCCACACATTTATATATCTGTATACATAAACGTACAACAAAACAAGTTTGAGCGAGTGTGTCACTACATGTTACCCTGTGTGTGTTACTTTTATACTGCATTAAATTAATTCTGACCTTTGCAGGGGCGAGTATCGATTCGGCTAGCTCATACGGTCTAGACGTCTCTAGGGTAGTTTCTGACGGCATTATGTCATCGTAATTAAATACTACGTTTTAGAAACTAAAGGGTTATTGGAGCGACATCTGAAGCTTCTGCTTGAAGAGTCTTAATTAAAATTGTTGAACATTTTGGGGCTTTGATCGTAAAATACGTTGTATTAGATATTTAAACATGCAGAGATAGTATATAGGTACATGTCTGTTCGAGTAACAAGTTGCTTACAAGGGCTTAAGGGATTTGGTACAAGGAAAATTATGTAAGCGCAGAATGAGATCCATAAAAGAACTTTTTTCTTATATAGGACGAGGACACCGCACTGCGTCATCACGATGATACGGCCTATTATAAGACAGATACTAGACTGAATAGAGAAATTGCCACACCAACGCTATGGATGCCAAAGAAAACTTTTTATGTGTTTCCACTAAACACGAATTAAAGTAACAAATGCTCTGAAGACGTCTGAAATAGAATTAATTCCTATCTGTTCAACGTCGTTACCCCAGACATAAAAGCACGAAAATATACTATTTGGACTACGAAAGAAAACGCCCCTCCGCATTTTTTATAGAAAATAAGAACGAAAAATATAAAGCGGTTTAGCTTAACTGCGTGGGATATACATAGGTACTCCCTATTATAAAGATCGATAGATTTGTTATGTTCGAAAGGCCTTCGTTCGATAGTGTTTAGTTATTCAGTGATGCAAGTGGCATTAAGGTTAGAACCAGCACAAAAGCTCTAGCGAGAGTTATGCTACCGTTTTCGATAATATTGAGAATTATGTACTGTGTAATTTAGCTAGTTTAGCAATATTTCAAAGAGGACCTGTCGACTATATCACAGTCCGTTTGGATGCGTAAGTGCTATCTAGCTGCACTATGTTTGTTGATCAAATTACTGGTACTCTGATAGAGTAGTGAGCACAAAGGCCCGATGCTTTCAACATATTTATTGGCTTGAGCTTCATTTGTTTCTGGTTGGTTTGAGGCCAGAGTGGCAATTCCCGTAGGTATTATTTTTAGGGGAAAGTTCGCATCGCAATCTGTTAAAAACACATCTAATTTATGTACATTTTGGCAAGTTTTTCATTGTCGGTGATATGATACTTATCACGGATTGAATTTGTACGTTTTTTAAGAAAGAAAACTAGTTTATTCCGACTAAAAAGACAAACGTAATTGAACGAGAACATACAACAAATGAGAGGACGGAACAGATATTATTTATTTGGGAAAAACAAACAATTATCAATGACGAATCTACAAACCTCATCTATTTGATATTGAGTTCAGCCTCGTATAAAGTCAAAGACCGCTTCTAAACTAAGAACTCATTGGGCTCAACAAATACAATAAATTATTGCTGAGCATGACTCAACACTCGCCGCCAACAAGATGAAATTGCTGCTAGGGTCGAAATACCAATTGATCATAATGGTTGGCTAACTAAAACAAAAAAAAGACCACTTGCAAGACTTTTTAGAGTACCAATAAGTAAGTAGTGATGTTTATATACCAGTTTTTGTTGGAGAACAAATCGAACCAATAAATAATCGGAAATTATCGATCAGAGTATGATAACCTCACTACTGATTGCGGTGATAAAGTGGCGAGCTATTGACCTGCAGCGGACGTAACAAATTTATCTGTTTACAATATGATTTGAAAATGACCACGCTACTTGTGTCGGTAGCAACGGACTCTTAATTCGCGTTGAAGGCTGTGCCTGTCACCCGCATGTTGCTGATATACGGATAATTCGGTCTGTTGCTGGGAAGCACTCAGCGGGTCATTCTGCACTATTTTTTTATTTGATACACTAGAATATATATTTTAATTTTTACACTACAATGTTGAAATTGTAGTACTTAACGTTTCGTTACTTGCTATTCTACAATTTCTCGAAATAACACATCTCAAATTTTGATGCGTAAAAAAGTGTTCCAAAAGTTCAGTTGACAATAGATTGTAAAATAGAGAGTTTACAAACTCTCAAGATATTTTATAATCTTACGGAGTATCTATGCCATTTTCCAGTGATAATAAGTTTATCAGAAATTCAGAAGGCTACATAAGCATTTTGCTTACTAAGTGACAAACAAGAACCTGCCAGCCACCCAGACACATTAGACGCATCGAAGAAAACCGTCCATGAAATTGAACTCAGCATTTATATTAATATTGCAGGTTGACAAGTGGACACAAGCAACCGGCCTCGACTGATTAAAACAGTGCATGTATGTGCAGCCTTATGAAAAACTGATCAGGCGCTAGGAATTATACAGCTGACAAACAAAAAATAGGATTTAAAACCGTGAGCTCATCACACGACAGACCTCAAGACATAATTATCTCACCAAGTATAATATAATTGGAGTTAACAACGTAAGTATAAAATCCTCTACTTACGACTAATATTCACAGCGTAACTTCAAAGAACTTATAATAATAGCAAAAAATAACCGTGCTTAGCTCCCAACGCTTGTATACCGAGACATGTAGGCAATTTATTATCCCCATTTACAGCTGAAGAAAAATATGAATACACGTATGGCGTAATTGCAACCATTCCGAGACAAATACGTGACATTGCAACATCGGAATGGGAACGTTAAAAAGCTTCACACTCAATCCTACTACCCTAGCTATATGTTCCCTCCCATATTCATTTTCTTATCGCCTGCCGTTGAGCAATTATAAACCTTAGTGCATTCCCCCAACCGCCAAATTGGCGGAGTTTCGGTACGATTGTGCCTCAGTGAGGACGAAACCAAACATTCCAGTCTGGCTATCATTCCAAGTAACTTGATGAGATCAAATTCGCAAAAAGTGTATAAAGTTATTTAGATACTTGATTTTTTTATTCTGGCTTTAATAAAATGTTGTTATTAACATAATTATTAAATAATCATCATCAATAACAAATGTCAATGTACTTTAAGTATACCTCTGCCTAGCCTTCGGGGAACACAGGCGTGATATTGTTCATGGCTGATGTTTATTAAATGAACATAATAATTTAATTAATGACACGTTTGTCGTACGATAAAAGGAAGCGGCGTTTATCGTCCATTACCGTTTTACTAATTATAGAACCCAACCAAAACATGAATGTTAAAATGGGAGCCAAGTTTAATGTTAATAATATGCGTGATTGTCGAGTTCAGCGACAAAAGAATTGCGAACTTAACTAAATTTGGCACCCATTTAGAAATGGGTGTCAAGTTCCTCCGAGATCCAGAATTAAGATAAAATTAAGCCTCACTTGTCTAGTTTTTACCAGCAAATCAAATCATCATGTATGAAATTTTGGATTCTAGACAAGCTAAGTGGCTTTAACTTAAAATGCCAAATTTCATGTGTAGGTAGGTTAAATAGGTTTCGAGTTGTGAAGGGGTCAAAAGTAGCTCGAAATGGTTCGTAAACACACGGCTGCTGCGTCGCGTCGCACGGTGGGCTGAAAATCGGCTTTCATAGACTTAGGGATTTCAATTTGCAAGTGCTTGTTTTTATGTCGGATATCGCTTCTATTAGTCATTACTATGTACAAAAATGACACCCGAGTTAATTCTGCCCAAAAACGAAGGAAATATAATTTTTTTACGAAAAATTTGTATGAAGCTAGTATGAAAAATCGAATTATCTCCTAAACGGCATGTTTAACCGTAATATCCTTGGAGGTGGTCATAGTGCTAATTATTTATGATTTTTTGGTTGGCGATCGGACGAAAAATTTAATGCCGTTTTTTTTTAAAAAATCGTCAAAATATTTTTATTTATTTTTACATGTAAAACGATCCCTTTTAGTGTCCAAGTTAAAAAGTTCGATATGTTATTAACCCAAATATTAAGAACACACGAATCAAGAAAAATGAAATAAAAAAACTGCTGTTTTTGACACATTTATATTATTTAAATAAAAAAAGATTATCAAATTATTATTAAAGTAACATATAAAGTTATATTATATACAAAATAATTTAATTTAAGGAATTAACACTACGCATTTGTAAAATAAAGTAAAATAAATAAAAAATATCATTAAATATTACAAAAAAACCCAAACACACTCAAATACAAATTTACAAATATGTACATATATATTTTTTTTTACAAATTTTCCTTATCACTCTCGTTGTCAGACTCCAATTCTGAGTCAGCGTCCATATTGGATATATCCAAAAACTCGAACTCAGTTTCCTGAAATTGAATTAAGTCGAGAGTTTCAGCAAAAAAGCTCTGCTTTTTCTTGGCATCTAACTAAGGCCTTTGTGCACTTAGCAAAGGATCCGAAGAAAAAACAAGCATATTTAAAATGTCTTGATTAGAAGGCTTTGAAGGATTCTTGTAACCGTGATATCAAGTAAAGCTTGAAGTGTAATCCTAGCCGATGAATCAGTAACTGTCACTGATTGCTTCGGAGGGTAGCAATCAAGCTTAGTTTGTTGCACTTTATAGTAAGATGGATAAATATCCTTAGCACCTTCCCGAATGGCAGCCTCACGCAACGTAATATATTGCCACTTTGAGAGTTTTAGCGAAAGAAGCAATCCAAGTGCCTTTTCTGGCGTAAATATGGTTGTTTTCGCTGGTTTCTTAAGCGTTTCATTTAATTTAGCGGCTACTTCAGGATTTTTCATCATGTATTCGATGATAGAGGCGATATCTCCATGCCCTTCTTCTTTTAAACGTGCTGCAGCTGCATATGCCAATTCACTGGAATCTTCGCCTGTGTGTTCATCAGATCTTCTCTTTTTTTGTTTACTTCCCAGATCTTCGAATGGTTTACGGGATCTTTTCGTCATTGTTCCAATGGACGTTGATGTCGACGGTTCTGGAGAGACTGAGGGCGCTCTTGGTGCCTTATCAACACTTGGTTCTTGATTAACTAAAGTTTGCACAAAACTCGGCCAATCAATATTTGCTCCCAACCAATTCTCGTACTTTCTCCTGAAATTATCAAGGAATCGGTTGGATTTCTGCCACCTTTTTAAAGCGGCTCGCGTAAATCTCCGACAAAATTCTTTGAGAACAACACGATCTTCGTCAGACAGGCAATCGCCTATGCGGGATACAACTGCACTGAACAATACTTCATGATCAAATGAAGTACTCTCACTTCGTAGAAGAACAAACAAGTCTAAATGGTTGATTAAACTTTCCATTCTAACAATAATATTTTATAGCCGCTGATTTAGTGATAAATGATAAATGATAAATGATATTTATTTTGTAAGTAGGTTGTAAATAACACTTTTACACGTCAATATTTTTGGTCGTTATAAACTAGATGAGGCCGGTGTTTCCTAGCTGACTACCCTGAGAAGAAACACCGAAACAAACTCAGAGGTCAAGGTCTCTTTTAAAGTCCATACAATTGTACTGGTCAAATCATATGAGAACCATGTAGGTTGGTGTCTGAAGTGGTCTTTTGAGGAAAGTACCACACAGATTTGAGTTGACCTGTCCAGACAGTGCAAGCATTTGTCAGTTACCGAGTAGCTCAAACTTAGAACTTTAAGGAGCTCGTCGATTTGACGATCAATACTAAAGTAAGGACATTTGGGTAGGCCACATAAAGAACTCAAACCGCCAGACTAACAAGAAATGAACCCCTAACATAGCGATCTACATGGTCCTCACATTCACAATACGTTATATGAGGACCATGTCAGTGTCTGAAGTGGTCTTTTGAGGAAAGAACCACGCAGATTTGAGTGGACCTGTCCATTCATTGCAAGCCTTGGTCAGTAGTCGAGTAGCTCAACTTAGAACCAATAAGGAGCTCAACGACTCGACGAACAATGCCAATGAAAGGACATTTGGGTAGGCCACAAAAAAACTCAAACAGCCAGACAACGCTAAAAAAAAAAAAAAGGGAAAAAAAAAATAGTTGAAGAGGAAAAAGCAATAATAACCCATATAGTCCTCATATTCACAATAGTAAATAAATTAAAAAATATAATACTTTACAAAGTAAGCATTCATGTCAAAATAAGAAATTGTAATAAAATAAAAAGAATACTTTAAAAAGTAAACATTCATGTCAAAAGTAAACTAAACGAAAATTAAAACATGTCAAAGTGTAAAAATATAAAAGAAAAACACAGAAACAAAACAACAACATAAAACATTGGGCCATGTACACAACTGAAGCAGCTCAATCCCAAGCCTTCTTGTCCTCCAGATAGTCTTTAACTGTGTAAAAAGCTTTCTGGCATAGCTTACGTTTTATAAATACTTTGAATTTATTTATGCTTAGTTCTTGAATGCGGCCAGGAAGTTTATTATAAAAATGTATACATTGGCATCGAAAGGAACCACCTATTTTCTTGAGCCTGGTTTTAGGAACAACAAAATTGTGTTTGTTCCTAGTATTTATGCTATGGATATCACTGTATTTTTTAAACAGATTAATATTTTTATGTGCGTACAAGAGATTCTCATAGATATACTGAGAGGGCACAGTCATTATATTAATCTCTTTAAATTTTTCTCTGAGTGAGTGTCTGGGATTTAATTTATAAATCGCACGAATAGCCCTTTTTTGTAAAACAAATATTGTCTGCATATCGGCGGCATTTCCCCACAACAGAATTCCATATGACATCACGCTATGAAAGTAACTAAAGTACACTAAACGGGCCGTTTCTAAATCAGTTAAGCCACGAATTTTCCTAACGGCAAATGCTGCAGAACTGAGTTTTTTTGACAGTTTATCTATATGGGGGCCCCACTGAAGCTTCGCATCCAAAGTGATGCCTAAGAACACTGTGGTATCTTCGGGTTTCAACTCTTCACCCTTTATTGTTAGAACAGTATTCACTTGTCTTACATGAGGTAAAGTAAACTTTATGCATTTCGTCTTCTTCTCGTTAAGTAGAAGATTATTAACATTAAACCAGTTAACTACAGTCGCAAGGGCACTATTTATATTGTCAGTAACCATCTGCTGACGTTTTAGTTTGAACAAAAGCGACGTGTCGTCTGCAAACAACACTATATCATATTTATCTTTTATGAGGTACGGCAAGTCATTAATATATATCAGAAACAGGAAGGGACCTAAAATTGAGCCTTGGGGGACCCCCATCCTGACTACCGATCCAGGAGACCTTTTACCATTGACATCAACTCTCTGAATCCTACCACTCAAGTATGAAGTAAGAAGATCCAGAGAGGCGTCCCGGATTCCGTAATAGTGCAATTTCCTGATTAACGTCTCATGGAGAACGCAATCGAACGCCTTGGACAAATCGCAAAAAATGCCCAAAGCATCGCATTTGTCCTCCCATGCATTGTAAATGTGTCCTAGAAGTTCAACACCGGCATCGGTTGTTGAACGACCCCTCGTAAAACCAAACTGTTTGTTATGTAAAAATTTATGTTTATTAAAATAATTTTGCATTTGATTTAAAATAAGTTTCTCAAAAATTTTACTAAAAGTAGGTAGCACTGATATTGGTCTATAATTGGAAGGGTCTGATGTACTCCCCGATTTAAATAACGGAATTATTTTACTATATTTCATTAGATCAGGAAACTCACCACGGTCTATACAATTATTAAAAATAACAGCTAAAGTAGAGGCTACAATGTGTATAATGGACTTAGCAAGGTCGACAGAATTACCCCATAGATCGGCAGTCTTTTTAACATTCAATGAGTTAAACGTTTTTACGATATCATTAGAAGTGACATGTTGGAATTTGAATTCGGCATCACAAACTGGAACGTTTTCTTTAAGTAATGCTTCTGCAGCCCTAGGTGATGAATCTAGAAACTTAGTTGTCGATACGGGAATCTCTGCAAAGAAATCTTCAAAAGCCGCGGCGACTTGCGAATCTAATTTAATTATATTGTCATTAATAGCAAGGCTATAATCACTACTTCGATTGCAAGACCTTCCCGTTTCGCTATTAATAATATCCCAAGTCATTTTTATCACATTACTACTATTTTTAATTTTTGCACTCAAGTACCTAGACTTGGCTATATAACAAACCTTTTTAAATAGTTTAGTATAATTCTTAACATATAAATTAAACTCTACAGTATTAATATAAGTTCTTTCTTCGTACAGCTCATAAAGCCGTTCTCTACTTTTATAAATACCAATGGTGGCCCAGTCACTGAAGGAAGTGTTACTGTTAACCGAAATGGTTTTGGGAACAAATGTTGTATCAAACTCTGCACAATACATTTTGAAAAAATCATTGTAACATTGATTAGGGTCACCATTAGTTGACAGAGTTGGCATTTTATTTAAAAGTTTAGTTTTAAATATTTCTAAGCGAAATTTTGATTTTGGGTTAACAGTGATATCCTTTTTTGTTTTGGTTTTATTTATATTTGGTATAGAAATAAATTGTCCACAGTGATCTGAATCTATTAAATTAATCATCTTTGTATGGGTAGGTACAACATCTGTATAGATATTATCTAGGCAAGTGGCACTAGTGGGAGTTATTCTAGTAGGCTCCATGAATAGGTTTGCAAGATTGTATGACTGAAACAGACTTGTAATTTTCGTACTTAAACTAGAATTTTCTAACAAATTAACATTAAAGTCACCACAGACAATGATAGACTTGCTTGAATTACAAATTTTGTGCAAAACTTCATCCATTACTGTTTCAAAACTATCATACAATCCTGAAGGTGGTCTGTACACACTTAATATAATATACTGCTCCAATTCAATACAGGCTATTTCAATAATCCGCTCAACAGAGAGGCTCACTATATCCTTACGGTCTTTAAACTTAAGATGATTATTTATTAAAATTAATGAGCCACCATGTATAGCATTTTCTCTGCTGAACGAGCTACCAACCTGGTGATTGCTATAATTAAACTGAAACTGATGGCTTTTAAGCCAATGTTCCGTTAAACAGAGAATATCAATATTGTTAAAATTAAGGAATAATTCAACTAGTGTTAGCAGTTACACAGTTGTGAACAAATTAAATTATAAAACAAAACTTTAGCCCTTTTATTGCAAAACGCCAATAATTATTTAACTACCCTCATTAGTTATCTCCTCATTAGCTAATGAAAATCTATAATTGTCACTAACTATTCTTAGAACTCATAGCACTGCTAATTAACAAATTAGCTTACTTATCAAGAAATGTTGAATGTAATCCATAGTTGGCATTGTCGTGAGATATTGAAAATCATTAAATCACCTATTAAGACTCATTAGAAGACCTAATCAGTGTAGTTACTTAATTACTTCTTTTTGGACTCATTAGAAGAGTAAACAATTGGTCATTTGGTTGTATGAAAAGTTTTAAAACTCATTTTGTGTTGATAATTATCTAGCTCAAACATAGTTGTCTACGTGTGGGTGTACTATAAACCTCTGCCAACTCCTTCGAAAATATAGGAGTGATGCTACTTTATGTTATGTGTCGTTAAAAGTCCGTGTTCTTCAACATAAACACCAAAAGGAATCGTTTCATACGTAAAAACAAATAAAAATATTTTGACGATTTTAAAAAAAAAACGGCATTAAATTTTTCGTCCGATCGCCAACCAAAAAATCACAAATAATTAGCACTATGACCACCTCCAAGGATATTACGGTTAAACATGCCGTTTAGGAGATAATTCGATTTTTCATACTAGCTTCATACAAATTTTTCGTAAAAAAATTATATTTCCTTCGTTTTTGGGCAGAATTAACTCGGGTGTCATTTTTGTACATAGTAATGACTAATAGAAGCGATATCCGACATAAAAACAAGCACTTGCAAATTGAAATCCCTAAGTCTATGAAAGCCGATTTTCAGCCCACCGTGCGTCGTTAGTTCCTTTTTCTTTTAACTTGGCTGGACACGCTACCGAGTGTCTAGATAATATCGAGCGCTCTATTAAAAGACGGAAAGATAATATTTAACCAGAGCGACTATCCATTAGTTATTTTATTAAGTGAGAACTAGTACCTCTTTTTTATCAAAACAGGCAAAAGCACGAAAAATAATAGAGCCAATTATATGGTCTTTACATGACCACTTATCGTTTAGAATTTAACGATATATTTTCCTCTTAGTTATATACAGATATTAGCGAGAATAAACATTCATATTGAGTTGGAAAATCAAACAATTTTAGAGGACATTCTAAGTTTTGAAATTACAATAATAAAAAATAAAACATAAATTTGATATAACTTTAAGTTTTCGCTGTTCTACATGAAATTTAAACTTTGTCTGTCTCTCACATACACTTTCGTAGAATACAACTTGCACAGAATAGAACAGGCCATTCCAGTAATAGTATTTCGTGGTACATAATGTAACTACACATACCTTGTATGTACATAGTTCTATGTATGTAACACGGAGCGAGATGACTCCGAACAAAACCCGCATAATTATGTTGGCAAGGTCTTTAGTTACAGACCATGAACAATTACTCAACTTACTAAATTACTTTCAGATGAGATGGTTCAACAAACAAAGGAAACAAGCTAAAAACTTTCAGAAGAAACAAAGGAAGGAGCTAACTGATCAGCGAATCACTGAACAATCTATCTATACATCGACTAAAAGAAGATGAATAGATAATTTATTGGACTCTAAATACAGAGTGAAATCAATTGAAAAGCCGGTATCAAAAGCACTCAAAAGGGCTTTGACATAATTATAAGAAAAGCAATGTGTACATGCAAATTACCCTACAAATTATAATAAACGGCAATATCAGAACACGGTGCATGATTGCAACCTGTCAAACTCTATGCAACGAGTAATAGACTTTGCATAAATTTGATCCGACATTATCCGGGCCCTATCTATAATTAATCATATAATTTTAGCTCAAGGCTCCACGTGAAAGGTTGAATAGTAAATATTAAGGAAACAGGCCGTTTTAATCCTAAAATATTGACAACAAGATTGAGTTTAATGGATAAATCTGTTCAAATTGCGTTTTGAAACGAGCAGGCGAAGTTACACTTACGTAAGATATACCTACTTTAGTGGATTACACGCAAACCTCTATTCTTCTAATTGCATATTATCGCGAACACGCAACCTCGTATCAATGGATGCTACTACATGAATAATATGCTTGGAAATTCTATTAATAAATAGAGTATGCGTCGGGTTTGCGTCACGTTTTGATATTAGTTTCGCGAGAAAAGGGAATAGCCCAACCACTTACTTACATTGATCTTAGAGTTCCTAAGAACATAGTATTGCTTAATTATTCATTGGCCATAGAGGTATTAAATGATACACTACTAAGGTTTAGACAATGCTCCTAGAAACTAAGACTCATCATTCGGCAAGAACCATTCACCAAACGATTTTCAAGAACGAATTATTATTTTTTCTTCTACTATTACTAAGAAATCTGAAAATGGTCTTCATTGACGTAAAGCAACATAAATACAATAAGTATAATATTTATCAATACAAAACTCTATCAATATCAATAATTCATAATGTATTGTCGGTGACAAAACAGTATTACGAGAACTTTAAAACATTATTACCAGTTCTTATTATGATAATCGACCTATTTCCGAGAAGAGATGCTGAAGCATATCTACACGAGTAGATCGTCCGGTCATGACATTGGAAACGTCAATGTCAAGTAAGAGAATTGTCAGTCACATGTCAGATGAAAAACGGCTACGTAAGGGCAACGAACTGACAAGATTCACCTATTAATGATAGAAGGCCCGTGTCATGACGTAACCAGGGAATCCCGCCTCTTATTATGAAACTTTGGTCACGTGGGTCATTCAAACCTTATGCTTTGGCGATCCTCCAGTTGTTGTTTATGGTCGGCGCTGATGATAATAGGTTCGCGAAATCCTTTAGTCTATGAATAACAAAGTCGAGAGCCGTAAGTTCGGCGAAGTCGCACGTGGTCACTGCAGTAGGTACCTTAAGTGTTAACGCGTGATATTATGTCTGTTTACAATAAACATAAAAGATCTTGCTCAATTCGTTCACCGTCCAATACGATAAATGCGAAAGTAAGTTTGTTTGTTATGCTCGCTGAACCGAATTTGATGAATTTGGACAAATAAATAAATGGCGCCCAGAATATGGTTATAGACTACTAAAAAGTTAGTGTACCTATAAAACTGCCATCAAAATTACTGCAGTAAAATGTTACACCTTAACAAGTTAGCCAAAACATATTTTTACAGCACAATACCAATCCATGCACGCGATAATTTAATTAGAGCGTGCGCATGTTTATTTGTGCACGATAATGATTCGGGATCCGGTAGTAAAGCTTATTATGAGTTACGGGTTAAACAGTACAATGGATTGTATGAAATAGGACCACTTTATTTGAACAACTACTACACGAATTTTTGGAATTTACGCAGTACAAACTGGCAGTTGGGATTTTTGCCGTAATATTACGTAAAAGTTTTCTGAGAATGATTTACGAGGCGTAAAATGTCATAAAACAAAATATGTTCTGGACTAAACATTCAATATTTTCCAGCTGAATTGGCAGTTTGATGTTGCTTTCATAGTTTTTCATTATCATGGGTAGAATACTTAGAATTTACCCAAAAAACAGCTAGTTAATCGGGTTTCATCTTCAGTCAACGCCAATTGATATTTTTAACCAATTTTAAATGTAATATAGTTAAGTAAACGAAAAAATAATAAATAATAATTTAATATTATTAATTAATATAGTTAAATAAACGAAAAAATAATTAATAATAATTTAATATTATTAATTTAATATAAGTGTATATTGCAACTTAACCACAATATTTATTAGCAACTAGCTTCTGCCCGCGACTTCGTCGGCGTGGAATAGTTACTAACCCAGTAACCCCCCGATTCTTTGTGATATTGATTCGTTGGTGGGAGGCGCCCGACGTGACGGCACAGTGGTGGCATGCGCGTGAGCTGCGCGCGGTACTGGACAGTACTTGGACATTGCAAAATTACTTTATTTTTCTAAAATAAAAGTATCCTAAGTTACTCCTTATTAGATCAGCTACCTTCCAATAAAAATTACATCAAAATCGGTACAGCCATTTCAGAGATTAGCCAGAAAAAAACAGACAGAAAGACAGACAAAAATTGTAAAAAATGTTACTTTGGTGTATGTACCGTATATACTAATATATGCATGTAGTAAAAAGCGGTTATTACAAACAGACGCTCCAATTGTATTTATATGTATAGATAACGATGAAAGTGTTTAAGTCACTATTAGATACTATTTAGAATGCATGCGACGAACACCATCCATCAGTATTCGATAGCTCGATGATAGAACACTTTTCCTAATCGATCATGCCGAGATGACAGGAGCCGAGTACATATGGCCATGTGCTCTAAAAACCCATTACACAAATAAATATATTCTATGTTGCCGATACGCAGCCATTTATAAATGCGAAGCCAACAGAATTAATTTACATTTATTGAAGAGTAATCACATATAAGTCGACCAAAGGGAGATATTGGATCGATACTGAGTTTATTATGAGGCTCTCATTTTATTATATTCGGGAAAAGATTTTAATTAACCATAAACTTTTTACTTTTTCACCGGTTTGGCTATAATGGCTTTCTCTCGGCTGCGAAAATGTATTTTTCAAACCGTGGAATACTAAATAACCAGCGTATTAAGCCCGATTTGTATAAATTACTGTTATATTTTATCTCCGGGTTAATTGTGAATTCAGAAGTAAATAATTATATATATTAATAGAGGTAATAACTATAATAATTATATAATAATACTAGCTTCTGCCCGCGACTTCATCCGCGTGGAATATTTACTACCCCCTTGTTTTTAAACACTTCATTTAGTGCTCCGCTGCTATTGGTCTTAGCGTGATTATATACACTTTTATAGCCTTCCTCGATAAATGGGCTATCTAAGACTGAAATAATTTATCAAATCTTATTAGTATTTACTACTAATCAGACTACTATAAACAAACTCTTCAGCTTTATATATACATAAACATAATATTAGTGTAGATATAATTAATAAGACAAAGCTTTCAAAAAGTTTACAACACAGACTACGTACATATATGGGGGCTATTCTCAGCTCAGAGGTTCAATTCTAATTGAATATTGCACGCACATACGAGACGAGACATTCGTAGTACACTTTCCACCTGCGAGGATAGAAAGCGACCAATTGAAGTTCTCAAGTTCATAAGAAATCTATAAATAGACTGCAGTACTTTGTAGCTGTAGATCGAATGTATTTAAGTGAACTCAACATTACAGTTGAATCCGCTTATAATGACATCGAAGGGAAGTGAAAAATATATCATACTAAACGGAAGTCATAAAAAGCGTCATCTTAGGAATTACACAAAATCCCATCTTTGTTAGTTATATCGTGTAATAATGAGAAACACAAAAAAAAATGTTGATAGACAACAACAAAACAACACAAACAAATACAAATGTAGATAGAAGATCAATCAAAACAAATTACAAGTCATGTCCCTCACTCTAACCAAACATAATTTCTGAAAAATACGTCATAATAAGCGACATGTATACATATGTACATGACATAATAAACGAAGTCATTATATCCGTACTTTTTTTAAATAATTTAATATGAAAACCAAAATTAGCTCTGTTTTACTTCATACAATATAAGCGGCGTCATAATAAACGAATTTCACTGTAGTTCTTCTTTTAAAGGTTTTGTATCCGAAGGGGTACCTTTACCAACGGAACCCTATTACTAAAACTCCTCTATCTGTCTTTCTGTCAGCAAGCTATATCTCACGTATCGTAATAGGTTGGAAATTAAAATTTTCATTGAGTGTATTTCAATACATTATGATAATCAGGGTTTAGAATATCGAAGCCAGAGTAAGTATCCCAGAATTATACTGAATTTTAATTAAAGGGTAAAAATATGTGTGATATCTATTTTTCGTTATAATTTTTATTTAAAAAACACCGGGAAAGAAAGTAAATATCATAATAATGAATACTTGGAATTTGAAAAAGCGTGGAACGTATCAGGTTACGCATTTTAAGTTAATATAGACGCAACACGTTAAACGAGTGATTAAGTTCTCTGGCTAAATGAGACTGGACATTACGATTCGCATTCTGTAAAGGCAAAAGCCCTGTAAAAAGTGATTTACGAAATTCCGGTGCCCAACAAAAACTTTGTGATTTTTATCGCCTTTCTACTAAAGATTTAAAACCTGATTAAGTACTATGTGAGTTTCATGTGGTACTTCGGCGGACTTAATGCCAGAACGATACTCAACCTCAACTTTGGGTTAAAATGTCTTCATAATGGCCTCCCCTTTCTCCTTCCAAACCTCTGTGTTGTGCGATCTTTGACCAAGTTTGCCCCCCAAAAATGATCAGATCAGTAGCTATACAAAATTATAGTTACATGTCAATTTTACACACGTGACAGTGAAAATATCCTAAATTAGCTCATCCATCAACTTAATCGTTCTACTATGGCTGCAAAGTACACACAACTTAATACGCTTCATACATAAATGTAATATATAATGTAACATTAACCATTCAGTTATGGGCACGCCCTTATAGAGAAAGTCATTAGCATACCTAATGCAGAGACAATGCAGCCCGACAAGGACGTTTGCATAAATAATTTCAGCACGGACGATGATTTACACTCTTCTGCGGACCGTACATACCAATATGGCGACGATTTTTTGAATGTCAGGCTACTTGGAAGACGCATTAACGATATTCTGATAAGTAATAAAGACGAATTCGTAGTAGTAAAGACGCAAATTAGCACTCGAGAATGGTAATTACTTGGGACGTTTAAAAAGAAACCTTTATTGTAGAATTTGACCTTGACAAATGGCCCCTTGACAGACAGGTTTCAAAAGCTCTCTCACGGATAGCGTATCTTATTACCACCTCGCCTGTTTGAACTTACAGCAACAGAATTTTACAACTTCACAGGGTGGTAAGTTGGTAGAGCGCCTTTTATAACTACAGCCACAAATAGCCGATGAATGGAAAAAATAAACAACTTCATAATACGATCGCCCATGCTTCTATTTGCGGGGCTTTGTTTCCATCAAGAGCTTCTGTTAACAGGAACCGCATTTAAATTTAACGGTATTTAAAGCATCGCAAATGAATATCACTTTCAGAATACTCAGTTGTAATGGGAGTCTGTAATTTCGTGAGGATTTATCGGGATTTTAGGCGTAATCAATTGGGGAAAATCCTAGATAGAAAAAATATTAAGTCCGTCCGTTACATTTTCAAAAAATATTGGAGACGTATTTTTTGCCATTAAAAATCGATGTATGTAATTGATGTCAAAGCGCAATAAAGTTCTAGACTGTGCACTGGTAACGTCACATTTAAGTTAAAAGTGTTCTCAAATGTGACGTCACGTAAGTTATCAACGCGAAAGTCTAAAAATAAAAAAATACCTGCCCAATTTGTTTTTAAATTCTATATGACGGATTAATTAAAGCTTTTCAGGAGAGTACCCAATTATGTTGCGATCCCTTTGTTCAAGCCCGGTAACTTTCCGTAATTAACTATAATATAAATCAAATAATTTAATAATATTGCTATATTAAATTATTTGATGAGATCGCGATCAAAGCATTTAAACGATTTCCTGAGGCCTTTCATAAGTTTAACACAATACGAAGACAAGCTTCATGTAAAGGTCATACTGATCACCAACTTACAAAATCAATTTGTTGTCCATAAATGTATATTTCGCCAAGTTTAGATAGAAACGTTCTTTATTTGATTCACAAGAAGCCAACAACGCAAATCAGAATTCAAAAGTGTGTCATCCTAGATTAAACCAAATCTAATTCAGTTAGCTAGTAATCTGAATATAATTTGCTTGCAGATGTTGCCATATAATCTCCATTCGCATTACTCCTAATCCATTTTCTACGTCGAGTGACTCCATAAACTAGTCATCATTTTGTGGGCAACTATGGAGCGGAATTCGTTCGAAAGAGTCACCGCGGCCCTGGAACGCAAAGGGCACAAGAAGGAACACGGATGGGTTTTAGTCAGTAAGAGTCTGACTCTCCCTTCCGCGCTGCCCAGATCGGGAAAAGTCATTTGATGGTTTCCCATCCAGAAAAAAAGGTCAGTCACTATTCTCATTCTTAAAACCGAATATACTTTAGATCAGAGGGTTATTCCGCATTACAAGTTACATAATACACAATAATACAGCTAATTTCGTCTCTTTTAGTAACGAAAAGATATGTATTACTATCTATATGTATATCTATCTATACATACCTACAATAAAATTGTAGACTTGCCGTATCTGTACATTGAATATTTTTGCATCAAAATAAAAGAGAAACGTTACAAAAAAGACGGATTACAAAACTGCATTGTTTGTCTGTTTGTGGAAGCATCGCGCAAAAACCACTGATTGGATTGGACCACTTCTAGGTTTCAATCTAGGTATTTAAAAAAATGAAGTATAATCCTGAGTTTTTTTTAATGGACACACAATATCAAAAGATATTGAATTTTTAAGTTTAGTAAGAAACTTCTTAGAGTGCTAAGTGTCGCGCTGACTGAGTCCTGCACGCATCACGTAAACAGTACGAAACCAATGTAGATTTTCTACATAAGAAATTCGCGTAAATTTGCGTTCGAGTACAGCTGAGTTTTTGTCTCGTTGCAATCAGTTCACTACTATTTACTATACTAGCAGTGCCCCGCGGTTTCACCCGTGTAGTTCCCGTTCCCGTGGGAATACGGGGTTAAAATATAGTCTATGTTACTTGCTAATAATATAGTTATAGCTTAATAGCTTTACATTGGTGAAAAAATGGTTCAAATCGGTCCAGTAGATCCACAGCTTATTCGGTACAAATAAACAAAAAAATATTTCCTCTTTATATTTTTTTTTTACAGTACATTACCGCGGACTTGGTGGTCTGCGCCTTTTTTTACAGGTTAAACTTGTTTAGATTTTTTTTTTTTCATTACATACAGTATGTGCTTCCACATAGCACTTTTCCTTAATCTACGCATAAATAAAAGCATTTCGTAGCTTATTCTCTATGTGAGTCCATCATAATTTTTTTTTTGTTTTTCTTTGTTTTTTTTTTTTTTTGTTTTTTTTTTATTTTGTTTTGTGTTTTTTTTAAGTTTCTTTTATTTTTTTTATTTTCAGGCTTTTTGTTCTAAATTACTTATTTCTATATTAGTTAAAATACGGATGTTTTGACACACTTAAAACGAATGGATATACATAAAGGGGTGATGCATGGCAGTTTGAACCGGCCAACCTCGACCTTGCGGGAACGTGAGTATGACAGACTCACTCTGCCATGCAGCTTTACATATAGTAGTATATTTAAAATTATGGAGAATGCAGAATTTGGGTGGAGTTTATTATTGGGGACAGGGATTATTTTAGGTGGGCCTAATGACCAGGGACTTCGCTAGTTTGAGAAGTGCTTCTACGACAACTGCGTCTCGATGCTGCATGGCCGTCTTCAGATTGTAGTCGACGACCTTTTTAGTCGGCGCATCCATCGCTCTCCGTGCAAAGCGGCCCGTGGCGTCATCGGCGTCGTCGGAGTAGTAGACGCAGCTGACTGTGTGTCTCGACACCGCCACTACCGCGTGAGAGACGCTGTCGTGAATTTGGAGCCTCCTGGACTTGGTGTTGATGATGATAACGCTGTCGTAGGTCAACCCCTGAGCCTCGTGAATGGTTAGTGTGCGCGACCCTTCGCCAGATCCGAATCCCTGGCTTACAAGAGAAGCTTTCTCCTCTTGTGTATGCACCAAGAAAAGGGTGTTCTGGGCTGTTTTCGGTATTTGCGCACCGGTGTAACCTTGCACTTTCAGGGAGTGGACCCGCGACAGCGTCGTCTTGGAGGAGTATATACCGGAGTATATCTCACTCAGTGCGAATGCTACATCCATCGGGTTGCGATGTGTGCAGAGGAGTTCCTGGGTGATGCCAGCCACCATATATGGACGGGTATACCTTAACTCGAATAGGTTCTCTCTGTCCAAAAATGGTAGCTGGTTTATGTCTCCGATAAGGACAATCTCGCTTGCTCCAGACAACTTTACTGCCATGACTATGGCCCCAAAATGGTTCATAAGGGCCTCGTCTACCGTGAGGCGGTAGCATTTCTCTTGTTTTCTGAACCCGTTTACTAAGATTGAGGCCATAGTGCGCACCTTTGTCTTTACTCGGTCTCCTAAGCGGTGCGCAAGCTTCTCCCTGAGATCTTTGGCAGCTTCAGTTGTCGTGGTGGCCACAACGTCCTTTTCCTCGTCGAAGTGTTTCACCACCCAGGTTGTCTTGCCGCAACCCGGAACTCCATTTACCCACCTGATACTGGGTACCGCCCAATGCTCCTGGATGTCTGAAGTCCCCAGAATGGCCTGAGCCATTTCAAGGATCTTGTCATCCAGCATGATTTTGGTACACTTGGCGGTAATCAGTATCGGGTCGGTGTTCGGTGCTCTGAATAGGGTAGTTGACTAAAAAAATCGAATTAGTCCGTCAGATAGATTTCCAAAAAATATTGGACACGTATTTTTTCTTTTTTCACGTAAACAAAAAATGAAGCCGATACAGAGCGTTGAAAACTCGTGTGACGTCACTACTCGCTACAATTTTTAACGAGCCGTAACGTCACAAGCCCCCTGACTCTCTTTCTCTCCTGATCTTTGATGCTTTGTATCTTCGTCAGTTTTTATAGATTTGATAAAGGAAAAAATACGTGTCCAATATTTTTCTATAATCTAACTGACGGACTAAATATAATCATATATTTTTTACTCAGGAAACACCCCTATTTTATTTTGCCTGAGCGCTCCGTTTCCTCCTCGTCCAGGGTCACAAAGCCACTCTCCGCGCTGAAGGCTGCCATATACGACCCCGTCATTTCTCCTACGATGACTTGAGATTTGACATTGTCGTATACGGCCGCCTCGGCCTCCTCGAGCAGTACCCTTAGCAGTCCTTCAGTGTTTCTCTGGAAGGTCTGCAGGATCTTCTTGCATGTCATGAGATTAACCTCTCTGGTCGCTCTCACGATTGCTATGTACTCGAGGAAAGCGCTCTTCACATGGTCCGTAGTGCCCGAATTGGCTGCGAGGGTCGGCGGGATAACATGCCCTTTGTCGGCTCTTGTTGGTGTGGGCCTCTTTGGTGATCTTTATGATATTAGGGACATACAATGGTTCGTAAGATGTCTAGGTTCGGTCTCAATGGTTTTGAGTCTGAGTGTGTAAATCGTAGCAATGTCGGTCTTTACGTTTCTGGACTCTCCTAACTTTTATGTTCGAATAACTCGACAAAATCTTCTGTAAAAACTGATTAAATTAAGACCTAAGCCTAGGCGGACGATGTCACGGACACAGCTAGTCATAAATAAGATACCAGATATTACGAAAAATACAAGAATTAAGTGGATAGGTATAGTGATTTCATTAGAATTTTATAAGCTATCGAAATGGATTTTAAAGTCTTAGGTAATTTCTCGGAAGAATATCGATATAATCAAAATAAAGTGTTGTTTAAATAGGTAATCGATAGGATTAGTAGAGGAATCAGCGGTAACTACGCGCTAGATAGATAAAAATCGTAAACATAGATAACGAATCAGAAACACATTAGAAATGATATTTATCAGCTTTTTTATAAAGGCAGAAACAACATAGATTCGTTAATTTCCTAGCCATTAGCTAATAGGTTTTCGGAAACAACAATTTTATTAAACATGTAACAAAAATTTATTTTGAAAGTTGAATTCTTGGCTGTGTAAAATCGTGGGTTATTTGCCGTAGCAGAATTAAAACGCTTCAGATGTTTTTTGACTCATTTTCCTTGTCTGTTCATTGATAACTTTTGCAGATATGAGATGACCTTAGCTGCTCTGGTAGTAAAATAGTCATTGAATATGAATGGCTGGCTGTTGCTGCAGTGTCTGTGACGTAGTAGGTACGTCGAATATTTGTCCTGAATACTTCACAGATGTCTGTCGAAAACTTTTGAAGTGTGGGTCAGTTTTATCCATGTTTTCACTTTATTTGACATCGTGTCCTTTACGTAACCCTTTTTCTATTATCCTGTTCCAATCCGTCACGAAAACCTCCCACCGTCTGTGCTATTTCACCATTCACACTGACCAAGTGAAAGCGAGCAAACCGATTCACGTCCTCCACATCACAACATCTTATTTATACCTTAGAAAACTCTACGAACTGCACCTTATTTGATGCTCTATGACTGTTCACTTAGCGAAGGAAGGCGCTAGTTACTGGCAGTGAATGTAACAACGAGACATTTTATATGTTAACCGATTCAGTACTGTTCGGCTGCTACAATTGATAAATCCGTTTTATAGGCGGTAGAAGGCAATCTGCAAAACGTTTCGGCGTAGGTATATTACGCAGTTAAGATTTATACAGCGAATTTTGATGAGACTCAAACTATAAAGGGGAGAGGCTGGCTGGCGTGAGAGGTCCAGTGATACATATGTATATAAGAAGCTTCTAATATGGACTATGTAGACTCGCTCGTGCATACATAAGTGCTACTACATAAATGAATACGTTCGCTCGTACACACATAAAACCCTGTTTTATAGTTAAGTTACTGCGTGTTAGACAAAGTTTTACTTGCATCCAGTACAGAAAATACTTCAGCAATTTTATCAGAACAATCGATTCGCAATACCTCTCCGTTTAATAGGCACATCTAACTAAATCCTCGAGCACGATACCATTAAAAACTAATATTACAATCTTGATTCGACTGTTTTTTTGTTAATCCCATTACTGAGCAAAAGAATAAAACGCGAAATCAAAGTTAATTACTATAGTTCTAATTGTTTCAGCGTACCTTCGAGTTTACTGAGAAATGTGTAATATATACCGATGTTAAGAGAATTTATAATTAGCAGACTGCGAATACTGGGTTTAATAGAACTGGTAGGTAGTGTGGGTGTTTTGTTCGGCAAATATTTTGGTGCAAGATTTTCCGTTTGTAAACCGAGTCCAACAATATTACCGCTGTTATTTGCTGCATCCGACCTCAGTTGTGAGTTAAACAACACCGTTGTTTTCACTCGCTAAATTGTTTGTTTATTTGCTTCGTATGTTTGCGAAATATGGCCCTGTGGAGCATTCAATCCCGGGTTTTTTAAGAGAAATCCAGGGATCCCGGGATTAAATTAAAAAAAACAGGTAATTTCTTAGAATTTGTTAGTTAATATTGAACCAAGACATAGTTGATATACAAAATTTTGGGGCATGAACACAACTATTTAGTATTTCGAAAATACTAGCGCATAAATATCCAAGCATCCAATGTTTGACTTCCAAGCCTACTTCGTAGTTTATCGCCAACATACGCAGCGGCTAAAAATGCTCGGTTCTACACTGGTTGCAGAAATAGACAAAATATATTATATGTATGCTAATTATGAGTGATAGTCTCCATATTCAAACAGGCTCATTTCGCGTCTAATACTGTACTGTATTACCCCCATTCATTTCCTTCTCTTATTAATTGTTTGCTGTAACGTTTCCTTTCGTGTCAATCAGGGATGGGAGGTTTGTCGCCTTGGCTCATCATCTGTTTGTGATCCTATAAGTCTTCCTCTTCCGTGTCATCTGGTTTAACAATACATTTTATTTGCTTCCTAACTAAAGCCTATGTAAGAACTGGAAATAAGCCATTCTAAATCTTATAATAACCGATTTTCATCATTTTTACGTGGATTTTGTAAATAATTCAACACAACAGTATAGCCAGAATAAAAAATAGACCTGCTTGTGGCAATCACGAGATTAGCAAAGTACAGTCGCGATTATTGGCGTCAACGACGAACGGGATCGCGGGATCGTATTCTCTAATGACTCTGTTATTTTGTAATGTGTTATTGGATGACAGTTCGTCCTACTAACAAGAATAACATCTCGCGTTCCGTGCTTCGGTTGATCTCTTCTAATAGGATCATCATTATAGAAAACAGAAATCAATCTCTTTCTGACGGGCAGACATCTACAAGCTAAAGATACCAAATAAGCTCTTTTTTTTTTAAATATCGCAGCATGGTCATGATGTACGCTGGTAAAGAAACCTTTTGGCTTTGCACAGGTTTGTCTTGGTCAGCCATTTATTTCTATTTTGCTGTCTGATCTGTGTACATTCATCACGAGCAAATATTTTTCTTTCTTTCTTTCTCTAGTCGTCTAATGACTTAGTACCGTCAATAAGCTTCCCTTATTACTGCAGTACTTATTACTGAAAAAGCGACCAACTGAGCCGCATTAGGCTCAACCACGCGGAGCGATTACACCAAGATTTATTACCGCTAAAAAATAAGCCACACCATGTTGACCATATTCCATACAAGAGGCGCATTAGCGATTTCTATCAACCCGCCAAGAATGTTTTTCAAGCATTTTATCGCGACTGAAAATAACTTTAATGCACTCCATGCCTTGCTCGCGTTCTGGTAACAGGTAATTAAATGGCACGAAGTGAGAATTAGTTCAATACAACACTTCGGCCTCCTTCTATGAGATTAATTCGAGTAAAGTAAATAATAGCGTTTTTAAATTATTATCTCGCGGCGGGGGCGCACCCCGGGCCCACCCCACCAAATGGTGGGGTGGGGTAAACAACAAATGTGGAGTCCCGAAATCCCGAAACGGGGTCGCGGCAGAACACGACGTAGATGGCGGGACGACTTGGATGTCTTGCCTATTAAATGGCAAATAATAGAGAACAATGGAAGTTATGGAGAGAAGCCTTTGCATAGCAGTGGTTCAAACTACATAAAATAATATCATTTGCAAAAATAATTTTTAAAAGTTCTTATTGATAGACACAATAACTAACTTTCCTTTCACACCGTACAAATGATTTCAATATTAAAAAAATAAAAAATTATAACGAGAAACCATCTACTCGTTATTCTCCCAACAACGAATAACAGGAATCATACAAAATTCCTAGACCGGCCACATTACACCCACTAACCTGAACATAACAATACTAAACTCCATACACGGAATGCAACAGGACTCGCTGCAGTTAAAGAATCGTATTGCAACTTTCTATGAATGCGCTCATTTCGCTAATACCATAGCACAACACTATTCTTCGCGACTAGTTCACGATTGATGGGTGACTAGGCTTCGTAACAGCAAAAACTAACAATCTATTTATTTTCCCTTATAAGAGGATTTATCAGAAGTCTGAACAAAATTAATTGGTTCGACAGCGACGTAACTGAGTGACATTCGATTTCGCAGAGGTGTGCATTTCAAATACAATTCGCCGACACTTAATTGGGTTTCCTATCGGATCTGCCGTCCTAGTATCGCTAGAACTGTCAGTCCCAGTTTGTCAACTGTATCCAGATTAGCCGCTACTGCTGAATAATGCTCGTTTTCAGGTTCAATGTCGAATTGAAATGGATATAGGCAATTTAATCCGACACAATGTAAAGTTGTTTATGGCCATGTATTCTAAAAATATTCTCACGCTGCTGTTTCAGTGAAATAGCTTCATAGACTTTAAGCAGTTTTTGCCTTTTGATTGACGGTTTTCTTTAAAGGAGGAGCTAGCTATGAAAAAAAGCAGTTAATCCACTATTCGTCGCCGATAACCGCAGAAACATAAGAAAGTAAACATTAATACTATTTGTACAATACATCGTTCTGTGGAACATACGCCGTTTGTTTTCAAAACGACTGTTTCTGCTTATGAACACGGTACTGAGAAAGCCTTGTGGTTTGTAAATAATCCCCTTACTCTAGAATATTCGAAAGTCTACTGCTTCAATACTTCTACAGTAATTGGCGAAGACGCTATTCGCGTTTGTGTATTTAATTGAACGTAAATATTTATTCTTTTTCGCTTCAATAAGCGCGGAGTTTAATAATAACTCTATGGCAAATGATAGAGAAAATGTTTGTTTGTTTATAAATATGTAATTAAATAGCTAAAAAACCATTTACATAATTAGCAAAGCGAAACAAAATTTTATCTTCGATGTTAGTATGGCATAACAAAGTAGTAGAAACGATGTATACTCATAGATAAGAAATAAGATTAAAAAGAGTTTAACAACATTGTACACCCACCAGGCCACCAAATATCAGTTTTCATGATTATCCCATAAGCTATATTGCTAAACACGCGATAAGATTTTCTTAATCCCACCAATGAGGTACGCATGACGTATGAATAACAATAGAATAAAATATATGTTTAAAGTGATGAATGAACAGTTTGCACTAGGTATGTACTAAGCACACGAACGTGACTATTTACTATTTTCTGCGCCTAGTTTTCTAGCATTACTTCCTTATCTATGAATCAGTCTATCAAACTATGTATTTCTATTTAATAGGAAATTCTCACAAGTCCTTCAATTAAAAGAGACGCATCGTTAGAAGCACGACGTTAAAAACCTCAAGATAAATTACTTTTAGGTACCTACTTTGATTTATTTCATCATATTTCTAGCGTTTTCCTTCCTGTATGTGAGTCTAACAAGATCTGGCTGTATTTTGCAGATCTTTTATAACAGACCTTGCCTTTTAATTTCCTGTCTGTATGTTATGTTGTGAAGCAGAAAATAATTAAAATTTATTGAGACTCTTAAACCAAATGGAATATTGTTTTGTGTAGGTACATTTCCATTGCCAATAAACCGTTAACTAGCTCCCAACTAGGGCTAGGCTCGAGGGTTTGTTAAAAACCACCTCGCCTAAAGAAAATAAGAGTCCAAAGATACCCATCAATATTGATTAGCTCCACACGTTGCCACCTACAGAGTCCCTAATAGTAAACGATCCACCCACTAATCACCACATAGCCTTATACAATGCATCACCCAGCCAACCTAATTAGCAGATGTTGACTTTTTCTTTCACGATAATATATTATGCATGGAAAATATTTTTTAACTTAAGACGACTAATTAATTAGATTCATGAAGAACAATCTTAAATTAAAATCTTTAATTAAATACATACCATAGGCTGTTATTGATCAATGCAGATAATTCTGTTTTTCTTACCACACGCATTCTCATGAAAAAGCGGTCGACGACGGTTGGGAACACTCGGGAGTACTTCGGAGCATTCATTAAACCTAATCCTACGTAAAATAGTTTTTCTGTACGTGTTAATCAAGCTTCTTCTAATAGGTACCACTTTATCTCATTGGAGATGGCGACGGATACCCCTCGGCGCTTGCATTCATTAATTTGCACTACTATTAGTAGAACACTTTTAACAGGGCCTGTATCCCTGCCACATACATGATACTGGACACGTCTTGTCTTTAAACCAGAACCCGATCATCGCTGATCAGGTGATTTTTTATCCATTATCTGGTTCAGTTTCGAGTAAATATTGATGTAATTAAAACAATGCACGCGGACCTACTCTACTTGTCATGTGAGCTCACATCGCGTATACAACAAACATTTGTTTGATGAAGCTCTTTAAAACGCAGTAGAGCTTATCTATACAACTTTAGAGCTATTTAATATTCCATTGATGGAGTAAACAGGGGTCAAGTGACCCATAACTCTAATCCGGAGGTGGAAAACACAGCGATTTACATTGTTCTACGAAACTGTATCTATTATAACGCCTTTCTTTTGTAGCGGAGGTGCTTACGATTCATGTAATTCAATGCATCTACTGGGAACCGTGGGCCGGCGGCGAGCGCTGAAGTGGCGGCACACTTGCCGCGTACGGGGAACTATGGGAATCACTCCGGATTTATACTAAATTACGATTTTAATTTGAATATTCCCACATTAGTATCGTGAGAAGTATACATCAAGTGCTTTTAATTCTGTTAAAAGCCATTACGGATTCGAGGTATGCATTGCACTTTGCAGCGAGGTGTTACCGATCCTGAGATCGGCTGGATGATGGCTGACCGAAGATGCAATTAATGTTACTTTTCTCTGTTGCCGAGCAGACTAATTAACTAACCTGATCCCCTAAGTATGCTCGCGCGGCACTAAATAATAAATTACCAGATAAAATGCACAACATTCTTTTACGCAGTTTTAAGAATTCAAATACTTTTGTAACTTGTCTATACGTTTCCTGAAGCTGTATCCTCTAGGGTGGCTCACACGTAACCATTATCCGGTAATAAATGAATTAATTGAGTAATTGATGCCTATCTTATAGAAGCTCTGTCATAAATAGCTAAGGTAATTAGTGCCTGAGATGATGTATGCTCCAAACTAGTTTTTTAAGTCGCATCTATTATGAACCTTTAATTACACAAAATCCCATAGTCAATCAGTGGATACGTCCAGTGTTTTAGCATTAATGTTTAATGCATACAGCGGGTTTGACGGGCACCTTGCTAGAGTGGAATGAGTTTCATATTTATAATAACTTTAGAGCTATTTATCTAGGGTTGAAAAAAAATCTGTTTGCACCGCATATGGCGCGGGGAGAGACAAAAAATCAGGTAAAGATATATGATAAGGCTAATATGGGCCTTGATGGGTAAAAAATAAACACGTGTTGGAACTAAGGAATTCGGTACTGGTTTTTTTGTAATAAATTTCGCGAATGTTCTATGAATGCAGTAATAATGAGGGAGTAGAAAACAAGTTTCCGATGATAATTACATAATCAAACAATAGGAAAATGAATGATGGCGCAGAAAAGCGTATTATTATCGGTGAATAAATGCACAGTTTGACACAATGTCGACATGAATGCAGAATGTGATGGAACAACTTTAAACTGCTCCCAACCATTTGATCAAACTCTTATTAGTTGTTAAAAAGGAAACAGACAATGTAGTCGATTGAAATTGGGCGAGTATATTAAGTAATAAAGATCCGTCAAAATATTGAAGTGCCAAAACTCCCCGCAAAATATTTATATGCAAACAGTCCCAGGAAATACTCAAACAGTAGACAAGTGGCTTACGGCCGAACCCAATAACCTATCTATCACATACTGGAGATAGAAAAACAAATGAAACAACAGAAAACCTACATTGTTTCATTTGTTTTTCTATCTCCAGTATGTGATAGATAGGTTATTGGGTTCGGCCGTTAATGTCTTATCTTCTAAACACTCTAATATATTATTAATCTGTACTTATTAGTCAGCCATCCGAATCAATCTGCCATCAGACTGTTTGGCGAATCTATTAATTTCGTCATGTGATGGAAAAAAAAAATCTCACACAAATCACAACACAAAAAATCTTGTGCAAGGCTGCATTTGCTACTTGCTAAAGATTTCTATCACTTTCCAAGGAAACCAATTGGTTTGTCCTGTAAGTATACACGCGTATTTCATCGACAAACAAAATCAGACTTTACGTCATGAAAAACCATCTACATGATATGCTGATAAATTTTGTACTAATCCCAAACATCTCGTGGTTACCGAAGCACCTAAACCGACTGACAAAAAATATACGTATACATATTCATGTTTCTATTCCTGAAGAGTCCGCTCTTGGCCTCGCTCAAACTTGACAGTTAGCGATAGGGCGAGAGCGCCCAGAAGTCTGATCACTCTTGCTTTGTAGGCGTAGGTGGTAGAAAACTAAGATCAATACACTCACCGTTTGGTATCGACGGGTCGTGCGACGTCCACTGGTGGCGGTGGTGGTGGAGGCGGCGGCGGCGGTGGAGGGGGGAGCATCTGCACGGGCGGCGGCGGCGGCGCATCCGGTATGTCGGGCACTACCACTGACACAGGCACTTCTTTCTTAGCCAAGTCAACATCCGGCAGTTCTTTCAAGTCCGGGAGTTCCAACTCCGGTACAGCCATGACAGGTGCCACTGGTGATGTTACGACTGATGGGGCAATGGAACTGTCAATCGTGTTGGAGAACTGTACGTCTCCTGCTATGCCTGGCAGGTGCGGTAGGTCCAGCGGCATCTCTAGCTCCGGGACCTGTGGATTATTGATGGTGATAAGTGGAAGGATCTTTAGGGTTTCCTGAATAGGCTGCACTATAGAGCTTCTTATGATAAAATAAACTATTAAATAATACGTACCATGCCCATGCCGGGTGCGTACAGATATTCATCCGCATCTCGCTTCAGAACATCTCTATTGAGGATAGAGCTAGGCGCCGCTGCCAGGAGACTCTTGCTCTCGACCTTCGAGGTCACCACCGGCACGTATGCCGACGCCGGCCGCGTGGTCCCCAGATAAGGACTCTCATCAGTGTTAAAGATCAGCAGGTCGCCAACACTCGATAGCTTATCGATCACAGAGTTCAAATTGAAATCCTGTTTAGGCTTCGCATTTTTAGGTTCTGTCACTTTCACGTGATAGAAGTGAAGTTTCTCCTAAAACAGAATATACATATCACTATGTTGTGTTCATTTTATAAGACACAATGGTACAGTCAATGTTTATATCGTTAAGGAGCTAAATTGTGACAAATGGTTCTTTCAATCTATTCTGGTAAAGCTACTAACTATAGTCGCTTGTGGAGAATAAACTCTGCAAATGAGCATGTACTCGTACGTATATACAGAAATTTATGTATTAAGCGACAGTTTCAGGGAATTATAAAATTGTTTTTTTGATAAAAGAAGCTTCAGTTATCGTAGACACAACTCCTTGCAATCGACGTCAGAGTATGTATTTATATCATTTAAAAAATGGAAAATGAATGCGAGCACGTATTCCTGAACAAGGAGACAGGAGGAAAAGAAACGCGTTTGCAAGAGACCTTTAGTTCCCATGAAATACGACAACAATAACAAAGTTATGTTAGGTTAATAACGAACTTTGAGGGTAAAATAATGGACTGCTATGGGCTAATGTAGTCAGGACCGATCACATGATTGAAATGATCAAATTATCACTAACTTCAAAAATTAGTTTACAGTGCTCAGATTTTATCTTTGCTGTCGTGCATGTTGCAAGAAAATGATAACGAGTTCACACATTGTTTATACAAAATTAGCTTGCGAGTCAGTGTCATAACGTCAACTTAATTATCGACTCACCTGTAATTCCTTTTCGTTTGACTGCCCCTGAGTTTTCCCACTCAGAGTAACCTTCCTCGGCTTGTGTTGGTATCCAGCCGCATCGAAAGCTGATTGGTAATGTTCATGTGTTATTGACGCCGGGTACTTGGCACTCGAGAACACCTTGATCGCCTTTTGCATTCCAGTTAACTTCTCTACTTTAGATCTAGATAATTCTATTCTGTTATTAAGCTTCGTTGTCTTGTCCATGTTCTGCTTGATTCTTGTCGTCAGCCGCGCAAACACATCGTCTACAATGCCGTTGAGATTATCCAAAGTGTCCGCAATCTGCAGTATCGTCTCCTCAACGCTCAGATCACTTGGTACTAAATTAATTCTATATATACCCTCCATATTTAACCTCTTTTACGCGCGTATTTTAATTTCTGTAACAAACATCACGTGTTGTAACGCTTGTCGAGGTTCAACGATGATAAAGTAATGCGAATAATCAAATTCTTGTCCGAATGTCAAGGTTTCTACATTATTAAAGCTGCGGATGACATCTTACCTACTAAGCTTCTTAAAAATCACCTAAAATAAATTAATAAGGCACAAGAATTATCACTAGACAACACATCCACATTCTTGTGTGTAATTATATTATGTCCAATAATGTTATAGCACTTCGTAAAGCTCCTAAAGTTCATTATTTACATCTCAGTCACTAAGTCTATTTTATCAGTACTGTGTCACTTATTGTATTCTATATTAGGCTCAATTTTTCGACAAGTTCAACGTATGGGAGTCGGTGAGTAACGAATGAAGATTATCGTTCGCAGGGTCAGTGCTCCAAGAGAATCGGCAGTACGCGTCGGGCGACATGGTCGGGTCCAGGATCGCAGACTCTTCAAGCTGTCCGCCGGACAACATGTTGTTGAGGTGCTTGTTGATGACCGCGTCTCCAGGGCTCACGTAGCCACTCGATGCCGGCGGCTTCAGCGGCACAGCGCTGCGTACGGGTTGCTTAAAACTAGGCAGGGCGTCCAAAGACTGCAACTGAATGTAGCTGCTGTCGGCGCCGTTTTTAACTGGTTGTGGCAAGGTAGGCATAATCGGCAAGCTTTCAGAACCGAAAATTTTTGTTGGCGATGGTCCCAACTTGGGGAAGTTCATCATGGACTTCGCCTGAGCGTCTTCTGGCATCACGTAGCCCGAAGAGGCTGGCGGTTGACTTGGGACACTGGGCGGCGCTACTCCCGTCGTGAATATTGGCGGGGCCAATGCAGCCATAACGTAACTAGAGCTGGCCGGCTGAGCTGCGGGTTTTGCAATGGGACTTGTTTGGGGTGCGGGGGCAGACTGTACATAGCCGCTGACCGGGTTCACTACAGGTTGTTGTACATAACCACTAGGATTTTTCTTGAATGCTTTGTCACTAAAATAGGGGGAATTCTCTCTAGAATTATCTGTTTCGGAATTCGAGGAATCCTCATCCTGCGTCGCAGGATTTTCGTCGTCCCGCACGGGTTCAACTTCTAAGTGCAAGGACGAATCGGAGCCGTCATCCGAGGTGGAGGCTTGTCGCTCGACGGGGCCGCGCGACGTGTCCGACAGCGCGGTGCTGTCCGTGTGGTCACTGGAGCCGCAGTTGTTATCAGTGGTCTGTTTCGTTTCCGGAGTAGACACAGTAGTTCTACTGTTCGGTAGTAACAACATCTCATCTGATGATGGTTTATCATCCTTATTTGTGGGATTCCATCCTCCAAAAGCATATTTAGAAATATCTTTCTCGGGTATACCTAAGCCACTTGGTAAGACTGGTTTTATATCTTCCATTTTTCTATACTTTTTGTATAATTTGATGGAACCATACATCATGCCTATTATTGCACAAATAGCAAGAAGAATAAGAATCATGGCTAGACCATCTTTGCTTCTACAAGCTACCGAACTTGGGGGACTCCATGGACCAGGATACTCAAGAAGCCTTTTGTTATGTTCAGAAGGAAACTTTACTTCTGGTCTATCAGCTAACATACCATGGTAAGGGTCTTCATCAAAATTAACAGCTCTGATTTGATAGGTTTCACTTTCATCTACACCTTCACAATGAATTAAGTTAAAATACAAATTAGTTGTATTTAATATCTCTTCCTTATGAGAAGTGCTTTCGTCTTTTACTCTTCTTATTTGATAGAGATCCACAGTTCCCCCTGGCTTATCAGGACGTTCCCATATCAGGTAATCTGGATTATTTTTTACTGTAGGAGCTTTCAACATACTGGGGGGACCAATTCTGGTCCGGACAAAGATACCATTGTCAGGGCTGGGCTTAGAACAACTTCCAATACCTGCATTACAAGCCCTAACGGTTAATGTATAATTGTGAAAGCCCTCTAGCTTCGTCAGTTTGTACTCCATTCTTGTAGTATTCTTTTTCTTTTCATCTTTTTCATGCAGCTTTTCAACTATTTTTTTAACAGTCCACCACTCTGGATCTCCTTCTTTATTGTTTGAAATTTCATATGATCCTATTATACCATTTTTCTGTATTGGTGGATCCCATGAAATTATCAATGAGTCACTCTGTACATCAGAAATAATAACATTTCTTGGGCTTGTCGGTGTATCTTCAATAGTGGTGACGCCAGTGGAAGCATTTTCTATTGATTTCATGCCATAAGTAGTGTCCAGTGCCAGGAAAAACTGATACGTTGTGTAAGGTTTCAGATCAGTTATGTTTACTTCCATCTGTCTTGGGTTAGAAACATAATATGTAGATTTGTTCCCAAAAGTAGTGTCACACTCACTACTTGTGGCCAATACAGGGCAGTAATTTATTTGATATCCTTTTATAATACCTTCTTGTAGAGTACATGACATGGTCCAAGTAATTTTAACAAATGATTTTCCTGGAGCATCATGGTTCACTTTTACAGGAAACCCATACATTGGAATGCCATCTTTAGAAATGTCACAAGATGCCCATGTCATACCACTTGTTTTGGATCCATTATTTGCTGATATTGCAAACTGATATCTACCATCTCTTGGCAAATCAATGACGTGAGTGTTCTGGTTAGGATCCAAAACAGTGAAGTTCATGCGTCCAGTGCAAATCTGACTAGTATTGTGCTGACACCAGAACAGTGTGTAGTTGTCAATATGCTTGATGCCAACCCATGACAATTTGTATGTGCCATTTTCATAGGCTAATTTGGTAAAAGATGGTACATTTAGTGCTTCAGTATCTATTTTCGATGGAATGTAAAGATGACTGCTGTTAACAGATGAGCCAATTGCATTATTGGACCAAATGAACACATCAATGGCTTCAAAAGTTGTATCAGTCAATTCAACATAACTCAAGCTTTTGTTTTTATCAGGTAGCAATGTCTGTGGCTTAGAGCCTTTCATTGCTACCACTTTGTAGGTAAAGTTTGCACCAGCCTCCTCATATTCTTCAAGCTGTTGCCAATACACATATATGACTCTTTTATCCTCATAAACAGATTGAGCGAATGCTCCAGCAATAGTATCTGGTGGTCGCTGAGGCTTCTCACTCGCAGTAGTGAACAGTACATAAGAGAAATCAGACCAGAATTTATCTTCAGTGGCTAATTTTGATTTTATATATATACGAACCTCATACGACATGTGTGCATATGGTAGGTGTGTGAGCAAGTAGTTATAAGTCTTGTTCTTAGCTGGCAAGTTTGATGCATCAACACTACGGAAGTAAGCTGTATTATCAATTTTAGCAATTTGGTACTCTATCCTATGCACAATTGGGCATGGCAGAAAGTCAACTATATTGTTTGGGATTTTCCATTGAAGCAGCACACTGTGAGACTCATTACTCAACACTTTCAGCTGTTCTGGTGGATCAGGCTTCACAACAGAGAAATGGTCAATTGTAAAATTCTGTGTAATTTTGCCAAAATAATTTTCAGCTGTCAAAACAAAATGGTAATGATCTTCCATCTGTTTGTACCTCGGCTGGCTGGTGGAACTCCAGTGACACCATCTTAAATCTCCACTCCTGGTTGCATTACAAGGCGTAACTGGATTTCCATTTACCAAAAATGTTAATTGGTAGTATGTTACGCTAATATTGTTCAGTGGGCAATTCCAGGTGCAGTTAAGCACATCAAGGTTCTTGGACATGCATCCGAAGTCAGTAACTTTGGAGGGAGGCCCGTCCACCAGCACTCTGCTGGTGCAATGTTTGTTTGTCACTTTATTTTTACAATAGTAAGTGTTTACCTGTTTCTCCGGATTTAAAACATTTAACAGTCTCGTAGTCTCATTCACTTTTACAGATTCTAAGGCTTTTTTACCAAGATAAAACTCCAAGTTATCAGCGCTGTCTTTGTCAGCCATACAGAAGATCTCCAAAGGTTGCCCATAAGGAATTTTAATCATACCTTCAGGGTACACAGAGACTGAAATATCTACTCCTTGACACTTTGATATTATGCACGGCAAACTGATTAAACATTTGATTACAATACACCACATCCATAGTCCAAACGGCGGCCCCCTTCGGAACCCTTTGCACTTTCTTCGGGTATTTGTAAATATATTTTCCATAACTGCTGCGTTAATCTGTCACTCCATCACGAACTGGAGCAATGGTTTCAGCTAAACCGATCGCGGCGATAGGCACATTCCTTGTCTTTTTTTATATCGCGAGCTAAATGGCGCACCGAGAGTCCCAACACGATGACACACACTGACTGAGCACCGTCACTATACGCACACCTCATTTATTTATCAAACGCTTCTATTATCTCGGATCGAGTACTCGATAAAAGTTGTAAGCGCGAGACCGGGACTCGTTAAATTGTTCTGTATTGTAAATTTTGTAACGCCTGCAGTACTGTACTTACATAAAATAGAAGATAACTTTGGGAGTATTGAAATTCTCAGAAAAGCCAACTTCAGTTCAGTTCGTGCAGTTGCATCAATGATTGACAGCGATGTTGCAAGCTTTAAAACTTTAATTGCCCATTTAACAATGGGCAATTTAAATTGCCCATTGTTGAATGCCCAAGCTTGTATAAGACAAATTTGCAAAATATTTTAAACATAAGCTGGAACTAGACAATGGGGAATGATTTCGGGCAAAATCTAACTAATCCGCTAACTCATTTGCAAGCCTTTTCCAAGGAACAGTTACTTCGTAACATAAACATTTTTATTCTGATAATAAAGAGCTATTGGTTTAAATCTTGGGTGGAAAGCAACAAGAGGTAAAGAGCCAGATAAAGATGAAATCACAGGTTTCTAATAAATTAGTAGCAGCCCAGAATAAACAAGTGAATTAAAAAAAGCTAAAGTACTAATGAAAGAACCTTGCAATTATAGTTGGCAACATTTCGGTTGACAGTGAGTGAAGTTAGGAGCATACAGTCAAAAAAGGTTGAAAACAAATCAGTGTAAACTGAAAAATGTTGCCACTTTAATTGGATTCCCTAAAACCGTGGAAAAAACGAGATGGGAGATCACTATTCATGTGCAGTCGAATGAGCTGATATCGAGTTGAAATAACGTATATAATAGCCCTACGGTTCTTTGTTTCAAATGAACTAAAAATATCATGCTTGTATCCGAAAAAAAATTTAATGTATCCAAACTAATCAAACATGTGATTTTGACAAGTCTGACAGTTGTTCTGTACACGTTCCAAGACTTGATTAACTCTCTGACATCCCTATTAAACGACTCAGTGTTTTTTCTCCAAATATTAATTTGTTAAAACGTTTTAATAATGCTAATTACATTATAAGTGTTCGTGAATAAAAACTATCATTTTACGACGTACTAAATAAAGTAGCTAAATAAACTCAGTTTTGATATTAAAGGTTATACAAAAAATGCGATGCTTTCAGAACGAAACTTCAACCTTCACCTCACCAGTGTTGATAAAAATAATTTAGTTTATAAATTTCATTCATTTCAGATTTCAGTGTAATATTTAAAGAATCAATTATGTGAATGGCATATGATAAAATGGATGATAGTAACTTACACTCTTTGGGCTATACAACGAAAACAGCTCTCGTAAAACTGCGTGATGATATACGGAATGTTATAGAAGAGCATAGGAAGAAAAATCCAACCGGGTATGTTGTGTTTTTTCCATGATTTCTCTGGAATCAGGGGCATTCGATTGATGCCATTTAAGATAATGCTATAATGTATGTGTTATTATATTGGGCCACACCTTCCTGCCCCTAAGACGACCCACTGAACAAGAATTCGTTTTAATAGTCATAAAATGTTTCAGATTGGGGTTGGTGCGGAATATAATTTCGTTTTCATCAGAGAAAGTTCTGTTGTCAGGCGTCGCTTACACAATAACATTAGTATACATAGTTTGCTTGATATTGACATACCTTTTAGGCGAATCTGTACAAGCCCATGCCTATTTGCTATGGGAAGCATTTTTCTTAATTGTAATATTGTTAGTAAACTTCTTAGTGGCATTCAACGAAGAGTATTTATATAGAAATGAAATACCTCATAGAGTATTGAAAGTTTTGGGTGAGTGTACAAGTTATTTTATATGTATTTATTTAGTGATAAATGCAGTTGTGTTTATTGACATTAGTATATATTTCTATTGCTTTCTTTAAATAAAAATAGGGGCATTTTGTAACTAATCATTATAATAATTAGACAGTCACAACCTAATATTGTTTTCACATTGACTGTGAAAAAAATATAACCGCTATTGATGTTATGCTAGTACAATTATATAATATATTATGTTGTGTTATTGCATATATAGAATAAACACATTCAATTAATTCTACTTCAAGATTATTTGATGTCATTGGCACACTAGTCCAGGGGTGAATATACTCATTAAATTCAAAACACAACACAACCATACAAAAATACAATACTAACTTGTAAATAATGCGTAAGGTTATAAAATATTTTGAGAGTTTGTAAACTCTGGATAAATTGTCAACTGAACATTTGCAATACATTTTATGCATCATAATTTGATAGTCAATAATCTCTCTAAGTCATTTAGAGAAATTGTAGAATAGCAAGTAACAAAACATCAAGTATCAAAAGAACATAAAAATACTGGATACAGAACAATTAATATCATTTTAGGCTTTTCATTTGGAAAAATATTAGAATCTATTTATATAATAATTATATTAAGTATTATCATGTTATTCTTTGTGTTGTAAATTATAGAAACTTTGGATGAAGCCATAGAGAGTTCAAAATGGAAGGAGAACCATTATCCTCATTTGTGTGCCCCATATTCACCATGTGTGATCCTGCAGTGGACATATCGAGATTGTAAGAACCTTGCATTTTTTGTATTATCTGTACTAATATTAACAAGAGATAAGATTTGACTGTTTGTATGTTTGTAACAAATAGGCTTCGAAACTACTGCATCAATTTTAAATATTCTTTCCCCATTGCATAGATACATTATCAGGGAGTAACAGACTGACATAGATTCAAGTTTGTATGTAGTTTTCCAATACACAAAGTTTTAAGGAAATGGGCTTTACTTTTGAAGATCTCTGAATTGTTTTTGAAGAGTCTCACAATCAGCATATTTTTGATTCTAAATGAGAAGTACAAGACTAGCGTCAATCTGAAGGTGTTCTAATGAGTGATGTGACATATGGCTAGATAGAGGTTTTAAGTCTATAACAAATCAAGCATTATAAAGAGTTCTAAAAAACAGCACAAACATTTCAACATTGGTGGTGGAGTTTAGGATCGCGGTAGTGACCTTTTTTGTGTCGCCTTTTTTGTGTCGCCGTAAGGTTATACAATGATTGACTATAATAACACATTTGGCAGTGTCACAAGGCTGCAGTAATTTCCGGCCGTAATGCAATCTATGGTCCGGAGCTGGAATTGGGAAGTGGCCACCTCATTCTTCGAAAGGATTGGAAATTTAAACCTTTCATGGACCATTTTTTGGACCACATGTTGGGAACCACTGTACTAAAATTTGGTAAACTTTTAGAGATAATAGGGATGTTTCCTGAGGAATAAAAATATGATCCTATTTAGTCCGTCAGTTAGATTATCGAAAAATATTAGACACGTATTTATTGCTTTATGAAATCTCTAAAAATTGACGAAAATAAAAGGCTTTAAAGATCATGAGTCGTCAATCGTCGCACGAAGTGACGTCACATGAGTTTTCAACTCACTATATCGTCTTCGTTTTTTGTTTACGTGAAAAAATAAAAAATACGTGTCCTATATTTTTGGGAAATCTATCTTTCGGACTAATTGTATTTTTTTAGGCCACTATCCAATTGTTCAGTGCATTAACCATGTTTGTAATTTTATAATAAGTTAAGGTAGTCCTTAACAATTACGAAGGAGGTGTATTTCAGCAACCATAGTGAATCTGCCATGGGCACTGCTGGTGGAAGGAGACGTGATAGTACTGCGACCAGGCCAGGAGGTGCCTGGCCACTGCCGAGGGTTGCAGCCAGAGGACCCGGAGCAGTTCTTTGGACAGATCTTTCAGCCTACAACTCCGGTAATGTTAATGTTGCATTTCATGAGCATGTTTTCATTTAAACCTTCAATCAATTAAAGTTTCTTTTGCTATAACTATGCTATGTTTAACTACGTTTTATTTGCTTAAATAACATGGTTTTCATATATTGCTAAAATTGGTGATAATAAGTACGACACGAAAAGTAATCTTCTCGGTAATGTAATTTAGCTATTATTAGTTATTTTGCTGGTAGTACAAATGTCTTATGAAATAAACTGCACCCTTAAAAAAAATTATAAGTATTTACCTACGTTTATCCATGTGTAAATAGTAAGTAAGTAAATAAATATTGTATTCCAGCAAAAAGACAACTTCAGCACTCCCCGCATTCGAACACCACATCGTAACAAGGCCTATAGAATGTGCGAAACTCCCTATCTGAAGAACTTGAAGTTAGCCCTGGAACAGGCCACCATCAGGCCTGTGACGATCTTTGAGAAACAGAGGTACCTGGTAAGTATTTTTTGACAGACTGGATTTCGCTCCCGAAATCAGATCCAGGATTTTTTTTCCTGCAGATGGTTGGCATTGAGAGCAATTTTAAATGTTATAATAATAAATGTTTAATTTCTATTTTTCCCTGTAAACTTTTTAACGAAGACGAGTAGACGGTCGTAAGAACTTTTAGGTATTTTTTTACATGATAAATATACAGGGTTATTTGAAAAACACCAACAACCTCTTAAGAGGTCATTGTACCTACTCATCATTATGAACAACTTTTACTATGGGACCAAACCTGAAATCGCGAAAAAAAATCGGCTGTTCCCTACATTTATGTTCGTATAACTCATCAAAAAAAAAAAAGTTAGATCTAAGTGGCGTGCCATTGGAGAGGCCTATGTCAAGCAGTGGCCTGCAACAGGCTGTTGATGATGATGAACTCATCAAAATATAGGGAACAGAACAGCTGACTTGTTTTCGCGATTTCAGGTTTGTTCCCATAGTCAAAGTTGTTCATAATGATGAGTTGAGATTGACTATATGTAATGAATATGTAGTGATGGTGATAATCTGTGCCGACGGCACTTTAAAAATCTACCATTTACGGGGCGTACCTTTTCCTAGGCATTCATATTGAACCGATACTTTTAGTGTTGTTTTTCCTGTCATCATCTACCTAACCTTTTCCCAGCTATATTTGAGTCACCTCCCAGGCAAACCGGATTCAGCTGAATACCGTGGAGCGGCGGCCTACTAGACTGCCGCAACTCATTAACTGACTTGAACGGAGGAGTCTTCGTATGTTAAGATGGTCACCCATTCATATATCAATATCGGCAAGCGTTGCTTAACCTTGAAGGTCGATCCGTGCGGCTTTTATTGTTTAGTCAAGAGGTCCCCCCCCTCCCTTTAAGTTAAACTAATTATTTACGTTGCAGTGCACAGTAAAAATAATGGAAGGCATAGTGCTGCCCCTGGTCATATCGCTGGTGGTGATAGCAAGCTTCGTCCGTCACGTTTACAACCTACCAGGCGTGACGCACTGGACAGAGATCTACTTCCTACAGACCATTGCCGCCTCGCTGCCGTTGCTGCAGATTGTCTTCCCTATCGCCTGGGTCACTTTGAACTGCTATGGATTGGCTCGGTAAGTGTTCTTTGCTTGGTCACCGTGTAACTCTACATTTAAGGATAAGAATAGTGTAAGTAAGGATGAAAATTAAAAAAAAAAAACTTTTTACAAAAAAATACAACCGACTTCCACAAAAAATCAAAAAGTACAAAATAACTTTAATTCGGAACTCGGTGTTTGTGGTTCCTTTTTCGTTTTTTGAACACCGACTTCCGAATTAAAGTTATTTTGTACTTTTTTGATTTTTTGTGGAAGTCGGTTGTATTTTTTTGTAAAAAGTTTTTTTATTTTTCACTTTTTAGTGGTACCTACACCCCCTCCCCTCCCCCACCTAAACGAACCAATTACATTGGTGTAAAAAAATGAACTGCTCCAATGCAGAGTAAACTAAAAGGTCGTCAATGTAGACATTTTGTAGATATTTTTTTTAGATTTTTGTTGATTTTTCAAAAACCGCTTGTTCGTTTTCGATAAAATTTTCATGGGACCATTTGGGAAGTATACCCTTTCCAACAAAAAAAGAATTTTTCAAATCGGTTGGCAAGCGACGGAGTTATGCGCGAACAAACATAAAAAAATACAAACATCCGAATTGAGAACCTCCTCCTTTTTTAGAAGTCGGTTAAAAAAGAATTTGAATCATGTAAGGAATGCATGTAATGATTTTAAATAATATATAATGTGGAATGTTCCAAGAATTGAAAATCATCTCTCGTACCGATTTAGAACATTTGTCTTATTAAAAGCATATCAAAACCTACATTTCAACATGCCCCCAGTAGTATTGATGTTTTAAACTATTTGAGTACAAAAAACCTCTTTATTTACTTGCCTTATTCTAAGTTCAGATTTACAACAAAAGGCTTTCAGTTTAACCCAGATTTATTTTATGTCTACTCATATGATTAGTTTGAAAACTCGTTTATTCGTAACAGCATGTAAGAATTGAGTTTCGCATTCGTTTTGAATGTGTAATTTAATTTCCAGATTTAAACTCCTATCAGAAACTCGGCAAAAATACGTCCGTCCGAAGTCGTGTTCAATATCGGAAGAGGCGGGTGACCCCCTGATCCAAGCGATGAGCGAGTGCAACCTGCAGCCCGAGAGCCTCAAGTCGCTGGGCAGGACGTTCTTCGGCATCATGACTGGCAGCGAGGACATGGTCTGCAGGACTGCGAACATTGTGCACGTGCTGGGCTCGTTGTCGGTGAGTTTCAACCAAGCCGCGGCTTTGCTACCGAGGCCTTTTCCACGGGAACCGTGCATTTTGTCGAGGTAAAAGTAGCGCATGTCACTCTTAGGCTTATAAACTATCGGGCCTGCGGATGGCGAGCTATGGGTGGCTGGCCGTCCGATAGCAACCAGGCCCGAGTCGACGGCGCCGAGTGTTCCACGCGCAACGCAAAGAGCCGTCAGCAAAGAAGACGGGGCCCCATAGGGTCAGTGCCTGCTAGGGTTGCGGAATTTGTTCGAAAGAGTCACCGCAGTCGGAACGTAAAGAGCACAAGAAGGATCACGGGTGGGTTTTAGTCAGTAAGAGTCTGACACTCCCTTCCGGTCCGCCCAGAGTGGGAGAAGTCATTTGATGATTTCCTATCCAGAAAAAAAAGAAAAAAAAGGCTTATAAACTATAATTACTATAAGTATACATTACTTAATAAAAAATCAAGTCGATCTGTTGCTTCATTTCTGCGGTAAAGGAGAACAAAATAAACACAATTTCGCATTAATAAGACGCAAGCGACCCCGTGATTAGAACTTTTCGAGTAACTGGAATCGCAGCAGTTCAAAGAGTAGCAATAAAATGTAGTAACGATAAAAGTGAAGCAATCCTCGTTTTAAGAAAAGTAAAAAGAGATACATGGCGACTAAGCACACAATGTATAATCGCCTTCTTGATAATTCCAGACATCTATTTTCTGGCGTACCTATCATCAAATCGGTATTTTCATTTCCAAGATTATGGTATGGTAATTTAAAATCGGTATATATAAGATGTTCCGTTAACGCTCTTAACGACAACTTATCGTTCTTATATTATTCTTTCCCAGGCACTCAGCTGCGTAGACAAAAAAGGCATCCTATCGTGGCCGAACCCCACGGCAGAGAAGGTGTTCTTCCTGCGAAACTCCAGCCCGTCGTCACACAACTCCAGCAAGACTAGCCTGGTGGGGTCTATGGGGCACCAGAGCGACGAACAGATCGACACTCCCCTCGAGGGAACGAAGACTGCTGAACCTTCGACTATTGTTGAGGTTGGTGACAAACACATGTGCAGAAAAATGTAATATGAGTCTTTTAAATTATGTTTGAGGGAAACAAATAAAAATAAACAGAGCACAATGGGATACGCTAAATGGGCTCGCTGTTTTTGATATTTATGTGACGCAAATGAAAGTAAAAAAAAAATTAAATAATCTCTGATAAGTATGTTTTTGGGACCGACTTAGAGCTGGTTCACATTAGGTCGGACCGACAGTTTTACCGGGCCGACACACGTGTCGGATCCATATTGGCGTATATATTTCAATAGCGCCGTTCACATATGGGCGACCCTACCAAACTATCGGAGCCGACACTTTTACCGGACGTTCAGCCACCCGCTCATTCCCCGCTTTCGGCACTCGCGTGAGCAATTTCGTCGACGTGTATGCAGAGAAAACACGTTTAAATATATATGGCGAAATAAATACGAAACTTTTCGTCGTCCATCGTATACAAAAGTCAACTTTTGTGACGATCCGGGCAGTAAAACGACCGTACCGTCAGTAGTGTTCACATTAGGTCGGCTCGGCAGCGTCTAGTGTGAACAGCAACAACCGACAGTCGGTCGACAGTAAACTGTCGGTCCGACCTAATGTGAACTAGCTCTTATTGTTTCAACTGTATGCGTATTCTTCAGCATATCATAATATTTCTGATGAACGCTCTGGACATTCACTATCAACACGATTTGCTGTGATTATTCCACAATTTTTCGGAATGACTTCGAGAGACAAAAGCCTATCAAATTTCGACGCTTAAAAAAGTGTTCCAAATAATTAAATTCAGTAAACGTTATCGTTCAGTAAACGTATCGAGTTTACAAACTCTCCAGTCGTTTTATAAGCTTACGGATTTTCCAATCCCGTGATATATGTATATATAAATAACCATGTATTATCCAGGTGTTAGACCTAACACACGACCAGAACGCCCCTTTCTGCGTGGAATTCGATGACCAGCGCTGGAGACAGCACCTCGCGCGACTGAAGCCGCTCGGCTTGGCCGCGCTGCTCAACACGTGCGCGCCCGCTCCCAGACACACGTACGCGCACTTCTGCGCACACCTCACGTGCGAGGCGCAGTACAGGTACAGTATACTGACAGCACTCGCTCCCCCCGCCCCCCGCGCTGCTCAACACGTGCGCGCCCGCTCCCAGACACACGTACGCGCACTTCTGCGCACACCTCACGTGCGAGGCGCAGTACAGGTACAGTATACTGACAGCACTCGCTCCCCCCGCCCCCCGCGCTGCTCAACACGTGCGCGCCCGCTCCCAGACACACGTACGCGCACTTCTGCGCACACCTCACGTGCGAGGCGCAGTACAGGTACAGTATACTGACAGCACTCGCTCCCCCCCGCCCCCCGCGCTGCTCAACACGTGCGCGCCCGCTCCCAGACACACGTACGCGCACTTCTGCGCACACCTCACGTGCGAGGCGCAGTACAGGTACAGTATACTGACAGCACTCGCTCCCCCCCGCCCCCCGCGCTGCTCAACACGTGCGCGCCCGCTCCCAGACACACGTACGCGCACTTCTGCGCACACCTCACGTGCGAGGCGCAGTACAGGTACAGTATACTGACAGCACTCGCTCCCCCCGCCCCCCGCGCTGCTCAACACGTGCGCGCCCGCTCCCAGACACACGTACGCGCACTTCTGCGCGCACCTCACGTGCGAGGCGCAGTACAGGTACAGTATACTGACAGCACTCGCTCCCCCCGCCCCCCGCGCTGCTCAACACGTGCGCGCCCGCTCCCAGACACACGTACGCGCACTTCTGCGCACACGCGTAAACGGCTTAGGCATAACATCCCGCTTGCAAAAAATCCAGTCCTGCCCAAAAGGCTTATTCAAAAGCTTCTTCTATAAAAATCATTTTCCATTACAGTGAAGACCTGGTGCCGGTGACGAACAGACGCTGCCTGTGCGAGCTGGCCAAGCAGATCGGCTTCACGGACGCCGTCACCGAGTCCTACCACGTGCAGGAGTGCCTCGCGATATTTAGGCAACTGGTAACTGCCATTCTTTTGCTCTGTTATATATTATTATATAACCTGAGAAACACCGAAACGAACTATAAGGTCAAAGACACTTTGAAAGCCCATGAAATGGTAAACGCAATCATATTAGAACCATGTCTGAGGTGATATTTTGAGTGGAACACACAGATTCAAGTGGACTTGTCCAAACAGTGCAAGCATATGTCAGTTATCTTGTAGCTAAATGTAGAACGTTAAGGAGCTCAATGATTTGACGAGAAACCAAAGTAAAGTTTGTCTCAAAATTTGGTTTGATATCACAGAACAGAAAAAAACAGTAGAAATCGCAAACGCAACAATTACTATCAGAACCAGCGTGCCCTAACAAACACATCTTCAAGATAATCATATTATGTCACACTAGCAAATTCGTTTTGTGATTGGTCCATGCCAAAAAGTCTTTATAGTCAGTCCCTATTTTTAAAAAAGTGCATTTACTTCATAAAAATAGAGTTCATTATTGTCAATTTGTTGTAGGTATTAAATCTTATATTTCCGTGAACGCTCGTAGGCATAGTTTTACTACCAAGTTCCGCTATTCGACGCTAGATGTCACTAAATTGTAACACATTCGATTGTATGCAGTATGGCATTGAACTTAAGATAGATATTTGTTTATAGAGTTGATTGGTATTATGATATTAGCTAGTGATGTACAATATCGTAACCTCAGTTATCGATATTTAATTGTACGTGCATTCCGTTTATATTCGAATTCAATAAGCATAACATTCTTCGTATTTGCTGAAAATTATACACTAATAGGTGAATACGCTGATACAACACATATTAAACTTAATTAGTCAGGTACTATTACCGAATTTTCCAATCCAATTATACAAAGCAAAATTTTCTTTAAATGAAACAAAAGTTTAATAAAAACAATTTAATTTTACTAAATCCTTTTTTTTTTTCATGTGTGTGGTAAAAAATAACAAAACAAAATTAACAAAACAAATCTAAATGAATTACCTAAATGTGCCTATATACGAGTGTAACTTCCGATTGACTGCTTAATGTTTTTTTTTTGTGTTTAATTAGATAAATTTTCATCAACCATACAAAACTTCTCTTCTAAAAAACTTTTTACAAAAAATAAAACCGACTTCTAAACAAAAAAAGTATAAAATAACTTTAATTTCGGAACTCGGTGTTTTGGTTGCTTTTTTGTTGTTGAACACACCGACTTCCGAAATTAAAGTTATTTTATACTTTTTTTGTTTAGAAGTCGGTTTTATTTTTTGTAAAAAGTTTTTTATTTTTCACTTTTTAGTGGTACCTAAACCCCCTCCCCTCCCCCCACCTAAACGAACCAATTACATGAGTGTAAAAAAACGCACTGCTCTAATGCAGAGTAAACTAAAAGGTCGTCAACGTAGACAATGTAGATTTTTTTTTAGATTTTTGTCGATTTTTCAAAAACCGCTTGTTCGATTTCGATTAAATTTTCATGGGACCATTTGGGAAGTATACCCTTTCCAACAAAAAAATAATTTTTCAAATCGGTTGGCAAGCGACGGAGTTATGCGCGAACAAACAATAAAAAAAAAAAAAAAAAAAAAAACATACAAACATCCGAATTGAGAACCTCCTCCTTTTTTAGAAGTCGGTTAAAAACCTTTAAGATGTCTTCTATTTTAACCACTTTCTTTTTTAATCGGCGAATCTTTGATTTTAATCTTTTGATCAATAAGTTCTGTCTATTAATTTTGTTTTCTTTCCACCGTATTACCTCTTGGAGCCTTTTTTTTCGAGGAGTAGAAGCTACTGAATTAGATTCTATTATAGCCTCATCTTCATGCTTGCGCTTGCGTTGCTTAGGTGGCGATGATTTTCCTGTGCTTGGTCCTGCTTCTACATTAAAATAACCGTCTCTTTGAGCGACATTTTGCAACGAATCTGACTGTAAGGAAAAAAACAGAATGAATACGTCATGTCGATTATCAAGTTATCATGTGTTAACTTTTATAGGTTCGTAAACTCGTACAAACTGACAAAAAGATCTGGTTAAAGTGATGTCATAATAATAATTATTATCATATTTACAAGGCTTTTTTTTATTTCTGTAATATTTTCTGCAAAATGTTTAATAATGTGTGCAAATTAAGGCAGAAAATAAATAAGAAGTTATTTTCTGCATATCACATTGGAGAATACAGGCGATAGTACAATAGTAGTTTTAAAAATTAGACAAATACCTGAAAATGTATATTTTTTTGTTTTGGCACTGCTGCATCAGTTAGGTATCTTTTCCCGCTTTTGTTTATAAAATGTTGGTCTAAGAAATGGATTGAGCAAATCGTACTGGTTTTAGCAGGAAACCAATTCTGCCTGCCAGTCGCTTCAATCCATTTTTCTTTTATACATGCAGCCTTAGGAAATCTAAAATCACGAAATACTATTACAAAACCCATTTTATGCACTAATACGTTTTTTGTCGGATATAAATAAATTACTATCTGTTTAACATCGAATAATATTACTTTCAATTAATCATAATAAAAGCAAGTTGTAAGTTTGAAACATCGACAACTCGTTATCGATAACGTCTTTCTCTAATTGAGTAGCAAACTGTCACATGACATAGGATGAAATTTTCTAGAATAACAGGTTTGATGTGAAAGAAAGTAGACCTTACGGTTTAAATCATAGATTCTACTTTTGTTTACCTTTTTTGAATAAAAATGTTAGCAATGTTTTATCAAATATTAATTAAAATGAAATGAAATAGTACTTACTTATGATACGATATACCACTATTGGATACATTTTTGGTACGGCTATCGTTTTTACACTCTAAAACAGCACAATACGGCATATTTGTATTTTTTTTCGGGTTTTCGACAGTAAGTGACGCGAACGCAGTCAGAACTAGACTGATATGCGCGACAGCGCTTGGGCGCCTACAATTGCGGAACTACGCAATACTAGGGCTACGCGTGCCCCGCCTACTTGCGACTTCTTCTGTTTTTTTTCTGTTCTGTGTTTGATATTATCCCATTAATGGTTTGATTGAAATCATTTTGACGTTGCCTGTTTATGAGAGCATTGATTACCGCGATTTCGACGATATTAATGAATTATTTTTAATTTAAGGTTTTCCTTAATTTCGCTCTCTCAAAAAAACATCGAAATGTTGTGGATGAATTTTTTGTCTAAGTAGTACCTTCTATTCATAATCTGCATAAACAATTACAATCCCAAAGAGGTCTCCATTTGCCCGATAACAATTTTCGTTCACAGCAAGCAGACACAATACGTCGTGAAACCCGCTTCGTACGTTCTCTTCAACTAAGCACGAAGGTCAAAGTTCCTCTGCCTCATATGTTGGCTGTTGTAGTCAAGGATCAAGCCAACCAGCTGCAGATGCTCACACAGGTAACGGTTATCACGTTTTGACTCTTATAAACACTAGCGCATGGTTTATAGTTGAATGGTGCATACATGTTCGGGGCATACACGCTATAATGACCCTAATAAGGTTCAATATTTACTAGTTCATGTTAAGTAACCATTGCCTTCGTTCGTTCTCTACATCCGAGCATGGAGGTCAAAGTTCGTCTGCTTCATAACTTAGTTGTTGTAGTTAATGATCAGGCCGACGAGTTGCAAATGCTTACTCAGGTCTATTATGTCCCGTTATTATGACACTTAAAACATTGTAATAAGGGTCGTATTTTAACGATTAACTTAGGTTCATCATTAGGTTAGATTAAATAAATGGCGTTGTTTTAAAATTTCAACAAATCAAGCAGTTTATTTAGTTTGCAGCAGCAGTTTATTTGTAGCAGTTTGTTTGTCTCAATTTAGAATTTCCTTTTTTATGTACTAGTTTTTTTCTGTTGCTTACATAAAAGATCACTGAGAAATGATGAGAAATCACTCCCGCAAAACCTTGTGCCTTTTTTTCTGCATAGGAAATCATCAAATGACTTTTTCCGCCCTTCCCCCTTCCGGGAGTGTCAGACTCTTACTGACTAGAAGCCACCCCGTGATCCTTCTTGTGCCCTTTGCGTTCCAGGACCGCGGTGACTCTTTCGAACGAATTCGAAACCCTAGCAGGCACTACCATATAAGGCCATCGGCTACACAACCATTGCCTGCGCATTAATTTCACACTTCTTACTATATTTCCTCAAAATTTTGTTGCCGTTGATTGCCGTTACAACGATACACTACTAAATTCCATTCAAATTTTCGTTCTCCACTTAGATAAATATTGACTAGCATATCTCTACGTCTATACTAATATTATAAAGAGGAAAGATTTGTATTTTTGTATGTAACGAATAAACTTAAAAACTAATAGACCGATTTCAAAAATTCTTTCACCATTAGAAAGCTACATTAACCCTGAGTAACATAGCCTATATTTTATCCCCATATTCCCACGGAAACGGGAACTACGCGGGTGAAACCGCGGGGCGCTGCTAGTTAAAAATAAAGTTGCTTTTCAGAATCACAGTATTATTGGAAATGACACAAAAACCAGTTTACTCACTGTATTCACGCTTTGCTTCTCCAGGGCACAGCCGACATAATCCTAGACTCTTGCGTGGACTACTGGAATGGGAAGGATCTCACGCAGATCTCTCCAGCCGACAGAAAGAAGATCATCGACTTCTACCAGAGAAACTCGCTCACAGCCTATTGTACCGCCTTCGCTTATAAGTATGTAGCACTACCGTTTTACGGTTCTCCTATCTATTTGGTATGGGTTTTTTCCCGTTCAAAACTTCCTCAAAATATCATAATTATCAGTTCAGTAGTTTCATAATAAAATGTAGCAACCTTAACCATTCGCATCTACTACTCTACAATTCGCTCCTCGAAGTCCATGCATCGGAATTGAACAAGGTAATATTAAATTAGTTAGCGACACTACGCGGTGTCCACTGGCGTTAAAAAAACCGAATCACATATTTTTAAGGAACAACAGGGTCTACAGCTGCAGGTTCTTTTTCCACTTTTTTTATTTATTCGTGCACGATATCCTTCACAACTGCGGAGTTTAAATTACTTTAATTTGACTCTGTTATTGCTCATATGTATCTACTTTCAGCCAACTCTTTAAGTTCAATGCTTGTTAATTAATCAGATTCACCATTAGAAAGTAGCTCCTCCTCCTCTTTTTTTTATTGGGAAATCATCAAATGACTTCTCCCGCTCTGGGTGGAGCGGAAGGGAGTGTCAGACTTACTGACTAAAACCCACCCGTGATCCTTCTAGTGCCCTTTGCGTTCCAAGGCTGCGGTGACTCTTTCGAACAAATTCCGCAACCCTAGCAGGCACTGACCCTATGGGGCCCCGTCTTCGTTGCTGACGGCTCTTTGCGTTGCGCGTGGAACACTCGGCGCCGTCGACTCGGGCCTGCTTGCTATCGGACGGCGAGCCACCCATAGCTTGCCATCCGCAGGCCCGCGCAGCAGGTGGCCGGGAATCACCCTGCGTTCTTCTGTTCTCTCTCTCTCTCTCTCTCTTCAGTCATGATTTTTCTGTATTATTTAGGTCCGTCATAGTCCCGTTAAATCGTTTCGCAGGCCTCTGACACGCGGCATAAGTTCGTCCCTGTCAGCGATGTACTTGGAGCTGCCGGCTGACAGCAGACAGCTGTATGCCCCGCTGTCGAACCACTGGGCCGATGCGCCTGCACTTCACTTTCATTCGACGGGTAAGATTTTTGATCAGTCAGACTAACAAATTGCAAACTCTCATTATAATTTTATTTTAATTTAATGGCGTAATTAAATGAAATTTAATTGCATAATTTATTAAATGTTATGGCTTTATTATATTTACCTACAAATGTTATTTTATTATGTTTTTCGCCTAGTTAATATGTGCATGACGTAGTCTCCCATAACTGAACGAGCCCACTTAAATAAATAACTTGCATCATTATAAGTTACAATACTAAGTGTGTGTTCTTCGTTAGATATCTCAATAAGTAAAAGCAAGTTAAGGATTTTGTGTGCGTATAACTTCAACGGATAAAAGCATTGCAAACTACAAAGCTTTCACAAATAACTTCATAACGTTTTGCTATTTCAGACTCTTTGTTGTTCAACGAGGTGACAGATGACGACGTGAAAGATGCTGAAGGTTTCTTCGATATGCAATGTAACCAGGTAAAGTATAATCTAGTTTTAAGTATGATTAATATCTATCATCGGCTATGAATTTTATTTTAAATTTATAAGTTGTATACTTTTCAGTTCTGTAACAATAAATACTTGTTATTTGTTTTCTTTCGAGTATTAAAACCAATGATAAACTTGATAAGCCTTATTATAAAAAAAAATAACGAGGTTTCCTTTACCCCTTAATGTTATTACTGGGCCCCCAAATCTTTAAAAAAACTTTTTAGCGTCGCATCAAATCAACTTCCCCGTGCGCAGGAAACAGATATAAAATTTTATTGTAATTTTTGCTTTCGGCATTCTACAATTTAAATTCCAAGTCCTCACTTTTCTAGGTATTCATAGGCATGGTAACAATGCAGTACCAAGCCCAAAGTGACATGGTGGAATTAATAGAGCGCCTCGAGCGCGCCTGCATTCGCTTCGTGCACTTTAGCAAGGAGAATGAGCTAAGGTCCAGAGTCTTCAGTGAGAAGATGGGTCTGGAGTCAGGCTGGAACTGCCACATATCACTGATCAGTGAGGAAAATGCAAGGTAATGTAAACTTCGTGCTAACATATAGAGAATTTAAAAAAAACCTCGATTTTGTGTGTAGATTTTTTAATTAAATTTTTACATAGATTTTTATCCATAAAAAAGCTAGTTTCTGAAAAATGAATTATTTGCAAAAAGTGTGATTGATTAAATTGTTGTTGGCTATTGTCAATTAATTCAAACAATCAAAGCAGTTAATGTATTAATTTTGCGTTTCAAAAACTAGAAGTAAGTGTTCTATCAAGAAAGAGTTTTGATTTGAACTGGGTAGATAGTTTATTTCAAGTGCTTTAATGCAATTTCAACCTTATGTAAATGATAATAACAGTTGCAAGAAGCGTTCGTGAATAACACCAGCTATATCGTTTGATTTCTTAATAGAACATTTAAATGTTACGTGGATAAAAATATTGACGATTTGTTACTAATTTTAACGGGACACATGATTAAACAAGACAGTTTCATACAATGTTATAACAACAAAACACAAAAAGTGGGTATTTTTCAAAAGGGAGATAACTTAATTTTTTGATAACATGTTTTTGTAAATACACTAAAAAAAAAGCCATTCACTAAAAAAAAACGTATTCATAAGGCACCTACTGCATAAGCGCCACTGGGCACTATGCAAAGAGGGTTACAGAAAACCGCCAACAAAAAACATTCTACATTATGGTCGGAAGTCGGAACTAACAGGGTGTTAAAATGAAATTCTTTGTGTCACATTAACTCTGCTTGAATTGGCAATTAATATAAATTAATTCGACATAATTATAACATTCATCATTGTCACTAGCAGATACACAGCACAAGTTTAGACATTTCTTCTGTCTTTGATTTAACTTTTAGATGTTAAATTGACGTTTTACAGAGTGGTTGGGTACAGAAAAAAATTAAATGTTTTGTTCTAAAGTAAGCAAGGTACCCAACGCTCTTTAGAAATGGATGTTGTCCTTTTCAACCTCTTTGTTAGTGAGAAAATAAATCGTGAAGATAGATTTCAATGTTTTTAAATTCTAAATGTTAGTGTTTTTGTTTCTTATATGTGATGAACTACAGCCTAAATCTCCTTCTCTTTCAACTTAGTTAACGAGCAAAAATATGACCAAAAATTGAGGACATGAAGAACTAGATTCGTAAACAGCACTTTGGCTTTACTTTGCTAAATAAAGCGCCTGATATGAATATGGACTTAAAGGGAAATGTTCAATTTGGGCCCAGCGTCGACAAGTTGCTCAGTAAAAAATAAAATTTAATAGATATAATTAATTTAGCAGTTACAACTTTTGGACAAAATTGATCACATCAAAAATCTATCTTAAAAATGACTCTGGACGGCCGAGCGTGACTGCAAGCCATACTACCCATTCGCTTTGGTGGGCCAAAATCTGCAAAATACTAGCAGGACTCAACTTTGCAGCTTGCTGCAACCTCACTATGTTTTTGGTTTCTTTATGGTACATAATAATATAATGGGAATTCATGTCTTAGGGGGCATCCATAAATCACGTAGAACCCCTCCCACCCCTTGTCACACAATGTCACACTTCGTCGACCCCTCCCTCCCCCTTAACGTGTAATGTAATTTATGGATGGCCCCTTATAGTTAATGTCCACTCCAGGCCAGTCAGTGCCCTAACAAACTGAGGAATTCCCTTTTACGTCATAAATGCCCGCACATCACAACGCAGACATTATCCTTATAAAAATAAGGTTCATATTCGTACAAATAGCTTACTTAGCATAGCAAAGTCAAAGCTTGGTCTGTGAGTTTTGCTAAAAGCCTCCTTACAACCTCTATTGCAACCGTTGCATTAGTGTTGCCACACACATAAACAAGTTTAAAAACCGCCTGAAACGACGCTACAGAATCAAAGTGTTTTCTCGCAAGCAGGCTGTGGTCCGTCACTGTTATCGTCACACATTGTTGACAGCAAGAGCGCGTCGCCCTTATCGTCGCAAACCTTGGCCCAGGGCAAGGAGCGGCCGTCGACGCGGCTCGATAGGCACATTGACGCCTACGACGCCGCCGCGCTCGGCTTGTACTATAGGTTTGTTTTCTCAGCTCTATCGCGCTTGCTTTGATATGTCACGTCTGGCGGCTGAAAGGTATACTTTGCATCTGAGCGTTCGTCGAACGTATACGCTGCGTAAATGCGACGTTTGGGCTAATATAACATTGTGGTGTATACGCAATGGTACGAGACATCTTAATGATGTCAATGTCGTGATCAATTCGTACATTTGGCAATTTCATAAAGTGGTCGGCCATTGCACGAAGTGGTTGGCCACGCCATCAAATGGCCACCTGAAAACTAACTTGGATGATGAAGTCGTTCGCTAGTTCTATTTGCAGGGAATAAAGAAACTTAACATGAATGGTTTCAATCGAGCCCAGTCTATCGGGGCGATGCCCTAAGTTCCCTCAAAGCTAACCTACCCTCGGTTACATTACGGAATGACCAATTTTACGATATGGCCACGACATCAACACGGCTAGAACAGGCAGCCAAACATTGTAATTACTTTTGTGGTACTTTTAGGGACCGTAAAACAAGATATTTATTTCAGGTTGTTTATATATTGGGTCATTCCATCGTATGGCACGTTATATTATTTCGTGATTTGATTATTCGTGAGAAATACTGAAATTTGGACGTGACATAACAATGCTGCTTTAGTGTTTAATCTTCATTTATGATTTTGTTCACAATATAAAATAGACCTTATTTCATAATGGGTATAATTCAATCTTGCATAAAGTGGTATTTAAAACAATGTGAACAGAATCAATCAACGTTATTTTAAGTTTCGCTTCGCACTTAAGCTTGAGCTAACCTGACTTCAGCACTAAATCCTCATTTTGTTATTAATTATAACCATTGTATACACACTGCATTCATAACATACAACGCTTATACAAAAATAATGGGTAAAGGCGTAAGTTAAAACCTTTGTATGTATATTTGGACAAAGTAAACCAATCAAATCTATTTAAAATCACATATCCTGAGCATTCTCGGGTTAAAGAACTGCAAAGGAACTTTCATTTTAACTTTTTGCTTTTGTTCAAACATACTGTACGTACCCTGTATACTATTAAGCACTATACGTTGTTTCTGATAATTCTACGTTTTCCCTAAATTCAAACAGTATACGAGGGAATAAAAGTATTCCATTTTAGAACCTTAAATTAGTTTTATTGGGAATCGTAAGGTCACCAGTTACACCTGTGTATGTGTATATAATATTGATATGACATTTTAGATACTATCAAGAGTTCAATTTTACAGTTGAATTGGCTGTTCATTTAATTATGGCACACTTTGTTTAACAGAGCGATTTATATAACAAAAAAAAAAACATACAGGTTAAGCACTCATTAAGAACATCAACATTTTCGAATTAAATATTTATTCAACTACTAATACATTACCAGAAATTAAATAGGATTTCAGTGATCGATATGCATGTCAGAGTGATTTTATCAGAGTCATTTTTATAACTTTGGGACTCCTTAAAATGGTTGATTTTTAAAGAATGAGCTTGGATTTCACGACTCGAGGAATTCCGGTAAATGTTCCAGGAATTTTAACAATTTAAAATTATTTTCTTTTACCCATACTTGAGATGGAATAACCTAACCTAACGTGGATTCAAAGAGTGAATTTAACGATAATTAACTGTAAAACTGTAGCTTTTGTGTAGTACGCATAATCTATCATAGGAACATACATTTATAGGAAATATTTAGATATCTTGAATGACTATATACATTCATGCTGAAAGTTATCAAGAAAAATACAAATATTTCAAGCTTAAAATGAACAACTTGTATCTTGAAGATGTATAAAACAATAAATTATTTAACATCAAGTTGTCTTAAGTCCGCTCATTTACTACTACTATACCTTCATAAAGTTTAAATAAATATTGATCATGCATAGTTAACCGTTACCTATGCTTTTCTTACCAACGATGTAAGTTGTCCATTTTCTTGATGCAATACCAACATAACTTTTCCCTCGATAATCATCGTACTTGTCTGCCAACCGCCGCAGTACCAACATGACGACGTCGAAAGCGTTGTCTATGTCTGCGCCGGGAGCCATCAACCTGGACCACAGCACCGTTAAGTTTGACAACGAGATCAAGAAAGCGAGGCATTCTATCACTACGCATACTAATTTGAAGGTACTTCTTAGGCTTTCCTATTCTTTGGAGGCTTTGTTTCTGGAGTATTCTACAATGACTATTCATCATAGAAATATCTTGCTTTGATAACACAAGTCTTTAATCACAATAATTATGTTAGTGGTTTGATTAAAATATATCTTAAAAATTCGATGCTTCATCAGTCGTAAAAGGTAGAGCAAATATAGCCATATTTTGTATATGGAAGAATCGGTGAGGGAGCATATTCGAAAACACAGACTCTGAAGCTGCTTGTAAGAATACTAGCATCGCCCCGTGGTTTCACCCGCGTAGTTCCCGTTCCTGTGGGAATATGGGGATATAATATAGCCTATGTTCACCGGAGATAGTGTAGCTTCCCAACAGTGAAAGAATTTTTCAAATCGGTCAAGTAGTTTCGGAGCTTATTCAATGCAAGCAAACAAAAAAACAATCAAATCTTTCCTCTTTATGAAAACTCGTTCCTACAGGTTTCACTGAACGCCTATGAACGTTTGCTTTTAAAGAAATATAAGCCTTATAGCTTACGTTCTATGTCCACAGTTCCAACGCAGCAGCATATCGACGAGCCATCCATCAGCGGACGCAGACTCTCTTCTAGACGGCGACGAAGATGACGATGGCGACTCCCCGGCCGACGCGTGCCGCTCCCTGTCCTGCCTCACAGACTCCACCGACCACTCCGCGCCCGTCAACTTTGACATGAGCAATAGAGTGAGTGTGTAGTGCGTTTCACGAAAGAATTCCCTTCGTCGTATTGTTGGCTACCCTGTCTGTCTTAACGTCAAAGAATGGAGATGGCTATCAGTGCTGCCAATAAAAAATTCTCGATTCCCCGCGTCAGTGTTGTAAAGGGTATGTTTATGCCGTGGTGTAAACATTAGCTAGTCAACAAACGTATTAAGACTCGACTGCTCCAGCACTCGATAATAGGACATTCTGTGAGTGTCTACTCCAATAAAGCTATGAATTGTTCTGAATTCCTGTGCAGTAAGTTGTATATTTTATTAAAAAATAGTTTTACAGTTTCCAAAAGGAAAAACAAAATTATAAGGTAATGAAGAATGTTACTAGGTATACCAAATCGCTTGAAATTTTGTCTCAGTAAAGCCTGTATGTATACAAATACACTAGTTTTTGTTGTAGTTAAAAATACCTAGTAGTTTTGATTTTATAGGCATTCAAAGTTTCGAAAAATATCGAGTCTCGCTTACAGTCACGTGACGCCTATGACGTCATTTTACAACGCGCCTCGCGGGCCGCGGCCCGCTTCGTATGCAGTGGCCAGCGGTTATAGTGGGTGTTATAGCTTGCGCAGTATTTTGTTGTGTTTTCGTCCGCGTATTACGTTAATAGTCTAATATAGTAAATATTATTCGATTAATAAATGGATGAAGGATTCGAAAAAGGGCAATCGGATAATCTACCTAAAATAGATGGATTAATGGTTGCGCATTATTTATCAACAAATAGTGATTCCGTTGCCGCCGAAATTCGAGGAATAAAAATGAATAAAAATTTATTATTGTTTTATTAAAATGAATAAAATGCAAAAATATCTACCTAAGTAAACTTTCCTTGCTACTACTTAAGCTTAATAGTTTATCTGTTCTAAATTGTTTTATCAAAACAAAATACCCAACTAATATCGTACTGGAAGAATGCAACTCAAATAGTAGAAGTACCTACCTACCATTAAATTTTACGTTAAGACAACAAATATGTATTATAGTTTTGTAGCTATAGGTAGGTTCCGCTCTTCTTAGTAAATTTAAATGAATACATACATTGATTTATTGCAAACTAGCTTCCGCCAGCAGCTTCGCCCCCGTTTCCCTCGGGAACTGTACATTTTCCCAGGATTAAAAGTAGCCTACGTGTTATTCCAGACTTTGTCCAGTCCAGATCCGTTCAGGAGTTTTTGCGTGAAAGATCACAAAGTTTCGCATTTATAATATTAGTAGGAAGTAGGATAGGTACTTAGGATGTAGATGTAGTGGATTGAACGTTACAGATGTAGGTACTAAACCTCTTTTTTATTTGTATTTTTTTTACTAACAAAATACGTAAGGCCATTTATTTTTATTTGATACTTATTTCAGATCGGCAAGAGAGCTATGGCGATGACTCTATTGGTTATGTTGAAGTAAAAAGAGTAGGTGATGTATGTATGGTTAAATGTAGAATCACGCCAGAACACCGCGTACGTACCACACCTTATCATTGCAGTTTAGAATGCAATGAAAAGGATCAATAAGTTTTAAATGTAACCTGCGAAGATTGTACTGCCAGCAGAGATGGCTGTAAACATACTATAGCATTTTTAATGTGACTACATCGTCGAAGCGAGGAGAAAAAACAACTTTTCAGGCGAATTGGTAGTTGTATTTTTACAGTTAGGCACAACACATGATTTCCTAGTATTTGGGTTGGACATTTTAAAAAGTATTTAGGTATAATTTCGACGGTAAAGGCGTGCGACCGCGAGCGGACTGAGTGAGCCAGACTGAGCGTGTTGTACGATGACGTCACACCGTCACCGGGAGCCCGCGTCGTGGAGTTGCAACTTGTTTTACTTCTAAATCGGAAACTAATTGACGTATCGAAGTAATTCTTTCACTAGTATTTTTTATTTTTGACAGAGAATATGGAGTGCTAATAATCAAAATTAGTTAACATTCTTCATTGGTAAAAGTAACGGAATATTAGTTAATCTCCCTAATATTAAGTTGTTTTATTGCTAAAAATATAGCAACACTGATTTTCCGTAATGCCAACATTACGGCGAAGGGAACTTTGATGAAACGCACTCTAGCTGTACGAACATGACGAGGGCAGCTCCCCCCAGACGCATCTCGGCCCAAAACTAATATTTATTTCCGCTTGGCCAGGCCAAACTCCCCCGCGGCATCGAGAACATACGTCCGCACATCGAGCAAGTGGACAACGTGCCTCTGCTAGTGTCTCTGTTCACGGACTGCTCGGCGCGCTCCGTGCAGCAGATGATACAGATCATGCAGGACTACGGCGAGGTGGTGTGTGTCATGGGCTCGGCCGCCAACTGTCTCAACATGGAGATCTTCATGCAGGCTGATGCGAGGTGTGTAGTGTGTGCGTTGGTTGATAGTTGCTCTCTCTTCTCTTCATCAACTGCACGCTGTTAACTGCAAGGATCCACTTTTCTTTCAAAACTACTTTTTACTGCAAGAATCAGTCAAAACTACTTTTTCTGAAAAAATCAGTCAAAACTACTTTAAACAATTTGTTATCTTAAAAACATTTAGGTACGTACATTTGGTTGAAGTTTTTTTTAATATTTGTGCAGATCTCAGATAGCGGCCATTTCCTTAGCCATTACTATATTTCCTCTTATTCTAGCATTGCAGTAGAGCCCCTGTACCCGGTTCTGTGCCAGAAAATGCCACCGTACCAAGTGCCCGAGTCCTGTATCGGACCCATCGACCTGGCCAGAGCCCTAAACTCGGTTCCTTGTTCACTATCGGTAAGACTTGACTAAAGATACTTAGATTTCATCAACGACACTTCACAGATAGACAACTTCGTGAAGTTCACAAAACATTTACCTATTGTATATTTGATTTTAGAATGAGAGATTACTATCTGATTTTGGAAAAATAAACTCTATTTAAATACACTGACAAATTCAACTTCCAGTGTACCCCATAGTTTTTGGGGTTTTTAAATTATCACTACGAGTTACAAGTCGATACTTGAATTGTTGGAACTAAAATTAAATTATGTAGAATAATGAATTCGAGTAAATGTAATGTACGATTTCCACAAATATAAACAGGTTACATGGAATATTTGCATAATTATAATATGTTAAATAAGGGGTCATCCATAAATCACGTCACACGTTAAGGGGGAGGGAGGGAGTCGACGAGGTGTGATATTATGTGACAAGGGGGTGGGAGGGCTCCTAATTTCGTGACGTCACATTTCAAAATCTATTTTAATCTAAGTATTAAGTAAAACACGAATAAAATTGTAAAATATGTGACGAAAGTCACACTAGGAAAGGAGGACTCACAAATGTGACCAGCTGTGAGAAGGACGGGGAGGGGGGGGGGTAAAAATCATGAAATTCGTGTGACGTAATTTATGAATGGCGCCTAACTAAAGGAACTCTTCGAATTTGTACGAACGCCGCAGTAGCCCGTCGGCTGCAATGCAAATGACATTTAAAGGTTTCACGGTCGCTTCAATTTCGTTTGACATTGAAAGTTGCTTTTCCGTGCGGCCTCCTCTGTGGGAGTAGCGCAAAAATCTATAGGGACGAGAAAGCTTATGTCCAGCAGTCATGTAGCTTCATGGGCCAGTAAATACTACGTGCATTGGTTATCAATATAAACTTTCTATATATTCATTTTAAATGTTCTAAAACATCGTGTACTCCTTTTCACGCTGCTCAGTTACAAAATAAATGGCAGGATCAGCCATTCACTAACTACTGTAGCCAAAAGGTACGTATAAAAAGTGTTTTCAAACGATAATACGTCTTTATTTCAAGATAACAAGCATTTTCCCAGCAGAAGGAAGGCCTTTTCCCAGCAGTGGGACAGTATTGGCTAGTAATAAAATAATAATAATAAAATACAAGTGAACTAAATCAGATTCCAAGATGAGGCAAACTATTAGAAAGGACTTAAAACATAGTAGTTTCAATTGAAACCAAACTTTATTCCAGAGCACTAAACCTCAAAATTCCTAAACAAAAGTCATTAAGTTATGGTCGTGTTCACAGATGACGCGTGACGCTGACGTGTCTCTATTCACGCTTATAACGATGTCGAGACACTACATGACTTGTCTGTGGAACAGCACGCAGTTCTGGATATGTAGCGTGTGCTTCATAGCTCTGTTGCAGGTAAGTCTGATCGATGGATCGTAATGCATAATGAACATAAAAACTTTGTACAATATTCTGACAAATAAATGTATTCTATTCTATTCTAATCTAAACTAATATATCATATTTGATTTGTTTGTTTGTTACGATTTGACTCCAAAACTACTCACCCGATTTTTTTTCTATACTTTAGCCATTAAATAGGTACCTACATAGTAAGCAAAACTTTGATAATACATAAAAATAATGCACTTGATTATATAATTACTCATTATTACCTATAAAAAGTCCCTAATAAAACTATTATGGTTAAGTCACAATTACCGCTTTTTTACACGACTGCCCAAAAAAAGGAGTGTTATGTTCAAATTCAATCAAAGCCCGAGTCGAATGGAATGCTGGTGATTTTTATAGTTATTATTATTAATTAAATAAAAGCTTTAAATTAAATTTATTATAATAACTAACTCAAAGAAGTACAGTTTAAATATTATAATATATTAAAGGTTATTGATATTATATCATGTTTTTATTATGATAACTTTTTGCTGTAAATCTAATTTTTTCTTACATAATTATATTTTTATTATTTCCGAGTGACTTTTGAAAAAAAAAAAAAATATAGTGATTATGTAGAGTTTAATTAAAATGAAGAATGTTAACTAATTTTGATTATTAGCACTCCATATTCTCTGTCAAAAATCAAAAATACTAGTGAAAGAATTACTTCGATACGTCAATTAGTTTCCGATTTAGAAGTAAAACAAGTTGCAACTCCACGACGCGGGCTCCCGGTGACGGTGTGACGTCATCGTACAACACGCTCAGTCTGGCTCACTCAGTCCGCTCGCGGTCGCGCGCCTTTACCGTCGAAATTACACCTAAATACTTTTTAAAATGTCCAATCCAAATACTAGGAAATCATGTGTTGTGCCTAACTGTAAAAATACAACTACCAATTCGCCGGAAAAGTTGTTTTTTTCTCCTCGCTTCGACGATGTAGTCACATTAAAAATGCTATAGTATGTTTACAGCCATCTCTGCTGGCAGTACAATCTTCGCAGGTTACATTTAAAACTTATTGATCCTTTTCATTGCATTCTAAACTGCAATGATAAGGTGTGGTACGTACACGGTGTTCTGGCGTGATTCTACATTTAACCATACATACATCACCTACTCTTTTTACTTCAACTTATCCAATAGAATCATCGCCATAGCTCTCTTGCCGATCTGAAATAAGTATCAAATAAAAATAAATGCCTTACGTATTTTGTTAGTAAAAAAATTAGAAATAAAAAAAAGGTTTAGTACATCTGTAACGTTTAATTCACTACATCTACATCCTAAGTACCTATCCTACTTCCTACTAATATTATAAATGCGAAAGTTTGTGATCTTTCACGCAAAAACTACTGAACGGATCTGGACAAAGTCTGGAATAACACGTAGGCTACTTTTAATCCTGGAAAAATGTACAGTTCCCGAGGGAAACGGGGGCGAAGCTGCTGGCGGAAGCTAGTTTGCAATAAATCAATGTATGTATGTATTCATTTGAATTTACTAAGAAGAGCGGAACCTACCTTTATATACATACGTACCTACCTATAGCTACAAAACTATAATACATATTTGTTGTCTTAACGTAAAATTTAATGGTAGGTAGGTACTTCTACTATTAGAGTTGCATTCTTCCAGTACGATATTAGTTGGGTATTTTGTTTTGATAAAACAATTTAGAACAGATAAACTATAGTAGCAAGGAAAGTTTACTTAGGTAGGTATTTTTGCATTTTATTCATTTTAATAAAACAATAATAAATTTTTATTACACTATAACCGCTGGCCACAGCTTTATTGTAGCGTTGTAACATGACGTCATAGGCGTCACGTGACTGTAAGCGGGTCTCGATATTTTTCGAAACTTTGAATGCGTATAAAATCAAAACTACTAAAAGTATTTTTGACTACAACAAAAACTAGTGTATTTGTATACATACAGGCTTTACCGAGACAAAATTTCACGCGATTTGGCATACCTAGTAACATTCTTCAATTTTGCAGTTGATAAATCTTCCTTACATATTTTTTTATTACCTTCGTCTGACATTTTATATTATTATTGAAAATTGTTTAAGTTTAAGCAAAACTTGAAAGGTATCTGTTGATTACGGAAACCGGAAACGGTTGTAGACTAGATTTTTTATTATTTTTTGCGTAAATCTATTTTAATGTGTGGGTGGCCGCGGCAACAAGCTATAAGCAGGACTTTTCTTTTCCAAATAGTTGATTACTTAAGATAGCGCACACATACAGGTGGGTTCCCTGTGCGCGTTCGTGCCGCTGTCGCTGAGCGTGGGCGGCGCGGTGTGGGGCGGCGCATGCGTCGTGCCCGTGCTGTCGGCCGCGCTGGCCTTCGCGCCGCTCGACACTGCGCTCATGCAGCGGGCTGCCACTCGCCCGCAGCTGCTCATGAACGCTAAGGTAACATTTTTTTTTAATAGCTGGCAACACTAAACTTGCTGTCAGAGCTTTTTTTTTTGTTCACATCATTATTATCTGGAGAGGAAGAGGGAGGCCAATGGCCAAATTAATGGATTGTGTGGAGTGATATGAAGGAAAAGGGAGTTAGTGACAGCATGACGGCTGATAGGACAGAATGGAGGAAGACCGTATGATGGGCCGATACCAAGTAACGTGGGATAAGGGCAGGAACATGATGATGTAATTTAATAAGAAAAAAATCGACCTAAATTAGCCATAGTAAAATAAATGTTAAAACTGTCTTTAACTAGAGGAAATTAGGTTACATCAAATTAAGTGATTCGTTTGATTAATACAAGAATAATTATGGGATGAGAACTGCGGGCGTACCACGACATCTTAAAACGTGAGTCTTCCGAGCGAAAAAAAGAGATACTATATAGGGTGTATAAATCTATCCCTCTTTCTCGCTCGGAAGACTCGCGTTTTAACACCTCATGGTACGTCCGCTGGTCTCTAAGTAGTTCACAATCACATACAAACCTATCCTTGAATTCATAATTAAAGATAATTTCAACTAAATCAAGTATCGAAAATAGCGTTGAGCATTTTCAGTCGATTTTTAAATGAACAGTAAGTAAAAATATGGTTTGCAACGGAATTTGAGCTTTATCACGTATGACACAGAGTTTGTGGTTCCACATTTTTTTTTAATTTTCTTGAATGTTGAATTCAAATAAAGCCTTCAAGCTTTTTATTTACCCTCGATGTTCCACGAGCCTATTGATTTGATGCTTCTGCTCGAATTAACTTTTGATTTCAGTTTTTTTACTACAATCTATTTTAATTAACCAAGAACACTTGATCCACAGATGGCAGTCTTCGTATTCTGGTGCTATGCCCTAAAGTTCGTACCGGCCGTCCTGTCGATCCTAGTCCTGTACGCGTTTACACTGCGCGCTTTCTGCGAGCAACTGGCGCTAGCGACGGGCGCCACCGCGTGTTGGATAGTGTACCCCGTGAACGTGGCGCAGTTCAACGTCACGCAGGACCTCACGCTGAAGAGCTGGCACGGGTGGGGAGATGACTTCTATGATGGGTTCTATTTAGCGCAACATATTACTCTCGCCTTGATTACTTTGCATTTAAGTGAGTATTTACAGTTCTCTTTTTTTAAGTAGAATTTTGAATGGAATATTTAGGGATGTAAATATACGTTATAAATAACAAACAGTCCAATTCAGATTTTATTTTTTCTTGAGGTCTTTCAAAATTGAAAGTTCAATAAATATTACTTACGAAACGATAAAATATTTTTCTTTAGTAAATTGCGGTTAGGAAAATATTATTATCGTTAATTTAAATACTATTTAACGTTTAATTATTAAATAATATTTAATCAATGTATTTTCCCTCATCTAGATAAAATCAGTAACAACAAATTTAGAGACGTTCATTTTTATGAATTTGCATAGTCAGAAACTTGCATAGTCTGTAGCCCATCGGTCCATAAACTGCCATATTATCTTCTTCATCAACTTAGTTTATAACATAGGCTGTCATACAATAATGTTTCTTCATTTCCAGTTGTGATTTCATTGTCATTCGTTCACCGACAGTCTTCTATCTGGCAGAAGGGTTTCTGGGCCAACAGAGTGTGGTCGGTCACTGTGCTCATTTTGTAAGTATACATTCATTATTTTATCATTCGAAATCAACTAACATTGAGCTTCAAGACGCTATGTAAATTGATTTATATAGGATCACTGTAGAATATTTAGGTATAGGAATTTCTGCCAGGGTTTTGATTTTGTTCGAAAGGCCATTTTTAGAAACACGAGTGGTGTCACTGACTCTGGCAGAGCCACCATCAGGGATTTTCATTTTGAAAACACAAAAAAATTGTCGCTAATTAGTCGAAATTTGTCGCCAAATATCAGAATTTGTCGGTCACTGGTTCAAAAGATATAAGGGTTTATAGGTGGCCGATCTGGAGAGAGTCTCCCCAGCAGGGCCACATTTATATCTCAAAAACTAGGGCACCTAGCAAATATCTCTTTTCTCCCATAATTTGTCGCCAATTAGTCGGAATCAGTCGCCAAATATCAGAGTTTGTCGGTCACTGGTTCAAAAGATACAAGGGTTTATAGGTGGCCGATCTGGAGAGAGTCTCCCCAGCAGGGCCACATTTATATCTCAAAAACTAGGACACCTAGCGAAGATGTGTTTTCTCCCATATTTTGTCGCCAATTAGTCGCAATTTGTCGCCAAGTCACAGATTTAATCGGATCTTAGTTTAGGAGATATAATGAGTTCAATTAGTAAGGTATAGTCCAAGAGCTAGGTCGAAGAGTTCACGAAAAATACCAAGAAAAAAATATTTATATTAATATGTGTAATATACTTCTAGTTTTATCGGTCTAAAGTCTTTAGAAATGTCCGAGAGAGATAAATTCTCAATTTAATTCATGTTTTTATGTTTTAAATTACTAGGTTAGAGTGGCTTAAACTTCTTTGAAAACATTAAACCTTGCTCTTGGTCTATTTGGTGAAAGATGTACAGTCGCATGCAACTGTTTTACCACTTTACAATGTTAAGCTCTAATTAACTTTAGAATAATAAATAAATGTCGTACCTTTAGTAAAATGTTTAAAATACTTAAACGTTGAAAAAGTATTGTCAATTGTAATCAAATTTTATTATATAAAAATGAATTTCCATAAAGTTCGTTTGATGTGTGTTGTGTTGGTGTGTATTTTGAGGTGATTGCGAGTGTTGTGTTGTGGGTATGGACGGGTTGAGTTTTTATTTTATCTTAATTGAGGTTAGAATAATAAAACTTCTGTTGTCGAAATATAAAATGATTTATTACCTTAAAATTATTGTACTTTCAGAAAATGTTACAAATAGGTATTTGTAACATTTATAAGTAGGTACTTATTCATTATTATTAACAGATACAGTTTGTGACTTTGGATGTTAGGGGTAATCTCCGGTAAAACTGATCCGATTTTGAAATTTTTTTCACTTTTAGTCTAGGCTAATAACATTATGACCGATAAAAATCAAGGTAACTTACATATTAATCTGCACTCATACGGTGTCCTCTTTTCAAAACACTCTCAAATTGTCCACTAACTTGTTCAATGCACTTAAACACCCGTATTCGTAATTGTTCTTTTAATTTTTCACACAAACAAACCTTCTCGCTGTACTTCCGGTGGATGACTAAAGAAAAAATCCTTTAGAGCAAGTTTGTTTGTTTACCTATTTTTTTTTAAGTAGCTACTTTGAGCGGCGGGCGCGAACGCCGACGCGCCGCACCCGTGACGTACAGCAGGTGACACCCTCGTTATATCTCGCTCGTTTCTCCGTTTTTGTATTTTCGGAATACCTAGAGATAACAACACTCGAGTTCGTAACTATTCATAATAAGTTCCACTTTAATTAAACTGGCTGACTTCAACTTACGTGACGGGCAACTCGTTCGAAGCAGCTCATCTGTACACGCGCATCTATCTCTTTCTTACTTACCGTAAATGAAACGGAGCGCAGCGATCTATCTGCCAGCGACTAAGTGGTAAGTGCACATTGTGTTAGATAAATAATTACATAATTATATGTATTGTAGATTTGTTTATAGGTAATGAATACAGCTTTCCTATGGTGGGTTGAAATTATAGAATAAGTTTACATTTATTTAATTCGAAACAAACATTCCTCCATAAGACGTCATAGATACTGTCTAGAAACTACATAAAGTATTTTGTACTCGCTTGTACCACTGTATGGGGAAATTGAATTCTTTAATATCTTTTTAATTACACACCGACTAAATCTGTAACTTTGCGACAAATTGCGACTAATTGGCGACAAAATATGGGAGAAAACACATCTTCGCTAGGTGTCCTAGTTTTTGAGATATAAATGTGGCCCTGCTGGGGAGACTCTCTCCAGATCGGCCACCTATAAACTCTTGTATCTTTTGAACCAGTGACCGACAAACTCTGATATTTGGCGACTGATTCCGACTAATTGGCGACAAATTATGGGAGAAAAGAGATATTTGCTAGGTGCCCTAGTTTTTGAGATATAAATGTGGCCCTGCTGGGGAGACTCTCTCCAGATCGGCCACCTATAAACCCTTATATCTTTTGAACCAGTGACCGACAAATTCTGATATTTGGCGACAAATTTCGACTAATTAGCGACAATTTTTTTGTGTTTTCAAAATGAAAATCCCTGATGGTGGCTCTGCCAGAGTCAGTGACACACACGAATGCGTTTTAGTCAGTAAGTCTGAAATTCCCTTCTGCTCCGCACAGAGCGAAAGGATCTTTGATGATTTCCCATCCATACAAATACAGTAGAACGCTGATTAACCGAGTCGCCAATTATTCGAATCGGTCCTAAGCTAAGCGTAATATAAAACCAAGTAATTTTATAAAAGTAATTTATTTAGTAAGAGTATTTATAAAAATAATTTTACAAATTTTATTGTAGAACTGTGTTTGAAACAATGTGTTTGACTTAATGAAGTTTATTCTATATGTGATAGTTCGTTTTTCTTTATTACCAGTCTATGTCCGATGATACGAATTATCAATTATCGGAATCGACCCCAGTCCCAATTAATCCGGATAATCGGCGTTATACTGTAATATAAAAAGCTATAGGAATTTCAGATAAAATCGCGTAAGCTAGCTTTCAAACTTACAAAGAGAGTTACTTCTGTTCATACATTTGTAAAAGTTAGTACCTATAAATCCGATTGCAAAAACACTGATAAAAAATTAGATAACTGTGTATCACAGGATGTTTTATGTTAAAATGCGCAAAAGCTTTAATAATTTTAGAGAAATTAAGTTCAGAACTTACATCAGCACAGGACAAAATACACCCAGAATATTTCAGTCTCCCTCAGTTATTGTAGAAGTATCTCGTTACGTACCAGAGACCCAAGTAGACTGTCTTATTTACAGCGAAAGTTCGACACCCTCAAGAACACATAAATCATCGCTTTGTGTCGGAACAGCACTTTCCCCGCGCGACATCCGTCGCAGACCTGATTTGATTTGCACTAAAAATCACTACGTTTATGCGTAAATGGTCGTAAAAACGTTATAACTGGCCAAATATAACTAACAAAAAACATATAACTTTACGATAAACTTTCAGGATCCTGGTACAGTCGGCCTTCAGCGGCATCATGTTGAGCAGTAGCTACGGTTTCTGCGAAAAGTGGGGGGTGTGCGAGCTACAGTACTATGTTCCTTGGCCGCTCGCTGTGGGGTACGCCGCCTCGCTGTTCCTAGTGTTCGCTCTCAACGAGCTCATCAAGTGGCAGGAGATCAAGTTAGTTTTCTATTTTTAATGGTGCACAAATTCTATGTTTGGGAAGGATTATACATACAAGCAATAGGGTTGTTGCCTAAAAAAATCTAATTAGTCCGTAAGATAGACTTCCCAAAAATATTGGACACGTATTTTTTATTTTTTCACGTGAACAAAAAACGAAGACGATATAGTGCGTTGAAAACTCGTGTGACGTCACTCCGTGCGACGATTTTTACCACGCCCTGATGTCACAAGCCCCCACTCATGATCTTTGAAGCTTTTTATCTTCGTCAATTTTTAGAGATTTCATAAAGCAAAAAATACGTGTTCAATATTTTTCGATAATCTAACTGACGGACTAAATAGGATCATATTTTTATTCCTCAGGAAACATCCCTATTGGCAAATAAAATAACGAAACAAAACGTGACGACGTCAATCTTCTTGCCGTATTTCAGAGAAGTGCTGACAATAGACCTAGTGCTAAGAGATATGTATGTATATGTTGCTTCTGCCCCGCAGGGCCGACGGTCGCAACCAGCGGCGCGCGCGCCTCGACTTCGGCACGAAGCTGGGAATGAACTCGCCCTTCTAAACCACGTCTAGTCAATTACGCTTTATTTCTATCGTAAATAATATCGTATCAGAGCCGTCTGGCGTTTATTTTGTAAGAGAAATATGACATGTACTTAGTACTATTTTGTACTTACTTTATTTACATATATGATGTTTTGATGATTTTAAATAAATTTCGTAAAATAAATGTTTTCTTTTCCATGTCCCATTTTAGGGTTGTGATGTATTTTTATGCTTCTTAGGAGTGTTGCTCTAAAACTGTTGCAAGCCTCCAGTTTCAAGCAGAGACGAAGGGTTTGCGGTAAAATAAAGAAACTACACGTTTGAAAACAATTTTTTTTTATTTAAAACTAAATTATGGTAATTTTGTGATGCTTATTAAATGTTGCCAGTCATTATTTTGTTATACCAATTCCTTTGTTCGCTCGGAGGTCAAGTTAACAGACTACACGTTTATAAATCATGTTAGCGACATGTTACTATTACTTCGCACTACCCTCTTACTACTACTACATTACTAAATTGACAATGTTCCATTTACACAAGACTTGCCTCACGCGTAGACACTAAATCATCTTTGAAATCAAACATTTAAAATCGCCGCGTACGCCGATTGTGACCGGCACTCCATAAAGAATACATAATTTAATTTTTTTTTTATGGTTAATAACATTATTTTATATCTTTTCAATTATTAAACTACATTAAGGTTAGTCGGTAAACGCTTGTACTTAATAGGTACGTAAATAATGTTCCTATCACTAGGATTCATCTGGTAGGTCTAATATTTCTTGAACAAACGACGCCACGTCAATCTCCTGACTGTGACCCAGACAGAAGGGGTGCGTCAGCAGCGCGTCGTAGTTCGGTCTCTTTTTGTCATCTTTCTGTAAACATTGGACGATGAGGTCCTCGAACTGTGCAGAGAACTGTCCGGCGGGTAGTCTCGGGGGGTCGTCCTTGACGACTTGCTTGAGCTGTTCGAAGGGCGTGCCCCACGTGTTATAGGGGAACGTGCCGGTCGCCAGCTCGATGAGCGAGATGCCGAGCGACCACACGTCACTGCGGATGTCGTACTGGCCCGGGTTGCCGCTCGGGTCGATCCTCTCGGGCGCCATGTACGGCTTGCAGCCCGCGTCAATAGTCTTAGCGACAGAGTCCACCAAGTATCCAGATATACCAAAGTCACACATCTTCACCTCTCCTTTCCTGTTGATGAGGATATTAGATGGCTTTACGTCTCTATGAATTACTCTGAGTTTAGAATATAAGTAATGTAAAGCGCTGACTACAGAAAATGTGATTTTTCCTAGGATGTTTTCAGGTATGGTACGTTTGTTATGGTAGACTTTCATGTAGAATTTGTCAAGGCTCATGTCCATGACCTCCATGCAGATCCATACGTCTCCCTCGCGGAACATGGCACCGTAGAAGTGCACTGTGTATGGACAGGCACTAGCTCTCATAGACACATCCAGGTCCATGAGCAGACGCTTCAGTTCTGTTGACTGGCTATTAAATGATGCTGTGATTCTCTGCAAAAAAGAAATACCACAGTGTTAACAAATGTCTAGAAAAAAGAAATTGATTGTGTTGATCAAGAGTAATTTTCTGTGGAATTTGTTCTTCATTACCATGATGCTTCCAAACATATTGGTTAAAACAATATTGTTTAACAATAATTATTTTGAAATACCCAGATAGTAGAAAGGAGAAACCCAAACTCCATAAAAACCATGGCCTGACGTTACAGGGCCAGGGAAATTTGGCCATAAATTAGAGAATATAGGAAGGTGTCACAAGCCCATTTTTTCAAGAATTCCAGCAATGATCAAATAGATAAAATCAGACAATGTTTACTGATACTTTAGTTTATTTTTTATAAGTTTTTCTTAATATATACATATTTTAGTATATTTGACACTTTTCCTACGTAAATCTGAAACATGCTAGTAAATAATTTCAAAGAGGCGTCGTTATAGAAATCTAAATCTATAAGTAGGTATACATATCGACGTCTATTCATCTGGAACGTACGTATCACGATGAGGTTTTAGGTAAATAACTAGTGCTTAGGCTTGATTGAAATAATTACATAGCTCAAAAATGTTATGATATAGAAATATCGGATATTAACCGTTTGTGAATTTTTTTCGTTTCACATTTGAAAGAATAGATTCATTTACCAATCTATGCCTTCCTAATGTATTGCAGCGGTCTATTGCACAAAATATACAGTAACCTATCCAGCAAAGGTTAGTCAGAAGGCAATCAATTTTGGAGTACAGTATTCAATCATACTCTACGTATGGTCTTATGAACTAATAAATCCAAAGGAATACGGAAAAACACATTCGCTTGTGCAAAAATACGAAAAGCGAATGGCATAAAATGATAACAATAGGGTAGTTGACTAAAAAAATCTAATTAGTCAGATAGATTTCAACAAATATTAGACACATATTTTATGATTTATCAAATCTATATAAATTAAAGAAGATAAAGCGCATCAAAAATCTATAGTGTTTTGACTTCATTTTTTTAATTTATTTGATTCCAGATTTCTTATTTTGCATTAATTTGTAAAAACCAATTTATGTACTACAATGAAGTTTTATTTCATTATTATTATTATATAATGTAACAGTATAGATCTCACTAAATCAATTATTATCTGAAAGTTAATGAAATAAGTGCTGTAACAATTTACAAATGTTGTTTAAAACAAAAAAAAATAGAAATCTACATACATTTCTACACTTGGCCATTGTCATTCAGCCTGAGAATGGGTTAATCAAGTAACATTAATAAGACTTTTCTGTTACATATCTGATTTGTGTAACAGTTACGCCCAGAAACAGGTTTCTCCTTTCTGCTGACAATGTTGACTGCTCTTACCTTGACTGCCATTGTAGTGTCACTAGGAATATGCTTCATTTTCTCCACAATACCATAGGCTCCACGGCCCAGGTCACAAATCTTGACTAGGTCATCAGCATGGACCGTGAATGTTTTGTCATCAACAGTGATCGTCGTCTGCTTGTCCAAATTCCTTGGAGGTGTACTAAATGTAAAGCATATAAAATAAGTTCAAATGCTGTTATTATCCACATTTTTCATCAATGGAGGTAATAACAACAACACCAGTCAGTTACTGTAAAATTATCTTATCTCAACAAAGTCAGGCTTGATGTCTAAAGCGCTTATTGCACTATCCAATTTTTAGGAAACCTAAATCGGATACAATTTAGGAATTCAAACTAAATGGGCCTCTAACTTCAATTACACTATCCTGTTTACTAAATTGGCTTCCTAAAAATTGGATAGTGTATTAAGTGCTTAAATATCATGACCCCTGCAGTCAACAATCTTTAAGATGCAACCTATTATTATCATTGACAGCTATCTATCTAGTTTTACTGTGCTACCTATGGTGACAATCTTATCAATTTCATCCTTTCAGATTTACTAATGCCAGTTATTTTGTGTTATATATAAGCTAGTCAAGTAGCCACACTTCTCTAGGCAAGGTTTGCTAAGTTATGCCTTGACTAATATGTAATGCTCACTGAATATAACATACAAGTTTCCATAATAGATGCACAAGTTTACAGGTGATAACACCTTTTATTTATGAAACTCGATTGTATAATGTGTTATCCCCTAATTTGGGCCTAAGGTATTTCTTCATTAGCATAAACATAATTATATTCTTATTTCGATATAAATATAGAACACAAGTTCTAGCCAATGGATGTCAGGCAGACGGATTGGTGCAGATTGACACTCACACGACCTGCTCCTCTGGAGGCTTGAAGTTGAAGCCTGGCGGCGGAAGTTTTCTTCTCGACATATCGCCGACGTCCTCCCAGTAAAAACTGAACTAAAAACTCCAAATCCTATCAGCACTACACCAAATCCCTCCACGATACGCTTTATATCAAACTGTTGACTTAGCGTTATAAAACATATAGTTTATATCTAAATCACACAAACATTTCACAAGGACGTATTAGGCGTAAGCTTATAATAGTTTATCGCAAAATATACAATATTATTCAATTATTTCTAAAAATTATGCACTCGGAAGGCAGCTAGGTTTTGACATTTAAGGTATTGTGTTGCCATAATTAAATTTATCTCAACAAGCCAAACATCTTGTATTCTCAATAGTCTTGTTTTCTCAAACAATAACGAAAAATAATATCACGTTTAGTATTTCCTAAAGTGTTAGGAAGAGATGTGCGTACATCTTACCACTAAATGAGCATAAATCCAGACGTGGTACTATTTAGAAATTTCCAAATACCACAACCTGAACAGAAATATGAATCCATGAATACGTGATATTCTGTAAGCTTAGGGCTGCCATCTGTCCGGGTTTCCCCTAGGGATTTGTCCTAGTTTGGAGGGCGTCTGGGGAGCGTCCCGGCTTCAGAGGTTTCCTGGTAAAATCTGCACAGTTTTGAATCAAGGGAAACCTTCATTGATAAAAAAATTGAAAGATAATAAATAAATAAAACAAAACAAACGGTGTTAACTTCATTCGTAATCGTGCAAGCTAATACAAATTATTAAAAAATGAAACTTTTTTTTATTTAAAATGTCTTTTTTCGGGTCTGCCGGGGAAAAAATCAATTTCACCCAAATGTCAGGGATTTTTAGGTTAATGTCCGGCGTTGATAATTTCGTTATGGCAACCGAAGTAGTCTGTGCCATCTAGCGTTGCAAATTTGAAACTTATACTTAAAATATACTTGAAATTGACGCGTTTGTGCTGCCACCTATAATTTCTGCACGTTCCCTATATACCCACTATAATAGCATCGAAAACGCACTATGGCATAGATAGTGACACAGTCAGTATAGACTATAGCACAACAAGTAATATCTCAAACTGATTTCAAGGACTTTGAAAATAAAATATTTAGTTAAACAAAAATTACAATATAATTTCTCTGTTATACTCTTACAATCTAGTAATAATCTTAAATTAGTCATGGATGGACAGTCTCACTTGAAAGAAAATCTGATAGCTCTTACAGCATCCTTAGCTTTCTTGACTGCTTCTTCTTTGATTCTATGTCGTTTCTCTTTTTCTGCTAAACCAACCACCACATCATGTTGCAATGCACTCTTGACATTAGCTTTAGCAAATAGTTTACTTAACACATAGTCATCATCATTTTTTTCTTTTTCTTTCTCTTTATGCTTCTTCTTCTTTTTAACCTTTTTTATTGCAACAACATTTTCTAACTCTGCTTCTGGATCTGGTGAATGTTTTCTCTTATGAGGTTTTTTCATAATTTTTTCAATTACAGGTTTATCGTTTGGTTTATCCCTTTCTGGTGTTTTTTCTTTTATTGGCTTTTCTTTGCAACTATTGTCTTGTGTGCTGTCCTTATCTTTATCATTTTCTGGCCGGTCATCATCGCCATGGCAACTTTCTTCTTTTTCTGCTGCTTCTTGGCTTTTTAACACATTTTTTAATAAATTTTCTTCATAGTCTTTTTTCGCATGCATATTTATTATATCTAATTCAGATAGTATATTTTCGAATGGAACATTAGTAACTTTATCATCAATTAAATTTATTTCAGGTACTTCAACTTTTGGTGGGTTCAGTAGCAACTCTCTTTTCTTTTTGTATTCTTCTCTGGGGTCCTTTTCTTCTTTGTTCTCTTCTTTATCCTTAGAAATCTTCTTACTTATTTCTCTAGCCATTCTTTTCATGGCTTCTATCTTTTTCTTAGAAAATGAGGTACTTTCATTGGAATGTTTATCATCACTCTTTTTACTCTTTAAATTATGATCAACACTTATTTTGGTATGTTTGAAAAGTGAAGCAGTTTCCGTGTCACCATCGCAGTTCAGCTCCTCAAGAGTGAAAAGACCCTGTAGTGTACTAGTGGTCAGCACATTCTTCTGATTAGGGTCTATCAATATTTTGTTACTGAGGAAATGTTTGAATATCTGCCTCTGATATATTTTTTCTTCAATAGTTCCAGCTGATAGCAGTCTGTAAACTGTTACATTTCTTAACTGGCCTATTCTCCAAGCCCTTTCCTTAGCTTGATCATCAGTGGCTGGGTTCCAATCAGGGTCATATATTATCACTCTGTCAGCACCTGTGAGATTAACACCTAAACCTCCAACTCTAGTTGTTGCCAGAAATACCAAGTATTCAGGGTTCTCATTAAAGGTCTTAATCATGTTCTGTCTCTGTCCTACATTAACTGAACCATCCATTCGCAAATACTTAAATTCTTGAACTTGTAAATACTGTTCTAGTAAACACAACATTCCTCTGGACTGAGAGAATATTAAGGCCCTGTGACCTTGTTTTTGCCAAATTTTTAATAAAGAGTTAACAACAGTCATTTTTCCAGATCTTTTGTAGTTGCCAAATCTTTCTGGGTCGATTTCATCACAATCTTCATGAGCTTCATAGAGATACAAATCTGGGTGATTGCATATCTTCCTCAAGGTACAAAGAGCAACCAATATCCTTGCTCTCAAAGGGTCGCCATATTTATTATCTTTGTCTAAAATACTTCTTACAGTGTTACCAGTGAGGTAACCCATATACAGATCTTTTTGTTCCTGGCTCAGAGCACAGAATAACACCTGCTCATTCTTCTCCGGTAGTTTGATATGGCTTTGAACTTCAGCCTTTGTTCGTCTTAACATGTAAGGTGTTATTAATAATTTCAAAGCTTTTGCTATTTCTAGGGCAGTTGCCTCTTGATATTCAGTAGCATTAGCATATCCTCCCTGAGTGATAGGCATGGCAAAATGGTCCATAAATGCATTATAAGTGCCCAAAAGTCCTGGTCTCATAAAATCGAACAAGGACCATAGTTCCTGTAAGCTGTTCTGCATAGGAGAACCTGTAATGAGTAACTTATGAGGTGTCTGAAATTTTTTGACCAGCTTACTGACTTGGGTGTCGGGATTCCTAATTTTGTGACCTTCATCCAATATTATGTAATGCCACTTCCGGACTGTCAGATCTTTAGTGTACTTTACAACACCAGCATAAGTGATCAACAGGATCCCATGGGCAGTGTGTAAGTCTCTAATAAGTTGGTTATGACTTCCTGCATGGGACCCTGTGTGATGTAGAACAGCAACTCTCAAGTGTGGGCACCAGAAATGAAAATGAGAGACCCATTGGTAAATAACAGTTGCTGGTGCCACAATAATAGTTGGCCCAAGTCCTCCCCAAGCTCCTAAGTCACTTTTAGATAAACCTGCCAAAAATGCAATTATTTGGATTGTTTTTCCTAGACCCATTTCATCTCCTAATAATCCTCCAGATTCTACCTGGTGTAGTTCCCACAGCCACTTGACACCAATCTTTTGGAATTTGTATAGCTGCCTCCAAATAAAATTTGGTACACACAAACCATTCTGTAGTTCATGGAGTTCTTCTGGGTCGGTGTTGCCCTCCAACACATATTGCACATCAGCTGTCATAGTTTCACCATCATAGTTACTTGATTTAGCTGCTGCTAAATTTCTCTTCCAGGTTTCTATTCTTTCATTGTAACTGACTGTATCACCATCATCCACTATTCTTTTTAAATTATGTTTTGTTCGGGCAGTGGAGTTTGAGGTAGAGGGTCCAGCAGCTGCAGCGATGTTAATTATATCATCCGACTCGTCGTCGGAAGGTAAATACTCCTCGTCAGAATCTTTCTCTGAAGAAACTGTTGATGTTCTCGTTCGGGAACTGGTCGGTACTGGCGTATCCTTGAAAGTTTCTTTCGGCGATTGTTTGTCAAACTGTTTCGATTGCTTTTTAGATATTAATTCTGCAGCATCTTTACTTTTTTGAGAAACATTGTCCTTTTTACTTTTAATTATAACTCTTTGTTTCGCAAGTGCCAGTTGGCTCTCCAAATATTTATTTATATCAACCATTGCACCTAATTTTTTTATGTTTTCTCCTTTTTTAACATTATTTAATTCACAACAAATACACGACAATACATTAAAATTAAACAAGTTCGGTCTTGCAAGTGTTTGATTTTGATTATTTTTGATTAAATGTTTGACAAATTGAGAAATTGAAAATGACATTGACACTTCCAAGTTTGAACATTTAAAAAGCCACTCTTATTTTCTCACAGTGTATTTTTCCAAACCGTCCATACTTATCAGATCACGAGCGGACGCTCGTGATTAGTATTTTTAGGGACGGGTTGTTAAGGACGGGTTGACGGGTTATTTTTTCCTGTTTGACACTGGTTTTATATATATATAAAGTAATAGTTATTTTTTTTTAATTATTTTCTTTTAATCCTATTTCATTCAGTTGTGTTAATTTTTGTAGCTTAATCTAAAATCACACTATTTACGTCAATGTCAAAATCCTGCAGTCAACACTTCACACGTCAAACGGAATGGAATCAATAAATTGCACGTGTGGATCAAGCACGGCTTTATTTTAAGAAAGAGTATATCATTTTAGTAGATTACAAGCATTTATATCATAACCATTGTTACTTGCTACGTGCATCGAACAAAGTCGTTTACTTGAACAGTTAACTCAAGATTTTGAATTTCATAACCTCGTGCATTATTTGTGTAATTCGTTGAAATGCAGAAAGTTAAAAGAAAATTTAATGAAGACGATGCAAGTTCACCAAAAAAGAAGAAGGTGATCACAGACAATGCGGAAGGCAAATCAGCGCAGGGTGAATATGCGAAAAATAATAAATTCAAAAAAGATTTCAAGAAAGATGGGGCGAAGGGCCCAAATAAGTTTGGGAAGCCGAAATTCAACAAAGATGGGAAAGGAAAGCCAGGTTTTGGGAAAGATCAGAGTAAATTTGGTAAAGGAAAGCCTAATTTCGGCAAAGATGGTAAAGGGAAACCCAACTTTTCCAAAGATCAAGCAAATGGAGAGAAACCCAAGTGGTCTGAGATGAAGAAAGAGAAGAAAGAATTGAGGCTAGTGCGACGCAAGGCTAAGGCCACGGCTGAAGTGTTTGAAGTGTCACACAAGGCCAAGTTGTTGGCTGCACAGATTCAAAGGTAACATGGAACATAACTTCATCATTAATGTTAGTAATATGTTTAATGTTAGATGCCAGAAATAAAAATTACATATATTTAAAAAAAAAACTTCTTTATCTGTTTTTATATTGCTGTGTAGTTACTCAATAACTGGCTTGTGGTCAGAGGTAGTCATACCCTGTAATCACAGCTCACAGCACATGTGTCACAGCTGCCAAGCTGCTGACGTGCAGCCAATCCCTACATATATTGGGCCTAGAACACCCTACCCATTTATTGCTGTTTTTCACCAATTTGCACCTCATCATCAACAGCCTGTTGCAGTCCTCTGAGCCCTCTCCAATTTGCACCTAACCTAACCCTAATTTTCATTTCAGGAAAGTAGTCAAACAAGACTTCAGAATGAACTCCTGCAAAGAGCTCCATTCTCTGCTTAAAGGGCATTACAAATCCATAGCCCTAACACATGACCTCAGCCGAGTTATACAAGTATTACTTAAATATGGGCCTGATGACATTAAGAATGAAATAACTGAAGAATTATTAGACTTAATGGTACAAATGGTGCAGTCCAAGTATGGGCAGCATGCTGTCAAACGCATATTGAAATATGGTACCGAGTTTATACGGCATGAAGTACTGAAGAAGTTCTTCGGTCATATTGTATCAATAGCTACTCATGCAATAAGTGCGCCTGTATTGGATTATGCATATGGAGAGTTTGCTACCAAGAAAGAAAAGTGTCATATGCAGCAAGAGTTCTATGGAGACATTTATAAAAATGTGAGTTAATTTGCTTTGATTCTTATAGTTAAATAGCAAAGTTTTCTCTACTTGTTGATTTTTTTTTATATCATCTTACTTCACTTTACCATATCATTTGCTGCAAGCTACTCTAAGTTCTTAATGATGTGTAATAATTTAGTACCAAAGGGAAGTAATTTAGGAGTCACTTCCCTTTGGTACTAGATTCTTAAAAAAAATTAAAAGATTTTTTCTAGTAATTATCATAACGTGATTCACTTTGATCACAAAATTCAGTACTTTTTGCAATTATTTTTCAATGAATTCCTTGCAGACAAAGGATGACAAAGTAAAGACTTTGACTGATACATACAAGGACAGCCCTGAAATGAAGACTGCCATCCTACAGGCTTGCAAGGCTAACATACAGAAGATTTTAGACAAGAATCTACATGATGGAGAGTATGTGTTTAATTCCATAAATTATATTATTTAATTTGCATGCATTTAAATCATACATCACTTTTACCGAAGATAGCATCAGAAAGAGTGACACAAAAATACTTAGGCACCTAAAGATATCAGGCGAAAGCTAAGGTTAAAAATATAATTTTCCCTGTATTTCGTTACTTGTTTTGAAACAAACTCCTGAATCTCTAAAAAATACATTATTTTAACTTGAAAAAAAAAAAAAGGGCAACATAAAAAAATAACTTGCTGTCCATTCCAGATTATTCCACTCAATCCTGTATGACTACATTCAAGAGTGCAGCGCAGAGGACCGTGCAGAGCTGATCTCAACACTCAGCCCCCTCATAGTGCCTCTCAGCAACTCACTGCCTGGTGCTAATGCAGCCTCCATCTGTGTGTGGCAGGGCACTAATAAGGATAAGAAGGTATGAAAAATAATCTGCAACCATACTATTACGTTACTATTTTTTGTAATGTTAAGAAGTTGAGAGCAGCACTGGTCACTGTTAGCCTGTTTGTGGGTAGTTGTACACAAATAACCAGAGTAGAGCAGAGTATAAAGAGGGGGGTGCCTTGTACTAAATTCTCTTTATTATCCGGTTGAGCAGTAACCAAGCCTTAGTGTGCTGAACTGCGAGTGGTCCATTAAAAAAAAAAAAAAAAAAAGCTAAATTCTCAGTCGCAACTCAAAGGTCGGCGAGTCAACACGTCCCCTGAGGATGCCTCGTGGAGAGGTGAAACACGTGTCGGTATTGGTGTTGGGTTTTGCTTTGCCTTCCTGCATGTGCATATTATCCGTGCAATTACCTTGTAATCTTGCATGTGCATAATATAGCGGGCGGGAGGGAGGTGCATACCTGCAACCCACACATATTCGCGGAAATTAAAACTAGATATATAATTTTCATTTTCAAATTAAAAATGGATTTCCGCAAAGTAACGCCTGACTCAATCAATTTTATCGTTTATATTGGCACATTGCTCATTGAACTTAAATTGATGGAAATACATACCTCAAGTTATTGCATAATATCAACACACCTGGGGCCATAAGAAGATTCAATTCCATTTTGATTCTGTTGTGCAAATGATAGTGCTATTAATCCTGTATAGTTCTCAATAATATCAAGAATCTCAATAGAATCAAGTTTAGCGACAGTTGTCACTAGCTCCCACCTTGCTTTTGGGATGTCCTAAATTGTTTATTTCAATAACTTACAGACTATATTGAAAGTGGTGAAGGAACATGCAGTGGCACTCAGCAAACACAAGACTGGTTACCGCCTACTCATAGCCATATTTGACTCCGTTGATGACACAGTGCTAGTCAAGAAAGCAATTGTTTCCACTTTAGCAAGCAATTTGAAGGACATAGCTAAAGACCACTGGGGTAACATGGTAAGTTTAAATGTATTTTAATTGAAATGTAACTTTAGGCTGTCTTAGTTTCATTGCACTGTTAGGTTGATACGAACAGTACAGGTACAGCATTAAATATCCCGCATTTTTGCGACCGAAAATCAAACTTTACACTACTGAAAATCAAAATGCATTTATTCAAGTAAGGTAATGTGAGAATCGGCATTTTTTTATTTCAAAAATTGCAAAAGCTGTATCCCTAAATTTCTGCCTTTTACCATTTCCTACCAGGGAAGAAATGACGCAAGAAACATTCCAAAAACAGTATAATAAAAATAATAATCAGCACAAAATCTTAACAGCAATTAACTTACATTTCAGACTTTGCACTGGCTTGTAAAACCCAAAGACTCTGGAGCGTTCCACCCCAGTTTCATCAAGTTCCTGGAAGAGGGCGCCAAGAGCGGCACGTCAAAGAAGGATGCCGAGCTACGAGTTTCAGAACTAAGAGAGGCTATCCTCCCTGCCCTGAAGAAGGATATGGAAGAAGATCCTGGGTTCTGGCTTAGTAGTAAGACGAATATGCTGTTGACTGTCGCTGTTCTCTCAATAGGTAAGTGTGATACTAGCTTTAGAAAAACTGAGCCCAGCAATGAGACTATATTTGCCTATGTTGTCTCATTGCTGGGCTACCTTCCCTATATTTTTCTCGCCAACTTTTATTAATCTAGTATTTTATTGAGTAGCCTAAAGTTAATTTTGCCGTTATACTAAAGTCGTGACAATTTTTATAAACCTGTGTCCAAATAAAGGTTAATGCAGACTGTCAATGATGTGTGTTAGTCAGAAGTTAGCAACAAAAAAAATCTTTTTACAGAATCAACAAAAGAAATCCTAGATGGCTTAGCCAAGGTGATCTGCCAACCTGAATGGCGCATCACTGTTGATGGCAAGGACCTATTGGCGGTGGAAGACGCTGGCATCCACATGTGCCTCAAGAAATTGGCAATGCTGGATAAAGACAAAGATGGCAACACCTTGGGTGAAGCCATTGCTGAACACTTGGAAGATGATACTGTGAGTGTTGAAAACTATGTTTGGGAATTACAGACAAGTATTCCGATTAAAGGAAGAATACTTTTTATAACAATCGACTTTAAATCGATAGAACGGAATCATAACAGAGGAGAGCAGCATCCTATTAAACAGAACCCTTTTTTTCGTCTCATTTATATTCCTCTGTACTTTTTACAGATCAAACTGTGGCTGCCAGCCAACAGGGGATGTTTCTTCCTTTTAAAGTTAATTGAAAACAACGATAGTTCCGTTGCCAGCGCTTTGAAAAAGAAAGTTAAGCCTCATGTAAATATCTTGAAACAACAGACTTCAGAAGGCGCGAAACACTTGTTACAGAATGTACAGAAAAAATAAACTTGTATTTTTGACATTCAGTTTTTTTTTTTTCTGTTTATCCTTTTTCCACTACTGCCGCTCTCATGGAATAAATGAGTACCTACTTAGCCAACGTAGTAGTTGTTGTTGAAGTTGAAAGTGTATTTTTTAACCAACTTCCAATAAGGGAGGAGGGTCTCAAGTCAACTATTTTTTTTTTTGAGTTACCTTATAACTTTTTACTGGGTGTACTGATTTTCATGATTCTTTCTATTTTCGAAAGCTGATGCTTGTCATGTGGTCTGATTTAAATTTGAGTGAGATCTGACGACTAGTATAATAATGCGCAGCTTCGACTACTTTGATGATGTTCTCATTCCCTCATGTCGATGTAAAATGACAAAATAAAAGTGTATACGATGGCGTCCTTTCGAATTTGGAGAAGATTTGATGACAAACTGAGATAAGAAACGGAACTCTTAAATAAATGATAGAAAATCTTTCGGTTTAGCTGAAATTGCATATTCGTTTATTGTTTAGGTTATAACAAGTACGCTGCGATGGTTACGTTTAGCTATGAGGTACCCACCTCTAAAAACTCAAAATTAAAAAATGTTTTTTTTACAAAAAAATCAACGATAATTTCGGAAGTCGGTGTTTTTGGTTGATACTTCGTTTTTTGAATAGCGACTTCTGAAATTAAAGTTATTTTATACTTTTTAAGTTAGTTGATTTTTCTAATTCGAAATCGGATGCTACCAAAATATCCAATACTTATCTGATTATATTAAATAAATGCGAGCCCATGGATAAGTATTGATGGGCTCGCATTAACACAACTAGACAACAACATAGATAGGCCCTGGATTACCCTACTAAAAAGCTAAGGTTACATTAACTTTTTCTACACATTCCTTAGCCGATGTAGCTTCAATCAAATATACATTTGCTCCATCTAATAACTAATGCACAAAGTAGAAAGGCTGATTTTGTTTTTTGTAGAATTCAATACCTCTTTTTTAACTTCTTTGTGTCACTAGCATAATAGTTAAGATTGGATTGGCCCAAAACATTACCCAGTTCTACGGCAATAATGATGGCAGCACATAGGTCACTTTATTTCGTCGTAGGCGTGTGTAACTCTTTGCGGAACCGACTCACTGATCCGGATCACTGAAGTGATTCAAAAGATTGGTTCACTAGCAACGTTTCAAACGCATCATTTGGATCTGGAACACTTCGCGCGACACGTCGCTCGCGACGACTGAGCCACGAGCGAAAGAGACAAATTGAGACACTGAGTATTTATACCTAACTAAACTATTGACTCGCGTCGTATGAGAAGTGTATCATTCAATTCGTACGGATTTTCGCTGTCAGTATTCATGGACGTAAAAATGACCACTAAGGCGCTTATGTATCAAACACTATACGGTCGTTTTTTGCATGCAATGTGTGTATTAACAAGTTATCATTTTACGTTGATGCGGCACTTGTAATAATTATTGTTTATGTTCGTTCGCGCTTGTTTACGAAAACTTATTGAGTTCCAATTGAGTTCTGTTTAGAATTTCTTTGCGTAGTGATGATTATTGTAATAAACGCCCGCGACGTAACTTTGTGTATTCGAAACATTCTGTAGGTAATTGAATCTTTTGAGTCGATGATCCAAATGAGCCAAATGAAACATATCAGTGTTCCGGAACATTTCAGTGTTCCAGATACAAATGTTCCAATCGCAAAAATGATACACTTTGCCCACCTCTATTTCGTCGGGCTCGGGGCACAAAGAGCAGGATAGGAGGTGGACCATAGTTTTGACTCTACCAACTGTCAACTCTCTCAACAGCATGGTGTATCCGCAAAATGTTGATCCGTCAAGGTAGAGAGTTACATATATCTAGCCTACCATGTGGGACGATGGTCATTGTAGTGTTATGTATATATGAATAAAAAATCATCAGTAATTGTCCAACTTTATTTATTGTATTTTCATACAAATTTATCATCTTTAATTAACTATATCACAATTTTAATATTGTATATTCAAAAATATATCCAGCATTTTCTTAGCAGATCAAAAATTACTTATTATAAAATATATTTAAATATTTCTAAGTTAACTTATTAGGGCGTAATAAGATTTGTGCTAACTGATGGACCAGCAGCAGAGTCGAATAAGATTTGAACAAACATAAGCTTTGTTATTTTTATAGTGAAATTCCTTTTTAAAATAGTTTTTGCTACCTATAGGTATAGGCTTTGTCTATAGATGCTGCTTTGCTTATATGTTACGCAAAATCTGAATTAAATGTCAATCAAAAATTGTTATATATATATATACATATATATATAATGCTTATAAATATGTCGCTACTTATTGTTCTAATAGTATGTAGTGCGTGTTTTAATGACATAAGGGACTAATCTATTAAGATGGAAGAGGAATTTCCAGCTACAGAGTGAGGTCCACAATAAATAAAAATACTAATATTAGCCTCAAAAACGAGTTGACAATCCGTTTTCTGCATTCCTACAAGTACCAGAGACAGCAATTCAAATAAGCCATTTATTCGATCAGCTTATACAATGCCGAATTACTACGGCCAGTCACCAGTGATTACTGAAAACATTGTCATGTCATATAGTATCGGCAGTAAGGTACCAGTCGTTAACACAATCGTACTTACATCCTTGCGGCAGACATAAGTACGGTTGTAGTAATTTTCTTGTTTATAGTCATTTCCATTTAAAGGTGGAACTACAGTTGGCGTATTTGTAATTCAATTTTATAAGGTTATGGCACCATCTGTGAACGTTCCGTGTTAAGGTATAAGATGGTCGGTTCTTTATTAAAATAACTGTTTACTATTGGTCAGTTTTTGTAACGATGTCATCTACTATTCGCCACGCTAAAAGGACAAATATTCGCGTTACTTTTAGAACAGAAAATAGGGCATATTTTCTGTTCTAAACGCATGGAAATAAAGTTCATTTTTCAATAATTATGCGAAAGAAGAGAGGCGAATATTTACGCAAATACGCCAAGTGAAGTGCCACCTTAAGATACTCTGTCACTAAAATCTATTTCGACTAGGTAACTTGCGAGTGCGGATATTTTTCTTTATTATCAAGAAGGAATAAACGATCTTTAATGGATTGTCAACTTATCTGGGCATTTCAGTCTTACTCTAAGACAACATTTATAAATTAATCACTGAAAATCATAATCCCTAGAATTCTCAATAATTAAATTAACAGACATACAACACATATTATTTTTCTAGCTATTAATGCTTAGCTTTTTCTAGCTATTAATGAAGTCATTCTTCAGTCCAAAGTTTTCCTATATCTTTATCAGTAACATCATTTACTACATTCAGTGTCCTTTCCAGCAAGTCTTCTTGGATGGAGTTAATTGATCTGAAAATAAAATTATAATTTGCATTTTTCAAAACATTTTAATGACAACAAATTAAGCATAGGAAAATGAAAGAACTAGTTTTAATATAAAAGTGATTCACAAGGAAGCCTTCAAATTATATATCATAGATATTTTTACCATAATATTTGAAGAAAATATTTAAAAAATAGCCTATCACTATACGGGTTACGCCAGTGGCGTAGATTGCCTTAGACGGGCCCTGTATCAAAATGTGTCGAGGGGTACAGTATAAAGTTTTTGTTAAAGAAATGAATAATGCTCCAATTGAATCAAATCAATCAAAGATAGGCTATATTTTATCCCCATATTCTCACGGGAACGGGTACTACGTGGGTGAAAACGCGGTACGCTATTAGTTTGATATCAATCAATAAGATAGATTGTCAAGTTAATAACCTGTTAGCATCCAAAACCTCCCAGTTATCTTCTTTTAACTTGGAAAATGTTTCTGACACTTTCTTTTGGAAGTTCAGTACTTCGTACCTGTAAAGAAAAAAAAAACAAAAGTTGATAATAGTGTAAATGTATGTATGTGAGGTTTTTATTTTTCTGAATTCTATAATTCTGTCTCACAGATTAGCAATGGCCTAATTGACTACTTATCATTTGGGTATGTAGCAGTTTCACTTGGACGCAAGTGAAACCACGGGCAAATGCTTCGGTGCGACATCGTCCATAACCGATATTGGATTGAGCGATGCCAAGAAAAATACCGAAAACAGTGACTATTAGCATAGCTTTACGTTTATTTATTAGCGGCAAACCTAGCACAGGATGCGTACTTACTATATTTAAAATACTGTATGATGAATTTGCAGTGTTCTAAACCAACGTAAGTTATGGCATTGAAAAAAGAATCAAGGACACGTTCAATTGGAAAAAGAAAGAAATTGAGGAACATGCAGAAACTATAGGTGGAAGCACAGGTGTGTCAATGTCATATATTTTACGTATAAGTTTCAAATTTGCGACGCTAGATGGCACTGTCTACTTCGTGCATGTTCCCCTAAATGGATTCTGCAGGAAGTATAGGTGGCAGCACAGGACAAGTATTTACAACATAAAAGATTCAGATTTGCAACACTAGATGGCATAGTCTACGCCATGCATGTTTCCTATAGATGTCTTTATCTTGTTGAGTCACTGACCTTTCCATCCCAAATCCATTTCTTTGTTTGATAGAGTCGACAGGCATTGTGAGGAAGAACACCTTATCTGGTTTCGGCAAACCTATATCTGGGGACTTGCACCAATTTAAGTCTAAGCCTGGAAAATATACATATTTTTTTTTATTATTGCTTATCTTTATTGTTGTTTTTACCAACTGATTTACTAACTGTTGACTTCTAGTTTGAGTTCATAATTCATGTCAAATAAATATTTTTGCTTTATGGCCATTTCAATTAGGTTCATCCTTTTTATAAATAAAGTAATAGGCCTACCAGTTTAACATGTTATACTTGTGAAATGGAAAGCCAGTTTTCAAACATATTTCTTTCGCCTTTACCTTTTTGAAAATATTTTTTGACCTAGAATTAATGCTCTCACTTAAAATTAAGTTGTGAATTACCTATTTTCACAACTTTACTGTTATATATGCGGTTTACCTGCATAGTTGTTGTTTCTGTGAGATAAAATAAAGCCTATGTTACTCACTGATAATGTAGCTTTCCTTTAATGAAAAAATGACCAGTAGTTTCAGAGCTTATTTGGTACAATCAAACAAACAAAATAACGCTCCAATATTAAAGATGCAGCTTACCTTTAGCAGCTGAGAATGCTACACCAGAGTAACAATATCTGTCTACAATTAATGTAGTGCCTGCTTCTAATGTCTTTATTATGTTCTTGGCTCTCTCCCATCTGTTAGCCGAGAACAGTAGGTGAATCACTTCATCAGATAGTTCATTCTGGAACATTAAGAAGTGTTTTTAAAAAATTGGCCAACTATAGCAGAGGAAAGTGTGTTGAAAAGGTGAGGTTAGCCTTTGCCTAGCCTTTGGACAATACATTAAGCCTCTATATAAGTAATGAGTAAGATTAGAACGAAGTGCAGAAACCAAACACCAATAAGATAGAAGATTAGAACTTTATTTCATTAAAACTGTTATTGTATAACGCTTGTGATCCAACTATATCTTGGGTTTTAACAAAATATTTATGGAGAAAAGAATAGAAGGAGAAATACCAGAAATTAATAAATATAATAATCATCTATCTAACGGGGTTTGGTTTCTACACTGGGTCCTGATGTTAGACCATTGTATGTGTGATACATCTCCATCATATCAGCCAATAAATCAATCCTGTGTGCCTAGGCCTCTTGAAATCATTACCACAACAAAAATGAATATGATAGGTGGTTATGTTTATCATGCAGTGGACAGATTAGATTAATTCAGATACTTACAAGTTTATACTTAAATTATACAATCCCAAAGATAATCTGTTATAGGCATACTATAATTGCAGATAGTGCCTGTAATTTAGATAGCAAATGAATAGTATTACCTTGAGTTGTAAATAACTGTTTATAAGTTTTCCAACATCCGTATCTCGAGCTGGGAAATTAGTATATTCTGCATGAATATTCTTCTTTTTCAGATTCTCAACTGAAAGGAAAAAAAACAGAATGATGTTTCCAAAAATAAAAAGTCTGAATGGAAAATCTTTGAAATTATGCCTCAGTTTTAAGTTTTTCTGAGTTATATTGTATATGCAGACATAGCTGATTTTTAATAACTAGTCTGTCCAAAAGGACAAAGGTGCATCCGACAGGTTTTGATAGAATACAAGGACATTCGTACATTTTTCATTATACAGTCTTCTTGCATATGCAGTCTGCAGTCTTTTTGCATACACTACTTCAACCTTAATAGAAATCCATTTGTTGGTCGTAGTAGATATACAGGCAAACATGTACTTACCAAGTGTTCTGGCTTGTGTCGACTTTCCAGTTCTATCCACCCCCTCAATCACTATTAGGGCACCACGTTTCATTGTCAGATGATTATTATGTCCCAATTATAACCCTTCGCGAATCTACGAACAAAAGATTCTAAAATCAGAGCTCGTGGAAATCGTTATTGCTGCTGGGAATTTTATCGCCGTATTTATACGATACAATTACAACTGATAAATAAAATAGTACATATGGTCAAAATAGAAACAAATAATGAATACTCACACAAGTCACAGTACACAATTCAGTTATTTTTACAAATAAAATTCGGTCGGATTCGGTAAGAAGACTCCAATTTCCAAGTCACTTTACTAGTTTTGACAGCAAAACAATAAATTGGCGGGAATGAGGAAAAAAGAGTAGTGATGGACTTCTGAGTTCTGTCAGCTGAGTTCTGTCAGAGTTGGACTCGGATCTAGTAGCATGGTACAACACTATCACGGGGCAAATACAATAGTCATGTTTTTGTACTTCTATACTGAATGAAGAATGTTACTAGGTATGCCAAATCGCGTGAAATTTTGTCTCAGTAAAGCCTGTATGTATACAAATACACTAGTTTTTGTTGTAGTCAAAAATACCTAGTAGTTTTGATTTTATAGGCATTCAAAGTTTCGAAAAATATCGAGACCCGCTTACAGTCACGTGACGCCTATGACGTCATGTTACAACGCGCCTCGCGGGCCGCGACCCGCTTCGTATGCAGTGGCCAGCGGTTATAGTGGGTGTAATCGTTATCGTCCGCGTATTATGTTAATAGTCTAATAATAGTAAATATTATTCGATTAATAAATGGATGAAGGATTCGAAAAAGGGCAATCGGATAATCTACCTAAAATAGATGGATTAATGGTTGCGCATTATTTATCAACAAATAGTGATTCCGTTGCCGCCGAAATTCGAGGAATAAAAATGAATAAAAATTTATTATTGTTTTATTAAAATGAATAAAATGCAAAAATACCTACCTAAGTAAACTTTCCTTGCTACTACTTAAGCTTAATAGTTTATCTGTTCTAAATTGTTTTATCAAAACAAAATACCCAACTAATATCGTACTGGAAGAATGCAACTCAAATAGTAGAAGTACCTACCTACCATTAAATTTTACGTTAAGACAACAAATATGTATATACAGTTTTGTAGCTATAGGTACGTATGTATATAAAGGTAGGTTCCGCTCTTCTTAGTAAATTTAAATGAATACATACATTGATTTATTGCAAACTAGCTTCCGCCAGCAGCTTCGCCCCCGTTTCCCTCAGGAACTGTACATTTTCCCAGGATTAAAAGTAACCTACGTGTTATTCCAGACTTTGCCCAGATCCGTTCAGTAGTTTTTGCGTGAAAGATCACAAACATTCGCATTTATAATATTAGTAGGAAGTAGGATAGGTACTTAGGATGTAGATGTAGTGGATTGAACGTTACAGATGTACTAAACCTTTTTTTTATTTGTAATTTTTTACTAACAAAATACGTAAGGCCATTTATTTTTATTTGATACTTATTTCAGATCGGCAGGAGAGCTATGGCGATGATTCTATTGTTTATGTTGAAGTAAAAAGAGTAGGTGATGTATGTATGGTTAAATGTAGAATCACGCCAGAACACCGCGTACGTACCACACCTTATCATTGCAGTTTGGAATGCAATGAAAAGGATCAATAAGTTTTAAAATGTAACCTGCGAAGATTGTACTGTCAGCAGAGATGGCTGTAAACATACTATAGCATTTTTAATGTGAAAAAACAACTTTTCCGGCGAATTGGTAGTTGTATTTTTACAGTTAGGCACAACACATGATTTCCTAGTATTTGGATTGGACATTTTAAAAAGTATTTAGGTATAATTTCGACGGTAAAGGCGCGCGACCGCGAGCGGACTTAGTGAGCCAGACTGAGCGTGTTGTACGATGACGTCACACCGTCACCGGCAGCCCGCGTCGTGGAGTTGCAACTTGTTTTACTTCTAAATCGGAAAGTAATTGACGTATCGAAGTAATTCTTTCACTAGTATTTTTTATTTTTGACAGAGAATTTGGAGTGCTAATAATCAAAATTAGTTAACATTCTTCATTGCATGGACTTTCAAATCCACAGGAAAAAGTCATGTCGTTAGTAGGCTTGGAATTATCGTTTGTGATGCTCGCTAAATACAGGCAGAATCAGAGATTGTTGCGAACCTAAGATGGTGATGTTTAGGACCACTACAAACTCAGCTATAGGATTTTTCAGTTCCTATTTTATATAAGTACCTGATTGTGTAATTGATGCTTACGTTATGAATAAGTTAAATTGTTTGTTTGTACTGTAAGAGACCACCTTTCAAAGGGAATTACTCTCGAGCAAGAAAATCATGTATTTCCTTAATGGAAAGCGTTTTTGTTTTTACCTAAAAAAAAGCACGATGGCCAAAGGCACTGAACCGAAGCCGCGGGGAAAAACTATTCTTGAATATTCTGAAAACAAGGCTAACTTACGACGATGAAAGTAGATTACAAATAAACTACGACCTACTGATACTTCAATTTACTATACAATATACTTACTAGTAAGTCTACTGAGCTACAATATTATATTTTTCCTTCAATCATATTTACACGTGACGGAACTGTTCGTTCACTTTGATAAAGTAAACCAATTGACTGACTGACATTGGCTGCAATGAAAAGAAAATTGGGAGGAATGGGGTAGTAACTTGTGGTTTGGGTTGGGGACCAGCGCCTTTTTGTAGGGATGGGGACTTAGGGAGACGTACATAAGAATGAAGTTGCCAGCTTTAGTAATATACCCATAATCTGGAAAGTTAGGTATATAACTTTCTGCTAAAGATAACACATTCCTTAAATATTACAAATGAATGTAAAACCACTTTTTAAAATTTGAGCTAGTAATATATCCATGGCCTACACACGTAAGTTAAAAGAAACGAAAAGTCCCTAAATAATGGAAGTAAATATTGCAGATTGTGACGCCCAGAAATGGCAACCCTTTTATCAAACGTCACTTCAGACTCAAACTGCGCTGCAATTTCACGTTCGGCTGTTGGATTTCTTTATTTTTATTTTTTATATATGAATGTAACTTATATTGTAAAATAGTTTTATTTAAATCATGAAAAAAGGATACAAAGTGACGGATGTAAAGAGGGAGAAGAAAATAGGCGTTGCTGCTGAAAATCTGGAAGAGTTGATAGAGAAATCATGCAAAAAGTTAGGCGTAAGTAGAAATTACCTTGTTTACGTGATTTATCGTGTTTGAAATGTTGTTTATTCGTGATTTCTATAGTTTTTGGGGTTAGTTTTATTCATGATTAGCTGTGTTTATCGTTGCGAGAAATGGGTCAGGGTGAATCCTTGACCGGTATTCGTGTACCTTGACCTAATTCCGCGACTCGGGATTTCCAGTTCAATGTCAGCTGCGCAGAGTGCCGGCTATGCGTGGCGGAGGACGGGACGCAAGTGGACGACGACGAGTACCTGGCCACGCTGCCGTCGCAGACACTCTTCATATTACTGAAGAACACCGAGAAAATGGTTACTGGTATGCTTTGTTACAGAAGTAGAAATTATAGTGTTTAAAATGCATTCACTGCCTGACATAGGCTTCTCCTCTAATTATCTACTAATTAGAGGAGAAGCCTATGTCAGGCAGTGGATATGTATTTATTAGCTGACTGATGACAATGAGGTATTAAATTAAAAAAAAAAAATAATGTCAAAACAATGCTTATTTCTGCAGACTTTGACTACTACTATGATCTCATCCGGTCCCAAAAGAAGGACTACATAGACACTGGGGCTGCAGCCAAAGAGTTCCTTACGACCAACATCAAGGAGAAGTTCAAGGTGTTCCAGAAGTACATTGCAGCTGCTGATGATGCTAGGACCATGCTCAGCGAGAGGACACAGGATCCAGAATGGTTTGAAGGTGAGAATGGTGAAATGACTTCCATTTTATTTATTACATTACTTTTTCAATGGTTTGTGCTGGTTTAGGTTCTCTGCCTTACCCTTTGAGAAATACAGACATGACACAATCATGACTAACAATAGTCAAAGGCTAGTAAGGTAAGAAAGGTTTCTCAGTACACTATAAAATGTAAGACTTAGTAAAGGCACAGTATTACAATATTTCCTACAGTAGCGCAACGCCTTTGATGTCGCGCGATGCCGCCGCCAGTGTAGGTACTTACGCTGCCTCAATCAAATATGGAAGGGATGTCACCAAATGGGAAATAAAACAATTGTGATTATTACTACTATGATGTAATCATTTATTCATATTTACATTCAAAATAATTGTGATTATTAAATCTAATATAATTATTTATTCAAAGTGTGAACCACATACATACGTACAGGACCTACATGTTAATAAGGATGTTTCCTGAGTGAAAAATATCTGATTATGTTTAGTCCGTCAGTATGATTATAGAAAAATATTGTTCACGTTTTTTTTCCTTTATTAAATCTATAAAAACTGACGAAGATAAAAAGCATCAAAGATCAGCAGTGGGGGATTGTTACGTCACGGCTAGGTAAAAATTATAGCGAGTAGTGACGTCACACGAGTTTTCAACGCACTGTATCGTCTTCGTTTTTTTCTTATTATATGAAAACAGAAAAAAATACGTGTTCAATATTTTATGGAAATCTATCCGACGGAGTTATCAGATTTTTTTAGTTACCCTATTGTTCAACTGTTTTACTTTTCAATTATCGTCTTTGACAAGCTTCTACCCATAAGTCGCGCCTGGAAAGTAAGTAGGTACCTATAAATTCAATAAACAAACACATACCTTTACAATTATAATTATCAAACATAAAAATATAAAGAAAAGTGGCCAAAGTTGTGTGCACAAGTCAGTTTTGTCTTAACGGGGGCGGCGGAGCGTCTGTAATATTCCATAAGTCTATGGTACACAAATGAAAAAACCACCCAGAGCAGTTTGTGCGCACCATTATAGAATGTAAGTATAATAAAATTATTACACAAAAAACACTCCCGCGTCTGCCCTTCGCGCTCGGTACCGCAAACTAAGCGTGTTTGCGGTACGCGGCCCGCGCCGCCCGACCCCCCGCGAGATCCCCTTCGTTGCTCTGCGCAAGTACATTTGTCGCCCTACTGTAGGAAATATTGTTATACTGTGGTAAAGGGGCTGAAACTATTTAACTGACAGAAATATTCGAATAACACCAATTCTTATAACATAATTATCATAAGGAAATGTTTACAGGGCTAGAACCATCGGAAAAGACAAAAGAGCAGTCAATGTCGAAACGCGTGAAAGATCGGATGCGTGGATACTATTACAAGACAAAATCAGCGCTCCAGTCATCCGACGTCTACATACACTCGAAGAACGGGCGAGGTAAGAAACTCATTGACCAGTTCTTGACAGACCTACGAAACATACTTGAATCTTACAAGTACAACGAGACTTACTTCAACCGCAAAGCGAACAAAACCGCTCGCATTTGCGACGAGAGTGGTCTGTTCCAATGCGGAGGCCTGTGGAGCAGCGACAAGTGTCTCTACGAGGGCGAACACGTCATCAACCCTTACCGCAGCCGCGAAGAACGCATCATATTCCAAACTTGGAATCTCGACCACAAGATTGAGCTATCAAGGTCTATTATCCCGAAAATTCTACAAGCAATCGATGGGTTGTATAATGGTGATATTAAATGTATGTTATGTGATAAAGATTCGAAGGTTGGTGGGATCGAAGCCGACAGGTATTACTTGCAAATATTCACGCGGGAGAATCTGAAGCTGGTACACATTGTGTGCCATTACAAAGGCAAACACGACGCCGAATCAGGCGTGTACACATTGTGCAAGAAATGTTGTGGCGGCCAGAGCATCGAGTATAACTAAGACGTTAACGTTATTTATTATACGTATTTCGACCAGATTCAGAATTCTAGGGTATTCATTGATGATGCCACAAAATAAAGCAAATGGAAATCGCCATGTGAGTGATTGACCTCAGCTACCGGTTTACTTTCACAGTGCCAAATTTATTATTTCTAACGAAATTTAATTACCTAGGATACTGAATCTGGTTTTTCAATGTAGGTAACTGCAATATTAGCAAACAAAGTATATTTCTATACAAATAATAATTACGTTATATTTTCTGCTATATTATAAATTATACGCTATACTTTTGACGACCTGTGATAGGTGGATTTAATGAATTTTGTTGCGTTGAAATATATTTCACGAACGGAATAACGGCGGGTAATGAAATATGAGAGCTGTAAATATTATTTTTAAGTTTATTTGATTGTGCGCTGATATACAAGTCAAGTTCATTGTAAAAAATTATGGACCATATTTATGAGCAACTTAAGGGCCTTGCCTAATCGACAGGGAATTTACAAGTTCACCCACAATATTTGTCTTGGGTTAGTTTTTCAACGACGACGTACGAAATAGTAGTAACTAACGTACTTAAATTATTATAGGTAACTACTTCGTCGTCGATCATGATCTAATTATGCATTACTGTATCAAATCTGAAAAGCAATTTAAACTTTTTAGAGGACATTTGTATTCCTATACAACGCCGCAATATTCCCTGGATTAAACTTCGCGCCTGATTAGCATACCAAAATGGATCTACTTCGCAAAATTATCTTGGACTTGCAAAACAGGTGCTTTCAAGCAATTTGTTTTTTACTAGAGTTTCATGAAATAATATTCTTAAGTATATTTTTATTTACGATGTTTATTCAGCAATGAAACGGCTATGTTCAAAAGAAATCATGTAGTATTTATACATCGTAGTTGTTCGTTTTATAACAACTTAAAACTTTTTATTGTTAATATTTAACCATAGTAGGTATTTCTATTCCTTAAATTGATCTCCTTACCCTTCATGACGTAGTTTATAAGAGTTTTACCTGTATAATATACTTATTTTAATTTTAAGTATTAACCTAACATAGTTGAATGGATTCCTGTTGAGACTGTGGGATAGATTTTCTACCGTGTGAAACTGGTAACGTTTCAGTGTAAAAAAATGATTCGCACTGTGAAAAAATTATTCGCAGTAGTTCGATTTAATTTAAATATTATAATAAATAAAGTATAATAGTCAGATAACATCCCCACTGCTGGGACATATGCCGTTTCTCTCTAAGAGGGAGCGAGTCCATGATCTCCCATGCAAATGATTGATTATTATTAGTTTTATACCAAAAATATTATTTTATTTATTATTATGTCTGAAGCTGAGGGCAGCATCAGACCGTATAGAGATTTTTTTTTTTATAATTATAATATTATTCAATACAGGATTTTAACATGTAACCTCACTATCGATACAGGGTTGTTAGATAGCCATAAACAATATTTTTGTGAAATAAAGTAAAACACAGATCAATGACACATTGACACTTTAAAATTAAACACTAAAATATAAAATGTTTGGCTTGAGCAAAATTTATAATGATGGAAATAAGGCAACTATCACACAAACTTTTTGCTTAAATAATATAGCAGTTCTTTTCAGTTTTTTTGTTACGATGCAAAGCGAATCGTGCTTTTTAGCAGCGGTAGCACAGCATAAGCATAAGCACAGAGTACTATAATATAAAAAGGAAAGCATAAGCCAAGACACAACCGCAAAACGTATGTGTGATAGTGACCTACAAATTTAAATGTTCCAGATTTTAAACTTCTTTCTTATAATGCTAACTTCAAGTGGGTTTGAAAAGAAGGATTCCATAAATTAATCTATGAAAAATATATCTAAAGTTTATTTATTTAAGGCAAAGCACAATTCGTTTTTAAAACGGCATATTTTATCTAGATCGGTTTCCTACAAAGATCGAGCAAGACGGATGAATGGATCTTTTGTGATCAATGACCATAGACTTAATTAAGAACAAACTGATCTAGAATTAAGTTACCTGTTACTGTCAACAGATGGTGCTAAGTGAGAATTGACCGTTGCTTTGTGACTAGCCAAATTATTTTCACTTAATTTATTGACTGATTAGGTACCTGGTACCAAACTATCGAATTTTTTAGAACATTTTTGTATTTCATAAATAATTACATCTAAATGATTCTAATTTGAGAGTTTTGTATGATTTAGATTTCAATATAATTGTAATCTTAGATAGGAGTATGAAATGGAACGAGGGACTTTTCCACAGGCTTATTACAAAACCGATTCATATTGAGTTGGTACTTACCAAATTTAATTGTTTTAATTTAAATGTTAACAAATTATAATATTTAAACTGACAAAACAATCAACCAGAAGCTTTTCAACCCGGTTGAAGATTTCGAGCCAGCCAAAAAGAAGCCCAAAAACGCAGATTTGAGAAAGAAGATTACAAGACCGAATTAGAAATGATAAACTAGACAGTTTCAAGACCCTGGTTGTCACGAAGATAACTGCCATGTAAACGACATGCGACAGGGTGGGGTCACTTCAAACGTTTACGGTTATCAACCGCCGCGAAACATTTCCACTGCGAGTTTTAGACCACAATGGTCTTGTGCAGAAAGGTGATTCACTGGCCTGGGCACATTTGGATAGTGGGACTCCTATGACTTTGGAAGAGGGAATATTCCGTCTTTACCATAAGGGCACAAGGGGCACGTGCCCAGGGCCCCGCTTTGTTATGGGCCCCCAAATTATATTATAGGTTCTTAGGGAACGACCAGTTCAAACCGCGCACTAGCTTCTGATGAACTTCTGTCAAACCTATCCCGATTTCGATCTCGGTCGGAAACGAAATCTTCATAAATTTTGGGGCTTGCTACGCTCGCTAGGCAAAGAAAGATTTTCAGCATGATTCAAAAAAGTAACTTTTTGTTTCTTCGAAACCTCAAAAGAAAATTTAACTTATCTTAAATTGGCTGCAACTTTTCCGATCTCTTGGATCTATCGATCTATCCGAGAATGGGTGTAAAATATTCAGACTTCGCTTTGCTCGCACCCATAGTTTTCACAACTCTTTGCTTCGATAGCATAAGCTAAGGATTCAAAATTTACGAGCTCGCTTCGCTCACTCTATAATACTTATCTTTTTGTAAAGTAACCATTATTACATAACAACATTTTTTGTCAATTGTTAAAATATTTATATTATAAATACTCCGCTGAAATCAGCTACCTGTGCTCCGACACTTTCATGGCCAGTTTTCAGTTTTTCAAAAGGGCCCCGGATCCAAATGCGATTTTTTTCGGATACGTCGCTCTGCACTACCGCAATCTGATTCATTCTCGGTAAGGTACATTTAATAACCGTTACTAGCTGCACATGAATCAATCAAAGTAGCCAAATTCACTTTTTTATTTCTTAAAATGTAAGTAGTACCTATGTATATATCAGTTATCGGTAGGGGTCATCTGGCAGAAATTAGGGGACGCTATGGAACGTAGGGCCCTGGGCACTTGCCCGGAACGCCCAGTTGGTAGAGGGGCCTGGCCATTCACCATAGTTATGTAAGCGTAATGTGGAAAGGGCTCTCAAGGTTGTGTAAAGAGCACTGTGTCGAATTTTCATATTAATTTTATTCTGAGTACTGTCTTCTTTATTATTGAGACAGCTATTTACCTTTCCTATTCTTACCTTAAGCTATACATATGTTTCCATTATCTAGATACTCTAATGCTAAAATGGTCTGCCACACAATCGCCAAATAAATTTCTACATAGAAGATATTTGAAAAATCTTTTTAACCGTCTTCGGCGGATGCAAAAAGGAGGGTGGTTTTTTATTAGATGATTGTGTTGCGGACCGATGTATACCTAACATAAGTATAGTAATAATATCAGAAATCCTATTTTGTGACAATCGTTTACCAACTTGTTTAGATAGAGATTAGTGAATAGCGATCAATAGCAATACTAATGTGTAAGTTTTTAGGACCGCGTTGATTTTAAGTAGATGGTTGAAAATAAGGTTTGGGAAAAAACTATACCTACTTAATGCAGATCAAATCAAGCAAAACCAAAAGGTACTCCCAGCATTTTTACTTGGGAGTAGCGCCAACAAAACAAGTATTTATGTAGTAGTGAGTTTACTTACCAATTCCCAGTAAGTATTTAGTAGAAAATATATAATTTTCAGTCTTGTAAACGGAGTAATGTTTGCTTAGACATGGAAGAAACGAGTCCTTGTTATCCGTTTGCGATAAAGACGAACTGGTTTGTGCATGAATGTATCATGCGAGTCACTGAAAATAGATATGCGTATTGCATGAAGTACCTACCTCTCTATAAATAGTAACTGTATTATCTCGATAAAGTGAAGTGTAAAGTACCGGTACTATTATAAATGTGGAAGTAACTCAGTTTCTCAGCAAATACCTACACCAAGTATAGTTCCTTTTTCGTCAGATGAGGTGTCAGTGTGCGTCAAGAGGACTGGCTAACCAATCCTCTTGACTATGGAGCAAAATTCAGATTTTTATTTCGACGCATCGCGCCTGTAGTCTTTAGCGTGTAGTCTGTTCGCACCCTAATGTTTGATTTTATTGAGTGCGCGTCATGTGATGCGACTCTTATGCCATTAAAATAAGGTATAGATTAGAATATTGATGCGCGTTCATGAAGTGTAAAGTACTTAACCGTTAAATCGAAATCGATGAAAATGCCTATTTGGGTACATGCATCCACGCGGTTATTAGCCCAGCATTATACTATTCCCAAGTGAGAATAGACAGAATACACTGCATAATAGCAAACCTGTTGTACGAAACGTTTCAACTATTCCGCTTCAAATCAACATGGTTAATAAATGTAAATAATAGAAACAGTTTAATCTTACTCCATACAGTAGATCAAAACAAGCGTTTTCGCTGAAAAACCATTCAGGGCTTGGAGTCTGATGACCTTGGGTGTCCCGAGCTGCCTTATTGCAGCTAGGAACTTAACAACGCAATCCATTCAGTGGATCGTAAAAAGGGATGAAGAATGGTCTAATGGAAAGATGGAACTATACAACTCTTATCTTTCTCTACATTGATGACTTTTTACATGCAGTCGAAAACGTTTCATCATCTGCCTAGCCTTTTCCCATCTAAAGGGTTACATCGCGAAAAAAAATCAGCTGTTCCCTACATTTATATTCGTATAACTGATCAAAATGTACGGAACAGCTAATTTTTTTTTGCGATTTTAGGTTTGGTCCCATAGTAAAAGTTGTTCATAATGATGAGTAAAATGAACTCTTAAGAGGTTGTTGGTGTTTTAAAAATAACCCTGTATATTGGAGTCGGCTCCCAGTCAAACCGGATTCAGCTGAATACCAGTATTTTAAGTGGAGCGGCTACCTACCAAAACTTCACAACCCATTAACTGGGAAACACGGTACTTCTTGGCAAGACTAGAGTCAGATTTACTGGCTTCTGACAATCCGTAACGACTGCCAAAGATCTACAAATGACAGCTAAGACCATGCTTTCCGAGGCACGGAGGAAACTCGGCATGTTAAGATGGTCACCCATCCACAGACCAACCTTGGCAAGCGTCGCTTAACCTTGAAGATCGACCCGTGCGGCTGCTAGTCTTTAGCCACGAGCTCGTAGAGTCGAAAAAATTTAAGAGCTTTAATATTTGTACGACAATGACTCTGTATGAATACTATGTGGGCTAAGAATAAACTGTTGTAGACGCTTCCATGTAGCTTATAGTAAAGTTGTTTGCGTAGCGTAGCATGTTGTGTAGACTTCTCGATTTACAGTATTAATCGATATACCTTCTCCTTTGCCTAAATAGATGTGTAAACGTAGAAGTAAGGAAGATATCATTATATTTAAAAACGTAGCACACTGGTACAAAAATGTAGGTAGTGATACTGCACATGTTGAATTTAGAGCTGGTGTTTTAGTAGTGTACTTCGTTCATGTAGGCACTATTGTTAACTACGGATTATTGTGAGGGCACGAAACGTCCATATAAATTAATGTTTATCCTTCGTAACGTCAAGTATTAGAACTTTTTTTTTATTCCATCAATTATATTGATGATCTACTCAATATACATATTTATATTTGAATGAAAATTTCTTAAAATATCTGTAATTTTAATTTCACACCTATGCAGGTGTAACAGAATAAACGTGTAACAAAACATCAATTCCTCTTTATCATTGTTATGCTTATCACTATTACTTGTTCATAATGTTATTATGAGTACAACCCCTTAAAGGGCATAATAATCATCCTTTTAATGTCCCCACTGCTAGGACACAGGCCTCCTCCTACGAGAGGGAATGCGCCGTAATCCACCACGCGGGCCTAGTGCGGGTTGGTGAATGTCACATGCCTTCGAATTTTTTGTTCTAGGACATGCCGGTTTCCTCACGATGTTTTCCTTCACAGTTTTTGAGAGCAGTGGAGGCCGAGTGGTAACGGCCCCGACATACGATTTCTAGATCACGGGTGGAAACCCAACCGGGCGTAACCCCCTTAAAGCGTATAACGTTTATTCTGTTATACATTGTAATTCTAAGTTCTTTGTTATAATACTAAAAAAACTTAATGTACACATCAATATAAGGACTTAACTGATGCCACAATGTCCAACATTCCTTTTTTTTACCAAAGAGTTGATGAATGTTTGTATTTTCGCATTCACATGTGCAGTCTATAAAATAATATTGATTGACAAAAATCACATGAACTTTGAGGTCTCTGAAGGAATTGTAAAAATTATTAGTACATGATAAAAATTTTGTTGGAGAAAATAAAATAATTTAAAAGGTTTGCAATGTTTTTATTACACCCTTATAATATTTATGCATAAAACAATGTTACTTGAAAAGGCAGATGCACGCCGCACCGCGTGCGCTTTTTCAGCACGGGTTTAATGAATTTATTCTGAAGACTAAGTCTTCTTTTCATGACTTTCATGGTAAAACATGACACTGATACTGGTTCAAATCCTTAGAACTGCTTGTTCTAACATAGGTAAAAACACAAACATTTTCCCTGGGAAATAACAATAAGGGAGGTTTAAATAGACATTTAGTACTTGCAAGCAAGATACTAAGGTCTGCTTGCACAGACTAGATCTTTTGAACTCCGATTTAGGGCTAACACATGGTAAATAACACATATAGTAATGAAATTGAAAGATGACTGGTTTGTGCAAGTATGTTTATGAGCTTAAAATTACTTCTTAAAATATTAAAGGTCTATGTGTGTTGTCAAAATCCCTATCTTCTCTTTCTGCCGCCAGCCTTTTTTCCTGGATTCCTCTCTCCTTTGCCTGCCTTAGGTTTCTTGGCTGTGAAATTGGTGGGGTTGCTACCCTTTGTTTTGGTTTTGAAGTTACGCTTACCCTTGGCGGGCTTTGTGTTTTTCTTTTCGTCTGATCGGCTGTAAAAAAGTATAAAAATGTTACATGAGCACACTGTAGTGTAATGTTTCTTTCAGTTTTGCTATAATCATTGTTATAGCATGATCTAAAATTCGAATGTTGAGTACGCGGCGAGTCGCTGCGCAGTAACAAATTTGACAGCAAAGGTGAGGGGTGTGGTACTGCGCAGCGAGGTTGGATTTGACACTTGGAGTGTCAAATCCAACCTCGCTCGCGTACCAACAACTATCCAATTGATAGGTGAAAGTTGGAAATTGGCTTGTTTAAAATCTTAATGAAAATACTTTTATGTTTTTTTAAAAAGATGCAATGCAAATGCAAACAGTGCGCCATTGCATTTACTTTTCGAAGTCACTCATCCGTAACATTATTTAACTAGAAATGTAGTCTCGCCTAATGCCGAGTTTTTAAACTCTATTGCACTTTTGTTCATCTGTGGCGTTGTCCTAATAGAAAGCGAATACGCGATTGTCGCGTTTATTTATATGGAAAACTCGATCACATCGTAGCGCCGACATAAGGCGCCTTCCAGTGTCGCCGAATAAATGAACGTGACAATTTGGTATTCGGGGTAAGTTCGCTTTGTATTAGGACATAGACTTACAGTGCTTTTCAGTATAAATTGGAAGCAATATTTTATACCTGCATAAATTCAAATTATACTCACTTCACTTGCTCATCATGTATGTGCTTAGCTACTGCCTTATCCATATCAATCTTAGGCCTCTTGTTCAGAATGTTATCAAGCATACTCAAGTTATTCTCTCTCTCTTGTGCTGGTGTTGGTATTGGTAGTTTGCGTTTCCTTTCTTTGCCTGGGATGAGCTCATGAATACCTTTGCCTCTGGCTTCTTTCTCTTTAGGCAACTTGTCTTGGAATTTGCCGAGTGATGCTGTTGAAGCCTTGGCTATGGTTGCTGCGGTGTCTAACTGCAGTTTGAAAAGTTATCCACATAAAACAACAGGTAATTTCCTTAAGAGGACTATACAATATGGTCAGAGTATTAGTATTAGTAAATGGTCAGAGCAATTTTACTATTGAATATATTTGGAATACGAAAAAGTTATTTTGAATTTTACAGAAGTGACACTGTACCTGAGTAGCTGATGCTTTATCAGAAGTGACCGGCAGCCCAACCCTGGGTATCTTGACCTTCCTAGCCCGGGCAATATTCTTGAGCCTCTGTAACTCATTCTTGGCAACTTTCTCTGACTTCTCACTGGCTTTCTTCTCAAACATGTCTGTCATGGGATCCAAGTTCTGTGGTACCTCTATCAACCAATTCTTCTCTTTCTCTGCAGCTGCTTTCTTGAAACTAAAATATTATAAGAGGAATGTTATAGAATCAAAAACAATCTAACATAAATTATTGAATGCACACGCTTAAGAGCTGTTGACCAATTACATGGGACCTAATAGATTTACTATGGCCAGCCAGCCAGTAGGCCATATCATGCTTTTTACAATACAGGAGCCAGTAAACAATTGAGATTTTAAATAAAAATGTTCTGAAATTAACTAACCCATACAAAGGCACCCATTTCTGCAGCTGTTCATCCCATTGTAATTTATCCTTCTTCTTCTTTGTGATGCCCTTAGCTTTAGCAAATTCTTGCCATTTAGTGAGAGCTTTCGGCTTCGGACACGGCTTGGCCCTTGGGATCACCGTCTTGGGTTCAGGCAAACGGACAACGATTGCTTCATCAACGCGCTCTGTGGGAAGCTCCCATATTTTGTTTAAGAGTAACTGTGTGTTGTCACGAGTTAAAGACGTTAAATAGTCGTCTTTATTGGTCCTGAAAAATAACATGTGTGGTTATCACGCTTAGTTTTGTTCAATGACGCAGTTAATTTTCAGCGATTTTTTTTTTTCTGAAGATAAGTTCTCTAAACTGTATGCATAAACATTTAGGAAATAATGAAAAACGCTTAGTAAAATGGTACAAATCTACTCACTGTAATAATTTTGTGTCCAAGTCGTTGGTGTCCGATGCCAGTAAAGAGCCTATATCAAGATCTACATCTAAATGCTTTTCTACTGTGATAGGTTTATACTTCTCTGATTTTTTCTGTTCTTTTTCAAGTATTTCATTAACAATATCCATCATTATTTAATTTTATAAATTAACACTTCCCCTTCAAGACAAGAAGAATAACCTCAAACTTATTTTGAGTTTGACGTTTAGATTTCACTTTTTGGTCCAATCCACGTGCAACAATGGATATCTTCGTAAACTTTTTCTAGTGGTGCGAACGGCGAAAATATCAGTCAAGTATCAGTAAAAAGTTTACTTTTGACCACTTGAATGGTTTTTTAGTATGATGTACGATGAAAAATAAAAAAAATACAAAAAGCATTACCTTTCTTTCCTTTGGAATTTATTTAGGTGCGTTAATATCTTCACAAAATTTGACCTATGTTAATCCAACAGACCAAATTGGACAATCTGTACTTCTTAGTTCTTTCTGTTGTGTAGTGTTTTGTTTAGGGTATGATATTATTCCCAACTGCGGTATTTTTAGTATAAATTCTGTGAGTTTTATCTGTTTGATTTGTGAGTGTGACAGTGGCTAAAAGTCTTAGTAACCAGGCGATAAAACTATAAATAAAAAAGTTGTGTGTGACAGCACTGACACTGACAGCTCACAGCTGTTTTGAGACAGTTCTAAATTGAATTCGATATTTATATTTAGTTTTTCGTTATTTATAGCTGTAAACTGAAGGCATTTATTAAATCGCTATTGAGATTTATCGTAAATAATCGTGGCGTCATGACTGGTGATTCAGAAAAAACGTATTGTTTCAAAAATGAAAACAAATTCGTCGTCAAAAGTGGATGTAAAAAACGTATGTGGAGATCACTGAAGCAAATATTAACGGCTGAACGAGCCTTACCATGGCACAACGAAGCCGTTTTATGTAAGAATTTATTCCATTTCTTGAGATTTAAACCTATTACAGCAATGTTTATTTTATGATAACCTCACTTTTTATTTCAGATTATTCCATCAACGCCCCGCCAACTTTTAAACCAACTAAGAAGTATTCGGATATTTCTGGCCTCCCCGCACCGTACATAGATCGGCACTCCAAGCTATTCTACAGCAATGCAGAAGAGTTTGCTACTGTTAGAAGTTTACCAATGGACATAACTGCAGGATACTTACAACTGAGAGGCGCCAATACGATAGTAGGATGAAAGATTATGATCCCGACTATAACTATTGTAGTTCTGATCTACTTTATTATCAACCAAATGTTACCTACTGAACCTAAATTAGGATGGTGCATTGAGCTCAATAGCTGGTACTGAACTTAAAGATATCGAACTGTGAAACAAACAGAATATGAGAATGCTATTTATAGCTTCTATCCAGATAATTTATTACTTTTAGTAATATTTTCAGAGTTTTACTGGTATTTTTAAACTCATCTGTAGTAATGTTTCATAATAAATTATTAATCTTTACACAGCAACTTATCTGTGGGTGTGCTCAATTTCATGTTTTATTTGTTTTGCATGGAAACTTAATTCTTCTAAAATAAATTAGCCTAAGTAAGTCTTGTCAGAATTGGGCCAGCTGTTTTTGAGAATAGCAGGAATAAACATAATGAGAGTAAAAAAAAAGAATAGGTTTATTTGTTAAAAATAAAAAAAAAATATTTGTGTACCTACTTATTTATTATCTTAATCTGATTTATAATATTGAACTGTGTAATGATAACATCTTTTGAAAATAAATGAAACATTCGAGTTTTGTGTGAGTTTTATTGTAGCAGAAGGAATACATACATTAGCAGCTTAGGTTAATTCAAGACCTGGCGAAATAATGATCATGATACTGGGCTGTACACAGGACTAGAACGATCATTAATCATGATTACACTGATTACACAAAGGTACATTGCAGGCAAAATTCGGATGATCAGCTATGGTGGGGCAGGCTGCCTTCTGCCCTGATTTAAAGCTAAAAAGGCACGTATATATGCAAAGAGAGAAGTAGTGATTCTCGAGCTAGCTTCGCTCGCTCTAAATTCCTGTGTTCTCAACCTTCTGTATGAGCGGGCAAACTACCTATCTCTTCTCGCAATTCTGTATGAAAAATAGGTACAACTATAACTGTACTAACACATTCTTAACTAGCGAACCGCCCCGCCCGCGCGCCCCAGCTTCACGGGTAAAACATCGACTTTTCTACAATATTTATTTATAATTAATTATAATTATAATGTAGGTATATGTCGCAAGTTTTTCATAAAATTAAATGGTTTTTGATCAAAAACCTAGATTATAATTTATATAAATAATTGCGTAAAATATTACATACTTAATTATATTATACGTAATTATTTACGCAAAAATGAATGCGGGTTATCCGTCTGATTGTGAGTTGTGTTTTGTGACCATGTGACTACAGGAAGAAGCGGGGAAAAGGGCGGGGCGCGCGCGAGCGCAGGCGAAACAAACGCCGAACGCGTAGAAAGCATTGAGGTAGGAATAATCTGGATTGTTACGGGTTTATGATGAAATTGAGTTTAAAATGTGTCAACTTCCGGTTTTCGATCAAAAACCTAATTTTATGAAAAATCTGCGACATAAGTACCTATACATATTATTATAAACCTTCCGGAAGAAATCTCTAAAATGCGAAAATCCGTTGTATAAAATACCTAAGCGTACAAAAGGGACAGACGGTGGGAAGCAACTTTATTTTATACTATGTAGAAATTCTTGGAATTTCTTTATACTTATACTTACCTTTGTATTATGTGTTGTGTGTTGAAAGATTTAAATGGTTGCAATAATTTTTGAGGCCACTACGTCGCTTCTGTTACCAACTCTCTCACTCTTTCATTTCTGTATTTCACATTTTAGGGCGAGACCACTGCTGGATTTTGCGGTTCCGGTTCCGGAATTAGTCTTTTTGTTTTATTTAGGAAATTATCAAACGACACCTTTCGCTCTGGACGGAGCGAAAGTGAGTGTTAGACTTTTGTTCACTAAAATCCGCCCGTGTTCCTCCTAATGCCCTTTGCTTCCAGGGCCGCGGTGGCTGTTTCGAACCAATTCCGCAAGCATGGTAGGCACTGGACCTAGCGGGCCCCGTCGATTATGCTGGCATCTTTTTGTGGTGCGTATAAAACACAACGCGCCGACCTGGCCTTGTAGTTCTTATCGGACGGCGAGCCACCAACCACTGCCATCTGCTGGTTCACGCCTACGGTGTTCTTCTGTTGCAGCGAAAGAGTTTGCATTTCCCGCACGCGTCCCGCCTCCTTCGTTTGCATTACGCAGAAGACGGTGACTGATTAGTCTACCACTAAAATTCCCATGAGAGCACTGACTCGACGGACAAACAAGCTTTGTATTTCAGAACGTTGAAAAATTACGAATATTATTTCTATTCATTTTTACAATTGGTCCGCTCAGTATCATTGACCTATATACCCATTGAGGTAGGAATAATAAGGAGACGCTGCGTTATTCTATACATACATTTGCTTATACAAATATGAGTGAAATATGATTCAGAACTTGAAATATCGTTATGTCTCATTCTTTCTTGTGAGATAATCCTATTTGATAAAAGAGACAACTATATTTAAGTTGTTGCTAATTATGGCAACATTTTGTCGTGATGTAGAGACAGTTGTAGGTAAGTGCCGTTGCAGCCATATTATATTCCAAATTCATGGTAGTTACGCTGTCAAATGGTTGTTTACTTTTTTTTATTATTGTGATTTGCGAGAAAACTACGAGTAATTTTACTTTTAAAACTAAATGTAAATGTTGGAAAACATAAATCCAACATGCCTGTGTGTTGTGTTGTGAAGTGTGGTGCAAGAAACAGTCAAAATCAACCTCAATTGTGTTTGCACAGGTTAGTAGTCGGTTTTCATGCATTATTACACACAATAATACACATTCGGTGATACTATTGTAACGCAATCATGAATTTATGGCTAAAGTATTGATATTTGGATTCATTTCCACATAACAGGCCTTTTTATTATATTTGTTTATTCATTCGTTTGTTTACATAATGAAATAGTGTTGTACCGTTGCCGACTTGCGGTAATACGAAACTAGTTCCTCCGCTGGAACGATATCGTTATATTCTGTGATGTTAACATAAATAATCCTGCGTCTTATTCGGTCCGAGTGACCTAGCTAGGTCCGGCCTGTGATTCACACTTCACACCTAAATCAAAATATTTTACGTAAATCTTGGAGTTTCTTGCCGGCACTTCTCCATAGGAAACAGCTAATTGGAACCGTGCACCTAGCTTATAATGTTTTATGTTTGTTTTAGTTACATATTAGCATCTCTAACGAAAATGATTTAAAAATACTTTAATTTTTATAGGTTTCCTAAAAATGAAGGCTTACAGAAAAAATGGTTAGAGGCTAAGGGTCGTGGGGTGATGTTAAATAGCCTATAGCCATACTGGCTACCAAAAGCAAAAATAATTTTAATGCTTTTTTTTTGCGCGGTACCCTAATTATTTCTCTAAAATAAAAGTAGCCTTAGTTACTCCTTGTAACATATCTGCCTGTAAAAATCCCGTCAATATTTGTACAGCTATTTCAGAGATTAGCCGGGACAAACACTTCAATTTCATTTATTTGTATAGATAGCAGAAGGTAAGATAACCTACTCATCTTTTTCTGTTACTATTACAACGGATTTTAATTAAGTTCATAATATGAGGTATGATCCAAACGTGATAAATTAGTGGAACTCGTAACTAGTATCGATACTCGTTGTAGTAACACCTTGATTGACTCAACCCTAGCAATGGCAGCCATTTTATGTTTTGTAGGTATGCACCCTTTTTTCGTAGGTATTTCCCGTCCATACTTTTATAGGTCAATGTATATACCTCAATGCTCAGTATTGGTAATTTAATAATTGTCAGTGTCACTGTCAAATCGAAAGGCCAACGTGCATTGCATGCCTTTCCGAACTTGTTTTACAATTTTAATCAGATTTTTGTAATAAACCAGGTGTTTTATTTGAAAGAATGTCTTCGTCATTCTTTCTAAAAGGAAAGTCTCGGCAAATTCAAAAAAGAAAAGGCGAAAAAGTAAAGAAAAAGAATCCTAAAAAACAGAACGCGCCTAACCTAGAAAATAGTCAGGAATCTTCTGATAGTGAACTAGATTTACGAAAGTTTTCTGATGCAGAAGAGTCAGAAAGTGACCATGAAACGGCTGAGCAGAAGAAGTTACGACTAGCTAAGAAATATCTAGAAGAAATCGAGAAAGAGGAGGCGAAGCGAGCAGAGCTGAAGGAAGTAGATGATGCCATTGAAAATCGCTTGAAGAAAGACTATTTGGAACAGAAAGGTAAATTAAAGATTGAAGTTGCCGAAAAGTACGTTGAACCAAGTGAATCTGAGCTCAGACTCATTCGTGCTAAGGAACACCGTCTAACACTGACATGTGTGTGTATCAGCAGTGATAACAACTTTGCGTTTACGGGCAGCAAATGTGGATCAATAATCAAATGGGGCATTAAAGAGAAAAGAAAACTCGGTTGTTTGACATATAAAACTCATTCCAATTTCATAAAAGGTGATGTAAAATCTCTTGCTATATCAACAGATTCTAAATATTTAGTGTCATCTGATGACTCCCCACTTATTGTAGTGTGGGATCCAGACACACTCAAACACATACATACATTCAAAGGCCATAAAGATGTGGTAACAGGGCTTGTATTTAGAAAGAACACACATGATTTATACTCGGCAAGTAAAGACAGATCAGTGAAAATATGGTCATTAGATGAGATGGCATATGTTGAAACTTTGTTTGGTCACCAGTCGCCCATCACTTCCATTGATGCATTAACAAGAGAAAGAGCACTAACAGCCGGAGGAAGAGACACTACAGTGAGGATATGGAAAATAGCAGAGGAATCACAGTTGATATACAATGGACCAGTCGGCAGTCTGGATGAAGTCAAGCTTTTAGATGAAGAGCATTTTGTGTCTGGAAGTGACAACGGCTCATTATGCATATGGAGTGTGATGAAGAAAAAGCCTCTGTGTGTAGTTACAGAAGCCCATGGTTCAGAGAATGAAGTACCGAGGTGGATCACTAGTCTGGCAACTTTATTGAACTCTGATGTGTTTGCATCAGGTTCCTATGATCTTAATATTAAGCTATGGAGGGTATGTGACCAATATAGGAAAGTTTTACCAATGTTTAGTGTACCAGTGTGTGGGTTCGCAAACTCTATGCAGTTTACAAGTGACGGTAAACAGTTGTATGTTGCTCTCGGCCAGGAACACAAGGCTGGTAGATGGTTTAAGTTAGGAGGTGCCAAAAATGGACTTTTAGTTGTTAATTTTACGATTAAGGCATAATATATTGTAATAAACAATTTAAAAATCATTGAGTTGTTTCATTCTCTTGTTGATACTGTATTGGTGCATTTTCAATCTGTATGTATGGTTATGGGTGTTATGACTTTTCAATACATTTTTAACCGACTTCTAAAAAAGGAGGAGGTTCTCATTTCGGATGTTTGTATTTTTTTTTTTTTTTATGTTTGTTCGCGCATAACTCCGTCGCTCGCCAACCGATTTGAAAAATTCTTTTTGTTGGAAAGGGTATACTTCCCAAATGGTCCCATGAAAATTTTATCGAAATCGAACAAGCGGCTTTAATGTTAATTTCAATAAATGATAGCAAATCTGTCGGGATAGCTGAAATCGCATGTTTGTTTATTGTTTACACCAATTTATACCACATACGCTGTCATGGGTATGTTTAGCTGGGAGTGAACCACTAAAAAGTGAAAAATAAAAAACTTTTTACAAAAAATAAAACCGTTTTGTAAAAAAAGGAACCAAAAACACCGAGTTCCGAAATTAAAGTTATTTTATACTTTTTGTTTTTTTTTTGTTTAGAAGTCGGTTTTATTTTTGTAAAAAGTTTTTTTTTAACCGTAGTATGTACCTACTTAATATTAGATAATTTCATTGTTTAGGTTTCTCCAGTATAAGCTATTCTTCAGGTGCTTACATACAATTTAAAAAACTGAAGTATATTTTAACTCTCAAAATACCGATTTTTATGATCAAAATGAATATGAATGTTAACATGGTACAAATACCAAGATACATTTTATTTCACTGAGTTATAAATTTAATCCCAAGAAATCTACACTTGATAAAACCTGTGGTCTTTCAGTGACTGTACATTTAATATTTTTGTTTGTTTGTATGTTTGTGGAAACATCACGCAAAAATCACTGATTGGATTGGAAAGCTAGGTTTTTTAGAATATTACTATCACTTTTATAGCGTAAATAGATGATATTCTTTATTTTAACTGACTTCTAAAAAAGGAGGTTCTTAATTCGGTTGTTTATTTTTATGTATGTTCGGGCATAACTCCGTCAAATATCTGATGGTTTTGCAATATTATTTTTTTATTCGAAAGGGGTTTATTCCGAAACGGTCCCATTTAAATTTCATAAAGGTCTGATGATGGGTTTCGGAGACAGACAATAGAAACCTTCAATAAATGATAGCAAATCTTTCGAGATTGCTAAAATCGCATGTTTGTTCACCAATGTGATTGGTCGTTTAGGTGGGTACCACTAAAAAGTGAAAAATAAAAAAACTTTACAAAAATAAAAATTGTCTAATCGCGAACCTCCTTTTTTTGAAGTCGGTTAAAAATGAAGACTAGTGCGTTGAAAACTCGCGCGACCTCACGCGATAGTAGGTACACTTTTAACCGAGACAAGCAGAGCAGACCTCCATCGTATGCTTCATGTCCTCCGGCTGATCGACAGTGTCGATACCCGCCGAATTTGTATCTCCGGAAACATCAGGTCCAGTGAATAGGTACTTGCGTCAGGCGGAAGGTAAGGACGCCGCGGCGTGGCGTGTTTTACATTAGTTGCAGTATGTGCTCCTACATTGGACACGCTTCTTTAATCTAAGCTTGAGAAGTAGGTAGGTACTTCGTAACTTACGGTCTACGTAAGTCCATCAGTTTATTCTTTTTAACTTTATTAGATACTAGCTTCTGCCAGCGACTTCGTCCGCGTGGAATAGTTACTTTACCCCCGATTTTGAAACTCTCAGCCTGATCGGTTTAAAATTGACAAAGTTTCATACAAATAATCAGAAAGCGCCGAACTGCTAAGCTATCGGGAGTTACACGTTTTTTTTTAATAATAATAATAATAATAATAATTTCTTTATTTGTATTGAATGCAGGTGTTACAATTATGGTGTTCGATCATATTTATGTATGTATACCCAGTACATTCTGCCGGTTGGCATACAAAAATACAGATTAACTTACAGAGTATAAAGAACTAGATACAGAGTTACAGGTTTAAGCAAAAATTACAATTCATCCTTTATAAAATCGGCAACAGAGTAATAACATTTCTCTGTCAGCAACGATGACAATAGTTTTTTAAATTTCATTAGAGGCTTATCCTTAATACAATTTGGCAATCTGTTAAATATAATAGGTGCCATACCAATAATGTTTTTTTTAAGTAATGCAGTATTATAACTACCAGTACATAATAAACCCTGATATTTAGATCTCATAGTAGTAGTTCGCTTCCTCGTTTCATTCAATGCAGGAAATAGATGCATATTAGTTTTAACAAAAATAGCTACTTCGAGAATATATATACAAGGAAAAGTAAGCAATTTGTGTTTCTTAAAGAATGGAATGCAACTATCAGTAACCTTGAGATTAAAAATAGATCTTATGCATCGTTTTTGGGCTTTAAATATAGACTCTTTTTCTGAACAATTACCCCAAAATACTATACCAAACCTTAGAACAGAAACCACCAGACCGTGATATGCGACCATTAAAGTATCAATGTTAACTTTCTTGGAAAGATTGTAGAGAGCATATGCAGACGTGCTTAATTTTCTGCAAACTTCTTCAGCCTGTGGTTTCCAGGTTAATTGACCATCAATCAATATACCTAAGAACTTTGCCACGTTAACACTATCAATAGTTTGTCCCTTATGATTAATGTTTAGGTTCAAAGGGAGAATTTTTTGATAAAAATGCATTATATTTGTTTTTTTAAGGTTTATGATAAGATTATTATCGTTGAGCCAATTGATTATTAATTTTAGAGTATTATTTATTTCATTTTCATAACGATCTTGGTTGAGGCAGTCAATTAGGACTGTACTATCATCGGCAAATAACACACAAGGGTACGGGATCTGTCGGGGCAGGTCATTAATATATAGTAAGAATAATAATGGCCCTAGAACGCTGCCCTGTGGAACGCCATATTTAATTTCCCTCGGACCAGATAAATATTTAACTTCACGTTTTGATTTGGCGCACAATTTAGAGATTTCTGTATATTGAACACGTCCACTTAGATACGATTTTATTAGACGTAGAGCATTTCCTCGTATACCGTAAGTTTCAAGTTTGCTCAAAAGCTTTTCATGACTCACATAATCAAAAGCTTTGGTCATATCGGTAAAAATGGAACAAATCGGTATCTTTTTATCTACATTAACCATTATTTTATTTATCAGATCGTATATGGCCATATTAATATTTTTATTTTTACGAAAACCTTTTTGTTCCTCACATAAAATATCATATTTTGTCAGGAACGAATAAAATGACTCATAAATTACTTTTTCCATGATCTTAGAAAAAACGGGGATTAACGCTATTGGTCTATAGTTAGTCATGTCCTCTTTATTGTTCTTCTTGAGGAGTGGTTTAACTATTGTGGTTTTAAGACTATCGGGGAATATTCCAGAGGATATGCTTGCGTTAATAATGTGGGTTAGAGGGTTAGCTATAGTAGTGCAGACAAATTTTATAACATTCGTTGATATACCGTCATATCCATAACTTTTCTTGTTTTTTAAATTTTTAATCACCCTAGTAATGTCTTGAGGGACAACAGGGGCCATAAAAATAGAGTGAGGGTTATATGTTATTCTTGCAGTATTTTTAGTTGTGTTCAAGGGTGGGGCTGAGATCTGATCAATAAAAAAATCGTTGAATGATTGAGCTATTTCATTAGGGTCAGTTAATGTTAAATCATGTTTTTTTATTCTAGTTATGGGTTCACTTTCAGATTTTGTACTATGTATGACTTGCCAGGATGTTTTAGATTTATTTTTAGAATTTTTAATTAGAAAGTTGTTATGTGCTCTCTGGGTCAGTTTGATAATTTTTTTAAATCTTTTAGAGTACTCTTTAAATGTCGTTTTATTTTCACTAGTAGGATTAAATCTTTGTTTCCAAAGTAACTGGCGTTGTTTTTTGCTGCAGATTCTAATACCTCTAGACAACCACTTGATTTTTTTTTCGGATCTTAATATTACTGTTTTAAAGGGGAAACATAGATTATACAGGAGTTGAAATATTTCTAAAAAGTTATCATAGGCTTCATTAGGGTCCTCTGTGCTATATACATCCGAAAATGATAAGTTACGGAGGTGATTTCTAAAGGTAATTAAATTTTCTTCAGATATGTCTCGTCTCGATGTTTTCCACTTTTTGATTTGACGAAACTTACTAACTTTCATAGTAAATATTTGAGCCGTATGGTCGGATAATCCGAAATCTATTATTTCACATTGGCAGATTTGTTTTGAATTATGTGCAAAATTATCTAGACACGTTTTACTGTGGGGTCTGGTAGGTTTATTTATTTCTAGCTTCAAATCAAAGTTCATCAGAAAATATTCAAAATCCATGCTAATTCTGTTCTTTTTAAGAATGTCTATATTAAAATCTCCACACATAATTATTTTTTTATTAGGTTTCGAAATCTTTTTAAGTATGATATCTAAGGTTTCATAAAATTGGTGTAGATTAGTTATTTTTGGTGGTCTATACACACATAGAATGGTAAGTTTTTGAGAAGCTAATTCAATTGCGCAACACTCTATGATACCAGTTACCGAATGTCTCATAATGTCAGGAAGTTCTTTATATTCAATGTTTTTTTTAACTAAGATACAGGCTCCACCGCGCTTAATGTTTTGTCTAGCATAACATGCTGCTAACTTGTAATTTGGTATACATAGAAGTTCCTCTTGGCCAGACATTATGAAATGCTCGGTTATACATATAACATCGAGATTAGTTTGTTTACTTAACAATTCCTGTACATAAATAGTCAGTAAGTCGGACTTGCTTAAAAGACCGGCAATATTTTGATGCATTATATTTACATGATTAGAGAAAAAAATCGCATCGTTGAGACGTTAAGCTTGTTCGGTTGTCAGTTATATTATCTTGTTGAGCAAATGAGACATAATCTGCTATAGTGACCGACAGATTGTAGAACACATTTTGCATTCCACGATCATTTATTTTTCTGCTGTACTTAGAGAACATTGTAAAATCGTAACACAAATCCATATTAGAGTCTAACGCCATTGCATAGTTAAACGTCTGCAAATCCAAATGAAGTAGGTTATTAAAAGTTTCAATGCGCCAGTTATACAATGTTGAATGGTCACTTAATTTGAAAGTAGGAACACATACTATAATATTCGTGTGCTGTAATTTCTGCAATTTTTCTCTCATTTTTATTATTATATCCACATAGTTTTCCGTTTTATGAAAGTCTTTTTCACCAATTAGAATAATGCAGAAATCATTTATTGTATATTCTATTAATTTCTTCTCCAGGTTGGTGATAAGCTGCACCGTGCCACAGTTAGGGGAAAGATAATGGCAAATTTCATAGTTTTGTAATGTATTCTCGGCTATAGACAAAATCTTGTTATCTTTATTTGCACTTACAATACATAGTTTATGTTTAATGTTTTTGTTAGGTTTTATAAATACTTCTGTTTTTTGGGATTGAAGTGCCTCAGTTTGTCTATTTTGTACAGAGAGCTTTTCCTCAGTTGCTGGTGACTGTGAAGGAATGTCAATTTCTGGAGGATTTGTAGGTAAATTTGCACATGATTTTGGCAATGTGTTTTTTGCTTTTTTCTTCGGGGTGATGGTTGTCTCAGATGTTAATTTACTTGTAACTTGTTTCATTATCTTGTTCTTTGAGTTTAAATTTTTAATTTCTTGTTTTAGCTTCATGTTTTCTAATGATAAATTATTAATTTCATCATGAGCTGCGCTTAGTTGTAAATTAACTTTTTGAAGTTCATTTTTAAGCTGCAAGATTTCGTCATCGTTTTCGTCATCGGATATGTTAGGAGGCAGGCTACTTGAGGTGCCATCTAGCGGCGAATTGGCAGAATTATTATGCGTACTTTCGTTTATTGTATCACTTGACAGTGATGTGGCGCGATTTCTTATCCGAAATGTGATATTTTCTAAGAATTCCATTTTAGTTCCGTCGAGGTATAAATAGAAAAAGAATATTTTTTCTCGGCTGGATTTGAACTCGGGGCTCGGAGCGTGCACCTTTAAAGATACGCCTTTAGCCAGTTAAGCCAAACGTTCATGTAATATACTAACGAAAATAGTGTTCTGTCTTTATTGTGATATTTTGAATTTTGATTTGACCGTTTTTTTTTCTCTGTTGCTGTTTTAGTGACCTCGATTTGAAAAAAGGACGATCAAGAATTCACCAGGTTTTAGCACTTTAGGTTTTAAACTCCTTATTTATACAGTGATTGTTATGTTTTAACGAAAGTTTTAGTTTATATACACTATGTTTACACTGTTTTATAGTTTTACTTGAAACGCCCGTATTCACTGACAGAATTGTTTGCTAATAATGTCACTAATTTATCGTGATGCACTGATGTTATTTCGCTACTTATTCACACTTAAAAAGCATTTAGATAATTTAAAAACAAATTTAATTACGGATTCGAAGTTAGTATTGCCAACTACCCTCTCCAAAAAAAAACGTTATTGTGAGTCAACCATAAAATATAGACATATGCTGTTTGGGACATTTTTTAGATAATTTTATGTAAAACATTTCCGTAATACATGATTTCTATGTAACTTTACACACGCGACGGAAGCTTAAAAAATGGAGTAACTTCTCCCGTTTTCCCAACATTTTCCTTCACTGCTCTGCTCCTATTGATTGTAGCGTGATGAAAAGTATACTATAACCTGCCCAGGAGTATGAAGAATAATTGCACCAAGTTTCGTTAAAATCGGTCGAGTAGTTTTTGTTTCTATAAAGAACATACAGACAGACAGACAAAAATTTTACTGATTGCGTTTTTGGCACCAGTATCGATCACTAATCACCCCCTGATAGTTATTTTAAAAATATATTCCTTGTACAGAATTGACCTCTCTACAGATTTATTATAAGTATAGATATAGGTACCTATGTAAGTAGGTATTCATGTTTGCATTAGTCAAAGGTGGTTACATTCCTCTATGGCATTAGTGCATAAATAAATATGTTTCATTCTTGTTTGCAAGCATTATGGTTATGGGATTTAGGGTGTTTATTGTATTGGTGATTGATTATTTTTGGTCTGATGACTAGGGACACGTTTCGCCAGTGTATTCTTGTTAGTCCCCTCGAGGGTCGACTTCGTCCACCTAGTGGGACGAACGGGAATATATTATATTTTTGTGTGCCATTGGTCCACTAACTAAATCAAAGTAATCTGTGCCACTAATCCACGGAATTACCTTCGTATACCAGAGGGAGAGAATATCAGATAGAGATAAACCAATAGAGTTCACGAAAATGTATCGGCACTCTTTTGATAAGTAGCGACGTCTCCGGCGCATCTCGTCCGAGCAATGTAAAATATTTAGACAGAACAACAATTTATTATGAAAAACAATTATTAAATTCAACCAAGTAGGTAACAGTTTTCAAATTGTAATGTCGACGACTGGCTTCTATCGCTCTCTTCATCATCGGAATAATAGACGCAATTGACTAACGGCCAAACCCAATAACCGATCTATCACATACTGGGGATAGAAAAACAAATGAAACAACAGAAAACCTACATCATTTTTCTGTTGTTTCATTTGTTTTTCTATCTCCAGTATGTGATAGATAGGTTATTGGTTTCGGCCATAAGTAGGTACCTATCTCTCGACACCGCCACTACTGAGTCGAAGCCGCGACCCTAACAAGTTTCTTCCTCTTATGTGTGAACTAGGAGTGGGGTATTTTGGGCTGTTCTTGTTATTTGCGTTCGAGTGTAACTTCACTTTCAGGGAGTGGACTCGCGACTTGCAGGATTATACCTCGCTCAATGCAAAAGCTTCCCAAATCCATTTGGGTAAATCTATAGGTACTTTACTTAAGTATATAAACAATTTATATACCTAAGCACCTATAGATTTACACTCTGCTGCTGACTAGCGTGCCCAAGCTGGCTCGCTTGATCGAAGCTTTGTGGAGTCTGTCGCTTTCTAGGTGCCTACATTCTTTACAAGCGTCCGAGTAGCTCCTCGCTGCAGACGACCATGCCGCTACATCGTTGGAAGACTTGCATATACGAGCATGTTATAATTTAATCATGGCACCAGTCTCTTGCGCCTGCTCGTAAGAACCATACTTTTGATCGGCATGTACCTAAGTAACTAGGCACCTCGTGACGTGATAAATATCACAAATACCTACTCAGGGCCTTTGTTCGATGACTCATTTGATATTTGTTACTCCTATCAGTGAAGCGGATACTACCTAATTCCAGAACTAAGATAGTTACAGTGTAGTGCTTTTCAAAGATGAAAGCTCAATAGGTTTACTCAACGAGGTGTCATCTAAATTTCCTAATTACTTAGACAAAATATATGGAAAAGGTGAAAGAAGAATTTGTTAAATAAAATAACAAATGTATTCTTAATTAATATATTTCCGACAAAACCTACTTCAATCCAGTGCCAGGTGTCTTCATCTGTGACGATCTTCATCAATCTTCCAGTTATAAAGGTACAATCAACCATTCCTTTAGAATAGTAACGAGTGATCCTATTGCTAAATAAAATAAAAAATATTAAGACGCGTCATGTACTTAGATCGCTCGTTAATTGGAGAGGCAGGGAGGGCGTTCCATTTTACCAATAAACCTAGCCGCATGCGAATCTGCAAATCAGCACAGGATACTGCCACAGCAAACAGGCCAGCGTGCAGCACCGGCCTGCCAAACAAACGAGTATATTAGTTCGCAGTCTGCTGGTCTGCCGGCCGCCACCTACGACACGCGCTCACTTCTAATACTTAGTGGTCGTTTGCGACGAAACTACGTCGATACCCCTGATAATACTTGAGATTTATATTGAGCGATGTATTTTGAGACGGCACTAATAACTTGTGGACAGTGAAATTAAGTTTGATGATGTGCGCGCGATGTATTTCCCTACGTCGGGTTTAAAATATTACTGGAATTACAACAATATCTAGTATTGCGAAAGACGTCGAGTTTACCTACTTTATGCTTGTCTCGGTTTGTCAATAAATATAAAAGTTTACTCATAACTTATGTACGGCAACAACAGCAATTCAGCAGTTGTCAGCAAACAGCAAACCCCCCCTCCCCGCATACAGCCTCGCTCCCCGCGTACTCCACGCCCTGAGCATACCAACATTTCGATTAATATTACAGAATCAATTATAGCTAAGATATTTGCAACAAATGCTGTACTTAAAGTTAATGTCGTAAGTAATAGGCCGCATGCTCTACAGTCGTTGGTTATAATCACGTCTCTAATAAAGCCACCTGAACCTTTGCATCACTAAAGAAGGCTCTTGAGGATGCAACTCTGATAGTAAAGTAAGCTACCAAACAAATTGGTGATTAAAAGGTTCAGGCATCAGCAAAGGCCTACTACTTAAGATAATATTGACAATGTTATACATAAGAGTGTATTTTAAAAAAACTAAAGAGTCCAGGCATCACATTCTTAAGAGTTATTTACCAAGAATCATGAATGATGATGTCCCACATTAATGCCCAATTTAGCCCAATAATCACTTGTGGTGGTAGGTACATGATCTTCCAGTTATTTTGTAATCATAAACCTGAAATAATATCTAAGACCACATTGGCCTTACACCTAATGCTGATTAATTACATACATTAATTAATCTAGTACAATATGAACATGAAGACTCAAAAATACAAGTGACTGAATAGTCTGTTGAAACAATCCCTAAACTAAGTAAAAAAAGATACAACTAACTAAACTAAAAGTATTTCAGCAAATGAAATAAACTCAATTCAGTATATTGTATTCAGTAATTCATATTATAAGATATGTTTTAAAATTTCATGAAAGTTCTATATAAACAAAAAATAAAGTATGAAAATCTCTAGAGATACAATTCTTAGATTATGCAGTTAGCCTATGTTAAAGTTAGGGGAACTTAAAATATAATTTGTTACGTTGTGTGTTTTGCCACTATGTTGATCATAGTTAGGTCTGTGGATGGCTTATGAGTAACTGATGAGTTTTAGTACCTTGGCTGAAGGCTGCTCAGAGAGACATGTAGTACAGCACTTCAGCTCACAGCTGGTACTCTCAACCTGTGTGAGGAAAATACTAATTAGTATACCAAAGTTTGGGGGCAAATAAGCATTGTTAAGCTGAAACTGATTTAGAGTTTTTATATTGAACATTTTGACATCCTACATTACTTTTTTTTTTTATGCAACAATATTATATTTTTAATAAATTCACTGTCACTATGACATTAATTTATGTATTATAATAATCTTAGGTTATTCTACATTTTTATGTTTTGGGTCATGCAAGTGTATTTTGTACTTCAGTGTTATTGTTTAATTTTTTTAAACATAAAACTTATGTATAAAAGAAGTTCTAACAAACACTGCTGCTTGTAAAGAAATATTGGCTAAAAAAAAAAGAATGACTACTAACTCAACACTTCAATGCCTGGAGCGAGATCGTGAGCGAGAACGGCTGCGGGTGCGCCCGCGAGAGCTCTTGGAGTCAGAACGGCTGCGCGAGCGAGATCGGCTGCGGCTGTATGAGCGAGACCGCCTTCGGGAACGGGAACGAGACCTGGATCGACGACGTGAACGAGACCGTGAACGCGAGTTGCTAAAAGAATAACCATCACATAACAATATGAATACATCCTCTGCTCAAGCCAGTGACGCAAGCGCCCCATCCTGATGTGTTAAACGCATTTGGAGACGTTGGAGCTACACAATTGCAACATGTACCACCTCCGTCTGTGCGAGCTGAACAGTACAAAATGGTATAGTAAGTTTAGTTTACTAGCTGACCACAACATACTTTAAAAACAACAAAGACTGCTTAATATTTGTAATATTTTGGAGGGTAATTATATTTAAAAATAAGATTTAATTCAATGATAATAAACAGGCAGGATTACAGTCATGCAAGTCTTAAAACTTCATAAGTGGTCAATTTTGAGAAAGTGTGTAGTTTAAAAGATTTCTGTCAGTATGGTTTCATTCATGATACAAAGCTAGTGGTCAGCTAGCGCTTCGGAATGCGTACCGACGAAAGAAGACAATCTATCTATGTTACCTGCGGCGACGGTCGTAGCGGCTTCTGTACGGAGACGAGGGACGCCCGTAACGCGCCATCTGCACACGGAGTTCCCTGCCATCTAGCATCCGACCATCCAGCGAGTCTAGGGCTTCCTCTGCATCACGGCGATCATAGAACCTATAATTTTGTAAGTAAAGTCAATTTACGATTTGCAATGCATAAATTGAGAAACAACACACTGCACACTAAGTATTTACATCAAAATCAAAATTCATATAGATGCATGGTAATTTAGAGTACACTTTTTGATTGGGACTTAAATGCCATGCAGGGCAGGTGGTATTTTACCGGTAACGGCTTATGACGTCATTGTAGTAGATAGGTATATAGTAAGAAAGTAAATTACCTCACGAAAGCGAATCCTCTGCTTTCTCTGGTGTACCGATCTCTGGGTATGTAAATATCACCTACTTCACCACATCTTTCGAACACACGACGCAAGTCTTCAGGCGTTGTGCGGTATGTTAGATTGTCTACTTTCAACGACACCATGCCGTCGATACGCGGCGGCGGCCTTCCGTAACTCATCTTGTATTAAATTTCCGACAACTAACCAATATAAAATGAGTATCTTCTTCACAGTTTGGTCACAACAATTAAATTAAAATGGCGTCACAAAACTTATCGGGCCGCAAGCGACCTTAGCGTGCAAGCGTTAAATCAAATATGGCTACCGGATGACGAAAGAATTTTTACGAGGGCGCAAACGCGCAGCATGAACCCAAAAGCGGATATAGTTGTAATGTTGTCATGCCAAAAAAGAGACTTGCAAAATTAATGACACAGAAATCACGTAAAATGATAGGTATATTTTTTTTTCTATCTTTCACGACTCTGATGATGTCTCAGTTAAATTTGTATTTATGACGGAAAATTTAGGAAATAACTATTTGGGAACAACAGCACAATAATTTGATCGTATGTCATGTCCGTTGCGTACAGGGTTGCCAACATTTTTTGGAAAAAATAACGTATTGGTTAGGTATTTGGACAGGAAAAAAAAATTAGGGATACGGAAGAAAAAAAAATTCCGCATATTTTTATAACTTCACTTGGGAAAAGGCATTGATCGCAAAGCTTTCATGCCAGATTTCATGCCTATTTGTTTATTGTTCTTTGTTGGTAGTCGATGATCGGATTAATCAGATTAGTACTTCCAGGTATTACCGCCTACAAACAAATACACATATTAAAAAAAACATCTTTATAATTTACTAACTAACTCGGAATATACCCCAACTTATATATTAAATGTATTAAATATACAAGACTGGCCTTTGTAAGTACTATTTACATATACGTGTAAATTCAACTTAATTTTTACGTTATTTTTTTTTCGTTCAGTACCTTATTTCTGTGACCTTATTGATGTAATCAATCATCATTTTCTCGTATTTACGTTAAATAAAGTAGGATACTTTTTTAACCGACTTCAAAAAAGGAGGAGGATTCGACCCGTATGTATGTAATATTTCCAGAACTGCCAAGTTTTCGTATATTTTTTTTATAGTATGGTTTGCAATGGGTTTGCAACCAAAGAGTACTTTATGTCTTGTTTGCAACTCTCGTTGCGTATGGCCATGGAGTGCGTGGTTACCATGGAGTTAGTTGTCAAGAAATAAGAAATGAAAAAAAAAATAGAATGATGTCAAGAAATCCATTGTCCTGATAAACTAATAGACTAAAATTTTTAGAAATTCGTTTTTCGTTTTGGATTTAATCAAAACTCCGCAGTGTAGTATATCACCAACTCTATAACAATGAGTGGGGTAAAACAAGTTAGAAATAAAACTCTTCTCCCTGATCTGAGGAAAGAAGGTGAACTTAGTAAAGATATTTTGCTTGCAACTCAAAATAAACATGTTGGCTCAACTGGATCTAGGCTTTACTCGCATCATACACTTGCAAGTGTAAGGAAGCTAAGTTTTTATCATCCTTTCTAGTAAGTATATGTCATAATTGAGGTGAAAAGTTTATTTTTAGATAGGTATTTACATAATACTCCATACAAAAACCAGACCATCCACTTCACACCTGAGCTCGGATGCCTTTCGCCTAGATGTGTGCCTACGCCGTATGCGGACATCTGCATATCATTATAGCCAATTTGGGCGGGTGTGTTGTGGGGACTTTTATCTAGTTTACTTAATTACCTCGATGACCCAGATAAGCCTAAAACTTCGGATTACTTTACGTGTAACCTCTCTGTAAAAGATAAATTCTTTGAATAGGCATGTTTCCTATTAATACAGTTCATAATTTCAGTTTGCCGAAAGATAGTCTGGATTTAATCCTAACTACAACCTACAACCAATCTACAGAGACGTTTGCGGAAAAGGAGGACATATACCTACAAGCTGAAACTATTGGCTGTGATACTTGGCGGCGACTTCGGAACACCTTTGACAAAAAACCTCCTACTTATATACCCCTGGTAAGTTACTCAGAAGGCAATTAGCTTTTTCCTAGCGTGAGAATCATGGCCCATTGGATTGCATTCGTCATTGAATTTGTTTTACTGTTTAGTTAATAATGATAAGCACTGCCTTGTCTGGCGGCTTTAAAGTATTAATACCTACTATTTTGTGGTTATTGATTACCTACTGTTACGGATACCTATCTGTCTTTCAGGGCCATCCGATGAAACGCGGCGGAATCAAGGAACGCAAATCTCCATTCAGTGTGAAACTCATGAACTCCGGAGTGCATTCTTCTCAGACCAACCCTGGCTACAGTCGACAGCCAGCTGGTGGCGCCATTTTCTTCTATTAGATTAGTGACTAGTGCCCTAGTGAAGTGTTGTTACGACGATCGTAGTTACAGCTAGGGTTGCCAAACTTTTTTATTAATAGTTCATTATTATCTATATAAAATAAAGTAAGATACGTTTTCATAAAATATGGTTGGCAATCCTAGTTACAGCCTCAGTTTTTTGATAGCATAACTTAGTTCAGCGAATTTTGCAGACGATTGCATTACGAACCAGCTGATTTCATGCACTGGCAACACTGGTATGTAATAAATATGTTACTCCCTCAAACCCTACTTGGAGAAAATACTCTTTCATTGTCTACCTACCGTAAATTATCTAACTCATTAAATGAAAACAAGTCCGACTTGTTAAAACACCATTGACGACATGATAAATTAGATCTGTTGTTGATCTAGCTTTATAATGGTTAAAGTTGATGGGCCTAATTTTGATTTTTTAAAGGACTGCCTTGCACACGACATAGTTCCCGGGCCAATTTGCGCCTTTTTGTCCCAAACCGAGGGTCAGGTAATCATCGCAATTACCTACATGGCGCCCACGGCCCACCACACTACATACGGCTGGTGGCATCTGTCATCATGTTTTACACAGACGCAGGCCAATATATTTTCCTGTATTTAAAAAGTAGTCATGCCTAAAATGATAGATCAAATGGATCAAATCACACCGTTTTTAACGATGGTTAGACTTAGCAAATCAATGTACGTAATTAAATTAAGATAATCTTGAGCCTTTATTGGGCCGGTTGGTAATGACCTTCCTATGACCCTACATTATTTCTATTGAAGTTTTTACACTACCTAACCTGCTGTTGTGTTTAAGAAAAAGGTCGACGTAATAGGACGTAATTTGCATCGCTAATAGCGCCCCGTAGGTACCTACAGTTTCACGATCTTTTACTAAAACTTAATGCCATGTTGACACCCAGGTTTTACTGTACTTTGTGTTATTTGGGTTGTATATTATGTATTTTGGTATCTACAAAATAAAATGATAGTGTCTTTTTAGCTAGATCAAATGTTTGTTTTATTTTTTTGTTATTTATTTGGTTGGTGGTTGTATAAAAGTTAATTGTGGTTTCTTTCTGTTTCAATGTCTTATGGCCTATTAAATACCTATTTTCGTTTATTTTAAAGATTTTTTATTGATCCTATCCCAACAAATCTAATCAACGCTTATTACGCCCCAGATACAATACACCTGTTCGCACAACTAAAACTTATAATATTTCACATTTATGTAGGTTTGGGTACCTAGGGTCTAGGCATCTTTTCGTGCAGGAAGGTTCTAGATCTTTGTTAATCAAGTGCCTACTTAATAATTTCACGGATTTGTTATTGCCTAGATATAGACAGGCTTTCGGTCATTGTCGTTAATCTTTACATCCCTGCCTTACCCACTTTTGAGGAAATACCTAGGTAGATGCTCGATTTTATGTAGTTTGGCAAAACGGGAGCCAATTAGTTGGAAGATATTGGGACTGATGGATCATTGCGATTCTTGCTGCTCGAGAGGATTTAACCGGGTAAATTATTATACTATCATGAGAACTTTCATTTCACTTTTCTTGCTAACCATACTGCTTTAGTTGGCTCTAGAAAGCGCGAGCTAAAAGCCAACGCCATAGAAACCATGAAAAACTTTGGCGTCATTAGTCATCATTTTTGTAGCTGGCAGTTGACTTTTTTTGAAATCTTTTTATTGCTAGGATTCAGGCATTGTCTATATGTCAAAAACAATTAAACAAGATTTGGTAACTTCTGGTCTGGCAGGAAAAGCACTGAAAACCCATAACGATACACCCCAAATACATCGAAAATTAAATTAAAATTTGCTTAAACTATGTAAACTTATACCTATTTAACGCGTCAGTCTAAAAAAACTCAAATATTTGCTTCTATCGTGATATGGAGTTTTTGGATTCCCTTGGTAAGTGTCACATGTTTTTTCTACCATGTCAAGAATTGTAATTCTTTTGAAATACCTGCCCGAGCGTTAGTTCTAATTATATACAATTATCTTTTAGATCTTGATACAATAGATAAAAAGTCGCGAAGAGTGCGGTCATGGTATTTATACGAGCAGTTTAAATCTCTCGAAAGAAGCCAGTTGGATGCTGCCCAGAAACTGAAAGATCGCTCATATCAGGAAAGAATTTTGCGTCAGGAATTGTCAGAAAGACGCGCTAGGCGAAAACTGTATGATCAATTCGGCCTTTGTCAAAGCGAGTCAAGATTAATAAGAGACGAAAGCAAAATTAACTACAGGTCTACAGCGAGTACGAGCGACGATGACTTCTTCGAAAGTGTGTACCTCATGCACGAGGAGGAGCGCGTCACGCAGGTCACCGGCGGCAACGCGTTCAGTGGCGACGGCGAAGGCGACACCTTCAGTTCAGGCTTGTCGGTGAGCCAATGCTGCATACCCAATTACGTTAACGTCGAAGAGCATAAAGACGAGATCGGCAGCTATGCGGGCAGCGTTGCCAGCGTAGTGGAGAATTCAAAACCACCCAATGACGAGTTCTTACCTCCCACAGAAATGGGATTTACGCTAAATTCTATGGAAGAAGATATAAAAAACTCTATAGCCGAAGATATAAACATGCAGCTCGACTCCGTCAAAGAGGATTTAGAGTGTTTGGAAAAGATTTCTAAACTTGAAGACGTCGATAACTCTGAAGTGGATAAAATGTCAGACAGTTTCAATAAAGCCGCCCTACAAGAACGGAAGCATGTGAAGGTTAGCAAAAAAGCTGATCAGGAATGTAATGTTATCGCGATATGGTCCCGCCTGGTCTCGTTCGCCTATCAAGTTGTGCAACTGAACCACGGTGATTGTTTAGAACATTTACTAACGTATGGAGTAGCTGCTGACTTACACTGCAATGCATGAACCGTTTGTTGCAGGCAACTGCTACTGTGACTACAGCTCACAGTTTCTGACGGCGGTGCTGGCTTGTGACGTCTTGCGAAGAGGCGTCAACAGAATGTGTGAGTAATATCGTTCTAACTGCTGCTGGGTTAAGTCGAGAAGGTCATTGATATTGTTTTTTTTCAGTATTTGAAACTTTTCTATGGGTACTTTATGAAGCCGCTGATATTCTTTAATCGATAGGTTGGTTGATTGCTAAGTCATTTTGTACCAGATTCGATAGAGAAGCACCGTGCGTGTGTACTAATTTGTAGGAGTTTAATTTTAGGTCATATTTTGCAGCCTTACGTCTCTCCAATAGAGTTTGCTAGAGACGAATCAGACATGTCCGACACGGATCCCAATTTACATGATAAACAGAAAAAACTGGTACAATTTAAAAAATGCAGGAAAATATGTGAAATAAAGGTATTCTTTTTTTGTAATAATTCTATTTATCACAGCATTCATCAGACGATGATTATTATATACTAAAGAAGTCCCATTTTTTGCAGCCATTGTCGCTTAACAAAGCAAAAAAGTTGATCAAAACAAGACGATCGGCGGGAAGAAATTATTCAGGTAGACACTGTTCACAACATTATTGGAAGCCCTTGTATACGGAATCGCTGGCCAGTGGGACTGACACTACTCAGAGTCACCGCCGCGCGATTGAACCACGGCGCCGCTCTGCCAAGATATTTCACTACAGAGAAGAAATTAGTCCGCGGTCTTCGTCAAGTGGCACCATATGGTCAGACCTATTGAGAGAAAAGCCCAAGGTTTCTAGACGTCGACGGTGTTGTTATACTTATCAGAACAGGGCCTTGCATCCGATGTTAAAAATAGCTCATTGTATTGATAGCATATTGAAGGACATTGATGACTCTAAGCAAGATATGTAGGTTAAATTGTTGTTACACATTAAACATATTAAATACAAACCTTTTTTATATTATACCACGTTTGATGCGATGACCTACTTTATATTACCTTTACCAGGTCATATTATACATACATATAGTAGGTAGGTATTTCATTAAATGGCCCCATGATGGTGTATACAATACTGTAGAAGCCTCTCAACGAAAAAAAATATACAGCAGTATGAAATTTTCCGTTTCTTAGCGCATCGATGGCAGTCGTCAGTGTCGAACATATCGAAATATAAAGACGAAAGTTGTTTTTACCTCCAGGTAAATGTGTGCGATGTGGATCAAAATTCTAAGGGGTCAACATGTCGTCGACTTGCCTCGACTCATGTGCCTTGAAAACAAATCTGTTCAGAATTCAACCAGGCGCCATCAGTAGCGTCTAATAGTTCCTGTAACTTATCCTTGTTACATCAGCTACCTGCAAATTAAAGTTCCGTCAAAATCTAGCGTCTAGCCATTTCAGAGATTATCCGGAACAAACAGACAGACAAAAATTGTAAATAATGTTATTTTGGTGTATGTACCGTATATATTAATATAATATTAACTAAAAAAAATACGTCGCGTTGGTGGACTGGTTAGGTAATAAGGTGCAGTACAGGACGCACAGTACACGAAGAGTCACAACGAACCAGAAAAGTTCATCGATCGACTGAATTGTCTTTGCAAATATATATGTAGGTAGTTGTGTATTGTTACTTAACCTGGTTTTGATTAATCATATAACTGATAATATGAAGAAATAATAATATATAAATAATATAAAGAATGGGAGTAAAATTAAAACAGATATAACAAATACGTAACACTTTAATACACTTGTCGCCTGTACAACAGCGAATTTAAGTTAGTTACAATTTTTTTTTAAAGATTTCTACATAGAAGTTACATCGAAAATGTTTTCATAAGAACGCATCCCCCTTCACCTTTTAATTTGTATAAAAAACAAGCCAATTTCAAAGAAAATGTTTAGCAAGAACAAAAAAACAGCATTTTATAAGCACTATAAAGTATAAATTGATGTTTCTAATAAATATTTCATTTTACAAACTGAATCTGCTGAATATTATTTTTCTGTGGTTCATTGCCTCATTTTATAATTTACGAGATATTCTCAGGTCAAAAAAGGTTATCCTTGGCTTCAAGCTAGTTGGGACTACAAATTATTAAATATTTCGTTTTGAGTAGGGTCATTTTCAAAATAAAATCATTCATCAACACCTATCCAAAATAGACCCAGTACAAGTTTTAATAAGTAGAAAAATGTCGTAAACAAAATAATTATGAGATGAGGTAACACTAGTCTCTGAGCCTTCCTTATAAAAATTATAACTTTTTGTTTGTAAAATTGCAGAAAAATTGCTTGGAGAATAGGGTATTTTACTGTAAAAATCTAATTAGTCCGTCTGTTAGATTTACAAAAAATATTGGACACGTATTTTTTCTTTTTTCACGTAAACAAAAAATGAAGAAGATACAGTGCGTTGAAAACTCACGTGACGTCACTACGTTGCTACAATTTTTACCAGCGACGTGACGTCACGTGAGTTTTTTGTAAATCTATCAGACGGACTAATTAGATTTTTACAGTAAAATACCCTATTGCAAATTAACTTCAGGTTTAAAATTTTATAAGGAAGGTAACATGACGATTTATATTGAAAAGTTGTTAAAACAATTTGATAACAAAGCGTGTAATCGTGTAAGCTTGATATAACAATATTTAGGGTAATCTTTTAACTGGTAAATTGAAGATGAACAAATATATTATTAAACTTTTAAACTGTTACAATATCCATTTTTTTAATATTGTAACACTGGCGACCTGTATATCTCGGGAAACGCTTGTTCCACAAAAAACAAACCTTTTTCATATCTGGGTATATATACTGGGTGCCACTTGTAAAAGGCATTTAGTAGGCGTTTATACCCGACTACAGATCAACCAAGACGTGCGACTAGCCTTCTATGTTTCAGGAATGCCCGAGTGGTTTTGGGCACGAATGGCATTCGTTCATGACCCAACCACGCATCGAGGCGTTTGAGCTGTATTATGTAGCATTAACCTCGTCTACTATAGTTGAACGCTATTGGGTAGGCCTACTCGTAACTGTGTAAAAATAAAAATAAAAATAAACCTATCTTAGAAGGCTACAAAAATATAGATAAATAATTTTCGTGAGATGAAGAACATAATTCTATTCCACTTACAGACATCAAATTTTGTCAGGTAACTTCTACATAGATATTGTTACAATAAACATTTAAAAAAAAACAGTTTCACCATAGTCGGGTAAAAGACAGTTCTATAGTACAACAAATCTATACGATTATTACTTTCTAAACATTTATATAAATATATATTGTTACATGCTTTATGTGACGGTTAAATGTAAGGCGTGCTTCACTATTGTACGCGGTTTGCGTGTTTCAATTCACTAAAATGTTTCATAAAGTATCTATTAAATAAAGCGATAACTTATGATGGGTAAAAGGGCTAGGCTATTACATAAGTGCTTCACATTTGTGCTAGTTTTTTTGAGCTCCTTTATACTAGTGACACATTTCATTTTCAAATGTAAATTGTTTTGTAGAGATTTGGAACTATCATAATCAGTGATCGGCATAGGTATTGCCATTATAGGGATTTATTGACCGTTAAATTAACATTGATATGCCTTTTGAATTCCGGGACCAGTTAGTCATATGGCAAACAGCACCGCACGGGACCAGCTTACACCGGAAATGAGTGGTTTGTTAAGATGATATCTTTGAGAGTTTACCTTTATTTAATACATTGAAATTCGGTAAAATACTCTCGGACATCCCATGTAAATATTGACATTATCATTTAGATTCTTTGACCAAAATAACACTACCTACACCGATCACTGATTATAATCTATGTATTACGATTGTGACAGCATTCGCGATTTTATAAAGGAGTTATTACGATTTCGAGATTATTAATATATTTTTAATTTAATAATGCGAAAAGCAGACTTCCTTCCGCCGTGCAATAAATTCATACAATACGCCGATTATTATAGTTGCCCCCCCAATTAGAAAACTCTATACATTAACTATTTGATATTTGATTTAGTCTACAATACGTTACGATAAGAATAGTAAACAATAATAAAATTGACCCTATTGTCTGTTGATGTACACTCAGTGCATTCAAAAAGAAGAAATAGAAACGAAAATTGCGGAAGCATGAATTGAATCACTATTTTGTTGAAATAAATAACTGGGAGATCAACAAACAAGGAACTTCTACGAGTATTAAGTAATATTGCTTCCCAATAGCTAGATAAGAAAGTATTTACTTGAAAAAAAAAAAACAAACCAATTTCATATATTGACTGGACAAATTAACTGATAAAAATCAAAATCAAATGTAAAAAAGTATAATTATTTTCGAAGTTGTAAAATCATCGTACCTTGAATCAATTTTATTTCTCGCAACAGCAAACCTTCCTTACCACCATTTAAAGGAATGGTAAAAGGTGTTGCATTTGGAACTATTATTCCATGGGTCCTACTCGCGCAATGCATTCCAGGATAATTAATAGTGTCCCATATGTTTTCATTTCGACAAAACTTAATAATCAATGCGCATACGCAAGCTTGTCACACACTTTCTAGTCAAAACGGCGCCTGGCCAGAATAAATCGTTTCAGAATTAAGTATAAATAATGGTTACCACACATATGCACTGAGTGTACGCACCTACGCTACAATTTGAGCTAGTAGCCTAGTTGTCCGGTGGGTTGTCGAAATAGTCGATTTTCTCAGCTGTTGGTTGCTGTTGCGGTTGTGCAGCCTTCGGTTGGCTGCGGGCGGCCCAGGCGTTCGTTGAGGTAAGGGTTGCCCAGCCCGATCTGTGGTAGAATAAAGGGTAGAATAGTGGGTGGGGTGGGAGAATAGAAGCTTGGAACCGCATCTTGTCAGGCGATAAAGATTCGGTATTTAAATTGAATTTGCAGAACTCAATATCGCTTGCCGCCTCGCGCGCCAGCACCTCCAGCACGCTCATGGTGGGGCTGTGTATATACAGTACGTACTTGGTGTTGGAGCTAGTCCCTCCCTGCGCGCTGTTGCTGTTGATGAGCGTGGAGCCTGTGGCGGCGTGCGGCGGCGCGGGCAGCACGGGCCCCGGCACGAGCCGCTTGCCCGCCTCGCGCGCCAGCACCTCCAGCACGCTCATGGTGGGGCTGTGTATATACAGTACGTACTTGGTGTTGGAGCTAGTCCCTCCCTGCGCGCTGTTGCTGTTGATGAGCGTGGAGCCTGTGGCGGCGTGCGGCGGCGCGCGCAGCACGGGCCCCGGCACGCGCCGCTTGCCCGCCTCGCGCGCCAGCACCTCCAGCACGCTCATGGTGGGGCTGTGTATATACAGTACGTACTTGGTGTTGGAGCTAGTCCCTCCCTGCGCGCTGTTGCTGTTGATGAGCGTGGAGCCTGTGGCGGCGTGCGGCGGCGCGCGCAGCACGGGCCCCGGCACGCGCCGCTTGCCCGCCTCGCGCGCCAGCACCTCCAGCACGCTCATGGTGGGGCTGTGTATATACAGTACGTACTTGGTGTTGGAGCTAGTCCCTCCCTGCGCGCTGTTGCTGTTGATGAGCGTGGAGCCTGTGGCGGCGTGCGGCGGCGCGCGCAGCACGGGCCCCGGCACGCGCCGCTTGCCCGCCTCGCGCGCCAGCACCTCCAGCACGCTCATGGTGGGGCTGTGTATATACAGTACGTACTTGGTGTTGGAGCTAGTCCCTCCCTGCGCGCTGTTGCTGTTGATGAGCGTGGAGCCTGTGGCGGCGTGCGGCGGCGCGCGCAGCACGGGCCCCGGCACGCGCCGCTTGCCCGCCTCGCGCGCCAGCACCTCCAGCACGCTCATGGTGGGGCTGTGTATATACAGTACGTACTTGGTGTTGGAGCTAGTCCCTCCCTGCGCGCTGTTGCTGTTGATGAGCGTGGAGCCTGTGGCGGCGTGCGGCGGCGCGCGCAGCACGGGCCCCGGCACGCGCCGCTTGCCCGCCTCGCGCGCCAGCACCTCCAGCACGCTCATCGCCGGCAGCCACGACTATATAATATGTTCAATGTTACAATATATTCTAACTCAACTTAAATACATGTATATGCAACGTAGACGCAGCGCAAACGCGGCGTTAACATCGCTTCAGCTACTTTCGAAATTATCACACCTTTTTGTACTATAAATAACGACATCAATACGGTCATAACTACGCTGAAAAAATAGCACTTCTGAAGAAACCATTCAAAGTCACCTTTTCTCTATCAGCGGTGGCCACGACGTTCCGGTTGGGTTCGGCATCGTAGGCGACGCTCTCGCAGCCGAAGTGCTCGCACAGCTCGTGAATGAATTGACGCTTCTGCCAGTTCATCGACGGGAAGGAGTGCGCTCGAGTCTTCTGTTTTGACTGTCAAAGAAAACGTTTTCAGGTTACCGTAACTGCGGCGTCGTGGTAGCGTACTGGAAGATTATTGTGTGCGCGCCGATATGCATGCGGATTTTAGCAGTAGGTATGGTGGATGCAGTGCGCAGCGCTCCGACGCGGACATCATTATTTGAGCAGTTCTCATAGAGTTGTAGAAGGGTTGAAGATGTTGTAGCTGAGTGGTGAGTTGAGGTGAAATGGTCGAAGATGGGCTGAAGTGGTTGTATTCGGGGTTGGGTAGTTGTAGTTGGGTTGGAGTTGTTGTAGAAGTGGTTGTAGTGGAGTAGGAGTGGTTGTGGTGGAGTGGGAGTGAATGGGAGTGGTTGTGGTGGAGTAGGAGTGGTTGTGGTGGAGTAGGAGTGGTTGTGGTGGAGTAGGAGTGGTTGTGGTGGAGTAGGAGCGGTTGTGGTGGAGTAGTTGTAGTTGGGTTGAGTGTAGGTATGTGGTGGAATGGTTGTATTTATGAAGGAGTATTGGTTGTCTATACTCGTACTAATATTATAAAGAGGAATGATTTGATGTTTTGTTTGTCAAAGCTACACTATCCCTGGGTAACAAAGGCTATATTTTATCCCCGTGTTCCCACGGGAACGGGAGCTACGCGGGTGAAATCCATAATAAAAACCTTTTTAGCAAGCTGCACGAGCTCGGTGAGCTTGTCGTGTATCTGGTGCGCGAAGGCGGGCTCGCGCGCGGCGGTGGCGCGCACGTGGTCGCTGTAGCGCGGCGCCAGCTTGGCGGACACGTCGGGGTTGCGGATCTGCAGCGCCAGCGCCAGCTGCCGCGTGCGCGCCTCCACGCGGCACTCGTCGTCGCACTCCAGCCTGCGGACATGCTCACACGTTAAGCTATGCTACCTACATTTGGGAATGGCTTGCAGCCTCAAAGGACAAGTCAAAACATTTGCCAGTCCAGAGTTTTGGTTTTTTGTTGGAAAGATTTTGTTATATTTTGTCACATTGAAACAAAACTTACGTTTTGAGCATACTGCCGGGGCGCTGAACATCAGACAGGTCTACTGAGCCACCTTCTGACATCTTGGTGGCGGCTAGGGCGCTCATCATCCTGTTGACAAACATCGATTGCACACATAATTATGTTTATGATTTAACGCGACCGCTCAACTGGTCACTTATTAATGAGCCCTTGCATATTCAAACAAATAAAATTATACACAAAAACATATTTACAACATAACAACCAGTTGAATTCACTAGTCAACCTGTTACTGCTGCGGAGACAAACGTGATAGCTTTAAAATAAAAATCTAATGCCAGTAATTCTCATTGATTAATTTTTATTAACTTTTGTAACCACAAATTGTATTGTTGCTTGGCACGCCTCCGCTTGCGGGTGGGCACGGCTAGGTGGATCTGGGGAATGGAGCGGCATCTATACCGCTACACTTACTTAGCATAGTCCCTGGCGTTATCACAGCAAGGCCGGTCGGCGTGGCGGCGGCCGCACGGGCACGTGGCGCGCACGGGGCGGCGGCACGGCGCGGCGCTGGGGCACGGCGTCACGCTGCCCTCCGTGCCCGCGCCCACGTGGGAGCGGCATCTATACCGCTACACTTACTTAGCATAGTCCCTGGCGTTATCACAGCAAGGCCGGTCGGCGTGGCGGCGGCCGCACGGGCACGTGGCGCGCACGGGGCGGCGGCACGGCGCGGCGCTGGGGCACGGCGTCACGCTGCCCTCCGTGCCCGCGCCCACGTGGGAGCGGCATCTATACCGCTACACTTACTTAGCATAGTCCCTGGCGTTATCACAGCAAGGCCGGTCGGCGTGGCGGCGGCCGCACGGGCACGTGGCGCGCACGGGGCGGCGGCACGGCGCGGCGCTGGGGCACGGCGTCACGCTGCCCTCCGTGCCCGCGCCCACGTGGGAGCGGCATCTATACCGCTACACTTACTTAGCATAGTCCCTGGCGTTATCACAGCAAGGCCGGTCGGCGTGGCGGCGGCCGCACGGGCACGTGGCGCGCACGGGGCGGCGGCACGGCGCGGCGCTGGGGCACGGCGTCACGCTGCCCTCCGTGCCCGCGCCCACGTGGGAGCGGCATCTATACCGCTACACTTACTTAGCATAGTCCCTGGCGTTATCACAGCAAGGCCGGTCGGCGTGGCGGCGGCCGCACGGGCACGTGGCGCGCACGGGGCGGCGGCACGGCGCGGCGCTGGGGCACGGCGTCACGCTGCCCTCCGTGCCCGCGCCCACGTGGGAGCGGCATCTATACCGCTACACTTACTTAGCATAGTCCCTGGCGTTATCACAGCAAGGCCGGTCGGCGTGGCGGCGGCCGCACGGGCACGTGGCGCGCACGGGGCGGCGGCACGGCGCGGCGCTGGGGCACGGCGTCACGCTGCCCTCCGTGCCCGCGCCCACGTGGGAGCGGCATCTATACCGCTACACTTACTTAGCATAGTCCCTGGCGTTATCACAGCAAGGCCGGTCGGCGTGGCGGCGGCCGCACGGGCACGTGGCGCGCACGGGGCGGCGGCACGGCGCGGCGCTGGGGCACGGCGTCACGCTGCCCTCCGTGCCCGCGCCCACGTGGGAGCGGCATCTATACCGCTACACTTACTTAGCATAGTCCCTGGCGTTATCACAGCAAGGCCGGTCGGCGTGGCGGCGGCCGCACGGGCACGTGGCGCGCACGGGGCGGCGGCACGGCGCGGCGCTGGGGCACGGCGTCACGCTGCCCTCCGTGCCCGCGCCCACGTGGCACGCGGCTGCACACGGGTGCCCGCACGACGGACGCTTCTCTGTGCACGGCTGTGTGCATCTGGGGAATTGAGTGGGGGGGGGGGGGGTTATAATGGGCTGACTATATTATGTCTTGATATTTTCTATTGCAATGTTTTTGAATTCTTTCATAATGTTAGACATATACAGTGTGAAATGTTAATGGTTGTTTTCCCGCGGCAGGACGATTACCCATCAGTAGTACTATCGAAACACAAAGTTAAACTAAAAAAATATGTTTTCTTTTTTTCAAATCATTAAAAAAGTGTTCATAAACTCAATGTTTTTGTTCTTATATCAAAGTGGTATTCTGGAAGGAAGATTTTGAACGCATTAAATAAAATGATTGGTTTTGCAATTTTCGGTCAACGTTTTCAAATTGAGACGATTTCTACATACATATCTGGTCACATAATGTCACGTGGACTTAATAAATAAAATGTACTCTCCGATGCTATTATATGATAAAAATATAGAAGAGTGTATGAGAAAATACATATGTATTCAATAGGAAAAACTATTTCACAACCATTACACAGAGTTGGTCCTGTACGTAACCCCTGAGGAATCCTGAAGTACCTAAGTATGCTTTTTTTTTTTTTACAAAATTACCAGTAAATAAACAGTACTAACAATCCCCTTAAACTACATGCGATTTAAATCAAATAATCAAAGTATCTGGCCCATACTTACTTGCGCTAGTTGTCTACAAGAAATACTAATTGGTGTTCAACTTCTTCAAATGCCTGACTAAAATCTGCATAAATTGCGAAAAAATAAGTTTCAATCGTAGCTCCAACGTTCAGATAAGCTGATCCTTGATTATATAAGCCTAAAACATGTATTATAAAGTCTCGCCTGGTAAATACTTCGAACATATACTATTTATATATATATATATATAAATAAACAATATTATTATTATTCCATTTATTTATTCACTATACACACTTAATACATTTTTAAATATTTCTATAAAAATAAAAAACATTATTATTATTATTATTCCATTTATTCATTATATTTACATATTAGTTACATTTCTAAATATTTTTATAAAAAAATTTAAAAAAAATTTAAAAATATAAAAATAGTAGCCCACCGGTATCGGGAACAGGGTCCAAGCTACCGGTGGTCAGGGCTCCCGAGAGAGGAACCTCCTCACTATACGCGCCGTGTCCAGGAGTACTGCTTTCTGGATCAAGCCCTTGATCCAGCTGCCCAACGAGAGCCTCTTGAGATGTTGGTCGAGGCTCTTGGCAATTATGCCATTGGCCGTCACGACTATCGGCACAATGACTGCTGTGTTCACATTCCACATGTCGACAACCTCGCGAGCCAAGTCAAGATACTTCGATTGTTTATCTTTCTCAGCCTTCACGAGGTTCTCGTCATGCGGGACTGCTATATCAACAATCATTGCGCGACGCTCTAGTCGGTCTATCACCACTATGTCAGGCTTATTGGCAACAATAGTCCTGTCAGTGATGATAGACCGATCCCAGTACAATGTGCAATTGCCATTTTCGAGAACTGGGTCGGGCACATACCTATAGTACGGTACTTCCGATTCCACAAGATTGTATTTAGGGGCAAGTTGCTGATGGATAATCCTGGCTACGAGGTTGTGCCTGTGCAAATAGTCTCCGTTAGCCAGACTAGAACAACCAGAAATAATGTGGCGGATGGATTCCCCCGGCCGGTGACATGCCCGACATATGTCAACCGTACCGTCCTTCACAATATATTTCCGGTAGTTGTTCGTCATCATAACTTCGTCTGTAATCGCACAGATAAAACCTTCGGTTTCCCCAAAGAGGTCACCAAAACGCAGCCAGGCCACGGACGCTAGAAAGTCTACATCGGGCCCATGTAGGACCCGATAAAAGCGTCCGTGAAGCTCCTTGCTCTGCCATACCTCCCTGCGATCATTAGTATCTAATACCACAGGTTTGCGCCAGTTCTCGTTAGCCAAGGAGAGCGGGGTGAGGCCCTTGTCCACTGCGACCATTTCAACGCTTTCGAGTTTTGTTTATCACAATTGTTAATCTGCCATTTATGGAGTCTAATATTTTTTATATATATAAATCGATTGTATTACCGATACAAACTCATTTCGCTTCGGGAAAACAACCATTAAAATTTCACACTGTATACATCGACAGTTACTGCAACGATAGCGAAAGCGCAGTGTAGTTTTGCTGGTATGACCGCCCATAATTGCAATATTGTCTGAAGTAATAAAGTAAAATAATTTCTTATAAAGTAAAAAAACCGAAAGTGGTCATTCAAATCAAGACAACAAAGATAGATGTAACACGATAAAACACAGAACAGTCCAGGACTCACTTGCCGGTGTCACAGGGTCCCTTGTGACAGGTCTTGATACAGGTGTGCTTGCCGCAAGGCAGCGGCTTCCCGCACGGAAGGCCGCACGAGAACTCCTCTTGAGAACACGGTATTGTCTTTCTTTCCTGTAGAACAAAATTTTAATCGTGTTTAAAAACAGGAGGGCGATGTATACAGTGTTTTGTGTGAGTCACTATATTTATTATATACTTTATTGTACACCTTGTAATAATAACAGGAAAAACACTTATAAAAACAAGTGTACAATGGGCGGTCTTATCGCTCAAGGCAATCTCTTAGACAACCTTTGGATGGACTGAACGAAAGGAGATAGATTTAGGGCTGTCACTATCGACTACTGAAGTTCTGGACCAAATCTAATTTCGCGAAACTAGCAGTTTGAATGTCATAGAAATTTTCAATAAGTTCATCCTTTTTTTGCTTTGTGGACAAATCACATTTCATCGGCTAGAACAGGGTGTCCTGGTATTGGTAGGTCTAGAATGGGGTTTCCTGGTATTGGCAGGGCTACAATGGGGTGTCTTCGTTTGGTTGGGCTATATCGTGGCGTCCCGGTATTTTAGTTTGCCTTGAGTATTTTACCCTTCAAGAACAGGACATTACCTCGTGGTCGCCATGGCAACGCTTTGTAGTCAGCACTACACAGGGCGGACAGTCTCCAGAGTGGCAGGAGTGGTGCGGGGGGTGCTTGCAGGGTCTCTCTCTGATGCAAGGCGCGCTGCAGGCAGGAGGCCGGGCCCCACAGCGGACGGGAGGCAGGATTACTTCGGCTCCACATTCACAGGTCAGCTCGTCAAAACCTGGTGAAAAAAATGCTCCTTAAATCCGAATTGTCATAACCTCAACTTACGTTTCATAATTTCGAGAGCGCCAATATAGAAAACATCAGCGCTCCGCGGTTTCTGCCGCATAAGTTTCGATTCTGTGGGAATATCGGGGTAATAATGATCCTATATGTTAATCTTGGTTATAAACCATCTGTGTGTCAAATTTCATCCAAATCCGTTCAGTAGTTTTTGCGTGCAAGAGTAACAAATTTCCATCCATCCATAGTTACAAACTTTCGCATTTATAATATTAGTAGGATGATTCACTGAGCACTCTGAATTTTCGTCATTTGCAGTTTCCGGTAGAGCTGATACCGAAATTGGGGTAAATAGTTAATAGTTGTGTTAAGTACTGACTGACGCGCGGGCAGGGCGCGCAGTGGCCCGTGTGGCAGAACTCCTCGCAGCGGTGCGCCTGGCACGACAGCGTGCGGCCGCACACCACGGCGCAGCGGTGCGACGGCGCCGCGCAGCACACCGTGCGGCAGCGGTGGCGCCCGCACGACAGTTTCTGGTGGCCAAAGGGTTAAGGATTTAATATACACAGTCATGTATGCAGCTACGGGACCAGTTATGCTGTTGGGATTCAAAGAGAAAGAGAAGTATTTTTTATGGTAGTTTCTAGCTTCTGCCGTTTTGGAGATCCCGCATAAAAAGTATTAGTGGTGTTTTCTTGCACGGAACCCTAATTCTTTTTCCAAAATAAAATTAGACTAGTAGATAACAACCAACAGCTACCAACAACAAGCCAACCAACAGCTATCAACTATCTACCAGTCCTGTCAAAATCGGTCCAACTGTTTCGGAGACTAGCTGAAACAAACTGGCAGACAGACAAACAAAAAAATTAAAAATGGTGCTTTTTTAGTAAAATGCTGTTTTTTTTTTTAATATTAATCTATGATTGATATATTATATTATTACGATATAGAGAGACATTTCGATTTTAATTATTTGTGTTGCGTTCTTACTGGCTGTAAAATATTTCAATAGGTATGTAGCAAGAAATCGAGCTGTATAGTACCTTGGTGTAGTATTTTTTGAATTTGCTTACCTTATTGCACTTCTTTTGGCACAGCACGTTGTTGTACATCTGAGGCAGGTCGGCGCAGGGCACCTCGCGGCTGGAGTGGCCACAGCGGCACTGAAGTACAGTCTTATCGGGGCATTCGGGGCAGGGGCCTAAAACAAATTAAATATTTATTTAAATGCTTCAAGTTGCTATAAAGTGTAACTTCGTAGTACGGCCACAGTTATCAAAAAGAATTACGAGACCATTGACTGACCAATGGTCGACCATTATGAATTTGGCAGATTACGAACTTTAAGCAAAATGACAATGGGATCGTGTTGGAATGACAAATTTATTAAAATAGTAGACTTGGGGCCCTGATAGTGTTGACAAAGTTATGGTTTACATTATAATTATCTTCGTTTCAGCCGAAAGACGAGCACGTACATAGGCCTGTCCCAAAAGATTCCACTTCGACTGGCCCTGTTTTTCTCGCATCCAGCGAATTCCCGGGTCCACCTTAAAATGGTTAATCTTATCCAACTGACAACACAATTTATGAACAAAAGATTGTACTAAATTGTAACCTTCATGACAGTTAAGTTTGCAGAAGTGTTTGTCTCCGGCTGGGCCGCACTGCAGCGGCTTGGCGCAGATGTTGCCGCACAACGGGATCGGGTCCGTGCACGCCTTGCGTGAGTCTTTCGCCAACCTAACGAAAATAAGGGTTTCATAGATTTTAGTGTTATATTACCTACATAGGATTTTTTTTGGCTCCAACCGCCGCTCTGGCTTAGATTGAGTTGTGCACAACAGTGAAAAGGGGTGCATTTTGGAAAAATTCAAGGTATTGAATTTAACATAAGTTTTATTTCTAGTATGTTCCATTCAGGCAGTTACTCACTGCGTGTTCCCACAAGGACAGCTCTGCACGTACTGCGGCAGCAGCTGGCAGGGCGCGCAGGGCGGCGCGTGGCAGTGCGCGCGGCACACGTGCGCGCCGCACGCCAGCACGCGGCCGCACGTGTCGCCGCACGACCAGCTCGTGCACGTGCCCGTCTCCGCCGTGCACGCCACTGAGCGCGACTTGGCGGCGGGGCAGTGGCATACTGGACAAGGAAATGGAAATACATGCTGTGAAAAGACCTATCACGCAGCCATAATCTACGAACTACCATTTCAAGAACGTTTCGTCAAAATCAAAATCTAAGCCGCGTGTTACTAAAATCGATTGAATGATTTTTAGGGTTCCGTACTCAAAGGCTAAGGGACTACTAAGAATTAATTATATTAATTAATTTATTATTAATTCTTAATGAATAAAATTAATTAAAAGAATTACTAAGACTCCGCTGTCCGTCCGTCTGTCACCAGGCTGTATCTCTTAAACTGTGATAGTTAGTTGAAATTTTCACAGATGATGTATTTCGGTTTCTGCTATAACAACAAATACTAAAAAACAGAATAAAATAAATATTCAAGGGGGCTCCCATACAACAAACGTGATCTTTTTGCTCGATATTGATAACACCAACAGGTTTACGCTTGAAATATTCACAGAATATTTATTTATGTATTCACTTTAAAAATAAATAGTTAAATTAAGATAAAACAAGTATTTAAGGGGTTGCTCCCATACAACAAAACATGTTATTTTTTGCCGTTTTTATAGATAATGGTACGGAACCCTGCGTGCACGAGTCTGACTCGCACTTAGTCGGTTTTTTGTCTATATTTTATTTCAAAATGTATAATTAGGAGACAAGTGACTTATTGATTAGTAGACAAGACAGAACAAGAAACAATTTTAACCCCAAATTTTACAGGTACACAACTAAATTTATTAATTTAATTCTAAATTTACTTTGCTACACAGAACCATGTAATTAACCAGAATATCGTCGTACTTTGTTCGACGGTCTCGGCGCAGATGTCGCAGGGTCCCTCATGGCAGTCCTTGGCACAGCTGTGCACGCCACACAGCAGGGTGCGGCCACACACGCGGCCGCACATTTGCGGTAACTTGCTGCTGCACAGTATCGAGCGGGTCTCAGCGCCGCAACCGCAAGGTCTGCGATCAAAAGTTTAAGGGTGCATTTTAATGAAGATGATACATCGTTTATCTACATATATTTACACACTTACAATAAAATATTTTAATGAGCACAGTTGCTTCTTTGCCTGAGCTTGGTTGAACCTGCCCCAGGGATGGAAATTGGCTCTCTTTCAAGAAGGAAACACTGCTAAGTTGATGGTATTGTGCATCGTATTGATTGGACAATATGAACAAACAGCAGTAACTACTATATTGCTACTATACTATATTGTTTCGTTATCAACCGACTTCCAAAAAAGGAGGAGGTTCTCAATTCGACGTTTTTTTTTGGTGTTACCTCATAACTTTGTACTGGGTGTACCGGTTTTGATGATTCTTTTTATATTCGGAAGCTTGTGCTGTGTGTGTGGTCCCATTTAAATTTGATTAAGGTCTGACAACTAGTATTTGAGTTATCCCTAATAATGCGTGGCTTAGTTTATTTGATACCGACTTCCGAATTTAAAGTTATTTTATATACATATTGTATTTTTTTGTGAAAACGTTTTTTATTTCTCAGTTTTTAGTGGTGATACCCCACAGCTAAACGTACCCCTTTACAGTGTATAACATGTTATAGAATGCAATCCCGGAAGATTTCAGTTTCCTATCTCCAAAGTTATTCATCAGATCTTCACCAAACTAGAAAGGAACCACCTCGAAATAATACGATGGTCTTCCAAACAATCGTATACAGATTTTTTGTTTCAATTTACATCGGCATTTTAAAATGAGAACATCGTCGATGTAGTCGAAGCCTATTTAATAGGAGGTATAGGTATAAGCTATTGTATGCAAAATTAAGTTTATATAAAAGAGTTCTGTAACGGTTTTAATATTATAATGAAGTATATTTTATTGAAATACGTACTTGACAACGGTAGCCTGGCACGGCGGGCAGGGTCCGGGGTGGCACAGCAGCGTGCAGGGGTGCGGGCACGCGCGCGGGCGGCGACAGGCGCGCCCACATGTATGAGCGCCCGTGGAACCACGCTGGTACTCCGGCGCGCGCACCGCTCCGCACATGCAGCGGTACTCCGTGGGGATGGCTTCGTTTGTGTTCTGGCAGGCCGGGCAGCGCCATTTGCCCTCTGATGATAATGGTGAAATCAATTAAGTTTTAAATGATAGAAAGACCGGCCGAATGTTAAATTCCTTACGATGGATAATGCTGGATAATACGGTGTGAACGACCAAACTAGCGAACAAAGCTCATTTTATATTGTTACTAGCTGCTGCCCGCAGCTTCGCCCGCGTGAATGTCGGAAATTATCCCAAGGGAACATAATCCCGGGATAAAAAGTATCCTATGTTACTTTTAGTACCTCCCAGAATATGTGTACAAAGTTTCATGATGATTCGTCAAGTAGTTTTTGCGTGAAAGCGTAACAAACATTCACGCTTTCACATTTATAATATTAGTAAGGATAATTGACCCTATCGCTTGAAATCGGTCCGAATGACCGCAACCGAGATGCCAAAATCCTCGAAATCGCTTGACAGAAACCGAATTTTAAATTGCGATGTTGGTAACATTAGTAGCGAAGGTTTATATTGAGAAAAGAGAGATCGTGAAAGGGAAAATGGATGCACATACATAATTTAGGACACAATACTCAATTATGATGAAACTAGAACGAATAACATTTGGCCTGAGTCAGCTAGATTACACAATGTTTTTCAAATCTTTTAAAACAAGATAACTTGTACAGCAAATATTTTATCAGTTTTCATACATAAGGAAACATCAAATATTTATTGGTAATTTATAAGGAAACAGCATAATTATATAAAAACCGGCCAAGTACAAGTTGGACTTGTGTGCAAAGGGAAAACCATAACGAATGACTGATATTATTTCTTAATAAGAAATGGATATATTGGAAGGGTTTTATTTTAAACAAATAGATTGTTCAAACGCACAATGGTCCAACACTAGGACTAAGAGAGGAAACCAAACGCCAATAGATTTCTCTTTCATAATAAACACATCAAAAGTATCTAGGGATCAACATATATTTTTGCAATAACTTTTCTCCTGATTGATATTAATTAAAATTTTCTTTAAGGATTCATCAAATAAAGTGTTTTCGTTTGTCACAGTAACGATAAACCAAGTCACCTTTGCATTAATAAAGAAATTTGCCATTTTCCTAATAAAGGGATTTTTGACATTTGAACCACTAACATTAAAGTTCGAAAAAAAGACTGAAATAACAGTTTTCTTTAAAATTTTATTGGGTAACTTAAACAATTAATAATCCGTGTTTCTACCGCGAACACTAACAACACAAGAACATCGGTTTGGCATACTCAAAATGAGTTCATCCAAATCACGCTGTGGAATGGCCGCCCATGTTCGTTGCAACAACAAAAAAAGGTCTTCTTGCGACTGGATACCCTCCATATTCGGCAGAGCTCTTCGCTTACCTTGGCTGAGCGCCATGGAGGACGGTATCGCTGCACCACACGGAGACAAGACCGATACATTCAAATCTTAACTCGAAGAGCTCCAACAATAACCGCCATGATGTTAGCCGTGAGGCTTCATCACTCTTCAGGGAACTTAATTAGCGACCAAACAGTCAGAAACCGCTTGCATGAAGTGAACCTTCATTCCCGAAGACCGCTACGGGTACCACCTATAGCAATGCACAATCGTAGGATTCGATATCAATGGGCTCTTGAACACAGAAATTGGGCAGAAGAACAATGGCGTTTCGTGTGCTTTTCTGATGAGTCTCGTTTTGGTATGAGACCGGATACAAGACGTATACGACACTGGAGAACCCCTGGACGCCAACAGCGATTAAAATCCTGCCAGGAAGTCCATCCTTATAGTGGTGGAACCATCATAGTATGGGCGGGTATTTGGATCGGCGGAAGAACTGAGTTGATTTGGATCAGAGGCAACCTCAACGCTCAAATTTATGCTGAGACGATTGTATCAGACGTCATCGTTCCTCTACAAGTGCAAATCGGTCCCTTATTTCAGTTAATGCATGATAATGCACGACCGCACACCGCAAGAGTTGTAAGACAGACTCTCGCCGCAGCTAACATCAATGTCCTGCCCTGGCCTGCTCAGTCGCCAGACTTGAACCCGATTGAGCATGCATGGGATATGCTACAGAGAAGAGCTCTGCCGAATATGGAGGGTATCCAGTCGCAAGAAGACCTTTTTTTGTTGTTGCAACGAACATGGGCGGCCATTCCACAGCGTGATTTGGATGGACTCATTTTGAGTATGCCAAACCGATGTTCTTGTGTTGTTAGTGTTCGCGGTAGAAACACGGATTATTAATTGTTTAAGTTACCCAATAAAATTTTAAAGAAAACTGTTATTTCAGTCTTTTTTTCGAACTTTAATGTTAGTGGTTCAAATGTCAAAAATCCCTTTATTAGGAAAATGGCAAATTTCTTTATTAATGCAAAGGTGACTTGGTTTATCGTTACTGTGACAAACGAAAACACTTTATTTGATGAATCCTTAAAGAAAATTTTAATTAATATCAATCAGGAGGAAAGTTATTGCAAAAATATATGTTGATCCCTAGATACTTTTGATGTGTTTATATTGAGTTATAATCTAATAACAGAGTCTGCAATTTTCTATTTACAAATATAGGAAATTTCAACTGAATCGTTCTAGAAGATTCGGTGAAAATCGGCTGTGATAAACATGACACCAAGTGAAATGGAACCCTTCCAGGTTTTCTGTATAGAAGTACCTTAAAAATTAAAATACAAAGTAAGATTATTATTGGAATTTGAAGGTCTACATACATTTTTTTATGTATATTTTTTAACCCTAAAATATTGTCTATGCCTGAAACCTTGGTTTCTTAAGCCAGTTGTCCCATGTACTTACCAACCATACTGCTCATGGCCCACTTCCGTATGCACCTCAGATGAAGCACATGGTAACAGTTGCAGCAAGACCACACCTGGTCAAATTGTTTGACTCTGTCGCAACACACAAGGCATTCCAAAGTGCCTTTATCTAGTTGTTCAGTTAGGCGTTCACGTTGAGTCATCTCTTTGTTAACTGAAATTAGATAATCTTTTAAAACAAGACTGTAGATTCTTTATTCTAAGGATTATTGAGAGACAGGACTGTTTTTAGTGTAGTGTATTACAAAGATCTTACATATATGCATTATTGTATATCAATTAAAGAACCAGTCTATAGAGAGTAACTTATATATGTTTTATTTTTGGCTTGATGTGTGCTCACTTTGCTACACTTTTTTAGTACACTCTGAGATCTGAGTTGTTCAAACACTGAATTGCAAAATCAACTTGGGTTAAGCAATCAATTGTTAATTTGATTTTTCTAAAACATGGTCAGTGCAACATCATGGTTTAGAATAGGTAACATTATTTCAGAAATTACTAAAATAGGTAGCATTTAAATTGACGCTTCACAAATCTTGGTGTTTCTAAAGAATTTCATATGGAAGAAAAATCTTTTGATATTACGTCAGTGAAAATATAGTGGGAATCAGCTTTTAAAAAACTTATACAAACCTTGATCATTACCATATCTGGTTTTGGTTCGAGCAGGACTGGAAACATTCTCAGACTTAATTGCTCTCTCCCTGTCTCTAGGATCCCTTTCCCTTTCTCGAATATCCCTGTTACCTCGGTCACGTTCACGAATACCACGGCTATCTCTATCCATGTCATAGCCATCACGGTAATCTCTATCCATCTCACGTATATCTCTGTTGTCCCTATCCCTCTCACGGTTGTCTCGGTAGTCTCTATCCCTTTCTTTTATGTCTCTGTTGTCTCTATCTCTCTCACGGACATCACGGTAATCCCTACCCCTATCGCGGCTGTCTCTGTCTTTCTCACGAATGTCTCGCTTACCTCTCTCTCTCTCACGGACATCTCTATCTGTCTCACGGATGTCTCGGTAATCTCTTTCTCTTTCATAGGTATCTCGGCTATCCCTATGTTTATCACGGGTATCCATTCCCCTGTCTATGTCCCTCTCGCGGTTTTCGCTTTCTCTGTCCCTGTAATCTCTTTCCATCCTTTCTTCTCTGCCTTGCAAATAAGTGTTGGCATATTCTGCATCATCTGTGCTATTGCGATCCATTGCTCTAAGCCGTGGTGTTCCAACCCAATTCTTTCCACGCCCTGAAGCTTCGCCTCTCCCATTACGCACATCTTGACTGTCCTTACTAATTGCACTATTGTAGAAGGTGCGAGCATCATCTTTATTCTTTGACTTGTAATTCCCTTTTCCTTGGCCTCTTTTGTTACTTGAATCATAGTTACGGTTGTTAGATTCATAGTTCCGACTGCTAGAATCCTGTAGATGATTGTTTGATTCATGTTTACTTTCTGGTTCTTGATTACGATTGTTTGATTCTTGATTACGGTTATTTGAATCCTGATTGCGATTGTTTGAATCATGATGGCGCCCGTTGGACTCAGTATTGCGATACTTAGTCTCACGGTGCCGACCATTTGATTCTTGTTTCTTAGGGTGCTCTTGGGGATGTTGGTATGATTCAGATTTCTGGCTTGATTCAGTACTGTGTTGGGAGCTTTGGGATCTTTCTCTCCAATTGGTGTCTGAAGAACTACCACTAATATTTCTTGGTTCATTTATATTAGGGTAGTTATTTCGTGAATCATTCATACTACTATAATGGTTCCTAGGTTCATTTACATTACTATAATTATTTCTAGATTCACTATCATCATGCACAGCACTAGATTCAGGAATGTTCTGAGTGCTAGTAGAAGGTGTCATCATAGAACCTTTTGGCACAAATTCAGTAGCTGTTGGAGTGAGATTAGATTTGAGTATCATTGCATTTGTATAAGCATTAGTATTGGCTGCCACTGGGTTATATTGACTTTGTACATTCACTGGGTATGCTTCAGCGCCACTGGAGACATTCCCTGTGGCTCCTGCATATCCATAATTGTCTAACTGAGGGTTTTGAGCACTGGAGGGTACATTCTGGTAATTATATTGCCTTGCAGGATAGTTTTCATATTGTACATTACTATAGTTACTAGAACTGGGCGCACCACTGTTTTGCATTTGAGAAAGAAACTCATTAAAGCTCACATACTGATTAGCTTGCTCTGGTCTATTGGGATAGTAGGCTTGGTTCACATATTGGACGTTTGGGTCGCCATTCCAGGCTTGGTACTGGTTGTTGTAAGAGTATGTGTTGTTCCACTGAGACATGATAGCGGAATAACAAAATATATTGCGAAATATTTGTGTTTAACAGGAGGAAGTATGGCAAAGAATTTTGTGGATTATGCGAGTTTTTTTGTGATTACGGTGATGTTATGACCGCAGGCCGAAGCCTGAGGTCTCGAGTTAACCGTTTAACTCTGCCTGAAATTAATAAAATGGATAATTTGTTATCAAATTCGCGAGCAAACGACATGTTCCACTTTCTAAAATATAAGATAAATACTGCTGACTTACCACTTGCTTGTTTTGTCTACCGATACGTTTTTGTTAAAAATAACTATATAGTAATGAAAAATAAACTAAAATAATTTAATAATTTACAAAATTGCAATAACTATAACGATATGACAAGGATGATTCGGATTCGGAAGAAGGGTGAAGGGGGAGGTCGACGTTGACAATTTGACAGTTGGTTTTTTCATTGCAAATGCAAACACACGAAAAAATATAATTTATTATTTAATTATTTAATAAATTCTTAAAATGGCGACAGAGTTAACAACAAACTAAAATTATATATGAATAAAAACTACATTTTACAGGTCAGAATATAATCAAAAATAAAAATAAAGTTGTCTCACTCCTAGAATGATTACATGCGTTGATATTCTCGATATGCTCATTAAAACTGGTAAAGAGCGGGAATTTTCAAATTTTTCGTCAGTATTGCACAATCTTTTTTAAGTACCTTTATTGCCGTGCCGGTGGGCACTATACGTTCTACTATTAATGTTGTGCAATATGACGAGAAATATACGTCAAAATGTTCCTCTGAAAAGGGTTAGTAATAAAGATCGTTTGAGTCACTGGTTATAATTATTTGCACAATAATATTCTATGTCGCAAAGCGTACAGTAGTGCCAAATACTTGTTAGCCTGGAATCTGGGTATTGCCCTGGTGCATAAAACCTCCGCTCACGTGAAACTTAGAACCATTTTCGGAAAAGTTACGAAAATGAAACCATTTTCGTTAGTCATTTTCGTTAAACAAACAAATAGGCACAATTAAAGCTGTTCTTGCTCGTATTCGTGTTAAGTTCTGAGTGACGTGCTTTTATTAGAACATGTTAATTTTCTCGGCGCTTTGCTCCCACGAACGAGCTAATCCAAAGGAACCGAGCTTTATTTCTGAGATAAGGTGTCCATTAAACGCACACACAAGCTTCACTCTATTCCAAAAGTAATGGTTGACGAATGACTAATGTAAGTGATGGAATTAAATCGACAATAGACGCTCATTCGGACTGATCGTCAGGCATAATCACACCCAAGATTTAACAAAGAATACAGTTGTTCAATCAATTAGGTGAGGTGTGGTGGATAAGTAACTATTGAAAAAGAAAGGCCTGTATTTGAATTTTGGTTGCGATGATGAGTAGAATACGAGTAAAAATTGCATTGGGTGATTGGTTCAAATATTATCTATTAAAAGGGATTTTATAGCCTTTGTTCACGCATCAAACTCGTGAGCATATGGACTGACGTCACTGGCGGCTGAGGCGATGGGCGCGGGGCACATGATAGGTTATCCTTCGGTCACAGTCTTGATTGATAGCAAAATCTATTATATATCTTGTCATCATCTGCCTAGCCTTTTCCCAACTATATTGGGGTCGGCTCCCAGTCACACCGGATTCAGATGAATATCAGTATTTTACGTGGAGTGGCTGCCAGACCTCCACAACCCATTAAGTATATATATATCTTATACTAGCTGCTGCCCGCGACTTCGTCCCCGTGAAATCCCCGATTTTAATACATTCTTTATCGCTGCTCCGCTCCTATTGGCTTAAGCGTGATGATATATAGCCTAAAGCCTTCCTCGATAAATGGTCTATTCAACCCAAAAAGAATTTTTCAATTCGAACCAGTAGTTCCTGAGATTAGCGCGTTCAAACAAACAAACAAACAAACTCTTCAACTTTATAATATTAGTATAGATATGATATTTAGTAGCTTTCTATCAGTTAAGAAACTTTCATAATCGGTAATCGATTACTTTTACAATCTTAATTACCTACCTATAAGTACTTAAATATGCCATCAAGCAAAATAAAAATTTTAGGTACCTACTTATATATTAGTGTATCTATTTATATACATATGTATGTAGATAAAGACAACGCATACAAAAGTGATAAATCACTAGATACCCATCAGCTAGTGTATGTAATCGTTTTCGATGAGTCATTGTTTTGCGTATCTATCGTAATTTCGCTATCAGGGGCGTGTGAGACCTGCGTTTGTGGTGCAACTCATGCTAGTTTAATGTTATGTGTTGGACACCGTGATCGTGACTAATTATGTTACGTTCATGTTCGAAGCTATCTGGATAAGCTTTCCATTATTTTAGAAATAATTTTCAGTTTGGCCTAGGTAGAGCAGTAACGAAGGGCCACACATGATTAAGAGTTTTAGGCTATTATAGGCAGCACCGCAGCGTGTACCAGTCCACATTGCAGAAGGCCGCATAATTTGGAAACGCGTCTTATGGTTTTAGCGATCCTAAATATTAAATTTATTTCAAAAGACCGACTGGCGGTCACACTTTGTAGAAGCAAATGGTTTCTAAATCCTACTAATATTATAAACGCGAAAGTTTGTAAGTATGATGGACGACTGGATGGATGTTTGTTACTCTGCCACGCAAAAGCTACTGAACGGATTTCACAGATGGTATATAACCAGGATTAACATATAGGATTTTTACCCCGATATTCCACGGGGTCGAAACATATGCGGGTGATACCGTGGGGTGCTGCTAGTAAATCATATAATATGTGTGTCAACATCTATAGGTAATAAATTCCAAAACAAAAAATAAACTTAACAATAAGACACAAACAACACATTCAAGCAATGTCGAAATATGTATTTACCTACCTAGAATTTCATAATAATTATACTTAACAGTAGTAAAATAATGTATTATACTTAGTTCAAACTGTAAAGTTTATCTTTTTTACAGTTTTCTTTTGTTTTGATAACCAAGTTCTCAGTAAAATTATGTAGGTACATACATTGTAGATTCAAGATGGTCTCAGTACCTACTTAGTCATTGTTAGTTTTAATCTTAATTAATAACAAGTTCATTTTTGCATGCTGACAATTAGTAAGCAAAATGATGAGAATCCATTTTTACTTAGGGCTCTTAATGTACCATAATATTTATGCGAATAAATTTTATTCTATTCCAGCTCCATAATGACAAATAAAAATCGGCACCTAGAGACTAAAATGATTTGATGAAAGGCGCACCTACTTAAATGTATGACACAGTGGTTTCCTTTTTGGCCAGGATTTAAATGATTGATCTAGGTTTTCATTCTAGATAAATTATGAAAATCCTAGCTCCTGGGTACAGGAATCCAGAGTTACACAATAAAAAAATGCAGTTTTATGTAACAACGCAGTACATTCAGCCGCTACCGAGAGACGAACCAAATCTTGCTATCGCGGTTTTAGCAAAAAGAAATTAGGTTGCATAATTTGTGCTGGTAGTTTTTGGTCACAGACGTAAACAGTTTATTGTATACATCATAACTACACAATTGATCGTGCTATTTTCCTACTTACCAATCTGCTTAGCCTTTTCTCAACTGTTGGGGTCATACTGTCATAGATATAATAAATAATGTATTTTATATTTCTATGGTTGGGGTCGACTTCTAGTCTAAATGGATGCAGCAGAGGATCAGTATTTTACACAGAGTGACGGCCAATCCAGTAACTAACTGGTGTCTGATTTCTTGGTTTCCGAATATCCGTGATAACTGTTAAAGATCTATAAATTACCAATGACGTGATTCACCTGTGTTGCTTAAATTTGGAGTCCGACCCGTGTGTGTGGCTGTTATTGTTTTGACACGAACTCCTTCGCCTTTTACCTACATACCACCTTCAAATGTTCATGCATCAATACAATTATTTAAAAAAAAAATTCTAATTACGTTCAGTACCGTGCGGCGAGGGCTCTATTGTCATCGATTCATCCCTTTGAAAACCTAAAGAATGTTGGCCGTTTCGTAGTAACCTTGGCCCGTTTACCCCCCATTATTAGGTTTGGTATTTAGAAACGTTCAAGACGTTCGCAGAGTAGTGTGGTTAGTTATGGTGTACAAAGTGGGCATGGGGTGTATGGCGAGTTCCCAGAAAGTAAGCGTTGCGGCTGTGAGTGATCATTTAATTTAGCGTTTAAAAAATAATTTTAATAACTGAAACTTTGTTAAATATTACCTAATTTATATGTTCTATTTGAAAATTGTATAGCTAATTACTCTACATTTTTCTTTAATTATGGTTTTAACACTTTTACCCCGCGCGTAGCAGGCAATTAACATTTTCATATTTATATGCGGTGTTTTTGGGTGTTGGGTGCAAAATCTTCATGAAAATAGACATGGCAATGAGAGTGTTAAACGATCGCTGTGATACATACCTACATCATAACCTACCTGAACCAATCATTATGTCTCGCGCAGCACTCCGAACCTTCCAACTCTTCGCTGAAGTCCACCAGACCCGAGACGGTGCTGGCGGCTCTGACGAGGCTGGACGATGAAATAGCCAAGAGCGAGAGGACCCATCCAGCTGCCCGACTAGCAGTCGTCGCCATTGAGCTGGAGAGTATACAACAGGTAGGTAGTGCCGTAGTGTCAAACAGGAGCGTGGGATGTGCTAATTCAAAATGATTTTGAATTATTTCCTGCCAAATGTCTTTCCCCCTTCTCTGTCGAAACCACCCAAATGTTGTCTGTTGTCTGTTAAGGATTGCTATTAGCGTACTGTCAGTCGTTCTATACATGCAGTCTGTGGGTCAACTATACCCAGAGGATATACAACGCCCTGCGTGTCCAATATAATAATGCATTCAGGGTGCTTATGGGGTTGCCGCGCTTCTGTAGTGCATCTAGCATGTTTGCAGAGGCGGAAATTGATGGTTTTCATGCCATCATACGCAAGCGATGCGCTTCGATCTTGCGCCGGGTGCGCGCCAGCCCCAACAGCATCCTGAAAACCATCGCAGACAGGTGGGACAGCCCCACACTGGGACATTGGGTACGCCTACACGCCATTGTGGCGTAGGTATTTTTCATTCATTCCCCAATAACTATAAGTACTAACATAGTTTTTAAGGTTTTTGTATTACTAACCAAGAAATGGACTCAGTCTGAAATATAAGATTTTTATTTTTATTTTATTTTTTTTTATAAACGAGAAGACTTCCTTTTTTAGACCTTTTTCAAGAAGGTAGTAAGTTCCAGATGTAATGTTATATGGTACCGAATGTAGCCAGAAAATTTCGTTTATCCGAAAGCTCACTGCGATGTTTCAATGACTTAATTTTGATTTTAAGTATTATGTCCAAGTACAGCGTCCCGTGGTTTTACTCGCGTAGTTACCGTTCCCGTGGGGATATAGGGATAAAATATAGCCTATGTTACTCAGTAGCGCGACGCTTAGCACTCTATAAGGTTTCTTACTAAACTTAGAAATTGAATATCTTTTGAGTTTGTGAATCGATTTTGACGAAATAAACTCGAAATAAAACTCGGTATAGCACTTAATATGGTTAGGTACCTAGATTTCTATTCCGACCAGTGTTTTTTCCGTGATGCTTCCACAAACATACAGCAAACAAAAAATACCTAAAGTTTCTTTATTATTTTGATGCAATAATATTCAATCTACAGACACGGCAAGTCCACGATGTTATTATATGTATAGATTTGTTGTACACCTAAGTCAAACTTGAAAGAAGTAACCTGGTATTTCGTTTTCATAGGAAATCAAGACCTTTGAAGAAATTACTGCTACAATAACCAAAGACACATATGCCAAAACCATTCACCAGGTCAGTAAAGTACCCAGTTATTTGAATTAAAGAAAATTATTTAACGTGTTGTTACTTTAAAGGTTATACCGACCTACTTATTGATTATCAATTGTCTTTCTTAATTCCAGTTGTTTATAAGCTTAGATCTCTACAGGCGGCCGATGTTGGCATCAGAAAACGAAGACTTCGTCGCAAATGTTAACAGAAAGGTGCGTTTCTTAATTAGCAGTTAAAATTACTGCTACTTAAATATAATTAGGTAATATTTTACACATAGTTTATTGATTGCGATAATTTCTCTACAAAGGCTCAACAACATACCTAATTAGCTTAATATATGTAGTAATTGTTTAGCAGACATCTTTGCTAAAAATTAAACTCCCTCATGGACTGAAATAATGATTAAAGTAATAAAGAGCTTTGTCACTAAGCATATGCAGTTTAAAATACTAGTATTTTACATGAAGCAACTTTCTGCCCGGCTCTTTCAGCCTTTTGTCGCATTAACAACGCGTATCGACTATTTTGATGCTTCATCGCTACTATGTCGAACCTGAATCGAAGCGGACAACAGCGTCAATATATATTATATACTACGGGCCTACGGGCACGACTGTAACGATGCTGCAACGCGCGCATCTGTATCCATGTGGTATAGACGATCGCGATACTAGGCAACAATACTATCGATGCAGTATAGTAGTTATATGGGCTAAGGTGAAAGTCCAGATAGCGACTGTAGGTATATTGCTACAGATTTTCTGCAAAAAAAGCCATCCCTAAGACTGGTTGCTACTGTTGTTAGACTTTCGGACTTCCGACAAGCCGTAACAACTGTCGAAAATCTAGACTGTAGATTAGATAAAAGTACTTACTTAAAAATAAACGGTTCATAAACTCCGCATCGTCTGCAGGAGATGCGTCGCCTAGAATTGAGCTGGCTGCGCACTCGCTACACGGAGCTGGTGCGGGAGCGCCGCGTTCTTCACGCACAGATCCTGCGCTCACGCTCGCTGTACGCACAGCTACAGCACTTGTTGGGTGAGTACTGAATGTATAGACAAGTGGTGCATCGCCTAGAACTGAGCTGGCTGCGCACTCGCTACACGGAGCTGGTGCGGGAGCGCCGCGTTCTTCACGCACAGATCCTGCGCTCACGCTCGCTGTACGCACAGCTACAGCACTTGTTGGGTGAGTAGCGAGTATCGAATTTATAGATAGACACAGATGCATCGCTGAGTTCTAGACTCAGCTGGCCGTGCACTCGTTATTAAATGGCGATCGCAGCTTTCTGCACGCAAAGATCCTGCGTTCACAGGCAGTACGCACTACGCACAGCTACAGCACTTGTTTGGCGAGTACCTACTGTATAGACAAGAGATGCGTCGCCTAGAACTCAGCTGGCTGTGCACTCGCTACACGGATTTGGTGCGCGAGCACCGCGTCCTGCACGCACAGCTCCTGCGTTCGCGCTCGCTTCACGTTGCGGCACTTGTTGGTTGAGTATAAGAGGTACATCAAAAATGATGATGTGTTTGTTTTTAGGGTCGGCTTCCAGTCTAACGTGAAGCTGAATACCAGTATTTTACATGTAGCGACTGCCTGCCTATCGTTCCTCCATAAGCCAGTATGGTGTCAGATTTTATAGCTTCTGACTACTCGTCACGACTGTGGAAGATGTTCAATGACAGCCAAGACCAACGGCTTAGCATGCTTTTCGAGACATGGAGTTTGAGACCGTATCTCTCTGAAGCGTAGCTTATAACCTTTAAGTTTGACCCGTGCGGCTGTTATTATTTAGAGTTACGAGTTCACTGTTCAGGAAACTGGCTTCTGCCAGCGGCTCTGTCCATGTTAATATCGGAAAGCCGGAGGGAACATACTTGCAGGATTAAGATCATCCAGTCTGTGTCATAGTCATATATTCACCCAGATCCATGCAGCCATTCTGGCGTGATTGAGCTACAACCAATTAAACATCAAATATCCAGCCATTCAAACTTTTGCAGATAGAATAGAAAGTAACTAGCCTAGCACCGTGATTTTACCCGCGTTGTTCCCGTTCCCGTGGAAATACGGGTATAAAATACAGCATTTGTTACTCGCCGATAATGTAGCTTTCCACTTTTGAAATAATGTTATATGGTGGTTAAAATCAGTCCAGTAGTTTCGGAGCTTATTAAGTACAAATGAACCAACAAAAAATATTTATAGTTGATAATATTAGTCAAGCTAAGAATAAGATGCGTCGGCGACGCTTAAAACTCGGCTAGCTCCACACGCTACAGGGAGCATGGCCGTACTAAGAAGTGCCAATGCTATCATGATTCAGTGTGGGGGAAAGGGATAGTGCTATTCGTCTTGTGTAACTCCGTATCTCTCTGACACAGGAATCATGATGGATTTAAGACGTCATGGTAGGACTGCTGATTCATTAACACTGCGTTCGTGTATACAGGGTGAAATTGAATAGATGCGACATATTTAAATATACAATAATACGTGTTGTCAAGAAAATTTAGAACATACCAAATGTAAAATGAACTTTTATCACCGCTATGAATGGCAACGTTTAATAACGCGAGTACTCCACAACGATCATTGAGCACTGCGATTAGTTGGACGCGATTTTTTGATACTTTAATTTTTCTTATTTATTTTGCATATTAATTATTTTTCTGGAATACCGATAATTCGTACTTAAATAAAGATATTAACATCGATGGATCATTTTAAAACGCCAACCACGTAACTTTTTTTAACGATTTAGATTGTAGAAAAAACAGTTTATAATTACTATGTTACTGTAACTGAAGCTCCCCTTTCATTTTGTCGCATCTATTCAAAGTCATCCTGTAGTAATAGTTTAATTTTATTTTGTTCAGGTATAAAAGGTATAAAAGGAGGTATTAAAGAGAGGAGGAAAACTCATTCTTATTTGAAAACTTTTTTAAGACTCAATCTGGGGTTCGGCCGCTCGGCCCGGCAGTGCTCAAGAGAACGCCCTCACGAAGGCGCTAGGCCTGCGTGACGCACTGGCGGCGGTGTCCGCACGACTCCGCGCCGCCGCCGAGTATGCGCACGCGGCTGTTCGGCTGCTGGACGACGCCATGCCCGCCTGGAAGATGACCACCGTCGGCAAGTTAGTGCTTTTTTTTTAACACCACGTTAAAAAGTGCCAACTTTGGAAATCCGAAATTGGTGCTCTCACCACAGGGCTCGTAACTGTTGTTTTTTTTTCATAATTACTTCCGGTATCCTCTCAGCAAGCCACACCTATTCGGTTATCATCTTTCACCCTATATGTAGTTGATCAAAAAGTATATAAATCATAAACTTTAAATTATTTATTTCATTTTGAAACGAAAATTTACTTAGATTTAACCTAAAAGGTTTCCTCTAACCTCTAAGTAAAATTTGCTACAGGCCCCACGCTGGCTTAATCCGGCACTGACTAGTTTATTTTATTTTATTTTAATAAGTACAGTAACAGACTACATACTAAGACAATTTAAGCACAACTACATATGACAAAATACAGTACCTACATAAATAAGTCCAATTATTATTGTACACAGCGTTCAATGTCTAATATGCTTCATTAGTGGCAGTTAAGGATAAACTGCTTAAAAACAAGTCTACTAGAGCATATTGTATTATATTGACTGCACATTCTGGACAACGGATTGTTCGTGAGTGGAGGGCCGGCCATCACTAAAAGGCCTGGGTCAGTCCGGGCCTGCATGTCCCATGCTTCTTTCTGCTGGTCATCCCCAGTGTGGCAACGATCCAAAAAGGCCCGGAATGAGAACGAGAACCGGGTAAAAACGAAATAAGATATAGGTAATAAATTAAAAACGATACAACGTATACCGTTGTATCGTAAGTTCTCTAAAAACCTGAAAAGTAAAATGTTATTATTATTAGTAATTATTTTCATTTTACAATTATCAGCTGTTTTGTCATTTTTGTCGATTTCTACGAATATATGGATGGAAAAGTTACATATTTTGTTTACAATATTCAATATGAAAAATGTTGCTCAATTTAAAATTCATTAATACAATAGTAATTTTCTCGTATTTCAATAACACCTTGTACCTCGGGTTGCTAACACCCACTCAGGAGCGGCTGGGAGCGCTCAGCAGCGGTAGCAGACGCGTGCGCGCTGCTGGTGGCGGCGCGCTGTGCCGAGCGAGGCGCGCGCCGCGTGCTGGCCGCGCCCGCCGCGCCGCGAGCTGCGCGTGCGCTGCGCCTCGCGCTCGACTACGCCTTCACGGACGCCGTGCACGACTACAAGTAACGCGTGTTTTGGTATTTTTAAGAACTTGAGACTGATATTATCCCAGGAAAAACGAGACAAAGAGACAAACCTACTTTGTATTTTTTGTACCTACATTTGTATGAATCATCGCACCATCATCAAATAAGTCCTCCCACTCCGGGCGGAGCGGACGGGAGTGTCAGACTCTTACTGACTAAAACTTATCCGCGTTACTCCTAGTGCCCTTTGCGTTCGAGGGCCTCGGTGCCTCTTTGGAACAAATTCCGCAACCACTACAAACTGCCTGCATCTGACTTTTTTGTTTTGTAACTCGCTTCGCTACAGGTCGTTTAACAAAAGTTTTCGCTAGCAAGTTAAGTTTAATTGTTCTTGCTATCTTGTTTGTTTCTCTAGGTACCAGAGAGCTACCGAAATCTTCTTCCAGTTCAAAGATGCACTGGTGTTGTTAATCGACTCGATTCATCAGGTATGTGGCTTCAAACTGTATTAATCTTAGATGTACACGTTTAGGCGTCCAGCAAGCCCCGAGGAAAAAGCCAAGTATGGATATGAGTATGACATCTTACCGCTAGCAACGAACTACGTCAAAGAAATCCTGCATCGCCGTATCAGAGTTTTCCTTGCGATTTACAAATGTACAAATATCAAACATAGGACAGTTGCCAAACATTTTTTTGTCTGTTTTGTGCGAGTCCTAAATAAACATTTTTCTTTCTTTCTATTTTTATAAATTCGTCATTCCAACAATTCATTTTGCTAAAAGTTCGTAATCTGCTAAATTCATAATGGTCTAAAAGCAATGACTACACAATGACGTTCTAATGGTGGGTCACTGATCAAAGGAATTGTAAAAAATTTAGCAGATTACCGCATACGCCTGTCATTCATTTGTCATTATGTACGAGATTACCATTCTATGCCATTTCTTTCAATGGAGTGTCAGTGGTTGACCATTGGAAAGTCATAGTGACACTTTTATATTGGTAGATTATCAAACTTGTAAAAATCAACCATTATGAAATCAATGATAGATCGTTCTGACACTATTGTAATAGCAGACTTGAGGTCCTGGTCGGAGGATCCTTTTCTATGGAGGTTTGCAGGACTCTACACTCTCTCCCGCATACTTATAATAATTCTTGCACGTAGTAACCCACCGGCAGATTGAAATTTATTTATCGATTGGTTTTTTATTTATCTGATGACTATGTAGCTCAATCCGTTTTTACTTTATTTGCTCAATCTACTCTTTACAATGTTTTATAGTAAATTGATTTATGATTACCATGTTGGATAATTATTCGTTTTTGCTCCCTTTGTCATGTAGGTTTTTATGACTTTGCATACTATTGTATAAATTCAAGTTCTTAAAACGCAATAGACAGATGTGTTGCTGGGGAGTTTGTTGCGCCACTTCTTCTTCCTAGCTAAAATACTAGAAAGAGGTGACGGGCGGGCGTTTTGGGGGACTGTCTTTAAGTAAAATTTGACGTTCAAAAAGTGCTGGCTCTCAGCCTAGTTTGAATAAATGACTTTTGATTTTGGTTTCAGACAAAATGCCCATACGCAAGGCAAATAACAAGAATTAGGCATATACTCGTAACAAATATTAGTAATTAAAATTAAAAAGAATAATCTAGACACACACCGTCTACTCCTGCACAGTCGGCTCATAGGTATCGCAACACACGGGGCTTAGTGATTCTACTGAGCAGAACAGTGTCAGTTCTCTCGCCAATGTTCCTGAGTACCATAGCCGGTTACATAACTAACAAAACAAACTGTATAAAAAACTCATTATTTTCGCCAAACAACACAAAACAATATCTATAGAATCATCCAGTACAATTTTTAGGCAGCAAAGTATCTAACTTCTCAATCATACAATAATAATCATTTCACAAGTCTGGTCACTGGTCCAACATTAGTTTAACATGTTATGGGCCACTCTGTATGGGTAGAGATGAAACCTCGATAGATTTTAAACTATTCGCATAATTAATTCTTAAAAACTAAAACAATACACATCACATTAATCAATTTATAATCTGACATTATTGTGACATATTATATGTTTGGTGCAGATCATAGATAATATTGAAAGGAAATGTTCAAAGCGTTTTCAATTACAAGCACGTTATTAAAATGCCTAAACGTACGTTGGATCTTACAAACCAGACATGCTTCACAAAATATACAGGTATTCATAAATGGAAAATCCGTGGAAGTCCCTTCTTATTTTACGATTATGCAAGCTCTTCGTAGTGTAAATGTGACCATCCCATCGTTTTGCTACCACGAACGTTTGTCGATAGCCGGCAACTGTCGCATGTGCCTCATCGAGGTTGAGGGCTGGACGAAACCTCAAGTGGCTTGCGCTGTCCCTGTGGCCAAAGACATGAAGATCCGCACGAACTCGCTATTCGTCAGTAAAGCTCAAGAATCTGTTTTAGAGTTTATACTTGTCGACCACCCGTTAGATTGCCCAGTATGTGACCAAGGAGGAGAGTGTGATCTTCAAGACTTATCGATGAGATATGGTAATGATCGTTCACGATTCACAGATATACATTTCGAGGGCAAAAGAGCCGTGGAAAACAAAACTTTGAGTCCGCTCATTCGTGCGAACATGAATCGCTGCATCCATTGCACTAGATGCATTCGCTTCGCAGCCCAGGTATGCGGACTGGAAGTGTTAGGATCTACGGGCCGCGGACACGACATGCTTGTTGGAACTTTTGTTCCAAAATTGTTTTTATCGGAACTGTCTGGTAATATCGTAGATTTATGTCCAGTGGGAGCATTGACTAACATCCCCTACAGGTTCAAAGCTAGATCGTGGGAATTAAAAAAAGCCAACTCTATTGATGTGACAGATGCCACAGGGACGAACATCATTTTAAATTATAGGTTCGACCAAGTGCTTCGTGTTTTGCCTCGTGAACACGATGAAATAAATCAGGAATATGTCTCTGATAAGGGTAGATGGGCAATAGATTCGCTCGAGATGCAACGATTGGTGACGCCTTTGAAAAAAGGTGGTGATTATTGTTGTCCAATCGAATGGGATGCCGCATTAGAAATGGCTTGTGAAATGCTTAGAGCAGCCACTCCGGGTGATGTAATGGCGATAGCTGGCCCATTTACTAACGTCGAGACGTTGGTAACCAGCAAAGACGTCCTGAACATGTTTGGATGCGAAAATACCTACATAGAACGACCTATGAGTTACTCGGACTCTGGAGCTGACATTAGATCTTCATATTGTTTTGGCTTAACTCTGAAAGACATCGCACAAGCTGATAAAATATTATTAGTCGGTACTAATCCTCGATTTGAAGCACCAATTTTAAATATGTGGATTCGGCAAGCTTATAGAAATAACGAAGCGGATATATTCGTGATTGGTCAAGAATGTGATTACAACTACCACGTTAAATACATAGGAGATAAACCTAACCATTTATCAAACGCTGAAAAGGCTTTATCTGGAGCTAAGAACCCACTCATTTTTGTTGGAATATCGCAATTGGAAGGTGAAGTGGGTATTACTATAATGAAAGCTTTATATAAATTGGCAAAGACATTTCAAAAGAAAAATAATGACTTAATTAATATTGTAACTAGAGAGGCAAGTTTTGGCGGTGCCTTAGAGGCAGGATGGAAACCTGGAGCATTGTGTGCATTGCAGAAAAACTGTCCAAAGGTAGTAATTTCCTTAGGAGCAGACCAGATATTCTATGAATGGGAGCCACCCGCGAAATGTAAAATAATTTACGTAGGTTTTCAAGGTGATAAAGGCTCGGAACATGCTAGTTTGATTTTACCAGGATGTGCGTACTCAGAGTCAGGCGGGCTTTATTTGAACATGGAGGGTAGATCGCAGTTCGCGTACCCTGCCGTCACTCCTCCAGGAAAAGCTAGACAAGACTGGAAAATATTTCGTGCTCTAGCGGAATACCTTAACCTTTGTGTATTTTACAGTGATCATAGTTCTCTTTGCACTAGAATGGCGCAAATTAGTCCTAATTTCACATGTTTGGGAATGTTTCAACCGAAGATATTTGGAAGCTTGATCGGAGATTTAATAGACGAAAATACAGCTGACAATAATAGTAAAGATTTGTGCGTAGATATGGCAGAACTTAGGGAATATTATTGTTCGGATGTCTTCACGTATAATTCGCCCACTATGGTAAAAATGCAGAAAGCGGCAATAGAATTCGAAGGATCAGCTTATTCTCGAGAGTATTAGTTTATTATTATTATTTTTTTATAAAATAATACAAAATCACCATGTCTTGTGTTTTCCGATTTTAATAAACGTCCTTATTAACTTTAAATTGGTATTTTCTGTTTCAAGGTGAAACATTTTTTTAAGTAACGGGTTTTCAAAAAGCTAAGAGTAGAAAATAGATATTACTACATATTGTGTCACAGCATAATAATTGCAAACTCCATATGGTTATAAAATATCTTTTGTGAACTCTCGATCAATTATCAACTGAACATTTTAAATACTGATTGTGAACAAAGTCAAAGTCAAAGTCAATTCATTTATTTCAACTAGACCATTAACGGCACTTTTGAACGTCAAAACATTTGAAAATAAAAATATTAGTGACTCTAGTTGTCCATTCGCAAAAAGTAGATTCTTATGGAGAAGAACGGACAATAAGAAACTCCATAGTTACTCTTTTCAAATATTTATACAAATATAAGTTTTACAATATTTTGTATACATTAGCCAATTGGTTATAAGTATGTGAGGACGATGCACCCGAATAAAACTAAGTACTATACTATTAACAGGTACAACAAAGAAACAACAGCAGAGGTAAAATTAATAAATTTGCTAGTCAGGGACATACAGAACTCTCGATCAATTATCAACTGAACATTTTAAATAGTATTTACGTATGAAAATTTGACATTCTGAGGAAGTAAAAATAGTGTGAGGTGGGCTGGTGCCCTGTCTAGGCCGTATGGGTTCGAGTGCGGGGTAAGACAGGGGGGTTATGCTCGCCTAACCAAATCAACCTATACGTGATAACGTGAATGATCTGATTGGCGCGCTTAGCAGCATGCGGTTCGGGTGTCATATTGATGGCGTGTGTTGTAATAACATTAGCTACGCTGACGACATGGTGCTGCTGAGCGCGTCGATCTGCGGGCTAAAGGCACTCGTAGCCACTTGTGGGCAATATGCCAGACTACATGGTCTGACATATAATGTTAAGAAGAGTATTGTAATGGTCTTTGAGGTCAGGTAAGTAAACAGAAGCGGTACCTGCAGTGAGGATAAACGGTATAACCCTTTTGAGGCTAGACTGATTTAAATATCTGGGTCAAAAAAAAAAAAAATTGATTGAGTCAGGCGTTACTTTGCGGAAATCCATTTTAAATTTGAAAATGAAAACCAACCCACTAATATTCGCGGAAATTAAAACTAGATATATTATTTTCATTTTCAAATTTTTTATATCTGGGTCACTTATTGACCACTGAACTCAAAGACATTGAGGATATTGATAGGGAGCGGAGGGCTCTGTGTGTGAGAGCTAATATATGCAGATTCAGGCGTGAGAGGTCAAGCGCACTTTATTAAGTGCGCACCTACTGCTCGTCTTTTTGCATGTGCAGTCTGTGGGTTAATTGTAGTCACAAATCATACAGCGCCCTTCGCGTTCAATACAATAATGCATTCAGGGTGCTGATGGGGTTGCCCCGATACTGCAGCGCATCAGGGATATTTGCTGAAGCTCACATGGACTGTTTCTATACGGTGATCTGGAAGCGGTGCGCATCATCTGCTCGTAGGGTGCGGGGTAGCGCCAACAGCATCCTATCTGTGATAGCACGCATGCTTGATTGTGAGTTTGTTAACCACTGCTGCAGGGTTTCGGCTGGGCCTGTCACTTAGCAGCAGTGATGTCACAATCGGTTTCTGACGTTTTGTTTTTGTCCTTGTGTTTTACTAACATAGTTTTTAATTACATTGTTGCTTGGGAAAAGCCGATTGTTTTCTTTTTGTTAATTGATTCTTAGCTTAAATCGGTAGAGCCCACGTTGTAAATATGATAATGACTGTAAATTGATAACTGTTTCATGTCAGGTTCTTCTCAACAATCTGGAGAACTTATCGGCCGCTGAGAGGGACGTGGCCAGTTGCAGGAAGGAGCTGCGAGCAGCCAGGGTCAACGATATCGTGCAGAGAGGACTGGCCGAACTTAAGTACGAGCCCAAAGTTCTGACAAACTTGAACGTTGCAATGAAATGACGGACGTTCCAAGACTTTTTGTTGAAAAATAAATAAATACTTATTATGTATGTTGACACAAGTTTTTGGTTACTCGGATATAGAAAAATTAATTATGTGTGTGTGTGATAAAAAATACAAGACTTGTAATTTCATGTCACAAACACATAACATTTATCATTTAACTATAAATTTCAAAAGTTGGTGTTGCGAAGCTAGATTGCGTGGAGAGATTGTACAAAAGGAAAAGGATGCGCTATACCTCATTATGTAACGTTATTGGTCTGAATCGACGATACATATAGGCACGTTCACGTGTTTCACTTACTTTTTTCGAATTTTGAAGGCACTGGTACGCGAGAGTCACGATGCCGACGACATGAACAGTGTTCGAAATTCAAATATTGGGCGAGGTGTGCGCGGGGTGGGGCTACCGGTTGGGGGCACACCACGGAGAGTTCCGTACCATAAACCGAAATAAACACGTTTCTTGTATGGGTGCTTATTAATTTAATTGTTATTATTTGTTGTTGTTGTCTGTTGAAAAGTTCAACTGTCTACTATTACGGTTCTTGAGATACAGCCCGTTGGCAGACAGATGGATAGATGGACAGTGGAGGGTCTTAGTAATAGGGTCCCTTTGATTACCCATCGTGTACGGAACCCAAAAAACGACACACACTTTGTTAAATAAGATTTTTTTTGCTAAGCTCAGTGATTCTGGTAACGTCTGCCTGGTCAATGAATTTTAAACATCTTTGTTCAGCAGCCCTACCATGACGTTTTAAATCCATCATGATTCCTGTGTCAGAGAGAGACGGAGTTACACAAGACAAATAGCACTATCCCTTTCCCTCACACTGAAGCATGATAGCATTGGCACTTCGTAGTACGGCCACAGGCCTGTCGGAACCATCGAGGACGGGGCCCCATAGGGTCAGTGCCTGCTAGGGTTGCGGAATTAGTTCGAAAGAGTCACCGCGGCCCTGGAACGCAAAGGGCACAAGAAGGATCACGGGTGGGTTTTAGTCAGTAAAAGTCTGACACTCCCTTCCGCTCCGCCCAGGGCGGGAGGGGTCATTTGATGATTTCCCATCCAAAAAAAAAAGGCCTGTCGGAACGATTCCTTCTGTCTTTTGGGAACCTTCAGCTATTTAGGAATACTTAATAAGTAAAATAAAAGTCAGATTTATAAAAACACAATCAAATTTTATTAAATATCAAATATTGTATTGTCTAACACGATTCCTTAACTATCATGTTTCACATCAATATGTCGTAATGGCATAATAATACGGTTACAAATACATTGGGTCGATAAAGTACTGACAGATCAAAAGATATTATTTTAATACAGGACAGAGGACAGAGTCAAAAGTACACAGAAGATGTCGCGATAGTAGACACAGTTATAGAATACGATATAAATAACATTTTTATTAATATTGTCATGAAGGAACAAGAAGTAGCCAAGGATAATAATTATATTATACTCGTGCATGAAAACTTAACAATACTATACAAAGACACAAACAATCTAATAGTTATTAAGTCAGAAATAATAAACAGTTAGTAGAAGCTAAACCAAGTTGATGAAACGGAGATATTAAAGTTTATTGATAGTCTACAAGTTTCAAAGACTGGCACAGGAAACAGTGAAATGTAGAAGAAAGAATTCGACGAGACTTAGAACACACTCACATTATAAATACTTGTACACAATACATGGGCTTAAATGCAAAATCTACAAAAAAGTGTTATACACGATTATTATCTCAAAACGGTATGATCAGTTAATAATAGGTCTTATACACTATACATATTAGGTAGTTTTTTGTGCGCCAAAGCTCTACTTGGATGATATTAAGCGTTATATAAAAAGTCTTCCGCACATGACTAGTAGGTATATTGGCGCATAAGATATTAAAATCTTCTAAATTCGCGATGTATTTGTTGAGAAATGTTAAAACGGTTTGTTAATGTTCATACGCAGAAGATATTTTATAGTAATTACGACGATTCTTTAAATTTAACACTGATATGTGGCATGATGTGTCACGTGTCACTTGGTCACAAGTCTCCCGTCAGCACTTGCAGTCACCCTCAACATCTACTAATCTTACTGTATCGTTAAAATGCTTACCATAAAGTACTGTAAATTAACTCAGCATTGAAGTTCTACTTAAAATTATGTTAATATCGGTGCGCAAAAAGATTACTGTAAAAGTTTTGTTTTATAAAAATAGTAGTCACTGAAAGAGTCATGAAAATAGATTTGCAGCTTTTTGCGTATATTGCAATTGTAAAGAAATTAGCTGAATAGTTTTAAAGTATTGTTCAGTAAACACTGCGATTAGTGTTAAATATTTGAATTTCCTAACCATGTTATGTCGTCAGATCATTTCAAGTATCGCTTATCAAAATGGACGGCTCTGTGTTAGTCACATTGCCTCAGGTTCAGACGGTTGGAATGTTATGGGAATCCTAAAAAGGGCTACTCCTTAATAACTCGAATAGAAGGCGTCCAACTTGTCTACCGAGCCCGCTACGGGCGCCGGGCGCTAGTATACAGCTAACGAGTATATTGTCAATCCAAAAGCCCGACCAACGCTTCGGCTAATCGTTTAGCGTGAAGTTATAAAAACCGTCTAAAGCATTATTTTTATATACGTAGTAAAAACATGGAAGCACTCCTGCGGACAGACTCTTTGCTGGCTATCATTGTTATATTACTAAGTGTACAAACTGCCAGTAGTTGATGTGGGCAAAGTTGTAGACAAAACTATTGTAGTAATGGTTAACATTTTACAATTCGCAAATAATCGACGCGAATTAAATGAGCAAACTCATGTGATAACATCAACATAGGTAATAGTCACAACTCAGCGATAGACTTCCGAAATAGTAGAACAACGCAAAGAAGATCACAAAACAGACAACAGAACGAACGATGTCCATGTGAACGTGAAGGGCCGGGACAGGCGCCGCCGGCGAGCGAGAACTCACAAACATTACCTGCTTCTGGTTTACACTTTGGTGATGGTCTTCAGCTTTCTACTCCTCAAGCATCTGGAAACATAAAGACACCTTTGAAAACACTCGTTTTATTTTACCATTGCCATTAGGCACACAACCTGTTTCCGTTAGTTAACAATTATTTATAGGTTTAGTTAAAGTAAATTGCAAACAAGTAGACTTACCTGATAAAGCCACGGTACAACATATAGGCTCCATACAGACTGAGCACGATAGTTGCAGTCCACACCACTGCCAGCACGGAACTGCTGCCCTCTGTAACCAATGACCATACAAAATGAAGTGTTTGTACAATATTTCAAACTTGGGACATAGGATTTCTTTCTGTGACAGAGAGGGCGAATCATGTGACATAGAATCATGCGAGTTCAATACGGGTTAGTAACAATCTCTGTTTATGCTACTAGCTTCTTTCGCAAAGTTTTTTCCCGTTCCCGTAGGAATTTCGGGAAATCCTTAATTTTTCCCTACACTCCCCAAAGAAGCTACTTGCCAAATTTTAGCTTTCTATGACCAATAGTTTCGGCTGTGCGTTGTCTTTCAGTCAGTAAAAAAGAGTTTTGCAGAAACGTGCAGAAACTATAGGTGGCAGCACAGACGTGTCAATGTCAAGTATTGTATTTTACTTAAAAGTTTCAAATTTGCAATGCTAGATTGGCACAGTCTATTTCGTGCACGTTCCCCTAAACAGAGGGTGCAGGAAGTATAGGTGGCAGCACAGGTCAAATATTTACAACGTAAGAGTTTCAGATTTGCAACACTAGATGGCATACTCTACGCCGTGCACGTTCCCTTTAATGATTGACGAGCATATAAAATCTGCTACTGGTCCACAAAGACCGATAAACTAGGAAACGACGTAGGTACCCGCTAGATGTGGACAATAAGACCGGTCGTTGTGTCGATGCAATCATGCAAGGCTATGCCTAACCGGACACATTTTTCTGCAGATACCTATGGAATGACGAACTGGGAATTAGCTTATGGGTCAGGTCCTAGACTGTGGAGGTTAGGCAGCCGCTCTACGTAAAATACTGACGTTTAGCTGAACTGTAGAAAAAGCTAGTGTTGTAAAAGTGTTACCGATATATCCGTCGTGGTAGATGTCCTGGTGGCGGTGCTTGTCCTCGCGCGGCTCCACGGCCAGCAGATCGGGGATCTCGTCCATCTCGCCGGTGCAGTTCGCCCACTCAATCGTTACGTATCTGAAAGTAATTAATTCACTTAAAACTTTAGGAGAAAACAAACAGTAGGTAGTATCTACATTACTAGGTGAGCATTAACAAAGGAGGGACACAAATAAAACCAAAGGGTCAAATGCGTTCGTGGGCCTGCGGATGGCGAGCTATGGGTGGCTCGCGATCCGATAACAACTAGGCCCCGGTCTACGGCGTGTCGTGTTTCACGCGCGCCTCAAGGAGCGGTCAGTAAAGAAGCCCATAGGGTCAGTGCCTGCTAGGGTTGCGGAATTTGTTCGAAAGAGCTACCGTGGCCCTGGAACGCAAAGGGCACTAGAAGGAACACGGGTGGGTTTTAGTCAGTATGGGTCTGACAATGCCTTTCACTGTGCCCAGAGCGGGAGATTTAATGTTTTCCCATCCAGAAAAAAGGGTCGAATGCGTTTCGTTATGAAATTTTAATTCTTAATGTGAGATATCAGATTGGACTGTCCACACTTCGTCCATAGATTTCTAGTCAATTTATACAAAAATATGACCAGAAAAAGAAAAATCCAAGAAAAGATATTCTTGAGGCGGCCTTGCTCATTGCCAAATGAACGATGTTTAAAAATGTCATTTTTACCGCTCGTAAACAAAAAATCGACTCATAGGTAACGATGACATACCTGGAAGGAGTGCTGCAAGCTCGACGAGCTGGCACGAGTAGCTGTCGGGTGCGCGAGCGGGCTCCACCACGGCACGGGCCCCAGGAGCCCCAGGGGCCCGGCTGACCTGACTCTGATTGTTTGCAGCCACACTCCACCTCGCATACTTCGTCCTCCTGTAAGGAGAGGTGGTACACTTGGGTCATGTTCACTTGATCTTTGAATTTCAAAAATGGTTGCACAATGGATGGCTGATGATGATACAAACACGGTGACCGTGTACCGGAGGGTGTTGGTGGAAGTTAGGCAGATTTAAAATAATAGTGAATATTTACTAGTGTATAAGCAAACCTGGTAGTGCATGGGCGGCGCGACGATCCTGCCAGGAAGTACGGAGGCACAGCGCCAGGGCTGCAGGAACAGCTCCGTGGGGTCGTCAGCACTGGTCAGCTCGCAGCGTGCGTGAGACACCTTCACCCCCCAGCCACAAGCGCCTGCTGCTTCTAATCCATTTGATGTCTAAGGAGGAACGGAGTTAGATAAAAAACTTTCCAAATATAGTGACTCCTAATACATCTAGAATTAAGTAAAATTTCCATTGTTATTTCTGTTGCCGAAAGGTGCCGATTTTTCAATCGTCAGAAAACTTAAACCTACATATACATTAGATATGAACGTTCAGCATACCTAGTTAAGCTGAGACACCGTCATATTCATACTTCAATATTAGTTCAATGTTTATTTAAAAAAAAACGCTCTAAAAGAAAAATAATGTACAACTTATTTTATACTTTCTGACACCAACTTTGTGTTACAATCATTAATGGCGACCGAAAGACAAGAATTTACTAAAAACATACATACCTACTTGAAACAAGCTTCTGGAGAAGTTCTCTAACCAAGACCTTATCTAAGTACGCATAAACCAATAACATAAGCGTGTGCTACCTCATTAACAACCTGTATGTGGCACCCGAGCGAGGGTCTGGCGACAAGCTTGAGGCACGGCTCGCGAGGACACGGGGCGCGCTGCTCCGTGGGAGGACACGCGCGGCCGGGCCAGACTGCGGCTGTCAGGTGTTGTCTGTACGAATGGAACAGGGCATGACGAATGTCGTATTATATATATTATAATAATAGTATAATGTAGTATAATGTAGTTATAATGTAAACCATCTAGCTAGCGGATAGCTGGCCGATTTGAATACTGTTGAGACCACAGGTGAAATATTATACAGCACAGGGCCGAGAACAGATCCCTGCGGCACTCCAGCCTGCCATTCAAATAATAATGATCTAGCGTCACATTGTTTCACATGAAAGTATCTATCTAACAGATAAGATGATATTTTAAATGTTAAATATTGAATGAGGTAAGTATTTTACAACCTTGCATAGTAGGCCGCTATGCCAGACTCCGTCCAAAGCCTGTTGGACGCCTAGAAAGGTGCCAGAGCAATATTCTTTCTTTTCGATTCATTGATGTATAGTTTTTTTGGAAGCTAAACTGATGACAGCCAATTATCAAGCATGCGTTGAGTCGAGATATAAATGCTGTCTACCGGAATTCGGACAAGACATTTGTCTAACTAATTGGCCAGTAGAAAGATGTTTCCCGGACGGATATTTCTGGTTTCAAAATCATATTGACTTGCGATATTTTCCTTGGCGCGTGAAAATAATTAGGTCTATAGGTACCAATGAATAAGTTGGTTAGTGATGATGAGTAAGTTTCTTATTTATAATCAGGTAAATACCTAGTGCGTCGCATGTGGCTGGCAGTATTGGCATCGCCGCAGGAGCAGGCGGACGCGTCCCATGCGCCCCACTCGCTCAGCTCGCAGTCCACACCACACGGTACGTAGCACCACGACTCCTTGGCCTCAGTGGCTGTTGTGTTCTGTGTAAAGCAGGACTAATTTATTGGATCTGAAGAATTAATTATCATTTCAGACCGTAATTTGATAGATGATCATCATTCTAACTCATCATTTTAACTTACGGGGCAGTACGAGTCGTTGACAAAAATTCCGTCACTTCGAAGGCATCTTACAGCCCTCTTCTTTGTTCCTTCACCGCAGGGTGATCCTCCTGCAACAAAATAAGGGTTTGAAGTTTTTTTCACTTACGAATGAGACCCATGTCCGTTGTCCGTGCCACTCACCTAGAGGTTGACAATCATCCCAGGGAGCCACGTGCCAGGAGTATGCGTGCGGGGAACAAGGCTCCGCGCCCACCAGGTGCGGGCAGGGGGAGCCGCCATCGTCAGCGGGGCGAAGCACTACCCGAGTACGATCACGACGACCACCCCATTTAGTCTGAATAAATGATACACATATGAGCAAAACTGTACAAGATGCAGTAAGTAAAACAAATTATGATAGAAAGCGAATCAAGATTGATACGCACTGGGAAACATTTCTCACGATATTGGCCATAACAAGGTTGAGCTTAGAAGCTGGTCATTTGAGACATTGCTCGAGTCAAAGCTCTTGGCTACTAAAGGACTCTGCATGAGAATAAATAGCAAAGCCCCACTCATGCGAAACCAGTGACTGCTGGACGGGTCCACAATTATTAAAGAACCTTAGACATAAGATTAGGTGGATAAAGACAGTATTCTAAGCATAGCGATCTCTGCAGTTGTCTGAGGATGAACAGTGTCGCCGAAGTAGGTCAGGAAAAAGGTAGCGACCGAAGAAGCGAACTTTTAGGAGACACCTAGGTTGTCACCTAGGTGTCTCCTAAAAGTTGGTTCAAGGCGGCTCATAAAAAAAATGAAAAAAAGGTGGCTCTAGGGAAATGACCTCGATGTCTAACTAAAGCTGTTGCAAAATGGCTCAAGAAAAAGGCTAGCAGGGAAGCGTTTGGCCTGCAGTTATTGATGGTGATTTGGTGCCTAAGTTTCAACTTGTAGTTTGGCGTTTTGCGGAACTGACCTTTTGGCTACAGTGTTTTAAAATTATGTATCCTTATTTTGTTCCTACATTGTGTTGGTGCCAAATAAACAAGACATTCTTCATCTTTCAGTAGGATACTGTTTGCTAGCCATAAAACAACAATATGAGTACCTGTTCGCAGGGGCTCCACTCGGACCAGGAGCTGACGACGCAGTCGTTGGGGCAGGGCGCGCGGCAGGCGGCGTCCCTGGCGGGCGCGGCGCCTGCGCCGGCCGCCTCGCACGTGGCCGGCTCCAGCACGTGGCCTTCCGCGTCTACGCAGCTGTGGGGGAGGACGATTAAGATCAGTGGGTTGGTAAATTTGATTCGATAACATATTATCAAACGATGACGCAAAATAGAATGTGAGAACTAGGATTCCTTAATATATGTAATTAAATTTGAAATTGATTTGAATTCGTTGTTTGTGGAATTTACAATATTGTGATAGTTGATAACAAGATACCTGTTGTGAAAATGCAGAATGGGTTATTCAGGTATACAGTGTTATTTGGCTGATTTGAGTTTAATGCGACAATCTATTTAACAAAAATAATAATGATTAAACATTTTGTTCCTGATAAGTCTTAGGTAAGAGCGGATAATATAATTCATACAAAAGCCTTGGAACAACCGATTTAATGAAACTTGATTGAACGCATACACTGTGTCTCTAAACTGAACTCTAAAGAGATACAGTGAGAGCAATTTCTTGTTAACTATAGAAGAGAATACTCTTTATTATGTACACCATAGGTATAAGTTACAGAAAATATAGATGAAGAACACATCACACAGGGTGACACAATGGTCACTCTGTTTATTTAAACGGTTTTGTAAACTCTCATAATCTAAAGTGCTGTCCTGGTCTTGGAACGTACGTGACAGTCCTGTTGATGATGGCCCGGCCGCAGAGGGAGCGAGGCGGCGCGCACACGCTCCACTCGCCGAGCGCCCAGCGCGGCTCCGACACAGCGCATGTCGCACGTTGCAGAGTAGCGCCGCACTCACGACCTCCGCCTGAACCCTCCTCGATTACTTCCCTGAGGATGGCAAAAACAAAAAATCTAAATCTTCTATTTCAAATAGACCATTTAAAGGCACTTTTAAACTGTCAAGGTCTGTTAGAGATATAGATGAAATTACCGTGCTATCGACAAGGGCAGCAAGAATGTTCCTCAGCAAAATTCCCCTGTCCGACTCCCCGATTCTATCCCCAGGGCGGCATTTGCGACAGTTCATATTCTTAGCGTGTCAATGACAAAAAATGTTTATTTTTAGACTTGTTTGCTCTGAGACGGACCTATTTGAATTTAATTTGCCGTCATGGTGAAAGAACTAATCGACAGAAGTCGATTGTGTAGGGTGCGCTGGCCTTAGTAGCAGGTTGAACACTACGTCGCTTCGGGAGGCAAGGCTCCTGTCATGCAAGAATACTATTTGTGATGGGATGTCACAAGCAGTCTCCTATTCTCAAATTATTTCACTGTTTAATAAAACGGTTTTGTAGCTGGTTTCGGATCTGGCATGTGGCTTACGTTAATTTGACACTGCGGAACACGATTCTTTGCGATTCTTTACATGATTTTTTCATTTCAAGTGTCATGAAAGCGTAATTAAATACGTAGACCCTTTATTAGTGTTGTGTTCGCGCTTCGAGTGTACGTACTCTACAGACTCTACTTGCACGGGCATTTTTGCATTTAGCTGCAAAGGGTGTCTAGAGAGGGATGCCCATCAAGTAAAGTTATATTTTGGTTTAAAAAACTAATCCTTTTGACATAAAAAAACTTTATGTTGATGCATAAGCATAAGTATAAGCATCAGACTCAGGCCTCCTATCTAGGAGAGGGAATGGGCCGTAATTCACCACGCGAGCTCAGTGCGGGTTGGTGAATGTCACATGTCTTCGTATTTTTTTTTATGTTGATGCAATTGAATATATTTAAACTGAAGCAACTGTGTCAGCTTCCTACCTGGTCCGGAACCTGAAAGCGGCCCTAGAGCCGGGCTCCGAGGCGCAGGGCCCCCACTCGCCCCACTGGCCGAGCGCACAGTCGCGCGCGCACCGCACGCTGCACGCGCCGCGCAGCAGAGCCGGGAACTCGATGTCGTACGAGTAGCCGTCGGTGGACGCCTCGCGGACGCGGCTGGGGCCTGGCGGGTGGACACAAACATACATACGTTCATTTGTGTACAGGTAAAAAAGGGTAATTGGTCATACAAATATTGATAACAAAATGTTTTTATTTTTTTTTGCAAAATTAAATGTTAAATTGATACGTTAAAGAAACACTCTATACACGCGTGCTTGCCTGTTTGGGCATTGCTACTACGAGTATGTACTATTCCGCGCTTATACTATTTTGATTTTTAACAGGATGTTTCGAATTTATTGTCAATTTATTTTTTTAAATTCGGATTATTTTATGTTTATTTTTCTATTCTGATATTTTTATTTATAAATGATATAGATTAACGAATTTAAGGGAACGCCCTCTGTTATTAAACATACTGTATATTAATTTAAATTGATGAAATATTATATATTAGTTTAAATTACATTTGTACACTAACCAATATAAAATAAAGGTGGAAATCTATTGTTGAAACTTAAACTATAATGAATATTGCAATATCTATACTAATATTATAAAGCTGAAGAGTTTGTTTGTTTGTTTGTTTGTTTGTTTGAACGCGCTAATCTCAGGAACTACTGGTCCGATTTGAAAAAATCTTTCAGTGTTAGATAGCCCATTTATCGAGGAAGGCTATAGGCTATATTTTATCCCCATATTCCCACGGGAACGGGAACTACGCGGGTGAAACCGCGAGGCGCTGCTAGTTACGTAAATATGTAGAAAATGAGCAGAAGTTTAGTAAGCTACAGGGGGAGTGCCGGAGTCAGTTCTACGTGATGTCTACAAAATGGGGGTTTTTAAGTCAAGAGTGAATAGGTTCCTTCGTCCCTTGTAGGCAGACGTTCTCAATCAGCATAATCGCTGATATAGAGATCAAACGCGAGCATTAAAACAAGTGAACGACTTTAGACGCGCTATAACTTAAAAGGATGAATTAAGGATTAACAGTTCAATAAAGGTGATCTGTTACATGAATACATACATATATGTATAAAAGCCGTATTAAGTCATGTTATCGACTATCGACGTGGCTGAAATAGACTTCTTCTGATTATAAATCAGAAGAAGTCTATTTTATCTACATTCTACATTATAGAGACTGCCATATAATTTTAACCATCTATAGATGTTTTTAACAAGAAATAAAATTCATAAACAAAATGACATTGGATGATAGATAAATTCGCGGGGAGTGGCGAAAAATAATGAGAAGAAGCTTCTGTTAAGAAGATTGATCATCCCACCAGACAATGATGCAAAATACAAAGAGTTGACAAACCAGTTAGTGGGTGATATTTCTTGCACACGTCCATGGGCACGTCTCGTCCACCCACCATGCACCTGGCAGCGCGAAGAGATCTGCCTTCTCCACATTCCATTCTGAAACACAACTTTTATAATAATTTGCTGGTAAACAACGACGACGAAGACACGGTTGGCGCAGTGGTTGAGCGTTCAGCTGCTGCGCTGCGTGTCGCGGGTTCGATCCCCGCACGGAACAAATGTTTGTATGGCCTACAGATAGTTGTTTCGGGTCTAGGTGTCTTGTGTATGTGAGTTTACATGTTTGTGAACGCACCCACGATACAGGAGTAAATCCTAGTGTAGGGGAACGTTTTTTGTTAAAAAAAAACTTTCTGATATGAATCATCGAGGGCAGCTCGTCACTTCAAAGTTTACAGAAGTTTTAGTATTAAAATTTCAAGGTATTTGCTAAGCCACAGATGGTCGCCACAGATGGTCTTCTTTCGGTAAATATGTATATAATGAAAGTACAAATGTACATATATCATACCCGGATGGAAGTATGCAGTCCGAGTCGGTCGGCAACAGCTCCAAGGATACGTTCTTACAAACGCAGTTTGGAACATCCGGATCCGAAGCATCAAGGAACCTGTAATCAAGTGATCGTTTGAGAAACGTTCTCAATTCGTACGAAAATGGAATGCAAGAGCGTTGCCATCATACAAACAAAACTAAAACGTCTCATTTGTTTGTGTATCCCCCCACCGTAACAATAGCCGATTCTTTAAACTGGTCTACTGACTGACTGGTTTGGTAACTGGTGGTTTTTGGTCTGATTTCTTTGGACTGTAATCGTCGTTATTTGGCCGCAGAAAAGCATGGTCGAAGTCTTCCCTGACCAATTTCTTCATGTAGTATCATCATTGAGAGTTCAAAGAAGTCATTAAAGCCCATATCATTGTGAGATACTCACTTGAGCGGATCGCTGCAAATGACGTCACAAGTGAGCGGCGGGATGTGCTCGCACGTGACGCGGCAGGCGGCCACCCCGCGCGGGATCAGCTGGCCCGCGCACGCCCCTGCCTCCACGCGGTGCGACTCAGACCCGCACCATATGCCTACGACATTAGTAGCAGTGAGATACCGTCATTTGACATGGATTTTTTCTGAAATTGATGATCTTGATCATTTTTAAAAAACCATAACCAAGCCAAAACAACCGTAATCAGATTGTTTGCCAAAATATGTTTTGCAATTCCTGAAGGCACAACTTGACCGACCTCGGAATGTATGTGAACCCATTGGTACCTGAAGTCATTGTTAGTCTTTATGAGTACTTAAAAATCCAGAAAATTTAAGATCTAATTTTATTAAGGGTATCGTGTTATCCAGTTGCTAGGGCATATCTGACCTCCTCGGTCACATATGTTGCCGCTTTATGTAAAATTCTGGTATTCAACTGCGTACGGTTCGACGAGAAGCCGTCCTAAGTAATTGGAAACAGATTAAGCAGATGATGACAAATTTGCTATGTTCCATACCTAATCCCGTAACGAATTTCGGTTACAGTGGCTAACGTGCATAGTGCGTGCACTCTCTGTCTCTTAACTTTCATAATCTGAAGGGACGGCAATTCGATACGGCTGCCTAGTGGTTATCATCTTGTGCTACTTACTTCTCACTCTGTAGCCCACGCCGCAGCGTTGCATGGGCGGCAGGCGACATGTGCTCCAGTCGCCCGCCACCCAGGCGGCGTCGCGCGCGCGACACGTACGTGACACGGGGCAGTCACGCGTCTCCATGCGGGAGCCGCAGCTCGGCCCGCCGTGCACTACGCGTACACGGACCTGCTTGCCTGGTTCTGTGGAATAAAAAAAGATATTAGTTGTGGTGGTGGAAAGAGGGTACAGTTTGATCAGGACATGTGGATACAACAGGTGCTTACTCTAACGGAGAAAGGGGAGGAACAAGTTATCGTCCCGCAGAAGGATGGTAAAATGTAATTAGAAAAATGTTTCAACATTTACAGATCGTCTCCATTTGATTTGCCTTGAGCATGTGACTGTTTTCGTAAATTACCCCAAGGCTGATACAATTTTCGTTCTTCCTAAAACTATGTTATCCTACAACATGGTTTTTGAGACGGCTTAAGTGAAAAAAACCGAGTTCCTCTATCAGCCAACATAAAAACTAGCCTACAGCCAAATTAGTGACGCTTCGAACACAGTGACAAGGCACTCACCGCATGTGTTAGGGCAGGGTGACCAGGGCATCCAGGCCTCCACTCTGCATCCACGACGACAACGTACAGTACACGCACGACGAGATGCAGGGCGTCTTAAGGGTGCACACCTGAAACGTAACGTTTCAAAATGTTTTGACGGCTGTTACGACTGTGATCTCTTTAGAGGAAGAGTATTCCAGCATTCATCTACAGGGTTATTTATAAAACACGAACAACCTTCTAAGGGGTTAAAGTATACATGATTAGAAAACAACTTTTACTGTGAGAACAAGCCTGAAAACTCTAAAAAAATATCAGCTGCTTGAAATGCAATATACACGATAAAAATGTACGAAACAGCAGATATTTTACAAATCACCGTATTTTTTGTTTTTGTTTTTCTTTAACCTCGTTGGAAATAGTACTGTTTTCAAAAAACAGTACTATTTCCAACGAGGTTAAAGAAAAAACGGCGATAACAGTTTATAAGAACTTCACTGCCGCAGTCTGTGTTGCCCGATAGCTATAACCTGGAGGTATTCAACTCGAGAGTGCTTCTAGACAAGCTAGCTTCATCGTCGACCACATCATTGCTCGTCAGGTGATAAAATCAGAAGCGCTCGACAAAGTGCCGTTCTATCAGCGAACGTCGAAATGCCAAAATAGAAGGGATTGATCACGTGGTATTTGTCCTAGTTGTCAATTCCATTCATTTTTGCCTTTCATTTAATCGCCTTCACCACGCTAATATAGCACGCAGAATATGACTTGTCTAAAGCCCCCAGGTCAAATACGAGCCCATCAATCAATCAATAATAAAAATATAAATACTTACAAAGCCTCTCGGACCACATCAGCGTTGTTCTGGACACACATCACATCTCGTACCATTTCCCCTTCTTCGATGCACGGCTCTTCTTCATCACTCTCGTTGTATGTGTCTCCATCCTTCAATGAATGTGAATGAGTCATGAACATACTGATTTACCGAAGAATCTATATTTTTAAATAAAATTTGTAAATCAGTATTTTTAAATATTCTATAGCAAAGAACATATTTCCGATAACAGCTAGACAAAAGTGGTTGGCAGTTGACGCTATGGTAACCCAAAGTAAACTAACTGACGACACGGTTGGCGCAGTGGTTGAGCGATTGGCTGGTGCGCAACGTGTCGTGGGTTCTATTCCCACACGGAACAAATATTTGTATGACCTACAGGTAGTTGTTCCGGGTCTGGTTGTTTGTGTATGTGAGATTGTATGTTTGTAAACGCACCCACGACACAGGAGAAATTCCTAGTGTGGGGCAAAGTTTTATTCAAAAAAATACAACCGACTTTTACACAAAAAATCAAAAAAGTGCAAAATAACTTTAATTTCGGAACTCGGTGTTGGTGGTTGCTTTTTCGTTTTTTGAACACCGACTTCCGAAATTAAAGTTATGTATTTTGCACTTTTTGTGTATAAGTCGGTTATATTTTTTTGTAAAAAGTTTTTTATTTTTCACTTTTTAGTGGTACCTACATCCCCTCCCCTCCCCCCACCTAAACGAACCAATCACATTGGTGTAAAAAAAACGCACTGCTCCTTTGCAGAGTAAACTAAGAGGTCGTCAATGTAGACAATGTAGATATTTTTTTTAGATTTTTCGAAAACCGCTTGGTCGAGTTCATGGGACCATTTGGAAAGTATACCCTTTCCAACAAAAGAATTTTTCAAATCGGTTGACAAGAGACGGAGTTATGCGCGAACAAACATAAAAAAATAAAAATAAATACAAACATCCGAATTGAGAACCTCCTCCTTTTTTAGAAGTCGGTTAAAAAGAAAAAGAAAAGAAAGAACTAAAACTCAAACTTAGCAATAACATTGACTACCGATACCCAGAAACTTTCTGGTAAGACTAAAGGAAACTTGTGGTCTCGAGTAGACAATACTACTTGTAATTTGTTTAGGTGTTTCTTTTTAAATATACGCATACCTACAGAGTAGCTGAACACGATAAACATAAGGTAAGGTGACGAATCAGCCTTTTTTGGGTTGATATTGGATATTATGATGACGAGTCGAAAACTTCTAGAAGCAATTTCTGGAACGGTGAAATATCAACTTACAAGCAAGTCTGTATAGTTGGTAACAGGCATGTAGTCCTGCCGCCTCCTCTCGCAGGGTCCCCAGGGTGTGGCGAGCCAGGAGTACGTGGCACAAGCATGAGTGTTGCACGTCTCGTTCTGGAGCAGTTGGTCTTCTGGGGGACATGGCCAGCCGTCTGAAAGAGGATGTTCATTGGTTATTGTTATTGCTTGAAGATTTTTTCTCAGCGTAATTCGTAGTTTATGAAGTTCTTATAGCTATATTGTAGTGAATATTAGGCCAGAATATACTTAGTAGTTTTTTTTAAAGCCGGCTGTTTAACATTGGGCCCTTTAGTCTACTGAACGATGATTCAAAAACCAAAAAATGACATCTGACGGCTCATCTTGGATCCAGCTGCAGCAATGAAATAGGAGAAAGAGCATCGAGTCTAAACTGCCGATACTGCATACTGCATCGGCAGTTTAGACTTGATGCTCTCGAAGTAGCTGGAGTTTGTTGCGCCACTTCTTCTTCCCAGCTAAAACACTAGGAAGTGGTGATGGGTGGGCGTTTTGGGGGACTGTCTTTATGTAAAATTTGACGTTCAAAAAGTGCTGGCTCTCAGCCTAGTTTGAATAAATTACTTGTGATTTTTGATTTTTGAAGGCCTGTTCCGCAACTCCGCTACCAAGACCTGACGGTCGAAAGGCAGTCTTTCACAGTTTTAACTTTTCCAGATGTAATCTATTTTTACTAACCTATCCTCATGTCTCTTTGTTTGTTCGGGCTAAAGGGTTGGTAAGGGTTAATGCAGTAGCAGGACCCTATTAAAATTTCTGGCAGGAGTCTGTGTTTCCGAGTATTTTGCACCGTGTACAATACGGCGCCTATTTATCGAAGTAGTCTACTTACTAGGAGCTGAATGAGCCAGTATATGCCGTCGCCTGGTCCTGGAAGGTCGGGGATGAGCAGCTGCCGCGCAAGGAGCCGAGCAGTGGCTCCAAGAAGCCCAGGACGACACCACGCAGTCACCAGCGCAGGCGATGCGGCATCTCTCACTGCGAGGGGGCGCGCCTGTTCCACTGCACCATGCGCGTTGAGCTTCTTTCTGAACGTTTAAATGAATTTGGTTAGAATAGCTTTTAGAGAATAAGTCTGCCTAGTAGATTAATTTATTTAATTTTATTGGTAGAGTGATTGTACTGATTGTGGTCAAATGCGGCTCGCATTTCACTCTTGAAGGAAAGCGATAATGTGATCGATGATGGAACATGGATTATTTACTTTTGACTTTAAGACCTGGTTGCAGCCAGGCCTGGTTGTAGTTACTTAAATCATATTCTCTTACCCCATCATGTCCAACACATCTCAACTCGCGGCTCCTCTTGCCCGGGCCGCAGGTGGTGTGGGGCTGGTTCAGCACGCAAGGTCCCCAGGGCAGCGCCTTCCAGGAGGCGCAGCGAGGAGTGCTGCAGGTCCTCTTCTCTTCAAGAGGGGGGCAGGGTGCTCCGCCTCCCGAAGCTGCGGAGATCACTCGGCGGCGGCGGACGCTGTAGCCTGCAGATGAGAAGATTCCTTCAGGGATATCTAAGACTATTGAGTACCGAAATGATAATGCACTAAAAGTGTACGAAAATATAGTTAATTTAGTTGATTCCCACTGTTTTTCAGTTGGTTTCGCAATTATTTATAATAGTAATTTTAGAAAAAACAGATTCTATAAAAATATATTGTATCAGGAATAATAATCCGCGTTAATTTAAATATGGAGTCAGTTCTGAAAAATATGTAATTATTTGGTTGAGCAAGTAAAAGTTAAATTGTTCCTGTGTTTTTTGGCTAATCAACTAGATTTTTACAATAGGTTACCTGGTGAACAAACCTAGGTAAAATTTAGTATCGAAGCAGTAAAAAGTAAGTATCGAAAAATATCATATTAACTAGAAAAAAGAAGAAAAAACGAGATATAACTATTTTATACAAATATATCTACCCTTCTCTGAAAAACGCCGTTGTAAGGGCAGCATAAAGTTAAAGTCAAAACTTTTATTGCGAATTATACAAGTGGTGGTGGTGTTGGTGGTGGTGTTATGTTATCAATGTTAGAGTTTGATGTCAAGGTTCATACCGAACTTCTCTTTCTAATTTTTAACTTTGAAGCTTTATTACATCATCGCTGATGATTTTATTTAAAAAAATACTTTGCCACTAAAAAGATTGCATGCATATATTCCCTAGCTAAATGTCAATTCTTTATTGCAAACACTAAAACTTGATTTACCAGTAGTAGTAAGTTGTTGCACCGGGAACAGCGGGCACCCGTCAGTTGGTTGACACGCTCCCCATTCCCCCCATTCGCCAACCTCACAGTCACGTGGACAGGGCACCTATAGCAAAGACGAAAACTTATTGAAAACCTCACAAAAACGAAAAATATCAATATCATCACGATCATACTATAAAACAAAGTCTCTCCACCGTGGCTGTCTGTCTGTATGCGATGAACTCGAAAACTACCGACCGAATTTCCATACGGTTCTCATCAATGGACTGATTTGATGCATGAGTACCTATGGAATAGGTAAATTGGTAGATATATGACGAAGTTCGTTGAAGACATGCCCTGCTACTTGCACGAAGCCGGAGCAAGTTGCTGGTGAAAAATATATCCAATACTTATAAATTCAGCTTCTAAAACACCACACTTCGTGACATTGTTGGTATTTATCAAATGATTAAATATCGCAGCATATGCTGAGATAGGGACCTTTTTTGGCCTCGCACAGATTAAATCTATACTTATAATAAATCTGTAGAGAGGTCAATTCTGTACAAGGAATATATTTTCAAAATAACTATCAGGGGGTGATAAGTGATCGATACTGGTGCCAAAAATGCAATCAGTAACATTTTTGTCTGTCTGTCTGTCTGTCTGTCTGTCTGTATGTTCTTTATAGGAACAAAAACTACTCGACCGATTTTAACGAAACTTGGTGCAATTATTCTTCATACTCCTGGGCAGGTTATAGTATACTTATCATCACGCTACAATCAATAGGAGCAGAGCAGTGAAGGAAAATGTTGGGAAAACGGGAGAAGTAACTCCATTTTTTAAGCTTCCGTCGCGTGTGTAGCCTTAATGGTTAAAGTTACATAGAAATAATGTATGACGGAAATGTTCTACATAAAATTATCTAAAAAATATCCCACAACAGCATATGTCTATCTTTTATGGGAGACTCACAATAACACGTGTAACTCCCGATAGCTTAGCAGTTCGGAGCTTTCTGATTATATGTATGTGTTTACTCTTACGTTTTTTTTTTTTTTTTTTTTAATTCTACCCCCAAGGGGATAAAATAGGGGATGAACGTTTGTATGAAACTTTGTCAATTTTAAACCGATCGGGCTGAGAGTTTCAAAATCGGGGGTAAAGTAACTATTCCACGCGGACGAAGTCGCTGGCAGAAGCTAGTTTAATATAAAGCTTTTAATTATGTTTTTTTAAATTAATTTTGTGCGAGTCCTAAATAAAGATTTTTCTTTCTTTCTTTCTCAACGTTAAATCAATAAGTTATATGATTCAGTCAACACTATAAATCTAGCCTGGCATTATTACTGTGAGTCAAATAAAACAGTCATGGTTGTTTTCTGTGAAATACAGCCTTATTGATTGGAATAAAAGATAATATGACTGAAAGTGAGTCATGGAATCGTGAATCAGTTAATAGAAGAGGTTTTAATATGAGGGTACAATATCAGCCATAAAACACTCACACTACGTGTATTCTTAGTTCACTAGAATGGTGACTTGCAGACCGATTTGGATCACAAGTATGTCCTTTATTTATCATGCTTACTCATCAGGGGAGTATTATTTATTTTCATTCTCATCCACACTAGGTACTAGATCTTATTATGACTAAATACACGAAGTAATGCAGCCATTTATATTGACAAATTTGTACATGCCCCTGGGAATTAGAATATGTAGATTTCTTAGGTTATTTCCTTATCTTCATTCTGCCCTGTTATTTTTAAACATACCAACACCATGTTTTCACCTACTAACCCAACGGCGAATGCACGCGCTATTTTATGTTTCCGCTAATATCACTTCCCAAGGCTGCACCACAGTAAAAATATGGAACAGTATGGAAACTAAGCCCATTTGATGAAATAATTACCTACGCTCCAGTAGAGAGTTAGGGCTGTCACTTTTAATGTTTGTAATAAGTGTTTTATTGGAACGAAGTTCTTTAACACGGCTTGCGGTAGGAGTTGACTGGGAAAAATAGTCACGCGAAAATGCGGTAGTGCATGTTATTCCATGCGACTTTCTTCTTTGGTCAAAACGTAAATAATGCCATATTGTAAAAAAAAATAACAAACTGAATATTGTTTATCGTTTCTATGCCATTTTATTCCATTTCAATTATAATATCTGCCCTATTTGATAGAGGATTTCTGTAAGTATGTTGAAAAATTATTGTTACTTATTTTGTGAAGTAAGTAAGTTCCTATGTGTATCTTTCGAAGGGTAGATTTCCTTTGCCAAGACTAGAATATAATGTCGTCAAATTATAGTCATTTATTTTTTCATACTCATAAGAATTCATTTATTCTATATGTTATATAAATTATAATACAATATAAATTACAATCAGTATTCGGTATAAGGATTTAATACTAGTATTAAAAATCCCACGAGCTTTATCTAGAGATCGTAAGCGAAAAGTCATAGCTATTATAATAGTGTAGGTATTATCTATGAACACGGCACCCGCCACTGAGAGCACCGCGAAGGTCCCTTAGGGGCCTCGTAGATGCGCGCGTCTGTGTGAGTGTGCCGTTTCGATCGTTTGTTCGTAGTTTCTGTACTGTTCCATATTTCTACTGTGTCATTTCGCAAAATGGTGACTTGAAAATTTGTATGAAATGCCATACGGCGTACACGCTCTTAAAAGCTATAATAATAGATCTTCTCACCTCACAGGGCTGCACAAGTGTCGGCATCGGCGCATGAGCACACTGCGCGGGGTGAAGAGCTCGCCCATCTGCGCGCACGCAGGTCGCGTCTCTTCGCTGCACCCCTCCCCCGCAGCCCGCGTCCCGCACTGCCTTCCCTTCATCTTCTCCGTCGTCATCATCATCATCATCGTCATCGTAGATCGCGTCATTATCGTCGGCATCATCGTCGTCGTCGGTGTTAACTGGAAATATGTTTTTTTTCTTTATTGTACTCAACATACAAATCATAAAATAGTAAATGACACATAAACAACGTTTTACAGGATAAACGTCGTATATATATATTATAACGTGGGATAAACCTTTAAAGAGGTTCATAATTATGAACTTCTACTATGGGAATAACACTGTTTCTCTTGACGAAATCAATAAGTTTAAAAATGAAAACAATATATCTAGTTTTAATTCCGCCAATTTATTGGCGGAAATTAAAACTAGATATATTGTTTTCATTTTTAAATTTAAATGGATTTCCGCAAAGTAACGCCTGACTCAATCAATTTTATGAAATCAAGAAGGTTTGACAATGATCCATTTTCAGGTATTTTTTATTTGGATTATTATAACGGACGCGTGTAACGAAACACACCCCAACTCAAATCTTCCCGCTCTCGTCGACTCGTCTTCGCGCGTAAACCGCGACGCCTCAACCAATGATAGCGGAGATCGGGCCTCTGGCCAATCACGTCACGCGCGTCCCGCGCGTTCCAAAAAGATTCCCGCCCGTTTCCGCGTCTGAGCTAGAAGTCCGCGCCAAATTGTCCGCTGATAATGTTCTTAAGTTAATTTATATATTAGTTAATAAAAGTTTGTAAGTAAAGGCTCGCTATATTATTTAAATAACAGTTTATATAACAAAAAGAACAACTTATGTACGAGTACAAAGGCAAACTTAACCCAAAATTGAGTTTTCGTATAGGATCCTATTGCGATAGTGAAATTTGAAAAATAGTTTCAAGGTAAAGTTGAGAATATGGTTGCTACTATTTGTGATTGGCTGAAGCATAAATCCGAACTGAAATATACACAACACATACACATAGGCAAATACACACACAGACACACACACATAGATAAAATACAGCTAAATTAAATAAAAGTAACTTTCCATTCTCGAATATTTCAATTTTCCAGACCAATAGACTAATAAATTTATCCGTTCTCCAGAGAAAGGCTTTTTAAATCAGCATTTATTATTTATATACATAGACTAGCTTCTACTCGCGACTTTGTCCGCGTGGAATAGTTAATTTACCCCCGATTTTGAAACTCTCAGCCCGATCGGTTTAAATTGACAAAGTTTCATACAAACTTCCATCCCCTATTTTATCCTCTTGGGGGTAGAATTAATCAAAATCCTTTCTTAGCGGATGCCTACGTCATAACATATACCTGCATGCCAAATTTCAGCCTGATGCATTCAGTGGTTTGGGCTGTGCGTTGATAGATCACTATGTCAGTCAGTCAGTCACTTTTGAGTTACCTATATATATTTAGATGAGCCTGCACACTGCAAGGCCGAATCCTCTTTCCTTTATGGAAAAAGGATTCGGCCTTCTGAAGGCCTGATTTTTTTTTTGAGAAATTGTTGACCTCATAACGCTATCATTTTCAGGTTAGCAAAACCAAAACACTATAGAATTGGGCTCTTATTGCGGTTACTTTAAAAAGCATATTCATGATAGTTCATATTGTTTCAATAGTAAACGCGGTATATTTTTGAAATCCATATTTACGTTGCACAACTGCAGACTGACCCACCACTCAGCACTCCACGCATTGTTTGACTGACGAGGGTGCTCCAATAGAGTACCAAGTCCATTTCCAGTACCGACCGACGTCCTTTTGAGTGGGGTTGGTACTCTCTGGTATTGTCAATTTAACGAAAAGTGGCCTACAGAGCTGACTGGCTTTTTAATTACTACTCAGTTTCTTAGTATCTGTAGCTACAGCACCTCACCTGATGCAAAGCGATGGTGTGGTCAACGATGGAGACGCTTGCCTAGAAGTTACGATTAAAACGTCAGGTTTAAACTATCAGGAAACAGAAACCGCTAGCGAATTCCTTAGCTGTACGTACAAGTATATCCAAAATGTTTTGAGCGTTAGGAAGGGACGTTCGCCATATATCGGTAACGCCGCAGATGTTAGGTCTTGGGGAATTTTATATATGTGAACTGTTTTACATTAAAAATATGTGGAGCGCATAAGTTTGCGTTGACGGTGAAAATTTTGAATAATTTACCTTTTGTCTTTAAGGCCGTCAGGTTTAATCTATCAGGAAACACAAACTCCACACACTAGCAAATTCCGCACAATGAAAGTATATCCAAAATGTTTCGTGCGTTAGAAAGGGTCTTTCACCATATATCGGGCGCATCACCGTTCTTAGTTTTCCGAACTAAGTTAATTTTCCCGGAGCCATCCATCCGCTCAAGTCCTCATACAAATTCCATGAATATGTAACGTTAGCTAAGTGATCAACGATGCAGCTTTAAATACATGGCTCGCGTCCAAACGCCATATTCATCACGTCAGCGAACACTTTACGATATCAAGATGAAATTACTGTTCAGCTCATATATGTACATAGCTTATACTTAATATTAAGTCGCACATTTGTTGAAGTACATTACAACATTGTTTTTTCATTTCGTTATTATTCCTAAATAAGCTCGTACAACACGACGTCGACACGAGCGTGTTTGTTATCGGACGGCGAGCCACCCACAAGCTCGTCATCCGCAAGCCTGAATCGTCCTGCGTGTCCCGACGCATCTGTTGCGGCGGCCGGGGCGTGAGGTTCACCACTCCCACGCGCATTCTGTCTCCTCCTTCGCTAGCAATACTGCCTCTGTGTTTTCAAATTTCCCATGCCTCCTCAGTCCGAACCATGGATTGAACCAGGGCTGGAAGCGAGGTCACCGCCGCTGATCGCCTCGACGAGGACACGGCGTTGCTCCGCCCAAAATAATGGGCCTCACGGTTCCTATTATTAATAAGCTTTCTGAATAGGTAATCTTCGCTGGTCTATGCCTCAGGTATCCATCGTTTGGAACCCTATCAGGCTTAATAACGATTTTAACTGTTTGACAAATATCCCAACTGATCTATATAAAGATCAAAATAATCCTTCGCAATTTTTTCGGAAATGCCTCCACAAATCTATACTTAATCCATAGTTATATTATAAAGAGGAAAGATGTGTTTGTTTGTTTGTACCGAATAAGCTCCGAATGTACTGGACCGATTTTAACCACTTTTTCGCCAATGGAAAGCTACATTGTCAGCGAGTAAAATTTTATCCCCGTATTCCCACGGGAATGGGAACTACGGGGGTGAAACCGCGGGGCGCGGCGGGTAGATAATATACTGCTTACATAATGCAAATGCAAATTATATCCAGGTTATCGACCTCTAGCGCAAAATTTACGCAACAATTTGCAGCCAGTCCTAGCATAATTATCGTAACAAATCATGTCAGTTTATCAATTAATCTCATTAGAACAATGGGTCAGTGGAAGCGTAGTCCATTACTCATCAAAATTAACCTCATCCCCTAGCGTTTCTACGATAAATCTAACAAAGGAACGATAATGACAGCTGATGTTATAGAAAATGAGATACTGTGTAGGAAGTAAATTAATTACAAAGTAATCAATATGAATGCGTTAATTTGTAGCGAGCATTAGGTAACAAGGAATTTAATTTACGGCGGTCATTAAAAAGGGATCAGATGATCATTTGGAAGACTGTTTATGAGTTCAGACAGGTTATATGAGTTCATATAATATTATTATTTTATGACTATGTAGCTCAATCGGTTTTTACTTTAATCTACTCTTTACAATGTTTTAAAGTGAATTGATTTATGATTTCCATGTTGGATTTTATTTCTACCTTTTTCATGTATTTGCATACTATTGTATAAATTCAAGTTCTTAAAACGCAACAGACAGATGTGTTGCTGCGGAATTTGTTGCGCCACTTCTTCTTCCCAGCTAAAACACTAAGAAGTGGTGACGGGTGGGCGTTTTGGGGTACTGTTTTTATGTAAAATTTTACGTTCAAAAAGTGCTGGCTCTCAATGACTTTTGATTTTGTTTTTAATAGACGAGTGTTACAGTTGTTTTACATTTTACACCACAGACAAAAAAAACACAGTCAATTTTTAGTCTTTGGCGTGATATCCTGCACCGACAGACAGTGACAACATAATAACAACAAAATAAACTGCATAAAGTGAGAGTGTTTCTTAAGCACAGCATTTATTTCAGTCGAGCAGGAGTACCGAAGGATGAAATACTTTAAGAGTTCCTTCTCGATCAATCTGCCTAGCCTTTTCCCAACTACGTCGGCGCCGGCTTCCAGTCTAATTAGATGCAGCTGACAATGAGTACCAGTATTGTACATGGGTGACTGCCTATCTAACATCCATAACCCGTTCGGAAGATTATACGATACCTCTTGGCAAGACTCTGCTTCTGACTAGGTACCCGAAAACAGGTTCTTCTACTAAACTTAATAGCAGCATCCCATTTCAATAATTAATCATCTATCAGAACTTAGGCTCAGTTAAAAACTGTTACATAGCAGCATTCTTTACCACTAGCGCCATCTAGTCCAGAACTAGTAGACTTAAGAACCTTCGAGAATTTTCGGTGCTAGAACATTCTAGAAATATCGACACCTGGACGGTCTCGACCGGTATGTGCGCGAACATTCTAGACCTTTCTCCAATAGAAGGTTCTAGAATCGACTGACGCCCTATATAAGGCCTGCATAGTCCAACCGAGCTTGTATTGGATTTGCGATACAACCGTTAACTTCAAAAGCGATCTTCAACTGCGAATTAAAGTGCAATTGTGTTTTATAATATTAAGTAAAGTGTCTATTTTTGGTAATTCAATCGTGTGTTTTTATTGTTACGATCCTTAAGCTCGTAACAATAGTAACAAGTTGAGGTACTAACCAGGCAAGGCAGTAGAGTGTCCAATCTCGATAGCCACGCGGCACTGGCCCCAGGGCCCCGGCGTCCAGTGAGCGCTCGCTTCCAAAGCTGCAGGTCTTACTTCTTCCACCACTTCACATTCCCTGCCTCCACCTGCGTAAGAATCAGTGTCAGATTTATGTGCTACATTGCAATTTGAAAGAGAAATGTATTTTATGAAATGTATTAACCGAGTTCCAAAAAAGGAGGGGTTCTCAACTCGACTGTATTTTTTTCCAACCAAATACACCGAATTCCGAAATTAAAGTAATGTGCTTTTTTGTGTGTGTTTTTTTTAAGTCTGTTGTTTTTTTTTTAAATATATATACAATGTGGATCTGGACTTACGACATTAAATTAAAACGAGCACAGTACTAGTCCATTGAAACATTTTAAAACACGAAAATTAGTAGTTAATGGAAAATTTAACAATTGCAATTTTCAAACAAAATATTTATCAATATCAACTGCATAAAAAGTAAACACGCTTTATCTACGAAAAGTCACTGACCTATTACGCGGCGTGGTGCGGGGTGCAGCGGGCAGTTGCGGTGCGGGACGTAGGTAGGTACTTTAGTCGGAGAACAACAAATCACCAAGTTGCGCGTTCGCAACAAATCGTACCTATCGTACCTACCGTTTTGCACAGGTCCTTGACCTTACAATGTTTACCTATTATTACGGACTCAGATCTACAGCATGTTGAAAAATAAGAAAATGAAAAATAATTTCCTGTAGCTAAAGTATTCGTTGGATTTAATTGATTTTTTGTATACGGGTAAAGAACATGATACTCTTTAGGTGGCTTAAAGGAATGTCAATCGTCCTGCTCCACTTTGTATATTTTTTTAACAGATAAACTTAAACATTACAGAATGTAAGGGATTCTCATCTTACTAAAATTTGGCTATTCGACAGTCTTTAGCGCAATATGAATTGAAAGAATGATACTTTCTCTAGTCTAGTCTAGGGCTTAGTGACCTGCATCTTTATAAAGAATGCAAGCAGTGTATTATGAGAACATTGTGTACAAACCTTGCGGCAATCGCTTCAGTCTCCGTGTCCTCACCAGCGCACCATCTGGCCGCGGTCGCCAAGGCAACCACTCAGCCAATATGCAATCTTCCCGGATCACACACACGCGAGCTGTTCCTATCTGCGCCAGCGTTCGACCGCAATACCTGCGAGAAATTGTTTCTTTAGGTAACATACGAAATTACGACCTGCAATATCTTCTTAACTAGTCTATTTTCAGTTGTGAAACGATGATCGCAATGCAATGAGGCGAAAAAAAGAATCGTTGAACTGCTATTTATAACCTTTATTTCAAGTACATACATGGATTTTCTAGATTTTTAGGACAAAACTCTGGTGTTAATAAAGTATTACCTAAATGAAAACATGCTTTGTATTCCTCAAACAAGAACATTCGCAAAGAGAGACGCGACTATTACGATTATGTCATTTTAATGAGCAAGTCAGAGCGATTTTGCGGATATAGTAATATTCAGATCCGATAATACCGAGGTAGCAATTCTGTATGCCACATCGAACCGATGAACACGTACTCAACATAAATCAGCATTTCTTAAACGCCGAACCATCATTTATACACGATGAAATTCGAGAAAGCATTTGTGAAACAAATGTCAGCATAAACTCCAATAATGTGATCAGTAAAACTCTTTGCGTGGCACGTGACGAGAGATGAAAAATGTTCCTTTTTACCGCCATAACTTAGCACATAAACTTTTATATGAGCAAGTGCCTTTCGATCAATAAGTGAGCGAATTGACCCAGTTTCCAAGTGTCGTAAGAATGCAAGCCTTGAGCCACAAGACCAGACAACTTTGACGATATGAAATTTCTTTCACAATATGTGAATAATAAATCGTGTTTTGTCAGTAAAGTATGGGTAAGTCGTTAATTTTGATACGTTTTAGTAGGGAATCAGAAATTTATTACAAGCTTAAATTTCTTTCCGAAATTCTTAAGAAAGAAAGAGGCTACTATAAATTCATAATACGAATTTATATCAGCTTGTTTACAATCCGTGCAAAATTCTTATATTTTTCACTGGATTTGAAGGAAGTTTGAAAATTTGTTAATGATAGTGAACTTGACTTTCGTCTTTATGCATGTTCAGAGTAATGTTTCATCACTAGATTTAAAAGTGTAGGTAAACTTACATAGCTTCAACAAATTGTCCGTCCTTCTTGCGACATTGCACCTGCCGGCGTTGCAGACCAAGTCGGGGCGTATGTACTAGCGAGTCAGTCTCTGTCCGCATGTATCTATAGAAAATAACAATCAGGTACACATAAATATAACATACAAAAGCCTTCATACATGCTATTTTCTGATAGGAATTTTTCTGTGTGGAAATTTTCTGAACGGAAGAATGGAGAAAAAAGATACAAGTATGGTCCGAATAACAGGAAGGCCGAGAATACTTGGAATGTTATATCAGAAGAGGTATTTTTTATCTTCGCTTCCTTCAATCTCGATTAAAGGCCGAGATTGGAAATCTTTTTGTAAAAACTCTTTTCTCTCTTTATTATCGATGGAATGTTATCAACATTCTAAACAAATATTGTAAAACAGTGTCTTTATTTGTTTGTTTGTCTATTGCATTTGTCGATTACGAAAAACATTTATGTAGAAAGAAGGTACACTGTCGCCGAGTGTCATATTAAGCATATACTCGGAAAAATGTATGGGAAATGGGGGAGAGAGGCCGCGGGACAAGCTAGTACAAGATAAAATATTAATATATAAAAAAAGAGGTACAGCTATACCACTGTACAGGTTTTCTACGGTAAATATTTCAAAGAGAATATCTAGAAAACATTGATTGGACACAGCCATGATAAAAAATATTGAATCTATTCTACGAAGATTAATGGAGTTTTTGAGAGCGAGTAACTTTCCCGAGTGTAATGGATAGACTGGCAAGTGGCATCCAATTTGTCAAAACGTTAAAGGGGTTTTGTTTTATTTATATCATAATGTCGTAATTCATGTTTATTTTGATCTAGGTCAGGTTTTATTGATGGATATTTGTTTAAGTTTAAAAGTTGTACTAGTTTTATCGTGGTACCTCAGCAAAAATTGATAACTGGGAAACGACTGCAAAAATAGCTTACCAATTAATCATAGAGTTTTCAAAAGCAGCTGATTGCAAGACTAACAAAGAACACCAGTTATAACATAAAACGAATTGTAAAACCGTCAAACATAAAATGCACTCAACTTTTTCCAAATTTACCATTGCGCCAAATATGTAAAAGTTTTGTCTGATGCTGTAACTGGTCCTTGTCAGAGTTAAAAAACCAACGAAGTGCGCGTTGAGCAACGCGTAGAGTTCCGTATTTGAAAGTCACAATTGCCGACTTAGAATGGTGATTTTTATGGTTTCGTAGTCAACAAGGAACCCTTATGGTTACGCCATGTCCGTCTATCTGTCCAACTTTCTGGTGCTAACGTCTCGAAACTATATATATTGTTGACTACGGAACCCTAAAAAGGAATGTTAGCTATGGTACCTCTCTATGGTCCGTGCAGCGTGTTCCCCCGCTCCCAAAGGGTTGCATTCAGTCCATTTGCCAACGTAGATGGAGTACTCCGAGTCATTTGTCGATGGTTCTGTAACAAAAAAAAGTAAAATGATTTGTTTGTTCATAACTCGGCAAAATGGTCCAAAAGTTGACTTTACCATGTTTTGTTGAATATTCTAAAAGAGATAGGTTTTTAAAACCAGCAGATATTGTTGTCACGTTTTATATCAATACCTTTTATTATTCCTGCGTTTAATTGCTGGGAAAATATTGCACACAAACTCAATATAATTAAAGAAAACAAAAGCATCAATAGCGTATTGTTTTAAATGGCTTCCAAGCGTAGCGGCCAATATTTTTTTCAATTTATTGACCTTTAAATATAGTAAAACATTTTTAAATGAAGCATTGAAAGAGACTTATTGTTCTCGAGGCGGTTGGTTCACGAACAAACTTTTTCGTGCATTTAACTCTAATGAGTCGACAATTTAGCAACGCAGTTGCTAAATCTGGAATTCAAAGGTAAATACACATCCGGCCAAAATAGTTGGAAGCAGTGACTTAATTTTCCGAAATTTAAATTTTATGCCAGCGATTGTATGTAGTTTAAACGGAACAGTGTGCAAATGAATGTATGAGGCAGTTGGTAAACAGGCTTTGTGAGGCACCAGCTAGGATTGACACTGTGTGTCAACATACAATACGTGTAATTTTGTTCACACGGAATTTGAACGGTGAATTTGTGCAGTTTTTAGCGTGTATACTAGAAATTTTATTGTTAACTACATTAGATTTGAACCGCATTGTTAGCTTGTATTTTATGCTTTTAATTTTGAGGTTCCTTTTTTGTTTTTCGTCAGTGTTTAGAGTAATCGTTGTTCAGTCGACTACTTTTGCGTTCATCAACTTAAAATTAATAGTCATAGCGCTCCCTACACAGCCAGCTATTTTAATTTAAGCTTTATTTAAAACTGCATTTTGTTAAATAATTTCACACTGCGCCACTGCAACGTAGCGTCACCCAACATTTCACAGTCTAGCTTAATTTCTACCCGTTTCAGAAACCACTTGACGTAACAGCTCAGTACATAATGAAGCTGGCAGCACATTAATCATGAGCGACGCGGTAAGCTTGCCTTCATAATACACGAGCCTAAACGTAACGCTATTACCAAGCGCGGAATAGCCGCGGAAAATGTTCTACTGGGAAGTAAACTGTTGGGTACTTATTTATGAACCGAGATGTAAGACGCTGGGGCTTTTGATGAAAAAAAATATATACTGGATAGATATCCTTTTGGACTTTTGCTGCTGTCTGGCAAAAAACTTCATCAAGATTTTCTTATAAAAGAAAAAAAAGCTAGCTTTAATATAACGCTGTAAAAATGTGTGCAAAACTAATTTACTGCTCACACCCTCTGCACTTAATATATTTCGAGCAAAATATTTCAGACGCAATATTATCTTCATCCAATCCCATTTTCGTCCCCTATTTCGTGAAAATGAAATCTAATCAAAAATCATGTTTGGAAAAAAGCTGAAAATCTTCAGCTGACGAGAGACTAATGAAAAACCTATACAATTACTGGAGACGTTGAAGGACCTTTTTTAAATCTCGAAGTAATCAGATTAGATCGCAGACACAGAACAGATGGGTGCAAAAGGGCAATAGACTTTTAAAATTTATTTTACTGATGAATGTTCGGCCCGGGAAAGATTTGCGGAAGACCCATGTCCAATAGGGATGTTGCCTGAGTAAAAAATATATGATTATGTTTAGTCCGTCAGTTAGTTTAAGTATCGAAAAATATTTGACACGTATTTTTCCTTTATCAAATCTATAAAAACTGACGAAGATAAAAAGCATCAAAGATCAGGAGTGGGACCGTGTGTCGTCACGGCCCGGTAAAAATTGTAGCGAGTAGTGACGTCACACAAGTTTTCAACGCACTGTATCGTCTTCGTTTTTCATTTACGTGAAAAAAGAAAAACTACTTGTCTAATATTTTTTGGAAATCTATCTGACGGACTAATAAGATGTGTTTAATAAAATAACCTTTTATACTGAATTTATAATGATTTAATCATTGTCAAAACTGATAAATTTTAAATCAAAATTCTTTCTAAATTTTAAATCGTCTTCATTTTTTGTTAATGTGAAAAAAGAAAAATACGTTTCCAATATTTTTTGGAAATCTATCTGACGGACTAATCAGATATTTTTAGTTAACTAACCTATAGTGGGAGTGTAGGCTTAATAAAAAAAAAGATTTTTAATAATTTTCTTTTAGTGCAGCTCACCAACTTGCAATGTCTACATAGTGAAAAGTTTAGATTCGTCCGTTAAAAGAGGCGACGATTCAGAGCCCCTATTAAGTACAAGCCAGATAAAATGAAACATGGCAACAGAATTAGTGACCACACCATGTTATAATTAGCATATTAAACAGAGGGTGGAAAGTGTTTTGAAAAAAAAAACGCAATTAGATTTTTATGTTTCTTGTTTAAACCAGCCTCAGCCTCAAGACGTTATCCTAACGTAAAGCATCGAAAAATGCCCATTTCCCGTCAGAGAGATCTTCGTAGTTTCTTGGCCCCTTGTTCCGACTGGAAATTCTATATTTCCTACTAACTGGCGGAGGGAGTGAGTAGTTCCCAGACACGGCAGTTTTCACTCTAATTAATTAAGTCGACGATATCGAATTAACCTGGGGAGAATGATTTGTTTGCTCTCGCTAACCTTTAATGGAAGTACTTTAGCGTTCGAGCGGATGGCTCGTGTCGCTCTTTGTAGCAGGGATATGAATTGGCTTGTGTTTTAGATGGTTCTGGTTTAATAAGGCTGTTGTTCTAAGTGTTTATTATAAGTAATAGAGGCTTTAATTGGTTGCATTGATTAAGGTATTAACGGTACAACATTGGTATTAAGCACGCTGCGCTGTAGCTATGGTGCTACGCCGTAGCTTCACTGCTACGCCGTAGCGACCGCGCTACGCGTGTGGTATTGTAACAGTATATTGTATTAAAATTTCACCGCGAACATTTATAAACTACTAGCACTCCGCCCGCGACTTCGTCTGCGTAGATTTATTACAAACGATTTCCACCCCCGTTTTACACCCTTAAGGGTAGAGTTTAGTAAAATCCGTTCTTGATGGATGTCTACACCCTTTAAGGAACCTACCTGCCAAATTTTAAGTTTCTGAGATTTCGTGATTAATCACTGAGTGGAATTTTGCTTTTCTGTAGCTATAGATTTGACAATTTTTCAGGAACGTTTGCACTCATAACGCAGTCGTAAACTTCTAAAAGACATCCGATTTCCCTTTATTTGACAAGTTTAAAAGGGATCCGCCGTAACTCCATCAAAACTACCAGTGTGCAGTGTAACCAGTCAGTAGCAAATAGCATTTTCCAATTACGTTATTATTGATGTATTTAAGACGCCTTTTTGCCATAATATTTGGCAGGCAAGACCTGTAATTTAATTCAAAAGGCCTTCACCATCTTCCCTTCCCATAAAAAGGTGAAGAAATGGTCCTCAGCATAATAGCACGAACCAACAAACAGGCCAGGTAAATTCTCTATTCTGCCATGATCAAAAGCATTTTAGTGACCTACTTTTGCGCAATATTTATTTTCTGTGGCCCGAGGGGCGATAGCATCTATTTATGCAGCCTTGTTATCTTTATCGTTGTTACATTGACACAAGAGTGGCTGTGTTGCCAGCCTTGTTATTTTTTATTTTATTTTCTACCCCAGCATATGTGATTGAGGATTGAGGCGGCTGTGTTTATTGTTGGTAACACTTTTATTTAGGGCAGAATTTTGTTAGTTTTTATTAACTGGTATTTTCTGGTTGTTTTTTTGGTGTTAAGCTGCACAGAAGTAGTAGTTTGTTTTAGTATATAAACACGACGTATATATTTGTGTGTTTTGTAGCCTTATTTCCTAGTATCACTAAGCTATGGTATAAAAGCAAATCAGTTCTAAAAACTAATAGTCAACCTTAAAAATACATACAACTGAATTATGAAATACCCAATAAATTATCAAGCAACACCAATCTAGCTGGCTAAATAATTCAGTTGTAGGTATGTATTTAAGTCAATAAGTTTTAAGAACAGCTTTGCTTTCGTTGCTAGATCGGTGTTGCTTGATAAAAATAACCTACGATTTGGTAGATTTATTTTTTCATTAAAAACCTGTCTCACCAAGTAAATTTTGATGACTTGATGTTGTTATAATTATTCTATTTAGGTAACTCATTCGCAACTTTTTTGTTTAACAACCAAAGTTGCATCGTGAGACATTAAATTTTTCCAAACTTTGCTGATTGTAATTTCTATTGTCAGTAAGTTTATTCAGATTTTGTTGGGTTGAAACAATTTTCTAAAATTATTACGTTGAACCTTGTTTTAGTTTAGAACTCTGCGTGGACCTAAATACTAAATTTTGCATCTCGCAAACTGATTAAAAATGAAGTAGTATTGTGAGTATCATGTAATTATTTAGAATACGAATACATTTACCTCTGTTGGTAATACTAAGTTCCATGACGAGTATACTGTAGGTGCATCATCCTCAAATATTTTTTTTTGTGGTTTTCAAATATTGTAAAACATTTATTTGAAAAGAATAACTATGGAGTTTCATACCCGTTCTTCTCCATAAGAATCTACTTTGCGATTGGACACTAGAGTCACTTAACTGTAAATGATGACTTTCAATAGTGCCGTTTATTGCCCTAATTGAAATAAACGTTTTGACTCTGACGTGACACCCACCAAGCGACACAGGGCACGCTTTCTATCTGCCCAAGTGTCCACTGAGTGAGGTCTGTATCCCATCAGTGAGAAATTGGTCTGATGCGGTTCTTATACTACATATTTAAGCACTCGATTTAACGGTTACGTCATTACATTTTTTATTTTGAACGTGACACCATAAATACCACCGTAATTGAAAAATATAAAACGTAATTTACCAAAGGGCCGGAAATCCGAAAAATATATTATGAAAATTGTCCTAGGAGTGGTTCTAAGGAAATTAACGAGTAAAGTAATTTGCCGGGATCCGTTTGGGTTTCATCAAATTAATGCGAGCATCGCGCCGCCATCGATAAAGTCATTTATTATAAGTGCTTGTAGATTGAAAACAGTCATTTTCGAATATATTTGATTAAGTTCATTCAATTTAATTTTAATTTAATTAAGTTGGGCTCTGTTTACGTTGAGGTTTGTATGTGTTGGAATGTAATTATAAACTAGTACGTAATTGTTCAATGTGATGTTATCTAACTTTAGTGAGAGGCGAAAGTTTCGGTCTACATTAACAAAGAATAATTGTGACTTTTTACTAAAACTTTTAGTAAAAACTTCTAGTTTATTTGAGTGGTGTTTTCACAATAGTAAACAATTTTATCTCCCTAAAAATACAGCTCAATTCTTTCAACAACGACCTCTAAAAAGAACCACCTGCAAAAATATCCAAGACGAGACTGTTAACTTTGAATAAGTTGACAAATCGGTACCTAAGCCTTTAGACGTTGATAGACCTCGCTCCATCCAAGTAAGGTCCTAGACGTATAGCTCGGAGACAAAGCAATATGTTGGCGGATCTTATAATCCTGTGTTTCGTGCGGGACCCACCATGAGACACAATTTGCATACAGATGGTGCGTTCAATCCTAGTCTCGGTGTTGTGATTTCTCCACTAGACAATAATTTGAATATTCCTGCTGTATTTTGTATGTAAGTTGCATTTCCTTGTGAGTTATATATGATATTAGAACGTGTGATTTAATGTTTGGCTATAATTATTTTGAGTTTTACATAATTGTATAATATGTCACCGGAAATGCCAAACTACGTAAGTTTATAAAATATCTTGAGAGATTGTAAATTTTCGATTGAACATTTGGTACACTTTTTACGCTTCCATCATACCATTAGAACCTCACCTATCCGTGTCGGGGAGCCAAGTTGCCTGTGCTCTTTGTTCCGCTATAGAAACTAATGGACGCACTCTTCTAATATCTCTACATACTCCTTTCATCTCGCCACTCAGGACATTAGAGTTCTGTTTAATTTCTATCTAATACGATGAAGTGGATTTTTTTAAAATGAATAATAATTCGATCACGAGTATTCTAATGAAAAACTACACTGCTGCTTAGTTTACTATTTTTAACCGACTTCTAAAAAAGGAGGAGGTTCTCAATTCGGATGTTTGTATGTTTTTTTTTTAATGTTTGTTCGCGCATAACTCTGTCGCTTGCCAACCGATTTGAAAAATTCTTTTTTTTTTTGGAAGAATATACTTCCCAAATGGTCCCATGAAAATTTTATCGAAATCGAACAAGCGGTTTTTTGTTCATTTCAATAAATGATAGCAAATCTGTCGGGATAGCTGAAATCGCATGTTTGTTTATTGTTTACACCAATTTATACCACGTAAGCTGTGATGGGTATGTTTAGCTGGGAGTGAACCACTAAAAAGGGAAAAATAAAAAAACTTTTTACAAAAAATAAAACCGACTTCTAAACAAAAAAAAAAACCAAAAAGTACAAAATAACTTTAATTTCGGAAGTCGGTGTGTTCAAAAACATGAAGCAACCAAAAACACCGAGTTCCGAAATTAAAGTTATTTTGTACTTTTTGGTTTTTTTTTGTTTAGAAGTCGGTTTTATTTTTTGTAAAAAGTTTTATTTTAATGCGATTATTGCTGCATTTTGCCGAAACAGGTAATATCACGGGGGCGAAGACGTTGCGGACTTTATTCACCGCGGCCCTGGAACGCAAAAGGAATTAGGAGGAACACGGATGGATTTTAGTCAGTAAGAGTCTGATACTTCCCTCCGCTTCGCTTAGAGTGGAAGAAGTCATTTGATGATTTACTAAATGCCCATAAGAAACCGGGGGCGAAGACGAAAGAAAATCTAGTGAAAAAAATTCCTAGTCTGTCTTCTATTTAGAAAGGTTAGTCACTATAGAAGCAATATCTATACTTATAGTATTTATAGTACAAAATCCCACAAAATAAGGTGCCGACAATGATGGAGGTAAATGGAGCATAAGCGCCCGATGCATTAACGTCACCCGGATATCATAACGGACAGGAGGCCCCAAGACCCTCGAATTAGGATAAGTACAATATCCTGTGGTATGTAACCTTCAACGTCCTGTAATCCCCATGGGTTTTTATGTCTATTGGTCATCAATGAATAGAGTATTATACTGAAAACATCGAATTAGACCGTCAGATCGATTTCCAAAAAATATTACACAAGACTATTTTCCATTTTCATGAAAAAAATGAGACGATAAAGTTCGTTGAAAATTCGCGTGACGTCACCAGACCCCACTCTTGAACTTATGCGCTTTATCTTTATTCTATTTTTTTTTACGATTTGAAATTACAAATACTATTTAATCCAATTTTTTTTTATCAAACTTACGGACTAAATAGAATTATAATTTTTATAAGTAGTAAAATACCAAGTTTCATGTGATATTATGACCAACCACGATTCTTTGAATTGCTTGTTTTTGATGACACGGGGATGGAGGGAGCCGGGAAGTAGTTATATCAGCAATATTTATATATTATTTATTTACTTTTTCATATTTTGATTTGACACATTTGGCAACATGGCGTGAACCAGTTGGCTATCATCACCCTATTAATAATCATTCGTATTTATGTATTTAAATGTTAATGTACAGTGGTGGCACATAAGCGGACTTAATTTTTATAAAATAATGATCCAATATTAATGAACCTAAATACGCATCTAGAACGTAAGAAGACATTTTTTCGAAAAAGAGTTTAGAGAGAAGAGCCACAGAAAAAGCAATGATTTATTTAGTGTTCTATAGAAAGTGAACCATTTTACTCTGTGTATCTCTAATCTCTTTTTCGAAAATGTACTCAAATATCTTTTTATACCTCTCGGTATCTTGCGTAAGTTGACTTATTACGTTTTAATCGGTTAATTCCTCTCGATATCTAGAGAATGCTTAATTTGCGTTTCGTTAAAATCAGTTCACTCATTTCCATGAATAAGGACTTGTTTGTTTGAAGTACCGTCGTGAGTAGTACACGTTCTTTATATTTTCGGACCGTAAAATATTCTATAGTAAAATACTCCAAACAAGAGTGCTCCAATAACAAGGACGTCTTGAAATAGAACAAGATAAACATGTTTTCTTAAATTTTTACAGAATATGTTACATATTTGACATACAAATAGGGACATTTGGGAGACATGTTCTCATACTAGTTACTTGAATTTTTACGTGATTTTCCACCGTGGGATGCGGACTTGGTTTCAAGTCTTTCAAGTAATATGACTCTGTGACGTTTCAAGACAGTACTTCTGCTGAATTTTTGTATACCTAGTCGAATGTGACTTCTTTTGTAAGCGAATTTTAAGTGTAAATTTTTGAGGGAATAACAAACGTGTGGAAATGAACAACGCTGCGGACAAACTTGAAATCGCAAAAAAACGAGTATATAACGTAAGCTAAGTGACATTATTCTTTCTACATCCAATGGCGCGACTTCAAGATGGCGGATCAATTATTTATTTTTCATGCAGACCCTTTGATATTCAAATCACATGAAATGGTTTAATGAATGGAATTCGTGCCAAATCCCGTCAAACTTTTGAAATTACTACTAAACTACTAACGGTACTAGAGAGTTGATTTGATCCCATGACATGGTATGGCAAGAGTTGATTTGAGTCCCTGAATTATTTTTAATGAGTTAAAAGTCAGTCTATATCGCGTTTGCATCTATGTATACAATTTAGTATCGTTGTCAGTTTCGTGCGGTATGAATGTATGAATTAAAAATGAATTCAGGTTTCTGGGACATACGAAACTACAATGTCGAGCATTTTTTCAGATCATGAGTTACTATTATCGCTCATTCTATATCGCGTAGTTGAGCATTGAAAATGATGAAAGGAAAATGAATCGCTACTTTCGAACTTTTCGATACTTTCTACGGATCGTGTATATCATTGATGCCTATTTGAGCTACTAGTATAATTTTCGCTTTATACCACACATTCCTACGATCGGAATTACTGCCAACCGACACACAATGATGGTAAATGTAGCGACTATTTAAACAAGCTGTCATATTTACTGAAAGCCTGCCGATACAATATCGATCATTATAACAAGGTCCATTGTAGTCTGACACGCACACCGCACAGACATACACCCACCACTACTTCAACCCATGTACGTAATTTATGTAAAATCGCCACACGATGCAATTTACATGTAAAAGCTTTGAGATTGAAGTATTGTGTGCAGGAAGCATGAATTTTTTAGTTTGTTATTGAGACTTTTGAACCGTTACTAATGGCTAGGTGGACACTTTTTATTTTATTGAGTGTAAAATGTTGCTGATTTTTACTTGAATACAATTGCTAGTATATTTATTTATGAAAACTTTATGCACTTGTAAAAAACTGTTCATAGGCGGACTTAATGTCATAGGCATGCATGCCATAGGCATTTTTTACTAGTCGACCTTAAGGTAGTGCTGAGACAACATGGCATTTGCAAATTAAAAGAAAGACAAACAGAGAGGGAAACATACAATCATAAATACCTAGATATCAACATACAAATAAAATTAACAATGGGCAACGAATTAACGCTGTGATGATTCTACCAACTTCTTGCGAATGTGCTCACGTGCCTCCACCTTAAAGGACAATCGACTGGTTACCGTCCTGATATTCAGAGGGAGCGCATTCCAAAGAAAGTACGCCTGGACAAAGAAGGAAAAGTGGATAAGTCAAAGTCAAAGTCAAAGTCAAAAGGTTTATTGCGAACTAAGTGTACCATGTTGATGTTATGTTATGTTAGTACTTATGACTTAGCGGCCTTTTTCAAGCATTGCAATTCTAGTATCCTAAAATCTAAATTAGCATACATTACACATTATTTTGTTTAAATTAGTACAATTCAATTGAGAATTTATAGTTAAGTACGTCAAAATAAATGTCAATATTAGTAATGAATTTAATACAATTATTTAGCAATATTAATGTCATCTTTTTCAGGTAGTAGGTACAATTTATTTATAATTTTAAATAAAGTTAAATAGGATAGACTAAATATTATTGTTTGTATAGGACAGATCGCCACTTTTGAAGAATTTGAGAAAATCGTTATTTTAAGCTAGAACGGTGGAAGCTAGAGCTAGAATATTATAAACCCAGAACGGTGTGATGGACATCGAAGAAGAAGGTACATATATTGGTAGAGCGAAGAAAGAATTTTAACTGTGGGTAGCGCAAATAAACTTAGTTTGTTAAGTTAGTTAAGCAGGAGAAGAAGGATTATTAAGAAATGTAAAGTATATGTATAGTATTCTGTTTAAACTGAATGAAAAGTAATTGTATGTTTTTACTAAATAGATTATTTTGTTATTGTCTCCTTTGTAGTTTTAGTTTGCTTGCAGTCATTTCAATGCGTGTAGTAAGATGTTATAATAATTCAGTGGGTATATAAATAAAATTTATGATGAGAGCTGAGGGAAAAATATTAAATTTTATGTTATGCATGAATTATTATCTTAGTATATAACTGTACTGTAGTCCAATTCGAAACGTTGGACAGTTACCTTTTCATAGTTTTTCGAATCAATCAAAGTACTTTATAATCCTATCTCAGTCTTAATCAACCTTATTTGTCTTGATTTTTCTAGAACGTTTTTAAGTTTCTTCAAGTTATTTCAAATACATTAACACAAGTGTTCACGTTTAGAATGAAATTCACAAAACATGTGCCGATTGTCCCAAATGTTGAAAAACTTTCAAGCTTTGTTTTCTATGAAAACGGCAGCCATATTACTTTCCATGCCAGTTTTCAGAAACGAGCATTTAATTTTTCATCCTTTGTTTACGAGTTTTTCCGTTTATTATGTCTAAAAATAAGCTCCGATTATCCCGACTTACAAAAAACGAAACAACGAGTGCTTTTAAGGATACCAAAGAAATTCTTCTTTGTGTTTTGTTTATTACTAACTAGCTTCGGCCACCGACTTCGTCCGCATGAATGTCGGAAATAATTTGAAGGGAATATCCTCCCGGGATAAAAACTTAGTAGCCTATGTGTTAATACAGAATATAATCTGTTCAGTCGTTCTGTCCTGATTGACCAACATCCATCCAAGCTCTCGCATTTGTAATAAGTAGGAAAAAGTATTAATTAATTTATTTGTTTTTGTAGCCAATACGATCAATGTGTCAAAAAAATCATAAGTTTATTTAAGAATTCTTACAGCCACAGCCTAGTTTATTTAAATAAAAATAGTTACAAAATACGATTCATTACATCCATTTTCACAAGTATTTGATACTTGTGAAAATGGATGTAATGAATCGTCCAAGTCCAAAACCAAGGCAAAAGCTAACAAAAACTGAGAGATCCAAAAAATTACAATTAGTTATTCAAAATTCAACTCATTGACTTAGATTTGGAATATTCATTGGATATCCAATAAGACAGATAGGATCGACCTCTTAGTTCATTGAACCGATGTATATTAAGACAATTGTAGGCCTAATGGGCCAAAGGAGGATTATTGGGGTACAACTGGCCCTGTGGGTACATTAGGACCCCGCAAAGCCTCGGCTTAGCATCTGGTTCGGGAATCGTTAATTTTATACCGATGTGAAGTTTAAATTATGTTGTTTAGTACTCAACTGTAAACTCAGGTATATGTTATACATGTTTTGTGTCACCGGATAATTGCAAACTCTGTTGGATTATAAAATATCTTAACTGGTGACATGTTGATAATTTAACGGATTTTCTCGCCTAGTTAAGTAGCGGAACATAGGGCACAGGTAGCTTAGGGTTCCCCGACACGTGTAGGTTCGAATGATATGACGTCATGCCATTAATGTTAGGTTCTTTTAAATCCTGCAGATAGAAATAGGTGTCACCGAGTTAAGAATGTGGAAATTGTATATACTTACTTAACATTTCATTCCTTGCTATTCCAGAGATTCTCGGAACGACTTCGAGAGATTATAGACTATCAAATTTTGATGTGTAAAAAAATATTCCAAAGTTTTCGTTGATGATTTATCGATCTATGCAAATGTGGCGTGGACACGTTTGTGTTTTCTGCATATGTATATTGCTTATAAGAAATTAAATGTGTTATCGTGTTCAAGTGTTGTGCAAAGTGGTAAGGAAGTGCAAGTAGATTTACCTATGTTATAAACGAGCTAAAAAAGCAAAAAAATTACCCAGAAACTTAAACATAAACGCTTATAAACTTTTGACGTGAAAAGTTTATGAGCGTTTATGTTTATATAAGTTTATGGGTAAAATTTAAAACGTGCAGGCCATAAACACGGGAGAAATGTTTCCATCCCAAAAAACCGCCTTTGTTCTGAGAAGGTTACAAGGAGGCGTGGTCTATGGCCAACTCAAGGAAATGATTATCCGAAAATAGATGATGGACTAGACCTTCTATCAAATCGAGATTGAGAACCTTCGTGAAACTGTCTGTTTTTTTACACTGTAACCCAAAAATGTCTATTTATAGTAAAAACACACAGTATAAAAACGTACCTATCCCTTTCAAGTCCGAAACTTATTTGAAATGCTAAAGTATTTTCCTGAAACATTTGGAATGCACAGCATCCCTCCTCTAATAAGAGCTCCGGGGCTGCGTGGAATACGGAAAGCGTTCGGAGCGGTGAGAGCGGTGAGAGGTGAGCGGTGGGAGCGATGGGAGCAGACTGACCGACACTAATGCAATCGTGGGCTCCACACCTGCCGGGCATTTAGTTATCAACGTGTGGAATACTGCTGAGTGGTGTGAATGATGGTAAATATTATGAGGGTAGTTTGTTGCGCCGCCTCTTGTGCCTCGGAAGTGACGAAGGGCTCTTGTTTAATTACACTAAGAGTGTGATATTGCATTTAAAAGTGACGTAACTTAGGTTTAATAAAATGTTGCGTTAAGTAAAGAGTACGAAGGCACCGCACAGTCTACACCACTGAGTCTAGAAGAATTATAATATTGCTCCTTAATGACGGTAATGAGCACTAAGAAATGTGTTATGATTCACCCACTAAGGAAATAAACAGCATAAGCATAATCCTTTTAATGTTCCCACTGCTGGGAAACAGACCTCCTCTCTAGGAGTGGGAATGGGCCGTAATCCACCAAGCGGGCCCAGTGCGGTTGGTGAATGTCACATGTCTTCGAATTTGGTTGGTTCTAGGACATGCCGGTTTCCTTAAGATGTTTTCCTTGAACATAAACAGGCGATGAAAGTTTGTTTATCAGTTTTGACATTGATTAAATCATTAGAAATTTAGTGTAAAAGTGTATTTGGCTAAACACATCTAATTAGTCTTTCGGATAGATTTCCAAAAAATATTAGACAAATAGTTTTTCTTTTTCACGTAAATGATAAACGAAGACGATACAGTGCGTTAAATACTAGTGTGACGTTACTACTCGCTATATTTTTTTAACACGACGTGTCGTCATAAGTCCCCACACCTGAGCTTTGATGCTTTTCACTTTCGTAAATATTTTTACGTGACCAATATTTTTCGGTAATCTTATTGAAACACGATGGGCCGGTATGCGGACGGAGAGTCTGCAGGGCGCCCTGGCTTCCCAATGAGGACCAGTTTCCCCGTCTTCCAGCGACGTGGGAACTCGCCCCTCTCCAAGCATGCGCTTAGGAGCCCACGTAGTCGAGGCCCGAGAGCCTCCGAGGCCAGGACCCAGGCTTTTAGCTGACTACCCTAGAAGAAATACCGAAACAAACTCAGAGATCAAAGTCTCTTTTGAAGTCCATACAATTGTACTGGTCAAATATACAAGTTTCTTCTCAATAACAATGGCAGACCTATTATTGTCTTTAAAAGCGGATAAAGATTATTTCCACAAGTTACACTAATCACTGAGGGGATTCAATTAAATTGAAAACGGGAAGAAATGGCATTATCTATCTACCATTTTCCAATAAAGGTGAACTGGAACCTCGTTATTTTAAGTTCACTGGGCTTAACTGAAAAGTGGATATTGTGATTTGTGAAGGGAATAACGGATTTTATTAGGTCTTTTATGATGTTGAATTTAATGGTTCCTCTTGTTTTAAAATCAAAATGAAAAGCTTTAAACGTAAATTGGAGAATCATAATTATTTCTGACTTAATTAGGTACTCTTATTTGATAACATTTTCAAGAAATGTTTTCAATATGTCAAAGTTTTTAGAAAATATATTTTGCGGAGAAACAAATGCCTAAATAAGCCGTCAATTTATCGGTAACTTGTTCTCATTTCGTGGTTGCGAATAGCATAAATTAGCATAAGCATAAGCATAATCAGCCGTTTAATGTTCCTACTGTTGGGACACAGGCCTCCTCTCTAGGACAGGGAATGGGCCTGTGCGTGTTAGTGAATGTCTTATGTCTTTATATTTATGAATTTTTGGTTCTAGGACATGCCGGTTTCCTCACTATGTTTTCCTTCACCGTTTTGAGAGCAGTGGTGATGAAATTAATTACACAAACTAATACGCCTGGCTGGGTTTGAACTCGCGACCTACAATTTGTAAGTCGGGGCCGTTACCACTCGGCCACAACATAAATTATTTCGTCAGCGTAAAAATCACACACTTTAAAATGGCTTTAAAAAAAATAGCAGTTACGTCGATGTCACTCCTATGTTTGAAAGTTGGTTTGTACGAAAGGACTGAATGGATTTTGATTAAATTTGGCACTAAGGTAGATTATAGTCTGAAATAACACATAGCATACTTTTTATCCCGGGGGTATGTTCCCTTGGGATAATTTTCGACCGATATTATTGATTTTGCCGCGGGCGGCAGCTGGTTAAGTATAATATTGCTGTACACTGTACACAGCTTATCGATGGTTGCCAAGCAATTGGATTCTTTTCAAAAGCCTAAATCCTCATTGTTGGTCGTCGAGACGCCGCCAGTCGTCAAGACGACTCCCTTAGCAACTTATTTATAACAAAACATTACCGCAAAATGGAAACCTCTGAATATTACATGGTTACCTATCTTTTTCCTCTTCGTGCCATAATATATTTAAGAGCAACGCTCATAAAAACTCGAAGCTATTCGCTTCTAGGTGTGTATTGCGAAACCATTAAAACTTTCCCAACATCTCTATGATTTCTCACGAGAGAGCGTTTACTAGAGCAAAGTTTTCCAATTTAGGTTAGGCTACCACCAATTCCAGTTTCCCGGCGTCAGTGACCTTTGCCAAAAGAGGATTTTTTACAAAGAACTGGTGACGGGACGGAATGTTTATCTTAGCGGTCTTTGTGCCAGATATGGACCAATGTTGGATGTTTGGAAATTATTATAAAGGATTATTTAAATTTGCCTTTGAAGTAGGGATGATGTAAATCTTTTTAACGAAGTTTCCGTTATGAAGGGTGATTTATTTAGCACTGGCGGTCGGGGCTATTAAATCTTTAACCGTGCCGTTTTTGGTGTTTATAATCAATATTATATAAAATGTCGATTTACCGGCTATTAATATTATTTATTTCCTTTTGAGAAAAATCTGTATTCGATAGACGGCGACAATTAACTAAAAAAAAAAATGATCAAAACCCACGTTTTAAAATTTGATTATTTTATTAGTTAGTGTGAGACTGAATAATATTAGTATGAATACTCGTACTAATATTATTCAGTCAATAGTTAGAAGAATACAAGTTATTGTATCCTATTTTTATTTTCTATGATTTATTGTATAATAAAAGTGTTGTTTTGTAATTTTAACGATAACAAACACAATGTACATTGTTCCTGAATAAATTGAATTGAATCATATAAAAGTATTTATTGGTTGTTTAAATAATTAGTTTTAGTATTGTAATAATCAATATTTTTTGAAGAATAGTGTCAGAAGACATAAGTAGATATCTATTCAAAGCTGGGCCCTCATTGTCCAAAATATTCGCACAAAAATCGCACGTGTTATCTAACAGGTCATTAAACCCTGAAAGCTGGGATGTAAAACCGGGGCAGACTGTTTTCGCACAGTTTGGTAAAAAATGGCCTCGGCACGCACCAGATTTATTGTGCCGACGCCATTTTAGTTTTCAACGTTACGTGAAAGAGAAAAATCTATGTAGTGTGAAGTGTGCTATATTTTCAGACGAACGTTTTTAACCTTTTCTAGGCACATGGGTTGTTATTTACATATTTATTTCATTAGGTAACACGAGGGTGGCGGACGTGGGAAAGCTTTAGGTTTAACACAAAAACATAAATGTCTACTTCTTAGCCTTTAGCCAACTGCCTCAGAAGGAATGTTTTTAGTTAATATTTTCACATAATAATTATTTTGTAGTTATATGGAGACGTTCGTACGATAAATAATGTACTATTATCGCTTTCAACGTAAGAGATAACTTAAGTATTCATTTTGTCCATCATACCACTGTGGCACGACACTGTTAGCTAAAAATCTCCCATGATGTCGTCGGTTGCAAACACGTTAAGTTAGTTTTTAATTATCCATAGGAGACTTTTTTTCTGGATGAGAAATCATAAGATTACTTCTTCTGCTTTGTTCTAAAACTCACCCGTGTTCCTCCTAGTGCCCTTTGCTTTCCAGAGCCGCAGTGACTATTTCGAACAAAATCCGCAACCTTAGCAAGCACTGACTCTATGGGGCCCCATCTTCTTTGTTGACATCTCGTTGAGGCGCGGTGGAACACGACGCGCTGTTGAGCCGGGCCTGCTTATTATCGGACGGCGAGCCATCCATTGCGAGCCATCCACAGACCCGCGCCTACAGTGGCCGGAAATCGTCCTACAACACCCGACGCCCGGAGCAACTTCTTCTATTGTGGCGGCTTGGGCGTGAGGTTTCCCTCTCCCTCGCGCGGTCTACCACCTCCTTCGCTAGCATTACTGCTTCGCAGAAGGAGGTGACCGTGTCCTATGTATCATAGGCGTCTGACCACAAGCTCACCTGATAGAAATATGCTTGCCTTGAAGTAAGCCTTTGTCTTTTTTTTTACTTGATATACTCTTCACTTAAAGACCTCCAAATTGAAGCTACCATGAAAATACAGACTTCGACAGTAAATTCTACTCTTCAGCTCTAGGCACAATGAAAGCACTTGAAGGAAAATGAATGGTACTTATAAAAAATCTACCATTGTATTTTGTGTGCCATATTCATATAATTAATAATCAATAACAACAATTAACAAAAAAATACATTTGCTACTCTATCAAATATGTTTCCAATCAAATTATAAAAAATGGTGGAATCTAGCATTGTTCGCCAGTTATTTTTCCAAATATTCATTTGGCTTTGATTGGCCGTGATGAACGAACACCGGACGATATTGCGAATATCAAATCAAATTAGTTCGGATTTGAGCGATATTGTAATGTGTTCGTAGTTTTATTAAATGGATTTTCAATATAGTATCCTATGAATATCAGTAGCTAGCAGTGGGTCTGTACCCAGCAGTGGGTCATTACTTATTTTATGATAACATTGCTAAATAATGGGAGATTTGCTGTCAATATTTAGATACGAACTGACGAACATTTTAGAAAGAAAAGAAAATAGACGAGAGTCCTTAGCATAGACCTCATTAGGCTCGGTTCAAATAGAAAGTTACTACCACATCTACACAAGGACATAGGCTACATACATTACCATTAAAAATCTATACAAAAAAAAATTGTAGCACAAATGTCTTTCTGCCGTGTTTTACTGCCAACGATTCGGTATGATTTATTCATTTGCCCATAAATTCGGTCATAAGCCGGACATATTTATTTTGTATGAAATATCGGTTTTACCCTTGGTCGGTAATGCGATATTTTCTCCCATTGTTATCCCCGTTCGGGCTTGACCCTTGATATTTTCGGCTATTATGTTCCGGCTTTTTTTGCTGGTGCTCCGTTTTATGGTCACACTCGACTGTACAAGCATGGCATACATATACGGAAATCTGTAGAGTGCTTCTTCTATTTTCTTTCAATGGCATAAATATAGCAAAGAGCTTTTTGTTAAAGAACCCCATTCAATGTTTCTAATCTGTACTTTACTTAGAATATATGTACGTTGGTTTGTATTGAATATCGGAAGCGAGGAGAGATTTTATTTTTAATTTCAGTTACCAACATAATTAAAATGTATCATAGATTTACTGCGCTTGCTCAGAGATCTATCTTATTTTTATAGTAGTTACGCTCTACAAATGGTTATCTACTTCTATGTGTGATGTTTTTTAGGCTTCCTTATGTTAAAATAGAAAAAGTTAAACTATATTACTCTTTATTCAGCTACGCTTAACTTTCAGGAAAAGGTACAACGGCACCACGTAGGCAGAACTAATGTTTCCTTTAGTTAGAAAATAATGAGTTGTAGAAATTTATGTACCTATCAACATAGGTTCTAAGCGAATTAAAATATCGATACAAATTATTATTAATGCTAGTTTTATTATTATTAATATTTAATTTATGTAATAATTACTGTTGCGTCAAGTTGTATTGTTGAAACCAAAATGAGCGTGTTACTGAAAATCTCATATCTCTAAAAGTATATAAGCTGTGATGTTCAAATCAATTTTCGTTGAAAGTCTATTTGATTATGAATTGTATTATGAAGTTCTATTTGATAAATTTTTACCTTCTAAAATTATGTTTTTCTTTATATCACTGCACTATTGAATAGCGGTTCACAGGTTGCACCTACCTACCAATTTTCATTTATGTAGCTTTAATAGTCTCCGAGTAAAACGGCTGTGACATATAGACAGACGGACGGAGAGACAGACGGACGTGACGAAATTATAAGGGTTCCGTTTTTGCCATTTGGCTACGGAACCCTAAAAACTTAATCCTTATACGATCACTCGCGACAAACCGAAAGGTCTATCACAATCAATTTGCTCCGAATCTACTGGACAGTTTTAGTTGAAATTTTACTCAAATTTTGAAAAGTACGCATGCTGTGTTCTTTACTTAAAGTGTGCGAAAACCATAAGAGAAACATGATTGTTTGGAACCTTTCGCGCTAGTCCGACTCGCACTTTGCCGGCCGCACTTTTTTCTTATTGCACCACACATAAGACAAAGGTCATTTTGGATAAAACATTAAACTTTGTTTAATATTCTTGGCATATTTTATCTAGACCTCTCGCCACTTCAATGAAATAGTGGATTTACGAGTACTTTAGCGCTCACGAACCAGAATGAAGCGTACTCATTTATAACCGGGTTTAAAAGAGACAAACACTAAAGTGCATTCACTTATTTCAGATCCGTAAAACTTCGCGGATCTGACACTCAAACCACTGCGGAATTAATAGTATAATATTCTTGGAAATGGCGGAATTGTCACGGTTGCTGAGCATCTAGAGCATCGTGAACGTTTGCTAGGCCAGAGGTTCCCCACGACTATTGCTGTATTTTTATAAATCGATAACCTTTCTTCTTTGTGTTGAATCTTAATGTTTTGTATAAGGTAATATCTGGGAGGACTTATCCGATTATTTACACTGGTAGAAAGTTAACGTCCATTTTCCTGGGATAAAATGTCTTTGGGCAAGTTACATCTCTGAGTGTCTCAACGATAAATGATATTTATGTTGTAAGTAGGTTTAACGTAACACTTTTACACGTCCAATATTTCTTGCCATTTTAAGCTAGATGAAGCCGGATAGTGAAGTTTTGTCATAGTCTTCATTTTAGGCATTCTGGTTTTCTACGGGATAGACCACGTGAGTGGAGCCGTGGGAAAAAGCTAGTTATAAAAATACTGAGATATTTAAAATATGTCTTCATGTTTTAGAAAACCTAAATACCGAAAACGCACTTTCAAAGGGTGCTGAACGTGTTCTTTGAAAGTAAAAGACGGACCAACACAAATTAAATTCTTTTAGGTAATTGTCCCTCGCTATTGTGGCGCTATGGAGTCATTAAAGGCTCTGTTGTTCAAGAGCCTTTAACAACTTAAAATAGCAACTCTTAACGTCAACAATTCGTTCTATTTCAGGAGTAAGCCGCTTACTTGTATACGTCTGAAAATTGCGAGTTTTCCCCAATATCATATACACACCATAGTATGTCTTGTTGTTTTTGGAATAGGGTCGAAAATAGCCTGACAGAAAAATGATTTCAGTTGATGTATTTTTTCAATTGTACTAAGTGAATAGGCCCACATAATATCCTTGGCTTGGAAAGCTATGAGATACACGTGTCAACCGCCATTTCAATTGAAGCCTTATTGTCAATTGACGTCATAGATTGATGTTTGTGATAGCATTAATAACGGATCGGTTAATATCTGACGAAACGGTCTTATGTATATTGCTTTGGTTAAATTATGTTTTCACGCGTGATGTTGTAGTATAAACATCTATACTAATATATAAAACTGAAAAGTTTGTTTTTTTGATATAATCTCAAGAATTACCAGTAATTCCAGTAGTATTAGTAGTAGTTAAAGAATTTTGCAAATCAGGCCAGCCCGATTTGAAAAATTATTTCAGTGTTAGATAGCCCATTTATCGAGGAAGGCTAAAGGCTATTATCATCACGCTAAGACTAATAGGAGCGGAGCAACAATGAAGAATGTTTAATAACGAATCCATGCGGACGAAGTCGAAGGCAGAAGCTAGTTAATACATAAATAAGCTATTGATTCACCATAGATACTTGACCAGTTACTAGATTCTGACCGCAAAAGCGACAGCGCGTTATAGCATAAAACATGACCATAAGAATTTAACACTCCTTTTTAACCGCTTTTCAAAAAAGGAGGAGGTTCTCAAGTCGACTGTATTTTTTTTGTCTGTGTTACCTCATTAATTTTCATTGAGTGTACCGATTTTGATGATTCATTTTATATTCGAAGGCTGGTGCTTGTCATGTAGTCCCATATTGTTTTATATCCATAATTTGGGTGAGATCTGACGATGAGTATTCAAGTATTGGAGTTATGCATGATATTGCGTGGCTTCGCCTACATTTTCATTCTCACGTCGATGTAAAATGATAAAAAAACTGTATACGATGGTTTGGAAGAGCATGTTAGTATTTCAAGGTGGCTCCTTTCTAGTTTGGTGACGATCTAATGAAGAACAGAGATATGAAACGGAACTCTTCATAAATGATAGCAAATCTTCCGGGATTGCTGAAATTGCATCTCTGTTTATTATTTACACCAGTTTATAACACATACGCTGTGATGGGTACGTTTAGCTGTAGAAAAATAAAAAAACTTCTTTAGAAGTCGGTTGCATTTTTAGGCTAGTCGTGTACAAATGGAAGTGAACACTCGACAGTTATTGATAAGTTAAGTTAGTTAAGTAGTAATAAGTTAAGTTAATACATATTGTTAAAGAGGGATACGTACTAATACTGATACTGTAGCATTTAAATAATAATTTAAAAAAAAGCTTTTTTATTTCTTGCAATAACATAGTAAGTTAACAGTAACCTAAATCTAATACAAAGTTTTTTCGAAACTGATTTGTTTTCCTAAGTACAGATAAAATAAAAACGCAATAGACAGATGTGTTGCTGGGGAGTTTGTTGCGCCACTTCTTCATCCCAGCTAAAACACTAGGAAGTGGTGACGGGTGGGCGTTTTGGGGGACTGTCTTTATGTAAAATTTGACGTTCAAAAAGTGCTGTCTATCAGCCTAGTTTGAATAAATGACTTTTGAATTTTGAGATATTTTTTCGTCAGTTAAAATTTTTCGCTTTCTACAAATATTGTCTTTTCCGTGCTGTATAGTTTTTGTGAGGTTCATCTCTAGTCCTACCTCTTTACTGGCCACATTAAGTGATTGGAACATGACTTGTAATTGCGAATTTGATTCGGATAAAAGCACTTAATCGTCAGCAAATCGGAGGAGGCTCAAGTGTTTATCGTCTATGTAGAGGCCGCAGCATTTAATTAAATTGACGACATGGTTGACGCAGTGGTTGAGCGTTCGGCTGCTACGCAACGTGTCTCAGGTTCGATCCCTGCACGGAACAAATGTTTGTATGACCTACAGATAATTGTTCCGGGTCTGGATGTCTTGTGTATGTGCGTTTTCATGTTTGTGAACGCACTCACGATACAAAAGTAAATCTTAGTGTGGCGCGACGTTTTCTTTAAAAAACAAAAAATAATAATTAAGTAGTAATATTTGGCTCTCGATGGTACTACACAAATAAAACTTAGTAATCGGATCAGCAGGTATTTCAAAAACCTTTCACAAACAATTTTAACTCTTCATAATACTGGCGAAGCTTCTTTTTTATTTATTTTTATTTACATATTGGACGAGGACTAATAATTTTCTACAGGAGACAATTTTAAAAATTTAGTTTCTCCTTTCAAAGCTTTCTCTAACAATTCATCCATGCCCATTTCGCCCACACAAAGTTCCTCTTCCACCACAATACACAGTATCTCAAAATTATCCATACCAGAAATAGTTACAAGGAAGCTCCTAAGTGGAAAATACGGTGTCCCGTCGCCATGGAGATTACTGCCATAAATCAGAGAGTGGAACCGCATTCATGCATACATCAGCTCTGGATACGTGCCTCCGGTGTAATGGCTGTGTTCCGCTGTGTTAGGTATAAGTATGGAGGATATTTTTCTTTCTGGCTTTGTGAGGGGAAATCTAATATGGCTGATTTAGTAGTTTTTGTTTTTTCTAAGGAAGAATTACGCGTGTTTTTGGTTACACAGAGCGACCGAACATCTTTTGAACTGTTCAGTAACAGTCTGATAGTCTGATAAACGAAGCACATCTTTCAATTAGGCTTAGTAAAGGATAAAATGGTAGTGTAACATTTTAAAGAAGTCTTTGATGCTCAATTTCTCAGCTCAGCACTTAACGATATTGGAAAGTAATAATTATGCAAATGACTTTACTTTATCATTCATCTTTTGAATAATGTAAAGGTGGAACGGAGTAGTGCGATTGTATGATACAATTGTATTGTCTGTCGCGCCTTTGTTGTAACTCTCCTCCTGTTCGAATGGAGATAAAGTTATCTTGTCGCAAATACGTACAAAGAGACACTAAGGGGTGAATATTTCAAGTGGGTGTGGATGGCCAATACCAAAGCTATCAGGAATAACGAAAAATACTCAAAGGAGTGTCGGACTCATTCATAGCACCCGTGGGTAAAAAAAACACACACACCATACAAAAGTGTCGCTAATACCTACGGATCTAATTCTGGGAAGTAATAACTAAACTACTAAATACTACTAACTAAATGTTAACCTATTTGACGTCTGTAGGAACGCTCGCCATAGACTAAAGAATAGGTCGTTTTTCTAAAGACATTGTAGAACGAGCGGCCGACTCAGGCGCGTCAACATGGCTACCAACTTATCGTTTCCACAGTTGCTGACACCGAGGCGTTACCGATTGGAGAACGGAATTCGACATGAAACGGTTGTAACTTGGCCAAGGGGGCAGATCCCCTCGCTCGGAGAACACGCTTTTATGATGACTCTATTATTGTCGACTTGCTTTTATTATTTAAATGTACAAGGATTTCTAAGTTTTTTCTTGGCAGGTTTTGGGAATATAGCATCCAATTTGACACCAGTATTCATAGTTGGGGTAGGGAGAGTTCTATTTTGCTTCCTCATTTTGTCGTACAAGCAAAAATAGAGAAGACCAAAACAACTATTGGATTATGTGTGTAAACTGCCATTTTAATTTCACTCTAGCCAAAGCGGTTCTTTTGCTATTAATTGGTATATAGCACAGATAAAAGTACTCTTATACAAATACTAGCTTATGCCCGCGACTTCGTTCGCTTGGAGTTCCATACAAAATGTTAACCCCCTTTTCACCCCCTTTGGGGACGAACTTTCAAAAATCCTTTCTTAGCGTATGCCTACGTCATAATATCTACCTGCATGCCAAATTTCAGCCCGATCCGTTCAGTGGTTTGGGCTGTCCGTTGATAGATCACTATGTCAGTCAGTCAGTCCCTTTTGAGTTATATATATTTAGATCTAGAACACACTTGTTCGTCTCGACAACAAACGATTTTCCTAAATCCCCACTTGAGCTCTCGACGCGACCTTCCCAGGAAATAGAGAGAGCTAAGTCTTCGATCCAATGAGGTCAAGGTTGCCAGTGATGGATTTCTCAGCAAATTAACGACGACTTGCCGGGATCCGTCGAGATAGCTCCAGATCTGTCACCTGACTACAGATCCGGGACTAATGAATTCCGACGATTTACCTCCGGCCCGCAACGGAATTAATCTCATCTTCAAATCCCACTGTTACTTACTTCTCAAGAGATTTTACTTAGGGATTATGCGTTCTTTTGATTCTGAAAAAAATATCAAAATTTTGATGTTTATTTGATTACTTATTATAGTAAGATGAGTTCGTTTCCCCTTTGGGGTTTAAATTGAGGAAATATTAATGAACTGAGTCTTGGAGTTTTTTTTCTGTGTTCGTATTTTTTTATTTTAAGTTGTTTTATTTGACTGTGGGAAAATTAAATGTCTGGTTTTATTTCTAGTACTGTTTCGTTGCTCATGTTAACTCATAAAAACAAATTTAATTTTGAGACTTATTACTGTAGCCATGTATGAGTAACTTATATTATAATTTTATAATAAGATTGTTTGTTTCCTTGTCGTGAAAGCGTAATTATAAGTTACTTTAACTCAAGCGAAGCTTCAGACAAAAGCTAGTACCTAATAGGGCTTGGCTGCCAGAGCTATTTAGATACAAAAAAGCTTTTTCAAAATCGATTACTTAGGTATTCAGTAAGAGCCAATTTTGAAGTGGTAGCGTCTCTTCGCCCCTTTATGATGTAAATAAAACGTGGGTAGATGTAACTTTTGTGTCAGTGAGTTGACCTCTTTACAATTTGGGCTAGAGAGCCTACAAAGGCCTGTCTGATCCAAGCCCTGACCTTTCACAGATATAATATATTTCTTTTAAAAATATATTTTTTAAGATATTATATGGCTGCTTTGCCCTTTTGTAAGGTATTTGAGTAGGCTGAATGAATATCTTGCATTTATTTAGATTAGGTATTTAAAGTTAGGTTAGTCATTACTTACAAATAAATAATTAACCAGTAAATATATTTGTTGTATAATTCGAATTAGAATATTCGGCGACACTTAGTACATTTCGTGGGTGTTAGTATGCTCAGATCTGAGAACACTATTTATGTCAAAAAATGACATAACTAGTCTTGTGAGTATTATTATTTAATAATTTGTTATTCGGTATTCGGCCGAATAATGAATAGTAGAAAAAGTAGTCGAAAAGGCCGAATACCGAATAGTTGGCGAATATTCGTGGTATCTCTAGTACCTACTTATATTTAAAAAATAAACGTTATCTGCCTAGCCTTTTCCCAACTAAATATATTGGTTGGCTTCCAACCAAACCAAATGCAGCTTAATATCAGTATTTTACTTGGAGCGGCTGCCTATCAGACCTCCATATACCAGGAACTAGGTAACCCTTTTAAAGTCATGGCAAGATCAAAATTAACAATAAATATATTTACAAACTTAATATCATCGCGGACAGGTGGGACAGCCCCATGCTGGGACATTGGGTACGCCTACACGCCACTGTGGCGTAGGTATTGTTCATTCGTGTGTTTTCTCCAATAGTTATAAGTACTAACATAGTTTTTTAAGGTTTTTGTATTACTAACCAAGAAATGGACTCAGTCTGAATTATAAGTTATTTTTTATTTTATTTATTAATGCCAAAGTGTACAATAAAATCTTCATAAATCTATAATCTGTTCTACTAATATTTAAACGGTGAAAATCTTGATGATTGCTCATAATGCATGGCTTAACGACTGAACGGATTAAGATGCAATTTAAAATACCGGTAGACCATGCAAGACTTGAATTAGAAAACTTTACAAAAACAAAAACCAAACAAAAACAAAAACCAAACAAAAATAAAAACCTAGTAGCTGAATGAATTTCTTGTATCAATTTAGTGCCTTTATAAGGTCTACCCATTTGTTAAATAGATGGAATCGTTAATTACTCAGCAAGACATTAAATATTAGTTTTAGCTTCTAGTTACCTAGTTGGCTGTCATGTCTTCGACCTGTACAAAGTTGAGAAGTTTGCTGGACGTCTGACCTCGTTAGCTTGTCGGTAAGACTATGAAATATGAAGCTAGCTGCCGCCGAAATGGTGGTGAAGATACTAATCCGGGGAATCCCTTGGGGAGAGGCTAACAACTTAATTTTAGAGTGAGGCATTCCGGATGAACTGAGATAAGTAATAATGCACTCTATCTAGCAGTTTTCTAGGAAGTTTAGGTTATCAGGCACTGTACTATGGACTAGGTAGCTATTATTGGCGAATGGGAACGAAACTTTTGGAAAGTGTGTATCAAAAGATCTTTTTTATATCTAACTAGCAGTGCCCCGTGGTTTTACCCGCGTAGTTCCCATTCCCGTAGGAATACGGGGATAAAAGATATTATTACTTACTGTCAATATTACTTGCTGATGATGTAGCTTTCCATTGGTGAAAAAATGGTTAAAATCTGTCAGTAGTTTCGGAGCTTAGGTATAAGTATATAAACAAAAAAAAAACAGTATACATAATTCATTGTGGGTAATCTCTGTGGACATTGGGATGATGCTGATCATGATTATCCCTGACAAGAAATGGGGCAGGGATCAACCGCTGGGTACGTGGTGGATGACCCAAGATCGACTGTCATGGCGGCGGCGCCGTATACAGAAAAGGGTGGACCCCCAGGGAAAAGGCACGGATGAAAAAGAAGAAACTCTAAAAGAAGAATAGACACTATGTAAAAACAAACTTAAATCATTCAAAGTCCGATCACAACCCACATCAAATGTTACCACGACCAAACAAACGGTTTTGCTACTGCTACTACTACTATCAAGTAATACAAAATGGCCGTCTGGCACTGTATCACGCTGGTTGGCGGGTATTGCCTCTTTACGTCCCGATAAATGTCGGTAGTTCGGAAATAGAAATGTGACGAGATCGGTCTCGCTAGAAAATGTAGCTGGAAGTTAACTCGATGTATTTTATTTGATAAAATTGTGTTTTGCTTGTTGAATTGAACTGTGGACGGAAAAGAAGTATTTAAAAAGTAAGTGGCCTTACTTTTTGTTTGTAGATCTAGTCATGGCATCGATTTTATCAAGTTTTGTAGCAGAGGATAGTTGATTTATGCATATATGTAAATTAACTTATACTTAACAATATAATTGTATATTATTTATTTTACTTTAAATCTAACTATATACATATACTCTTAAACTAAAAATAAACTAAAATCCTCCTAAGTACAAAATGGCATAAAAAACTCGTCTGAATCGCTATCGACTGGGAGTGAACCCAATACACTGGTGGCATTGCCACATTGTATGGCAATACTTATCCTCTGTCCGAAGTAAAAGCCAGCCCTTGGGTCACGCGAAGTGTCAACTAAACAATATAATTTAGATAATTCTGTAGATAAACTATAAATAAAAAAAAATCAGCGTTCTAATCACCAACAATAATCTTCACTCATCTTGTACCTAAAGAAGGTCAAGTACTCCAGGAAACAGACTACTTATTCAAGTACCTAATAATCCAAAATATATCTATATTGAGACAAAGACACCCAAAATAAATATTACCTACGTATTTTTTGTCGATAAACAAAAAGCTCTCATCGATTCCTTGTATTAATTGGAGTCATTAATCACTTTGTCTATACCAGCGAGCATCAATATTCATTATCTGATCAGAATAATTTATTTCTACAAAATATTAATCGACTGGTATCATATTACCTTAAATGTCAGGTTACTTTAGCGTTTTAGGGCTGTAATTCAAAGGCTTGCTTGCGGAATTTGTTCGTAAGAGAGTCACCGCGGCCCTGGAACGCAAAGTGCACTAGAAGGATCGCGGATGGGTTTTAGTCAGTAAGAGTGCGTTACTCCCTTCCGCTCCACCCAGAGCGGAAGAAGTCATTTGATGATTTCACATCCAGAAAAAAAAGGTCGATAAATAAAAGAAAACATGTAGAAATCCAGCATAAAAAATTACCATGTATTCATGATTCAATCAATATTTTCGATGAAAAATTGCTTCTAGTAACCGTACTAGATCTCAAATTGGAATTATGATTGGGCTATGATCACTGTTTGACTACTGAATTCAATCATTGTTACACCCCATACAACCCCACGGCGAATTACAAACTCACGTGGTATTATAATTTACCGATTCGTTACAGAGAACCGACAAAAGCTTTTAAGTCCCACTGAAGTTCTCTCAACTTTCTGAAAACCATAACCTTCACTTTTCACCGTTCCCACATCATTAATTCTGCTCACACAAATCATTATTATCCTATCAACACCCCTATATACATAGGTCTTCATCTATATATAATACGTTTTAATCGGATTCTGTGTGACACAACTTGAGACTTGAGTTACATGCTCCTACTTAAGGTGTATACATCAAAGACTTTAAGAAATTAAACCCCTGACTTAAGTTCCGCGAATCTACAAAGAATGTTCCAGACGGGAAAGGGTTTCAAATTAAAAAATGACGAACGCTAATTTTTTAAGTGGAGTGCCCAAAAGATGTTTAATAAACATTTATTCTTGTTGTTTCTTTCAATAAAGAGAAAGTAGTCAAAATATTTGTTTGCAAAAGTTTTCTTTAGATAGGCAAATATTTTCACATTTTTGTGGTTTTTCTCGTGAAGTTTGTTTTTGGGAGGCTTTGAGAACAAATTTGTGAGATGTTTACATTCTCATTAATATAACAAGTTAAAACAGCTTCAAGGTTGTAAATTCTCCAAGTCTTTAACTTGAGCAATTAGTAATACCTGTTAAATTCGTGTGTCTATGCCTCAGAAACCACCTTTATTTATTATACCTAGACTCCATTCTATTTACCAAACGCAAATTATTATTTACCCGCAATATTATTTCCTTGCCTACTTTCAAATCACATTTGATCCGTCACACCTCAGTTCCCCTGACGGTTAAACACATTTATTTCAATACAGAGTAGACGTCTCCTTAACACTGTATCCGACGAGAGTCGATCGATTATACGGGGTGATAAGGGGGCGAGGGAAATACCCTCAGGGGTTGAAAAGGGGGGTGAAAGGGGGGTGAATATCTGCTGCTTTACAGGCCCGAGCGTCCTCCGTGCGAACGATAAAATGCTCCAAGCCCCGTCTGCTTGCACCAATACGTGGGTATGACTGTAAACAGAGGTGCTATAGGAGCTGGGTTTATTTTTAGCGATGAAAAGAAATTTCTTTACAATGTTTTTTTTTTTAATCGGTGCTCGTTAGGGAAATACAGAGATCCGTTTCGTTTTTTTTTGTGCTGGCTGTATGATATGATACTTTTTATACTTATGGATTTTTCTGTGATTTTAATGAATGGATGTAGTAAGAGTCAATCTTTATATTGACAATGTTTATCTATATTTGTATATTGGACTTAGAATTTTTAGTGTATTTTTTGTACTTTTGCATGTCCTCTGGTAAAATATGGCTGTTGTTATTTATATTTTATGTCACCGTGGTTTGTACCCATATTTGCAAAAAAAAATATCTTACGTTATGCCTGCATTTCCTTAAGGGCTAGCTAGGAGTGTACTATAAAGACAAAATATATCCACATTTCTGTAGTTATTTTTAATTACCATGTAATACGACAGGGGAGAGCATATTGTCACCAAGTAATCAACTCAGAATCGAACAAAAATGCAGAATTCTAGTACATAAGTAAGTTTTAAAACTGATAATGTTCGGTTGTTAAAATAATAGTTCCTTTTATGCACAACAAAAAAATTTGCATGACAAAGCTTGAAAAACGTAGTGTACCTTTTCTCAAAATTCAACACAAGAGTATTCAAGCGTCCAAAAAGCCAGACATTAAATGAATGAATGCAGACAGGTTAGCCAACAAAAGGACTCAGACCGGAACATCCGGTAAGCGTACAACAGCTGGTCACATTACTGTAGAACTGAAGCCAGTCCGGACCGCGGCGTAAAATACGAGAAACCTTTTCGCTATTTAATCTCATACCTTTATAAGCGGAATAATGTTAGCAAATTGGCTAACGGATTTTTGTAATGGGTTTGAAATATATTTACTGTTTACCTGTGGTATATACATATGTACCTACAATTTGTACAGAATCATCGCAAAATCTGAAATAATGAGTACAGTAGGAATGTTTCCTGAGTAAAATATATGTATATGAATGTATCTAGTCCGTCAGTTAGATTGTAGAAAAACTAAAAAAAAAAATAACCAACTTCTAAACAAAAATAAAATAACTTTAATTTCGGAACTCGGTGTTTTTGGTTCTTTCTTTGGTATTTGAACACTTCCGAAATTAAAGTTATTTTATACTTGTCCCCCCACCTAAACGTACCCATCACAGCTTACACGGTATAAATTGGTGTAAACCATAAACAAACATGCGATTTCATCAATCCCGAATATTTGCTATCATTTATTGAAGATTTCCGTATCCTATCTCTGTTCTTCATCAGATCTCACCAAACTAGAAAAGGACCAACTTGATATACTAAGATGCTCTTCCAAAGCATCTTACACAATTATAATTTTTCATTTTACATCGACAAGAGTGAATGAGAACATCATCAATGTAGTCGAAGCTACGCATTATTAGAGATAACTCAAATAGGAACACACGAAAAGCACCAGCTTTCGATTACAAAAAGAATCATCAAAACACCCAGTACAAAGATATGAGGTAACACACACAAAAAAATACAGTCGACTTGAGAACTTCCTACTTTTTTGGAAGTCGGTTAAAAATATTGGACACGTGTTTTCTTTTTTAGCTTTATCAAATCTATAAAAAAATATATGAAGATAAAAAGCATCAAAGATCAGGAGTGGGGTCTTGTGAGATAACGTCGAGGTAAAAATTGTAGCGCGTAGTGACAACTATCTAGTTGTCCTAAAATAAATAATTTTAGGACAACTAAGTTATTTTTGTATACTAACCGGTGGAAATCCAACGGTTAGTATACAAAAATAACTTAGAAACTATTGTTAGTACCTTAAATACAAATACAAAGAACTGGACATCACAAATCACAAAAATGCCCCTGTGCTGAGACACCCCGTCCCGTCCAGATAACCAACAGGGAGATACCTCCCTAAAATATCACTAGATGAACGAAATGCCTCAACACAGGCGCACGCACATCTTCAGATATGGTTTTCAGGATGCTGTTGTAACTCCCCCGCACCCTCATAAGTGACATGACTTTTTTCCTAATGACGGCATGAAAACCGTCAGTATGAGCCTGCGCGAACATCTCAGAGGCACTGCAGAAACGAAGAAGTCCCAGCATCATCCTGAAAATATTATTGTATTGGACGCGCAGAGTATCCAGGGATTTTTTAGTATAACTAACCCATAGACTACACGGGTAGTCTATGGGTTAGTTATACAGACCCTGACAATACGCTTTAAATAGCGTGATCTTGACTGGGTCAGTACAGCGGGCAAATCTACGGGCCAGCATGTTGCCGCGGACTGACAGAGCCCTGCGCTCCCTCTCTATGTCATTGTTTTCTGTTAACGTGAAAAAGAATACGTGTCCAATATTTCGGAAATGTATCTGGCGGACTAATTGAATTTTTTATAGTCAACTACCCTCATTTTTGGATTTTATGTTTCATCTTTTACACCCTGTATGTGTATTATAGCTGAAAGACAAAAGTGCCTAAACTAGTGAAGATAGAAACTCGGCATTTTGAAAATATTCTAAAAAGAATTTAAAAAAAAAAAACACTAAAAATAATTATAACTTAGCTACGTCTATCGACGTTTTATTAAAACTTGTATAAGCCGAAGCCACGGGAAACAGCTAGTCTCCAAATAAAGCGACCGACAGTCGTTCCACACTGTTTTGTTATCAAATAAACTTTTGGATATTTTCGTCAAAAGGTCGGCACAGAATTAAAATTAGTGGTCTGCGGGTAATATCAGTTGTGAAAATTAATAAAGTTGTCCGTTCTGAAAATATTTAAGCTCCGGCTTTTATTAAAGCGTTGTAGTTCAGCTTTTTATTTTACGATGTCCTTCATCATTAGTTAAGGAAACTTTAGCGTCGGCTCGGCTGCGGGAACTTAACGTTTTTGGAATATGAAGACAGTGAATTAAGAAAACATTACGATAGAACGCGAATCTACAAAATAATTATATATGTTTATACAGCATACATACGTTCTAAATATGGTGCAATCGTATCCTCGATAAGTAATACGATTTAACCTATGATGTGACAGTCAAAAGTCTAGATATTTCTTATTGACCACGACATTTTCGTGTTTTTCCAAACACAGAAGCGTTAGCAAATGCATTGCAGTTGCAAACTATTAAAAACGCTTTCACTACATTTTGACAAGTTTTTTTTTTACATTTACTGTCGCCATGCTACTTCAATTTTAAGTACAAAAAGGACCTTTTTGTTATCAAATATTTGTGTCGATATACAGTTTATTATTCCTATCATATTCATCCTAATAATGTAAGAGAGCAGATAACAAAGTGGCTCTTGTCAAAAATTTCTATAAATAAGTACATCGTGAAAAGGGGCCAAAACGGGGTAGTGTCTTTGACCAAAGTATCAGGGACAGTCCAGACGAACAAATCAAAGATGTTATTCTATACATAAACATGCCAAGTTTTCCATAGACAAACATACGTATATTTTAGAGACTGTTGATAAAAAAGAGGAACTTGAGCAAACACCAACTATACAATAAGCGTAAACACACCGGTGCGGTGTATCAATATTCACGGCTGTATGCTTCCATGTGTATGTGAATATCGTTAGACGTATCTGCGAGACGATTATGCCGGGTGGATGGGCTGAAGCAGTGAGTGGTACTGTCAGCAAAAAAGTCGAGAAAGACTTCGAATTTCTAAATAGTAATTATAGACTAAAATTATACATTTTAAATCGGATTAAACGTAAAATTTCAAGAAAATTTACACTTATCTGTTATAAAAATGGTGAAAGCAAATTATCGAAACATTTTGTGTCAATCCAGGAGTGTTTATAGATTTTTTTCGCGAACCGTACTTTTAGTTAAAGTTGTTCATGGGGTTGATTTGTTGTGATTTTCGATTGTGTGGTAAGTAGTAGTAATACGATTAGTTTACTGAATTGAATATGCAACTGTCATTTGAGTTTGTAGAAATGACGTTTCGATTTTGTTAGTAGCTATTCTGCGAATAATTTTCAAAGTCTAGACCCGGAGATCTAGACAAATTGCCATTCTGAAAGCGAATGCGATTGTCAAAGTGTTAAAATATAAAGAATTGTCGTGACATTTCGTCAGCGTTTGTCCACATCAGAAATGTATGTTCTGTTTTGACAAATCCTCGCCACGCTATCGCTGACAAAGTAACTTACCTAGAGCCTCGAGAGGTTTTATGTACATTACAAGCTAATTGACTAATTTTATCTTGTTTTAGTAGAGCTTGGTATAGCTTAACGTTTTCCGAACTATATCGGAGTCGGCTCCCCCTCAAACAGGATTCGGCTGAATATCAGTATTTACCAGTATTTTAGAATATTGATCTTATTTAGTCTGTTATCTGGGCATGTAGAAACTGACTACTACTTTTTTCATTTTGTGCGACATTGCAAAGTGTAGTCGTACGTTTACTTTGGGTATTTAGGAACCTTCAAAATGTTATGGTTATGGTTCAAATCGGTTTAATTACATGATTATCATTTAGTTAATGAGCCAAAGCACGTTAATTTCAAAATAAGGACTAATTTTTATTGGAAGGTGTGTTTGTCAACAGCGTCCGACCCCACGTGATACTTGGTTATTTAGTTTTATCAGTAGTGCAGCTATAGGTTTATTTTATTTTCATTTTTAGAAAGGGAACAACAAACAGCTACATTATATAATATTATAAACAGAAATAACAATAACTTAATAATGTAGCTCACAACGCTGTTCACAGGTTACCATTAGTATTACCAGTACCATTAGTTTGACCAGTACAATTGTATGGACTTCAAAAGAGACTGATCTCTGAGTTTGTTTCGGTGTTTCTTCTCAGGGTAGTCAGCTAGGAAACACCGGCCTCATCTAGTTTATAATGACCAAAAAGATTGACGTGTAAAAGTGTTATTTACAACTTACTTACAAAATAAATATCATTTATCACTAGTAGTTATATGTCGCTAGGGGGTAAGCTGTACATGCATGACAGTTACACCAATATAAAAATATAAATTCAAAACAGAAATATTAACAAATTATTTACAGAGGAAGACAAAGAGAAACAAAGGATATATGATTGAAAGGAGATCAGTGGCGTAGCTTGCCTTAGATGGGCCCTGTATCAAAATGTGTTGAGGGGCCCCCCAAAAGTATAAAGTTTTTATAAAAGAAACGAGAAATGCACTAATGGATTTAAAAAATATCAATATGGATTTGAAAACAAATAACTTTAGTGTTTTTTTTAACTTATCTGAATTGTATTGTATATTATTAATTCGGTATATGTATTGTGATTTTTTAAACTAAATGTTTGCACAGCACACAGCAGGTATATTAAAAAATGTTAATAACCTATAAAGTATTATGGATAACATTTTAGGAATTTTTGCATACACACATTCGGGGCCCCTGTAGCCTGGGGGCCCCGTATAATTGATACGGCTGATACGGCGGTAGCTACGCCCCTGAAGGAGATATAGCTGCAAAGGAAGAGACTACCGAGGTGCGGAAAAAGAAGATCTGTTACTTCGATCACAAATAAATTGGGATTAAGGCAACTGAATCCACATTCTCTTTCCCTTACAAAAAGCTTTTACTAATAAGCCTTAATAGCCTTATCAGCAAATATTTTTTGTCGTCACAGTAAAAAGCTGTATATTCAAATGTTTTTTTTCTTTTCTTTATTCAGAAAACCAATAGTGATACTTATTAAATATTACAGAAAATATAAATCAGTTTTGTAAGGCTAATAATAGGTTTCCCTGTTTAACATAATGTATGTAAACTATGCGAATGGACTTCAGACAGTATGTGGTTAATAATTTAAAGATTGATATAAAAATCTGCTAATTGATTACAATTGATTGTAATGAATGCTTAAAGCTCTACAATTTGATTACTAAAATTAGTACGATAATTTGCAGCACACAAAATAATTGTAATTTAATGACAGTGTTAATTATCCGTTTGTGAAAGCACGTAATTATTGCGAGAGTCATTAGTTAGCGCTTGTTTATACAAAATAGCGACATATCCAGGCACAAACTAACATGAATATTTCATAGAATAACGGTAATTTGAAAATCAAATCAGAACCGAAACCAATTTTGAAACAGTCAACAGAATTTCAACAATAGTTGAAACCATACACTGTTTAAGCTTCAAATAATTGCAATTAAAATCGGCTTATACTTCGAATAAATTTTGTTTCGTAAATAGGATCTATTGTTCCCATAACAACGGTAAAGATTGAGCTGTATTGGAGCACTTGGGAGGCTGGATGCTGTTGTTAAGAGCAGGCTAGTAAGTGCTCGCTCGAGCCGGCCGAGTTTGCGCCGTCATGTAACGATGTTATCTCTCTATTGTGAAGACATGGCTCTCTTTGTGAGAGATGTTCGGAGTTCTATGGATTGACGACTGAATAATATAGATGGTACAGAATAGTAAGATTTGTTTGTTGTTCGAATTGAGTTATCGAATAGAGTGGATTTGATTGTTATGAAACTTTCATTCAGGATGGGTTTATTTACGTTTACTCTATAGAAGACCGGAACCATTTTTATTAAAATAAAATACACTATGCCAATAAATTATTCTTTTACAAGGTTCCATGCTGCTTAGTCTTGTCAAAATTTAACCAAAACATAAGATTGTTGGACACAATATGTTGCAATGGCAGGCATGCTTAATTTATTAGAAAGAAAGAAAGGAAAAGTATATATTTAGGACTCGCACAACACAAAATAATAAATTAAAGCTTATTATTAATTTTAAACTGTGCGAGGCCAAAAAAGGTTCCTATTTCAGCATATGCTGCGATATTTAAAAAAAAAGTAAATACCACAGCGCTGGTGTTCTGATATTAAAAAGTACGTTTGTTTTTTTATTTCAGCATTCATTGACTGGCATCCTAGCTGATAGACATGTTAATAATGAAGTAAGGCGTCATTGTAGTCGCTTTGTATGCCAGTCAAAGAGGCTTCACTCAATCAGCCGTGCTGGCTGGCATATTGATGAGTTCGATAAGTACAGTTGACAGTTTGTAGTTCGAGCACACGTGAGTTATGGGGAACATACGTTTTTGTATTACTTCATTTTCTCTTTTAGAGTTCTGATAAAAGTAGGTAAAACGTGACTGGCAGCTATGAAATATCCGATACCTGAGCGCCAACTCTACTCATCTGTAATTTTTTTTTAAGTTTTTGACAGAATGTGACTGAGATACGAAAGTTTACTCATTTAAAGTTTTGTATTTACGATTAGTTATGTGATTCCGTCATCGTGGGATGGTATGTTGAGTAAATATATTCTAAGAAATCGCTTCCGTAATATGTTGATTTCATGTAAATAAGCATCAGGGATGATGAGGTTAAACTGATATCTGAAAAAATAATATGTTCGTAACCGTAACCGAAACGGATATAATAGTTTCGGATAATTTCGAAAGGATAGGATAGGTTTTTCGGATTCGGCCGAGCGCACACTAGCCGCGCGCATCCCTTCCAGGTTTTATACTGTTTTGTGTTTTACTTTTACAATTTCTTAAAAATCTTATGTCTGTAATTCTGTAACCGTAAATGTATCTGAAACTTGTATACCTAATAATATTTCCAAATCTAGATCCAAAATTTCATATCCGTAACATCCCTGATATGCATAAGATTATCCGAGGGTCAATACATTTTTTTAAGTAATATTCATTTTTAACAGATTGCGCCTTAGATGCGAATGTGAACGTTGCTTGAAAATCTTATATATAATATTCTCGTGTCACGGTGTTTGTGGATGAATTCCTCCGAAACGGCTCGACCGAATTTCGTGAATCTTAGCGTGCATATCGGCTAGGGTGGCGAATCAGACAACATTTATTTTTCATCCCCCTAAATGTTAAGGGTAGTCCAACCCCACATTTTTTATTTTATTTTATGTGGCAAAACGACGTTTGCCGGGTAAGCTAGTTATAATATAAATAAGAAAATAAGAATGATATACCTCATAAACTAAGAGCTGATAGCCGTGTAGTAAAGGTATTACGAGGTCTGCAGAAAACACATCGACATCAATTTTGGTGTTAATCAATCAATGAATCAATTTTGGGGTTAATTATGATAACTGAATTACTACCGCGTACCGAAAGACGTAGTGTTGCGTGAGGTTGCGCGGGTAGCCGACGGATGCGAGACGCACGGGACCGGCTGATATGATGATGAACTACCTTAACTTTACAACCTACTTACAAAATAAAAATCATTTATTTAACTGCTGAAGTCTTCAGAATAAAATAATTCAGAGTTCAGAACAGATACTGCAGTCCTAGTATGTTTACTTCAGATACTGTACCAAAGGTTATAATTCTATACTTATAACCTTCATTGAGGTTCTATAACCTCAATTTTAAAACAGCAGATAAGTTGAAATATATTCAATATGTAAATTATGATGAGCCTAATTCAGCACATTATGAAAATTGGATGCCGTTTTCAGAGTTGGAATATTTTCGACGAAATTTACAGTCTGGTGAGTTAGTTAAAAATACGTATTTTGCGTAAAATTATACAATATATAATTCAAATAAAACCTTCAGGTTTACCTCAAGATACAAATTACCTAATATAGGGCACCATTAAGTATACTTTGTGAACTTGTTGACAGAGTCCGAGGCACGTAGGAGTCTCGGTAACACCTATCTACAGACTAACCTTGGCGACCACAAATTGACCTTGCATGAATTCGTCGATTCTTTTTTGTTTTTTTAGGACTCGGTACCTTTTTTTTTGGATGGGAATATTATCTAAGGGCTTCTTCCGCTCTGGGCGGAGCGGAAGGGAGTGTCAGACTCTTACTGACTAAAACCCACTCGTGATCCTTCTTATGTCCTTTGCGTTCCAGGGGCGCGGTGACTCGTTCGAATAAATTCCGCAACAGAATCCGTACCTAAAGGGTAAAACGGGTCCCTATTACTAAGATTTCGTTGTCCGTTCGTCCGTCTGTCTTTCCGTCTGGCACCAGGTTGTATCTCATGAACCGTGATAGTTAGGCAGTTGAAATTTCCACGTATTTCTGTTGCCTCTATAACAACAAATATTTAAGCATAAAATATTTGGAAATAAATACATATGTATAATAATAAAAATTACTTAAGTTGTATGGGAGGGGACCCCCCCCCTACCATACAATAAACGTGACGTTTTTCCGTTTTTATAGATAATGGTACAATCTCACATAAACGAACAGCCAGACCCAGAACAACTATCTGTAGGCCATACAAATTATAGTTCCGTGCGGGAATCTACACAGCGCAGCAACCAATCGCTTAACGACTGCGCCAACCGTGTCGTCACGCACACTCACATGCATTACTGACTTCTCAATTATTACTGATATCTTACGAAATTAAAGTTTTTTTTGTACTTTTTGGTTTTATTGTGTAGAAGTCGGTTGTATTTTTTTGTAAAAAGTTTTTTGTTATTTTTCACTTTTTAGTCGTACCCCGCCCCACCTAAACGTACCAATCACATTGGTGTAAACAATATGATTGGTATAATACTTAATAATACTTTCGGGATTGCTGAAATCGTATGTTTGTTACATACGATTTCAGCAATCCCGAAAGATTTTCTATCATTTATTGAAGAGTTCCGTTGTCTGTCTCCGACACCCATCATCAGATTTACATATATGAAATTTTAATGGGGCCATTTTGGAATAAACTCCTATCAAATAATAAAAAAAAAATTTTGCAAGACCGTCTAATATTTGACGGAGTTATGCCCGAACATAAAAAAAAATACAAACACCCGAAATGAGAACCTCTTTTTTTGGAAGTCGGTTAAAAAAAACAATGTCTGTAACAGATTTCAAGGTAATAGGCGTTCATAAAAAACCCATCGTATCAGTCGGTGTGACAGAAACCGTATTCAATTTATTCCGTTACGTTGTTCCGTCCTGTAATACAGCTTATTTCAGTCGCTATTATTTAGCTGTCAGCGGCAGGCAGTAACTCAGCCCGCTGAACACATATAAGTCACATTTAGTTAACCGACGCGACCGAACGTTGTTCCAAATGGTACACATTATGTGGAGGTTTGTTTGTAAGTCACTTCTTTGTGTTGACCTTAATTTAGTTCGTTTATATGAAGTACAAATTAGGTAATTTGTGAAGAAGGTGACTAATGGATACAGAGTTATTTGGGTAATTAGTAGTTATGTATTGTAATTGTGTTTATTTACATGTTTTATAACTGGAAGGTGGTTGGTTATATGAACAAAATATGTGATTGTTCTGCTGCTCTGCTACGCCGTAGCCGTAGGCATCTGCTACGGCGTAGCAACTTAGTAGTAAGCCAGTTGTACATTTCCAACCACGACTCTACAACCATTTTGAGGAGTTGGAGAGACGCCACGACGTCTTCACCTGCCGTCTGACGCAGGTGCTCACCGGACACGGCTGTTTCGGGAGGTACCTGTGTCGGATCCAGCGGGAGGACACGGTGTGGATCGCCCGATTTTGAATAACTAAAAAAGAGGATCAAACACTATATTTGTGTACAAAATATTAATTATGCTCCAACATAACTATCATGTTACCTTGAATGCAGTTAATTTATAATTTATCCGTAGACTAACTAATATATAGACGCATACTAATAAATATAATAAAATTGAAAAAAAAAGTTAATTTTAAAAAGAACTAATTTACTATATATCAATTAAACTTTGGAGGATCTCTTATTTAAATCCTTCCCGAACAACATCCAAAGCAATTTATGTAACCTGAAACTGATCCATTAAAGCTTTTTATGCACACTTCAGTCCGATGATGGTGAAACAAGATTATCTGGGCGCCTCGGGAAATCCATTCTTTTTAAACAGTGCTCGTGTACAAAGGCGTTATCAGGTAACGAGATTAATGTTCCTCTGTTTTTTAAACTGTATAAAAAAAAACTCAAGCGATTTAAAACGTTTTCCGAAGCTGATACAGTCAGTAACTGAAGTCAATTAGCACTTAGTTTATACAAAACACACCAAAATGACTAGTACATCAAAATTCTTCTTAGCAGACGGACTGAAACCTAACGGTACGCCAGCTGCATCCGAACTGCAGCTTTTCAGCTGATGTGGATATCATAATCTATACTAATATTATAAAGCTGAAGAGTTTGCTTGTTTGTTTGTTTGTTTGAACGCGCTAATCTCAGGAACTACTGGTTCGAATTGAAAAATTCTTTTTGGGTTGAATAGACCATTTATCGAGGAAGGCTTTAGGCTATATATCATCACGCTTAAGCCAATAGGAGCGGAGCAGCGATAAAGAATATTTTAAAATCGGGGATTCCACGGGAACGAAGTCGCGGGCAGCAGCTAGTTATATATAAATAGGTACATATGTAGTCCGATTCTCTCACATTATATAAAATACTAAAAATCATTCAATCATTATGAACAATTATTTATTTATATTCAGCCTATTCTTTCTATCTGCAGGACAAAGGCCTTCGCTTCTCCCGCTTATTCCATTCCTCCTGGTTTTAAGAAAGTGTGAACCAATCCTATCAATAGGCGTCAAGGTCATCCCGCTATCTTCAGGCCTGTGGCCGTACTACGAAGTGCCAATGCTATCATGATTTTTGTGAGGGAAAGGGATAGTGCTATTCGTCTTGTGTAACTCCGTCTCTCTCTGACACAGGAACCATGATGGATTTAAGACGCCATAATAGGGCTGCAGGCCTGGGTCTGCTGCAATACCGCTGGACATTTTCTGAGACCTACATTTTGCTTGATTTAGCCAATGGACCGTTAGACATGCGGCAGACATTTTCAGCCAGTCCCATTTTAGCTTGGGTGATGTCGGCGTGTTGTGTTTTTGAACCAGTATTATAAATAAAATAAAATTTATTTTGATCAAAAGTAAATTATTCTTGATCCTATTTTGTCGCCGACTGTCCCTGCCCATCTATATGACCTTTTCTGACCGAAGTCTCCTCTACAAGTACAGTTAATGTCTACTTTTAGAGCTGAAGAACGAATGTTCTCTGATCGTAATTTAGTTAAGAAAATAATTAGCATTCGTTGCTCGGTGTGTTCGATTAGATCTTGTGATTATAGACTGAAGTATTAGTACTAATTGTCGGTACTAAGTTATAATGTCTTATCTAAGATGTGTTGGTACATTGCTTTATTGGTAGTGAGGTTAATAAATATAAACTGATTAATTTCTGCTAGAAGGTTCGCCAGCGTGTAAGGAGATAACTCTCCAAAGGGAACTCCCGAGATGAAAAGTATTCTATATCGTTTTTTAGGACAAGGTCTATTCTTTTGCTTGTGCGTGTGTTTCATCGAAATCCGTTCAGCCCTTAAACCGTTTATCTGCTCTATATCCTAACTTAATATCTGTATTAAAAAGGCGAATGTGAGTTTGTTGTTGTTGTTGTTACGCTTAAATCACTAAACCGATTTTTAAAATTCTTCCACCAATGGAAAGCTTCGTTATAAGCGAGTAACAGGCTACATTTTATTGTCATTCCCACGGGAACAGGAATACGCGGGTTAAAACGCAGGGTGCTGCGAGTAATATTATAAAGAGAAAAGATTTGTATGTTTGTAATGAATAAACTCAAAAAATATGGAACGATTTTTAAAATTCTTTCACCATTACAGTGCTAAATCATCCCTGAGTAACATGGAGTGAAGCCGGGCCGGACCGGTTCGCCAGTAGGTAATAACCAGACAGACATACGGAGTTTCTTGCGCATATAATATAGTATGAAAAAAAAGAAAACAAAAAAAAGATACGAAAAAAAAGGAGACACTATTGATTGTTTGTCATACATATTACTACTTTTCAACCTTTGGGACGAGTCACGGTGAAAAGCAAGTTATTTGTAAGTATATTGGATTGATATTGTTGTGTTGTGAAAGTGTTGCGCTGTCCCCAAATAAATTGAAATAAGGTTAAGATTAGAAGTGCGCACCGAGTTTATAAAAACCAGCGGCGGCGCGCCTTGAAAACTACCTCAGCGGCGGCGTGACGCCGGCGGCGTGAGAATTTCAGCTTATTTTCGTTTAGTAACTGTAAATTTAGGTGATATATTAAAAACAATCCCATTTTTGAAAATTTACTTTCTTACAAAATCAAAACCAAGCAAGGATCACGTCTTTGACATCTTTTTTGCATTCCTTGTAATTGTCTTGGACAAATATTATTATAATTAGTCTCCGGGGGCTCAGGCGAGATCTTTTTGCAGTAATTATGAGCCCTGTAACAAAAAACACTCGTTCACTCGGCGTGCTTGTTGCTAGAATGCATAATACTGCCTGTGCTAAGGATGACATGGTTGAGTATTTCTTCTTTTCTTCCAGTAAGCCAGGAGATCGCCTTTTTCGAGCTCTGTGGAATCCGGATGGGAAATCAGCAAATGACTTCTCCTACTCTGGGCGGAGCGGAAGGGAGTGTCAGACTACTCGTAAAACCCACCTGTGATCCTTCTTGTGCCCTTTACGTTCCAGGGCCGCGGTGACTCGTTCGAACCAATTTCACAACCCTAGCAGGCACTGACCCTATGGGGCCCCGTCTTCGTTGCTGACAGCTCTTTGAGGCGCGCGTGGAACACGACGCGCCGTCGCTCCGGGCCTGGTTGCTATCGGAGCCACCCATAGCTCGCCGTCCGATAGCGACCAGGCCGTTGCCTACGGTGGCCGGGAATCGCCCTGCGTTTCCCGACGCCCGGGGCGTCTTCTTCTGGTGCGGCGGCTGGGGCGTGAGGTTTCCCTCCCTCGCGCACCTCTGCGGGATCTGCAGTTGCGATATATTTCCAGACTCCTTGGTCGATATATTCAACACTCTCTGAATGATGTTGGGAGTAGTTATATTTGCGAGACATCCTAGTTAGTAGTGATTCCTTACTTGTTGTACTTGGGTTTTTGGATTAGGTAATTCTTGTGGATCTTGACCAAGCATTGAGACCAACTCAATGCTTGGTCACAATGGATTTTATTTCTATTGCGCGCTCTGCTAAGAAAGATGCAGGTTTCTTCTCTTTGGCTTCGAGGTATGTGTCTATTTCTTTAAGCCTCATAAAACGGCAGTCTAGCAAAGCTGCAGTGATAAGCGTTTGTCGAGGTAGGCCAATATATTGTTTTTCAAAGCCAACATGATCAACGTTTTTGTCATCTGCAATTGAATTTAGCGCTTCCTTTAACTCTGTTTTGAAAACAAGTCCAAGATTAATTAATAATAGTGCATCTTTTTTGAGTTGATAATACCCCCACCACTTCTCGGAACTCAACTCGGCGCAAAATTTTGAACGGTCGGCGGCGGCGGCGGCGCGCTATGGCTAGGTGGCGGCGGCGGGCCACGGCGGCGCGCACCTCTAAGTTAAGATAGTGATGCCAGTGACACTTTTCAACCTAGTACCAGTTTTTCGTTCACCAATATACACATAAAGCCGCCTGTGAGTTAATATATTGAACAACCAGCGCGTGTTAAGCTCTTCATGTTTTAACCGACATTTTATAGTATAAAAATATTAAATCCAATTTATACTACCGAGAACTTTAATTAAACTCATCCTGCAACAAGTATCTGCAGAAAATATTTAAAACATGGACACATTTGCAGAAAATGAGGACTAGCACTCGTAATTTTTATCTCGTTTAAAAATAATTTAAAAAATTGAAGCTCAAATAATATATTTTTTTTAACTTCATATATCGGGCGTAGGTACAATCCTTCATTTATAATCAGAGAGGTATTACAAATTAAATTGAAAATTCTACATTGTAAGTACAAAATGAAACCAAATAATCAACTTGTTGATATAGTGCGTAGTATATTGACCTTTAGTAAGTCTTCACTAGTCTATTTTAAACTGACCTATAGCGTGAACTCTAAGGTCGCGACCTTACCTTTCATATATGTAACTGTCTATATACCTATATAAGCTTGTGTCCAATGAAAGAGAGTTTAGATTAAAACGTAGCCAATGAACGCAAATAAAACGTAGCCATGTTTTTCTTTGTTAAGGTGTTCTTTACTGTAGTTTGATTGCGTATACGTAAACTGTAGGTATATATATGTTTTGAGATATCGGAATAAATTTTAATCTCTTATCGATGGGTTGTTTTGGTGAGGGTTGTAGTAAATATAAGTAAACTAGTACTAGATTCTATCAGTGATTTACGTGGAAAAGTATACCAATGGAACGAACTATCGGTATAAACGAAAAAAACACTAGTTTTGTTTCCCATTTGGCTACTTTACTTGACGCAAATAAACATTTTTTCTTCTTATTTTTTCCTCTGATCCAGGGTATGGTCTTTGACACATACACCTTTGTTCCAAATGTCATCGAAACTAAGTTCACCGTTTGCATGGCTGATTTAAAACATCCAACCGAACAGACTCTCTCACATTATAGCAGAGGTCCGACGTTTAATTTCCGATTCACATATTTTACAAAACAATTCCGCTTATTTCATCAAAATAACATTGTTAGTGAAAATGTTTCATCCGGAATTCGTAGAACACAGTCAAAAGCTTTTCCGTGTTGTATTAAATATTTCATGAGAATCTGAATCCCACAAAAAATTTGATTCTCAGAACAGTTGCATGTTATTTTCTGCTCAAACTAAAATGTCTAAGATAATAACAAAAACCGACAAGAACATTGTTAGTCTAGTCAAGTCTAGTATAACGATGAATGCTTTGTAGATCTGCGATAAACGTTATGCCATAGAGTTGCAAATAGGCAGGTGGCCCACCTGCCTATTTGCAACTCAATTTTTTTGCACGTGAAATCCGCTACCTGCGCGCGTCTCGATCTGCAATCAAAGGTGGACCGCAGCCATGGAACGCAAAAGGCACTAGAAGGAACACGGGTGGGTTTTACGCAGTAAGAGTCTGACACTCTCTTTCGCTCCGCCCAGAGCGGGAGAATTCATTTAATGATTTCCCTTCCAGAAAAAAAGGTACATACCCCAAATGCGTTGCCTGTTATTTTTTGCATAATTTTTTAAATAGATTCTCTCGATTTTTTTTTAAGCTGAAAGATGTTTTTGTTTTTGAGTGTTCCAAAAATCTTCAAAAAGTCTTCGGGATTTAAAGAGAATTCAAGCGTGAAAAGTATCTTTAATATTTTACCCCACTAGGTAACAGGAGGTTACCAGACAGTTAAGGCTCACCGCACGCGTAACTTCCATTTATAACAAAGTGGGTGCGTCAGCGACTCTGCATCTGCTATCCTCAAGACACCGCGCCCGATACATATTTTGCAGGTGTAAGAAACAATTGTTTAAATTAAAAATGTAATGAATCTCTCTACGATTTTGTTCTAAAATCAATAACGTGCTTAGACGCGCGTGTCATCTCTGATGTTATTTATTAGGTACATTTTCCCGGAGATCGTCACATCACGATTACAAAGTTAAATAAGTATGTAGGATACTCAACGGGTTGAGCCAAGTTTTCCCAATTATTTTGGGTAAAATAACGCTCGGAATTTCGGACGGCTATTTCGAAATTGCATTTTGTATTGACAGGTTTCCGGTTCAATGCTTATCTGTGCGTGATACTGCCAATTATTTTGTGTGATTGAATTCTCTATAGACGTGATGCATGTTGAAACATGTATTGATTAGCAAGCTTTGCAACTAGCTCAGTACGGGTATTGCAGGCTCATGCATATAGCATAAATAATCAGCCTTTAACGACCCCACTGCTAGGACACAGGCTTCCTCTCTAGTAGAGGGAATGGGCCGTTATCCACCACGCGGGCCCAGTGCGAGTTGGTGAATGCCACATGTCTTCGAATTTTTGGTTCTAGGATATGCCGGTTTCTTTACAATGTTTTCTTTCATCGTTTTCAGAGCATTGGTGATGAAATAAATTACACAGAGTAATGCGCCTGGTTGGGTTTGAACCCGCGACCTACAATTCGTAAGTCGGGGCCGTTACCACTCGGCCACTACTGCTCTTACTTGCAGGCTCATGCGTCGAACATTAATGGTTGGATACCTACTTAGCACAGTATAACTTATGGTGTGCGGAACAATTCTTATAACTTGTTATGTTTGTAGTGTGGGATAGTAAACTAAATACACTGTGTACTTTGGAGACATGACAGTCGCGTACCGTATAGCCTAAAGTCGCAAAATTATGTTGTGTCTACTTTGGAAACGACTTTTCAAAGTACCATCTGAAGCATTGGGTAGTCTGAGGGTCGAATTTAAAAAAATAAAAGCATTTCTGATTTTAAAAAAAAGTACAATTTTGGTATCTAAACAATTTGGTATTTGGCTAAAAAAATGTAATTAATCTGTCAGATAGATTTCCAAAAAAATATTGCTCACGTATTTTTTCTTTTTTCACTGGTCACACATCTGAAGGACTAATTAGATTTTCTTAGTCAAATACCTAATTGATGGCTAACATTTGGCCGGCAGATGGTAAGCGATGTTGATTTCACTTCAATATTTATCAAACCTATTTGGTAAATCCAATGTATTCTTCTGTCTTCACCGTCGATCTTGAGTACGATTCGCACGATAAGTAGACTACATTCCTTTTCGTCTATGAAAAGATCATGAGATATTGTATAAAGTTCAAAGAAAGATCAGTCAGACACTTAGTTTGCCAGCTTAACGTCCCGATCAACATACTTACGTTATCTCCCTAAGGCAGCTTTCCTTGGAACATTCGTCCGATATTTATTTTTGCAATAGATTTTACTGTGAAGTTCATATACCTACTTTGAAGATTGAGGATTATGATGGTTTTATAAAGTGAGAAAGAAGCCTTTGTTCAGTTGTGTGATTTCAGGCTAGATATTTATATGATGACGATAAATATATTGGAAATGGGTAGTGATTATAATTGCAGTTTTTTGCTGTCGTATTAATATTATAATCATAATTTTTGCGAAGTTTCGAAAAAAACGAACCTCTTTTTAATATTAGTGGAATAGTGTAGATTTTTAAACTTTATTTATTTATGTACATTGAGGACTTACAGCTAACAAAAATGTAATCATAGTCACCAAAAAGCCAATTACAAGTCCTCACGTGTAGACACATAATAATAATGTGTGGTGTGAGCACAAAAACAACAACCACAGTAAAAAGCAATACAAATACTTGGGTTGCAACTATATGAGAAAATAATATTAAACTGAAATAAATAATACATATAAACTACCAAATTGAAGATTTGAATTTATGTACCAATTTGAAGTAATTTATAGGAACATTATATACACGCCTCCTGGCAAAACATAGTGTTCTACTTCATAAAAGTTAGTTTCTAGTTTCGAGTTGGTCTCAACAAGCCCTTTATTTGATACCCATATTGTAGAAATGGATTAAAAACAACTATTCCGCCATCTTGGATTTAGAACGACGTCACACAGCTTATCGCTAAACTATAGCTATAGCTAAACGTGTATAGAAAATTTCTGCTTCAAATCTAAAAAAAAAACCGCAAGTAAACATAGAAAACTTTAGTAAATAACTTCACATACACATTTTCCCTGCGTTTATTCCAGCGGCTGCATAATATAATCAGCATAACTCGTGTGTTCCCTGTGAGGCAGACGACCGCGAACTAATTCACTATGAGAATCTGCGCCCGCTGACACTTACACGCATATGAACTTGTTCGTTGCGCGAGGATTTTCTACCCCCTCATATTACGTAATAATGTTATTTTACAACAGGGAAATGTCTAAATACCGCAAACCATTTTAGTTTCTGGTTAAATCGAGATGTAGACAGAGGTGAAACACAGCGTTGTTAACTATCGACATTAAATCATACTTTGACATCCTAGACAAAGTTGATGATATTATTTTTTACTGAGACGTCTGAAATATTGTGATTTTAATTCATAATTATACAATCAATACCTAATGTTAATTCTAACTTGGTAATTTATTATCTGTATGTAGTTAACATTTGCACGCCACAATTGGAAGAATGTGATGATACCACTGAAATAATCTTAAGACCATATTCTGATAAATAAATGATTATGATGAAATCATCATCCTCCCCATCATCATCCTAAGTCGGGTAAAGGTAAATACTTTTACCCGACTTAGAAAGACGAAGTATGAAGTTGACCTATGCATGTATGTATGTACCTATGTATATTTTGTATATGCGCTGGAAGTAAGTAGCTTAGTTAAACTAATGATATTTTGCAGGATGCAAAAAAATCTTTTACAGAAGAACAAAAACTTTTTGTAACGATTTTAGCCTCTTCGTTATTTTGATCTCCTTAGAATTTAATAAGACGGGGATTTGAAATAACCTTAAGTCATTGTGTTATTTCATTAATTATTTGTGACTGACTTCTGAACTCTTAAAGTTAACGTTTAACACACAGTTCCAATAGGGATGTTTCCTGGGGAACAAAAATATGATTCTATTTAGTCCGTCAGTTAGATTACCGAAAAATATTGGACACGTATTTTTTGCTTTATTAAATCTATTAAAATTGATGAAGATAAAAAGCTTCAAAGATCATGAATGGGGGCTTGTGACGTCACGGCGTGGTAAAAATCGTAGCACGAAGTGACGTCACACGAGTTTTCAATGCACTGTATCTTCTTTGCTTTTTGTTTACGTGAAAAGAGAAAAAATAGGTGTTCAATATTTTTTGGAAATCTATCTGACGGACTGATTAGATTTTTAGTCAACTACCCTATTACGCAAGTCCCTTTAGAAATATGCATACATTTTTCGCCCATTACCAGCCTCAATGTTATCAGCATAACTCGTGTTCCCTGTAAGCCATACGAGCGCGAACTAATTCACTATGAGAATCTGCGCCCGCTGACATTTACACGCATATCAATTTGTACGTTGTGTGAAGATTTTCTACTCCCTCATATTACGTAATAATGCTAATTTTATAATAGGGGAATCTACATACATGGGGGAAATATCTAAATACCACAAAACTATTTTAGTTCGTTGTAAAATCAAGATGTAAACAGAAGTGAAACAGTGTTGTTCATTTTTACCAGATTATATAAATGGTGCTGTGAAGTTCGTAGTCATATTTATGTATACTTGTTGACACTTAGTCCAATTTCACTTTATAGTAGGACACAAAACATCTTTTAGAGACAGCAAGACCGTTTTCAAATGATTTTTCATCTTGACCGTTTTGATCTTATAAGGTCATTTTGTATGGAATGGTGTGTAAACGCTAACTTTGAGCTTCCATTTACGTAAGTTCCCTTAAAAACTTACATTCCATTTTCAATTAAGTCTATTACCGGCCTCAAACGAGGCTGTATTCGAGCAAACATTTGCGCCAGACGGGTCTCACTCGAGCCAAACACTTTCCGTAACGGCAGCCGTCCGCGGCCCCAGTTGGTCCCAGTCGGCTCCAGTTGGGCCCAGTTGTGACGGCAGCGCCCCCTAATGCACGCTAATGGAACCAATTTGCCGTGTTTTGCTCAACTACGGAGTGGGGAAGTAACGGTCTTGTGGTTTGAGATGGGAAGAGGAGACACACTGCAATAACGAGCATATACATATTATGTAGGTATATGTAAGGAAGGAAACTCAAGCAATAATGACTCTTAGAGTTGGGACCAATTTGAAACAAGTGCTTCGTTAAATTTGTTCATAGTAATAAGTTAAAGGGTTCTAGGAGGTAGTGCCACTATATATACAAAAAAAAAAGAAAACAATGTCATAGAGCAATATCAATGAAAAGTCACGATGTCATTATGTATATTGTAATAAAACTTGAGAAAAACCGCTCGCGCTGATTTGTCGCTAGCCTTAGGCTAATCTCTCATTACCCTACTCAAAAAGCAATTATGAACTCAGATTACCGATGCACGCGGCAATTTAGATAGCTTATCGTGGCGCAGTGTTTGGGCCCGCAATGATACTGATACTAGACTAAAAAATTACGCATTAAATTAGCAACACAGTGGTCATGATATTAATGTTCGATTGTGTACTACCTTTGCATATGGAATGTTATGTGTATCTCTGTGTTCTGGTCTTATAGGATTATCAAACAATTTTCACAGCAATTTTCCATAAATTCCAGGCTTTATAATGAAAAATAGATCTTCTATTGACATCCGTTTTTGCAATGCTAAGGTCTTTAAGTCTGCTATTACAATAGTGTCAGAATGGTCTATCATTGATTTCATAATGGTAGATTTTTACAAGTTTGGTAATCTACTAATATAAAAGCTTCACTATGACTTTTCAATGGTCAATCACTGACACTCCATTGAAAGGCATAGAATGGTAATCTCGTACATAATGACAAATTAATGACAGACGTATGCAGTAATCTGCTAAAATTTTGACACTTCCTTTGATCAGTGACCTACCATTAGAACGTCATTGCGCAGTCATTGCTTTTAATAGCTCAGTTATCAAAAAGTATTAAGAGACCATTAACCCACCAATGATCGACCATTATGACTTTAGCAGAGTACGAATTTTTTTGCAAAATGACAGTGGGATCGTGTTGGAATGACGAATTTATAAAAATAGCAGACTTGGGGCCCAGATAGTTCTTACACGAGGAATAAAAATGGCGGAACGGTTTTCTTATAAAATATCTGTCAATACTATTGCTGATAGAATTTCACTTGACTAGTGTCTTTGGTATGCCATAGTACAATATCAATGAAAAAACATCAGAATAATACATAAAAAACTACCCGCGGTAATTTGTCCTCATACTTGTCTATATTAACCTTAGACAAATTTGACATTACGTGACTCAAAAAGCAATTATGAACTTAAATTACCAATGCACGCGGCAAATTACATTAATATCGTAGAATCCGTGTCGCAGTGTATGGGCTCACAATGATATGTGGGGCTAAAGAGCTACGCATTTGCAATCCGTGTTGGTAATTAGTTTATTTAGCTAAGACAACCTTTTTAACCGACTTTAAAAAAATGAGGAGGTTCTCAATTCGACTGTTATTTTTTTGTATAGTTGTTCGGCGATATTTTTACCTATTGTCAACCGATTTGGATGAATATTTTTTTGTTTGGAAGAACATTTTACGGGACTAGTTCCATTTTAATTTGGTGAAGATCTGGTGAGGAACTTCGGAGATAAGCAACGGGCCTCTTCAATATATGATAGCAAACTTTCCAGGATTGCTGAAATCGTATGTCTGTTTATTGTTTACACCAGTTTATAACATGACATACGGTACGTTTTGAATGCAAGACCCACCAACTTAAATTTTTTTAGTACATTTATGTTTTTCCAAATATTTGTAACATCGGCGTATCGGTAAGCTTTCATATACATACTAAACAATGTACATTTATGGGATGAAAGGTTGAAAAGGTTAAATGTTTTTAAAGATCCTTGAATGATCATTTCTTTCTACTAGCTGTGCCCGCGACTTCGTTCGTTTGGATGTTGGATTATCTGACCCCTCAGAAATAAGAAAATAAAAAGGTTACACAGGGCACCTCTTCTGTTTCAAATGTCACCTTCACTCCGCCTGACCTCTGTCACTTCACCGTTTTAAAATGTAACTTACATTTTTTATAATGTTAAAGACGCCAAGAAGTACATTATAAAAAGGTTAAATTGTAAGTTTGTCACAAATATATTTTCCAAGTAAACATATCTACATTTTCGAGCAGTGCAGTCATAATTATGCTAATTTGCAAACAAAGCCACGAAAAAGCTATTCCGATGAGTATTTGTAACTAAATCCTGGCAAAACCACGTTACAATACTAGTATATAATGCAGTTTCTTGTGGGGAGAACCGATGGATAATTTTATAATTTCAAATGTGTATTTCAATCAAATCTAACGACGCCCGAGGGATGAAAAGGGGTATTCTATTTTAATCCGAAGATCGGCTTTATTCAATTCTGATTTGAATTATTATGTTTTCTTTAAAAGTTGACTCTGATGGGTGTTCAAATGGTTTGCTTGCATAATGTTAGCTGGAATTCGTGGTCTGTCTCACGGGAATCTAAATATATATAACTCAAAAGTGACTGACTGACATAGTGATCTATCAACGCACAGCCCAAACCACTAAACGGATCGGGCTGAAATTTGGCATGCAGGTAGATGTTATGACGATTAATTCTAACCTCAAGGGGATAAAATAGGGGATGAAAGTTTGTATGAAACTTTTTCAGTTTTAAACCGATCCGACCGCTAAACAAAAGTAACCGCAAAAACTATATCTAATTAATAATAATACTTCTTAACGCGAGCGAAGCCGCGGGCAAAAGCTAGTTATGTATATTGTGAAATTTAAGCAGTTGTAACTATGTGTATAAAATATAGTCTTGTAATTGCTCTAAAATAAATTAAATTCGTTGCAAACCGCTGATATTAATATAACAGAAACAAGAAAACATATGTTTTTTTTAAATGTTATTGATTAACTTTTTATTAATTAATCAATCATAATTTAATCAATTATATATAATTTAGTCAGTCATTTTTACGCCGATGTTTTATTTTTACTATGTTGTATCTATTCCCTATTATCCGTATTGAATGATAATTGTTAATTTTCTTAATTTTTGTTTTTAGTTCTTTTTTTAAGTAAGTATAATAACTTCTGATTTCAAATGAGATATTATAAATATGTTATATAAAGCCGTTTTTTTATGCATATGGTTTTAACATTTAATTAATTGTGGCACTTGTAAATGTTACCCTAGTCATTAAGCTAGAAATGTACCTATATCTGTAAACAATTGTTAGTTAACCTAAATACCTTCCCCACCTTCCTTATCTCCTTCTGGGTAAGTCCATTCCATCGTAGACTTTAATTTCTTTCTCTGTCACCTTTTTTTTGTGACCTAGACTAGAGTCAAGAGCAAATCCATTTCACAATAAAAAAAAACTCTTTCTGGGAATCGAGGTTTTGGGTGGCTGTGGAGTGCGTCCGCGTTGCGCCCCAAAGTCGACCCCGAGTGCCGCGCGGCAACTTGTCGGGTGATGCCGACTTTCACCCCCCCCCGACGGCACGCAGATCTATAGGTACCTTATAGTACTAGCGTACAAACTATATATATACAGATAATATATACCGGCTATGTGTACTTTGAGGCTGAACGTTGTTATTTCATCGGCTCCGGTCAAACATGGAATATCTGCGTGTGTATTGAAAAGGAAGATAGTTAATTCGTTTCTCCGCTATTCCTATGATCGGATAAACATTGCAGTCCGCAACGTAATTATACGTGTTTAACAAGTTATTATTTAACACACCGAAGTCATCCTTCTGTTTTACACTTTTCAGAGTCCATTCACGTTCAGAATTAAAGTTGATATAATCTCACATCCTACTTCCTACTAATATTATAAACGCGAGTGTTTGTAAGTATGGATGGATGTTTGTTACTCTTTCACGCAAAAACTACTGAACGGATTTGGATGAAATTTGGCACACAGATGGTTTATAACCCGGATTAACATATAGGATAACCCACGATATTCCCACGGGATTGAAACTTATAAGGGTGAAACCGCGGGGCGCTGGTAGTATTATAATATAACTAGCTGCCGGCCGCGGCTTCACCCGTGTGAACGTCGAAAATTATCCCAAGGGAATATACTTCCGGGATAAAAAGTATCCTTTGTGTTATTCCAGACTATAATCTATCTCCGTGTCAAATTTCATTACAATTTGTTCAGTAGTTTTTCCGTGAAAGAGTAACAAACATCCATACTTTCAAACTTTTGCGTTTATAATATTAGTAGGATATTCATTATGTATAACGTACAAAGTCGAAGATTATTTATGATTTATTGTACACCCTAACAATGACAACAGGAGTTTAAAAGTATGTCATAATGTAAAATATACTTTTAATTTATTGACCTATCTGTTTTTATGCTTTTAATTTTGTCCGTTCATTATATGTTTTATTCTATTTATTCCCAATCTTATGAACTTTTTGTCGTTATACATAGGTATAATAGAGTAATTGACTAAAAAAATCTGATTAGTCCGTCTGATAGATTTCCAAAAAATATTGGACACGTATTTTTTCTTTTCTCACATACACAAAAAATGAAGACGATACAGTGCGTTGAAAACTCGCGTAACGTCACTACTCGCTACAATTTTTAGCGAGCCGTGACGTCACAAGCCCCCACTCCTGATCTTTGATGCTTTGTATCTTCGTCAGTTTTTATAAATTTGATAAAGGACAAAATACGTGTCCAATATTTTTCTATAATTTAACTGACGGACTAAACATAATCATATATTTTTTACTCAGGCAACATCCCTATTGTAACCGAGATAATGAATACAGTTTTTAAAAACTTAATTTATAGTTTAAATGTGTACAGTGTATGTATATCCAAACAAATTTATCTAACTGAAATATATTTAAACAAATAGTAGGGTCGGTCACACAATGGGAGCTATTGTCGCTAAAATCGATATTTTACATACAACCTTTGGATGGATTGAAATTATGTTAAGGGTAATTACAACAAAGTAAACAAGAATTTCCATTGAAATAAGCAATACCTTTGTGCGATTTCTCTGTATAACATTTTCTTTTTAAGTGTGTACATACAAAAAAGAACTAACGTGAACTGTACAAAACCGTTTTAAATTAGCTTTCGCATGGGCTGCAAAGATAAATCGATGGAGCGCTCGTGAAAAATAATGATAGGAAAACGGCAAAGGGTAAGTAGTGATAGCCTTCGATAGAATATTATGGTAAATGACCTGATTATTATTCCAATGATTATGGGAACAAGGGATAATGTTATGGTTGACGTTATATGTTACTAGCTGCTGCCCGCGACTTCGTCCCCGTGGAATCCCCGATTTTAAAACATTCTTTATCGCTGTTCCGCTCCTATTGGCTTAAGCGTGATGATATACAGCCTAAAGCCTTCCTCGATAAATGGTCTATTCAACCCAAAAATATTTTTTCATTTCGAACCAGTAGTTCCTGAGATTAGCGCGTTCTAACAAACAAACAAACAAACTCTTCAGCTTTATAATATTAGTATAGATTATTGTTAACGGTATGAAAGTGTACGTCTGAAGCATAAACGCACGTAGTTGGGAAGTTTCTGCCGTGCAATTCAGTGGCCTTAGTGTAAGTTTTTAACATGCTCGATCGCGTTCGCGTAACCATCAATTTGTATTGAAGCTTAATGCGTCGCGAGCGCCGTCTGGTGAGAATAGCCGATAACCTTTTTTTCCATACACTTTGTCATAAGCGAACGTTTCCGTTAAAACGACCGAATATGTTAAAAAACTCACACTAAGCCTTCTGTAAATCGCTCACCGTTAACACTAAGGTGAAGCCCTGCCACTCCTTCCCAACAGTTGGATTGACAGCTCACTTTACATAAGTGTTCACAGTGAGCGTCTTACATAATCAAACAGGATTGGCTTGTGTGAGAACATAGGTCATAGGACATAGGACAATGGACACATCAATAGGGGTGTCCAATTTTTTTGTTTTTCATTCGGATGGCGTACTTTTTTGTATTAAGTTGTGGATTCGTTAAATATAATTCTCAAGTCTTAAGCTGCTTTGTTAAATTGGCATCCCTTGATTTATCTGTCCGTAATTCCGCATGAATATTAAACTCCCTGTAAACAGGCGCATTAGATGTAAAATCACGAGTAAATGTAATGAAAAATTCCTCTCCTGCGGCCCTGCCGCCCTGCAGTTTCCTGCTACGAAAAGTATCGAATTCGAATTGGTGCATACTCTTTTACCATTTGCTTTAGGAAAATCAACAAAAGCACCGATATTTAGAACCGCCAGGGTATTCGATACCTCATCAATATCGTTTAAGCGATAACAATGGACTAGGATAACAGGCCCGTATCGACACGTCGGTTCGAGCGCGCCACTACCGACCTAAGTAAAATTGGCAGGTGTGAGCTTGTGTGTGTGTACATAGTCTGTACTGTCTATGTTGGTGTGTGTACTATGTAGGTGTGGGCCAATCTGATTACCGGCTGAGCAGATTATACGGGCGTCGATACACGAGGCTGGAGGCTGGCGTTGTTTGAAATTAACTTGTTGCTATTTTATTACTTGACTAGACGAATATAATAATTTTAAAAATATTTTTTATAAAGGAGATTTGTTTGGAGGATTCAAAGCTACAGTGGTCTTTTTAGAAAGTTCAAAAAATGTAGGTTTCATTATCTTGGTACACTAACTCTTACACTTAAGTACTAACTTCTAAATATTTTTCTTAATATTATGATGATTCGTCTTATGAAAATAAACCTACTTATAGAAATAACCTTAAGATTGGACAATAACTGGTCTCTTTTTTGTGCTATTTATCGAAATAAATAAGTTGTTGGTGCAGTAAATATTTCACTTACAAAATCGCAAAAATTAAACAATAAAAACTATACGTGTATTCACAAAAGTTTGTAATACACGTAAAATTCAAATCATACCCAGGATACCCCAAAACATAATTTTTACTCCGTACCTACAAAAGTGCATAAAACCTCTATGCTTCGTAAAATACTGGCAACAAATATTCGTGGAAAGCGGAACTCTGGAAACAGATAAAGCCGCACCCAGGCCGAGTTTCGTTCATTCTTGTGAAAATCCTCAGTTGTCCGTAGTCGAAAATGTAAAAATATGAATGGCATAGAAAATACGCGGTGAAATGATGGATGAGGGTGAGTGGCTTGGAGTTCTATTTTTTATGAGAAGGAAGTACAAAGCTGGAAAGTGCTAAAAATGTGACTTGTGAGAAAGAGATAGCATGATTTTTTACTTTCAATGGTATATGTTTAGCTGGAAAGAGTATTCGCTATGAGTGAAGATACCTTTACAAACTTTTAGTTAGTTAGTTGCAACTTTGTCTGTTTGTTCGTCCATCTGTCGCAGCTGCTTGCTCCAAAACGGTGTTACTGTCTCAATTTTTTTCTTAATATATCTACCTAAATGAAAAGGTTAAAACTGATATGAGCCGAGAAAAAGACTTAATTCACATTCAGTTTATGAAAGATTTGAGTGTTTGTATCGTCCTCACGGACAAACTATCATGTGAACTGATTTTTTAAACTATCATGTACGCAATACCTAGGTCTAAGAAGTTACGACTAGTTAAATACTTTTTCGAAAAAAGAGTTTAGAGCCAAAGAGCATTATTTCTCCGACCTTTTTCCCGATAAATCAAAATTGGAGTGCTTCCAACGAAACGTAACGACATTAAAATGAACAACGTGTGCGAAATGACCTGAATTTCAGTGATGACCGATTTTTACGGCTGTCAGTCAAATAGGGGCCGCTTTTTTATTTGACAAAATTCACACGTCATTTGCTTCAATCTGTGGCTGTTTATTTACACAGTAATTTTGAAGCTCCCGGCTATATTATAACAGCCTTACGGTTCGAACTCCAAGGTTAAACAAGGTTCGCCAGTCTGTGGATGGATGGGTGACCATCTTAACACACCGAGAATCCTCCGTGTCTTGGAAAGCACGCTTAAAACCTTGAAGCCGGCTCATTTGTAGATCTTTGGCAGTTGTTACGGTTTGTCAGAAGCCAGAGACGGTTTTACCGAGGTAATGGGTTGTAGAGGTTTGATAGGCAGCCGCTCCACGTAAAGTATTGGTATTCAGCTGAATCCGGATTGACTGGAAGCCGACCCCAAAATAAAAAAATAATAATTTATTAATTTTGTGAATACAGGGTAAAATGATCTTATACATAATGTTTGGTCCAACCTATGTTGCGCCGAAATGCATACAAAATAGAGCCGCTATGATCAAAATTATGTTATTTGTAAAAAATCTCATACTATATGTATATAAAAAAAACAATGTTAGCATATAAAATGTGTCAAAACTTAAATAGTACAGAAATATAATGTCAGCAATATTATTGTCGTCAAAATTAATTTAACTGAAATAATCTAAATGTCATGATAAAATATAGTTGGGAAAAGGCAGATGATGAGGTAAACGGAGAATAGTGGATAATTACTATTAAATTCCAGTTTTCATTTTATTCGTTTTTATGCTATTTGCTTCTTTCAGCGGCTTCACTCGCGTGAACTAAAGGAAACATACTCGCGAAGACGACAAATGTCTTCCATTTTATGTCCTCATTCTCTCCTGTTGTCGGACATGGTTTTCCTGTACCAAGTTTAATTAAAATGTATTCAGTCGTTAAGTACAGTTCCATCTCCTTTCGGTCAGTCCATGCAAAGGTTGTCTGTAAGGGATTGCGTTATCCTTTGCGTAATGCTAGCGAAGGAGGAGGCAAACAGCGTTAGAAAGGTCGAAACCTCACGCCCCAACCGCCGCAACAGAAGAAGACGCGTCGGGCGTCGGAAAACGCAGGGCTATTCTCGCCGGACACCGTAGGCGCGGGCCTGCTGATGGTAAGCTATGGGTGGCCCGGGTCGACGGTGCGTCATGTTCCACGCGCGCCTCTAAGGTTGCCTGCTATGGTTGCGGAATTTGTTTGAAAGCAAACGGCACTTGGAGAACACGAGTGGGTTTTAGTCAGTAAGAGTCTGACACTCCCTTCTGATCCGCCCAGAGCGGGAGAAGTCATTCGATGATTTCCCGTCCAGAAAGAAAAAAGGGCCTTGTGCGATAAGACCACCCATTGTACACTTGTTTTATAAATGTTTGTACTACTCTTGTTATGAGGTATACAATAAATTATATAATAAATAAATAAGACGTAAACATGTGGCGTAAAGAGGAAATCTGAAAATCAATCTTTTCATCGAAGTCGGGGGAACTGTAAAGAACTATTCAAAGAAACCGTCCTCCGACTGGAATGAAAAGATTGATTTTCGGTTTTCCTCTTTTAGTCACAACGGCGTTCAATAACTAAAATCACTATCTTTTTTACTTTTTAGTTCACTTTCTACCTTTTTTGCTATGTACTACGCAAGCTTTAGATGATGACAGCATACGTAGTCTAACGGCCGAACCCAATAACCGATCTATCACATACTGGAGATAGAAAAACAAATGAAACAACAGAAAAATCAAGAAAAATTATGTAAGTTTTCTGTTGTTTCATTTGTTTTTCTATCTCCAGTATGTGATAGATAGGTTATTGGTTTCGGCCGTAAGTATACGTTGTCTTTCTTTTCTGGCAGATCTCCGAAAAAGCTTTCGGACCATTGAACTATCGCAAAAAAAAAACCATGAATTTGACAAATGTCAAGCGCTTTTGTGCGAGTTTGACTCGGACAAAGTCACAGGCAACAACTTATGTAAATACCTATGTAAATAATCCGGATTCAAACTCAAAACTCAACTTTAAATCTAACTTTGAAAGTAGTATAAAATGCCTACTTTCGAATTTCTCAAGTTTTATTAAATGAGGGGCTTTCTCAACGTTGTTCGTTATTTACTTCTAAAGTAACGTTTGAAAACAAAACTACTAGAAGGGAGAATTTAAGCCGATAACAATGTTAGTCAGTAAGTCGGCTAGAGGTGATGCTTAGTGTCTATTTGTTTAACAGGCACTTTATCTACGCTAGACTTTGTAGAAATAGGTACTTGAACTAGGATAAACTTTCATTCATTTGCACAAAAATCCTTGACTAAAATGTTCATTTATTTTAAACCTGTGTTGAAGTCATTTGTTTTTACACAGGTTTGTGGTATTGGTGGTTTTTTTTGTAGAAATAAAACTCCACACAAAGATTATCAATATATATAATCTATAATCAGCCTTTTAATGTTCCCACTGCGGGACTCAGGCCTCCTCTCTAGGAGAGGGAATGGTGCGGGTTGGTGAATGTCACATGTCTTCGAATTTTTTATTCTAGGATATCTCGGTTTCCTCACGATGTTTTCCTTCACCGTTTTGAGAGCAGTGGTGATGAAATGAATTACACAAAGTCATTACTTTGTGTAATTCATTTCATCACCACTGCTCCTGCCGGGGATTGAACTCGCGACTTACAATTCGTAAGTTGGGGCCGTTACCACTTGGTCACCACTGCTCACGTCTGAAAACCATCTAAACCTGTGTGTGGTGGAAACCTTTTTAACCGAAACAGCAGAATAAATCATTAAACACTGCCAACCAACCAGGTTGACAACCAGTAGGTTGTAGTGGTATCGCGACTGTGAGGGTTTATGGAAATGATGTACACGACTATACTAGGTGGCAGGACTGAGGCGTCAAGTCCAGGCACCTGTCAAAACGCTTACGTTTTCTTCAATTGAATAATTGTTTCTAGTGGCGTGTATTTTCCTTAAAGCTCGTCAATGTCATTACGAAAAACAAAACAATATTTATTTTTGTATTTATTCTCAAAGCCTGTCCATGTCGTAAGATCTGGCAGTGACAGTTCACTCGTTCGTAATGTCAGAATCATCGGAGTCGATATCCGGCACGGCCGCTAGGTGTCGCTACGGTCGCTGGCACGTCTTCATTTCCTCTGATTCCGGCGCGACCTCCAACGGAAGTGGACGCCTAACCGCACAACCTAGTTTTTACAAGTACGTGACATATTTTCGTGAGATATTTTTCTTTACTTCGTGACAAAGAGCTGGTCGGTAAAATCTGTATTATTAAGGTTTTATAGTAGCCAGATAACTTTTACCTGAGGAATAAAAATGGCGTATTTATTCTGGCGATTTTTTGCATTTTCTGAGAAGATTTACTATAGTAACATTTTTTTTTATCACCATCGGAAAGTACAGATTTCAAAGAACAGAAAGCATACCAACTTTTTGAAAAAAGCTGATATTTTGACGGGTGAATTTTCGATTGAAAATTAGGGTGCTTTTTCGATATTAACTAATTCAAAATAAGGTGAAAAAATAAACATTTCTAATCAAATAAATTACAGCGTATTTGGGACATAAAAAGGTAAGTTTTCACCAAATTTCGTGACAAAAAAAAAATATTTTGTAAATGATAAAAATAAAAAACCAAAAACATGGTTTTTTGAATTTTTCACATACATTTTGAGGTTATGTGAAAAGTGTAATTACAAAAGTTTTAGATCTTTTTATTACCTACACTTTGCCATTTGACTTTTTTCCATAGGACTTTTAGTTTTGCCGGAAATCGAGATAAACCGTTTGTTACCCTTAAAAACTCACCTCCATCCCCTTCCCGACCTCAGATCGCCCGTAAATTATTTTTCCTTTCATTTTTATAATATTCCCCTCCTTTTCTAATGGGTTTCATACTACTATTATTTTTTTGGTTTTAAAAATTATCGACCCTGGTCTATAGGTGATTGTTTTACTAGTTTTCTCGTTAGAATTTAATAAATTTTAATTTCTATAGTCGTCATCATTTTCTGGGGACTGGAATGGACTGCTTGTTGTCAATAATGGAACTCGACAGTCTTTAAAGAAAAGACCATTTATCTAATGACGCCAATGACGGATTAGTAATTGAGAGTGATACTTAAATAGGATGTTCTAATTTGCTATGGTGTTTTCTTCCTCACGACCGAACTTGCTACATAATTATGAAAAATCGCCACTATCTACTAAACTTGCTATCCAGCATACAACTAAAACATAACTTCTCTTGAATAAAAATGATTTCGATTACTCGAAACCAATTCAATTTGGGTCCCAAGTTATCGAGGTCAAAATCTTTGCATATTAGCACTGCTACATCACAATAGAAGGAATCTCAAAAAAGGAAGAATGCTCAATTACCAGGCCTTATAGAAAGTTTTTCATATAGCCTTTTTTTTTTTTTTTTTCTGGATGGGAAATCATCAAATGACCCCTCCCGCCCTGGGTGGAGCGGTAGGGAGTGTCAGACTTTTACTGACTAAAACCCACCCGTGATCCTTCTTGTGCCCTATGCGTTCCAGGGCCGCGGTAACTCTTTCGAACAAATTCCGCAACCCCAGCAGGCACCGACCCTATGGGGTCCCGTCGTTGGTGCTGACGGCTCCTTCGGCGCGCGTGGAACACAACGCGTCGTCGACTCAACCTGGTATCGGACGGCGAGCCACCCACGCTCACCGTCCCCAGGCATCAGCCACTGCGCAATAGCACAGCGGCCGACTTGTCTCTGGAGGGGGCCGAAATGGGACCATTACTGGCACTCCATCTCAGCACCCTCCCGAGTGTTGGGAGTCGCAGCACCCGCAGCAGAAGCGGCAGTGGCGGCGACAGAAGCCGCAGTGGCGGCAGAGGCGGCGGCGGCGGCGGACCTCTTGCCCCTGGTCGGGGCGGATGGCGCGCAGGCCCTTCCCCCAGCCCAGTGCTCGGCCGGCTTGCCAGCAGCCGCACATGCACTGCAGTGCGGCGTGGCCTCGCACGAGCCGCCCCGATGACCGGGCTGACCACAGCGGAAACAAAGTCCGCTGCGGTCGACCTCCGAGGGGCACATAGCTCCCGTGTGGTTGCCCACATGGCAGCGGTAGCACCTCAGAGGTCTGGGTTCCAGCAGTTTTACCCGCGCAGACACCCATCCCACCAAGAGCCTTCGGCCCTCCGACACAGTTCTGGCCGCCGTCACGGGGCAGCTCACCACAAGGGTTTGCATGCCCGTGCTGTCAGGCCGGAGGGTGCCCGCCTTGACGAGCTCGGCAGAGCACCCCCCAGTCCTGGCGACGGCGGCCACAACTTCCTCCTCCGTCACGGAGTCATCCAGGCCCACTATGCGCATGTCGATGCGCTTAGTCGGCCTGGACACCCGGACCTCGTCCGCGGGTAAGACCGCCCTCAGCCTTTCAGCCAGGGCGTCCGCGAACGGGCCACTCTCCGCTCCGGCGAGCTCGAGCTTCCGGGCACCGGTCAAGGTCCTCCTGACCCCGATGCCCCCGCTGATGCCCAGCTCTTGGAGGCTCACCGCCTCCTTCGCCCGCTTCAGTACGGCGAGATACGTCACGCCCCTCTGTTCCGCTTCCGGCTGCAGTGTGAGCACCACAGCCGCGGATTTCGGGGCGCGAAGCCTCGCCGCAATGGCATTGGCCTTCCGCCGCTGCTTTTTGGCCTTGTTTTTGGCCGCCTTCTTCGCCTGCCGCTTTTGTCCAGCAACCTGCCACTCGGCCCCGGCCGCAGGAGGGTCCGAGGGTGGGGGTGGGGGCGGCTGCGGCGCCACTGGCGCAGCAGCCTTAGCCGCTCCCCCTCCAGCCTTCCTCCTACCCCTCTTCGCCGGGGCCGACTTGGTCGTCGTCGCCGACGTCGCAGGCGCCGGCTTCACAAGCGCTGGCGCGGCTCCCGCCTTGGCCTTTGCCTGGCCGGACGTTCCCGGGCTGGCAGCCACGGCGGCCGCGTACGAAGCCGCCTTCTGCTGCTGGTCCGGGGCCTTCTGAGTCGCCACTGTTGGGGGACGCCGGACCATGTTCTCCAGCACGGAGAACTGCCTCCGGAAGGGAGCCAGCTCCTGCCGCACCAGGTCCCGCAGCTGGCTCAGCACCCGGCCCCCCTCCGGCGCTGCCGGACTCAGCCCCCCTCGCGGCTCCTCGGAGGCCGCTCTGGCCATCCCCGCCAGGTCCCTCCGGAGCGACTCATTCTCCCGAACGAGCCGCTCCGTAAGAACCGCGAGGCGGGCGACCTCCGCCCGCAACTCAGACGCCTCCTTTGCCTCTTTGGCTTCGCCGTTGGCCGCCGCTGCCGCCAGGATGGAGGCTTTGGCCGCGCTGATGGCCTCCCGCTTCGAGGACTGTTTCCTCTTGAAGGCCACAGCGCGGATCGCGGCCTCCACAACCTCCTCAAATCGAGCCCTCTGCTCCTCAGCGGTGGGAGTCACCTCTCCCGGGGGCTCCGAGTCGTCGGAATCGAGAGGAGGCGGAAGAGTAGAGGGAGCCCCACGACCGCTCCCTCCAGGGCGACGCCCCTCCTCCACCAACCTCCCGGCCCGACGCTCCACCTCCCGGGTAGAGGGAGCCAGCCCCCTTCCCGCCTCACAGCCCCTGCCCCGCCTAGCGGTGGGGATCTTGCGGGCGGAGGCAAACTCGCCCTCGGAGGTCGACTCCCCGTCTTCCTCACGTCTGGGCCGCTTGCGGAAGAACTTTATGTTCTCCACAGCAGCCCCCTCTCCTCCGTCTCCAGAGCCCGCCGAGCTGACCGTTATCAGGTCAGGCGCGGAGCCGGAATCCGACTCCGCACCTCCCCGGCGCTCAGGCGAACCCTCCGCTACAAAATCGTACGCCATCAGCTTCTTAAATGAAGCGGATCCGGATGACGTCGATTCGGAGCCTCCTCGGCTCTTGTTGCCACTGGCAATCGGTACACAATTGGTGCCCCCCCCAGAGTACGATGGGGCAGACGCTCTTGCAAGCGTGGCGGATTCCCCAGCGGCTGAGCCGCTGGAACCGCCCTGGGGTAATACTCTTACCTCTTGTGTATTCATCTTTTCCTTTTAGAGGGTGCGGTCCCTTACTCCTCCGCCCTTTCTCCATCACAGGGCCTCTCCTCCCACCCGCTCACTGCCTTCACAGCCACGTCTGATGAGCAGACGCGTACCAGAAGGCAGCGAGCGGGATTCCTCGCGTGTGTGTCTCTCTTGGTCTGATCCCTCACTTGCGACCTTCCGGCATGAGTGGCTCTACCGGGAAAGCTCGCAAGATCATTGGGACGCTCAAGCCCCACCACGACGACAACGTGGAGACACATTCGGTGGGGTTTCATATAGCCTACAAACTGAATCAATGCTTGAGTAGAAACCTATTATTTAAAGCATTCACAGAGGGATTACACTAATTACTCTAATGTTCCCATTGTATACTGAATGAACAGTCCATTATATCGTCCACGGACGGCTTATATACTCCGCCATATTGCCATCAATTGTACCAGGAGTCCAGAAACAGTGAGAGGTGAAGCCGCAATAATAGCGGAAACTTTGTCGAACTGCTATTGAGACAATCTGATTTGTACTCGTAGTTCGGATATTGGAAGAAGATGAAATTACTGTACTTTCTAAATATCTTGTTTTTTCTTGATGTTTTATTTTGTAGGATTCGATTGTTTTATTTTATGAGAAGGTGGATAAAAGTATTTGTATATATGTATATATTGGACCTCTACATGTAAATGTAATAAATAAATAAATTGTTGCTTATTGGACCAAATATTTTGTACAATCAACCATTTACGAACAACTATTATAAAATACATACATATCAGAGAGTAAGAACCGTTTCAGTAGAATGTACCTACTGAATTAGCTGCCACCAAAGGAAAGATGTAACTCTGCTTTTGTACTACTTTTTATTATTTATTAGCTTTTTCCGCGGCTTGTTTCACGTAGCCCACAGAAGTCGTAATTTTCTGGTATAATAATTAGCAAACAGCGATGTTTCAAGTTCCATAACAATGAAAGCACTTTTGTATTAAGTGCTCACTTCCAGAGATTACCAATCTATTTAAATATTTAAACAAGTAAACAAACTTTACCTCTTTATACGAAAACATAATTATTATAGGAAAATAAACGAAGTATTTGAATTCAATACTTCATTTATATACCCAGTACGTACCTATTAGTTACGATTCGTATTATTGTAACCTCAAATACCTTCCACAAAGCAATATATTCTAGCACTCTTGTTTCCAATTAGTGGCGAGGTCGTTTGAGGTCGTGAATATCTATGGCACAATGTGGAGCCTCTCTGTGTTCGACTCTGCGCGACACAGTGCTACATAGTGCGACACAGTGATAAAATCCGATGATGAATACGAGAAGACCCGATATCACGTTGTGAGTAAGAGATTTTCGCCAGAGATGAACGAGGTAGCTAGGCGGTGCTCGAGGGAAAGTCCACCAATGAGATCACTTGTTTCTCTTCGGTTGGTTTAGCACAGCCCTGCAGCCCTATTATGACGTCTTAAATCCATCATGATTTCTGTGTCAGAGAGAGACGGAGTTACACAAGACGAATAGCACTATCTCTTTCCCTCACACGAATCATGATAGCATTGGCACTTCGTAATACGGCCACTGGTGGGAAGGGATTAACAGAGCTAGGTTTACATAAAAAGAGAGAGATGGTGCGCAGGATGCGAGCGAGCAATGTCTGCAACATACCACAGCTTCTCAGCGAATCCTCGCACCGCTCAAGTTCCTCGCATTGTTTTTATGGAAACAATCACAGAATCTTCACAGCAGGATTTGTCAAAATAATGTAAACAGACGAAGACACTAGCCTCTGTGAGACAGTAGTTTAGGGACCAAAAGCTCTATAAAAGTTCCATCTGGCAGCGATATATACCATATATCTATACTAATATTATAAAGAGGAAAGATTTGTATTTTTATATTTTTGTATGTAACGAATAAACTCAAAAACTACTGGACCGATTTCAACATTTTTTTCACCATGAGAAAGCTACATTCATCCTCAGTAACATAAGCTATATTTTATCCCCATATTCCCACGGGAACGGGAACTACGTGGGTAAAACCGCGGGGCGCTGCTAGTAGTATATATTATAGCAAAGGCTATTGTCGAAACGTCAAAATTGTATGGGATTAGCATTTCGACAATCGCCTCAGTGAATTCACATTACATATAGGAGTATAACCTTTGTGTCAGTAAAATTGTAATTCACTTATTTTTTCTACAGCAGCGCTAATCATCCTCGCACCGCCTAGCTACCTTTCACGTATTTCGTGGAAAAGCATCCTTACAGTGTGTGGCACAGCGGCTTGTCATACCGGGACAGACATTTTGATAAACATTCGTTTACGAATTACGAATGGTGCTCTTTGTTCGTTGATTTGAAAGAGATGTATGTAGCTGAATACTGAATTATGTCGAAAGCTTGGGGATCAATTTTGTAGCATAAAGAACCATATGAATGAGATTTTTGATTTTGGTAAAAAATGCAAAGTTGCCATACTAGGCTATATAAATGACGTTAAAACAATTAATCAATGTAATCAACATTAAAGATAATCTTTTGCTTTCTTTATGCATTATATAAGTTTTATTTGAACGCATTATCTTACTGCTCTGCTAAGGGTCAAAAGCAGTAAGATAATGCGTCCATGTCTGGGTCAGTCCACGTTCCACGCTTTCCTCTTCAGTTTTTCTTTATATATATATTCACTCCTTTATCTTTCATATTGATCCTTACACAATCCATCCACCTTTCCTTGCCTTTCTGGGCTCCCGCTCCATACAATCACATTTAAATAATCGAATGTTTCATCCCATCTTATCACTTGCCCATACCACGACAAACGATGCTTTTCAAGAATAACTTCAAACAAAATAAAATTAAAAGCTTCGGTGCTAAGGTACTTTAAAGGTTTCTATTCCTTCCGTTTTCTGTAAAGTGCTGATACATGGATAGTATAGTTGACAGACTTGGAGTCCACTCCTGGCACATCCGATCCATTTTCCTGTTTGCCTTCAGTTTATAGTGTAAACATGTCTGTAATGCTCCCACAATGTGCCACATACATTTCCCCAATGTACGGGGAACATTCAGCAATGTACAATGTACAAATAAAATGTAATGCAATGTATTGTGTACGTGTTTCTGCGGTATTGTCGGGTGCCGTGTGTTACTGATGGATATTGGTTTTGAATCTGAATACCTTTTTATTGTGAATGGAATTTTATGAACTATGTTTCGTCATCATCATCATCTGTCTAGCCTTTTTCCCAACTATTTTGGGGTCGGCTCCCAGTTAAGCCGGATCCAGCTGAATACCAGTATTTTACGTAGTTCGGCTGCCTACTCTCTCTAGACCTCTACTACCCATTAATTGGGTCAACACCGTCTCTTGGCAAGACAGGAGTCGGGTTTTCTGTCTTCTGACAATCCGTAACGACTTGATAAGCTATGTTTATAGAAGAATACTCTGGCTTACATGAAGAATGGACTGTGACTACTTTGAAGTGAAAATGACTGCAAATTGTCTGTGTTCACGGGCAATGTTTTTTTTTGCAACCATTTAACTTGGGTAATTTATAACTTGAACAGTTTAATCTTAAGGACCTTCCAATGACTCTCTTTATGTTTCAATTTCACTGTTACATGGTTGCGCTGCAAGCACAACTTGGCGAAATGGCGTTTCATAGACCAGTCGGATACTCAATGTGAGTGCGGCGCTCTTGTTCAGAACATGAGCCACATTGGAGTGCCCCAACTGCCCATGCACCTGTACTTTGGGGGATTTAATTAATGCCACAGACGCTGCAATTTAAGTATAGCCATCTACTGGGTCGAAAAATCTAAGGAGTGAACCATTCAAAAAGAATAAAAAATTCACTATTTCAATAACTTACGATAATAAATGTGGAACTGTTTCCGACCACTTGATGCCCAAGTCAAGAATACTCGCCATTTTCCTTATATCTAAAAGTTCCTCAATACAAAACCAGAATAAAGAAAATAATATAAAACTCTCCAATGTTTATTTAGGTCAGAGATCCCGCGCGAATAACTACTCATGTTTAGGTATCGAAGGTTCCCGCCAATTTTTCAGACACCATTTTGTGAAAATATTATATTTATAGTTATAATCTTTGGGGAAATTCGCGCTTTCATCTATCGTTTTTATCATCTTCAGATTCGCCTTGGGGTAGAAACTTGAAGGAGAAATTAATATTGGAACATCGTATACATTTTTTTATTCTGTTTTTGTTAAGGATTGTGCAATCTTTTTCGATAAGTCGTGCCTTGAAAAATATTTTTGGGAGACGAACCCCGCTTGTGGCGTAACCGTGTTACGCCTTTCTTTTCGTGACATGTGATCCACTTTTGGTTGAAGAAAAGTCATGTTGATTTTCCGGATTGTATTATGTCCTGGAAGATGACGCTTTCGTTTCCTTATATGATCTAACAGTATGCAACGCTTTCGTTTCCTTATAATTATGATCTAACAGTATACAACAGTAAACAAAATTAAATATTATTTACATACTTTCAAACCGTCAAAAACTCAAATGTAGCCACGTATTCAGAAAAAAACAATTAATCTTTAAAATATTTAAAGTATTTTCAATAAATTTTATCCTACAAATACATCTTTCAAACTTGCACAAACTAATAAGGGGAATGAAACAGCGGAACATTCCAGAATATCTCGTTGTAATACCCGTCTGCATCATCGAAAACGTGTTAATATTGATTTAACGAAGTTAAGCCCATCTGCGGGTACTGCCTATGTATCTGAACTGCGTAACACGGAATAGATAGTACATGGAGTAGTTGGTTTAGTCTATTTAGACTCCAAATCCTTAACTATAGAACATATGAAACTGTACATACATATGTCTTGTTAGTGTGCTGAATATATTTAATTCACAGACCGCTTAAGTTTACTATTGTAAGTTTAGATACTGTTTAATAGCTATATTCTACAAACAAATACTATATTAAAATGTGGATAGGAAGACGTGCCTCATCCTTTTGTTTTTTTATTCGCTTTTTCACAAAATCAACAGGTTGAGAAAGGCACATTGTTGGTCGTAAACCGCACGCAAAATAAGTATTTACACATTTAATATATCTGAGATGGAACTCATTCAATGTCAATTTATGAAGGTAGACAAAAAAAGATGTTTTAGTAAGATTGTCGGGTTATAGCAATGTTTCGAAAAAATCCATGCCAGCAGCTGGCGCCATTTTAGTGTACCTATTAGTTCTGAGAAATTAATATCTTGTTCACGTTATAACATGTTTACATTAGATAAGGTTGACGGTAATTAACATTAACGGTTTTGACAGATGCTTAGATTGCCTTACCTCAGTACTGTCACCTGGTGCACGTTATTTCAGAAAACCCACATTATTCCTAGTTTCAAATTTGACGAACTGACGAAATGTGAGATTAGTATCGGAAAACAGTCCTGATGTCCTTTAGTAACAACTATCAAATACCTATATAATATGAAATTTTAAAAGATTCCTCCATTTGTTCATACTCTGTGGAGTTTTCAAACTACATACGTAAGCCTGTTTGTAATGCTCGGATCTGTTTACCGGACTGTTTATGTAGCGGCACGCGTGTTTGCTTGTATGTACGTACTGGGAAATAGTATGCTGGTTTATATGTTTTACTATATAATAATTATGTTGTATTCTTATAAGCTGTAGTTTAAATTGTGCTTATGAGCTGAAATTGAATCTGATATGACGATCTTATGGTAGGTAATGCTAACTGCAATAAATTACATTAAGTAGGTAATATTTTAGGGGAGAAACTGGTTAAGACAATTTATGTTTATTTTTATCTAGCTGTGCCCGCGACTTCGTTCGCGTGGATATCAGAAAATGTGTCACATAGATAAGCTGTACGTACAGTTAATACTGTGCATTATCTGTTTCCTCTAAGAATTAAGAAAATAAAAAGATGGTTACACAGGGCACTGACTGAATAACCTTTGTGTTGTTGTAGGTTGTAAATGTTCTAGGTTAAGCAACGCTTGCCACGATCGGTATGTGGCCTCCTCCTTGCCTCGGAAAAGGACGTGGAGCTGGTAATCCCGGCTAATATTTGAAGATCTTTGAACTATTAGGTACTGTTTTATTTCAATAGATGGCGTTGCGTGTATGTGCTTCACATAATAGAAAGTAATTTCTCACTTTAAAGTTTGAAGCGATGACGATAAAAGAAAAACTAAGTTATACGCAAAATTACGCAAAATTGTAATATAAAAAACCTTTCTACATTACTTTTGTATTTTCTACGAGATGCCTGCACATCTAAACAGAAAAAAATACAAAAATTGAAAAACCTCTGGAAATGGGTTCTGTAAGTTATCCTTTAACTCCCTGGCTATTTATTTTTTTTCCAAAATTTATTCTTCGTCCGTTTTATTTTATGTATATATATAAGTGTATTTTAGTATTGCTTGAAATATTTTGATAACTGATATTTATTTAAATTTCATGGGCAGTAGTGGTATCTAATATGCAAACTGAATGCAACCAGGCATTATGCATCCATCAACCTTTAGCTTAAAATACGATACTTTGCTGGGTAATTAAAGTATGACGCCGTTAAAACAACAACACATCAACTCTTTGACCTAATGGTTAAACTGTACAAGTTTTTATTTAAGTTTTGAACAAATACATTTTGTTGTTGTTGCTGCTATACTTTAAGTTAGAGATTACGTTTAGAATGTAGCTGCAACATTTTATCGTCTCTTTAAACCAAAAGATAACTGCATAACACATTTTATTACACATCCTAAAACTTGCTACGTAAAACGCAACAATAAGATTTTATTTTATTTACGTCGTAACATAACATGACGTGTTTGAGGCAAAGGAACGCACGCATTCTGCCTCTATGCTCCGGATCAAGGGATATTGGATTTACGTGTAGACTCTTTTGTGTATTACTTCCATAGACAATATATAGAGTAATGTACATCGTGTCGACCTCCTTTTATTGGTGTTTCTGCTTTTATTGAGACACATTGATTTATTCGTACATATTTTTCTGCCTTATGTGATCAGTATGATTGGTTTTTATGTATGGAATGGAAACATGCAAAGTGATGAAGTTGAAATGTTTCGTACTTCATTTATTTTATCAGTTTCCTTAAAAGTATTTTTACTTAATTTATGCCAGTTCCTTTTCCATTTGTCTTTATAGTACGGTGTGAAATCCTGGTAAATAATTCGCTACGATAGAATTTTTCGCTTTATAGATAGTTTGTTTTTAGTTTGGTTCGAAACGATTGAAAATGGGGAAGTGAATTAATATTTTAAATAATATTTTAATGATTTAAAAGTACATATTCATCTTCAAAGAAATTAATAGTTGATTACTATTGTTTTTTTATGCTCAGATTAATTGCTGAATTATTTAACATGAAATTACTCAATTTGATTATAACTAAATCAAAGTGATAATAGTATAAAATGAAGTCATAAATAATAAAGTGAGTGTAATTATAAGTGGTAATAAAGTATTGTAAGACAAAAACAGAAATAAATTTACTGTGAAGTAAAAGTAAACAAAAAAGGGTTCGTGTAACAAATGGAATACATTAGTATAACCTTATTAGCAATCATTTATACTTTACAGTGGTACATATACATTTGTATTGCTTTACTAGCTAGGTACATGAAGTAAAAATATATTATTTTTTTCTCGCTGTAGTTATGTCTTCACTATTAAGTTATAAATCGTGTAACAGAATAAACGCAATACCTCTTAATCATTGCAATCATAATTTATGAAACAACTTATACTATGGGTATAACCCTGAAATTGCGTAAAAAATCAGCTGTTCAGTACATCAAAAAATAAAAAAAACTCATCAGCTTTATTATATTAGTATAGATATAAATAAGCCAAGGTCAAAAAGAAATAAGTCAGTCAGTTACCAGTATGGCCTATCCCATGATTCCTTGATTCACGACCCAGTGATTGCAAGACTGAAAAACATTCTAATTTCTAATACTTAATAAAAATGTTGTGTCTGTGACTTTTGTGTTCAAGGACGCCAAATTGCATATACTCGTATCTCACAAAATTTCCTAAATATACATTTATACAGAGTGCAGATAAATACTTTTCAGTTCAATAATCTGATAAGAATTGGACTGAAAAGGATTTATTTGTTCTCGAAACTAAACGATATGTGCTGACGTCATAAAGTGAGAGTATCAAACATTGCGCCTTTTACTACTGCTTTTATAGTATCCAGATACTCAGTAATAAAAATAACATGGATATCGTAGAGTAAATACCATATAAAGAAGGTCAGTATCAGTCAGCTTACATGATGACTTTTAATTCATGGACGACATGAAATTAATCATGAATATATACAATTTTTACCAAGGTCTACTATGTGAAAAAAAAAACAGATGTTCACTTTGTCTATGACTGCCTTCTTATATACTTAACCAACTAGAGACTTCGCAAGGATGAAAATTATATTAACCGACCTTCTTTGTTTGTCTCTCTCTCTATCTTGTGAAACCGTATCAAATTCCGGTGCATGGTTTAGAAGGAGGATATTTACTTCTAAAAAGAGAAATAGGCCTAATCAGAAAAGTCACTCAAAGGGCAATGAAGACGGCAATGTTCGAAGTTTCCTCGCGTGATTGAATCAAAAATGTTGATATCCGCAAGAGAATCAAGGTTACTGACATAGCCCGAAGGATCTTCGAACTGAAGTGGCGCTGGGCACATTGATCGCAGAGAACACATGGTCCATGGGACTGAAAAGTTCTGGAGTGGCGAACGCGTTCCGGAAGACGCAGCGTTGGAAGGCCTCGGGGGGTTCGTGGGTAGCCGATGGATGCGAGGCTGACAGGAGCGGTTATTATGGCGATATTTGGGGGAGGTCTATGTCCAGCAGTGGACGTTTTTCGGCTGATATGATGATGATGAAGCGGAGAATTAGATAGAGGCGGAGAGTGACTTGGTTGTGTCTCTAAATAATATTTTAGAGATAAGAGATGAACTAAAAATGTTATCAACTTTACACTTAATTTTGAAGCAAATAAATGTTTTAATAATGTAAATGTTACGCAAATTTTCTTTTCAAGTTTCACCAGTAATCCTACACTTTACCATCACTTTAAGAGATTTCTTGTTGATGAACAAGAAGTCCTTTAAACTTTAATAAATTCACAGCAGCAAAATTAATCTAAATCCAGCCAAGAATGTTTACATAGCATTACTCGAGAAAACTGCCAAGCCGGGAGTTTTTCACAGGGAATATTAAACAGTTAGTTAATTAAAAATAGTTTTATCGCGACCGGACGCCGCGAGCCGGTCCGGCACGCGTCCGGCTCGACATGGGAAAGAGAAGCTTATGAATTTTATGAAAAAAGTGTAGCGGTACGAATTATGTTAGTGTGAGCGCGAGACGTGAGATACGAGTATGTGTGAGAAGATAATAATATAGTGAATGTGTTATTATATACTCAGTTCTAGCGTCGTAACGTTTTTATTTAAGACTGCTGAAGTGTTTGGACTTTAAAGAAATTCTGTTTCTTACTCTGTCTACTGTCTTATTGAACGAGTGACTGCTTCCAAAATATGTGATATCACGGATCTTCGATTTATAAGCAGTTAACGGAATAGCTTTAATAGGAAAGGCTGTTCCGTTAATGATTCAAGGATAGGAAAGAAAGTGAAGTAATATGGGTAGAAGGTATAAATTCGCACCTAAGCGAAAGACAGAGTGTGGAGATGCGCTAAGATCGTATGAGTTGTCTGTTACAGTTTCCTATATCTCGTAATCACCATGCTCAGCAGAAGTATTGGTAATCGAAATATAATATTATATTAAGACCTATAAAAACCGTACCCACCCCAAAATTCCCATAAACACCCCATTAATCATACCTACACGCGTAAACCGATATAAAAAGTTATTTACATTAAGATTAAACACCTTATCTCCTTACCCATTCTTTCTTTTATTTTTCAAAATGGCGGTCTTCTGTCTGCTTTACTGTGTTATCAGGCTATATAATAACCAGCCAAGTAATGGCTACGTACTCGGAGAATTATGTGCTACGCCGTGCTACGCGCTACGAGCGCTCGTAGAGGGTGCTACGCCGTAGTAGTAATTAAGCCCGGTTTTATTGAGGAAGTAATCTTCGGATGGCATTTTCTTGTGTTCCTTTTCTCATTTGCCGTTAGTTGTGGACGTGTTCTCTTATCTTTTTAATGGTGCAGTTTGCAGTCGGTTTAAGAAGAATTAACGTGGTAAATGCCAATTACGTTTAAGCTAGATTAATGTTTGTTCAGTGCGGACACTTAGTAATTCCTAAATTAATTCTAAATACCTATAATGTTTAGTGCCAATTATTTTAATTCGTCTTTGGTGTTTTTGCAATATACTTAATGTTCCTTAAAATGCCTTGAAGCAAAAAACTGTCGTTTTTGTAGAAACATTTGTTTTACGGTTATACTTATTTTCAATGTAGGTGTATTCAATTATTATGATCTCTATTGTACGATTTCTAAAATAAAAATCTTGAATTTTTGCTCAAATATCACTCAGCGGACCACCTATCCAACTGTTTTTTGGCCATTTAATCAGCTGTAATCCACTTACCAGCAACAGGTTCCAGTAGACCTTCAGGGTCGGAAGCCTCGTCAGCGGCGGCGGAGGCCAGCAGCGCGGCCACCATCAGCCACAGCCCGCGATACATTGTAACTGTAACAAGGACAGCTACCATCAGATACGTATACAAAGTAACACTTCTGGGAGTAGGTAGAACCAATAAAACACCGGTACATGGTGGACACATCCCACATATGAATAAAAAGCTTTGGGCCCTTTTACCAATGAGATTTTAACAAATTAGTCTATCTGCCTAGCCTTTTCCCAACTATATTTGGGTCGGCTGCCAGTCATACCTGATTCAGCTGAATACCAGTATTAAAAACATGGAGCGGCTGCCTACCAGACCTCCACAACCCATAAACTGGGGAACACGGCACTTCTTGGCAAGACTGGTGTCAGATTTTCTGGCTTCTGACAATTCGTAACGACTGCCAAAGATCTACAAATGACAGCCGGGACCAACGGCTTAACGTACTTTCCGAGGCACGGAGGAAACTCGGTATGTTAAGATGGTCACCCATCCACAGACCAACCTTGGCAAGCGTTGCTTAACCTTGAAGATCGACCTGTGCGACTGTTATTCTTTAGCCACGAGCTCCTCAAATCAGTATTATATATAATAATATTGCCTGTTATTGTCAGCCAAGAAGTGAAATTCACTCCCGGAGTCTGTGTTTCCTGGTAGTTTTAAGTTGAGGGTGTTTAAGTCAAGAGTTTATAGGTTACTTCTAGGTAAATATGCTCCATCGTCGACCAGACCATCGCTTGCCATCAGGTGAGATTGTAGTAAAAGTGAGCCTATCAATAATGCATATTTTGAATTTAATATAATATATTTTTAATGAATCTAGGAGTGCTAATCGGTGGGGCCCCATAGGGTCAGTGCCTGCTAGGGTTGCGGAATTCGTTCGAAAGAGTCACCGCGGCCCTGGAACGCAAAGGGCACAAGAAGGATCACGGGTGGGTTTTAGTCAGTAAGAGTCTGACAGGCCCTTCTGCTCCGCCCAGAACGGGAGAAGTCATTTGATGATTTCCCATCCAGAAAGAAAAAGGAAAAGAATGGAGTGCTATTGGGTTCGCAGAAAAGGGAGGATCCAGTTACATTAACACAAAAAGTTCATTAGTCTTTGGATCGGTGCCAAAACCCTGGAAGTTAATTACTAATATACTGGCTCCACTTTAAGATTTCTACAATAAACTAGTGATCCCGGGGGACTTTGTTTGCCCGAACGTTGGCTTTTCGAAAAAAGAACTAGAACCTGATCGCAATCCAAGCACCCATACATATACACACAGAACAACTGATTAAAACCAGTCCAGACCTTTAGGAGGAGTTCAGTAACAAACGGATGCATAGAAAAATTGACTATAAAGTTACTGAAAAATAGCATCTCTATCAATAAAGTGAGCTTAACGAACAGTGTGGATAACAAGAAAATATTTTAAACAAAACTTTTTTAACGTTCGTTTGATCTAATTATTATCATTTTGTATAACTGACATTTTATATAACCGCTGAACAAAGAGTAACCGTGTCAGCTCGGGAAGTTTGGGCATCCCGACACGGCTGGGTTAGGTTCGAATGGGCGGGAGCTAGAGTGAGCGGCCGAAGCGAGCGAACTTAGCTCCCGCGATCCCATTCATGTTAGGTTCCATTAAACCCTACAGGCAAACCACGCAGCGGGGCTCCATGAACTTCCGTTGGTCACGACCGTAATATAAGCCGAATGTACATCCGATTTTCAATAATTAGTTATCATTAGATCTGTGGCGTTTCCAAATGCCACATATTATTCGAGACGGCAACTTAGCCATAAGTACGCAGGACGTATTTACTAATTCCATGTCATTGTCATTTGGACAGTTTGAAATAAATCTTATACAGTATAAACATTACACATTTTAATCATTACTTTACGCGTCAATTGATGCTTATATGAAATGAAATTATATATCTGGCATGTACCTATATCATAAGTGATTATAGTAAAAGATTATGTCAAATGAAATTATATCGTTCGTCGTTATATTAAAAATAAGACTACTATTCGCATACCACCCTTTATTTTTTTATACTCACTCACAATTCCTTCAGCTTTCCTCAAAAGATACTCAATCTGTCATAAGAGCTATTTTTCCGCAAAGAACTTGTTTTAAATACCGCTTCGTCATTGACTCTTCTCAGGTCAAGTATGGGTGACGCGATGTAATGTCAGTTAGAGTGATGGTTTTTCTACGTGACGGGGGGAAAGTGTTCAATGAAGTTTTTTCAGGCCGAACTTGAAAAGTACCTTGATTCTTAAAATAGTATTGTTATTGTTATTAAGGACTACGGAGACATAATGTGATCAATCGTTTGATCGAACCCCGCAATCAGTGGCGTAACTATACCACGGGGGCCCGTGACAGAGTCTTTTGATAAGGACTTCCCGGTTTTATTTTCAAGAGCTTATGTTTATTCGTGCCTAAGTAAGATTATTATCTTAACAGATTGTAAACTCTCTATAAATTATTGTCAATTGAACATTTGGATCACTTTTTTACGCATCAAAATTTGAAGTCTATGATCTCCGAAGTCAGCCTTCTCGGGTTGGGGGCCCGTGGCATTTTGCAAGCTTTGCCACCCTATAGTTACGCCACTGCCCGCAATAGAACTTGCATGCGAGTAATATTTAGTGGCTCAAAAATAAAAAGAAGCTAGGAAATTGCAATAGCCAACAAAAAAAAATAATACAAAAACTACAACATCTACATAGAATAAGTTCATAATTTAGAATAAGGAAAATATTTGTACGTCACATACCCGTGACAGATGCACGGAACAAAATCAAGACGTACAAATATCTGAAATGGAACAGTTCCTCGATATGTATCAAGGAACTGTTCCATTCCTAATACGCGTTGACTTGGTGTGTATTATGAGCGGTCGGTATATTAAAATTTATCAAAGAAACGCGGCACATGTTTAATGTTTGGGTTGTGGATTATACGAGTGACTTTGCCCTCTCGCTGAACGGGGATTTGTAGAAAATTAAACTCCCGTCAGCGAGATTTAAAGCTACGTAGGTTCTTATTTCGCCATTTAAATATTATATAGCCATGTGTGTTCTGCCGCGCTAATTAGAAGTGCAGTAAGGAGGTTATTCGTAATTTCGAGTAAATGGCGCCAACAATTTTTTACTTTTATTTTGTTGTTTTAGATATAATTTTGAAGTTTTGCAAATATGTTTTGATTTACATGTATAGTTGAATATGCACTGTTTGTTATGAACTAACCCAATTCTCTATATGTTTAATACAACAAATTTAAAACAAAAAAAACTATTTATGCTTAGCAGGGTCTTCAAAACTAACTCCAGTATTACAAGCTGTAACAGCAGTAAGTTTGGAGTTACTGCGCTTTCTACTAGCAAACGCAGCTTACTGCGTTTATTTGATTTTATTCAATTATTATTATCACTTCGACTACAAACTATAAACGCAGTGCAATAGTGACTTATAGCTGTTAAATATAGTATTTAAATGCGAATTACTTGGTTATATTCATCTTAACCACTTCTTAATTAAATAAAACAACGTATATTTAATGAATTACTTTATTTTAAGTAGCAAATGAAACATAATATTGAAATTATCTTAATCACAGACAATTACTGCCTTTATAATTAGTAATACAATATTTTCATATAGTTTTGCTTAGCCTGACTACAAACCATAACTGCAGTTAAAGAGTGACTAGTAGCTTTGAAATTAGTGTACACACGTAAAAAACCACAATAACTAGGTTATAACAATTAAATATCAGGAAGAGATAATTAATACAACTTTTTAAATTAATTTTTATTAGAAACCAAATAAGTCTTATAACTAAAAATTATTATAATCACAGCCAAGTGTTTTGTCACAGTCAAGTGCCAACATTATGTTGAGATCAAAATCATAGATTAATATTAGTTCTGTTATAGTAACAAGGACTTATACTTATCACTAATTACACTGAAATAATGAAATATAGTAACAACCTCTCGAGTCTTTACAAAATCTAGGAATATTAATATAAAAAATAGGTCACACTTATTTAAGATCAGTTTCATCAACTTCAACCAAACTTCCTTCTTTGTTTCGAACTAAAATTTTAATTATCTTAATCACAGCTAAATAATAATTTGTCTATGGCAAATACGGAGATAGATAGAGAGAGTCAGTGTGAGAAAAAATATAATATTATTTACTTTGATTATATAATGTCTAGATAGAGCATCAAATGCGCGGAAACGTGTCAAAAAATATCAGCCAACTGTTGGCCTATAAGGTCTTACCCGCCGATTAGTGCCGATCGTGCCGCTTTGGTGTCACCACGTATTACGCGCGCTGAGTAATAAACAAAAATCAGCGATAAAATGACGGTATGTGTCATTAAACTGCGACGGAATTATAAATTAAGGGTAAAAAGTACCAAACACATCACCTATCATCGCTAAGTAACCAGAAAACTACGTATTTATTTATTGTTTTTATGATCACCAAATTACGCCATATTTTGTCAGTGTTGCCAGTTTCTTTTTTTATTCTCCCAACTTAACTTTTTTTTTTGTGGGTATATTTGTTGGTTTATGGTAACGTTTATATAATTTAGTTGATGTAGTTTATTACCTATTCGATTTATAAAAAGTTGGAGTTTTTTTAATTCATCTATACTTTTACTTTTTTATAATAATATAATTTTCGCGAATAACTTTTTTGTTTATGAGCCAATTTTAATGATTATTTTTGCATTGGGTTCAATAAACAGATTTAAAAAATGTCAAGAGTAATTTTAATATGATTAATTTATTAAGCCCTTTTTTATATGCTTTTGAAGCCAATGCCAAGTAAAAATTGTTATTAGCTCCGTAAATAATTTACTTGGTACACTCCAATTCGATCTTTATGACGGCTCTGAAGTGCGCTGCTCCCTGCGCAGTACCGCATCCCTCACCCCCGCTGACACTCGAATTTGTTACTGCGCAGCGACTCGCCTCATTTTCCGAGCCGCCATAAAGTTTGAATACTGTACCGTCTTTTTGTCCTCATTATGGTAATGATTAATATCTGGTACTGATTAATAGAATTAAATCATAGATTCAATCTATATAAACTGCCTTAAAAGTATATTAGTCTAATTTGATTAACTTAACTGATTTAATACAACATTCACACACACAACTCTAATTAAATTGTATAGGTATTTTATTTATTTAAAAAAGTATCTTCAGACACTACTAAAACTAAATAATACTACATACATACAACTAAAACTTATCTTATTTTTTTTTAATATATGATCTATGGGAGAATTCACGCACACAGAGACATAGACGCATAGTGTAAAACACCGTCCGCACGCACACATGTTTGAAATTGTTGCCTCGTTTTCTTTGGTTTGACAGTAGGGCGACGCTCCATCTAGACATTATATAATCAAAGATTATTTAATATTTTAAATCACCTTTATCTTTGCAATAACACACCGAAGCTGATAAAGCGTACCTAACGAAATTAAACCACCCAGCAATGGACAGAAACTTATTTTAAAAGCATTTAAATTTAATATTATTATCAAAACCTCTAATATACTCACGTAATTTTGGAACCGCACCGTGCTACATAGCACAGACACACGTTTATCAAGAGCGATGCTCGGCGACTGACGGCATGAGAGTGGCGGCCGCGGCGCGTGCGTTTCGCCGAATTCAGTCACCCCCGCCCAACTCACCTCTCAACCCCCGCTAACTTACTAAACAAAGTCTAACTTACGTTACTGCGGACTTTCTTCGTACTTCGATATGCATAAAATTGTCTTGTACTAAATAATAAAGCAGTGAGAAATATTTACTGCTAATATCTTAAATATTTAAAAAAAATCTATGAGGTACGAATACTAAATAGTAATGCAGTAACGAAGCATACTGCATTTCTAGTTGGTATGTTATAATAGGTTATTTACGTACAAATACTAAAGATAAACGCAGTCACGCATCTTACTGCATTTTAAATAAGTATTTTGTCTTCTTTCAATTGAAATGCAGTGCTTAGAAAAAGAGCAGTATGCAATATTACTGCATTTATAAGTAGCATCCTTAAATTATTAATTAAACATAATTTACAAATCATAACAGCAGCAAGTGTTTCTTACTGCGTTTCTTACTAGTAAAAAATAAATAAATAAGGCAAATACTGTAAGGCAAAGAGCAGCAATGTGTCTTACTGCAGTTGTGCTTAGTAATCTAGTTCTCAGCAAGAAACATACTGCGTTTTTGCTTATTAAAAATACCACTTCCCGAACAGCTATCAAAATAAGGATCAAATCACCATGTAGAGCTCACTAAGAGGATTCAGAATCAATAAGTAACTCAATTTTCCAAAAAAACTACTTTACTGCGTTTCTAATTAGCGCGGCAGTGTTGTGATATGATATTTGCATCAACCCATTTTTGCTTCATGTATGAAAGTATTTTTCATATTTTATTGGCGGTAATTTGTATTTAAAATCTAAACCACGAGAAATGCACAATTTCTGTGGGACAGTTTGGGAAAGCGGAGCCACGGGAAAAAGTTAGTAGTAAATGTTTCTACAAAAGAACGCTTTCCTCACCAAGTGTCTGCAATATTCTGGCTATGACAAAATTCCAGCGAATTCCGTCGTCAATCAGGCTACGGAATCCTCCAGCATTTTGAAAAACCAATATACTATATAATATTATTCTCTCTGTAATTTATAACGATATTATACACACATTAATTATTATTTATACAATACCGATACTTCAACAATATCTTTAAATTCCATTTAGAGATTTCCATTACTGTAAATAATACGTATTTCTGAGCCAAACCACCCGTAAAATTGCGTATTTGCCCTTATCAGAATATGAAATATTCCTCTAGAAAGTTTAACTTGTTTCGGTCGACCCAGTCACAGATGGTTTTACAATTATTTACACATTAACAGAGAAACTCCAAAATAACTTAATCAAACGTAAGTTTAAGTTAACCGAGGGAGTAAAGTTATGTGCAGTGACAACCGCGACCGCCATTTTGGTTTACATTAGGGTTGACCTCTCCGTAAATCTCGCGCAACCTAATTAAATAAGGAAAACTTTAATTGTTTTAATGGATCAAAACAATAGACTTTTGGGATGGCAATTGTGGGGTTTATGCGAAAAACGTGTAGCTAAATAAAATATGTAAATTCACTGTCTAAAATTGCCCAAACTATGAGTATACCTGCTATATTCATAAAAAATAAGAAACTAATAAAAGTTAAGACTTTCTTACTTGCCGCTGAGGCACTCATACCAATTAAAATTCTAGTCTAGTCTAGAAATATTATTGCTTTCATTCACCTGTGTACGTATATCTGAAAAATATCGGTAGCAACTATCCGAAACAGACTAATAAAAATACGAACGCAACATACCACATACATCCGTGTAAGCCAATCGGAAAACTAGGATGCGAAACCTCTGCTATTTTGATTACTTTTTCCTGCAATAAAACTAAATGCAATTCCAGAGAAAAGTCTGCCAGCTTTGAATGGGTTCACGGTTTTTATAGTCTGTAAAAGCGTACGGAATTAAAATAGAAAAAAAAAAAACAAATGAGAATCTTTAGCTTGCACATGGCGTGTGTATGAAACATGTAAATGAAAATAAGGCACAGCATCTGTCATCTGTTACAATTCTGGAGTCGGTCGTCGTAAGTTGAATGTAACTCTCTTAACGGCAGCCTACTTTCAAACAACGTCTGCCATTGTGCCAGGAGGCCGACGAAAAGGGGTGAGGACTCAAAGGGAGGTCACCTTTTATGTCACAAGATGAGCCGCTTTCATACGCCCCATGCTTCTACACAAAAATGTTTCGATATAAATACGTAATCGGTGAATTCCTGGAAGATTTTATCCCTGGTGATTTCAAAGCAAGAAGGAAATGTCAGCTAAATATTCTCGTAAATTGACGTTGTTTGTTTTCTGATATCGGATTTCTTATTGAATCGTTTATTTGAATTCTGTATCTATTTTCATTGGAATACTGTAATAGTATCGCTGCATTAAGTAGGTTTCTTAATTAAACAATCTTTCAAGGAAGTAGGGCACCTAGCTCGGGTTGTAACTGCCTGTTCATTATTACGAGCACTGCGGTAGCAACAGTGTAGCTAAATCGAATTCAGCTCGTGATATGAATGCGCTGCTCTGGTATTCACTGCACAGTACTACAGGAAACTGGGCAACTGATTAACTTATTTGAATAAACAATGAACATCATAACGCTCCCTCATTTATCACGTACTCTAAAATTCACAAAAATCATCCTGTTTAAAATGCACGAGACGCAAAATTTATAATTTATAACGTAAAAAGCGACGCGCCAGGCATCCCCCGCGACCATAGCAACTCACTGACTCGACGGAATTTTCAATTCAACAGTTTTTCTACCGTTCATTAACTCGCTCCGATGAATTCATCTTGTACAACCGAGCTGTAGTGTTTATGTAGCAAAAAGCAACGAGCGAAACCAGACGAATTGAAATACGCCTAGATATTCTTAGTTCTGTTTACTCTTCCCAACCAGTAAATACAAGTTTATCGGATGAAAAAACGTATTTACCATCCAGTATTTAAGCTTAAGTATTACCTGAATAATCTACACTCAAAGCTATTTCTTTGCCTTTAGAAAAGTCAAACTTTTAAAGGGACATTATCGCTCCGCATTTTAGGGCGTGCTGCTAAGTAAAGTCTTTTCTCCACGAGACTGTTCCATTAAACTTGCAAATGCTTTCCTTACTAAAGGACATCATGAAAGGAGAACGGAAATAGGTGACTAAAATGAAAGGGATGGAAAATAGCTCTTGCTCTTTTTCTCCCATTTTGGTTCGCCTGCATGACGGGAAACGTATCATTTTTTTGCTGCCCGAGAATCTCGGATAATCGCTCATATAAATTATATCCACTGTCGTGTACTAGGTTTTAGTACCTACTACGAAAAGTAAATTTACTGAGGTTGTTTAAAAAGGAAAGTTTACATTTGTTTAAGTTTGTTTTTTCTCGATGTTGGAGCACGAACAGATGTTACTCAGTCTGAATTATATTTAGATTTAAATATTTAGCGCGTCTAGAAATGCAATATTTGGTTGTAATAATTTTGATTCTTGGTATAATGGTAGTTACACGTCGGGAACATATTGGTCATAATTGCTGGCCTAACAACTTATGTATGGAATCAGTTGAAAAAAATCGACAACTTATTTTTCAAACCAGTCTTAAAATGCATTTTAGTTTACCTCTTATTCATAGTCATTCCTTAAAAACTATTCCTCACAGAAAAAAAAAGAAAGAAAAGGACCCAGTGAAGAGCTCACCTTTATTTGTACCCGCAATTATTTTCAATACAACTTCCTTAAAGAACAATCGAATAAAACTTCCGCCCACAGCTTCCGCCTTTTCAGTGGAAGTTCTGAGGTATTTAAAAAAATAAAACCGCAGGGTTGCTAGCAAGAAATTCTCGTTTTTTACAGGCTCCTTGCAAGTGCTGAGCGGTTACAAAGGCTGTGTTGCAGAGCCAGCCGAGTGTTCCAATCGCTAAGCAATTTCTGTCGAGGTTTTGATGTGGTTTGGAACACCAGCGCATGTGTGAGGAAAATAATATGAATAATATTACATACAAAGATGTATTTGATCGTGTGTGCGTTTGAGAATAGGGTGTTTGTTTGGCAAGAAATTATACTATGATATTAATATTATCTACGTTACCATTATTGTATAAGACGGGACCCGCTAGGGTCAGTGCCTGCTAGGCTTGCGGATTTTATTCGAAAAAGTACACCGCGGCCCTGGAACGCAAAAGGCATTAGGAGGCACTCCTTTCGCTCCACCCGGAGCGGAAAAGATCATTTGATGATTTCCCATCCATAAAAAAACCTTTATTGTAAGTCCGAATGTCGATGCAGTGATTAGTTTATCTTAGTTTTAAATATTGGTATCATTTGAATGAAATGTAAATTTCTTTATGGAAATAAATATCTTTGAACAGAAATTCGCTGAGTTACTGATGCCGGAAAAAAAAACTTGTATAATGACTACCATAGAAATGCGTGACGCGATATTGCGAAAAATTTTGCGCACACGTAAGGTTTGACAGTTAGTGGCTGACTTTTTCAAAAAGGCGGATACAGAGAAAACAACTAGGTAGAAAGCGAAAAATCATAAAATATTTATTATTCATTAAAATTGGTACATCCATTTAGAGTAAACATTCTTAAAAACACCCTAATTCTCAACCATTGACAGCGGCAGATAAAGTCTCCACGAACAAATAAAAAACTTTCTCACACAGAAACTGACCTCACAAACCAACGCAACAAATAGTTTATTTGCGCAAAACTTTCCTTCTTTCCTTCTCACTACATTTATTATTATTAGTCTCGGCAAGTTTTATTATTTACAGTGTAAATGTTAGTGATGAGGGGTAGGAGGAAATTATAAACAGTTTGATGTGATGAGGGTAGACGTGGCCACACTGCCCCACCTAATGGAGGCGTTCTGATATATAGCTGGCCGCCATAATGACTTTCCAGTTTGTTTTTTTTTTTTTGAACTGTGAAATATTGTTTATTGATGTTTGTTTAAACAGGAGTGTTTATCGTGCTTGAAATAGGGACTGAATATTGAAGAGCTTATCGGACTTGTTTTGTGAATAAATTTGTGATGTGTTGGGAAAATGCTGTAGATAAAAAATAAAGCATCAACCATACACACAGAAAACAGAAATAAAGATATAAAGCTAGTTACTCTGAATCGACATCTAGTGTGATCCTTTTATTTAAGTATATATATTTGTTAACGGTTGAAATTTTTTGTTTGGGCACATGCAAAGAGATGGGGAATTAGCGAAGGGGCAAAACGACTGCTTTATTGCAATATTATAATCTATCGCCCTGCAAAGGCTACAATTATAGCATTGATGGCAGAGGTTTAATGGAATAGAGAAAGTAAAATTGTTTCGTAAAACAGGTTGTATTAAGTAACCCATGAATCCCCATAAATAAACCAAAAGAATCACGCCACACTTGTGAGAGCTTGTTCGGAAGACGATCAGTGTCAATTTATCACGCTGTGCACACATTGAGTGATGGGTTTGTTTGCTTCTTGCTAGGGTAACGGAATTGCTCGAAAGAGTCACCCTTGAATGCAAAGAGCATTAGGAGAAACATGGATGGGTTTAAGTCAGTAAGTCTGACATACCCTTCCGCTATGCTCAAAGTGGAAGGAGTCATTTGATGATTTCTTATCCAAAAAAATGACTTGTTTCCTTGATGCACGGAAGAGGCTGTCACAGATCAAAACAGTTAAAAACTCTGGCAATCTTTGCAGCGATCAACTAAATCCGTCCATACACATACAACATAAAGGTGCTGGCAATGTCACTTTGTTATCTTGCAGAAACTATAAGTAATACGGTGATTTTCTGGCTCATGGTTGAATAAAAAATATATGTATATAACTTTTATATGTCATCTCATTTTATATATATTTTCTGCTTATCAAAAATAAATCTTATTATGGATTGGGATTTATTTACTAATATTATAATGCCTAAATCGCTGCTACAATTTTGATGAAATTGGATTAATGGGACTTGGGGCTTGTTTAACTATGTGAAAATCTATAGTAGCGCGAGTGAAGCGGCGAGCAAAAGCAAGTCTATAATGTGGAAAATTTTCGCTTTGTTAGTAGGAGGCCATCTTTAAAAGTAAGACTGGGTTTTGTGAACAAGTCACATGAATATCTAATTAAATCAATCGAACGCCCAGTCAAAGATAATGCGCGAGTTTCAACTAGTATCAACGCACCATAAGGTGCAGCATAACTTGTACTCGTACAGCGAATCTCGTGCAAGCATCTGTGCCAATTTTACTACCCTCAACCTATTTGGCCGCGGTTCTTGAAATTAACCTTAGAGTTGTTATTATTACTGGTACTATAAGAATAACTTTGTGAATAAAACAGACATTTGGCATGTAGTTATTTTGGGTTAGAAAGAATATTAACGTATGAATATTTGTGTGATACAAGATATACCTTATTTTTCGAAATAAGGTTCATTTCGTTTTGACAAATGACGCGAATATTTTGATAAGTACACAAAGTAATCATAATAATAGATTTTTTTTAACATGTGGCGTGGCCGTTTTATTACACACCCAATGAAAAAATGCCTATGAAATCTTCATGACGGTAGCAAAACGGCCAAGCCATACGTTTTGACTAAAATTTAGAATTTGTGATACACAAATTCTAAATTTTAGTCAAGGCCTGGTAAAGTTAGGGCGCATGAGATCTGACCACTTTTTCATATATTTAGGTGAGTAGTGGGTTTTTATTGTAAGGTTTAGTGTAGAGCGTGCATTGTTTAGAGCTTGGAATTATACGAGACCTGTGGCCGTACTACGAAGTGCCAATGCTATCATGATTCAGTGTGAGGGAAAGGGATAGTGCCATTCGTCTTTGTAACTCCGTCTCTCTCTGACACAGGAATCATGATGAATTTAACACGTCATGGTAGGGCTGCTGATGCCATTCTATCTTGGAAAATGTTAACTGTTTAGCATCATCCAAAGCAAAGTTATGAAAGTTCAAAAAAACGACGAAGCGTTTCGAGAAAAGGTTTGCCTTGCGCTTCGCTTGGCTCGTCTTGGCGGGGGAACTACCGTGCCCCCAGATACGAGGTATGTACAACTCTGCAGACGAGAGGGTATATTTTTGTGTTTAAGTGATATGAAAGTTAAGATATTTTCTTATTAATCGCTAGTTTAATTAGTCCCCCTATTTAGTCTCCCAACAATAGAAATACAGCGAGAGGGTTGTGAGGAAGTTGGTGGCGCCCTCCCCCGGCGGTGCGGTGTCTCGATAATAATTTGGCACGATATCAAACTGGCAGAACAACTTTAATTAAACAAGCATTAGGAAGTTTCCAGAGATAACGCCGCTGTTTTGAACTGACCGCTAGGTTTAAATGCCTCTAAAGGTATACTGATAGTAATTAATAACTTTAATGGAACGTCTGGCGACTGATTAAGGAGTGGAAGATAAAGTTTTGTTGGAAAGTATTTTTTAGGGCTACCTGCCCGAAGAGTAACGAACGGGACATTATTATCAAGCCTCCGCTGTCCGTTAGTTCAGTCCGTCTATCACCAGACTTTGTCTCGTGAACCGTAATACGTACGTAGATTATTGAATTTTTTACAGAGTGTATTTCTATTGCCGCTGTAACAATAAAAAGTTTTAAAAATTAAAAAAAAATGTACGGAGCCATTCGACGATAGAGTACGCTGGCTAGAAGTGACCGACCATTTTATCGAGCGGTTAAAATAATAATATAGTCTACCATTCCCTCTTTATTTCGCTGGTATTATCGAGGTGCAATAGAAATGCGGCAAGGGAGTAAGAAATTGCATACTCCTCCGTGCTCGTAACAAAGTTTGCCAGGCGTGAATGTTTCTAAATATTCCTGTTTCTGTGTCACCCTATCTGTTCAGAGTTCAGAGACCCCGAGAGATATTGTACCTACACCATGCTTTAAACGTTTTGTAAGTTCATAGTTCGCTGTTTTAAAATTCCGGGAATGTTTACAAAAAATGAGTTACAATCGTCGAAAGCAAAACAAAGCGAGGCATTCAGGAGAATTGTAACATTTATGACAATAACTGTACTCCGAGATAGTTTCGAGGTTTTACACGAGCATTCTGAGCGAATATTCGTATAGTTATGTTCGTTTAACTGAAAAGCGGGATGTCGCAGGTGCCGAGCAAAAATTCCGTTTATTTGAACTTCAGTACAACGTTGAAATTAAATTTTCATCCTAGAAATGTTTCAAACACAAGTTTCAGTTTCGTTTCTTTATGAAACGTAAGATGTTTATGCTGGCTATTATTTGAGTTACGAAGTTCACTTAATAGGCTTAGTGAAGCCTTTTGCAGTGCTTAGATGAACGCATAATATGTCTGAAAAGGCAAAGGGCACGTCCCTGGTAATTTGCAGATAACAGTTAGGTGATCTTGAGTTTCACCAGTACGGACTCTTTCGTTACCATTCATTACACTTGATAGTCGTGATCTTGATAATGATAATCGGAATTTAGAAATAATAAAAAAAAAATTGAAAATGGAATCAATATATCTAGTTTTAATTTCCGCGAATATTCCATTTTCAAATTTAAAATGGATTTCCGCAAAGTAACGCCTGACTCAATCAATTTAAAAAAAAATAACTTAACAACCCCATAAACATAATATAAAACGTAGTAATTACTCATCACCAGCGTTCTTAAGACCATACACGAATAATTGCGAGATATTCTAATTAAATTGAATCGTTAAAAATGTCTTGCTGGTTTTGTTAGCGATCTTGTGTGAGACAGTCCTTTTGTCCCAGCAATGTTTGCTTTTAATTAAAATCTCTCGTCTGGCTCGACGCTGTAATTAATGAAACTTCAGATTATGCTTACCTATAGGACAGTTGCGTTATGACAAGTTATTGTTTGTTTGGGTCGGTGGAAAGTTGGCGGCCATGATTGCTGAAAAGGTTTCTCTTTTTTTAATTAATTGCTGAAAATAGGTTTGATAAGAATTGCAATATAAATGACTATGTGCATTTTATTATGAAAAATATGAGATTGCTGACTAGTTAGCATTATTATGGATTGTATAAAGTTTTGTGTAATCTCTTTTGGACAGGTTTAGAACTTTAGAATCACACAAAAACAGGCAGATACAAATATAATGGGACAAAGGCGAGCTTCATTGCAATTGTTTTTTTTACAGCAAACTTCAGTGCGATTTGGAAAACAGGACAGTATACTTAAAACCGTTTATTTTAACAAAAAAAATGCGTTCTGAGAAATATCATGGACAAGGTTTTACGATGAACTTTAAAAAAAGCTAAATAAAAAAGAATAATAACCCTACGTGCTGTCATGGTCTTTTGAAACATCTACGTCCCCATTTTTCTTACCCAATTTCCACCCTCCATTGGTCATAAAGAAAGGAATTTTCTCGTGTTTAATTAAAAAGACGGTGATTAAGATCCGAGTCCAACAAAGACTAAAGATAGAATGATGGATAAACGGATAAGTCTCGGAGGGCGAGAGAATTGTACAGGATGAAATTATGTTTGTGTTACGTGGGCTGTCTTGGAAATTTTGATTAAATACCGCCTGGGCATTAAAGAAGAAATTGTGAAAAAATAATAAGCTTCAGATAGGTTGTAGGTACTTTAGTTGATGTTGCGGAATTAGTTCGAAAGAGTCACCGCGACCCTGAAAAAATGTCTTCTCCCGCCCAGGGCGGGAGAAGACATTTGATGATTTCCCATCCAAAAAAAAAGGTACTTTAGTTGATATAACTGGCTTGGCTCGAGATCATGACAGACGTTCTCTTTAACCGACTTCCAAGACTTCCGTGGAGGTTCTCATTTTTTTATATGTTGCCTCATAACTTTTTATTGGGAGTACCGATTTTGATGATTCTTTTTATATTCGAAAGCTGGTGCTTGTCATGTCGTCTCATTTATAAATTAATAATTATAGTGAGATCTGAGACTACTAGTATTTGAGTTTTCCCTAATAATGTCTGGCTTCAACTACAGTCGGTTACAAAAAAACGAAGAACACCCAAAAACCCCGAGTTCCGACCAACTCAGTGTTTTTGGTTGTTTGCGGTGAAAAACGGCCGAAACTAAAAACGGATTAGGGTGAGTTTTAGTCAGTAAGAGTCTGACACTCCCTTCTGCCCAGAGCAGGAGAAGTCATTGATGATTTCACGTCCAGAGAAAAATAAAGGTGAGGTCATCGTGACGCCTCTCCAACCACTCATCACCATAATGGTAGTGTACCCATACAGACGCTGTCCTGCTCCAACGATTGTCAAAAATTCTAGAAATCGATTGCAGCGCCACATATCAGATCCAATGGTGAATCTAAACACCTATGTCCCACTCAGATACAAACAAACCGTTCGATCGTTTTTTTAGGAGGAGATTAGATATATTCACACTTAGGAATAGAAGAATTATATAAATAGAGACAATGGTAATTAACAATATTATGTGTATGGAGTTATTCTGAATTTAACGATTTATTAAAGAAAAAATAGAAAAGTATATTCTGGGGATAAGTTGGTACATCTATGAAATAATATTTTTTGACCATAAACTATTACATTTAACTCTGTTGTACACGAATAAAACATAAAATATGATTACTCTGCTAATAAAAACATCACTTCTTATAACACAACGGCAGAAAGGGCCTAAAAGGAGCAGTTATCACAAATCAAGAAGGACCTAAAGGCCTCTAGGACGAACATTAGACCTAACTACAACTGTTCCAAGGGTTCAGTAGGGCCACAAAACTAATTTATAGTTGTTGCCGGGACAGGTTAATAACTTAGTTAGGTTGGTACTCTTATAATGTTATTAGGTTGGTACTGCTACGGACTTGTTTGTGGAAGAAAGTACAGAGAAAATGTGTACGTGCTGGGAACACAGAAAATAGGGAGAAATTCCTCGTAAGGAATTTAATTTACTTTTTTATTTAGTTTGTATTAATCCAATATTTATTGGGGAGTTGTTTGCTTGTGAAATCAACGAAATATTCCTGTGGATTTTTTTTTGAAAGTATTACTGATTTCATTTTTTATTAAAATTACTGTGGAAGGGATGGCGCCATGGAACAAAGAGATGGAGCCGCGGTGGACCACGAAGGAGATGTTTTACGGCTAAGGTCGACTTCTTCAGAAAATTATACTTGGGTGGTAAGAAATATGACATTCTGTCAGCGATAACGATTGACAAACACATGACATTGACAGTAACTGTAGTCCATGTTTTTTTTTTTTTTTTTTTGTTGTGGCTCCATCGTTTAACTAACGATGATTTTGCCAAGGTCAAGGTTTGGAGAGGAACTAATGATCGGTTCTCATTAACAATAGTTAAATTGAATCAGTTTCTGTTGTGAATCCAGGTTCAAAAGAATAAAAAGTTTTAAGATTATATAGATAACAGCACTTATGAGTGTTAAGACACGAAGGGTAGTCCATGTTAGTCGATGTTGTCCTATACATTTCGGACTTCTTGACAATTGTCGTAGATCATAGAACTTCACTTTGTGGGGACAAAGTGAAATTCTATGAGAGAGAAAATCTATGGAGTTTCTTGCACGTTCTTCTCCATAGAGATCTACGCTTTGGAACGTGCAGATAGCTTAACCTCTTTCGACTTGACAATTCAAAAGCTTTGACTTTGACTTTGACTTTATGATCTACAAGGATTATCTTAGCCCCAAGAAGAAATACGGTATTTAGACCGATAGAAACGTGGAAACAATGGAATGCTTTGTGATGAAACAATACAATATATAGGTACTTAAAAAGAATATATAATACAACATCATCCAAAAGAAAACGACATATCAAAAATTCATTTCATAAAACAAACCCGTCTTCAACTAACTCGGCACAGTCGGCGAATCGAATCAAAAATACATGAGTTGGTAAAACAGGTGAATCCGAGATAGTTCGCTAGTTAAATATAAAGTTTACGTTAGTCGGTAACTTGCTGTAGTCAAGTTGTACGGTACTTGGAGCTTCCTTTTGCGACGGGCGTAATTATTTGATGCTGTGTTCGGTACTAGTTAAGCGTGAGTTAGTTGAGTAGATAATTGATTAGAGTTAAAGTTTAGGTAATTACGTATTAGAAGGGAATGTTTGATTGTAATTAGTAGGTTTAGGAAATAGCGTGAATTGGAATTTTCAATAAAACACAAACTTCCAATTCATTCTTTCTTTGTCCTAGTGGTTTTGTGCTTGTGGTCTATCGATTGCATTTTTCTGGGATTAAAAGTATCATATTCTTAGCCTCTAGAAGGTGTAACAGAATTTACGCAACCCAGAAAAAGAATAGAATAGAATGGGCTTGCGGAAACCAGCCCGATTACTAATACTAACACTATGTATACCATATAAGTTATAGACAAAAAGGTTCACTAACTCATCATAAACTTGAACAACTTTTGCTTTGGGACGAACCTTATTTCAAGGAAGAAAAATCAACTGCTCTATTTGTTTCTGTTTGCACCATTTAAAAAAATCTGTTGAGTATCGGTTTCTTTTTTCTGCCTTTTGACGGCAAGTTCCATGGTAAAAGTAGTTCATAATTTAAAAGTAAAATTACTCCTTTTCACGTTTTGAATTATTTCCTTTACACCTTGTATAGCTTTCTGTTCAGTGAAAGAATCGGTTCAGATACACCTACTATATTAAAACAAATAAAACATTTGACTTCTCCAAAATAACTTGAAATAGATTTATGGTGTAGTTATCTAATTAACATGGCATTCTTTATCTACTAATGGTTGATATAAATTAATGGTGATTGTTGACCATGCAAAACTTGTGTCTATGAAACATTTTGTTTGTTCATCATCAACGTTAATTCGACAAACTTTTTTGGTTGAAAATATAAAGTATGTAGGATCGATTTTCAAGGTTAAGCAATGCTTGCCGAGGTTGGTTTGTGGATGGTTGACCATCTTAACATATCGAGATTACCTCATGCCTCGGAAAGCACGTTAAGCCGTTGGTCCTAGCTGTCATTTGTAGATCTTTGACAGTCGTTACGGATTGTCAGAAGCCAGAGAATCTGCCATCAGTCGTGACTAACGTATTACCTGGATGATGGGCTGTGGAGATCTGATAGGCAGCCACTCCATTTAAAATACTGGTATTCAGCTGAATCCGGTTTGATTGGGAGCCGATTACAATATAGGTAATTGAAAAAAAGTAACTATTAATCTGATCTGACCATACGTAGTCATAATTAGTTCAAGTCCTATTTGCCAGTGTGAAGACGAGACCTAAGCATATTAAAAACCAGCGCACTCAACAAGTCCAATACTAATATCCCCCTGTGCTCATAAAATTTAGCTCTCCAGTGACTTCTAATGAAGTTTGCTTGCTTCTCGTGTTCAAGTTAGTCCATCGTTTTACTACTAAGCCTTATAAACTATTAACTTGTCCCCACTGTGTTAATTTGGCGACAAAAGCAAAACATTAAGTTTATGAGTAGAGCAGCTTATGGGTTGCTGACCCTGGTTCTTTGCGGAGCGGAAGAAGTCATTTGATGACCTCCCATCCATAAATAAAACGCGCGATTTGCTAGCAAAGATGCAAATAATGCTACTGAGACAATTTAGCCACGAGCTCCTCAAGTGATTTTTCTTTATACTCAAGTTTAGTGATCAAAAACCATCAAATGGAACAGCCGTGGAAATAAATTCTTCAATGCATGATAAACAGGTTTATACAATCATTATGTGAAATAAGCAACTTCTGTATGATTTGTTTTCATTTATTATAAGCTTACCTTAATGAATTTCCTTATTTTATAAAATTTCTAAATGCACCAGTCCATTTTAGGATTTTATTTCTCTCATAGTTGTTTTCTACTTTAAAACGTGAGGTTTTTCTAATTTCAGCAGAGCAGATCAGTATACATAAGTTTTAGTCCCATTGGAAATTAGGAATAACAAACTTAAAGTCTCAACTGACTATTGACTTTATAAAAGTAAAAATAATCTAAAATATGCCATCGAAATATATTATTATAAAAATTCCCCTCATCGCTGGCCACTGGTAATGTGTTCAAAAGGTTGACAGCATTCTTCCGGTTAGGTACTATAAAAGTGAAAACTTTTTTATACACTATTAGGAATTGACAAAATCAAAGCTTGTTTAAAGAATAAAACATAAAATTATTTGGTTATGTATTTCTCTAGTTAATTTTAAAATTTACAGATGCATGTAATAAATTAATCCATACTTCTATACTAATATTATAAAGAGGTAACGTTTGTGTTGTGAGTTTGTGACGTTGTAAGGGGTAGGTAATCTCTGGATCTACTGAACCGATTTTCAAAATTATTTCACCAATAGAAAGCTACGTTATTGTGGAACGTCATAGGCTATATTTTATCCCCATATTGCCACGGGAACGGAAACAATGCGGGTGAAACTGCGAGGAGCTGCTAGTATATAATAATTGCGAAAGAAACTCGGTCTGTCTGTTTCCTTTTCACGTCTTAACGGCTGAAGGGACTTGGTTAAACTTGGCACACGAGTAGACCATGTTCCGGAATAGGAAAAAGGATACTTTTCATCCCTGTAGCATAAATTTCATCTTCCACGCGGGCGAAGTCGCTAGCTGAAGCTAGTTAACAATATGTAGTAAAACTATTGTTTGGAATTTGCATCTGGGACACATGATTAGCATTTTCCATTTGCTGTGGCAATGCCGCCAACATTTACTATACAAAGTTACGAGGCTTTGGCACAGTACACAAAAATATGGCACGATGTGCAAGCCAAATCGTTCTCGTGCTAAATTTTTATAATGAACTCAACCTCACTTTTTATTTTATTATAAATTCAACAATACAGTTGCAAAGGGGGTGAAATGCTACTAACTAAGACACTAAACCAATAATTACTTATGTAAATACTCGTTTGCACAATACAGACATCTTAAAAAAAAGAGTGTTTATTTGGAGAAGGAGTAAATAAAGCATTTAAATATTGCAAAAAAAAATACATTAAATTGTAAAAGAAGGTTCAAACTGTCCACTTTGCTACCACTAGTTAACTTAAAACAGTAATAACCACTAATGATTTATCAACCAAACTCTAGATAAAATACGCTTTAACCTCAATAAACAAACAAAAAATTGAATGATTTAAACTGACGCTGCAATAAACATAAATACCATTACGTTGCGTGTGACATACTCGTATCATCATCAAAATGCTTTTTACTCGTATATAATGCCTCTAATCGTGCAATCACCTTCGATATCTATTACGTAGGGGATCGATATCGTCAGTACAATCGGCTATGTTTCCGCCTTAACCCGAGGTACAAGAGTAAATATTTGCCAGAGACTGAACTTCATATAAGAGCGGTACTAGGTTCCTTATTTATTCATTTATTAAAACACTACTTTTTGCACTAGTAAAAAAAAATTACAAAGGCGGACTTACTGTTATAGGCATTTTCTACCAGCTGAACTTAGGGTAGTGCAGAGACAACATGGCAGGTGCAACTTAAACGAAAGACAAACAGAGAGGGAAAAATACAAACATAAATACATAGATTTGAAAATGAAAATAATATATAGATCTATTTTTTATTTCCGCGAAAATGAGTGGGTTGCACTAATTTTCGTTAAAGTAACGCCTGACTCAATCAATTTTATAAATACACAGACACAAATATAATTAACAACGGCATTGAGAAGAACGAATCCAACAAATTAACTTCTCTCTTCTTGCGAATGTGCTTAAGTGCCTTCACCTTAAAGGACAACCGTCTGGTTACCGTCCTGATATTCAGAGGGAGCGCATTCCAAACGAAGATCGCTTGGACAAAGAAAAAGGAGTGAATAAACTCAGAACGGTGTGAAGGAGATCGTAAAAGACGATTTTATTGGTCGAGGGAAGATTTTTACTAGCCTTATCAACTCTAACAATCAACATATTATCAAGAACCCAAAACTGTTTATTATTAACCACATAACACAGTAGCGCATGATCACAATCACATACATATTTATTCCATTAGAACGTTTTTTTACTTTTTGACAGTCATTAATTATAGCTGACAGAATGTCACTTTGTCTAGAAGTCAATGTCATTTTGAGGTTGAATTTAAGGTTCAAATAAGCCATTAGCCAAATGTATAAACCAAATATATTTTGTTCTTTTCCTATATACCTCGCTTCACAACAAAAACTGACTCAACTATAAAATCGTAAATGAGAAACGATCATCATTACCTCCCCAAAACTTGACATTGGCAAAATCATCGATATTTAAACGATGGAGTCACAAAACAAAAAAAAGCCATTAGCCTGTGTTTAGTGACAGTTGCAGTAAGGTATAACGATGTGTAAGCAGAAATATCCATGTGAGTTTGTATGATTACAGCCATTGATATTTTGAGAACTTAATATGCGCCAAAAAACGGCAAACCCAGTCCAGCGAAAGGACTATCTCATTAAGCCACAAATTGGGTTATGTTTAGAATCATATAATTAAAATAATGAAAACGTACTTCAGTGCACTTCAGTGTTTATGATAATTTTAATGAAGTTCGGTCTCTGTTGTCACCCTACTCATGTGCTGTCACTCTATACAACATTTTAATATTGCTCAATCGATAGCTCACGTCTTAAGGGTCGCGATGCCACGTTTAAGGGGTGTAATGTATACGTATTTTCCTTTTCATTTTGCATTAGGTGTGGGGGAAGTTTTAAAGTATTCGATTGATTTGCGCCAATTCGAATTCGAAACCATACTGTTAGGTTAGAAGCCATTTTGGATATTTAATCTTAAATGGCTTCTCAGCTAGCTCATAACAGTTAAATTTAGTCTTTTTATAAGGCCGCCCGTTATGTCACTATGTAAAGTTTTCATCATCTATATTTTGTGCAACTTATATGGTGTACATAATAAAGTGTATTTAATTATATTCCATTATCATATTAACCCACCTCTTATTTAGGTTAATAAACGGAAGATCCACATTTAGTGTTTCCCAATGTAGAAGAACTGAAAGGCTTGAAAATATATTCTTGAATTTATCATTTACACCCCATGAGATCACCTCATCAATTAACTCAATTCTTTAATAAACGCCTTATCATATCTCATCTCATTTAAACGGGTGTCATTGGTGTTTAAAAGAGAATTTTATGGGATCCAGAGCCGCCCTTTCCATACGTCAAAAACAAAATGTTTTACAAACATTCGACGAACCGCACGAAAGATCCGTGTTTAAAAAATATATTAAAGTTACAAGCACTCTCTCGAATGAGATTGAAGTTCCAAATTTTGCGTGAAGCACAAAAACTAGCATTTTTGTACAATTTATGGACTCTTGGCGCTTCTCGATTACTGTGTTATTCATAGAAATATTCTAAACACGTGGTCAATTTGAATTTAGAATGCCGCGTTTCAATATTTAAACAAAGCATATGGTAAAAAGTTTTTGTAAAAGCGCGGAATGCGAATTGCGATTTTGAGCTGTGTGGATTTATTTAAGAAATAATATTACACAGTGCCTCATGTTTTTACAGAAACTAGGCATTTAAAGCCTACTAATTTTTCTTCCATTTTCAAACAAACTGAATAGAAGTCTGCCATCGTACGATCAAAAAACCACAACCTAGTTACAAATAATAGTTCCCTCTAGCGGAATTTGCGGTGAACTAAAAGCCCCAGACTACACATAAAGCCACGAAATTCGCGTGTAAAGCTATCGCATAAAAATTAAAGGAACAAAAAAGGGTAGCACTAAAAAGCCCAAAGTGAAAAGTCTCCGTGGTTCGCCGCGGTAACATTCTTTTGTTTGGAACGGCAATTATTTTCAACTGGCGTGCTAGGGCTGCTAAAAGCTGCGAATCGACTCGACTGGATTTGTTTGGGACTTTTGTATCTTTGGTCGGCTCCAGCGAAACAAAAAGGAGGAAATACCATTTCTTTTTTATTCTGAATTTTGCACAAATATATATTGGAGGATTTTTTGGAGGTTGACATAGGGGTAACTCTTTCTTTTGATTTACCTTCGCAACGGGTTTTCTGATTTTAGATAAGGTATATCGCATTAAACTATAAAGTTCTTTAGTTAAGTTACTTAGCTTAAAATTGTCACTAGTTATTTATTGGGAATTAAAACTTACAGGTACACTACACAATTAAATTCAATATAAAAACCAAATGAACATGTCAATATATTTATATGTGCAGGCTTATTAAAAAACAAACTTCCCTTAAATACTAATCAGCGGTTCTTTATTCAAAATTTATAATTTGCTAATTTAAATTCTCTAAAAAGTATAAAAAATATCTACTTACCTACGTAATTAAAAAAAAGTTAAACATTTTTCAAATAAAATACTCGTAGTCCATTGCCTTTCACAGGCCTATTTCCAGCCTTAAAACAGATTTTCGTGCCTAACTGAGCAGGCGAGTAACCAAGACCGTTCAGCTTTATAATTCGCTCTGACAACCCTATTCAGTGGAGAGATAAAGAATTTATTTACATAGCTCAAACTACTGTTTTGAGCGCACTAGTGGTACATTTACATTTCGTACACATTAACTGCTGAGTGGAAGGAATTATTGTCGCACTGGTTATTGTTGAGTTTCCTACGGTAGAGTGTTTGTACTCTGTGTTATTTTAGACCTCTGAACGTGACTATGAAGGACGTGCTTGAATTAATGGGGTCGCGGTTAGAACTGTGAGTGGGTATTTTGGGGGATATATTGCGATTTGTTGAAATAAATACATATAAACACTTTGATATGTTTTGATCACGCGGTTTTATGGTACATTAAGTGAGTTCATTTCTTTCATTAATACTTTAACGAAAAAAATGTACAGGATTCAATGACAGGCAAAACTTCCTCAACAGTTAAACAGCACTTTTTATTTACGTAGATATTGTTGATAAATTTCTCAAGATCATATCTCACTAAATATAGGATAGCACTTAAAAATAACTTCCTTTCCAAGCCCTTACTCACAACTTTTACCAAAATGAACTGCAAAATAAAACTGCATCATTCCATAAGAGTAATTTTCCAATATGGCGTCAAAACGTCATTGTAGCGCCAACATCGCGCACGATCAAGAGTCATCGACTGCGCCGTTCATTATACGGAATTTTGCCTCCCTATACGTGGCTCGAGCGCACTCCAAACGCCACTGGCTCGAATAGAACTCCGCCTCAAATATGTCCCACTTTCAAGGCTCGGAAATGCTCGAATAGAAGCCTCTTATACTCTTCAGGTGGATTTACGAGCTTGCAGAACTGCCTTAGAAGAAGCAAAGAACTATAATAAGATCATTTGCTTTTAATGCGCGTGAGTTAGAGAAATAACTAAAATTAACATTGCACAGAATACGCAGGATTTTTTTCGGCTCTTAAAATCATACACAAATTTAAAAAGTCATGATGATTATGATGATGCTATCTAGTTAATTTGGACGATCATGGCGGACGGCATTCCTAGGCTTGTCATGGCGGTTGCGAGCTTAGATTTGCTGCTCTTTGTTGAGCAGTCAGCAAATCTTTTGTAGATCATTGGCAGTCGTAAAGAATCATCTATCACAAGCCATAAAATCTGACGCCGATCTTGCCAAAAAGTACTGTGTTACCCAATTAATGGGTTATAGAAGTCTGGTTGGTAGCCGCTCTTTCTATGTATATAAAATACTAGCAGCGCAGCAGGGATGAACTAAATCCTATGTTACTCCGGGTGAATGTAGCTTTTTAATGGTGAAAGAATTTTTGAAATCGGTCCAGTAGTTTTTGAGTATTCGTTACATACAAAAATACAAATCTTTCCTCTTTATAATATTAGTATAGACTGGTATTCAGCTGAATCCGGCTTGACGGGAAGCCGACCTCAATGTAGTTGAGAAAAAGCTAGACATCTACGCAACCCAAATAATGTGCTCTCATAAAAAAACATTATTAACTTCTAAACTTTGATTTAAACAGCGCTGTTCCTAGCAGTAATACTGCTAAGGCGACTCGGTGATTCATGTCTAAAACTATGCTATGCTATTTTTCATCTACGGTAACTTTAAAAAGCCTGTAAAATACAAACCAATCGAGGAATTCAGGTTCAATTTAAATCTAGTCAAATTAGTCTATTCGTTCTCCCAGCACTAGCTTCACGAAAAGTCGATAACTTCGTTCTAGTTTCACATTCAAGGTTAGATTGTGAAGTAACTTCGTGTAATAATTCGTAGGTGCTGTAAAAACTATGGGCTGCGAGTTTGGAAGTCTTGTTAAAGTCGTATTATCGTGACTCGTGCGAAGTGTGGATGTGTTAGTTTGTATCTTTTATAGTAATCAGCACTAGGGTGGTTTACGGATGTAGTTATCTGATTGTAGATTTAGATATGTTTACAGTGTGTTTACGACTTTGTGTTTTTGTTTGTTTTCTGTGCGTTAAAAAAAATCTTTAATTTTGTATGGGACGTGTACTTAACTCTTTCTAGCTAGAGGCTTGTACTCTTTTCAATATTTTTTACCTAAGGTATTCTGCAAACATTGAGACAGATTTTTATGGATAACGTAATATTGTATGGCTTTCGACCAAACTAAATATTTTTTTAGTAGAACATGTCATGCAGAGCTCACGAAACTTGACTACTCTATTGAGTCTTAGTTAACCTTTACCATCAATCAATTTCACTCCAAACATAAAACAAAGGCCGCTATCTAACATGGCAACACACAAACAACTAAGGCCGATACACGATAGTAGATAGGTACATAACGCGAAGTCACACGAGCTGACAAACAGAGTAAATGCTCGCCGCACGCGAGCATTCCGCTGGTGTGTTTACCCTTTACACTGTAGGTATGAGTACGTGCGATACACGCGTATATGTGAGGTGTTTCCATAGAGTACGGAATTGCTGAATCGACACTGACAGAAGAAACTAATCTGAAGGCCAATTCTCGTACTGCAAACTCGTTTACTACCAAACTAAAGTCAAAATAATTACTAAATGTAAAGGTATTTGGTATTTTTTTCTTCTTTTAAATACGCGGACTCATAGGTACTTGTAAGACTCGGAGCGAGGAGGCATGGGAAGCGGTCACCTCCTTCTGCGAAGCAGTAATGCTAGCAATGGAGGAGGTAGACTGCGTGAGGGAGATGGAAACCTCACGCCACAGCCGCCGCAACAGAAGAAGACGCCATGGGCGTCGGGAGTCGCAGGGAAACTGCCGGCTACCGTAGGCGTAGGCCTGCAGGTGGCTCACCGTCCGACAATAACCAGGCCCAGGCTGACGGCGCGTCGTGTTTCGCGCGCGTGTTAGAATATTATATATAGGGTCATTGTTTTATTTAAATAGTGTAATGTAATTCTATAGTAATTATTAAATATAAGCATTTTTAACCGACTTCTAAAAAAGGAGGAGGTTCTCAATTCGGATGTGTGATGAGTGGGGTTATTTTTATTTAAATGGTTGCCGCACTGTGGCTTGACATTATTGCTCGGCGACCACGGGACAGTACACACCTCACCATTCTGCTGCAAACTCGAGATAAGTATAAATTATGTTTGTTTTTATGTACTAGAATTATGTACCTTAAATAATGTACGTTACATAATTATTTTCAGTGAGTATATTTATGTGTGGTGTGACTTGGTACCTAAATGTTTATTTTATTAAAGATCCTATCAGAAGTATGTCTTGTTTGATATTTGAAATGATTACAGTTAAATTATATCCAAAATAATGTTTGTGTTTGTTTTATAAATATGAATACCCTTATCTAAATACTTAAATGAGTATACATCTATAATACAGAAGTATGACATATATACACATATATACAAACATATATATACATAAATATATACACATATATAACAGATATATATACTCATTTCTAACACGCGCCTCAAAGAAATGTCAGCAAAGAAGACGCGACCTCATAAGGCCAGTGCCTGCTAGAGTTGTGGATTTTGATCGAAAGAATCACCACGGCCCTGGAAAGCAGAGGGCACTAGGAGGAAAATATTTTAGTCAGTAAGAGTCTGACACTTCCTTCCCCTTCGCCCAGAGCGGGAGAAGCCATTTGATGATTTCCCATTCATAAAAAAGGAACCTGTAAGACGAAGAAAGTCACTTACGTTTGACCACATTCTCACCGGATGGTTAGCCATGATGTTTTCGCCAAAGGAGCACGCTTGCCTAAAAATAACCTGCCCTCTTGACTTAAAGATCTTCAGGTTTTAGCTATCAGGAAACAGACTTCGGCAGGAAATCCACTCCTCAGCTGTACGGACAATGAAAGTATTCACGTGCATTAAAACGTGCGTATGGGTGGAACGTACCTGTACCGGTGGCGAATCGCAGTATGTCTACGTATGTCACGTATTTTCTATCAGATATTTATTAATTTACTTTAACTATATATACAAATTACATATATGTATACCTAATATGCTAAAATAATTAAGTAAATAATATGATTTTATGCAATCCTTTTACTAGAACTTATATAATTATGACAAAGAATAAACTAAGACTGTAATGCTTAGTAGTATTTTGGAACGCGCGCCGCAAGGAGCCGTCAGCACCTAGGACGGGGCCCCATAGAGTCGGTGCCTGCTAGGGTTGCGGAATTTGTTCGAAAGAGTTACCGCGGCCCTGGAACGCATAGGGCACAAGAACGATCACGGGTGGGTTTTAGTCAGTAAAAGTCTGACACTCCCTACCGCTCCACCCAGGGCGGGAGGGGTCATTTGATGATTTCCCATCCAAAAAAGAAAAAAAAAAGGTATGCGCTTCTACTACATAATAGAGAATAGGACGAAACTTTTACGACAGAGTAAACTTAAATCATACACAATACAAGCAACTTACAAGTTCCTCCTTTCAAGAGACAGGAAGTAGTGAGAAACTACTAGTTTTTGTTGTAAACTCTATTGTACTACTTCCTGTACTAACCTTAGGTACGACATTACCGTATCTTCCTAGTATAAAATTATTTATGTTTCGTTTGCTATCGGTATAATTTATTCGGTAGTAACTTGTTAATTGCCGCTTTGAGCTTTGCATGGGTACTGGCAGTAAACTTATACTCCTTTTTATTTCTAGAGGCAAGGGTAAAATCTTCATTTAAAACAAAAAAAAATAGGACGTTCTCAATTCAATTGTTTGTTTAGCGATATTTGCGTCAATTGTCAACCGATTTGGTTGATTCTTTTTTGTTTGGAAGAGTATGTTACCGAACTGGGGGCCTACCACGACCTCTTAAAGCGATTCATTTTAGGACCCAAACTGAACTGTTCTTCTAATTCGTACCATGATGTCACTTAACTTGGCCATTCCATCTGACAGCGATTGACCCATACTGAGTCGCTAGTTTTTGTTTCATTCATTCAATTTTGTGCATTTTTGGTACCATGACGTCCTTAGAGCAGCTCAACTGAAACACTGAACTGTCAAAATAAGCGATTCAATAAAAGTTAATATTTCTCTAACAGAACAGATACGTTTGGTAAATTATTAGAAAAAACAAAGCTTTTTCATTTAAAATCTCCCACAAGGCTAAAAGCTGGTTAAATGTTACTCTCCTTTTTCGACTACAATGCAACAAAACAAAAGTACTTGAAATTGTATCGTCACCAACACTTGGCTTCTCGAGGCAAGATAAAATTATTATTTCATAGTTTATGTAGTCTTCTCGAAGGAATTATTTAGTTTCAGTAACTAAACAAAATATGCAATGTTTAATACTTACGACATTGCTTGAAATAATTGAGTACTTACCAAATTTTTTTCAAAACTTAATTTAAATTTTCCCACCGCAATCTCAACTCCACAGACTGAAGACTACGTATCTAGTTCATTTCATTGTAGTCAAAGTGACGCCTGCCTGACAGTGTCAACAAACATAACTTTTTTTACTCTGGTACGTTCGAAATAAATATAATAAACGTGCCGTTTCATTATTTCGAAATAAACGTATTTTTTTCGTATAATAAATACCTAGCAAAAGATAAATAAGTCTCAATTACCACTTAGAACAATGGTAGCAAAAAATACGGTATTAACGTGGAATCTTAAACACCACGTTTGAGGATTTTTTAGTTTAAAGTAATGATACTGAGCTAAAAAGAATTAAATGTTACTTGCTTCTGAATGTGTCTGACACTAAAATATGAGCGAAACATACTTATCTGTTAATAGCGTTGTCTCTTTTTCACCAAAAAAGCGATTCAACCACAAATTGCGATCTTTCATTCAAATTCATTCACATAAAACGATCTAAATGCCGCTGAGCGTATCGGACGTCATGGTACGAATTTGAAGCGATGTAGTTTTGGAACTGAAATTGAAATGTCTTGCTTTTGAATCGTTTTTAATAAGATCATGGTAGGCCCCCTGATCCAATTTCAATTTTGTGAAGACCTTTTTTTTTGGATGGGAAATCATCAAATGATCCCGCTCTGGGCGGAGCGGGATCCCGTCAGACTCTTACTGACTTAAACCACCCGTGATCCTTCTTGTGCCCTTTGCGTTCTAGGGCCGCGGTGATTCTTTCGAAAAAATTCCGCAACCCTAGCAGGCACTGACCCTATGGGGCCCCGTCTTCTTGCTGGCGGCTCTTTGAGGCGCGCGTGGAACACGACGCGCCGTCGACTCGGGCCTGGTTGCTATTGGACGGCGAGCTACCCATTTTGTGAAGACTTGATGCAGAACTTCGGAGATAGACAACGGAGATCTATAAACAATAATTATAGCAAATCTTTCGGATTACTGAAATCTATTTATTGCTTTATAATTACACTAGAGTGATACGGTACCATAGAGAAAGTTGTTCATAATGATGAGTACCAATGACCCGTTTCAAGGTATTTCGTTTATTCTGTTACCAGTAGTAGTCATGTACTAGTTTAGATTAGAGCTACCCAGCTATTAACTTACCAAATATTTTCAACTTACTGAAATTAGTTTCGTATGCTCACTAAACCGTTAACAAATCATATGCCTCTTACTTAAAACTTCATAGTACATGAAGATAATAAACTTAATGAACAAAGGCGAGCTTATCTCAAAGTTAAGTTGTCTCCCAGCAAACCTTCAAGTGATAGAGAGAGATTACAATGAAAGGTTTCGCCTAAAGAAATAATCACATTATCACTACATAGTATAATAGAAAGTCGCTTCCCTCTGTCTGTCCCTATGTATGTTTAGATCTTTAAAATTACGCAACGGATTTAGATGCGGTTTTTTTAATAGATAGAGTGATCCAAGAGGAAGGTTTATATGTATACTACATGCATAATATAGTAGAGATTTTGTATCAGCATTGCACCCGTGCGAAGCCGGGGCGGGTCGCTAGTGATATTATAAAATAAATCATCATCTGCCTAACCTTTTCCCAACTATTTTGGGGTCGGCTCTCAGACAAACTAGATTCAGTTAAATACCAGTATTTAGCTTTATATTATAAAACCAGCAGTGCCCCGCGGTTTCACCCGCGTTGTTCCCGTTCTCGTGTCAATACGGGGATAAAATACATATAGCCTATGTTACTCAAGGTGAACGTAGCTTTATAATGGTGAAAGAATTTTTGAAATCGGCACAGTAGTTTTTTAACTAATTCATTACAAACATACACAAAAAAACACAAATCTTTCCTTTTTTGTATTAGTTAGATTAATGCTAAGTATAATTAATTCCAGGTTATTTTAGTCGCATCTAGCGTTTCCAATCGCCTTTTATAACGCGCACAGCAAAGAACTGGAACTGTCTGCCTGCGTCTGTGTTTCCGAACACATTCAACTTTAAACTCCTCAGTTAGAGTGAAAAGGTTTATTCTAGGTAAGTTAATTCCAACGTCAACTTTGTCTCTGTCACCGCTGACCTTGACTGGAGTCAAGGGCAAATCTTATTAAATGTTAAATAAGAAATAAATAAAAAAAGAAGTAGTGGTGGCCAAGTGGTAACGGCCCCGACTTACGAATTGTAGGTCGCGGGTTAAAACCCAACCAGGCGCATGACACCATTTCATCACCACTGCTCTCAAAACGGTGAAGGAAAACATCGTGAAGAAACCGGCATGTCCTAGAACCAAAAATTCGAAGACGTAACATTCACCAACCCGCACTGGGCCCGCGTGATGGATTACGGCCCATTCCCTCCACTAGAGCGGAGGTCTGAGTCCCAGCAGTGGGATCATTAAAAGGTTGATTATACTTATGCTTAAAAAATAATGAAAAATTTGTTCTCATAATAGCATTGTGGAAATGATAAAATATTCTGCTTGAAATAAATTAAATACTCCTTCTGATGTGTCCCTGACACAGTTCCGCACATGAATTTTTCAATGTTTTGTTTGACGTTAACGACTGTATTATTAGGTCATGATTCCGAAGGCATTTTTCCTCATTGTTTTTGAATGGGTAATTTGACTAGGTAAAAATATTTTTTTGCGGGAAACTGCGTAAACAGGTTTTATTTCGATTGTAAAAACAGAAAACCGCTTACCTTATTGCATTCAACAGAAGAAAGAAATAAAATACATAATTTATTTGGCGCATACAGCCAAGTATACAGAATGTTGATACAAATAAAAGAAAATTTATATTTCTAACAATAACTAGCAGGACCCCGCGGTTTTACCCGCATAAGTTTCGATCCGATTAATCCGATCCGTTAAAATCGATATAGGGATAATATAGCTTAAGTTACCCGGGGATAGTGTAGCTTCCTAACAGTGAAAGAATTTTTGAAATCGGTTCAGTAGTTTCGGAGCCTATTCAATACAAACAAACAATCAAATCTTTCCTCTTTATAATATTAGTACAGATTATTCTCTTTGAAACCATGTACCCGTCACCGGAAAAGTACAGAGTCCATAAGATTGTAATAAATCTTTAATAGATTATAATTTCTCGATATATTATGAAAAAGTCGTTTTGAATGGAATAAACCCTATCCTAATTCAATAGTTTCCAATATATTCGTGGATTTATAAAGAAATAATAGTTTACAATTTCACGACGTTCGCGTGCGATGTTTTACAATCTTGCGACGTTTGCATTTTTCCAGTGACATGTGTAAGTTTTCACTTCCGCTTACTCACAAGACAGAATGATCGGCTAGCTAAGTCGTGTGTGTATGTTTTTCCATTTCATATCTGACAAGGGTTGCCAGGCGACCACAGAAATCTTAATATTATTAAGATTTCTGTGCAGGCGACCTATTATGACGTCTTAAATCCATCATGAATTCTGTGTCAGAGAGAGACGGAGTTACACAAGACGAATAGCACTATCTCTTTCCCTCACACGAATCATGATAGCATTGGCACTTCGTAATACGGCCACAGGTCTTAAAACTGGAAGGCCAAACAGACCAGCAAATTTAGCCGGACTTTAATAAAAAGCCATACAATTAACTTATCCCATTCAGGCTGGCGTCTTTAAAGTAACATTAGTAGCATTATTGTAAGTATATTCAAGTTTTTTATTCGTTAAAATAAAACAAAAACGTTACCTGCTAATAAAAAAATAAAATTGGAGTAAATAAGATAAAGAGCCAATCTTCTTTATTATGCAAATGTTGTGTGAAAATTTTGTAAAATATTTAAACTGTCAAAGCCGGACCGCCGCACATGGTGTAATTTGGCCGGACAAGCAACGTCAAAGTCTGACTATGTCCGGCTTAATCCGGACGCCTGCCAACCTGTATATCTGACCATCACGAAAAATGGATATGGGATCATCATGAAAATGCTGAAAATCAGCGTCTGCTGGTATAGCTTGTGCCAAAAGGGCCTCAGCTCACCATAATGCCAGATACCAAATCTGGCATTATGCTGCTGAGGCTATTATGCTGCTGAGCTGAGGCCCTTTTGGCATTAATAATTCGGTTTATGTTATTTTATTTTATTAAAAGGTTTTTTTTTATAATGCCAACTAGCAGCGCCCCGCGGTTTCACCCGCGTAGTCCCGTTCCCGGTCCAATAGTTTTTGAGTTTATTCGTTACATACAAATACATATACAAATCTTTCCTCTTTATAATATTAGTATAGAAGTATAGATAAACACATTTTTCTTTCTTTCTTTACCTAAAACCTTCCCACTATTGATTTTACAAATTAGTAGCTCCCAATATGTAGATATTTTATGCTAGCAGAAAACAAAATTGTGTGGAAAAAAGGACAGAGCCATTTTTTTGTAGTGGGACAAGATGGGCTCGTTACATAAGCTTAGTTTTAATAACTAAACTGGACTGCGTAAAGCTAGGTCACCTTATCAGCTTTGACGGCCTTTTAAGGGTGACCTACGTTTTATTCGAGCCAGTAGGTAAATAAAATTGGATTGGGTTGCTATGAGACGAATATCAATTTATTAAAAAAAATACAAATAGTTAGAATGTATATATTTTAAAAGTCGTCCATCATTTCAAATGACCTTGCACGTCAGCTTATTCTCATTTTGTATATTCTTAAATGTACCTAAAATTTATTTGCCGAATACAACAATGCATCATCATCATCTCCATCATAATCATCATCTCTCTTCTCATCTTCCTGCCCGTATCCCATGCTACTTGGGGTCGGCGCATCACGTTTTAATCAATGCATTCATTTATAAATCTTACGAGTACGAGATACAAAAGTGGCCCCGTACACAAAACTTGAATCATCCAAAGCCAAAATAGAGAAACCTACATATTCATGTCTCAGCGACAATTCTTACTTCACCAATTGTTTGTTACTGAAACATGAAACTAACATGGTGGTAACGTGAACCGACGCATGGGACAGTGGGTGGGTACTAATGAATTTGTTGAAACCGGAGACCCATCTGCACGTTATTATTTTAAAAGGCACCCCTGTTCATTGGGGTTTTTGTCGGATCGAATGGGGCTGGCTGGACTAGATTACAATGCCAGTAGTTTTGTGATGGTAGTTTTCAATTTCAATTTGTTTTAGCAAAAACCGTTTGTGGATTCTTTTTTACCCGACTGCTCGACGCAAAGTAGGGTAATTTGTTAATTTTTGTTGTTCTAGAGATAAAACGCTTGTGCCGTCATAATCAGTCTTAACGTTCCCACTGCTGGGACACAGGCCTTTTCTCTAGGAGAGGGAATGGGCCTAAATGCGTGTTGGAGAATGTCACATTTCTTCGAATTTTTGGTTCTAGGACATGCCGGTTTCCTAACGATGTTTTCCTTTACCGTTTTGAGAGCAGTAGTGATGAAATTAGTTAAGCAAAGTACCTAATAGCCGGGCTGGGTTTGATCCCGCCCGGCCCCGACTTACGAATTGTAAGTTACTATTCGGCCACCACTGCTCCTCGGCCACCACTGCTCCGGTAGTGGATTCTTTTTAAACCCGACTGCTCGACGCAAAGGAGGGTAATTTGTTAATTTGTGGTGTTCTAGACATAAAACGCTTGGGCCGAATTTTCGTTAAATCGAACAAGTTCTCGTTTCTGCTTGTAGCAGTTCTTTTCAGCAGAATGGAAGTTTTTTTGGTAGAAACCGTTTATGTTTGTTTAAGTGTATCGTACATGCTAGCTTAATCTTGTGTTGTATCGTAAAGAGTTAGTTTACCTCGAATGAACCTGACCAATATGACCTTCAGTGAGATACAGAACACACAAAAGCTTCTATTGCTACCAACTATCAACATAAATAAGACTATCAAATACCAAACAGTTTTCAATAAAAATGTCAATCACTCTGATATAAATGTGTGATATACATAAATTACAACACAGATGAAGTTACCCACGTAAACCAATGCGACAACACATTTTTAAAGAAATTGCTCTAATCAATACCATTTTGTTGCATTGTCCTCTAATCTATATATATAAAACAAAGTCGGGTTTGTTACAACACTTATAACTCGAGATCTGCTGGACCAATTTTCTTGGTTTTTGTTTCGTTGGATTTGTCTCTGCCCCGAATAGCAGAATACATCTTAAAAACAATGAAAATTTGACGAATAAATAATTATGAAAGGTGAATCATTTTCCCTAAATGTTCCTTTGTTTCGTACCTGTCAAACATTTGTAAGTAAGGATTTACGTGTACCAGCAGACTATAAACATGCATTTCTGGGGCTGGAATTGTGATTGAAGACTTACAAAGTACCAGGATACCAGGAACCATAATTATTTAACATTAAGCTATGATCCTTAGGAGACGAAAGAAAGAACACTGAGCCAGAAAGAATAACTGGCGCTGGAATAGGATATATTTATATAGGACATTTTATCCCGTTTCCGTAGGACGTGATCGGTCTAGCCACTTATTTGTTAAAATGGTAGTTTCCGGGGCTAAAATTGCATGCGCTAAAGATTGACCAGAATGAAGAATGTCGAAGTATTTCAGGGGCTGAAAATTTGAGAAGTAAGGATTCACGTGTACCAGCAGACCATAAACAAGTCGAAGCATTTCTGGGGCTGGAATTGTGATTGAAGACTTACAAAGTACCAGGATACCAGAACCATAATTATTTAACATCAAGCTATGATCCTTAGGAGACGAAAGAAAGAATACTGAGCCAGAAATAATAAATGGCGCAGGCATAGGATATATTTATATAGGACATTTTTATCCCGTTTCCGTGGGACATGATCAGTCTAGCCGTTCATTTTTCTAAAATGGTATAGTTTCCGGGGCTAAAATTGCATGCGCTAAAGATTTACAAGTACTAGAAGACCAGAAAGAAGAATATCGAAGTATTAAATTTCAGGGTTGAAAATTTGAGAGGTAAGGTAAGTAAATCCATGTATACCAGCAGACCAAAAACATATCGAAGCATTTCTGGGGCTGGAATTGTGATTGAAGACTTACAAAATACCAGGATACCAGAACCATAATTATTTAACATCAAGCTATGATCCATAGGAGACGAAAGAAAGAACACTGAGCCAGAAAGAATAAATGGCGCAGGCAGGTGAAACCGCGGGATACAGCTAAGAAGTATTTTAGCTTTAAGTTTTCTATTTTAAAAATTATTTCACCAATAGAAAGCTAAATTTCACCGGCGACTTTCTTTTATATATATAGAACATCATTCATACCCCTAAATATTGTGTTTATTTTATATGGCAAAACAACGTTTGCTGGGTCAGCTAGTTAATCAATATAAGTAACAATTTTAGCTTAATCAAATGCTAGGGAGTGCTTGAAAAACTCGTTACTATTTTGTAAACGGGCACAAATATGAACGAAGCAAGTTAATAACAAGCTTTTAATAAAAGTATTAACTACACCTAGCCAAAGACACCATTACTTACACTTTTTTATTAATTACTAGCAGCGCGCCGGGGTTCACCCGAGAAGTTCTCGTTCCCGTGGGAATACGGGGATAAAAGCCTGTGACACTCACAAATAACATGGCATTCGTAAAATATTTTTTTTTAATCAGTTCAGTAGATCCAGATATTACCTCCTACAACCTCAGTAACTCACGAACTTTACGTCTTTATAATATTACTATAGTATAGATTCTTCTGTTCCTTTGTTTAAACAAATGTCCATTTAGTTCACAACAGCGTCCTTGCATTGCCTAGGATATTTATAAATACCCGCGGCACCGCGCGGTCGATATTCCGCCGGTTGGCAGGTTGGCCAACGCGTGGAAAGTGAGGGCCCTTGTGCCATGCTTGTGCCAACGTTGTGTCTCTGTTGTGCCCTTACAGCCCTCTGTGCAGGATTGAGGGCTATCGAGTGTTAGTGCAGTGGGTTGAGGCATATTGTGGGTTTGTTTTTGTAGTGATTTGATTGTTGATTACTATGCATAGTGATAGTTGTTATTGTGGCAATTAAAACTTAATTAAAATGAACATGAAGTAGACGTTTAATGTATTTGGTTTCCATGGGGGATTGTTTGAACTAGTTGAATAATCATTTTCGGGTAACAAAGCTAGCTGTAATATAACCTAAAATGTAGGTACGTTTTTAAAAAAAACGACCGGAATTCAGAATAAAAAGTTCCAAATAAATCACTTCGGAAACATTTAGACGCAGTTGGTGTTATCAAATCTGTGATTTAACTAAAGTAAATGGCACCCACAGAATGTTACAAACTGCTTGAAAAGTCATTAGTTCGAAAGTTTTTAGTCGGTTTTTGAGGAGTGTTTATTAAGTATTTGTTTAGTTTTTTTTTCATTAATTTATGTCAATTACCCAACATCACCTTAAATGTTGTAACGTTTTTCCCTCACAATTAAATAAAAGAGAGGAAATAGACGTACTAATATAATAAAGAAGAGCAGTTGACTTAAAACTAAAACCTTAACACTGTCTCTAGCTACCCCTACCTATCGCTCTCCATAAGAATCACAACACTGACACAAACTTGGAACAGCCTCTGGGCTCCCCGCCAGAGAGGCCAGGCAGCAGGTCCGAAGGCGAGGCCCCCCAGTAGGGCCTGCACGCGGGCTCCAGTACTTCCGCGGTGCGAACTCCGGTGGTGGTTCTTATTTGAACCCTGTAGTAACGCTCGGTGATGGTTTTCTTCGGATGGACTTCAGTTGAGCCCCGCAAATCCTTCCATCCCGGCTCCTCCACCTGTTCTCCTGTCAAAAACCACACGTCTCTTTTTCTTCCGGAACAATTCAAAATTCCTTTCAGTTCGAGTGCCAGTGAGTTTTATGGCCAGTAATCCGTTTACAAATAATCTAAGTCTGAGAGCGTTCATAAGAATTTTAGAAGTACAGTTTATAACATAGCTATACAGAAGGAAAACAGAATATAGCTTAACATCTTATATTAATCAATTAAACACAAATATAAAGTGAATTTTAGTATTTAAAATCAGTTAAACCTTTTTAGTAAAGCTATAGCGCAATTACCTACATAAAGAAAAAAGTTACAGCTTGACAAACTCTGACGTAGAAAGTCACAACAATAAAAAATAAACAACAAAAATATTAAAAGGTGATTTTATATTCAGTGAAATCGTTTAGAATCAGCGCTTAAAGCATTCAATAACGAATTCCACTACTAATACAAGCACTTCATTAATTTCAGTATATGTAACTGTGAAGATAATCTAAAAGTCAAAGATAAATCATGTGAACATAATGAGATGTTACAATGGATAAAAGGCATAAAATACCTAAAACGTAAGTGTTTAATAGTACATTATGATAGTATATGCAGTATTTAAAGTACAGATACTATAATGTGACCAGTTTTTAATCAGATTTTTCTCCGTCGGTCTCTCTCACTTTTTTGTTTTGCTATTAGTCCTTTATGGCAATACGACATAATCCTTAAATGTGGCTACGCACTTCTGGAACACGCTTTATATCAGAAGTGCTTCCAGCAAAAAAGACAATCAACGACAAAGTTGTGTTAAATGTTTTACGAAGTAGTTATAAATACGAGCATCTGTTGAATCATACTGCGGGCGTACCATGACGTCTTAAACGTGAGTTTTCCGAGAGAGAAAAAGGGATGGAGCTATATAGGGTGTATAACGCTATCCCTCTTTCCCGGGGTGAAACGCTGCTGCCGCGGCAAATTGCTGCGCAGCGGACGGAGCTCCGGCGGGATCTCACGGAGGTTTGGAGACAGCGACTATCGCAACCCAGTGCTGGGCACGCCACTATTGTGGCGATAAGTCCCCTCTTTGAGGCGTGGCTGGAGAGACGTCACGGCGTTCTCACCTTCCGCCTGACGCAGGTGCTCACCGGATACGGCTGTTTCGGGAGGTACCTGTGTCGGATCCAGCGGGAGGACACGTCCGGGTGTCATCACTGTGTGGATCGTCCGGAGGACACGGTGGAGCATACGGTGGAGGTCTGCCCTGCTTGGGCGGAGCACCGCCGTGTCCTCGTCGAGGCGATCGGCGGCGGCGACCTCTCGCGTCCGGCCCTGGTTCGGGCCATGGTCCGGAGCGAGGAGGCATGGGAAGCGGTCGCCTCCTTCTGCGAAGCAGTAATGCTAGCGAAGGAGGAGGCGGAGCGCGTGCGAGAGAGGGATGCCCCTCGGTCCAGCCGCCGCAACAGAAGAAGACGCCCCGGGCGTCGGGAAACGCAGGGCGATTCCCGGCCACCGTAGGCGCGGGCCTGCGGATGGCGAGCTATGGGTGGCTCGCCGTCCGATAGCAACCAGGCCCGAGTCGACGGCGCGTCGTGTTCCACGCGCGCCTCAAAGAGCCGTCAGCAAATTAGACGGGGCCCCATAGGGTCAGTGCCTGCTAGGGTTGCGGAATTTGTTCGAAAGAGTCACCGCGGCCCTGGAACGCAAAGGGCACAAGAAGGATCACGAGTGGGTTTTAGTCAGTAAGAGTCTGACACTCCCTTCCGCTCCGCCCAGAGCGGGAGAAGTCATTTGATGATTTCCCATCCAGAAAAAAAAAATAAAAAAAAAATAGTACGCCCGCAGGTCCCAGACACAGCAGGGAACTATAACAAATTTGCTTAATCCTGGCGTCAGTATAAGACACATTTTGTAAGGGCAAGCCATCAAAAATGAAAACAAAAATAAAGCTATTGTTGTTCTAATTTGGATAGCAATAAAACTAACGTATGTATAGATTATAGAAAAATATTGGATACGTATTTATATAAATATTGGATACGTCCTTTATCAAATCTACAAAAATTGACAAAGATAAAAAGCATCAAAGATCAGGAGTGGGAGTGTGTCACGTCACGGCTAGGTAAAAATTGTAGCGAGTAGTGACGTCACACGAGTTTTCAACGCACTGTATCGTCTTCATTTTTTGTTTACGTAAAAAATACGTTTCCAATATTTTTTAGAAATCTATCAGACGGACTAATCAGATTTTTTTAGTCCACTACCCTATTTTGTCAGAGTTCGTGTGAGCAATGATAATTCTTCATTGCACAATACGAAAGGATATGTAGTAACATTACCAACGTTACCATTACCATCTCAAGTGGGTACGAACAACTGGACTGAAAGAGACAGTTTCATTTCAGTGGTCTCGCGATCCCGACATCGAATTTCACTTTTTCTCGACGAAGACTGAATTATGGGAAGCAAATAGTGTTCGATTTGTATTTAGTTCTTTGTTTCCGACCCAACAATAGGAAATGTTCCGAGCCTTTGTTGTTAGATCTAAGTCCCTTTTCATGCTTCCTCTGTTTATACGGACAAACCATTTATATAACGGTTGTTTGTGGCTCTTGATAGAGGAGGAAAACTTGATGATAATGTCCATTGTTTGAGATATCGATCATCAGACAATTCTTCACTATATCTATGTCTGTACATTGGTACAGCCATAGACATAGTGAAGCGTTGGTCATTGACCGTTCTTTGACACGATACTCGCGTACTTTGACCCCCAACCACGCCGTGTCCAGGCCAAAAGTTTAATTAACTCTGAGTAAAAAAACCGCGTGGCGTTATTGTGAAATCGCGAACAAGGACGTTTTAATGGAATCCTTCCTAAAAATAGCAAACGAGGAACGTTGCTTTTAACACCCGCCTGTTCCACAGTGCGTTACGAAAGCAAGAATTTACCGAAAGTAATTTCGTCTCTTATTTACAGAGCCCCGGGCCCGCTATAAAAACGGTCCTCTATTAAAACGCTTTTAATAATCGTCTTCGATTTTGGAGCGAGGGTGGAATGGGCTGTTAGGCGCCGCGAGCCACCATAACTGAATTATTTCTCACCCGCCATAACTAACTTAACAGGCCACAGCCGGCTTCATTTGTGTCGTAATTGCGAATACACAAATTGTTTATCAGGACTAAAGTTTCCGATGAAATTTGGCTTTCGTTACCTCCGAAAGTTTCGGGTATCCTGAAAGTTGCCGTCGCTTTCACAGAAAAACGAGTGCGACAGATATTACTTAGTAACTTTGTTGACAGCGAGATATAGGATTCTTTTGACTTCGTCCGCAATATTTTCGGTAAGTACATTACATATTACATGAATATGAGTTACGTGTTAAAAGTTAGCGTAACAATTTATTCGAAACACGAAAAAATTGAAACAATTTGTTACAAGATACCTCGCCAGGCGGATTATTAATATCAACGATCTCAAATTTATTCCCCGAAATAATGAAACGCTCACTGACTGGCTTCATAATGAATTACAGCCGAACTATGATCTCATTAACAACGCGAAACATTCTTAATTTGCGAGAGAGGTCAAGCACCTGAACAACGGGCGAGGGTTGTTCGCAATGAAAAGCTCTCAAAAGGGCTGCAGGGCCCGAGAGCTCTCCACATCGCTCGCTCACTTCCCGCATTCATATCATTTCTGACTGCGAACGAATTCGCATTCTGTTGGCGTTTCGATTTCGCAGAGCATGCGAGTTCCGAAAGTCGCTGAAATAATGCGAGCTCGCCGAATTGAAACGACAGATAAACGACAGCTTGGAAGTGGTGGAAAGTTTCTAAGCCCATTCCAAATTGTAGGAGGTAGTTTAGTCTAGGGACTTTCTTAGAAAAGAAACTTGAATGTAATAAAATCTATACTAATATTATAAAGCTGAAGAGTTTGTTTGTTTGTTTGAACGCGCTAATCTCAGGAACTACTGGTCCGAATTGAAAAAATATTTTTGCGTTGAATAGACCATTTATCGAGGAAGGCTTTAGGCTATATAACATCACGCTTAAGCCAATAGGAGCGGAGCAGCGATAAAGAATGTTTTAAAATCGGGGATTCCACGGGGACGAAGTCGCGGGCAGCAGCTAGTTGTAAATAAAAGATAGAAGATGAATAACCTTTAATCTAGAAAGTTTCAAGTTCGTGTTTCTAAAGATGATTTACCTATTTACATCTTAACATTGTAACACGACAACGAATGTTCTCCAAATTATTACGGTTCTATTCTCGGCTAGCTTTTGACGAACCCGTCGACAGTTCGGCTGTGTTAGAACTTTGAGACCCCAGTACGCTGGGGACATGTTACAAATGTTTTTCGTTGCGATCATGAAACTTTTCCGCCAAGAAAAAGAAAAGCTATACGTGCAAAAATGGGAAAATAACATAAAGATATTTATGTGAGTTTGCCTATCAACAAACATATAATAACAAAACTTGTATTGCCTCAATACATAGGTAGATGTGTATGCCTTGCAACATTTTGTCATACGAGAGTAAGCGACCCGTTTCCCTATAATATGCCAAAAATCCAGACTCTATCTGGGTACTAAAAGATTTCTAACAAAAAATCAAGGTCTTAGACTTCAAATTACTTAGGTTGGGCCTAAGACGGAAAACCGATTATTCGGTTTATTTTTAACTAGCTGCTGCCCGCGACTTCGTCCCCGTGGAATCCCCGATTTTAAAACATTCTTTATCGCTGCTTCGCTCCTATTGGCTTTAGCGTGATGATATATAGCCTAAAGCCTTCCTCGATAAATGGTCTATTCAACCCAAAAAGAATTTTTCAATTCGAACCAGTAGTTCCTGAGATTAGCGCGTTCAAACAAACAAACAAACAAACAAACAAACAAACAAACTCTTCAGCTTTATAATATTAGTATAGATTGGGTATGGTCTGAGTTAAGAATCGAAGGTTAGATCATAACACCCCCGATTCAGGACAAAAAGGCATATTGTCCATATAAACTCGCCATATAAGTATCAACTGAAATATTATTCAAGTATCTAAGTTTTTCAAATAACCTAGGGAATAAAAGTCGTCTAAAATAAAACGGTTTCGTGTGGAGAAAGCCAAATTGAACGGACAGAAACGTCGTCAGCTTGACTCTACTACCACCAAGTTTAGCCTCGAAGGGTTACGCTAGAAACTCAGAAATGTTTTCGGTTCTCTAGAAAGTTCTTTCCAAAGTTTTTACGATAAAGGTTATTTGTGAGGGATTGTAAAAGATGGTGCAAATGGAGGGACCCATTTTTTCTTGGCGAAGTCACGTATGACCATTATGTCACTTTGAAATTTGTTTTAAAGACTTTAGATTATACGAGCGTGACTATCTTAATACTTATCTACAAATAATTTATCTATACTAATATTATAAAGAGCAAAGATGTGATGGTTTGTTTGTATTGAATAGGCTCCGAAACCACTGAACCGATTGGAAAAATTCTTTCAATGTTGGGAAGCTACACTATCCCCGGGTGACATAGGCTATATTTTATCCCCATATTCCCACGGAAACGGGAACTATGCGGGGGAAACCGCCGGGCATTGCTAGTTTTGCAATATAATTAATTTATTATTTCAGCTAACAGACGACCGCGGCTGGATAATGGCTTCTCCTTACTGTGGTGGTGATCATTCCTGTGCATCTGACATCCAAGGGTTACCCTCGGTGTTCACCATGTCTATCGTCCACGACGTGGTAGTAAATTGATAGGAATATATCTTCGTGTATCAATTGTCAAGCTACTATTCCCTATGTACGTAGTTATCTAAGCCATATTAGTTCTAGGGTGGTGTGAATATTATACACTATTCATAAAATAATCTACTATGTAGCTAATTATCTCTTGAATATCAAATTCAGTTGAACTAACTAGTTGCTATTCAAATCAAAAACAAAACTAAACCGCTAATTGTATGCCACGCAAACTGAATACTTAAAAGCGTGTTAATTAAGTTCAAAATACCTCTTTGTATTTGCAATTGTATCTAGGTATATTATATGTTTAATTATAATTTTGCGGTATGTTTGTTCCGGACCAACCCAAGCCAATATTAGCTGATACTTTTGGGGTTTCCGTGCAACTTCACAAGGGTTTGTCCCAGTTTCGTCCACGTGTTTTTCAGTGGTTTCAGTACCCGACTTTGTGAAGTTGGTATAATTTCGGTTGGGCAAAATATTGACTGTGGAGTGTTGGAGTTTGCAGAAATCACGTGGCCTGATTTAATTTAATGAATGTATACGGACGGTTTACTATCTATAATATTTACTGTATTTTAATGTATATATTTATTATTTATAGGAGCTTAATTTAAAATTTGGGACTTTTGCCTTGTTACATTTGATTATTTTCGTCTTTTTAGGGTTCCGCACTCAAAGGGTAAGGGTCCGCTGTCCGTCCGTATCAAGAACCGTAAAAGGTATACAGTTGAAATTTTCCCGGAGTGTGTACTTCTATTGCCGCTATAACAAACAAAAAAAAATACATTAATTAATTCAAAATTAAAGAGGGTTCCCATACAAGACAAGTGTTTTTGTTTCTTCCGAATCGCTCTTGGCCGGTTTTTACTTTTTTATGAACACTACAAGGTAAACGAATCACAGCATATGAAAGTAATTTTCTGAAAAACTCATAGAAGACTCTAGATTATATAAATTTATTCGAGCGGTGCCACTTTTTTGAGAACGACCCAAATACAGAACGCTTTTTCATATTTTACTCCCAATATATACAAATCCAGTCAATCAAAAAGCGACTTTCAAAAAGGCACAAATAAAGTCATTTAAAACGTCCGATTAATTCAACATCGAATCATAAAAACCCGCATGGTTCGCAAAAAACGCTGCAAAACGTAGGTTTCACAGCGTTTTTTGCAGTTTAAAATGATAAAAGGCAGCGCGGTGTATCCCCTCCCTAATTGGCCGCCGTCGCTCCCACTAACTCTGTTACGTCTAATGGCTGCCTCGGTCTGTGTACTAACAATTACGCTGAATTACAGCCTTTAATGTCATATCTGCGTATTGTCTTCGGGAGTTTATTATGTCTTTTGTTGTGTGTTCAAAGGTTTATATGGAGATAGGTACCTATACGTTTTTGTGATAAAGGTGTTTCGAGGTTTATAGTGGTGGTGGTAATGTAAGGGCCGGGTTTTGATCGTGATGACATGATACAAAATTGTGGAAACAAACAATAACTAACCTGCTTTATTTTACTATATGATTTTATTTTGAAACTCATGATAGAATTACATAATTCTATCATGAGTTTCAAATCCTAATTCTCCTAAGCCTCACAAGTTACAACAAGTATTAGACCAACTTATAAAAAAAAGATAATAATGTCGTAAGAATTCTATACAAAATAATGTGTTAAGTATATAATCAAATTTAAGATCCAAGATTGCGCCAATGGTAAGTTCGTCGTCGTAAGTGTCATTTTCATGATTATCAGGTCTGCAATAAAAAAAAATTTGCTCATAAACAAAAAGCTTGAAAGATGGTTTTTTATTTTTATTAAAAAAAAAGTTATCCGTCACTAGGAATTTCTCTTGTATCGTGTGCTTGTAAAAGCACCCAGCTTTTACAAATATACAAACTCACATAAACAGTCAGACCCGGAACAACTATCTGTAGGTCATACAAGTATTTGTTCCGTGCGGGAATCGAAACCGCGACACGCAGCTATATGCCTTTTTTGGCCTCGCACTGTTTAAAATTATTGTTGTCATTTTTATGGTTATGAGGTTACAACGGAACCTTATACTGTGCGAGGCCCAACTCGCATTGTTCAGTTCACTCTCCCCGAACCGGTTCGTTAAGTCTTTAAGGCGTTTTTCTGGACTGAAAACTGACCAGGCGCCTTCTGCGCATGGATAGAGGCAGCTTGCGAATGGCGGCGGGGACCATCACCGGGCACTGCTCTCTGAACAAACACCTACACACGATAGGTATCACAGACAGTCCTCTATGCAGGAGGAGGCAACGGTATCGCATGTGCTCCTTGAGTGCACAGGTGTAGCCGAAATACGAAGACAAACAATAGAGGCACCGAATTCACTTACAGGAATGCTGAACACACTGAGTGGACTGATCTGCTTCTGAAGGGAGGTTGGCTGGTTCGCGTGACGGCCGCCATGGCTTACGCACAATGGTCCAATACTAGGACTAAAGTGCGGAAACCAAACTCTAATAGAAGGCGTTTTTTATGTAAAATCAAAATATATACTCACTTCATTTACTCAATGACTGACAGACGCATAGCTGAAACTACTGGTCATAAAAAGCTGAAAGAACAATGGCGAAATTTTAGCTGACATGAATTTAAGCGTCTAAAAGTGACTTATATACGACGGAAGTTCCATTATTTTTCTATATTTTTTCAATGTATCACATTTACTAGATCAGGCCGGAGAAAAAAGATATTTTAAATGAAAAGTTATTTGACTGTTTGATTACCGTGTAGTGTTGCCATTTTATATTTATCCTGCCAAGTGACAGTAAGTACAGCATTATTGAATTGTAATCAGTTTTATTTTTTTATTACGGAGTAAGTGAATAATTAAACGGAGTAACAATATAGTTCATTTTTGAGAGTAAGTTTTCCTTGCAGGGAGGTCAAACACTGTGATGAAAAAATACATAAATTGCTTTTAATGACTGGCAAAAAGACTAGTATCCCGAATCTAAAAAAAATATAGTTTGATTACTGACGATTGTTGTTGGTTGAGTTGATACCAATTCAATCAGTGCTCTTTATTGTTTTTCCTGTATTTTTTAATTTTCATTTGTACGGACTGCATATTATGGACTGTGATGTGCCCCTTTGTGACCCTGTGCGTGTTTAAGGACTCGCGAGACTTTCCCTGTGACATTGAGCTTTTTCTATACTGGCCGCCGATCTTGCCTTATTGTTTTGGATTACTTATCAGTGAACTAGTTGTTTGCTAGATACCGCCAGATGGAAGTTCATAGAGCAAACCGACACGAATCCTGTGTATCAACTGAATGATATTGCTGGCCGGAGAGGAATCAGCAAACATTGCTGTAATTGTTTACTTCGTCGTCGCACTGTAGGATGTTACGCTCATGTAATGACGCTAGTCTGGTATTTAGGATGGGCCTGACATCGGCAAAATATTACCACACCCACAGAATTTCTGGATGAAATAATTGTAAGAGGATGAAGAAGAATAAATATAGATTTAAAAATTAAACTACACACATTTTATAAATACTTGCTAAGCGTGCGAAAACTTAGCAAGTAATTATTAAATCCCAGAATGTTAGATAAATCTTATTGCTTCAATACCTAAAACAATGCTCTCGGCGACTGGCTGCCTCAGACCAGTTTTACTTTATATTATTTTTTAGATATCTATTGAATATAACGTGAAACGACGACTTGTAAAGTGTATTTGATCGTCTCAGGGGCCCTTTACCTACCAAGCTACCATAGACATAACCTACAAAAGTTCATGACTGAATATCTATTTTTCTCGGCCTTCTTGAACCAAAATTCTTGCACATACTAGTTCAGAAGGTGAAGCTGAGTTAAACAAGATATTTTTCATTTAAAGACGTAAGAATTTCACCTCAGCTAAAACAATGTATGGGTGGCTGCCATTGTCCTTTGCCATGTAGATTCCTTGGGAAGTTGAGAGGAGACTAAGAGGGGATTTCCCGAAACAATAACAAAGGGGATTGTGCGCACAAAGTCGCGGCTTAAATGTAGTGTAGCAATAACTTAGTAGCCCTAATCTAACGCCCCATAATTTACCCATGAACCCGTCCATTAATCATTTCTTTACTAACGATGTCTCCATTACGCAACCTAAATAATTTCCGTGTATCGTCCATTACACACGCATTAATAATAAAATCCTAATAAATAACACGGTAAATGCTCAGTCCGATGGATGAATGATAAATGTTTACTTGAATGAGTCATTATCGTGTGGCCATCGAAAAACTAACAAGACGACGACCCACTGCTTTTTGAATTATCTTTCTTGAATATTTTATAAGCTACCAATATACACTACTTAACGTCCATCCAAAATATCTTGACGCTCGGAAAATAAGGAACTACAGCTAAATGTATTGAGATTGACGTATCGAAGTTGCTACTAGCGCCATCCGGAGGTTTCATGTTACAGTGGACAGTACTTAGCTTGTAGTATAACTATTAAAAGCATTTCTTTGTTATGTTTTCTGTTGAGTTTGTACTTACATGAGAATGCGATATTTTATACTGAAGCACTTTTTTCTGTATAAAACATCGCATTTCTGATGTAGGTACATATTCAGTTTACTTCCCAGAACTCATTTATAAGTGTGACGTCAGATCCACCCGTACGTACAAAAGGTTCCTATTTATATCTCTCCAATGAAATTTGAACGAAGGCTTTTCGTCTTGTTTGCAGTTCATAACGTCTCTTTTGAAGTTACAAATCAAAATGTGTTGCATGTTGTGTATGTGCTAAAACTGTTATGTAATTCATATGGTTCTGCGCTTTTATTCATTACAATAGCAGCGCCCCGCGATTTCACTCGCATAGTTCCCGTCCCTCTGGAAATACGGGCATAAAATATAGCTTTTGTTACTCGCTGATAATATAGCTTTCTATTGGTGAAAAAGTGGTTAAAATCGATCCAAGTCATCCAATCAAAGTACGTTCGGTACAAACAATTTTTTTCCTTTTAATATACCTTTGGTTAAAACCTTTGTTGAGTTATACGAAGACTATAAAATTAAGTGGCCGGCCCTTTTGCCCGAATGTCCGGCCAAACTGGCTGATTTGTCCGGCTTTTCGGTTTTACGACCTGGCAACCCTACTTGTATCTAATTAGACTGGGAATGGATGCCAATATAATAAGAAAACAGCAATACGCAGCATCAATCATATGCATCATGAATAAAAGAATTATGTCCCAGCCACGGCAAGGATAACCCGCCTTCATAATATTAATTTAAAACATCACACCGGAAGAATTCTTATCTAAAGAATTTTAAGAAGAAGCAAATGTAAAATGAATTGAAGGACGTCACTTGAAGGAGTCCTCGTTTTTAATAAAATAAAATTCTATTCGCAACGTAATTAAATAAAGCTAATGAATTATTTAGAGCGTTATTATTAAGTTAAGAAATAAATCTGAAGTAGCGTTATGAAGTCACAGTTTATTAAAATACTCCAAAAATATTTTTTTTGTCGGTCGTTGACGTGAAGAGTTTCGCCAAATATTGCTGAAATACAAAACCTGTTTTGATGAAAAGGCCGTTGTTGATAAATTGAGGGCACATTCAGATTAAAGCCCCTAATAAGGCCCGAGCCATAGCTCCTAAACTTTATTAATTAAATATTCAGAAACAACAGAACGCGAGAATTTAGGCCATAACCCTCCCGTGCTGTCTCAAAATGTAATGGAACAAACAACCCTCAGCGTTGGTCATTAAACCGTACCAGTGGAACTACACTCGACGTTTTACGGGTTAACATTACAGCACATAAAAACTCGCTATACGAGGCCACTGAGACTAAAAAATAAAATTTCTAGCGATAAAAATAAAATTAAACTTTGGATTATTAGAATTTATGAAAATTATTCTAGTATCTAAGTAACAGTGGTATTTAGCTCCTATACTGAAGTTTGCAATAAAATGTACCCACATGCGAGAAAATCTCACTAGTATTATAAATGCAAAATGTGAGTATTTAGGGTTCCAAACCTCTATTCGGGAAGCGGAACCCTTAGGATCACTAAGTTGTATCTCGGTTATCTTGCATAGCAGATTTAATTGCAGGATCTACTAGACTGATTCAGTTGAAATTTGATACAAATATAAACTTTTCTGACCCAAACAAAGACGCGTAACAAAAATAAATGAATTATTAAAACTAATTTGATCCACGGCAAATTAGACAGTTAAAAAAATAGTTTTCAACCATCGGTACAGTTGATTTTTTTTTTGTGATATCAGATAAAAGGGCTCTTCTTGATAGTCTCAAAAACATTTTTTCATAACTTATTATTAAGTTTTTCTTTCTGATGGTTTTGAAGAAAATAGATAAAAAATTGACCATTCCCAGTAATCACAGAAAACCCTATAAGAAGTCCATTATTATAAAGTAACATGTTAAAAAAAATTCGTGCGGATCCCTTTACACGCGGGTCCAACTCGCACTTGGGTGACTTATTTATGTATGTCACGCTTTCACGCCTAAATAGCTGCACCGATTTTGATAACTTGAGGTACAAATCTACAAAAATAGGGTCTCTGGAGATGGTTATAAGCTTTTTTGTGAAAGTAAATAAAAACCAGTTGTTTGCCTTCCGACGCAAATTACAACAACAAAAGTGGTTTTACAATTTACTACCAATACATTTGTTAGAATATTCTCCTAGTACTTACACAAGCTAGCTAGGTACTTACTTTATATAGCATGGTAAATAACTGCTACGATAAATTGCTACGGCGTAGACCTCGTAGCTCGCTGCTACGATGACGCTACGAATTATTGTTTGCAGCAAGATTGAAAATAAAGGCTAGACGGTTATAGTTTCCATTTATATATATATATTTTTTTATAAATTTATTTGTCGTTCTTTTTTTGTTTTTAATATGTACCGAGGGCATTGAAAGCTTAGGACGTTGGTCCTCACGTTTTTGAAGGCATATGGAAATGTAACTATGTAATTGTTATTATAATATTCCGTATTTTAAATAAATAATTTTCTAAATATATATTATTTTTTACAACAACAATGCAAGTTATTAAAAATATCTCAGCAGTCATTTGACTGAAGGCACGTAAAATTGTAGAATCTAAAAATAAATTGGTGCCGATTACAACCCAACCTTCCATTAACCGTTTCCATTAGGCTAAATAAATAATATCTGACAACATTTTATTGAAACTGAAGCAAAAACACGTGCCAATCCACCCTGAAATATAAAGTATCTTACCTTTTTGGATCGCCTTCTTCTTATACCCACATGTCTTACGAAAACACTGGTCGAATAGAAGAAAAAATTAAACGTCAAGCATTGACAAAATGTCAATGCTATAATTTCAAAAATGGAATAGCTAGTGATGAGACTCGTGAGTCGAGAACGCGTATCGTTCGGTACGCGGCGCGCGGGGCACTGACCAACACTGGCTGCGCCGCGCCGCCCGCTGCGAACAACGCGCGAAAACCTTAAAGATTGCGGAGGGAAGAGGGGTGAATAGGCAGAATAGGAGACGCTTTGCTTAGTTTATTGGGTTCGTAGAAAAACTGATCATAAAGGGCCCGGGGGTTACGTATTTCGCTGTTAAATCTGGACAGTAATATTTGAAAGTTAAAAATTCTTATTATTATAAAATGGTAATAAATGTGTTTGCTATTTTTCTATGCCTGCATTATTTGTTGGAAAAGATTGAACAGGATTTAAACACAAAATCATAAATGGCGGTGTCATACAGTCCTGTAACTTCTGTGTTACATAATTTTGGTAACATCCATAAAAAAGATGCAAAACTAGATTAAGTTTCATGGTGCAGGAACAAATGACAAGTCGCATTGTTTTTCAAAACCATTTCTACCGGACAGTCCCAAAAGCAGAAGGAAAACTGTGACCGTACAAAAAATGCCACCAACTTCATAGCAACTGTTGCTGCCCGAGGATGAGTTAAATCAAAGAGGAGGCCAAAGGAGAGGAAGGCCTGGAAAGTTTTTAAGGCTCAATAAAAAAATGCATCCGATCTACATGAAAAGTTGTTTCTTAGGAACATTTTAGTCGTTTTTAAACTTTATATACAATAGTGGTGCTTGAACGTTCACTACTAGTCAACCTTTAGGTTAAAAAGACAACACTGTATTAGAAGTACAATAAATAAATAAAATTTAAAATATTATGTTTCGGAAAGAAAATACAACATTTTTAATAATGTTCAGGAAAGAAAATACATTTGATCGTTTTGCCGCCTCTGTCCACGTACTTAATCTGTGTCCCCCGGCCATTCCGGCGCGCGGGTGTACTCGATACGTCCCCAGCACCCGGAAACCTCGCGCGCCCTTTGCGAACCTTTGTTTCACCAGCAGCCTCAGCCAATTATAACGTCTCATCGTTCAACTGTTCAACCCTTCGTACGGACCTTTTTAATTTCCTTTCAAATAATGAGGGTTTATTTCAAATGATGTTAGTCATTTTTGATTTTAGTTCATAAATGTGGATTATAAATTATATTTATTTTGTAAGTAGGCTAAAAACATAACACTTTTACACGTCAAATATTTCTGGTCATTCTAAGTTAGATGAAGCCGGTGTTTCCTAGCCGACTACCCTGAGAAGAAATATCGAAACAAACTCAGAGGTTAAAGTCTCTTATAAAGTTCATACAATCCCTAAAGCCTTTTGTTTTGGATTAGTCGAATTACCTACCTAATAAACTATGTATCTCCACCAAAACTATTGAATAAAAAGGCTAATTTTCGCAAGCTAATTTTCGCACAAATATTTCAAAAACTTACTTTAGTACAAAAAAGTTACTTTGAAAATAAAAGCTTTTTAAATATTTTACCTAACCATTATTCCATAAGTTAAAGAAAACACTTTCTCAAAATTTCTATTTCAGGAACATAAATCCATTAAAAGTTTCAGAATGTCAATCACAAGACAATTCAAACTTAACAGGAAAAACGGCATAAAATATTAACGTTTTTGTTTACAAAATATTTTCCTCCGAAAAACCAATCAGTAACCCGTCAAAGACAATAAAATATCATCGAATACTTTTCCGATCACTGTATTATCGTTTATCATCGACCATAGACTGCCAGACTCCATAAATTCGATGTTGGAACGACTTTATGATAACAAAAGACTTGACCAATCAAACTTACAGCTTCCCGTAATCTTTTCCACCTGTACTATATCCGTTCCTTTCTTATAGTACGCGTTGAAGGGAGATAGGTTAAGTTCTGTTGAATGTAAGCTTTATACCGATTGAGGTGGGGATAGAAAGCTTTCGGTCGGAATCAAAGCCTCTGGACTGAAAGTTTCTACAATAACTGTCAAGGCATAATAACGAAGCCAGTGGGGAGGAAGTTGGTTCGTTAATGTTGCCAGCGATGAAAATGTTTAATTTATGCAGGTCCCTAATAAATCTTTGGAGTCATTAATATCGATGTACATGTGGGTTTGAATGGAGGGATCCTATTGATGGATGTGGAGCTCTGGATCTGTGGGGTGATAAATGTCAGCCATCTGGTCGTAAATTATGAGGGCAAACGAATATGGGAGTATTTTTGTTTTCATTTCTATTCTCAAACAACGAAAATGTTTCACAGTTGGTTGGTTCATCCTTCCGCAGGATGCGAGATCTATTTTAGTGGATGTTATTAACTTATATTTAATAATGGATGGGAATTTTAGTCTCCCACTCAACGCCCACCGGAGGATTGGTGGTGTCGCTAATAATCATAGCCTTGGCATTAAAGGTTTGTTTATTTCAAAATAAGTATATTTATATACATCCCGGATTCGTACTTATTTATTATTAACTTATTTATGGCGTCACTTACGGGAGGCTTAAGTATGTGCGGCTGAGGACGTCTTCTGGCAAAATTATGATGAACATATAGGTACATTATGACTTACATTTTTAATGCTATAAATGATCTTCTTATATATAAAATTCTCGTGTCACGGTGTTTGTGGTTGAATTCCTCCGAAACGGCTCGACCGATTTTCGTGAATCTTTGCGTGCATATCGGCGAGGGTGGCGAATCGGACAACATCTATTTTTCATCCCCCTAAATGTTAATGGTGGTCCACCCCTGATTTTTTATTTTAGTTTATGTACCTTGTTTTGAGATGCGCGGTTTCACCCGCGTAGTTCCCGTTCCCGTGGAAATATGGGGATAAAATATAGCCTATAGCCTTCCTCGATAAATGGGCTATCTAACACTGAAAGCTTTTTTCAAATCGGACCAGTAGTTCCTGAGATTAGCGCGTTCAAACAAACAAACAAACAAACTCTTCAGCTTTATAATATTAGTATAGATTTATACACTAGCAATAGAAACAATGGAAGTATTTGTGAAACAATATTTAACGTTAGATCTCAATGTACTTAGAAATAAAATACTAACTTACACTTACTAATATTTTATTCGTCATGCCTGTGAACAGTTCCTAGGTAGCAACTATGTTAGGATATCCTGAGATATTTAGAGGCAATGTTATCATGGATTATTTAGGCTGCTTGTTACCGAGGCACTTGGTTTAGACGTAGCGTAAGACGCGTTTCAATGGTATTCAAAATATGTTATCTTCGCAAGCAAAAAGCGCTTTGAAGTCTGAAATACAGGTACCGTATTTTCTACTGTCTGATGTTTTGTTTTCATTATTAGATTATCCGACAAGGTAACAAAAATATTTATGTTATCTTATCTTATCAAACTATGTTGCGGTCAGTTTTTACTACACCCAGATGCAACCGACCAGTATTTTATTGAATTAGTATTACTTTGTGCCAGAGCTAAATTCCCAGGGGATAACCGTCAGGCTTGCGGATGGCGAACGATGGGTGGCTCGCCGTCCGATAACAACCAGGCTCGGGTCGACGACGTGCCGTGTTCTACGCGCGCTTCAAAGAGATGTCAGCAACGAAGACCTCATAGGGTCAATGCTTGCTAAAGTTGCGAAATGTGTTCAAAAAAGTCACCGCGCTCCTGGAACGCAAAGGGCACTAGGAGGAACAAGGGTAGGTTTTAGTCAATAAGAGTCTGACACTCACTTCCACTCCACCCAGAGCGTAAGAAGTCATTTGATGATTGCCTATCCAGAAAAAGAAAAAAAAGGGGATAATCCTGGATAAAAAGGTGTCCTAAAGGTCTAATCCAAGACTTATTCTACCCGTGTGCCAAAGGGACAAATAATATACTGGTTTAATATTATTTATTTAACTCTTTAAGCACATATGTAAATGTACAGTGGCGGACTTAGTGCCATAGATATTCTTTACCAGTTAACCTTTGGTAATGCAGAGTTCACACAAATTTCATCATAATTTTAAGTAGTCTATTTGTTCTTACTGCATGTGTGTATGTATGTGAAAACAGATCAAAAAAAGTTTTTTTTTTTGGATCTATTTTCACATATGTACAAACACAACTGGCTTGGTTTTCGTACGTCATGTCCTAGGCGACCAGTGAAAATGATGACAGCGCCGTGTTGAGGGTCCCTCACGGCATGCGGCACAGCATTATGCTGCGGTGTAGCCTTTTTGCCACAACCACATGACATGCATCTGCTTGTTATATATAAATATATAGACATACATATACATATATAGACAAAGTTGATACAACAGAGGGGCTTTCATTTAAACTGCATAGACTAGGTACCATTTGCAAGCTCTGTACCAAAAATCAATTAAATAGGAGCAGTAGTTTAGTTGCAAATGATTTTATAAGTTTTTGCCCCGTTTGAACACGATGTATATGATGAGATTTGTAGGCTATTTAGTTTGTTCGAAATAAATAAAACTAATTTTTTGTGGTTTTTATTTTTATACCGTATCGAATAAATACTAAACACGTATAGTATACGTAGTGTAATTTAACGCCCCTCTGTCATATCAACTCTGTACAAGCACATTTGTTATTTTAATATTTATTTAATTTTTAACTTGTCTGTACTAATATAATTTAAGAACTACTAACACTATAATTTGGGTTTTAGTAGAGCGTAGGTTTTTGAGCTTTATTTTCTTTCATTCTAAAATAAGAGATTCTCGAATTTTAATATATGGTAACTTCACAGAAAGCGGTACGTGCTTCTCTTTTGAAACTAGGTATTAAAAGCATTGTATAGCCGCCGATTCTCAAAGTTTTGGAGCGATGGATAAACTCGAGTTATCAATCAAGATTTGAGCAGCCATCAAAGTTGTTGCCTGTGGCAATATAACCTATTACAACGGGTATTGAGAAACGGCGTGAGAGCCCTACTATTTGTAGATATTTTTTTTAAGATAAAACAACACAAGTATTTTAAAAAGTTTAATTGAAAGTTTGAAAGCAAAATGTTTATTCGGGACAAAAATATTTTGCACAAGACGACGATGAATAATTTTAGTTAAGTTAGTATAGTCTATTTTATCCCACTCTTCTGTCGCAGGTCTGTTGGAAGAAATTTTTATTTACTCTGTACAACATTTTCTTTCTTTAAGTATATTGTGTGTACATAAATAAATAAACAACATGTTAATCCAACATGAACAGGTTATAAACAAAAACAATGTAAAAGAGCCGGTCGACCTAACCTAGGGTTCCGTACCTTGGTCTTGGCGAAATCCAATGACACCATAAGGGTTCCTCCTTACCATTTTATTCTATACTAGCTGCTGCCCGCGACTTCGTCCCTGTGGAATCCCCGATTTTAAAACATTCTTTATCGCTGCTCCGCTCCTATTGGCTTAAGCGTGATGATATATAGCCTAAAGCCTTCCTCGATAAATGGTCTATTCAACCCAAAAATAATTTTTCAATTCGAACCAGTAGTTCCTGAGATTAGCGCGTTCAAACAAACAAACAAACTCTTCAGCTTTATAATATTAGTATAGATTCGTACCATCAACAATCTCCAAACTCAGATTGATGTGTTTACATGTTGTTTTGGTGAATTCGCAAGGGTATTACTTTATATTAAGTTACAGACGAATTAATATCCAACTTTTAACCGACTTCTAAAAAAGGAGGAGGTTCTCAATTCGGATGTTTGTATTTTTTTTTATGTTTGTTCGCGCATAACACCGTCGCTTGCCAACCGATTTGAAACATTCTTTTTTTGTTGGAAAGGGTATACTTCCCATATGGGCCCATGAAAATTTTATCGAAATCGAACAAGCGGTTTCTTTGTTAATTCAATAAATGATAGCAAATCTGTCGGGATAGCTGAAATCGCATGTTTGTTTATTGTTTACACCAATTTATACCGTGTACGCTGTGATGGGTATGTTTAGCTGGGAGTGAACCACTAAAAAGTGAAAAAAAAAAAAGCTTTTTACAAAAAATAAAACCGACTTCTAAACAAAAAAACCAAAAAGTATAAAATAACTTTAATTTCGGAAGTCGGTGTGTTAAACAACAAAAAAGCAACCAAAAACAACATTTTTTGTAAAAAGTTTGTTTTCTGCCTTACTTAGAAATAATATTACCAACCTATTTTTCTTAAATAAAGAACTTATATAACATAGGCTATGCTCGAAGTAATCTTCGAGCCCACTGAACCGATTTTAAACGTTCCTCCTCTGAACCAAGATGACATTTCGGACAGACATGGGTTACATTTTAACCACGCCAGCGAGCCTCAAGACACGGTCGGAAACGATGTTAGTTATTCTTGTAACGTAAGAAAAAGACTGAGACATTGTTTGTAATACAATATTTATTGTAGTATGGGGTTTTTAACCCAAGTTTCATAAAATATTTATTCGCAATAACCGCTCTTGCGTTGCAATTTTGTATATTTTTAAATCTCCATTTGTCAATTATTTCTGAGGCGTTGGATGTTTGTCGTCGACTGGATTTATGATATTTTCTTTAACACACTTGTTACAACATAGCTTACAATGAATTATGGTTGAATACATTAGATTAGTTAGTCGAAATTGAGAGAATTCACATAATATACCTACATTAGTTTTAGCCGCTTGCAATTACAAGCCTATGATGTCTCTGGTATTACATTTGCAAACTTCCCCGAAAATAAACCCCTACCTGACCGGATTCAGGCTCGCAGTGAAGTATTGTTTGCAAGAAGAAGTGCACTGCTCAGCCCGACAAAAATCGAGCGCATCGTACGAAAACTAATCAGCAATCCATTTACCACAATAATTTGCTACCAAATTTAATGTGTATGTAATTTTATTTATTATTTTCGAGTTTGTTAAAATATGTTGTTTGACACACGTGGTCATTTGTCATTGCAATTTCTCAGCTACAGTCTTCGGCTCGGGACTCTTTTCCACACACGATTCGAGCCGAGTCGAGTTCTTCTTCTTCTTTAAAAAAAACGATGCCCCACACTAGGAATTTCTTCTGTGTCGTGCGTGCGTTTACAAACATACAATCTCACAATCACATACACAAACAGCCAGACCTGGAACAACTATCTGTAGGTCATACAAATATTTGTTCCGTGTGGGAATCGAACCAACGACACGTAGCGCAGCAGCCAATCGCTCAATAGATTAGTTAGTCAGTTTAGTAGTAGAACCAAATAAAACAGATGTAATAATATATCCCGAACCATTAAGTTTCGACTTTAAAGAACGTGTTATATTATTGATGACTTAATGCAACAAAACGAATAGTATATCCATCAAACGCTGGTAGGTTGCAAGTTAAATTAGATAAAATCGGCATTTCTTAACAAAAAATATAAATTGGTGAAATACATAACAAAGACCGGAACCTTTCCTTCACGGATATAATGTTAAATCATTAACGACTTCGTACACCAAACTGAATAGTTTTTCCGACGACCGCTGGTAGGAGTTACAAGTTAAATTGGATGCACGAGTCGGCGAACAAGTTACTCGTACGAGGTGCCCTCTGATGAAGCCTTTTAGGGATGCCATACGCTCACCTCGGTGGTACGGCGGTAGATAGCCGTGTTTTTGTTGTTTTGTAATCGGGCTGCCTGTTTTAGATAGAATGGATTCAGGAACGGGGATTTTAAGAGATTATTTTATGCATATTTTTGAGGGTATGTTAAAAGCCAGTAAGTTTGAAGAGTTGTAAGATAAATATTGGAAATTCTGAATGTCTAATATCTATTACTATATATCCATATTGGTAAGCAACACTCATAGGAGACATAGATCAAGCGTCTTTTTTTATGCACCTGCCATGTTGCACGTTGGTGGACTGCAGGGTAAGGCATAAAGTCCGCCATTGTACCATTGTGTTTCATGAAAGTCTTTAAGTCGAGAGTGAATAGGTTACTTCGACAAGCGTGCTTGATCGAAGATGCTTCATCGTATCGACCACATCATCGCTTATCATCTGTGAGATAGTGGTCAAACGCCTGCTTATCAATAAAAAATTTTTAAATATAAAAAACGTTGACCCACACTAGGAATTTCTCCTGTGTCGTGGGTGCGTTTACTAACATACAATCTCACATACACAAACAGCCAGATCCGGAACAACTATCTGTAGGCCATACAAATATTTGTCCCGTGCGGGAAATTGAATCCACGACACCTAGCGCAGCAGCCAATCACTCAACCACTGCGCCAACCGTGTCGTGAAAAGGCTAAAATTTTTCAGATCATTTGGTTTACAACTAAAACTTAGAGCCGTAACTCTTCACATTTATTATTATGTGTTAAACAACAGGAATTTCGATACGATAAACACAGCTAATTAAATCTCTTTGACAAGAACCAGCTGAGACAGCAATCAACGCCGCTCACAATACTTACCTAAGCAGAATTCAAAGCACATTTAGTTTAAAGTCAGATTATCTTACTAAAGGAAACTTGTTCGTTGGCCGTCTGTCTGCCTACAAAGCCATCCTTTCAGGCTGTATTACCGACTTGTTTGGCAGTTTCTCCAAGTTTATAATGAGCTGATTTGGTTTTTAGAAAACTTTTCAGTTACTGCTGTTAACTAAGTACTGCTGGAGTGGTTTCATTGGACGTTCGGAAGTCTGTGAAGTTCATAAAAGACTTTAGTCTTGTTAATGGGTTATGTTATCTCATTTCTTCGATGTTTTGTCTACGTTTATTTATGAAAGACTCGTCTAATACCTACTTATTTACATCAGTACACTTCAACGCAAGGTTTAGTGGTTCAGCGTCAGGCCTTTAGATTAGCAACATGACGACTAGGAGGGACCAATAATAAAATTATCTTTATCTTCAATAAACTTATTTTTATATAAAATGCTTTGTCCTCCTTATCCTGACTGATAGATCGACTTGAAATTTGGAGGACGTATTACTTTTATGATGTAGGTATGCGATAAAAAAGGAATTTTGGAAATACATTCTATGAATATCTATTTATACGGTACTAGATCTTGCCAGCGCTCCGCCCGTTTGAAAGTCGAAAAATATCCTAAAGAAACGTTCTCCCGGGATACAAATGACCTGACCTGATGGTCCTATTCCAGGACATGGTTTAACCGTGTACCATGATTCATCCAAATCCGTTCAGTTGTTAAGTCGTGAAGAGGTAACAGACAGACAAAGTTACTTTCCCCTTTATAATATAGGTAAGTATGGATGTACTATGACAAATCTTAATCTGACATTATTATTAACTAAAGTAAAATATACTACACACTATTAATAAGGTTCAATATCTAGTAACAAATTAAGCGGCCCTTCTGGATCACACTTCAGCAAATTGGCCTGATCACCATAAAACACTTTTGCAATAGGAGTGATTATATACGCCATGCTCTCCATGAAACGGTTACTGTTCTATTCGTGTAGATTTTGTTTCATTCATCCAGCAGCTGGATATTTTACTAGTACAGGATCGCGTTGCCTTCCCGATTTTTTATAACAGCAACATTTATGTCATCAGATTAGATTTGAGAACTGATTGTAATCTCTTCAGAAAATGTTTCGTATTCCGGGCAAGCTACATATGTCAAAGGTACCTACATCGCTTGGGATATCAACTATATATGTTAGGATAGTGTTACAATATTTTTACAAATCCTTTACTGGTAACGTTTTAAAATATTAAAAAAATCTTGTTATTTAGTTCTTATGTGACTAACTTACAAGTAATATTGTAGCTGGTTCTTATTGTAAATATTTTGCGTATGTTTGATTTTAAAATGTCAGGAACCGGCCAAGTGTATATCGAACCAAACACAGTGCACCGTTCTGTAGTTACCCGTCACGTAAATAAATAGCAAATCATACTACAACATTAGAAAGTAACAAATACACTTTATTTTATGTTATTCTGGTATTTTATGGTATTTAATTTATAGCACTTTAGAATACGCTGCAGAAGCGTATTCTAGAAGTGCGAGGTCATTTTTGAGGGGATTTTGGGTAGTTGCCATAAATTAAGTAAAAATAGAAAAAAAAAACTTCTCAAAAACAGACTAAAAAGTTTCTAACTAATGAGTTTTCAAGCAGTTTGTTACAGTTGATGGGATTTACTTTAGAACAATCATAGATTTGATGACACCGACTGCATCAAAGTGATTTATTTGGAATTTTGTAGGCTAAGGTTTTTGAAAAATAGCCTTTTTTTCGTTTGCTATTATTTCCTTAATCTATATCAGCTATCCAATATCGCCTCTAAATACGACCACGCACTCTGAAACTGCTGTTTAAGTTTCTACGAAATTTTATGTATCCTGGCGCATGAGAACTGCCCCGGTACAGTAATGTGAACCTCTAGTTTAGTAAATGGTAATTCGTCCAGAGAGCTTCTCAATATGCAACATATTTATATGCAACATTCTCAGTTGTACCATACTCATCCAGTTTTATCCCTAACCCTTTTTCCGCTCCAGAACACAAAATCTAGACCAAAACAAAGCCAAAATCAGTAACAATTAAAACTGGTAACAAAAAGACGTGTTCACCAGGTACAGGGCGCCTAGTGAAGGACGCTCGATTTTAACGATGCGCCGTGGAGAGTGCTCGGCCGTGCTCGGCGACACCGCGGGGTAAGTAGGAGAGGTAGTTCTAAAAACCCCGTGTGTTTACTTTAACGTGTTGAAGGGAAATGGGGTGCATCAGTTGAGGAATGTTTAAGGCCTGCTTTTAGTTACTAAACGTATTATAAGAGGAAGCCAAGCAATTCATCATACTTTTTCCAAAATTGCTATTTGCCTTTTTACCATTTTGAGATGGCATTGTATTTTCAGAATTTCTGCTATAAGTAAACCTATAAGTATGTATAACTGAATATTTATATCACCGAGTAATTGGAAACTGCGTAGGATTATAAAAAATCTTGAGAAATTGAAAAAATCGACAAGTTGTCGAATAAACATTTCTTCTACAGTGGTACGAGTGGAATTCCCTGACAGAGTCTGTGTTTCCTGATAACTAGAACCTGTTAAGTCAAGAGTGAATAGGTTAGTTCTAGGCTTCATCTTCGACCACATCATCGCTTACCATCACATGAGAAAGTGATCAAACGCGTGACTATCAATAATTAAAAAATATACGAATCAACGGCTTGTAGTCTATAACACCTCCGAGTGGTTCCGAGAAATAACTGGCGACCAATCAGCGCATAGCTTTATCCGTTTTGGTGCGTGTTACCCTTATCTTAGACTAGCTGATGTCCGAGACCGAGACATCGTCCACGTTGACAACTGTTACCGCAGTATTCCGCCCTCTTTTAGCGATTGCTATTTTAGAAAAAAGGTTTAATTTATAACGGATTATAAATAAACCTTTTTTCTAAAATATAGATGACCGCTTTCAACATACGATTTTATAAGTACCAGAAAACTTCAACCAGCAAAACAAATCCGCCATCAATCGACCACTATAAGCACCAAAATAAACAAGACTTTTCTATTCAGTTCAGTACATGTCCATGACAATATAGATAGTATATTGCTCAAGCAGGTTTATTGGGAACAACGCCGGCTTCTATTCTACAGCCTTCCGCTTGCAGTCCGCCGGTGAAATTGGATGCACGTACTTTAATTCACATGTCGAGGCCTTACTACGGGAAGTCACTTGGTTGAATGAGTTTTTAGTTCAGTTTAAATAATAATAATAAACATTTATTTCAGACCAAATTACAAGGTCCATATGTTGTTGGAAAATACCTTCATCTAAGTAAAAAATAAAAACAAAATTGAAACGACTAACACCTACGTGTGTAGCCGTATCCAGTATGCCAGCATGGGGCTGTTCCACAGTACGCTCAGGATACTGTGTGAGCTAGCACGTATTCTACCGAGAACAGAAGCGCACCGTTTCCATATAATGACATGGAAACCTTCAACCCTGGCCTCATCGAACATCCCGGAAGCGCTACTAAAGCGTGGTAGAACCAACAGCATCCTGAATATATTGTTATACTTCACACGCAAGGCGTTGTATGTCCAAAGCGTATATATACCTGACATACAGACTGCACGTGTAAAAAGACTGGCAGTATGCTCTAGAAAGGCTTATTTTGACTTGCGTCGTACAACTTGCACATCTGTGGATCAGCAATATAATACGTGATGGTAAGCGATCATGCATTCGACGACATGGTTGCCTAGGAAAAACGTGTTAAGTCAAGGCTCACACTTATCTACGGGTTCATCATCTGCCTAGCCTTTTCCCAACTATATTGGGGTCGGCTTCCAGTTAAACCGGATTCAGCTGAATCCCAGTAATTTACGTGGAGTGGCTACGACCTACCAGACCTCCACCAACCCATAAACTGGTTTTTAAGGAATCATAAAATAACTTCTTCTGCTCCGAGTGGAGCGGAAAAGAGTGTCAAACTCTTACTGACCCAACAACTCGTGTTTCTTCAAATGCCCTTTGTGTTCCAATGCCATGGTGACTTACGAATAAATTCCACAAGCCTGGATTAATTGGGTAACACGGTACTTCTTATTAGTTATATACAAGCTTCTCTATACTAATATTATAAAGAGGTAACGTTTGTGAGTCTACTGAGCCGATTTTCAAAATTATTTCACCAATAGAAAGCTACGTTATTGTGGAGGGTCATATTTTATCCCCATATTGCCACGGGGACGGGAACAATGCTGGTGAAACCGCGGGGCGCTGCTAGTTCATAATAATTCAATTCATGTGATTAGCATTTTGATTAGCAGATTCTAAATACAAACTTTCTATAGATTTGAATAAAGATTCTGTAAATCTGTATTAAAACTAATAACGCGGTTACTTTTTTATGTATCAAGCTGCTTATTTGTTTCTTTAATTGGAAATCGGGAGGAAGGGTAATTAAATGCATAATTACAAGGTATAATAGGGCATAATAGGGTAGTTAACTAAAAAATCTGATTAGTCCGTCTGATAGATTTCCAAAAAATATTGGACACGTATTTTTTCTTTTTTCACATAAACAAAAAATGAAGACGATACAGTGCGCGAAAAACTCGTGTGACGTCACTACTCGCCACAATTTTTACCGGGCAGTGACGTCACACGCTCCCACTCCTGATATTTGATGCTTTTTATCTTCGTCAGTTCTTATAGATTTTATAAAGGAAAAAATACGTGTCCAATATTTTTCTATAATCTAACTAACGGACTAAACATAATCATATATTTTTTAATCAGGCAACATCCCTATTACTCAATTAAGAGAGCTGTCACAAATGATGAGACCCATTGTATTAAAAAAAAAAATACTTATTTTAAAATTCCTATCCTATACATCGAATGAATTTCATCATCTTGTATAGTATACCTATAAGTCTTACATAGACTACGCGCAATGGACAAGCATGTTCATCAAAAATCTCCTTCGAACAAGAAAAGGTCATTGCCCTGCACTGAGTTATTAATAAGCTGGTGTTATCATACACTCAGACCCCTGCCTCATCCCTCTAAGTAAAATGTGTTCATTTTTGATGTCAGTTTAATTGAGGCCGAGTTACCGTGAACCTCGGAAGCTCCAAATTATTATATCTACACATTAAGCCCGCGACTTCCTACGTACATATGTCGTTTTTCTTATCGTAATCCTGTCTTAATGTTCAAATTTCAGCTCTCAAAGATCAGTAGTTTCGGCTGTGAGTTATCTGTCAGTCAGTTAGCCACCAGGAACGAGAGTTTTAAATATATTGATTGATTTTCATACGGCTTTATTTAATTAATCGTGTAGGCTTATATGAGTAAACTATCTTATTAAACATTTTAGTTTCTATGCGAAAGTCAATAAATCTAATATTAGATGTGAAAGTTATGTCTATGGAATTATTAGAATTTCAAGAGAAGTTAAAATAGAGTTTCGGTTTTGTTGGATGCCATAACTATATTAGAAATACCCAAGTATATTACAATATTAAATCAAATTGTGTCATAGATATACGTATGTATTTGCGCTTTAGTGCATAATCTGCTATCAATACAGTGTGTCAACTCTCATCTTAAATCAAGTTGACTGATTTTTCAATACTCAGACAGAAAACCTTTAAAGGACAAATAAAAAGTCGATCGTTTTTACAGTTTTTGTATAGAAAATATGTCACACCGACTTTATTCTTCAGGTAAAATTTATCTCACTATTGAAAAAGTATAAAATATATGTTTTACACGTATACAAAAAAAAAAAAAAACGTTTGGACCTCTTTGGTTTTTAATACTCAGAAAATAAACAGTCGAAACAAACAATTCCTTGAATATTCACCAACCAATAAAACCTAACAAAGAGATTCCGAGAACCGATAGTTATAATACATATAGAAGCACCGGGAAACGATCACGGCTGCCTTTAAAAAACATTTCGCTGCGAAAATATCTTCTTTGATAGAACGCGAAGTTTCACGGAACTGTTTGATTAAAAAATAATGAAAAAAAAAACATGTTTGTTTTAGCTACTCTATCAGCGGGTATAGAAATTATGGGAGACTGATTGGAAATGGAATGAGAAACTGAAAAATAAAAACGTTGGAAGTTAAGTGTTTCAACTCAAAAATAACTGATGAATGGCCGTGTTGTTTTGTAAAAATGTGGTACTTACCTCTTTTTAACCGACTTCAAAAAATGGAGGAGGTTGTCTCGTGTTACCTCGTAACTGTTTTTGATGGAAAATGATCAAATGACTTCTCTTGCGGAAGTGTCAGACTCTTACTGACTAAAACCCATCCGTGTTATTCCTAATGCCCTTTGCGTTCCAGGGCTGCGGTGACTCTTTCGAACAAATCCTGAAACCATGGGAGGTTCCGCAACCCTGGCAGGAAGTGGTACCTACCTAAGAAGTACATACATATGTACTTCTTAGGTAGGTACCACTTCCTGCCAGGGTTGCCGTGCTATTTACTGGATGTATGTGACATGTTTATATGCTATATAAATAGCTACCTACAGGTACCCGATCGTTAGGTATACTAGTAAAAATATATTTATGATGCCTATAGATATGATGTTTATAGTAGTGCCAATTCATTTCTTCCCAGCTAAAAATACTAGGAAGTGGTGACAGACGGTTGGGGAAACTGACTTTTTGTAAACGTTGACGTTCAAAAAGTGCTGGCACTCCGCCTGATTTGAATTTTGACTTTTGATATTGTGTTTCTGAGCATAGCTCTCAATTATTGGTATTTGATGAAAATAAAGTACAGACAAAGATACAAAGGTACAATACCAAAGTATTGTACCGACCTATCTTTGTATGTGTGAACGAAGTCCCTTCATAATATGTGCGAAGCAGACATATTAAGAGTCCTTCAGCTGCTAAAGTAATTAAAAATGAAACCCTCTTAAAAAAAAACAGCAATTACACAAACAAACACTGAGTAATTTCTTCTCAAAACTGAAAACATTCTCGGTTAGATGTCGTCGCACGATCCAGAGCGGTTCAGACAACAATGCAAAACCTCCGTCGTGAAGCCGAGCTTGCGGTAATATTAAAAAGCGGGGGTGAACGTGAATTGATTAGCTGTCAGCAAGGCAGTCCGCCACTGTCGGCCCATGAAACCTGCGGGCATAGTATAAATAGGGGAAGTAGGTTATCTCCGGCCTAATTCGCGATATAATTGCGTACTGTCTTAGGGTTGTCACTTTAACACATCTCTGTATAACTAAGTGATCATTAGTCAATAAAGTTCAACAATGGTTTGATTTTACAACTGTAAGTACTTACCTACTTAGTTACTATACCTACAATACTGAGAAATCGGCATAACTAAACGTAAACAAAGCAATAGCGGCAAATCAATTGATAGATCAAAAGTACCTACCTAATATATTCTAGTAGGAAATTAGGCCTACCTACCTACTTTCTCTGTGTGATAGAAAACTAATAAAAATAAGTCAGTAGGTATCTCATCATCAAGTAAAAATTATAGCTAGAATAAGTCACTAGCTTACCTTTCCTGTTCATTAGGTAATCTGAACAGAGATAATTCTGGAATCGATGAATTATTGAGACACCCAAACACACAGCAATACGTTCTCCTGCGACTGTCAGACATTTTTTATTTATTTAGCGGTGACGCGCGTACCTCGTGCAGTGTTAGCCCCGACTGGCGCACTGAGAAACGGGTCGAGACTTGTTAAAGTGTGCGTGCATGGACGCATAGATACTATGGCGCACACATACAAGCCGCGCGCGGTGCGTTTGTATGAAGATAAACTACTACCCCTGTTTATACTATGCTGCGGGACATCAAACTGCACGGCCCGTTCCCAAATGTAGAAAGAAAGAAAACGTATTTATATGTACATATATGCCAGGTATTATATTAGACACATTCTTTCTAACTGTGGACCATCAGTATTTAAATGAAATAAATAAACTGACATGACATTCATTTATGTAAATATAAACGTTAGTTATAATCGTCGGTTGGTGTCTTAAGGGGCATCTGCGATTTCACCATAAGGTCCCGAGTTGGTCAAATTAGATCTATGGTACACGGTACCTCTTGGCAAGATTGATGACGGGTTCTCGGGCTTTTGGCTACCCGTGAGGACAAGCAAAGGTAAATGACAGCCCAGGCCACTGGCTTAATGTGCTTGACGGGGCTGGGAGCAATCTTGATTATAATGGTCACCCATCCATAGACTGACCTCGGCAAGCGTTGCTTAATCTGGATGATCAACCTATTCGGCTATTATTACTGAGCCACGAGCGTCTTTTATTACTAACCCACACAAAATATGAAGTTTAAAACTGGAAATGCGGGCCAACCTTTATTGCTTGGAAACACGTTTTTGGGTCAGAGAGTGAAACAGATGGGCTATTATATAAATGGCTTGGATAGTCTGTCTTTTTATTATATTCACTGGAAGTATAATAATGCTATTGTCGCTTTTATGAGCGTCCAAGAAGCCACACACTTGACTTTTGTAATAAACCGTTATATAATGTTGCCATAATTCGTTCGGTTTCAGAGTGGAATTCCCTACTTTTTTTTTTCTGGATAGGAAATCATCAAATGACTTCTCCCGCTCTGGGCGGAGCGGAAGGGAGTGTCAGACTTTTACTGACTAAAACCCACCCGTGATCCTTCTTGTGCCCTTTGCGTTCCAGGGCTGCGGTGACTCTTTCAAACAAATTCCGCAACCAATTGGAATTCCCTACTGGAGTCTGTATTTCCTGATGACTACAACCTGAAGACCCTTAAACTATGATTGTGTAAAAATGAAAAAGTGAATAGGTTAAGTAGTTCTGGGCAAGCGTGCTTCATCGTCGACCATATCATCGCTTACCGAGATTGCCAAACAGCAGTGTTTAAACAAAAACAACACGCAAAGAATTTGTAGATATCTAAAAGTTGGTTTAAAAAAACTAAATAAAGAGCGTATACGCCGTACGGCATTTCATACAAATTTTCAAGTCTTTATTTTCCGAAATGACTTAACCGATTTTAATGAAACTGTACACACATAACCAGGATACATAGGTCTAAAGAGTTAGTTGAAAACATTTTCGATAAATAGTGTTACAGTTCAATTAGACCCATTTTAAATTTTCCATACAAACATAAATTTCCAGCTATCTTTTTTTAAATTAGACATTTCTAACTTTTTAGACCTATGTATCCTGCTTATATGTGTGAAGTTTCATTAAAATCGGTTCAGTCTTTTCGCAAAATAGTGACGAAAAATTTGTATGAAATGCCATACGGCGTACACGCTCTAAATATTGCTATGAATGATTGTGTGCTACGCGCCGTCGTAGCCCATTTCGTAGACGCGCTACGCTCGCGCTCGTAGCACCTCTAACTTCTTGGCTCCATCTTAAATTTTGTTGTGAGGACACTTTAACTAACGAGCTCTGACGCCGTCAATCTGGCTCTGCTTTATACTTGTTTGAACAAGTACTTACTTACTACAGTTTTCTTGGAAGTGCATATTACAAGGGTATTAAAGTAGCTTTGAAGGTAAGAAATTTAAACTGTAGAGCCTGTATTAAAATGAATAAATAGGTTAGCGATCTTAACGTAAAAGAATACACTTTTTGCGTAGGTATATTTATAAATAATAGTTATCAACGACGGCTCAACAGTTTCTAAAATAAATGATTAAAACTAAGCAGCTAAAAATGTCTACAAATATATGTATATGTGACAAAGATTTTTCTAAAATCAACAGCAAAGGATAACGTGATAGCAGGCCCCATAAATTAAGGGCGGTTTAAGCTGGTGGACTCCATAAAAGACTGGTCGAAAATTGAAGGAGACCATGAAAAGACGGAAGGCCTTTGAACTGCAGTAGGACAACACAGTTTAATAAACATAAGACATCATATCTACTGCATAATATCTATTGAAAGTTTATGTTTGTCTTCATTATAAATCTAGGTATTTAACCGACTTCCAAAAAAGGAGGGTGTTCTCAAGTCGCCTGTATTGTTTTTCGTGTTTGTTGCCGCATAACTTTTTACTGGGTTACCGATTTTGATGATTTTTTTATGTTCGAAAGCTGGTACTTGTCATGTAGTCCCATTGAAATTCACTCTTGTTGATGTACAATGCAAAAATAAAATTGCATACGATGCTTTGCTTTTCAGAAGTCGGTGTTCAATAAAACTAAGAAACAATAAAAAACTCCGATATCAGAAATTAAAGTTATTTTATACTTTTCGTGTTTTTTTTAGAAGTGTTTTGTGTGTTTCTGTGTGTTAATGAGTCCTTGTTACTTGATGAATAAATGAATGAATTAAAAGTTTTTTTGCAATAATAACGATGTTTAACTCCTAGTCCTCTAAATTTTCCTACAGTTGAAGGGTCCGACCTTGGACTAAACCTTTTTCCACTTGACTAGTTCTCACACATAAAGCCCACGCAACATATATATATGTACATATACTCAATATATGTAGGTTTTACTCCAAAATCGGTAATGTATTAGTGAATCGCGATAACCTTGTAGTCTCACTGGCTTACCTAGAATATTGGTGCCGTCAGCAACGAAAGTAGGTCAGAACATTTTTACAGAATCAGACAATATTTTTGAACGAAAGTGGTAATATCGTTAGGAATTCTTTAGTTTCCTTGGTAAGTAGGAGAACACTATGAGAGGTATTCCCGAAATTCCTACGGGAACGGGAATGGGAAAAAACGGGATATACGAGTACGAAGTCGTGCACAAAGCAAATTATTAAATTCAAGTTAGTGAAAGGGTTAGGTAGAGGTACACAACCTGTAACAGAGTAAACGCAATACATAGAAAGGGGTCATTGTACTCATCATTATGAACAACTTTTTACTGTGGTTCCAATCCCGAAATCGCGAAAATTAAAACAGTTCAGTACATTTTGTCGAGTTATCCTACTAATCTTATAAACGCGAAAGTTTGTAAATATGGATGGATGTTTGTTACTCTTTCACGCAAAATCTACTAAATGGTTCTTGATGAAATTTGACACAGAGGTACGTCTGAAATAACACATACGATACTTTTTCTCCCGAGAGTATGTGCCCTTGGGATATTGTTAGACATACGCGCGGGCGGAGCCGCGGGCGGTAACTAGTGCTCACATAAATGTATGGGGCAGTCGATTTTTTCGTGATTTCACAATGACCCTTTAAGAAGTATTGCGTTTATTCTGTACACTTTGTATATAGCTATCGTACACCCACATTTTCCAGTTATCTTTAAGTCCTATGCTACTAATTGCCACTATGGACTCCAATGGTTGCTACCGAAAAACTTTACAAGCTTACGGCCAACGTTTGGATTGATCGGTTCAATTAGAATCAAAATAGAAACTTGGAAATTATTATTATTATTTATTTATTATTATTTTCAATTTTACAGGACAAATTACATAAAGTCTTTTTTTTTTTGACTTAACTCTAAGACCGAAATCCTGTGTTTCAGGCGAAAAGATCTAAAATCATTTAAAATAATCAAAAGGATTCTATACTACAATACAAATGTGTAAAACATCTGTGATATGGACAATTAAAAACTTAACTTCTAGATTCCTAACTAAACTAGGTCAAAAATTGTATAAATAGGGTAGTTGACTAAAAAAATCTAATTAGTCCGTCTGATAGATTTCCAAAAAATATTGGACACGTATTTTTTCTTTTTTCACATAAACAAAAAATGAAGACGATATAGTGCGTTGAAAACTCGTGTGACGTCACTACTCGCTACAATTTTTAGCGAGCCGTGACGTCACACGCTCCCACTCCTAAGAAAGAAAGAAAGAAAGAAAAAAATGTTTATTTAGGACTCGCACAAAACATAATTAAAAAACATAATTAAAAGCTTAATATAAAATTTAAACTGTGCGAGGCCAAAAAAGGTCCCTATCTCAGCATCTGCTGCGATATTTAATCAAATGATAAATACCACAGCGCTGGTGTTCTGATAGGGCCTGTGATGCCACGGATACACTCACGGAATACATACTTATTAAAAAGAAACAAATCAATACCAATAAAATAATAAATATCAACTTAGTGTTCATGAGAACATAATATATGAAACAAATAAACAGTAAAAAATACACACATACAACAAAAAATAAATAAAATCGACTAACTCAATGGCCCAGTGCTCCAGTATCATTTGTCGATCGATATCATAGACAAATGATGGAACGCGCGGGCGCAGTGAGAGTATTTATGGTCGGTTGTCAAAATAAAAGACTGGTAAGAAAACAAACTACACAAAACAATAATATCTATACAATAATATCCATATCGACTTTAGCATTTTAAATAACGTTTGGGGATAGCAAAAAATACATAATATCTTATTGAACAGAACTATGTTATTATAGTGCTTAGTAGCAAGGAAGCGTTGTGCTGAGAACATAAAACAATGTCACCAATACAAACTGCGTGCAGACCCTGGGTGAGTTTACGTCGTTTCTTTTTGGATGCGTAGTAGATGTTGCTTGAACTTAGCACTAAATGTACCAACTGTTTTTATAGCACGAAACGGCGGTGGCAGGTCGTTCCAGCAGCGTGAAGCTGCGAATTTAAAACTTCCCCGGAATGCAGCAGTTCTGTGGGGTAAGGTTAGCAAAAGGTAAGCAGAAGCTCTCGTTTTGATCTTGTTCACATCTCGCGACCAGGTTAATTTACTGTACAGATAATCTGGTTTTTTTGTGAGAATTACGCCAAATAGTAGGGTAGCCAGATGAAGCTTTCTCCGGTCTGACATTCTCATCAAATTACCCTTATTTAAAAATGGAGTTATGTGAGATCTAGGAGGGACATTAAAACAAAATCTTGCACAAGCATTTTGTACCCGCTGGATCAGCCTTTCGCTCCTACCAAGAATGCACGCCCCATACACAGTGTCAGCATAGTTCAGCTTGGACAAAACTAGTGACTCACAAAGCATGACACGCATATCCACACTTATGTAGGGACGCACAGAGTACAGGAGTTTGAGTCGGTAGAAGCAGTTGCGCACAGCCTCCATGATGTGAGTCTCAAAGTGTAGTTGCCCATCAAATACCACCCCAAGATTACGTGCTTCCCACACCCTTTCAATGGAACACCCATCAATCCTCAAACCCAAGCTGACATTACTTATTTTATTTATAAAATCTCTAGTTCCCATAACCAAAAACTTGGATTTAGCTGGGTTCAAAACAAGGGAGTTCCTCATTGACCAGGCTGAGATCCTATCTAAATCCTCATTCATCTTATTTACAGTGGCAACAGCCTGCTGAGGATGAAATGGCAAATACATCTGCAAATCATCAGCGTATAGATGGAACTTGGCATAGAGCAGGCATTTCGTAATATCAGCACTGTACAGGATGAAAAGAAGTGGACCCAGGATTGATCCCTGTGGCACGCCCCTATTTACAAATTTAGGATCAGAGGACTTAACAGCCCCATCACTATCACTAGTAACCTGGACTAACTGAGATCGGTGAGTCAAGTAACTCTGAAACCACTCTACTGTCTCAGGCAGACATCCATAGTAAGACAGCTTGGAGAGGAGAAGCGAGGTATTGATAGAGTCAAACGCCCGTGAAAAATCTAGTAGGACAAGCAAGGTACCCATGCCTTTGTCTCTGGCTTCAAGGATGTTTCCGACCACATCAAGAAGGGCTGTGGCTGTGCTGTGTCCCTTCCGAAAACCTGATTGAACAAGTGGAAGTATATTGTGCTCCTCAAGATAAGCTCGAAGCTGGTTTGAGACAACCTTCTCCAGGACCTTGGAGAGACATGGCAACAGACTAATAGGTCGAAGTTCTTTAATGCTGGTAGGGTTAGGTACCTTAGGAATAGGTTTAACTATAGCCAGTTTCCACAGATCAGGGAACGTGGAGGTGGTGATGGAGCGATTGATGATGGCTGTTATAGCTGCAAGAGTACAAGGAAGAGTCATCCTCAGCATCTCAAGAGAAATGGAGTCCGACCCCTGGGCATTAGATTTCAGATCATCCAAAAGCTTTAGCACCACGTCCTCCTGGACCGGCTCAAGTTGGAAGTGACCATTGCCAAATCTATGGTGCTCGAAGTAAAATAAATCGGCAGTAGTGACCACACCACTACCAGGTACATCTAAAAAGTTTTCATTAATTTTTTCCGGGTCACTGCAAAAGTAAGGCAATGAGGGCTCTGGTTTTTTTGAAATGGCTATGGAGGATTTAATGTGACTCCATAACTTCTTAGGCTGTTTAATGTTTTGAGTTATATTAGTCTTGAAATATGCACACTTCTCACTTTCGACAGCAGCCCTAACAAGGTATTTGAGCTCCTTATATGATTCAACATGCTTTGAAGCTTTAGTAGCTTTTGCCCTATTATGGCTTCTGTCTCGCAACTTCATCATTTCTCTTACAGTGTCTGTTATCCAAGGCAAGGACTTATCTTTAATAAGAATTCGTTTAAGTGGCGCATGTAAATCAAATAAATTCAATATATATGTATTAAAAGTTTCCACCATTGAATTAACATCCTCCAAGCTCTCAATATAACTCCAATCCATCCTATTCAAGTCCCTATTAAAATGGTCCAGCAGTATGTCTCTCAGAGGCCTGTAGGTGACCCAGTGTGGAGACGGCTTCTCAAACTTAAAATGAAATTCAACCACTATTACAGCATGTTGGCCGAGCTCTGGTATGTGAGATACAGAGACTTCACGTACACGGGCATCAGTGCATACAATATCAATTAGTGTCTCACTGTGGTCAGTAAAATGTGTAGGTTCTGTAACAATTTGATTTAACTTACAGGAGACTAAGAAATTGTTAAGCAGTTTGGTTTTGTTTTCTAGTTGGCTTAACATGTTAATATTGAAATCGCCCAACAAAATAACTTTATCTGCGTTAGTTATAGAGGAAACAGAGTCAGTAAGCGCATCCAGGAAGACATTGACATCGAGCCACGGCGGCCTGTATGCAGTGCCAACTACAACCGAATGCGAGTTGACGTTCAGTCGGAGCCACATCTGCTCGACCTGCGGCGCGGGCGGGTGCGGCACGAGGCGCGCGCGCACCCCGCGCCGCACGTAGAAGCCCACGCCGCCGCCGCGGCCGCCGCGCACGGAGCGCGCGCGCGGCACGTGCCGCAGCCGGTAGCCCGGCACGCTGGGCGCGCGGCCCTCCTCCCCCTGCCGGAGCCAGGTCTCGTTAATCGCCATAATATCCACCGCTATGTTTTCCATGGCTACAAGAAACTCAACATGGCGAGTACCTAGCGACCCTGCATTAAACAATCCAACTTTTAGGTTTTTCGTCTTAATCATTTTCAAAATAGTTATATATAATATATTTAGTGTAGATAGTGTGTGATAAATTATATAATTTAGTATGTAAAATATAGTGTTGTCTAATAATATAGCAAAGGAGAAGTATTTTAAAAAATAAATAATGTGTGTATGTGTACATATTCCATGCTCGGACAGTTGGACCATACAATAAAACTGATAAATACTGAGACAGGAAAACTACCGACCTCGCACAGAGCAATCTTGAAAAAATATAAACACTTAAAACAGATTGAAAAATATTACAACTTAAATTTAGATAAACAATACAGGTGACCAACAAATTCCCTCTGCAGAAGCTAAACAAGCTAAACTTCCTTTTCAGCAGATTTATCCTCTCCAAAAACACGTGTCAAGTCCTCCACCGTGCGGATGCAGTGAGTCTGCTTACCATCACCCTGCTTGGCAAGGATACGACCGTTCTTTGTCCAGGTGTATCGCCACCCGAGACGTCCGCCAGCCTCACGCACACGATAAAAGAGATGCTTGTTTGCTCGCGTGAGTCTCTCATTTAGGAAAAAGCGACGTGGTGGCGTGTTGATACCAAAGTCCGCTGTAGTGGCCCCACGGCGAACCCGCGCGCCCTGCAGTAGCTCGTCGCGCACAGCGCGGCGCGTCAGTCGCACCACGATGCGCCGCCCACGCGCCGTCGCCGGCGCTGCTCCCACTGGACTCGCTGCGCCCGCAGCAGTTGCCTGCGCCACGCGTTCCACTCGCAGACCCACACGTTGAGCGAAGACTATGTCGCGTTCTTCTAGGGTTACCCCAAGCTTTGCCGCTACCAGCTCGACAGTATGCACCACATTCTCGCCAGGTATCTCCGGGATGTTCGATATCTCCAGGTCGGCGCTAAGTAGATCCTGTTCGCGGTCATTGAGTTCTAGCTGGAGCTGCCCGACAATATGCTCAAGTTGGCTGACTTTGTTGTCAGGCAGAGCCACATTTTGCTTGCACTCCAGAGCCTCAATTCTGGCTTCAAGGTTATCCACTCGCTGAGTACAAACTCCCATCGATGAGTGAAGACCAGCCATCTCCCGACGAAACTCCCGCATTTCATCTCGTACCTCCCGCAACTCAGACCTAAAAAGCCTAATTTCCTCACGCAGGGTGAGCTGTGTGTCAGGCGATGGTTCCCCTTCTGTACCTTGCTCGCTGCCAGTCCGAGAAATTACTTTGGTTACTGCAATGGGAGGCTTGGTCAAGGAACCCTGAACCTGGGCAATTTTTGACGGCAACCTGTTCATAGTGCCCTGGTCTGGTGCAGCTGACACTGCTGAGCCAGCTGCTGCCACTGCTGAGCCTGCCACTGCCACTGCTGAGCCCGCCACTGCCGCTACTGCGCCCTGGGCAACCTCTCGAACTACCGGGTTACCACTTCCCAGGCTTCTGACAGGTGTGGAGCTGTTATCGCCCTTGGGCACTTTATTTTTGCACTCGGGGCACATCCAGTCGCTGCTTACCTGCGTTGCATCGGGCAAGCAAGCGAGATGAAATCTGTTGTTGCAAGTGAAATTGCCACAGGTAGCGCCCCCTTTCGCCGAGAGGAACTTTCCACACGCTGCGCATTTGACCATGGTTTCTAGTGGTACGGCTATTTGCAGCTAGATGGCGCGAAGACGTCCCTCACACTTGTTACCTAGGTAACGGTAGATGTCGCCAACTCCGCGAAAAAATATTGATCTCCGTGCAAGGTCTATGGTTCAATACGGCAACACTAGTAAAATGACACTTTTTGGAGGTATCAATCACAACACAAAATGCAAAAGTAACTTCACTTTTTAAAACGGTCCAAAATGTAAAATTAGTTTTAAGGGATTACACTTCCGTAACACTGTTGTTTTCACTTGCAAATAAGGTAGCACGTAAGTTCCAATATTGCGATATTGTAAATATAAACTTTATTCAGAATAACTTGTGTTTATTATTTTATTTTAATGAAAGTGCGAACAGCTGTTGTGTACCGTAAAGCGTCCGTGACGTCACTCTTGACTCCTGATCTTTGATGCTTTTTATCTTCGTCAGTTTTTATAGATTTGATAAAGGAAAAAATACGTGTCCAATATTTTTCTATGATCTAACTGACGGACTAAACATCTATATATATAAAAATCAATGCCACTTTTCGTTGTAATTCCATAACTCAAGAACGGGCTCACCTATCCAAACCAAATGCTTAGGATTTGGTCGGCATATTTAGTAGATGGTTTATGTGAAGTTTGCACAAAATCGGTCGAGCGGTTCCTCATTTGTCACATTTTTTGTAATAAATGAATTCAATAGAAACTTTTTTCACAGAAACTTTTTTGAAGTTTTGTTGACAGGACAAGCACGTTGTTATGTCATTCATGCCGTCAATTCATTTTGGACGTGGTTTGATTAAATCATATTATCAGCGATAAATTTTTTCTTTTCACATAATTGCATTTGCAGTGCATTCATACAAACGGTGAGTCCTGAATTTATGTATACTTTTCTAAGTTGCCGTATATGATTTCACATGGCATCATATGCGACAGCTTCTTGGGAATTTGTTTTTTTTTTGTTCTAATTTTTTTTTTCGATTTTTAAGCGAAAACATATGTGCATACGGGAAAAATGCCACCAGCCAGACGAGCAAATATAGGTTACGAAATATTAATCCACCAAAACTGTGTAACGGAACCAGATTGGCAGTGAAAAAGTTATTGCCAAATTTGATTGAAGCTACGATCTTAACTGGTAAATCAAAAGGAGAAGTTGTTTTGATACCGCGTATACCTATGATTCCAACTGATATGCCTTTTGAGTTCAAACGTTTACAATATCCTGTGCGTTTATCATTTGCGATGTCCATCAACAAGGCCCAAGGTCAAACACTTCACGTTTGTGGTGTGAATTTGGAGGAACATTGTTTTTCACATGGCCAGTTATATGTTGCCTGTTCCAGAGTCGGTACCCCCAGCCGTTTGTTTATTTATGCTCAAAATGGAAAAACAAAAAATATTGTTTATCCAAATGTTTTGGATTAAGTGTGTTGTAAATAGCTAGCAATTGATTTCGATTTTAAATAAAATATTTTTTTGATTAAATAAATGAATTTGATGTTCCGATTTGTTTATTTTATTTCACTTTATACGTAGCGAAGCACGTACCGGGCCGCTAGTAATCATATAATTTTTACTCAGGAAACATCCCTATTGTACAGTCTTAAATAATAAGGTACTTAAACTAGGTCAAGAATTGTATAAAAACAAAATCATTTTATCACAATCAGTAAATTCTCTGTATCATCATAGGACATTTCTTGAAGCGTTTCCTTAATTTTAATTCCTTTATTCAGGCTATAAATGTTGGCTTTCGCATTCGATATATTGAATGATCATCGACTGTTTGTTCTATCCGTACTTCTGATCTCTATACCTACAGTTCTGAAGCTCAAAGCTCTTTGTCGAAACACAATAGTGTTGAGTCACAGTATTACCGTATTACAAAGTTAGTTCTCGGAAATAACCGTATCACGGAGTAATTCGTTTGAAAACCTCCATTGAATTACCGTGACTCAACTACATATAATATGGTTGACTTTATTCTGTTGTGTACGTGAATTACTTTTTTTTATTAAAAGTTCGAGCTAAAGTCATTACTTATGGATTGTAATTGGGCTGTGGGAAGACAGACGAATCGCTCCGGTGATGTGGTTGACTGGTGATTCAATAAAGTCAACTAGAATTTAAAATATTCCCCAGAATAATGTCCTAGCTTTTGTTATGATAAGGTAATATATTCTTTACTTATATAAACTTGGTGTACATACAAGAGCATGCAAGATTAAAATCAATTGTTTAAGTCCAGTCATGTTTAGCCGTAAGTATCGGCGTACAAATATTTCTATAATATAGAAAACTAAAAAAATATTTATTAAATGTACTGCAGAATCTCATTTGGTGAATTAAATTAGCTAAAACCTCTTTTCCGCATATTTGCTTCGTGACCTATACCAGGATACTCGACACATTTTTTAGGCTACCTTTTGAAAATAAACGATACCGTGGTTTTCTAGTGTGATTTTCTTTTACAAATAAGCTATGTAACCTCTTTACTTATAAGTTTAGTTTATAGATAGAATGTAATCAAATGCAAAATATTGTTTGTGAATATAATAAAATAGTTTCAAGACTGCACTTAAAACGCTTCTTAATGCCCTTCACAGTTAGTTTGTGTGAGTTTATAAATACTGACGCTTCCAAAAGGACTCCTTTCAAAGCAACTTTGCTTCTAATTTTACAAACAAGAAGATTAATAAGTAGTAAATGAAATTCTAAGGAATAAAACTTGACTTTTTATTATATCCTACAAGGTTTCTTCATCCTCCTCTTTCATTCATTTTCTAGGCAACCGCTCTACCCACAGTCCGCTAAACTAATTAATTTGATTAATTCAACATGGACGAGTATTTTATATAAAGCTTCAAGAACTTTCCTCTGTTTTCTACAAATCTTATGAACATCTACTACTCACTTAATTTTATTTAAAATGGGAACACATCGCAAAGATCTGACATATTACCGATGTTGAGAAAATTAGGGACTCCGTTTCTTTTAACATCATACTCTCAGCATTATCGGTAAATATGAATGTATTAGTCACGCAGACTAATGGTTTTACTTATAATACAAGCCCAATGATGTCATTCACCAACCAAATCGTAAGGCATTTCGATAATCGTTTTCGCTGATTGAATATCATTTTGTCACACACTTAACCACTTTATTTTGTCTAAACCTGAATTGAAGCCTGATATGTCCAAACACTGCACCAGAATTTTTGTTTGAAAGAGTCACCACATCTTTGAAACGCCGAAGGAACACAGCTGGGTCTTAGTCAGTAAGAGTCTTACAATTTCTTCCGCTCCGCCCAGAGCGGAAGAGGTCATTTGATAATTACCCATTCATAAAAAAATAAAGCCGTTTCCAAAATACCAATGCAACCATGATTCCGATGCATGAAAAGGATATAATTAGTCCTGTATAGCTCCGTCTCTCTTTTTCTCTCGCAGGAATCATGATGATTTGAAGACGTCCTGAACTGGAACAAAGCAACAGTGCTTGGCGCAGCAAATACATATGGCAGGAGTATTTAATAGGACGAGCACCTTCTAAAAGGCTTGATGTAGCTTTATTAATAACTAGCTTCTGCCAGCGACTTTGTACGCGTGGAATAGTTACTTTACCCCCGATTTTGAAATTCTCAGCCCAGAGTATTATAAACGTAAGAGTAAACAAATATAATCAGCAAACCCCGAACTGCTAAGCTATCGGGAGTTACACGTGCTATTGTGAGTCAACCATAAAAGATAGACATATGCTGTTGAGGGACATTTTTTAGATAATTTTATGTAGAACATTTCCGTCATACATGATTTCTATGTAACTTTAACCATTAAGGCTACACATGCGACGGAAGCTTAAAAAATGGAGTAACTTATCCCGTTTTCCCAACATTTCCCTTCACTGCTCTGCTCCTATTGATTGTAGCGTGATGAAAAGTATACTATAACCTGCCCAGGAGTATGAAGAATAATTGCACCAAGTTTCGTTAAAATCGGTCGAGTAGTTTTTGTTTCTATAAATAATATACAGACAGACAGACAGACAGACAGACAGACAAAAATTTTACTGATTGCATTTTTGGCACCAGTATCGATCACTAATCACCCCCTGATAGTTATTTTGAAAATATATTCCTTGTACAGAATTGACCTCTCTACAGATTTATTATAAGTATAGATGAACTAAGTACACTGGACTTTACTATACCCCGCCGTGGGCTAAAATACAAAGACTTCAGCAAGTTTATTTCTGTTTTGTTCAATAAAATAAAAATGTTCGTATCGTAAACATAGCGTGCGTGAAGTTCCGTTTGCATTGTACTTAAGTAAGCTTAGCTCAAAGAAAAACATTAAACGGAGCATGCAATTGAACGGAATGCATCTGTATTTATTATCTGAATCGTGTACTTGTGTAATGTAAATAAATAAATTAAAAGTCGTTTATTTGTAAAACAGTTTTTGTTGGTTACAAAATGTGATTAAAACCTCTTTTTAAGCAAGATATGTCTCTGTTAGGACACTCTGCTCTTCCAGAACAAGACGTACTAGGATAGGTGTGTAGTTTAATAATAGTCGTGTTGTCAAAATAACTAAGTTGTAATAATTGTGCTAAGAGCTTTGTGACGATCCGGGCAGTAAAACGACCGTACCGTCAGTGGTGTTCACATTAGGTCGGGTCGGCAGCGTCTAGTGTGAACAGCAACAACCGACAGTCGGTCAACGGTAAACTGTCGGTCCGACCTAATGTGAACCCGCTTTTAGTATGAAAACAGTATACGTGCGAACAGTAGTGTTTAATGACCGTAGACATAACAGTATGTTTATGTGCGTGTGTCAATGTAACCGTAAAATGTAACTGCTTTTACTGTTAAGACAGGCCTGCAATTTCAGAGGATAGATATGTTTAGAAAGGGGAGAAAGACGCCTATATCCGGATGTGGGGCACAACGTTCTAGTTAGATATACGTAGACAGATAGATAGTCAGTTCCTTACTATGAACTAATTCGTAGTACTTTTGTTAAGGATCTTAATTTGTTCGAAAGAATCAGCGCGACCCTAAAACACAAAGAGCAATAGGAAGAACTATGGGTTTGAGTCAGTAAGAGTCTGACACCTTTTAAAACAGCAATGTTACAGGTATCTACTATTTTAATTAGTAAAAATACATTCAGAATAACATAACGTTTCACATTCTCATATCAATATTAAAATTTAATATTCTGTATGTAATTAAGTAATACAGTTCGAATCCTTCATTGATGAATAATGCAAACATTATTCATTCCCTTTGATGATATCCCGTTATAAGCTGTATTTAAATTGACTTATCAAAATTTGATATTGTGTCAAGCCCTTATTATATTTCATTTTGAAGTATACTGAAAGTAATGTCTTTTGATGTTTTATTTAAAATAAAAGATCTCTTGATAATTACAATAAAGAGTTTTGACATTTCGTCGGGAAAATGAAAAAAAATATTATGAACCCATCATACCTTAAAACCAAAATTAAATTACATAACCCTCTCTCTACATCTATTGTTTCATTATAACATTACCCGCGAAAAACACTCTAAAGCCATTGTCTAGTTTAGGACTTATTTCAAAAGCTTTTATTTAACTTGCAATGTATGTATGTACATATGTATGTTTGTTCGGGTCGAATCTTGCTATTCAATTATAAAGCAGATATCTTCAACCGTTTGAGCTGAAATTTTGTATACACGTTTAATTTGGATGACACTACACCATAAGCTGTGTGACGTCATTCTAAATCCAATATGGTGGACCATCCAAGATGGCGGTATAGTTATTTTTAATGCATTTCTACAATATGGGTATCAAATGAAAGGGTTTGTTGAGAGTAACTCGAAAAATAATTTGACGTTAATCTAAATCCAATACGGCGGAACATCCAAGATGGCGGAATAGTTATTTTTTATGCACTTCTACAATATGGGTATCAAATGAAGGAGCTTGCCGAGAATAATTAGAAAAATATTCTGACATCACCCTTAATCCAATATGGCGGACTTTTGAAGTTTTTTATGCTTTCCTATAATATGGGTATTAAATGAAAAAGGTTTGCTGAGAATAAAAATATAGCTTAAATAACTAAAAAGCAAAAAATAAATTAAAAGCAAAAAACCTTTTATTTAAATGCTCTAATGGGAAGAAAATAAAATTTTCCTTTAAAATTTTAACTTTCAACTTATAGCCGCATTATACACAATTTATATGATCATAAAAGTTTGTCGCGAGGTTTGCATAAATCCATATAAGTATTTAACTAAACAGATATTAAAGAAAGAAAAACTTACTACTACTCTACTCAATTAAATAGGTAGTTAGTAGTTTATTTACACAAGTAAATCGCGCGACAAGCTTTTGAGATCATTTAAATTGTGTATAATGAATGAGACTATAAATTGATAGTTAAAACTTTTAAAAGAAAATTTGTTCTCTTCTTTTTATTTATTTGAAATAAAATTTTGCATTTAAATAAAAGGCTTTTTAAAAAAAGATGTTTTACCTACTTTTACGAGAAAAGCGGCTTTAAGCCAAACAACAATAACTCATTTTGAATGAGTCCAACTTAAAATGAGGTTACAACTTTTGAATGTAATGACAAGGTTCACTGACTTCATGCCCTTGCCAAAAGTTACCAATGGCGCGAAAAATCAATACCGTGTCTATGGTTCAGTATCCAAATGTCCAGTGGAAAAAGGTATCTTCACGTGACGATTTGGGAAATAGCAAGCGGTTAAATTTGCACAATTTTGATGTTATTGGCACAAAACAAATTGATAGAAGAGCAAAATATCGTGTTGACTTATCGAGTTTTTGTGTTGATTGCCTACCTACAACTTTTACTTCTTTTTTTTCTTTGTTCTCTGGGAAAGTCATATATTCAGCCATTATGGTAATAACATAAAATCACGCTTGTTTCACCCAAAAGATTAAGCTAATATTGACTTCTTTTAACACGACTAATGTATCCAATAAGGGGGAGTCTATCTATTGCCATTAACCGGACACGAGAGGCCTTTATTAATTCGATAAAATCCTAAGAATTACAGCCCTATTTACTGAACTTTATTGGTGTCTTCTCTCAGCCTAGCCACAGCACCTGAATACCAGTATTTTACATGCAACTACTTCCAGTTTGAAAGATCTACAAATGACAGCCGGGGCCAACAGCATAACGTGCTTAACTTGGCATAGAGGATTCTCAGTATGCTAAGATACAGGTAACCCATCCATGGCGGTCAGTGGGTTGGTAACCGGTATCTTAAAACACGTCTCATGAAGCGTTGCTTAACCTTTAAGATCAACCCATGTGGCAGTTACTAATTATCCTTGAGCTCGTTATTTACTACATGAAGACATATATCTAACGGGGTTAATAAGATGTATTGAAAGCATTTGCATAATAATACGGCCCAATACGTAATCATTTGACGTGTCTGGCTAAGATATTTAGCAGGTGATACATGGTTTCCAACTGAATCCCCGTTTAATTAGGGCTTAATTAAACCGGCTTGAGACAGATTAACTGGAGTTATTGTGGTTGTATTCATGCCAACTAGTTACTTGAGATTTTCGCGGACGTTTATAGAACGTGTAACAGGATAAAGGAATTACCTGAAAAGAGGTCGTTGTACTCATTCATCATTATGAAAAACTTTTACTATGGGACCAACACTGAAATCAATCAACTATTACATTTCGTTGAATTACACGCAATGACACAATTACTAAAATATTTTTTTTTAATTTCAGCTATTATTTATAAAAGTTAAACCGTTGGTCCTGGCTGTCTTTTAGATCTTTAGCAGCTTTTTTTTACGGAATGTCAGAAGCCAGAAAATCTGTCTCCAGTCTTGCCAAAAACAGCGTGGTGCAGCCGCTCCACGTTAAATACTGATATTACAAAGAGGAAATATTTGTTTGTTTGTTTGTACCGAGTAAGTTCCGAAACGACTGGACCGATTTTAACCACATTTTTACACCAATGGAAAGCTACATTATCAGTGAGTAATATAGGCCATATTTTTTCCTTGCATTCCTACGGGAACCGCAGAGTTTTATGCTAGTATTTTATAAACAAAATATAAATACATTTTAACTCATATTTTATTATGTGGAAAATGCAAATGCACTTTCCACATAATAAAAGATATTTTGTAATAGGTATCGATGTTAGTATCAGACCTATGCCGGTAGATTTCCATACATGCTGTACAGTATGCCCAGCGTAAACAAAATGTTTAATAGGCAGTGCCATTAACCTAGCTTTGCAACAACTCCACAGAAAAAGTTAAGCAGAACGCAATAACAATAAATAAAGATAGGTTTTTGCGGATATGACTCACATTTTTTGCATAATTTCTTGCTGGACACCTATATCGGCTTCTGTAATGGGCTGGCTGGCCGCCAGGACTTCGAGTTCATAACTCAACTTCGTATTACATCGCACAATTAATAATAAAAATGAACTTATATTTCAAAATGATAACTTGCATACTTTTTTCGAAGAAGTAAATTATGAATGGCTTTAAATAAAGATTTTCTTTTTAATTTATTGCTGGAAAATGTTGAAGTTTTACTCTCTTTTTTACTCGTAAATTAATTAATGAACTTGATTAATGCCTGTTTAATTAGTTGGGGATCTAGCTATTATAGGTACCTACATGCTGTGACTAAAGGTACCTTTAGCTTACACTAAAAATGATGCAAAAATGGTAATAAGTCATGATCGTCCATAATTTTCAAAATATCACCACAGTTTCATCGCGGTTTTGCAATACGACGGCGACGTGCAAGCCTGATGTTAAATTATATCTACAAAAACAATGACCACAATTATAGTACTACATTAGTATCCATGTTTAGACAAAACAAGATAAACACCGAACTCAGTTTGACCTTCCACTGTCCCAGTGTTCAACCAAAAAGCTTAACTTCGACCACATTGCCCAATAGCCTCAAGGCACAATCCAGAACCAACCTTGTCACGCCCTATCCTACTAATATTACAAATCTGAATGTTTGTATGTATGTATGTCCCACCATCACGCTTTATCTGCTGGATGAATGTGGATAAAACTTGGCAGACATGTAGATTATATTATACATTTATACACGAGATTCTGCCAATGGTTTCACCCGCGTCATATTTGATAATTACTTAGGAATATAGTCCCGGGATTAAAATATCCTACTCAAAGAAATAATTTATCAATATGATACTTTGCCACCCATTTTCACTATTTAAAGGGTTGGATTGCAGAAAATGCGGAAATATGTATGTTGGTTTTAATATAATCATAGTTATTATATCAAACAGCAAGTAAATTTGACCTAACTACAAATTCTGTCATCCCATTTCTCCCCTTGGGGGTTCAATTTACAAAATAATCTTTCATAGTTTAGGCATCATAAATGAAATCTTTATGTTGAATTATAACTTTTTAGGTTATGGCTTTAGCCTGGGTGTTGTTATGAAAACCTTTATTATTTACGTAGATGCTGTTTCAACTTTATTAACCCAACTCTATAGAAACTTGAACACAAGTGTCATTATTTACTTTGTCTAATATTAGTACTAAGTTAGAAGGAATAAGATTCTTCCATACAAACTGAACTGAAAATGCTAGCTAAGGAGGAAGCACACGTTCTGTGTGAGAGAGGGAAACCTCACGACCGGCGGCAGCTGCAACAGAAAAAGACGCCTCGGGCGTCGGGAAACGCAGGGGGATTTCCGGCCACCGTAGTAGGCGAGGGCCTGCGGAGGACGAGCTATGGGTGGCTTGCCGTCCAATAGCAACCAGGCCCGGGCATCATGGCGCCACGCGCGCCTCAAAGAGCTGTCAGTAAAGAAGACGGGGCCCCATAGGGTAAATGCTTGCTAGGGTTGCGGAATTTGTTCGAAAGAGTCACCGCGGCCGTGGAACGCAAAGGGCACAAGAAGGATCACGGGTGGGTTTTAGTCAGTCACGAGTCTGACACTCCCTTCCACTACGCCCAGAGCGGGAGAAGTCATTTGATGATTTTCCATCCGGGAAAAGAAAAAAAAAGCCCAATACCTGTCTCTTCTGTTTATTGTAAAAATGTGTCCAATATTGGATATATCTTTCTGACGGGCTGATTAGATTTTTTTAGACAAGTGCCTTATTTTACTTCACTACTTATCCAACGTATATGCTAAACGGGGTTTATTTAGCACAACCGTATGGCAAACTTTATTTTTTTTGTAAAGTTTTTTTCGATTTTGGCGTCTGCATTTGTAGTCTGTGTTTTTTTTTTAACGAACCTTATATGTACCTGCTAGTAGATTTTATTCATTTACCAAATGGTTGAGCGAATTATTTCATACTGCGGGGATTTCTAACGTCAGAGTCAGAATTTCTGGGTTGCAGCATAATTTTATACTTGGCTTGCTGTGCGGTTTCTAAGCCAACTCGCCTGAAATGCGAGAGGTCAATGCACTGTGTTAGGATAGTTGTGTTGAGAAGCTACGATCTTTACAATAATTTAATAAAATAAAATTATTTGAATTAATAAATGTAAAAACGGATTTACATATTTTAATGTAGCCTAATTGTTACTCAGGGATGATGAGGAAAATTTTGAAATCGGACCAGTAGTCTTTATGTTTATATAAGTTTATTCATTACAAACATACAAAAATACAAATTTTAATCATTCCTCTTTACAATATTAATTTAGACGTACATAGATAAGAATAAAATGATAAGACACTAGACTAGTCAATGATTTTCATAATAATTTCTGCTGAAACACGTTCTCTGCTGGAAAAATTCCGAAGAATTGCCACATCGACCGGTATAGCGCTTTCTGTCTGTTCGAAGTCCTTTTTTTATCGTTCTGAAACATGTCTTTTATACCTCTCTATTAGTCTCCATCTCAATAGGTAACCCCCTTTCTAGCCATATCATTATTCCGAAGGCAACAATCGTTTCATTCAACATTTGCTATAACTGATACGTATAACTTCCATTGTAACACAAAATAACTAAAAATAACCTTACCCCATTCGAAGAACGGAAGCTAAGCTGACCCAGCAGTCCTCACCTTAAAACTTGCACATTCCGACAATCGAGTCGTTAAGTGAAGTGCTTCCTAAAGAGCTGAGAACGCCTCGCCCGGCTGTTCCTAGAGAAGCGATTAGTAATATTTGTGTCTTTTGCGCTGACCACAAGTTAGGGCTGTCATGGCTGTAATCAACAATACCACGAGGCTCACGGGCTGTGAGAATTGGACTTCATATTACCGATAAATTGACTCCCCCTCTGTAGAAGGAGAAAAATCTAATGTGGGCTATGGGTAGCTTGTCGTCCGATAGCAACCAGGTCCGGGTCGACGGCGCGTCGTATTCTACGCTCGCCTCAAAGAGCTGTCAGCAACGAAGAAGGGCCCCATAAGGTCAGTGCCTGCTAGGGTTGCGGAATTTGTTCGAAAGAGTCACCGCGGCCCTGGAACGCAAAGGGCACAAGAAGGATCACGGGTGGGTTTTAGTCAGTCAGAGTCTGACACTCCCTTTCATGATTTCCCATTCGGGGAAAAGAGAAAAAAAGGCCAATACCTGTTTCTTCTGTTTATTTTACGAAGGTGACACTGACTGTTTATGACGTGGACACATTATAATTCTAGAAAAAGACAAGAACTAAATTAAAGTCAGTTTTTCATTGTAATTAGGCTTATCATAACTCATATACTGCACACCTTCCGATTCATCTGCCAGATACTTTTTCTTAACGATATTGCCTGTCACCTTCTGTAATCTTTTTTTATCTATGTTTTCACAACATCTAAAAAAAAAGACTAGCCGTAGAGGACCGTAATTCGGAGTTCCACCGGCGATAAGTCATCTCCTTGGTCTATGGTGCCCCCGAATCATTCGCCTGAGCGCACATCGCCCTGCTAGATTCTCATTCACTCACATAATAGTCAAATTGTCGTCTGCACGGCAACACTTGTGTCTAATGGATTGATGACGGCTGCCGGCTGCTTCAGGATAAGGACGTCTTCAGACAATTATGGAGTTTTGTAACTGTCGTTCATTCTTGATGTTAGTAGTAAGGAATTCTGTTTTTAAGTCGAGTTTGTGAAGGTTTTCGTTCTTTGACTGATTGGAAGACTTTTGGGATTGTTGAATCGCTTTTTTATTATTTTTATGTAATATATTTTCCTCTCTAGGATTTGCTGGTGTCGTGCTGTAAGTTACATTCATAACAATATTTGACTGGATCCATATTCCCTTTTTTTTATGGGAAATCATCAAATTAATGACTTCTCCCGCTCTGGGCGGAACGGAAGAGAGTGTCAGACTCTTACTGACTACTGCCGTCGACTCGGGCCTGGTTGCTATTGGACGGCGAGCCACCCATAGCTCGCCATCCGCAGGCCCGCGCCTACGGTGGCCGGGAATCGCCCTGCGTTTCCCGACGCCCGGGGCGTCTCCTTCTGTTGCGGCGGCTGGAGCGAGAGGTTTCCCTCTCTCACACGCGTTCCGCCTCCTCCTTTGCTAGCATTACTGCTTCGCAGAAGGAGGCGACCGCTTCCCATGCCTCCTCACTCCGGACCATGGCTTGAACCAGGGCCGGACGTGAGAGGTCGCCGCCGCCGATCGCCTCGACGAGGACACGGCGGTGCTCCGCCCAAGCAGGACAGACCTCCACCGTATGCTCCACCGTGTCCTCCGGGCGATCCACACGGATCCATATTCCCTACAGTTTCAATTTAGCATCTCCTAATTCTTTAGCGACCCGCCCCGGCTTCTGCTGTGATGCCAATGCCAATGCTGATACTAAATCTCTACTATATTATGTATGTATTATACATTTATACCTTCCTCTTGAACAACTCTATATATTTAAAAAAAACCGCATCCAAATCAGTTGCGTAGTTTTAAAGATCTAAGCATACATAGGGACAGACAGACAGCGGGATGCGAGTTTATTTTATACTATGCAGTGATGAGACAGTATAATATCTATATTCATCTCTGCACATTTGACTTATATTTAGATACTATTATCACAGTAATATCTCCTATCACTTTCACTATGAAATACCAGCGTTATGTGCATACATCAGATGCCAAACATTCCTCAGTCGTGCCGCACAGTTACATAAGTATCAGTGTCTGGTACCTGGAATCGAGTGATTTGATGGCAACAGAACAGGTAAGGACAAAGCTACCTACGAACAATGGCAAGCCGCGAGATGATGCCTACCCTGTCTATTATAAAGGTGGACACGTGTAGACATCTAATCATACTAATCTAGACTAATATTACATCTCTAAAGAGGCCCATCTCTCCATTGAAGATTTTAAATTTTAATATACATACGAGTATATAAAAAATAGGAAATCTGGACAAAAGCCTTTTAATATGCAGACAACAGCCTCCAACAAAAGCATAGTTAAAAACCGTAGCGGATCAAAAGTCCGGTCTCAAAGACCCGGGCGAGCGCTTAAAGTTCAGGGGGTTGACACCCCGTACACCCCCAAAGTTACGAGTTCCCGGTCGGGGTGAACATAGGACCGCTTTAATTCATACCTCGAGAACTTTGCAATCATTATTTTACGTTTGGAAACTAATTCGTATGCTCTCGGGGTGCCAGCCTTGAGGGCACTTAATTTACGTGTATTTTACCACCTGTGAGAGTGCGGAAGCTTTCGTTTTGTTTTGAATTATTAATGGGAGACATGCTGTGTTTGTGTGTGTAAGAATTAATAACGAAATGAAGTCTCTCGTGCCGGTACTAATTACACTAATTACCTAAGCTACCGCATCTATCTAAATATATATAACTCAAAAGTGACTGACTGACATAGTGATCTATCAACGCACAGCCCAAACCACTGAACGGATCGGGCTGAAATTTGACATGCAGGTAGATGTTATGACGTAGACATCCGCTAAGAAAGGATTTTGATTAATTCTACCCCCAAGGGGATAAAATAGGCGATGAAAGTTTGTATGAAACTTTGTCAATTTAAACCGATCGGGCTGAGAGTTACAAAATCTGCGGTAAAGTAACTATTCCACGCGGACGAAGTCGCGGGCAGAAGCTAGTACATAATAAAATCGTAGACTGGACTCGTCTATGGTTAAAGTCAAGCATAATAATAATTAAAGCACTTAAATATTGTTTATGCTATACCTAGGTACGTACTATTTGCTAGTATTGCGGAATTTGTTCGAAAGAGTCACCGCGGCCCTGGAACGTAAAGGGCATTAGGGAGGAATACGAGTGGGTTTTAGTCATTAAGAGTTTTATGTCACAAAAGCGAAAACAAAATAATGCGTATTTAATAAGGTAGAGTAGCGGAAATAAAACAGATACAATTAGGATACGTTTAGGATTTCATAATATTAAATTTTCCCAACCTCTTTAAATTAAAAATCTAACCATATGTTAGTTTACATACCTACTGATTAGCAGATTCATACATTTATATTCACCCTTCACCCTTTATTTGTCAAAAACAAACCCAAAAACCATTATAACCACCACCAGGTGATTTTGTGCAAGTAAAACTCGGCTCTTTTTGTCCCATCACACAGTAAAACGCTAGCATTTTTGCCGGAACATCTCAAATGTACTCGGGAACGGTGGACACTATTCACACTTTACTTCGAGCGACTCAAACGGCCATAACTAGACGCCCGACCATAAATTCGTCGTGAAAACTTTTAACGATCGCACCTCACATATATTGGAAATTCCTGGAAAAGTAAATAAGTGTGCATTTTATTTATTTCCTTGGGGAAGAAGGTAATGTCTAGTTAAAAGAGCGTTTTTAAAAGGAACTAGTGAAAGTAGTACCTACGTAAATGTGTACTTATTCTACAGTTTGCAGTAAAATATCGCATAATATACCAAAATTCCCATCATATTAGTTTGCTCGATAATACTAATTTAAAACCTAGGGTACTAACCGGATAACTGTCCGGCTTTTACCCTAAGATTTAAATGAGTACCACACTTTTTGAATTTACTTTATATCTCTCAGTACAAAAAGCAAAATACTTTATTTGTAAATCGAGTACCTAGGTACTGCGGTTTATTATCTTCAAACTTGTGAAAGTAAAAAATCATATCTTTGATATTTCCAGAGTGTTGGCAATTTTTGCGGATCTCTAAATTTTATGACATCTTTTAGGATAGTTGTCCCGCCGAGAAAGAGGTCTTTTATCTCCCAAAAAATTTGTAGAGTATCTCGATTGATAAATAAAATAGCATGTGACTCCGCGAAACTACAGTGATTAAAATCGAGGCAACTATACCCCTTTTTTTGCCTTCTTCCGCTCTGGGCGAAGCGGAAGGGAGTGTCAGACTCTTACTGACTAAAACCCATCCGTGATCCTTCTTGTGCCCTTTGCGTTCCAGGGCCGCGGTGACTCTTTCGAACAAATTCCGCAACCGGCAACTATACCCCTGAGGCAACTATCCTGGTTTTACCCTATACTTCAAAAAACTCTCTGGTCACATATGCTGAATCTGAAAATATTGTATAAAACCTGGAATAAAACGATCTCAAAAGCGGCAAACTTAGTATATAAAAGTTTAAGACCCTTCCGAGATTTGTTCCTAGATTTCTACACCTACTTTACAATGCTTTGTTATCTAATTACAACCCTAATGTAGCTATGAAAAAATAAACAAACCAGAGAAAGACTTCCACCTTAAATGTTTCTTCACAATATTCGGTTGATAATGATAATAAGCTTGGCCAAATAAGCTTTCCGTTCATGGAATTATTCAAAACATCCACAGGATCACAATCCAACGAAATTAAATTCCGACAAAGCAGCGCCGGTGTCTTCGAAGAAACTGAATAAAAAAATACCTTTGCAAAATCCGGTTAAATTAAATCAAAATTTGACATTTTCGCTACACGTTTTCGGTAAGTAATCTATCCGTATTTATGGTGATATTCTGTCAAAAAGAGGGGTGAAGTCGGTATTAATCCGTATATACCCTACTTTCTAATACCAACTTTGTATTTAAAAGTTAAGATAGCGTTGAAATGAAATGGGGTTAGCTGTGGGGGTCGCGGAAGAGCATTCGCAATGCTTTTACTTAATTTTCTTTTAAATTAAGTACAACAATTTATTTAACTCACTGCGCCAAATGAAGCTTAGCTAAGTGCTTTGGCACTGATTGCATGTCTGTTTAATTTGTTGTTAGTCATAAACGACCTCCACTAATAGTCGGTAGATAGACTGATCTGCTTCTGGAGGGAAGTCAGCTGGTTGGAGTGATGGCCGCCATGGCTCACACAAAATCACGTCCAATACTAGGACTAAGTGCGGAAACCAAACTCTAATAGAATAGAATAGAACAGTCGGTAGCTAGGTACTAGAAAACTTTAATATTTTTATTATTGTATATACCCAGGTATACAATAATAAAAATATTTAATATTAATGACACTGCTAAAAACTTGGCAAAAAACTGTCATAATTAATTGTCACTATTTTGCGACAGAAATTGTTTAAAAAAGCATAAACTTACAAATTTCCAAATTTATTGTCGCTTGTCACTTGTCACCAGTCGGTTTTATTAAATGGACCTCAGTTTGTAGCTATCAAGAAACACTGACTCTGACATCCCTGTCCGAGTTAGTCACGAATTTCCTCAGGAAATCATTAAAGTAGAATAAAACATCGTAAATCACAAAAACAAATCCTCTGATGATTTCCCAAAAATTCAAAAAACTTTTCAAAATAAGAACTGCCATTCAAATTCCGACATTCAAGGTAAATTTCCTAAAAGCAAACCAGTCCAAACTTCCATTTAGTCAACGATGCCTCAGGAACTTGATTACCTACGGCCACATTCAACAGATGTTTGCTAACCATTTTTATAAAATGTTTACTCGTACTATACATGATACAAAAACCAATCCTCGTGCAGAATTTCTCAAAATCAAACGAAAAACTCTTCGGAATAAGATCATGCTATAAAATAACTTTACATGGAATCAACAGGCTTGCAGAATCCGGCATTCTACGTAAAGCAACAATTCAAAGTAAATCTACCAAAGGCAAACCTGTCCGAATGAACCAAACCATCTATGTACCAAATGATGCCACCGCAACTTGATAACCGACAGCCGCATTCAATAGACGTTCGGTAACCAATATAACAGTATATGTACATAGGAGCACATCTATAGCCTACCAGTGCAGAGGAAACCTCCCTTCATTCGCTCTTGCCAGTAATCAATTCTATAAAAGTTTAAACTACTCAAAACCAACAGTCATTTATTCAAACTAGGCTGGGAGCCAACAGTTTTGAACGTCAAATTTTACATAAAGACGGTCACCCAAAACGCCCGCCCGTCACCACTTTCTAGTGTTTTAGCTGGGAAAAAGAAGTGGCGTAACAAACTTCCCAGCAACACATCTGTCTGTTGCGTTTTAAGAACTTGAATTTATATAATAGTATTCAAAGTCATTACATACATGACACAGAGGGAAAAAAATCATCATACTTAACTACAACACAAAAATCAATTCTTCTAAAGGCTTTCCAACAATTAGAAACAATATAAAAACATCCACTACTTGAAGTTGAGTCACACACAGGACTAACTGAAACTGAACTCAACAACCATTTGAATTTAGGGGAAAGTTGCGATCGTTGGACCAGCTCTTTCATTGGACCACCAAGGTATTTCCAAAACTGTCCAAGCTTGCAACACCCAAACTAGTCAAAACGAGTCCGTGACGGCTCAGTTGCACCCCCCTCTTACCTCAGTGACGCTGCGGCACGTGGCGAGGAGTGATGCGTGTGGTTGTGTTTGCGGCGGTCAAAATCTTATTAATTGACTCGGAACAATTTGATGTAAGTATCATTCTATTCATATTTGTTTGTGTGCACTGGTATGAAATATTAGATAATTTAATTGTGATTCCATGAGTATTATTCAATTTCGTCTAATCATGTCCATGTATATTTTAGTTTTTTTTTTTCTTAACGAGTACCTTGTTGCCATCAATGGACCTCAAGAGAGTTCCACCGTTGGACCGGTCCAATCATAGCAACTTTTTTTGTTTTTTTTTTTGTCATACTTAATTATGGGAGTAGGCTACGAGTATTCCACTAATTATGGAAAAAACTCTTGAAAAGTCACTATACATTTATAATTCAGAATGTTGCCGAAGAAAAGAAAATACTTTACTTGGAATGAAACTAGCATGAAATTACGATTGTCATTTTTTATAAGATTTATTTTTTAATGTGTGTTATCTTTGCAGTTACTACAAGTGACCTTAGGTTCTATTATGTTTATTTTTATATCTGTGTTTCTGTCTGATTATATCTTCATTTTTATGACCTGTTGATCTCATTTAATGTGTCAAATGTAAAATTTAATTAGTAACTAAGTAGCATATAACTATAGTTTGTTTGCTTGTCGTAAGTCTATGAGTATAGTTTGTCTCTCCTCGTATGTCATAATTTAATCATAATTGATAATTATAATAAGTTACCTTGATTGGACCTCTAGAACAAATTTCTCGAAGTCCATTAACGGCAACCTGGTGGTTCAATGAAGGTGCCCATGGTCCAAAGAAGGTAACAGCCCAAGATTTAGTTTTCTTCGATTATACCAAAAAGTGTAAGCCCGAATTGTTTGTGCGTTTGATTATTATAAATAAAGGCCCTACGAAATAAAAATAATAAACTGCTTTCATTTTATCACTTATATTTTTTAAGATATTTAGTCGTAAAGTTAAGTGGTCCATTTATAGCAACCTTCCCCTATGTATAGGTACTCTGTACCGGTCAAAACCAACTTTCCATGTACTAAATAATGACACCGCAACTTGATTACCAACCGCATTCAACAGAAGTTCGGTAGAAAAAAGCCAATTCTTTACCAATCTTACATTTAAAAAAACACATCCTGCTGAAGAAATCCCAAAAATCTCAAAGATCTCCGAAATAAGAACAGCTATTAAATTTACTTCACATGGAATCACAACTTTTCCAAAACTGCCGATTCAACGTCGATTTTCGCCTTAAAAGTTATATTTCCGAAACATCATGTTTCTTGTTACGGCTATGCGTTGATATTTCAGTCAATAAGTTTCCTTTCTATACATAAATTTTCCAAAAGCACGTACCCGGTCAAAACTAACTAAATTTTCATCTACTAAATGATGCCACCGCAGCTTTACGGACGGCCGCATTCAACAGACGTTCGGTAACCAATATAACAGTATATGTACATAGAAGCACATCTATAGCCTACCAGAGCAACGGAAACCTCCCTTCATTCGCTCTTGCCAGTCCTATAAAGCCTTATTAGGTTGTGTTGTGCACGGTGCAAGATGCGCCCAGCGGCAATCGATGTGGGTAACCATGGCAACGGTTGCCAGCCCACAACTAGACAAGACCTTTATGCTCAACGATTTCGATACGACTGGTGATACGATTTTTGAGGTTATTTTTATTCGGAACGTTGGGACTAAGTCAATAGGGCAGAAATATTTTTACTACCAAATCATGGATGATTGGTCAAATAAAACTAGTAGTGGTTACCTACATTTTGGTCAAGCGTCATCCCAACAAAGTCTGTCGTCGAGCAGCATAAACGGTCAATTTTATTAATTCTATGAAATACTTAGAAACATGATCAATTGATCACTGAGACTGAGATTCACAGTAGGGTAAATACGTCAAGATAAAAAATAGGGTGTGGCGTCATGGACACAACCGTGTGTGGTACGTGTACGTAAAAGGTAATATTTTCATAATTTCAACTGCCCTAGCTGCAGATGTACTGGCACCGTCGTTGATCCTCTCGGCCACATTCATTCGTTTACGTTCCCGGCACTGCTCCACTCGGTCATATTGTGTATTATTGGTACTTATCATTCGATTGCTTTTGAGGAGGCCTTTCTAACCGTATCAGATCTCTGTATTTGGATTTGGCTTTTACATGCATATATCTTTAACGCCATATAATATTCACTGTCAGTATTTTACACGAATGCTTTATATGTGCAATTGTTAGATTTTGACGAGAGCTGACGATTAAAATTTAAACGAATGTCATAGCTTCTCTGAATCAAAAGTTATACTAATTGGAAATCTCGAAACGCAGTAAAATTACCTCAAAATAGCGGTGCCTCCCCCTCCACCGCGCGCGATGTGTCACAGTACTCGCTTAGCGTACCCAATTCTTTTCTCCTTTTGCAATTCAGTGGTGTAATTAAATTTTGGATGGAGTTGATAGAAATTTAGCTGCAACACCAACCTGCATCCCCAATTTTCGGATGATTTTCGAATGATTCGGCTGAAATTGAACCGAACTCGGACGTATAGTTTAAATACATGCATTTTGAGTAAAGGAGTCACTTTTGGGAGAAAAATAAGAAAAACAAAGTTATACAAACTGTATCATGTGACGTATTGCATGTAAGGGCTTTTTGTGAGTATTGCAGTTTCATAATTAATTTTGAAATTGATAGTTATGAAGTTATTCAAGAAAATTAACGTTCATCCTTCTTATCTCCGACATTAAATACTAAGCATAGTAAAAAATGCAGATAAAGATAGTGTTTTACCTATGGATTCTAGGAAAACCTATAAGAATCTATGGTATTTCACTTTTCACGACAGAGAAATTAATAAGGTAGGTAATCCATTTTTTTTTCTTACCATCTTCTTCGTAGCCTGAACTGCCTAAAATTAGTCATTGCACCAATTACAAGCAGATTACTATCTACAAGGACATAAAGTAATTAAATGAATACTATTGTCTCTAACGTTTTCCAGATCTATGGTTGCCACGTGGTGAGGAGGCGGAACACGTGCGGAAGAGGGAAACCTCACGCTCCGGCCGCCGCAACAGTAGAAGACGCCCCGGGTGTCGGGAAACGCAGGGCGATTTCCAGCCACCGTAAGCGCGGGCCTGCGGACGGTGAGCTATGGTTGGCTCGCCGTCTGATAGCAACCAGGCCCGCGTCGACGACGCGTGGTGTTCCACGCGCGCCTGAAAAAGCTGTCATCAAAGAAGACGGGGCCCCATAGGGTCAGTGCCTGCTAGAGTTGCGGAATTCGTTCGAAAGAGTCACCGCGGCCCTAGAACGTAAAGGGCACTGACTCACTGTCAGAAGGATCACGGGTGGGTTTCAGTCAGTAAGAGTCTGGATACTCCCTTCCGCTCCGCCCAGACCGGGAGAAGTCATGTGATGATTTCCCATCCAGAAAAAAAAAAGGTTTGCCACGTGGTCGTCACATGATCGTCGATCGTACGGCATAAAAATCGTACAGTGCCCACGCAAAATCGGTAAACTATACACAGATGAATAGGATCCCCGCTTGCAAAGTTTAGTCCTGGTGGTGACGTCATTGTTTATTTGACATGTCTGTATGGTTTTGACCGCAAAATGTATGCAGCCGATTATATTTGGAAATGAAAGCAGAAAATATGCAGCTTAGATTTATGCTATTGAGCACTTTTTAACCCACGACGAAAAAAGAGGGGTTTATCTATTTGAATGTCTGTCGGTATGTGGCTCCGTAGCTCGCGAATGGATGAAGCGATTGTTCTTAGATATGTTTGATGAAAATCGGTTGAGCCGTTTAAAAGTTTTAGGGGGTAAAAGCGGGTAAGAATAAGTATGTATCAATAATTCCAAAAAAAAATACTTCGCGTTGGGGGACCGCGCTGCTTAGTTAGGTAATAGACTATTTGTAATTAAATTGTTAGGTTTGGAGCGGTCCCCAAACACGACGTATTTTTTTTAGAGTTATCCAAGTTTTTTTTTTTGTATTGACGTGATATACCTACTAATGATACTATTAAAATATCAACATACTGATTTTTCAAAATCAAACCATATGCTATAAGTTTGTACAAACATACAATACCATTTTTCTTCAGAGTTCAAAGGCAGATCAGATGGACCATCGATTTTTACCTGCGCAGACTTTAGATACTTCAGATAGAAGTCTAAGGACATGTAGGGACACCGTTATTTCTTTGTGTGTGTTACTTGTAAGTACATGACAAACATGCATGCCTAATTATCTGCGGTTCCCTATCCATTAGCATAAAATTTTAAGACCTAATATAACTTAGCATAATGTTGTTTGGCATAATTATTTTTTCGCATAATATAATTACGCATAACAGCTCATGCATAATTTTTTTAAGCATTATGTCTGTAACCATAATAATGATTAGGCATAATATTTTAAAGCATAACCTTATTAAGCATAAAGTTCTAAAGCATAACTTTTTTAAGCATAAAGTTCTAAAGCATAACTTTTTTAAGCATAATATCCTAAATAAAATATTGATATATTATAACGTATTGAACAATTTTGTGAGTATTTTTTCGCTGTAGGAAGCAAGCATTGCAAGCATACAGCATGCAAGCAAGCATGCAGCATGCAAGCAAGCATGCAAGCAAGCATGCAAGCAAGCATGCAGCAAGCAAGCAAGCATGCAACATGCAAGCAAGCAAGCAGCATGCAGCAGGCAGGGTTTCTGTGACGGCTCCGGCGCTGCGGCCCTCCGGCAGCCCCACGCGCCTCCGCGATTTTAAATAACACTCTAGGGGTAGGACAAACAAGACTACGTGAAGTCGGTTTTGCAGCAATTCGGTTCTGTGACTAACTTTTGTTGCACAGCATATTAATTTTTTAACCAACAATATTATTTGATTGTTACAGGTACTATAGCTAATTGGTTTGCTCAGAATATTATGCTAATAGCCATTAGGCCTACTAACGTTATGCTTAAAGTCTTTAGGCCTACTAACGTTATGCGAATCAAATTTATGCCAAAACAAATTAGTCTTTAAAATGATTATGCCAACATAAAATGTATGCCTAAAAAAATTATGCCAAAGTATTATTATGCCAAAACAAATTGTGCCAAAATCGTTATGCCGAAGCATATTAGGACAAAAAACATTATGCGAAAAGAAGGGATCCCATTATCTGCCGATGACCAGTTACGTCGTAATCGGGTTCGTGAACAGTCGTACCTTAAATCTTTGGTAATAAACTATCTTTAAATCATAACCTCGTCTATCTATATAAACCCGGACCCGTATCTCAACCGACGTACGAAACGATAAATGAATTATGTGAAAGATGATAATATTAACAGAGGAGATTGCTATCGAGATGGCGGTAAACAAAGATGTGTATAAAAGAAGATATCATGAGCCGATCCCAAATTAACTGCATTTGGCCTAGAACGATGGTGATGATCTTGTTTTCACTTAAGTACAGATTCAATCAAGCCTAAACGCGGCTCGGATATCTCCGCAACTCGCTGTGCAGTACAAAATTCATGTAACACCGGAGGTAAGGTGTGGAGCGTCATTCAGTTTGAGCGTCATTCAGAAGTATTAGGTATGTAGGTCATAATCTAATAAAAAATAAAATAAAAAAAAACTTGCTGACTGCCTCTGTCTGTTTCTCCGCATAGTTCTTTTAATAGTGCACGGCGCGCCGTAATACTATAATCTTACGGCCATACATCACAGATTCCTCCATCAGACAAAGCATGAACATAGCCGCACCGTACAAATGGCCCAGCACAGGAACAATCGATAGTCTTAGCATCAATAGATACCAGACAATACATGATTGACACTCAATTATAAGCTCAATATTTATCACTACACAGTAGATATTGAAGCGTTATCTGAAGAGGGAGTCTCTAGATTGGCTGATTTCATCAAACTAATTATTCGAATATGTCGACTAAAATACAATCTTACTTTATGTAGTACCATTTTCTGCTCGCGACTTGAACTTTAGAATTGGCTCCAGAGAGAAATTAATAATCCTACTTATAATTATAAACTAGCAGCACCCCGCGGTTTTACCGTCGTAGTTCCCGTTCCCGTGGGAATACGGGGATAAAATATAGCCTATGTTACTCAAGGTGAATGTAGCTTTCTAATGGTGAAATATTTTTTGAAATCGGTCCAGTAGTTTTTGAGTTTATTCGTTACATCCAAAAATACAAATCTTTCCTCTTTATAATATTAGTATAGACGAGCAATCAATAACAAACACAGATAGAGACCATACAGTTCATTTTTGATTGTACATTATAAGCTCTACTATTTGAAGAGGTAATTTCTAGATTAGGTGATTATAACAAGGTAATTATACTACGGACATGTCGAATAATTCTAATAGTCTACGTGTAAAACAATAGCAGTAATATATGAAGAAGAAAAAGTGAATTCCCACTCCCGTGATCTTCCACAAGAATAGAGATAAAAAATTAAAGAGACAGAGACATACCTAAATTAAAGATAGATACGTAAAGATCCTTTCGGTGATAATAGCAAGCATGAATTATCAGTTTATCAGTGTCATATGAGCCTGTTTCTTTTCGAGTTTGACGCAGACGAAGTTATGGGCAAAGGCTAGTGAATAGGATTCTGTTTTTTACTAAAGAACTTACATACTATTATGTCGTAATATAAAAAAAACAGATTCGAGTAATAATCTGCAAGGACTTGTTGCAGAAAATCGATGAAAATGCACACTCCTGCTAAATTTTTACGTACGTAAAGCTAAATTTTTGTCTCGCTAGAAAATCTCTAATCTATATTTATTTATTAAATTTAAGGATCACCAACGAGTGTTACAAACTACTAAAAAACGTGCAGAAATTAAAAATGGTACAGTTAAAATTATCCTATATTGCACACTCAATTAATAGGCAACCACAGCTTGCGTATAAACCGAGCGTACACGGCTCTAACAAAAATAAAACACAATGGAAATGTCAAATAATAAAAGTAATGTCATAATTTAATACTAATATAAACTGTATAAATAAATAATCTCAACCAAGAAAACTATATCTACATATAAATGGTTGATTAAGGACATACAAAATAAGTCAATCATTACAACGCGAACTTCTAGACAAACAATTTATGAAATTTAGCCTACACACACAGCTTTGTTCAAACCATGCAATCGTCAGGGGACACCCGTTTGAACTTTGTAAATAAATACACGAATCTCATCCGACCTTCATCGTCAAATCCTCGCTTCCTGTTTCCGCTCCAGTGCTCTACAATCCCAAGACGAGACTGTTTTCAATAGAACGCTCTGAAAATCTAAAACAATACCTTCCACGGTCGTGATCATATCTGGACAATCTAATTTGCAATAAGAATTTTAGTATCTTCGGGAAAAGCGCACGAGAGTGTACTTCGGTTTAAAATATGGTTATTGAAATGGATGGAAACTCGATTTTCTTTTAGAACAACGGCTTCCCTTTAACTACGTAACTACTCGTCGTTTGACTTTTTCGAGCAAACCCTATTCCCAACCACTCATTAAATCATAATTATTAAGTTTTCTGAAGAAATGAAGATAGAATAATTCAATTATTTATTACAATTAAACTAAATATTAAATAATACTAAATTACTAATCAAATTGAATGTAATTAAAATGAATTAAATTGGAATTAATTGTATATACTTATATTATATAACTATGATAATATTATATTATATTAATGAAGCTATCTCAGAGATCTATAATCTGTAACTCTTGCCACAGTCCTTCACTTCTATTATTCTTTTGTGAATCTGTGGACATTGGTGTGGGTTAGGTACATGTTTGTGAATTTAATTTTAAGTATCTCTTGTTTTCTTTTAAGCATGTAACTGTTTTTTGTCCCTAATAAATAAAATAAAATAAACAGCTTTAGAACCCATAATAGGATATCCCTGTCATGGGATATTATCGCAAGTGGCACATTATAAGTGCACTGGTAGTTCACCAATGGTTTGTTTACACACATGCATAATTTGAGCCGAAACACAGCTGGACATAGACCTCCCCCGGTGTTGCCACATCGACCGGTTCTGTGCGAATCGCATCCAGCAGCTACCTGCGGCCTTCACAGGTCAACACTCCAACCACTGCCACTTCAGAAAGCAGTCAACAGTGAAGGCCTCAAAACAAAACGAAGTTATGGTTTAGCTTGGAAGATTTTGATACCAATCTTACTTGAAAATTTGGAAATAAATTCTCTTTGTAGGGAAATGCTTTAGGTAATTGTTCCACGATATTAACAATTTACCAAATAATACTGTTGATACTGGCCCGTTGAAATTTAAAACGCTCGATCCGCAACCGCAATGTTCAATACGAAGATGTGCCTACGATGTGCTGCCGATGATTGGCGACATCTTCGACGAAAGTCTACGCCACGAGATGAAAAAGAAAATCACAAATGACAGTACATTTATGAACGTGTTTATGATCAAATGCAATGCCTGAAAGTGGTAATAGTACTCATAATTATAGACAACTTTTAAAATGCGATTAGCTCCTAAATCGCGAAAAACAAATCAGTATGTACATTATGTCGAGTTATGCGCACAGAAATATACGAGGGAGTCGACTTTTTTGCGAGTTCATTGTTAGCCATAGTAAAAGTTGATCATAATTATGAATCTGTTACACGTTGTAAAAAACAAGCGTTAATTATACAATACAAAGACATCTTGTTTACTTTGTTTTATTTATTCCACAGATTAGTGAACACGACGCGGGAATACGTTGCAAATTAATACAATACTTGCGGTATCAGCACACGAAACCCCTCCTTTACTGAAAATACACTAAACAGTCAGATAGCAGAAGTGCTAGAGGTACAACTATAACCCGCGTTGTTTGTTTAGTGATCCTAATCGCTACTACTAAGTTTTGACGTAACAACACGTCTTTCATTTCGGTCAGTATAGTATGGAGTGAGAGCGCGGGAAACCTTAAGTTTGGCGGACGTGGTTTTCTTTTTCAATTTCTTAATTAATTATAAAATATTGGATTAGATTAAGTTTTTGTATATATTTTATCTTAATATTTAGTAGTTTAGTTAGTTTTAGTGTTTTATTTCATTCGGTAAGTGTTTTTTAAGTTTTTCATCATCAAAGTGTAGTTTTAATATGGATCCTCCGGATGACCCCGGAGGTGGAACATTGCCGCCCGAAGTGGGGCATTATATTACAGTTTCGAACGACACTAGTGTAGATACTGATGGTTCTATCAGCACTTCTCATTCTAAAAGAAAAAGGATTTCTACTCGGCCTACTTTGTGTAAACATTGTAATAAAAAAAGGCGCAAAAGTGGCGGGAAACGTCACAACGATTGTAGTTGCGGTGAGGTGGAAATGGAAACAGAACACGTAAATACGGCATCCAATCCTCCCATTACTCCTCAGATGAATAATAACAATGAATCACCACAGATCTCGGTTTCGGTGGCCAGATTATTATATAATTCCTCGGATGCGGCACCATTTTTAGTTCACGTTCAAAGGGAACAAACTGCTTCCAATGGAAATACATTTTTAAATCCAATTTCATTTGGTAGGTTTTTAAAGAGAAACTCATTTAAAGGTATTATTAATGGAAGTCTTAAAAAAATTGGACGCAATCGGCTTGTTCTATCTTTTTCCACATTCCAAGATGCCAATTCTTTTATTACCAATAAGATGTTGGAAAAGGAAAATTTTAAATCTTTTATTCCGACGTTCTCTGTCACTCGCATGGGCGTCGTCAGAGGTGTTCCCATGGAGTGGTCTGATGACGAGGTTCTTGAAAACATCTCGGTCCCAATTGGTTGCGGGAAGATTTTAAAACTTAGGAGGATTAAGAGAAAAACTATATTAGACGATAAACCTCAGTTAAAAAATACAGAAACAGTTATTTTGACATTCGATGGTCAAGTTTTACCAAAGCGGGTGTATATGTGCTACTCTTCTCTAACAGTCGATTTATACATTTACCCTACTATACAATGCTATAACTGTTGCAGATATGGACACGTTAAAAATCAATGTAGGTCAACACCTAGATGTTATAAGTGCGGTCAAGGTCACTCTGGGGATGCTTGCACCGTCTCTGAAGACAGCGTACATTGTTGCCTCTGTAAAGGATACCATGAGGCAACTAGCAAAAAATGCTTAGAATATGAGAGGCAGAAAAACATTAAGGAGTCAATGGCCAAGTCCTGCATTTCGTATGCTGAAGCTTCAAAACTTCATCCTACAATTTCAAAAATTTCTTATGCCGATGCCTTGCTCTCCTCACCCACAATTTCTAGCAATATAAATACATCAATTCCACAGGATCACTCTCCATCAAAAAATAAAACATCATATAAAAAGACAGTTTTTATTAAACCTCGGTCGCCACCTCACTTTTCCAAAGGTTACGATCAGCAATTCCATCAGGAGCTTACTCAGGGTGTGCCTCAACCTAAAGATGGTTATGCTATCATCCCCAGAGATGACCTTTCTACTTTATCTGTTAGCGAATTGATCATAGCATTAATTAAATCTCTAACTCAAACTCATAACCTTTCACCGACCATCGCTGCCACTGTATTGAATGCAGTTTCTGAATCAAATAAAAATAATGGACAACAAAGCAAAGGTGTTCCAATGGAACTGCCGAAGCGCAGTAAGTAAAAAATGTGATATAATATATCTTGTAAATAAATATAATCCTTTTGTTTTTTCACTTCAAGAGACATGGCTTAAACCAGGGTCTCTGTTTAAGGTCCCTGGGTATGCCTGTGTCAGGGAAGACCGCTCTGATGGGTATGGCGGTGTAGCTTTACTCATCAAACATCATCATCCATTTTCACTTTTCACACTCCCATCTCATAATAATGACTTTTCTATCATTGCAGCAATTGTAGATAATATTTGTTTTGTTTCTGTATATATTCCTCGTCCTTCTGCTGTAATTTTTAGTGAAATTGTAAATATTTTTTCTATACTTCCTAAACCATATATAGTTTTAGGAGATTTTAATTCCCAACATGAAGTCTGGGGAAGCTCATCAACAAATGGCTTTGGTAGCTCTTTATTAGAAATTGTAGATAATCTTAATCTTTGTATATTAAACACTGGGTCCCCTACTCGACGCACCTCTCCAAACGAAGGAGTTAGTGCACCTGACTTATCATTATGCACTGATAAATTAGCTTCGCGCCTGAGTTGGGAAGTTATGCTTTCCTCTTATGGGAGCGACCATTTCCCCATAGTCTTATCATTTCCATATAACCAAAAAATGTATTCCAATCGCCCTCCGCGGTTGAAGTATAGACTAACGGATGTAAACTGGCATACTTTTAGGGAACACTTGGATGAAATAGTTTCTGCTCTTCCTGAAATTAAGAGTGGCAATGAACAGTCATGTGCTGAGGCTTTAGCTAAAGCCATGATAAAAACCGCTGATAAACTTTTTCCTTTTAAAAAGCCACATAATAAAATTCCATCTCCACCATGGTGGGATAAAGATTGCACAGATGCAATATTAAAACGAAAGCAGTGTGAACTAAACTACTACGAAAATTCTACCGAAGAAAATTTTGACATTTTGTGTGAAATAATTTCAGAGACCAAAAAATTATTTAAAAAAAAGAAATTTGAAAGCTGGAGATTATTTTGCCTTTCTATATCACCTAATGTTCAACCATCTGTTGTTTGGCGCAATATCAGAAGGTTCAGATCAGCGTTTTCAGAATCGTCTACCGCATTTCTTCCAACTCAGTTAAAAAATCAATTTTTAGATAAATTAGCTCCCTCATATGTCCCAAATGACATTGTTCCGTATAGTATGCCTCTCACATTGTCAGATCCTCCCTGTGAACTCAATAACCCATTTACTCTAGAAGAGTTGAAAGGTGTTGTCAGCCATATCAAAGATTCTGCACCGGGCGCAGATGGGATCCCTTACTCTTTTCTGACTAACATGAGTGACCTATCTCTTTCATATTTCCTAAAATTAATAAATCAGATTATGATAACGGGGAATGTTCCCCTTTCTTGGAAATCGCAAGATATTCTTCCAGTACTGAAACCCAACAAAAGTCCATCTGACAGCACATCTTACCGTCCCATAGCTTTGTCATCAATTATGTTAAAGATATCAGAACACTTGGTTAAAAATAGGTTAGAGTGGTTTATAGAAAACAGGGAATTATTATGTGAAAGTCAGTTCGGTTTCAGGAGAGGTAAAAGTACTTTAGATAGCCTAAGTATCTTTGTCACTGACATTCGATTAGCATTCTCTTCTAATCACTCCATAGTTGCAGCTTTTCTTGATATAAATTCGGCTTACGATAATGTTGTAATATCAAAATTAAAATGTAAACTTGAGCAGTTAAATGTACCTATTTTACTTATAAACTTCATTTTAAACATACTATCTGAGAGGTATATAAATCTAACTATTGACGACTCTTGTGAAACTAGAGTCGTGTGGAAAGGTCTCCCTCAAGGATCAGTACTAAGTCCTCTACTTTATGATATTTACACTTACGATCTTGAATCCTCTCTGAATAATGAAGTAAAAGTGCTTCAATATGCTGATGATCTTCTATTGTATTGCCCAAATAGCTCTATTTCAACGGCTTGTAATTCATTGACATCAGGTCTTTCCCTTTTAAAAAAATGGATGGATAGCAATGGTCTTGAGCTATCTACCTCAAAAAGTTCAATTGTTCTTTTTTCTAGGATGCGCCTTCCGCCTCCTGTTACTGTATATTATGATAATGTTCCTATTCCTGTAAAATCATCAGTTAAGTTTTTAGGACTGATTTTAGATAGTAAACTTACTGGAGTTCCACACTGTGAATATATCGCATCAAGGTGTGAACAAAGACTAAATATATTAAGATGTCTATCCGGAGTTTGGTGGGGAGCCCATCCATTTTCACTAAAATTAATCTATAGCGCTATAGTTAGAAGTGTACTAGATTATGGCACATTTTTACTAGAACCCGGAAATTCAGCTGCTTTTAAAAAATTGGATGCTATCCAGTCAAAAGCTTTGCGTATTGTGACTGGGGCTATGAAATCAAGCCCAATTAATGCCTTACAGGTTGAAACAGTAGATCCTCCACTTTCTCTTCGACGTCAGTTTCTTTCCGATAAATTTTTATTCCGTGCTTTACAATTTTCCAATCATCCTTTACGTGTGAAACTTCAGTCTCTTTTAGATCAAACCAATTCTTCTCAATATTGGTCTCACAAATCTCTTCCCTGTCTTCTGGTAAGCTATAAAAAGTTAATCTCTCTACAAGCTCCAATATACAAGTCCATTACGTTTCCACTCTTTGGTAATCCATATGAATCATTGGTGTTCACTCCGGATATTATCTTGAACTTAGGAATTACCAAAAACGACAACTTTGTAAAAGAGCTATTTAACTTTTCCAAAAACTTGCATTGGGAGAATTGGCATCATATTTATACAGACGCATCAAAACACTCTTCTTCAGGAAATGTTGGAGTTGGAGTTTTTCACTCTCAGTATAAAATTGTACAAAAAGTTAAACTTCCTCCTGAGTCTTCGGTGTTTACTGGGGAATGTTATGGTCTTTTCAAGGCCCTAGAGTATATTTACTTAATGAAATTGGATAAAACTGTTATATTTACTGACGCTCTAAGTGCGTTACAAGCTCTTAAACGAAATCCTTTTAAATCTAAACCTTTATTTCCTGTAGTTTTATTTATTAGAAGCCTTTTATATAAATGCCTTAAAATTGGTCTTCAAGTTTCTTTCGCTTGGATACCGGGGCATAGCAATATTACTGGTAATGTTAAAGCTGATCTTCTGGCAAACGAGGCGGTAGACTGTGGTGATATATTTCCATATACAAACTTTAGCCACGACTTGGTCAATTTACCTAAGAGTTTTCTTTGGGAAGATTGGAGCAGGTTGTGGGCAGATAGCAGCACTTCTAAAGGTAACTATTTTGCACGTATTCAACCGCATATCCCAAAGAAGCCATGGTTTTCTAAATTCAACTTTAGTAAAGCTGCTACGAGTTGCTTGATTCGTATGAGACTGGGTCATAATTGTTCCCAGGTCCACCTTGCTCGGTTACAGATCGTTGATAGTGCCCTTTGCGAATGCGGTGAGGTAGGCGATTTGAACCACATGTTTTTTTCCTGCCCTCTTCTTAATCATGATTCTTTTATTTCAAGTCTACTGTCCTATAATGTTCCTTTTCCTACCTCTATCTCTGTGTTATTATCAACTAATGATTTCAAAATATACATGTATTTAGCATCATTTATTTCTTTAAATAATTTACGTATTTAAACATTTTATATCCTGTATCTGTCCAAATGATCCTATCCAATATCCGTCCAAATCCCGTAACCTAAATTAATTAATTTTCTACCAAGTTTCCCCGTTTTTTGTTGGTGGCATTGCGCAAATAGCGACTTGCCAATATTAAAAAAAAAAAAAAAAAAAATAGTATGGAGTATAGATTTTTTTTTTTTTTTTTTTTTTTTTTTTTTGAATGGACTACTCGCAGTTCAGCACATTAAGGCTGGTTACTGCTCAACCGGGCAATCCCGTGGTTGCCTTAGATTCTAAGGCCCCCAGCCGGGGCATGGAGTATAGAGTGATGTCACACATTATATAGTTTTTGTGTGACCCCCACACAAAAACTACACAACATGTGACATCACTCATATGTGCTGTTCTAATTTTGTATAATCCAAAAATATTTTGTTCTTTTGAACCTCGCTTCACAACAAAAACTGACTTAACTTTACAATCGTAAATGAGCATTGGAAAAACATCGATAGTTAAACGATGGAGCCATAACACAAAAAAGTGTGACATAATAAACGGAACACTTGAAAAGTGGTCATTATACTCATCATCATCAACAATTTTTAGTATGGGACGAAGTTCAGTACATTTTATCGAGTAATGCGCATATAAATGTATGATTCAATCGTTTATTTCTCGCGATGAAACCGTAGGTACGTAGATAACATTTGTTCTAGTATGATCTTATACTTATTATCTTATTACTTAGAAATGTAGCACCTACCCGCATAATTTTATTGCTATCAATGAGATGATGAGAGCCATTACTCGGCATAGTCATCCCCCCATGAGGGAGTGTTTTTGGCTTTATCCAGCTAAAATATCTAATACCAGCTTGAACAGTATACAGGCGTGAGTTTAAGTCATTTTGTACCGCTTGCTCAAGTCACTATCAAATGCAAGATATGAATTGAAAACCTGGATCGAATTCTAAGCACCCTTTGCTGTCGGAGAATGAGAACACAGCACTGAGGATATAACAAACTAGCTTTTGCCCGCGACTTCCTACGCGCATATCCCTTTCCCCTATAGCCTTCCTCATGAATGTGGCTATTAGTTCCTGAGCTTACCGCTTAAACAAACTATCACAACAATAATAAATCAGGATATCCAGAAAACGCACCACGGCCTAGTGGTATTATAGTGGCTGGTGCAGCAATTCTAAACGACCGAAGTCTTTTTGAGTCACTATATATTATAGGTATTTAAAAAAAAGTATTTAGGCTGAAATCACTTATCAAAATGTTCATCATCTTTTATTTATTTACTGTAACTAGCCTGTTCTTTGGCTAGATTAACGTCCTTCATAAATAAATAATTATGATCAAGAACGAACCAACTTGAAATGTGGACGCGAATATTCAAATGCAAGGACAAAGCCGTAGCGATGCCGACTTAATATTAAACCTGGTATTATGTAAATAGATTGTTTGTTATGATTCGTTGGATAAGTATTTTGTTGCTAATGGCGTTTTAATTGAGGTAATAGGGTCTGTTAGGCAATCCCTACGGGTAGCGAGGGAAATATGATACTACGACATCCCAGAAGCTCTGGGCAGCCAGCCGCGCTTTTCAACCGACTTCCAAAAAAGGAGGAGGTTCTCAATTCGACTGTATTTTTTTTTGTGTGTTGCCTTATAACTTTGTACTGGGTGTACCGATTTTGATGATTATTTTTATATTCGAAAGCTGCTTGTCGTGTGGTCCCATTTAAATTGAGATCTGATAACTAGTATTTGAGTTATCCCTAATAATGCGTGGCTTGTTTACATTGACGACGTTCTCATTCCCTCTTGTCGATGTAAAATGAAAAAATAAAATTGTTTACGATGGTTTGGAAGAGCATTTCAAGGTGGTCCCTTACTAGTTTGGTGAAGATCTGATGAAGAACAGGGATGATAGAAAACGGAACTCTTCAATAAATAATAGCAAATCTTTCGGGATTGCTGAAATCGCATGTTTGTTTAGGTACCACTAAAAAATAAAAAATAAACGAAGAATGCAATTTTCAAAAAAAAAAAGAACACCTTCCCCACAAAAATGACCTCCCATATACAGATTTCATTTATTCAGGTCTCACCTCTGCATTTGGGTCACAGAAATTGATATGTGTACCTATCAAAATTTCGACCTAATCGGTCTAGTACATTCGGAGATAATTGACAGACGGACAGATAGACGGACACATGATGATGATGGTGATCCTAAAAATTGAGAGAGAGATTATGAGATATCATATATCAGGGGTTCCAGGACTTCCTGGGGCTTCGACATATGTATAAAACCAAAATATCGTAACATATTAATTGATTTTAGTAGCTCTGTTCGCTCGCTCTAACATTTTCCTGGTAAAAACGCAATGTACACCTACCCTCTACTCAGTCTTGAATGCTCTTATTAACGAACTCACTTTGCTCGCTCTTCAACTCAGACCTATCCCAGCCAGCCTGCTCCAGACGACAGTCGCGCCATCTGTCACTGAAAACCAGCGCTAATGTTGTGTCTCGCACTAGTCGCACATAGGTCCTAGCGTTATGCTGACTTAGCCATGGCCATAATTATTGCGCAGATGTGACGTATATTTCCCCAACCTGTAATCTGTATACCTACATTTTATTTATTTTTGTATGGTGTGCGTCAGGCTTTTAGAGTTGCGTAGTCGTTATATCCACAGTTCAGCTCAGAGACACTTAGCACTAGAAACTTAGAATTTAGTACCTATGAGTATAAATGTTAATCACGCCGTAAAGTGATAAAATACTTTTTATTACTGAAACTATTATGTATGGTACGTGGCCGACCGTATCAATACAAACATACCTGCCAAGATATACCTATCGTTGCAATAACCATCTTATGCAAAAATAATCTGGTCTGCCTTGAACCTATGAATGTTGTTGGATAGGTCGGTATAAAGTTTAGTCCTATCCATGTCATGACTCATGAATGCTTGCGCCGATAGTGCAAATTCAAATATCTCGTTAAAAAAATACCCTTACTGGGATACAAATGGCTCCCATAATCTGTAGCCTCTTAACTTTAGCTACGCCACTGAAATCTATCTACTTACATGTACCTAGGTAAAGTGTAGCGGGAGTAAGCATGAACAAATAAATTAAAACAACCAGCAGGCTTGACCATAGAGTAACTACATTTCAGTGTCGTCAATCACCAGCTCCCTCCAACTGTAATAAGGATCCTATTTATCTCTAGGTTGCAGTGCTTTTAATTATAATTAAGACATTAGGTACTAGGTAGTTAGTATGAATTGAATTTATTTTTTCCCGTGAAAACTTACCGTGATATTTTAGAATGGCATAAAGAAGAATAGGTACGTCCTCTATACGCCTGGCGCTTATTCATAAATACAAAACATGAATATAAACCCGACGCTAACAAAATCTACGAAAGACCTTAAAAGACAACAATACCTAGCGGATACCAAGAAAAAAAAGAAAAGACCCACCCCACCTCTCGATATTTGCAGAGGGTGGTAACCACAGACTAAATAGGGTGGATTACGCCGGCTGCCATCGATTGCTAGTACCTACTGAGTACATGTGACGAGAAAGACCTCCCTGATTCCTTTTTTATTACAAATAGAAAATGAGTGTAACGTCTCTGGAAGAACAGCCCTCGGTGCGTTTGACTAAACAAGTGTTATTTTCATGCTTTTTGCAACAATGTTTGGTTATGAAATGTTGTGATGATCGCACACCGTGATTGAAATTTATGCAAGTGTCAGTGGAATAAAAATGGATATCAATCCTGCAACCACAGCCTCTGTACTGTGAATGTACCTAAAATATACATTGGTCTTATTTGTTGTGTTTTGTGTAAAAGCGCCTGGTAAAAAATAAAAGCAATGTGTCACTCTTCATTACATTGTTGTTTTTTGATCACACCGCTTCATTCAACACTTTGTTTTATTTGTCGCATACTATTTCACACACCAAAACGCTTAATTATGCTTTGATCATAAAAATGCTACTATTACCTACATTCACCTAATCCATGAATTACTAAGAAATGTGTTTTTACATCATGATAAAAAAAAACACCTTTCTTTCTTAATAATTGGCAATACAGAATATTACATAATCTATGGCAGAATCATTCAAAAACTAGTTGATACACTGAGTCAAATTGCAAAAAGAAAATTGATACAGTTTCTGCATTTTCAAATATGATATAAAGATTTTGAAGTACCAATATAATCAATGAGTTAAAAGTTGTTTATATCACTATTTGTTACTTCGTAAAACTTAATTATTTTAATCAATATCAGTAGCATTGAACGTTTTTGAACGCACGGCAAGCAAATGTTGCAACTGTAAAAAAAAAAGAAAAATATTGCACTTTTTTCATAGTATTTTAATTAAAAAATCGCGGATATTACTTAGCTTGTGTTCTTCAATGTTTCAAGTATTCAATTAACGTTTGTGAAAAACTATTTTGTACTTGACTACACACTTCCTTTAAAAACCAGAAAACAAAATCGTGCCTACCATTTTCTACATACGAGCAATTTTGTTACAATACTCATTTAATTTATAATGCTAATTTAATAAAATAGCAAATTGGCAATTTATATTACCCATTCGCGATTTTATTCTTTATTCGGGTCAGATGAAATTTCAATAATTTAATTAGCATGCTATGGGAAAATTGTATGCAGTTTGCGGCAACACATAAAACCAGTCACGTCACTTCTCGACGTTAGTGTGGGTGCGTTGTGTGTGCGTGCGTTTATGAATTTGTGACTGCTTTTTCATGTTTGTGTGTATTTCTGACGCCGTTTGTGACTTGCCTGTCATCTCTCTAATTTTGGATTTTATCACTAAAACCCTTCAAACTGTCGTCTTTGGGTATGTAAACTTTATTTGTCATCAGACGCTCGTTCTTGGGTTACCCAAAACATTGTATTATTGTTGTACGTGTAACCTGTTGTACAGGCGTTGTCTTCGGTCAGTGGCCATAATTCGAAATTATGTTAAAGACGCTTTAAATTTGGTGTTTTTCGTTATTTTGGGCTATCGATTGTGTTATCTTGGAGTCTGTTATCTTGCGATTCCAAGTGAAGCTCGTGTTATTATCTCGGCGCGAGTGCTAGGCGATCGTATCGCGGGTATAAGCTAGCAGCCTATAAAACTCAGTCGGCTTTTCGATGCCGGTCGGTGTACTAGTGTTCGGTTGTTCGCGAGTCTAAGCATGATATTATAATGGTGGGGGTAGTGTGTTGTCTGTCTGTTTGTTTGTTTCTTGTGTCGTGTGTGAAGAGTGCTAAGTGCTTGATTTGTTGCAGGCCGGCAGGATGCTAAAGTTCATACGCGGCAAGGGGCAGCAGCCCTCTGCTGAGAGGCAGAAACTTCAGAATGAATTGTTTGCCTTCCGCAAGGTATGTACCTAGTGTGTAGTCTTTTGTTCATGCTTATAAGTCTGCGCTTTAGAAAATACAGCTCAGAAGTTGGTGCAACTGTACCTAACTTTCTGTCTGTGGGCTAAAATAAGACTGATTGTTTTGAGAACAACACTTGTGTTGAAAGTCCTCTATGACAATCATTTGTGACTTCAGTAACGCATTGTGTCTTTAGTCTGATAACATGAAGTCTCTGGAGCTTATCAGCACAGGAATGCACTTAAAATCCTTCAAAACAGTATTGTCTTTGGCCTATATTATCCATGTCACTAGGTACTTTTTTATCAGCATAAACAGTTTCCACATTCTAAATTAAAACCAAAATATGAAAATTATTCACAATTAAATGAAAATTAAAGTGTTGATATTAATCAGACATTGATCAATATAGTTATCATAGTTAAAATGCAAGCATAAGCTAAACAGTTGTTTTATTTAAGAAACAACCAATTTAATCCGAGTATTTATGAATGACTTTCTCACTAAACTGAGCTTTTCATTACATAATTTTTAGTGGTATTATTATTTGAAAATATTTATTTATTGTAATACAAGAATCATAATAATATGTTTTAGCACAAAATCTGCTCATAATTAAAATTTTAGTGAAACAAATATGTTTGTTGAGTATACATCAAAAACATTGAAGCATTTACAATTTATTAATATTTTTTATTATTATGTTGTCCTGTTACTAAATGATTGGTTAAAAAAAGTTTGTATGTATATTTTTTTTCTGATTCAATTTATACAATATAAAAATTATAGCTACAATATTCCTTTACTGTCTTCTCTTTAACCCTCTTTCCCTTGCAGTCATATAAAAATACAAGCTAAAGCAGAACCTTATATTTCCCTCCATAGATATGTTGGAATTCTTGTGCATTCGATTTGCATAAACACTGCCAGCATTGACAAAAACTATGATTTACTCTATGGCATACTGATTGTACTGTACAGTACTACAATGACTAATAACGACATATTTCTTTGTATTCAATAAATAATACTCTGTCCCTATTATTATTAGTTTATGAATTACCTATTTCTCTCATGGATATCTTTCAATGATGAATGTTTCATGCATCACTAATTGTTGTGGCCAATCAAATATAAGCATGTCTAATGTGTGGGTTGGCACACCCTGTCTTATATACCCTGTATTATAGTCAACAAATAGATTTGTGCGTATTGAATTTTCTATAATCATAATTAAGAATAGTTTAGTAATGTTGTCTCTTACTTACTGTATGTGTGTATTTCTACACTAATATTATAAAGAGGAAAGATTGATTGTTTTTTGTTTGCATTGAATAGGCTCCGAAACTACTTGACCGATTTGAAAAATTTTTTCACTGTTGGGAAGCTACACTATGTCCAGTGAACATAGGCTATATTATATCCCCATATTCCCACGGGAACGGGAACTACGCGGGTGAAACCGCGGGGATTATTACTGTTTTTATGTACAGGAAATCCTCTAATAACTCCCCCCGCTCATGTCATTACTAATGCATGTGCCTGCATAATCTGTTGTTTGCGCTCCAATGCAGCAATAATTATTTCCAAAAATCCTGCAATTACTTTACAAGGCAACACTAAACCCATTCATCTAATTTTCTCCTCAGACTTCTTAAAAAATGTTGATAAACAAATATGCATATGGACCATATACTGCTCTACCCATTTAGAATTCATTATGCATCATAGGTACAAGAGTTGAAATGTCTTCTCTACCAAGCTGCAAGCATAATATGAAATACTACATGCATAACAAACATTGAATCAAACAAACAACTCTTTAAAAAATACTAGGCCCCATATTACAAAGATAACCAAAGTCTACCTAGATTACGAAACTGTTGCTACAGTTATCGCCCTTCATTATTTGTTTTCAGATTAGATGTGGCACTTAATTTTTACAGTACTCAACTGAATTTGTGGTACAAAATGGGCCATGGTCATATTGCGACATGGGCTTTATCTTGATTCATTAGGTTTGCAGAATCGTGTTGATTTTGGTACCTATGTGGTAACTGAACCTTGATTTCATCTATGCCATGTAGGTACTTTAATCAGGACATATCTATACCGCAACCTTACCTACTTCTACCCGTCGTCACGTCCACGGCTACCGGTAAGCGTTCTAAAATGCAACACTGGAAATTTCTCAAGGAACTTGAATTCCAAAGGTTGCCGTTCATATAGAACTGTTCACTACAATGACGAGCAATTTATAAAATTCATCAGCGTTAATATAGTCTATTGAAGCTCATTCAGAAGTAAGCCTCTTTCTTATTGGAATCTATTGACGATGACGGGCCCAATTGTGCGATGACACCATGTAGATTGGTACCAAGGTCGCCATATTGTTTCGAATCAACATTCAAGTGTTATGACGATCGACCGCATCTTCGCAACTATCAGCTAAACGGGTTTCAAGTCAAGTTATTGAACTCTGAAATTGTTCGTTCCAGTTATAATGGTCGAAAGTTTTGGATCTGAACTCTAAACTGTTTTTCTATTTCTAGTTTGTTTCGGCTATCTAAAGTCTAGGTCTTCCATTAATAAGAAGAATTTTCTTAATGAATTTATTTACCGGACGAATATAAGGTCATTAATCCGAGAGCTTAAATTGAACAACTAAAAGAGAGGCTGGAACCCACTTAATGTTTTGTTTGAAAAGATAATTGTAAGTTATGAAATTCTGTCGTCAAGCGTCCCATTTGTCAGAGACATTACGCTTGATTTCATACTAATCTCTTGAGCAGTTGCGAGAAACAATTGATTAAATCATCATGGCTTGAAACACGATGTCATCAACCTCGGACGAGGCTGTCGAAGTATGTTTTTTTGTTTGCTTACTGATAGAATAGGTACCAGTAAGATATAAACTACTAAGAGGAGGCTAAGCAAATGATAGATCATAATCTTGCGGTCCCTATCCCATGTTACTCGGGGTGTGTACAATACGCTTACTCTTTTGTTTCCTATCAACTGTCACGCTATCATTCACTACCTTTTCCTTTCATGTTCCTTACATAACCAATCGATCTTTTCTTTGGCTTTCGTCGCCCTCTCCATCCAATAACATTTCACATTCACCAATCTCTCAGTCAGATTCCAACTGTATATAAGGAGAGATACAACGCATAATATGTAGCTGCTCCTTTCATATACAGTTGGAATCAGACAAACAAACTCTCCAGCTTTATAATACTAGTATTATAAAGCTGAAAAGTTTGTTTGTCTGGTTAAACGCGTTCATCTCAACAACTACTGGTTCGAATTGAAAAAATATTTCAAGTCTTGGATAACCCATTAATCAAGGGTATATAACATCACGCTATGACCAATAGGAGCGGAGTATTAAATCGGTCGGTATCGGTTGAGATAGTATTCTGTAAAGTAGGTATCTAATTTAGAAATAATACAGTCTTCAAAAGCTTCATCAGTGTTTTTGAAAATCCACTATTCAAAAGCTGTTCTGACTATCAAAAACGGATTCATCGAATTAGTTTCGACTAAATAAAATTTGAAGTTTTAAAATAATAGCACCTAAGCACAGTGTCGTAGGTATGGGTGCGTTAGCGTTCGTTATCCGATAGCGGGCAGATAAGACCATACAATCGATATCGGTCGGTCGTCAAATACAATAAGGCTGAAGCGGCTGAGGCTTAGCACTTGTTGGTACTTTGTTTTGGCTGGAAATTACATGTCTTATCGCTGAAGAACAGTGGTATATCCGCCGCTATGCGAGCAGAGTCCGCCTTGAGAGTGTTACAGCACCAATCGATCGATCTTTGATCTATGAGGAAGATCGATGTTGACTTATATGGTAGCCAGGCTTTGTGGTATGAAAGCCAAAGAGCTTTCATTTATTTTAGTTAAATCTGTCAATTGATGTCGACAAGTCTGTCTTCTACCATCGATCGATTGATAGACGAGAGGTTAGATTGTAGTATTACTTAGTAGTATCCTTTTCTATGCGCCTCTCCAAGTCTTCTTTTCTATTCGACATCATCAATTTTCTAGCCAATATATGACAAGCAGACTTACTCATTACTGTATCCCATAAAATCCATCAATTTCCAAATTCTGTCTTTCCAGGCGCAACCTACGAGTAATCATATCAACGATTTTACAATTGTAAAAAAACCGATATCACTTCACTTTTTATCATAATTTACCCAAATAAAAGTAACAGACCAAGTGGAAAATTTTCTACATTACTGTTTGTCAACAAAAGAAAGAACATTTGTGATGTCTAACCATCTTCTATGTACACACGTACACACCTAGTTTACTTTGCCAAGAATCGTATGTGTTTTCCATAATAAATGCCTCCTGGGCATTGACAAGTTTACTAATTGTTGTAAAAAATTAATTGACCGGTAATGTTAGCAAGCTTTTGATGAGTTGTACGAACACCTGGCCAATTTGGACCACTATTCATTAACAGCTGCGCCAAACGAGTAATAATATTTGTTGTTCAGTTGTGTTCAATCTGGTTTGTTTTTTTGGTTGCTGAAATTTGATTTGAGAGCTCTTTGCTATATTGTACCAATTTGCACGTTCATAGGAAGTACTAATGCCATACACAGCGTCGTTCCGGCTTCTAAATATATGTATCTTTCTTCAATTCTAGATCTTCACTCTGAAATCTTAACAGCATGCTACCAGATATTTTGCAGACGTCATCCTTTGTTAAACTAATACGTCCAATTGAAAATCACTACAACTACTAAATCAATTTATTACGTTAACGTAAAGAAGGTCAAAACTATTAATTTTATTGGATTACTAATATACTATACTCAACACACAATTGAACCGTAATAAGCATTTGAAACCACTCAGTAGTATCCATATCTCCACTATTTACCAGAGTCCTTACACCAATGGTGCGCTTAGTCGCTATCTGGATAAAGGTGCAATAAACGCCACACCCTGCTCCGCTTCACCGTATTTTTTTTATCAATAACTGATAATAAATATTTATCTCCTTTCTAAGCAGCGAAATGAATGTTCGGGAAATAGAGTACATTATTTTTGGTTCGGAGTATTCCTAGCGTAGTGGATTGTTGTGCGATGGTAGTAAATCTTTGTCTAATCTGCAAAGCAAGTTCCTGATCTTTAGAGTATCAGCATATACCTTGTCGTTGAGCTCCTTTCGGTACAATTCAATTCTTCAGTCGTCAACAAAACGGCAAAATCAGTCAGAATATTCTGACCAAATAGCCTCACGTTATTTCAGAAACGGTACAATGAAAATGCCATCACACGCCGTTATACTAGCGTGAAATTCTTCACTTGCAACGCCAAATAAAGTCACATGAAATCCCACTCGCGTAAAAACATTCGCCCTCTTATCGGCAAAGTAACAAGGCACTGCAGAAGTTTCCCTGCAATCTCGGAAGTAGGAAATTTTAAGTGAATTTCTTCGTTCCCGAAGTTCTGCGCAACATCGTGTCCAAGTTTGTTATCAGTTCCTACGCCAGTTAACTTAAGCTTGAAAACTAACTGTTGTAGACTTGTATTCACTAAATATAATGCTGAGGAGTTTACGATAAGGGTTTTCTACTTGTTATGCAGTTGAAAGAAGAAGTTCCTAGACTTAATTTAGTGTTGTGACTCTGCTTTACTATCGTTTTCTTTTGTGTGCTTGTTATTAATCTTGTTAGTAATCTGGTTATTTGACATAGTTCGCTTTTCGACGTTTCTTCCTTTCTGAAACTACATCCGTTCTTTAGTCCTCATAGTTTTGTGTTCATATCGTGTTTTATCACACCGGCGTAGTACTAAATTGCAGTAACTCTAATGTAACATATCTTCATTGGTTGTCTACACTTTAAAATTCTCAATATTCACTCCGTTGTCTTTCATATTATTTGTATCACAAACGTGTACCACTTCACTGCAGCAAATTGACTGCTTAACGCTGATGAGTCTGAATAAATGAACTGCGATATTGTGGTTTTAATTAATTGCTCAAATTCCGGTCACCACGGATATTAATAAAGTGCGCCTGCCAAAAGCTAGCAAAGAACCGCAAACGATTTGCGGCTAGACGAATTATTTTATTGACAGTATTCACAAATTCTGTCCTCTTCATTTAGATTTAATTGTTCAAGTAGTTTATTACATTTGTATTCACTTAAAGGATCTCCAGTGTTGTGTTGTGTGTAATCAGGGTAATACCCTTATAGAAACAGGGATTAGTTCTATAATCCGATTGTTGACTTGACATCGTCGGCACCAATAGAGAGAACTGTTATGAAGATAATGAATCAACGATGTAGTATTTTGTAAAGGAGTATTCCTTTACAAAATACTACATAGTTGGTTTATTACATGGTTGATTACCTAATCCTTACCATATAGGTAATGTAACGCTCGGAGAAATAATTAACTGAAATTAATTTCAAGTTTGATATATCGAGAAGCACTTGTGGGTTTGGCTAGATTTCGCAATATATTAAATTGTAATTTGCTGATATTGCTTCAGTTATTAGTTTATTTGAAAAATCCAGTTCATTGAATACTTGTACGAAAATAAACAACTTCATATTTGCACTTGCTCAGGCTGGTAACAGCAGCGATTTTTTTTTTTTTACCTAAATCAATCAAACCTAGTTTTCATTACTATACTGGTACTATACAATTTGAATTTTTTGCCCATCATATGGATTGAAAGCGTTGATTTGTAGTGCTGATATTGACTCACTGTGGGAACTGGTTTGCCATGCCCTGTGCCTGTCGCTGCTTCGTAATACAAGATTATATAATCAACAGGTTATGTTATACACTAGTACTTATCTGGTTTTTCTATTGATCCCAACCTACAACATCGTCTTCTTGGAAAAGCACTTCAGAAATATTCTTTTACAAGCGCGCTCTTGACCTCGGTCTCGCTTGATTGTTAGCAATGGATGAGATCTAGAAGATGTCTGATCATTTGCTTAAAAGAAAGAATAAATGTGGAGGAAAGCGTTTAATGCTCAACACTTTTTCTACTCCAGTTGCAATATGAGCTAAGGACACATGCTACTCAGTTATACATTCTGGTAGTCCGCTAGTGAAACGGTGAAGATAGAATCAGGACGTGGAGCTCTACCACACTCCGTAGTACAATTTCTTGAATATTGACATTTAAGCAATCAAACTCGCGTCTATTGTATTTTTATAATAACACCTTATAATTACTGTTTCGTTACGATGTTGTCATTACGTATTTTTTCATGCCATTCGATAGCGTCATCCAAAAAGGAATTTATAATATTGTCATTTGTCTTCGGACTTCCCATTGCATTCGAACCTTTTGGTTTTCCTTGTAGTTAACGTACTTAATACAACATTTTAATATAATATCAATTTGGATCACCTTAGTTTGTGGAGCGCAATCTTTTGTTCCCACATTAAGTCACACTCCACATTCTAATTTTAAACCCACGTTAGCCAGCCAGTATACCCATCACTTTGTATACCAAAGAAACCGTTCCCATAAAGCCGGCGTCAGACTGCACACACGGTAGACACGGTTAGCAACAAACCCGTCCTAGATGCCGCGCCTTCGCGGTGGGAACACGGCGGTGTTATCTACTATGTTAATTTTTTATAACTACTAGCCTGTAGCAGACAGGACAAAAGCTGCATTTAATTTTTATGACTTAGACTGTTCTAGCTTACAAATTGCAGCTGAAATTATCATATTTTTACAAGTTCTACAGGTACATACAGGTACATGCGGTTGTTTATTCAGGATTATCATGGAATGAGGTTAAAACCGCTGCTGAATTAGGCCTTACAGAAATAGCTAGCTGGCTTAGAGGTAACCTCTTAACTCTCAATACTACTAAAAGTAACTTCATTTGCTTTACCCCAAATCAGAGGTCGCAACCTGGAAAAGATTTCAGTATCAGGATACATGATAGGGAAAACTGCTGTTCTTTAAATTGTGACTGTCAGCACATCGAACAAGTAAGCTCCACAAAATATCTGGGTATTGTCGTTGACCAAAGATTGTCGTGGCACCCGCACATTGAGATACTCATGAAAAGAGTCAGAAAGTTCATTTGGATCTTCAAAACTCTTCGTTATCTGATGTCCCCACAACTACTTAATAAGATCTATACTACCCTGACACAATCAGTAATAACGTACTGTATCCCAGTATGGGGGGGGGGGCTTCAAAAATGAAATTCCTTGATCTTGAAAGAGCCCAGCGATTGCTAGGTGATATACTTCAAAACTTCTAGATTTCCAACAACCAACCTTTATAAAATCAGTAACCTTCTGTCAGTTCGAAAATTATATATATTAAATGTGACATTAACTTTGCATAAATCAATCCCTTATGACCCCGATATTCAAAAGAGAAGACGGAAAGACATTGTTGCCCACTCCCCAGGTATTCGAACCGTTTTTGCTAGACGTCAATATGAGACTCAATCTGCCTACATATATAATAAAATCAATCTCAAACTAAATATATATCCCCTGCCGTCGTATGAGTGTAAAAAGAGTACAGTTAAATGGCTAAACACCATAAGTTATGACGAAACTGAAGAAATTTTGACTTTAGAATTAGCTAAACTTATTCAAACATACACCACATGCACATACACCCACACAAACACTAAACAACACATACACACTTACACACACCTTGGTCTAACCATAGATAGTAGTTTTAATTGGCGTCCTCATATAGACTATGTATGCAATAAACTAAGGGCAATAAATTCCAAATTATCTATTTTAAAATATAAACTACCCTATAAAATATTAAGAATGTTATATTTATCACTCGCTGACTCTGTCATTAACTACGGCTTAAGTACATATGGACGTACATATAAAACATATTTAGAAAACATATACAGATTACAGTTATCTATACTAAAAACCATAACACCTAAAACATAACTAAAAAATACAGGAATGACTATACAAACATATTCCTTTTGTTAAACACGCTTATAATCTGACAGTGAGTCAGATTATAAGCGTGTTTAACAAAAGGAATATGGCAATAATTACTGAAGAATTCAATAACATACGTACATTGACAAAAACTACACGACAAAGTAAACTGCGGGATCTGTCCTATCTGCCTACTTATATCTTGCCCAGATACAATAATGAGTATGGAAAGAGGACGTGGGAATACATGTTGCCTAATATCATTAATAATTTGCCGAACAATTTAAGACACGATATTTGCGATAATTATATTAACTCTAAACAGTGCAAGAATATCCTTAAAAAATACTACCTGTTGCATAATGTTAATTCTGACAATTCGATATAATTATAATAATGATTGCATACAAATGCATACAATTAGAAGGTACTCTTTTTTTTTTTTTTGTGAAATTTAAATGTTAATTCATATCTCAAAATGCTTTTCTTTTATTTTGATGTAATGTTAAACTTTACTTTAACATTAGCTTATCAATGTCAAAATGTACTGTCTTTTTTAAATTTACCGTCATTTCGGAAGGTGTTATTACTAGGTGGAGAATTTGTAAAAAATGTATGTAGACACTGAAAAAGCGATCTCACCGCACTCCACATAAACCCTGTGGTTTCAGTCAGTGCGGTTATGTAACTTATTATTTAAGTATTTCTTCATGTAATAAACAAATAAATTTAAAAAAAAAAACACATGCATTTACTACTTTCTTCTTAATTATTTTAGCTTGTTTTATCTCTAATTTTATTTTTCATTTGTCACCTGTAATACGGTCTCAACACTTGTTATGTTAGATATGTAAGGGAAGAAGCGAGGTAGCTCCAACACAAGTACTTCGGTAACTTACTGGGGCCGCCTCAATTTTATGTTATGAAAGCAATGTCTGAGATAAAATAAAAACATTTTCATTTTCATACATAGACTGCGCCAACCAGCCCTATGCCTGCATTAATCCGTCAAAATTATCCCACAGAATGTACTACATACAAGGATAAAAAGTATCCTCGGTCTAAATCCACCCTACGTTCCACCTTAATTTCACCCAAATCTGTTCAGCTGTTAAGAAGTGAAGAGGAAACAAACAGATAGATTTACAAAGTATTCAACTTTTCGAAATTGGAATAAATCTTTAGGAACTCTTACAAATCCTAACCTGCCATTATTATTCAACAAATAATAATATCTGTATAAGACACAAAAAGGCCAAGCCGCTGTATTCAGGTCAGGCGGTATTCACGCCCCCTTTCCTGGAACACCCGAGGCAACTTTAGGCGATACCGAAACACAGGCTACACAGGTAGGAACGTTTTGGCAAACTCGACGATCAATATCGCTATTTCCTTTTATTTTACTCCGCTAATGTCTTCTCCTGGCTGTGGCTAATTTAAGTGCCTAAATTAATTCTCAGCAGATCTACCTGTGCCAAGGGTTCCATGTTGTTTTGCCTCTTTATCGAGGTTACATTTTGCACTAGTTTGATTTTCATTTCTGTACAAAGATTCGGGGAATCCCACGTTTGTTTAGTCGTATATTTGCTTATGAACTGACAAATTGAGAAACAACAAGAATAAGAATAGGTACATGGGTGTAATGAACATTCTTTTCCAGATATAAGATGCAGATATAAGATATAAGATGATATAATGCTCGTAGATAGAAAACTTTATCAACATAAAGTATTTCTTCAATCTTTAATGTAACATCATCCATAACTACCTTCATCGATTTCATCAACATCGTCTACAGTTAAATTCCTAACATAAACAATTCTTCGTACTTAAACCTGCTCCAGAAATCCTATTCTAATATGTTCAATTATGTTGAACTGACGAAACCGCATTCCATGTGTCAGTTGTTAACCGATCGGATACATCTTTCTGCTTTTATACTGTCTGTATGTACTCTACTCACTAAATACATGCGTAATTCTGTAGTTTTCAAAGCATTTTACTGTCCAGCTAGATGCTTTGATAAAGAAAAAAAAAAACTATAGAAAATAAGTTTTAGTATTGTAGAACGCAGTACCAGTAAGGATGCCTTAAAGAACATGTTAAAAAAATTTGTCTCCACTATAATATTTATCACCTACAGGATTTATTAACAGTCCCACATAATTTGATAAGAAACAGAGATGTGTGATGTTCGCAATCAAACATCATTTAGTTAAAACAGCATTCAACACTGATTGCATTCAGCAGCCCGCTGCCAAGCCGGCTTCGGACGATGTTCACCTTTCCGAAAGCCACAAATAAATATTTAAAAATAATACCACGTAAGCTATTGTGTACTTTCGTAGCATTTTATAGCTATATATAGACCCTTGATGCTGACCAGACGCCGAACACTGTTTGATTACAGCTTTTGGTATTTTAATTTGATGATATAAAAAGTTGTGAGCGAGCCACATGCTCGGAGGATCGCTCTCGATTGAGTAACAGGCCCACGTCATTATTACACACATTATTTTATAAACTATCTCTGGCCTCTATCATTTATTATCTTTATTCCATGTTTTTATCTTCAAATGCTTTCTCATACATACTATTACTGCATTGTGCGTGTTGTATCAAATGTTTTCCATTTCATTTCTAATATCACCTTCTGAACCATAACATATTACATCGTAATGGAACTCATTTCAATCATTTCTCCTCGGCATTCCATTAAACGTTCACGTGATCATAAAGCAACTTATCCAATTTGACTGAATGAACATAGTTGCGTCCTACAAGGCGCGATGCTCGTTACTTGGGGGCACACATCTTAACCTCCATTAAGCCGCGTCATTGCCTGAACTGCGCGCCTCCCACGGTTTCCTACTTGCTACAGACATCACCAATTCAGGCTAACTATTATAACGCACATTTGGAGATGTGTTCCTGCGACCCGTCCAATTCCCGAGGGTGGCATTTCCTATTTCGGGCTGCCGTCCTGGTTCTTGATTGGCTTCCCGCTCGCAAGATATTTCGCCAATTCAGTGAAGTAGTCACGAGTCATTTAAATGACTCTAATGTACATATTCAATCTGTTCGTTTTTTTTTGTTCTGCTAGTTTTGCTAATGGATAAAAAAACCATGATGTAGATTGCATGCAGCGATTTTGCACGGAATTGTATCTAGCTTTGGTTAATGCTGTTTCACCTCAGATTTAAATATTGCTCAGTTGACAAGAATATTTAAAAAATGTATGAATATTCGTTCTTTCTTTTAAAAGAACATTAAAATTCACATAAAATGTAGAACACAAATTCTCAAGTGTAAATGTGTGTATTCGTAGAGATTACACGTCCCTGTACATATTTGAATTGAGGAACGTTTCCGCGACCCCGTCGTTGCACGATAAGCCAGGTTTTAGGTTCATTCACCGGCCCTAACCGACCGTCATATACATCATTATATATTTTAATCGCGATTTCTTATCATAATAAAACATATCTAAAAAGCAAATCTTCTATCTAAAAATGTACGAAATGAAGACATTACGAATACCCAATGTAAATCGAGTCTTCGTGACTTTTCCATTCAACACTGACGACGTGTCCCATTGATGTTTTGCATTAAATAAACAATATTAATTAGTAGAGACAACATCTTGTCCAAATACCATCATAACTTTGCAATCCATTTGTATGTAAATTTCCTAGTCCAAATCCTTTTCTGGCTGCTATACATTCATTCATATATAGCTTATTAAATAATTGAAATTCAAAGAAGTGCCAAAATATTCGCAGAATTGACGCTAAAAGAATGAACTAAAATACCGCAAAGCTGTCGAATATGATGGATGTCATTGTAGTAATAGTCCCAATGAGGGCCCAATAGCACATTGTTTAGTCTTGTACTCTTGAAGTATTCCGAAGAATTTATTTGCAACGGTCCGCATTCTTTAAATTTTCGTTCTAATTGCGAGGTCCGAGGTTCTGCCTTGCGGAATGCCGTACATGTGGTCATACCTTTAGAACGACTCGAATTCTTTCGTTGTTATCGGTTTTTACGAAATTTTATTTATTTAGTAAGAGTAAAAAGGGCAAACTCCATAAAATGTTTAGCAAGATTTCTGGGAAGATAGAAAAATTAGCGTATAATCCCCAAAGTTAGACAATCTTCCTATTTACAGCCAAAGTAACGTAGAAATAAGTATAATGGCTGTAACAAAAGGCGCTTTTGAGACTCATTCAAAGAATTGCACTGAGCATTAAGTAAGCGATGACAATTACTGTGAGATGATCCCACAATGCCGAGGTTTTCGCATTGTGTTCATGTATTAATGGCATGAGCGTTTCTCGTATTGCCTCTCTCCGTTTTCTCTTGTTTTCAACTTTTTATAGCAAAGTTATATTAAGATGAAATTGATCGTTTTATAAATGAATGAATATTAAATTGTTTGGGATTGGAACGACTTCAATAGATACAATCTATTTTGGCTATCACATTTTCTACTGTAACCTTCTTGGTCATAGCTGAACTTCCACTGTGTTCCGTAAATGTTGTAATGAAACAAATGTTTCTTCAATTTCTGTGGCTTTGTTACTTCGTCTGTTTTGTTACTTCCATGTGAATGGTATGGTCATTATGCATATGTATGTAGTAACGCGACTGATCAATGCGTAGACATGATCCAGACATTTGACTATGAAACCAAATATATGATCGCACTATGATTAGCAGGATTTAATAATTTAGGTCTACGATTAAATATAATATTCTCTCCAAAAATTAAAAGCAAAAGTAACACAGAATTAGACGCATAATGTCGTGCTTGTTAATGAACTTAAGTAATTAAACAAGAATGTGGGCGCGTTGTTACAAATGTTAGGAATACACAAATGTTTGTACACGCACATTTACTAATGTGCGTGTAGCCATTATTCCATTCTATTTAAATTCAGCCATACTGAACCTTCTAAAGAAATGTTCAAAATAAAACGAAGGCCGATCATAGATTGCTATATTCAAACATGTACTTTTACAAAAAATTACAATATCCACTTCAATATATTCTTAATCACATAGTCATCATTCGACCAAAAAAAAAACATCCGTTACTTTCCATTACTATCTAACAAAAACGTCTATATTGTGCTTTTTGGTTTTTTTTTATAAAGATTAATAAAAGATAGGTTAGAATGTGCCAGCTAGGCCTTTGTGGCCGGACGATCACCTCGGCGAAGGTCGAAGCTTTATTTATAACCTAACAATGACACGCTCATCCTTAAACCTGTACGACGGTATGCACGAATTTCACTTGGTTTTCTTACAACTTGTAGTATCGGTATTTCATATTTGTTATCTTTCCAATACTTGATTGCTTCAGTAACTTTCATTTGTTCTTCTAGATTCTTTATAATTTTAAATCATTGCTGTGTGAGGTTTGAAGTATCTCAGACAAAAACTAGTGTTGCAATTTTTATATATTTAAGAGTATGTAATTGCTAATACTGCATGCATCATTAAAGATTTGCACACCTAAATCAAAATTACCAAATAAAATTGAATCACGTAAAATTAATACAATATATATATATATATATATATATATAAAAAACAATAGACAAACTTGTTGTCCCTTGCATAAATTGCACAATCGACTTCAAGGAAGCCTTAACAGTTGACTGGATACCAGAACTCACCTGCAAGGGACTTTGGAAGCCTTATGCTAGGTTCGACGCTCTCAGTATCGATTCTCTTGCTAGGTAATTACACTATGTATGACCCCTCCGTACAGCATACTGTAACCTAGTGCAAACCTGGAATCACTAAAATGTAATAAAAAGGTATTGACGTGAAAGGAAACTTACATTTTGAAAGAGTCCCTAAAGGCTGTGTTTTTTGGCCATTATTAGTTGGTTGGTTTTGAAGTTGGCCTGTAATATCGGTCTAATTTTAATTTTGGCGGCATTTAAGGCAACTTTAAGGCATTGAATTTATTTAGTTTTCTCTTGGCAATTTATAATGAAATTGAAATGAAAACAATATAGCCTCATGTTCAACTAGTGTATCGAGTTCAGGAAATGGGCCGTCCTATTGCAATTTGCTTGCAGACGGCCAGTCTACTTTTTGCACAGACAATACATTACTGCAGGGCAGTAAAAGCTCACGTAGATAGTGTCTGGAAAGCTAGACTATCAACATAAGTAAGTCTAGGTAGGTTTAGAATGCTCTGTTGTCTGGAAGCGAGCATTTTATTTTACGCTTCATGTGAATAATCTTGCAGTGAACGATGCGTTTTGTCTAGAAAACAAAAGTAGATTTTAAAGGTAACAAAGCGTTTTGTATTCGAGAGAAGAGAAATTGAGTTCGTGTTTTGAGTTTTGTGTGTTTCTTTCACTGTTGTTTGCGAACTATACTTCATATGTACACCTAATCTGTGAAAACCGTCCCGCGTCGGGAATTTTTCTTTTTACAGTACTCATTTATATATGAAATCCCACACGTTCTTTCTTAATGATTTCATAAGTGGTACCAGTAATGAAATTCGCATTAACACAGTTCTGCTTAGATTGCATATCTAATTTACACGTGCTTTGCTGACTATCGGTTTTCTACCACCATCGGTTAGCGTGGATTTGTTTAAGTGTTAAGATTAATAGTTTTCTTGCATGCAGTTGAGAATAAGGAAAGCTTGGAAGTTGAATTGTAAAAAAAAGTCGCTGTTCTCTTGTATAATTGTACGAATCTTGACTAGTTCCGACATTATTATCGTTTAGAATATTTTGTCGAAGGTTTAAATACTTTTCTTCCACACAACGTTACCATTTCACGTGGTGCCTCTTTAATTTTATTCCTTTTTCTAGTAATAAACGTACCCAAATAAACTGCAGTTAACAACATTTACACTCCCACAAGATAAACGGACCAGAACCACTCTGCCAATACATTTGGAACACTCGCTTTCAATCCTTCGATTTCTTCGTACTTTTATACCGTCAGGTCAAATTCCTTTCATTTACGATTGTTTTACGGTTCTGCTATTAGCTAATACGAGAATACACCTCCTACGCCATTAAAGTTTTATTTGTGACGTAACATGGCATAATGAATGATGTTTCGTGCGTCTTTTTATTACGCCATTATTGTCTTCGTCCCTGTATCGATTCCTTATTGGAGTATCGCGTGTTACCCTTACTATGTTAGTGTTTGTTTACAAAGCTTTATATAATTTGGAACTTACAAATGGTGGTTTACATTGGTGGTGGTGCTCTTTTGTCTTTGACTGTTGATTTTTAATTTCAGGTATACTTCCTGAGCCAACTAGTCCCGAATTACAAATGACAAGCTAGATTCACTTTTTTTTATTGCTTAATTTGTCACAATTCCTGGGCAAAGGCTTCCATTATCAGCGTATACATGGAAATGGGTTATACTAAAGGTCGTAAACTTCGACCTATGAAAATTTCTTGAAACATCTCTTGATTATTGAGGCATATTAATCGATATAATTTAATATAATAGTTTCCACTTTTGGCACAAATTGGATAAATAAACTATATTGTAGTATTTTAATGGTACCTACTTGGTAGAACACACTTTTCGATGTACGCATTGCTTAGTGCGGATTTTCTTAATATTGGTATGTTAGCATAGCTGTGCAATCGCACAGCTTCGCCCTTCGCAGTAAATCTACTGCGAAGGGTTCTAGTCGGTCAGATCAGGCAAGTCCTGTCAAGATCAGATGTTTTTTCACTAGGAACGCACTTAATTACCAAACGCTCTACGTATAAAATTATTGCTTTAGTTTCACATCAAGACTTGGGAAAAGTATTCAATTCAACATATCCCAATTGTCTATTAAAAGTAGTTTATATGCAATTTATTATATTACATAAACTTGTAACTATGGAATCCTTGATGGAACATTATCGTTTACAATATACGTGAGTCACTTACCTAGAACAAGTGATACGGCTCATAGCAGTACATGTGTACCTACTTCTAAAATTATTGATTGATTCGTTGTACTCTTATCGTTTCGCTGATAACGTTATCGGGTATAGTATCATCGATTACGCGCCCTTCTTGAAGGAGACCGAGGTTGCCTGGATAATGGGTGCAGTTATATATGTTGTTACTGGAATGTTCGTCGTCATCAGGTCCTCTTCTCTCCATCCCAACAATATTTGGATTTCTATCTTATTTACGCCACATTTTCTGTCAAATTTTACCTTCCTTTTTACTTCGCGGTCACGTCCCATCCAGAGAGGTCAGGAAAGTGCTGGTTATATAATGGATGCCTTAGCTGTTATCATTGTAAAAGATTCTGCTGAGTATTTTTACACCAACTATTTAACCAAACTTATTCTACTAACTCCCGTCACTCGAAAACCTGCTGTTAATAAAAAGGAATTAATAAAACCAATGAAAGGCTAGATAACGTGGAATTTAATAACATACGTAAAATATGAGCAGTTAATCTCTTGGATTAAGCTGTTAAGGTAAGGGGATACATAAACTATGTCAAAGTGATCTTACAGAAAATTATGTCTTTCAGTAAGCTCTTTAAGTAAGCCCAATTGAAATATGTAAGTCTTTATAAACTGGTCTTTGCTATGGAAAAATCATGATCGCTTCGCGTAAATATGCAAATAATTGTCGAGCTACTAAGGACATCTACTTGAAACAATTTAATTTAAACATAATTGCGAGAGGAAGGCCGCACTCTCATTGCTGTGATGATTAAAATTCATTAAAACATTAACAAGTCCAGAATAAATGTGAAATATATAATTATTTAAAGGGTTAAAGAGATAACCAGCTCCTGCACGCGTACAATTACCCTCAAGAGGCACTCGCAAATCTGTATTAAAATTTTCTACGTTTACTTATTTTAGATTGAAACTTAAATAAATGCAGGTAGAATATATTCTTGGCAATCCTGATCTATCTTCTTTGTACTCTTACAACATTGAACGTATTTCTCAATAAATTCTCACCCCTTGAAAACATTGCACCCTCGAGCAAGCAGTCTAATAAATCAAAGTTTGTCTAGCGTAAACTGTGTAAGTACGTGCAAACTGGTTTGCTTTACGTCTATTCCAATCTTGTACGCTGTATATCTAGTGACAGATTTGACAGCACATTACACTGCACGTACAAATAAATATTATTCAGTGTCAGTATTTGCAGTGCTAATGAAATAGGTGTTGAACCAATGTTTGAGATGCTACGGTCGAAACCGAAACGATTGGGCATACAAAGACTGAATGTATTTTGGGATTTTTATTACTACGTAATGACGTTTGAAGAATCATTATGACTTTTTCACAACCAGGTGTATGTTTTCCGCTTTTAGATACTTTCTTTCAGAGGCCGTAGTTCTGAACCCCAATTTACTAAAAAGCGGTTACTTGGGGGCTTGGAGGCTTGTTGAAGTTGAAGTTAAAGTTTTCAACTCCTTTGGCAAACCTTTCACATTCATTTTGTTTTTCACCATCATTTTCATTTTTCTTTAGAAGTTAAACTATTTTGTATTTTGTTTGTTTTTGAACGTAATTTCGTAGAACTGCTAAGTTTAAAGACCCTAATAAGAAATCTATCTTGAATAAAGTTGGACAGGTTGGGACTTCTATCTTCTTAACTCGTATCTTTTATTTACTAACTCATTCGCTAGTATACCTACTTTCTATGAATTCTATGTTGATATTTTATGTATTATTTGCTTTAGTGTGTAATAATTGTCACTCATCTGACAAAACAACCGTAGTCATACCAGACAAGCCACACAATCATTCAACTCTCACTAGACATATTGAAATTCAATTAATTCCCAAGTGCCTTGTCATTGGATATTTACATTTAGTCGTCTGCTCCCGACGAAGGTCGGTCCAGGTATGTTATCGTAACTCATAGCTCCTGACAGCGACCCGTGCCGGTATCAGCATGAATATTTATGACTGTTACCATGCACCGTGTTTTGTTTGCGAATCGTGGGTGCTATGCTGTGCCGCCATGATGTTGGTTATTTTTCGATGCAATGGAAGCTTGATTTGCAAGTTTGGTTGGTGAGGTTAAAAATAGAATGGATGTAAGGGAGGAATTGTTTTGATTGCTAAGAGGTTTGGAAGCAATAGAAATTATATTATGGGATTTTTGAAGCCCTTTCAGTTATTTGCATTAAAAGTTAACTATAAAGACGTAATTCCAAGGATTATCGATATTTAGGCAACGTTGACTGATGAACGATTTTTTAATGTAAGTAGTCAAGGTACCAATTTCCTCTCAATTTACCTCAACTGATTCCTTAATATTGTCATATTGGGTCTAGTATACAATGTGTGCAGTATTCTCAATGACAACCGCGCCTACCGTTCCGCTAGGCGGTATCGAGATCACACGGCGTGCTCCATTTCCTACTCATTGCATAATTCAATCGCGTTGCATACGAGAATCGATTTTCACTTTCGCGTGCATCAGGGGCGTGCGCTCCATATAGGCAATTAGGCTAAGCCTACCCTACCATAGCAACGGATAAATAAAACAAATGTATTTATTGTAACTATGCAATAAAATAAAACAAAAATATTTAATAACTCATAACGCCTAGTATAATGCTTATAGCAACTTCTCGCCCCGCGCCCGTGCGTGTGACGTATTTCAAACTACGCTGTTCTTACGAAACGGTTCACATAGGCCACAATACGGAGCGCCTTATTTCAATTGATAAATTTATGCATGTGTGCAAATGTTCTTGTGTATGTACGCCCATAATTTACACACACATGTATAAATTATGGGCGTTTTTAGGCTCGCTGGAGCCCACTACTTGGGTCCTGATTGGTTCACCACACAATTCAAGGACAAGTAGTAAAATTTTATGAATGGAAATCGCTTAACAGGGTTGCCAATTTGAGAATAATAATTCCCTTAATAACTTATAGATATAGTTTAAAAAAACTGGTTAGTATTATCAAAAGTATAAAATGTACAAAATAAATGTTAAATTGTAATTAATAACCCTCTAAATATAATTAAAAACCGCAAGAATTTAACTTTTCTCCGCAAATTTTCCAAACTTAATTTGAGAATTTGGTTTAAGGGGAATTAGAAAAATAAAATTGGCAACTCTGTTGACATAGAATTGTCAATTTTGGCGGGTTATGATGTATAACCCGGCAAAATGTCATTACATGTCATTCTTAAAGACTACGATAGGACCATGTAGCAATTTTTTTTGGAAGTATATTGATTGTCTTTTTAAATGACATTTTTGCAAGAAAAAGAGAAGCCATATTGTTGATATTGTTTCATGTGACAAGCAATAGTCGTTCGAATATTTTGTTGTTGATTGTTATAAATCATAGTGCATTGATTTATAAGTAATTCGTTTTGAGTCATAAAGTAGTGTAAATATTAAAGTTTAGTTATTTGTTTACAAACTTAAAAATGGTCCTAAATTGTGAAGTTTGTGCTGACAATGTGTTTGTTAGAGATTAAAAACAGTAAGTTTTCACAGCTATCGTATAATGATAAGATTCAAGTTGTTTCTTAAGGTAGATGTATACCCGAGTTACGAGAATTAACTCAAAAATAATTCATCTCGTACTCGTCATTTCAATCCTCAGAGTTATGAAACATATAACTGGCTATGTGTGTACACACAAATTATTTTGTTTTCTGTGCATTTTGTTCAATACTTCTAGAAAGAGTAGTTTGTATCGTCAGAATATCGTGATTTGAATTTGGTGAGTTTTTAAAATTATATGTTTCTCATCGTTCCGTATTGTGATTTCAACCCAGTAGAATGTGGTGAGCTTTTTTTTTTGGACATTATGTCTGGCCTACCCTTACTCTAGAACCACTGCACGCCCCTGGCGTGCATTCGATTCCATAGAAATGTTTATTTTAAATGCTTACCCAAGATCGAAACTGACAGTAGGTAGGTAACTGTTTTTACTTTGTTACACTCAGTTGAGCTCAATGTGTTGTTTTGTTTCTGTGAATGCGGTGTTTTGTTAAACACATGATTTATAATAATTCACATCCTCACTGTATTTTTGTATAGTTTAATAATTATTATAAAGAAATAAAGTTTTTTGTAAGAAAATAACAGTGGATATACTGATCTGATTTCGAAAATACTTTATAGACTTCTTTTCATCACATAAAAATGCAAGGTCCCTCTGGTACTGATAATGAGGGCGAAGCCGCTTGACAAATTGTACTAATACAACATTATCTACTCAAGCATTTAGACCTTCACGTTCTGCCGTCGTGAAAATCATTTCTCGCCACATCGCGTAGGTTTCCCATTCATTGACCCTTTGAGTAGGATGAGTCGCAACAGCTGTCATCTCAAGAATTAATTAAACATACAATACTGTACCGTTAATGTTCATTAGCTTATTAAACCGTCAAGTCTTTATTTAGAGATAAAGTACAAACTTATTTACAGCTGCATTAAGCTTAGCCATTGGAAGAACAGCCTTAAGGTCTAAGGAGTAAGGTTTAAGACATATGGGATTGGTGTCTGTTGAAAAAGAGGTTTGATCGGATGTAGGTTCAAATGTTAAAAGCAACGGTACTCCGCCTCTTTGGTGCACGAACTCACGAAGTTTCACCGTATTGAGATCGTTGCATTGTTGCCTGCCGTATACGGCTGTGTCACCTTTGCTGTTTAAGTATAGGTTCGTTTAAATTGTTTATTGGAGAAACACTTTACATCCTTTATTCAATGACAAATGAAAAGGTTAACGATAGATTTAAACGCTAAACGTTGTTTGCGTAATCCTTCGACGGAATTGCGGTCCAACAAAAATAATACCTTATTCATACTTTAAATCACAACAGACGTAAATCTACTCAAAACTTACAAACAAATACATGCCTTTTTTCCTTAACGCTTAAGCAAAGGAAACACAGCACTCATTCAGAATGTCAATAGGTGTCTGACTCATGCATGCCACAATCACCTGCACGCTCCTCTATGATTGCAGTCATTATCTATGGCTGGTACACCAAAAACAATTCCATTAAAGCTTTTGTTTTGACGGTAGAGTCAATCATTCTTATCTAACCGGAGATGTATTGAGAAAGTTTTGATTCGCTCGTTGCATTTAGAATTGTTTGCGTGTTGTTTGCTAGAGGTGACAATGTTGATTCACTTTGTTATACATTGATATTGTTGGACAGGTTATCTTATCCGGTACCTGACTCATATTTCCAAGCATAATCCGTGTTGTATCAAAGGATTCTGAAAATATATGATTAGCTCGAGTTTTCTGAGAAAAATATAAAAATGTCTCTTAGCCGAATTTGTTTGTACCTAATGGTAGATATTATCCTTGGCTTAGAATGAATGCGCAAGCCTATCGATTTCTGTTGCATTGCCAAGCGGGTATTATATGACATTCTTATTCTTTCTAAGAAAATGAGAAATAAAACGAATGTTTGTATTCAATTTACCTACTTTGTATTTTCATACAAAATGACATTCCATTCATTCATTTGTAATAAGTGTTGAGTAATTCAATGTAAAGTTAATATCACCGTGTCTAAAATTATCCAAGTTGTTTTGTTAAGTAAATTGCAACTGGCATTAATACCTAATTAAGAAATACCCATCATATTGTTATTTTTAATTCAATCTGTAAAATTAAAAACTGCACGTTTATCTAAAGAACACATCCCCAGAAAGTACAGTTCACATTAAAATTTATTTTGCACACTAGAACGAACATTTGTCATACGTTATCTATGAATGACATTTTACGAAGCGCCGGCGCAAGCGCAATCTGAATGGCCAATCACCGGTATGCAATCCACCGAGTAGACACCGGTAGGAAATACTTCCTCCATATAAGGTTCGACGCCTATTACTGGTATTACTTAAGCTAATTGAACGTTTATTTATTTATTACTACTATTCTGTGCTGCCAGCTTGATTGCCTTTAATCTTTTGTAAATGGAATCAGTGGCTGAACCTTTTTAAACCTTATAAGGGGTTTCACTATTTTCTTGTCAATCTCTGCAGTTAAATAACATACTAGACGTATCCGTGCTGGATCGTCGAACTATTTAAGTTTGCTGTCTTTCACCTCTTTGCTTACTACTGACATCCAAGTTTTGCGTAGACGTTGCCACTAAGGCCCATATTCCAAAACATAAACTCGAACTCCCAGTTCCATCGGAGCACGAAAACGTCATTGAAAGCTTGTCATAAATTGAATTTTTCGTGCTCGAGAAATGAGCAAGCAAACGCGTAAACGTGTTTGCTCAGCTAAAACTTATCTTTCGAGCACGATGGAGTTCGAGTTAACGTTTTGAAATATGGGCCTAAATATCGCCTTTTATATCCAAAAAAATAGATGTATGACAAATTTGAAATGGATTTCCGCAAAGTAACGCCTGACTCAATCAATTTTATAGATGTATGACAACAATGACTGCAAATAAAATACAAGTTTTAACATAAGAAATCTTGGCCTGAACGATACTGGAACGCAGCGTAGACAAGTTTTAAAATACGCCATAGCGCGCGGTTATCACGTACAATCGATTACTCAGCGCCCGCGCCGATGCCGATGGCAACAATGGCGTTGCCTGCATTAGTGGGTGCGGAAGTTGGGCAGGAAGCCGGCCAGCGACTGTTGACACCGAGACTTAACATGTGCTACCTATAGGTGACGTCATACTCATTCATTGCTTGATCATGGTCACCGATTCTGGCAATGATTAATAAATAGATTGAGTAAGAGTAAGGAAAAAAAAAGCATTTACAGCTTTGTGCTACCTGCTGCACAAAGCTGTAAATGCTTTTTTTTTTCTTGTGCTTGCTTTTTTATCAAATATGTTGAAGTCATACGGAGTTCGTAAATGGGTTCCTGATATTCTTTACTTCAAATATGGCACCGTCTAAATAATCTAAATGCGTCCATCCTTCTTCAAATGTAATGGAAGAAGAAAACAAGTTGCACCCACTACAAGATACACAGGAAAAAAGCAGGAATACGATTTAACCGCCGTCTCAATGCATCCATCAAAACTAGCAATCTTATCTAATAATATCAAAGTTTATCGACACAATGATTCTCATTCATTGATGCTATACAACTAATAGCAAGTTTGTTGAACTCAAATTGATCGATATTTTCCACTATGGCAGCGAAGCGAAAAATTACTTGCCAACAATACGCAAAGCCCTGCATGTTATGTCCTATTTATATGTATTACAGCATCGCCCACACGCCAGACAGCCTCTACAACTCGACATTATAGCCCCAGGTTTACTTCTCGAGTGGTTTCGATATAAAAAATCAAACATCTCGAATGTTTAACATACAGTCCGTTTTGTTTATTGGCACGCTGACAGACCGCTATAGTAATACCACGAACAGGAAAAGCTTATTAAAAAGTAATTTAGTAGCTGAGCTAAGCAGTTACACGTGTCTATGGAGTCTGTTCTGACAGGTATACTGGCACCTGTCTATCAAAACGGTTCTTCTCTACCATCACCGTTATATAAAACAGCTTGTGCTTAGCATCATGTGTCTAGGCATCGTTATCAATCTGTCGCAGCTTTTTCTCGTCCCATTTAACATTTACAGTTATGAATTGCACTTTTTCATTGTATTCTTGTTCTATCACATCCATATAAACTTTGAATGTGCCAATCTATCAGTTATAGCTACGTCTTCATAGGTATAAAACCCGTTGATAGTTAAGAATCAGCCGTCTTGTTGACCTCTTCAATATTTTTGGCCTCTTTAAATCAATCACTTTTCCTTGATTGATTTCATTACGTCTGCTTTTAAGAGCACAACATATTATAGTGGCTGTAAACTCGCGAAATGATTTCTGAGAAGAGTTTAGTAAATTTAAACAATTTTGAAGCATTATATTTAAGTCTTCGATGAATAACAGATTATCAACGTCTTATCATTTTCCTATGTTAATTGGGCTGGTTGCAACACGGAGTCTCCGTTCTTTTTCCTCATTTGTCGATCTATCAGTCACTTCCTTTTCTTTCACACAGGATAAATTGCAGCCAGACAGTCCAGCTAAGATATAGACCAAAAATATGTTGTCTAGTTGTTAGAAGTCGTTGACATTATAATGTACGCATGAATTCGCACTGCGTCGTCGACAAGGTTTCCGTTTCCTCTGGAAGCCATATAAGTACCGTGTGAAGTTTTACAACACTTTTTAATGCTATTCTGAATGCAAGACCCGAATTTGTTAAAGCTTGCACTGATTTTGTAGTGCCTTTATTATTTATGGGAAAATTTTGTTATGGTTTGAAGTGTCACATATTACGTAGGGGGCGTTTAAATATTACGTAACGCAATTTTTGACCCTCCCTTCCCCCACGTAACGCACCATAACGTTTTTCTGTGCCCCTATACGTTACGTAACACCCAACTGACAACGATCACTGGCAAAAGAAAACCAAAATAAAAATTATGTACAAAACAGTTGAGGGATTCCCCGTAAAACATAAACGAAAAGGATAAACTGTGGGTTGTTCAAGCATTACATTTGAACAACCCACAGTTATTCAATGTATCCAATTGAAAAAAAATAGTCGATCCGCTATTAGAAGACGATAGTGAAATCCTATGTCCAAAAATTGGTTATCTAAACACCTAATCAGACTTTACTAAGGCTGCAGCATCTAAATAGTTCAGATAGTAAGTTTTTTTTTACATAATGAGTCATTAATTTACATCCAATGTGTATTTGCTAGATGAGGCCCGTCTAAATGCCGAGTGTGTTACAACATATACACGCACACACGTCTAAATAAATAAACTCTGCTATCCGGAACAAAATGATTCATACGACATTATTAATTTTCTGGGCGCGTTAATTATATTTACACTATCGGCACTCCCGCCGTTACGGTCAAGGCCACTACCAGGGTCACCACCTCTGACTATTTAATCACTATTCACTACATGATTACATTGGCAGGTTATCTCTAACACGATAATGTCACATAGATATCACTGAAACGTTTTCAGGATGTGTGAGGTCTTCCGAAGTGATATTTTTCATTCTACCGCTTCGAAGCAGCGGCCGAAATTTCGTTGTAAAAAGTTTTTTCTTGAAAAATTTACTCGCAGGACCATAAACTTTTGTTTGCCTCTTTTGAAATGCTCGCTGGATGAGTAATTAGAAATGGTCTCGGTACAATAGTGCCCCTTATCCGGCCGTCTAAAGTAACATCTCTCTTAATGACTTTCCTATTTTTTGTCTATTTTGTACGTGTCTGCTAACCAAGTACCAGTGTTTGGTACTCACAAATTCTCGCGGTTTAGTAACAATTACAGACATAAGCAGTCACTGTTTCTTTAGCATAGTTGAAATGTTTTAAATGTGTTACTAGACCACCTTGAACACATTTTCTATACATGGTCCCAAGAACTATATCACCAATTTCTGCATTTACACAAAACGACTGCCAAGTCGTAAGGCAAACCAGATTTTTGGAACATGACGTCATCGTTATTCAGTTTGACTTTTTTGTACATCCTACCATAACTTCTCATTTCGATAATCCAAGCACGACTTATCGAAGGAAGGAAAGGTTTACCACTTCTTACTTAGAAGCAGATCCCGGAAGGACCAAGAACTGGATCGATGCATACCAACAAACAAAAAACGATCGGCAAAAACTTACACGAATGTTAATTCGCCCTCATAAACGTGACGTCAGTTGGCACGACGACCGCAGCTGTTAAATGGCACAGTGACATCATTGCAAGGTGCGTAGGCATATCAGTGCAATTTGATGTGAACAATCGTGTTACTTCCAGTTAACCAGGGCTAATGTGATATGCAAGTTTACGAGCGTATTGTTGCTCGTAAACCGAGTACTTGATGATGTTTAGAACAGTTGTACCTAGATTTAGGTCTTGAATAGGTTTTATTACTCATACACCTGTACATATTATGACCAGTTAGGTTTAAAACTATGTGTGAATGCATTTATTCTTTGTACCATTTCGCCGAACCGTTTGATAAGCTTTGGGTGCCAATTATCCTGTACTGTATCTTAACCCACATTCTTATTCTCTTATTCCTATCTAAATTTATAAAGCTCTCACTTCTTCTTCGAAGCATTTCTATCAGCCTTTCACTTTAACCAATGCACGCACCTAGACATTAGGTCCTAGCTAACACAGCCAGCCAAGCTCCATCCAGAAGCTCAGAAGCTTCAGCTGTGAAGGTGGCCTCAGTCTCGAGGATATTTGCACAGTCTGAAACCAGGACCTTGCATTCTAGGATGACGTGGGCGGGTGATTTCCTTAGCGCAGAGCAACTCTCTGAGTGACTCAATCCGCCCCCACGACTGCATTCGACACCCTTTTCAGCCTTCTCATGTACCACATTACCATATATCTTGCAGCTCAAATCCCAAACTAGCGGCACACATTGCAAGCTCATCAAGCTAAACCTACACATAACCTATTCCCCAAATTGCCCATACCTACTTACGCGTAACGACCACAGATACACTAATTGCCCATGTGGTTAGCGCATTGATAGAATTCCTCACCCATCATGAATATGGATGAGCAATTTCATTTACATTCAGCTATTATCCGTAATTGATGAACGAGTGACGTTTGTTATTAAGTTATTGGCACAGCACTTTGTATTATGATGACATTAAAGGCAATTATTAATTGACTGTATAATGAAGGTATTCTTGACGATGTCTCTAAACGAATGCAAAGGGCATTTGCAAAGGAATGGAACGAGGATTGGTTTTAGTCAATAAGTCTTACCCTCCGCCCAGAGCGGGAGGAGTCATTCATATCAGCTTTCTTGCTCTTTTTTTGGTCAATGGTCGAATATAAACCTCTTTTTAGTATCAGATCCATTCCCTTAATGGATCGTAGTAACGCTTATAAATTTTATAAGCTCTTTAGTTGGCTTTCGAAGGTTAGTGGTTTATCCGCAGAAAACACAATTTCGCTCTAAGATTATCAAAACTCCTCATAAGGCTTTATGAAACCATAGCGAATCTCAGATCTCAGGCCATCTGAAACAAAATCACGTTCTTAGGGCGTTGCACCGCACCGAAAAAGCAAGATTTGAACGATCATCTCGTTACACAGAATGTTTTCAACAGAATATGGTCTTTCGTGCTTGGTAATAATGCCTATGTTTCGAGCTTTGTATCCTGTAAGTTGCTGTATGACAGGCTAGACCCCATAACGGTTAAGGACAGTGGTGCTCAAACTTTTCCGTAAAGATAATATTGCATTTTCAATATTTTGCTCAGATGGAAAAAAAATCATAATCAAAATAATAATAATAAGCCTTTTTTATTTCGAAATCAATAATACAGTATTTTATACCACAGTTTACAGAATGTCTCTGATTTCGACGTGCCTCAAGGCATAGGCCTCCTCTAACGCCTTCCATTGAACCCTGTCTCTTATTACTCTTCTCCAGTAAGGACCTGCAGTTAGTTTAATTTCGTCTTCCCATCTAGTAAATTGTCTTCCACGATTTCGCTTGCCATCCCTTGGATACCATTCCGTCACTGCCTGGCTCCACTTTCTGGCTCCTCCTTTGGTATCCCGCATCATGTGCCCTGTCCATCTCCATTTCTGTTGGTCTATTTTCACCAATATATCAGTCAATTTGGTTTTTCTTCGGAGTTCGACATTTCTGACTCTGTCCTTTCTTTTTGAGCCCAACATGCTTCTCTCCATTGCCCTTTGACATTTGGCGAGTCTTTCTCTTTGCAACTTGGTCAGAGCCCATGTTTCGCAACCATATGTTAGGCATGGGAGTATACATGCCTCGAAAGTTTTCTTTTTCAATGCCATGCTTAGGTCTTTAGACTTCATGATCTCCTTTAGGGACCAGTATTTAAAAAAAAAAAAAAAAAAATACATAATCAAAATATTATACGCCTAATCCCGATGTATCTGCTCTGTTATTCGATGATGTCCCTTTTGAAAAAAAAAACTACAGTGACCTTATCACTTTATTTTTGTAGACTTGCCAGTATTGTTAACATTTCCTTCTCGAGATAACCCCATTTGCGTCCTCCTACGTATTTTGCTTGAACGTGTAATTTCTGACTACTAAAAGAGCACTTCTGGTTTGAGAACCACCGTTGCTCCAAACCGGTCCAGCAAACTATCTATCGAAGTTTGTAGGCGAGTGCACGTGTACGGATTACAAGCAGATTCTGTTGCACAATCGTGGTCCAAGTTAGACAATGGACGCCTGAGGTTGCTCTGACCGTCTCGTTTGTTGTTTGTTGACTGTTATAGTTAGCGTTATGGGTACTTACTGAGATGCTGTTAGGATGATGGTGTAAGGAAGCGTGATTCTTGAGGCTGCAGTGCAATATATATGAATTGTTTTTTTTTTTGTAATTTAATTCGATTACAAAAAAGAGGTGGTTAGTGAAAATATAACTCCGTCATAAATAAATGGATTTGCAAAATTCTTTTTTATTCGATATTTGTTTATTCAGAAAGTGTCCCATTTGAACTTTGTAAAGATCTGATGAAGATCTTCGGAAATAGTTAAATAGATATAGACTGGTGGGAATTTTTGGAAAGGTCAAGTATCAAAATGTGAAAAATATAAAACTTTTTACACAAAAAATACAATTGACTCTTGATTTTTATTTGGAAGTCGGTTGTATTTTTGTAAAAAGTTTTATAATCCTCTGTTTTTGCCTTTCCATTTCCAATGAGTGACGTCTTTTCTAAATATTTATCTCTATCCTTTGCGAAGTGGAATGGACAGCATCACTGAAAGATTTTTTGTTTATTGTGAACGTAAAAAACGTTCATCATAGCCAAAACATAGATATGGATTGTATATAATTATTTCTATTTTCTCTATAGTAAGCAATCGTGTATTTGATCAATTGACTATCTTATGCTGTTGTAAAGTTTAAATAAAATAAAAAATAATTTCTAATCCACTTAACAACGGGAAAATTCCCAACACAAGGAAACTTCACAGCTCAAACAACGCCGCGTGTGCACGCCCTATGAAACAGCAGCTGTTCTAACCGAAGATGACACAATACCTGTGTGATACGCTGCGCATGAGCATATGAGGTCAACGGTCACGCTGACTGCGATCAGGAATGCGACAGCATTCCGAATTGGCACCCATCGAACTGTGAACTTTTGTCAAGGATACCGCGATGCGAAAACCCACCTTAATCCAACACACATAAAGTGCCAGTTTGTGTTGGGATTGCCTCCGCTTTAAATAGAAACTGTACTATTTATAAATGCCCGTCTATTAAATAAACGTTTTGTTTACTTATGGTTTTTGCTGATTCATACGATAACATATAGTTCATAATATGCCTTGATTGGTTTCTGAGGCTTAGTCATCGCAATAAATATTTTTACATCAAATGTTTGACAGCAAAGCTAGAAGGCGCTAACGCCATTAGTACATCTGAATACCATCACTATTGTATTCAATTGGGTTAGCTTTCTCGTGGCCCGAATAGTGTAATGATATGGTGGTAATGGCAGCTTGATGTATGGTCGAATATCGGACAACAAAAACAATAATTACCGCTCTATCTTTGCATTTGAATGCGAGAGTGTTACGTTCACCGTAATGGCCTCACTCGTAGGTAGTTCTACCTACTACATACCTGATACTTAAGTGCTATGATACCTACGTATATTAATTGAAGCTATCAAAATATTTGACTATGGATCTTAGCATCAGACGAATAGCATGGGAATCCTTTCATCTTTAATTTTGAGATTTTCTTTCAATAACTATCGATTCCCCTTCATTAACTCAAGTTTAAATCGGATTTTATGTGTTATATACTCTTAATTTACCCTACAACACACACTAGTAGATTAACTAGTGGTAAATTGATTGTACCAACACATCGTACGTGATCAAATTAGAATCGTTCACATTAGCCACGTACCGGCACAAAAGCGTAGTAACTTAGTTAATCTGTAGCAGCAATGCATGACATTTAAAATTATTGTGTGTGGAGTTCTACAAAAAATCATCTGATAAATTTATTATTGGAATGACGTTTTATGGCCTCTGAAGCGCACTTTAACAACCCATAAATGTATTTTTGAGAACGTGTTGATTGTACATGAACTTTTTTAAACATTGTAATTAATACAAGTTGCTATGGTGTACAATATTTAGTTAAACTATGAATATATTCTCTTTGGATGCAGTTGCATAATCCTGCCATAATTATTACAAGTACTTCAAAACAGATTCCCTTCTTTGAGAGGGAGAGACTACGGGAGCCTAGTTTTTTGACGGGGTTACCTCCTGGTTAATAACAGGCTGCTATCACAAAAATAAAACAAAACCCTGTTAAACTGTTATGAAGTAGTGATGTAACGAATGTTTGATTTTTCACATTCGCGAATGCGAATGCGAATATTTATCTTCAACATTCGCGAATGCGAATGCGAATATTAAAAAAAAAAACAAAAAAAGCGCGCGTAAAATCTTTGACAGGTTTGTCGTTTCGTGTCGGCCATGTTTAAATTCAACATAGCCGAGCCGATATTGGTTAATTAAATGAATTTAGTCACAGAAAGTTCATTCTAAAAGTTTTGTTTTGAGGTTAGTTTTATGTTATTTATCAAATTGAACTAATATTTAAGGGACAAAGTGGCATAAAAACATAAGTAAAGCACACATCAGCGAAGTTTGGACTTATTTTACAATATGTGATGCTGAAAATGTTAATTGCAAGTTGTGTAATAAAAAGTACTCGCGCAAAGGCATGACCACTAGTGCTATGAGAAAATGCCTGGAAACTAAACACAAAAATGAATTTGAAGAATTGAAAAAAAGAGAACATGAAAAGCAAGATGCTGCTAAAATTAATTCTTTGGCGTCCTCTTCGCGACAATGTACCAAAACTGACCTTAAGCAAATGTCTTTGAGTGATTGCGTTGAAAAAAATAAAAAGTGGGATAACAACAACACCAAGTCTTTGGTGCTGGATAATTTGATTGGTGAAATGATCGCACTGGAGGACTTACCATTTAGTTTTGTGGAATGTCTTGGATTTGTGAGATTGATTAACCAAGTATGCCCTTCATATGATTTAAAAAGTTGGCAATATTTTACTTCCTTCATTTGTGAGAAATTATACGGCAAGGTAAAAGATAAAATTCTGGAATTAATCAAATCATTTGAAAAATTAGCATTAACAACTGATATCTGGTCTGACTCTTGCTCTGGAGTGTCGCTGATAAGTTTCACTTGTCACGGAATTACCAATAATTTTGAACGAAAAATGATTGTATTGAATGCAGAAGTATTCAATGATGGGCGATATACAGGAGAAAACATAGCGGCAAAGTTAGAAACTATGTTGTCATCATGGGGAATTCCCAAAGAAAACGTATTATGTATTATTAGAGATGGTGGCACTAACATGAAAAAAGGTATTTCTTTATTAAGTATTAAAAACATTGATTGTTTATTGCACCAAATCCAACTTGTTGTTAAAGAAGGGCTTAAGTCACAAGAATCTATCATTGCAGCCATTAACAAATGTAAAAAGATAGCAACACATTTTCACCACTCTAATGTACATAGCTCAAGACGAACTTGTTAATCTACAAGAAAAGCTAAATCAACCAAAACTCAAGATAATCCAACAGTGTGTTACGAGGTGGAATAGCACCTTTTACATGCTAGAACGCATTTTTTAAACAAAGATTCGCTGTGCCTTTATGCTTCCACCAGCAACAAAATTTCACAACTAACTTCAGAAGAATGGATACTTGTGGAAAAATTGATTACATTGCTTCAACCTTTTGAAGAAATAACTCGAGAACTAAGTGCAGCCAATGTTTCCATATCATCTATGATTCCGTTATTGGCCACTCTGGAAAAGGTGATTGATGAATTTGAATATAATGCATCTGACGAGTGCATTTGGAACACTATACTTGTTTTAAAACAAGAAATGAGACACAGATTTTCTCACTTAGAAAACGACATATTATTTGCTACAGCAACGTTTGTTGATCCTAGATACAAAACGAAATTCTTCAAAAATCCTTCAACAAAAGATCAAGTCATGAAAAATATTTTAGATTCACTTGGAGATGAGGACTTAAGTTTGCCGTCATGTTCAAAGCCAAAGCGTCCTAAAATAAAGAATCAGGATAATGAAAACTTGGGCTCCAGTACCAGTCTTTCAGAAAAATCTGTGACATTAAAAGAAACTATGAAAATGATGATGGACTCAAGTGAAAGCGAGGAAGAACTAGATAATGATATTCCAAATCCATTAGAATAGAAGTATTAATTAAAAAAAAATGAATATGTTTTGGATAAACGTATTGGAAATGAAGAAGACCCACTTCTTTGGTGGAAAGTAAATAGCAACAAATATGGCATTCTTTCTCCAGTAGCCAGAGAATATTTGGTAATTCCGCCCACAAGTATCCCCAGTGAAAGAGTTTTCTGTGGAGCTGGACTACTTTACACACCTCACCGAAACAGGCTGCACGGAGAAAGAGCCTCCAAACTTTTATTTTTAAAATTCAACATTCCATTGCTTCAATTTGATTATTAAGAACTAGCAGCGCCTCGCGGTTTCACCCGCGTAGTTCCCGTTCCCGTAGGAATATAGGGATAAAATATAGCCTATAGCCTTCCTCGATAAATGGGCTATCTAACACTGAAAGATTTTTTCAAATCGGACCAGTAGTTCCTGAGATTAGCGCGTTCAAACAAACAAACAAACAAACTCTTCAGCTTTATAATATTAGTATAGATTAAAAGTTACAACAAATATAATAATTAAATAGTCAACATGTTATTAGAAAAACTATATTTTGTGTACCTTCTTACTTACTTATATAATTATCATTATTTTTATACATAGATAAATAACTTGCAATTGAAACCAAATTTTAACATAACAAGTATTAGAAGTTTACTTTAGTTTAAAATAAAAATAATTATAATTTTGTTTTTGAAAAAAGGTTAATATACAAATAGTTAAGTATTCGTTGTTTTGTTTTTTAAGAATAGAATAGAATAGAATAGAATACTCTTTATTATGTACACCATAAAAGTTAAGTTTATATTTCATTCATTATAAATATATTTAATTCCTCAGATATATAAAGTGGAATGAAAAAATATACATTTAAAGCCAAAGGTTATAAATACTTATTACATTAGATATTTAAAGTTTAATAATTTTGTTTCAAGTAATTGTTTAGTTTTTTAGTAAATAGAAACTGTAAACTTTATTCTAAAATGGTAGTAAAGTAATAATATACATACTACTAAATAAATGCAAACCTAACATAGTTGTAACAAGGCTGATCAATGTTAGATTTGATCAGATCTCAAGTTCTTTTTTCATAAATGAGACTTTAATTTAGAATGTAGAAGGATGATTTAATAAAAATATCTAAGTGTTATCTATTGTATTATTATTTCATATGCATGGATATAATAATTTCCTTTTTGATTATTAAAAACATTCGCAAAACATTCGCAGTAATTTCGCGAATGCGAATGCGAATATTAAAAAATATGCGAATATCCGCGAATGCGAATGCGAATATTCGTTACATCACTATTATGAAGTGCTGGGATTGGTCTACCGAAATTAAAACAGCCAATGAATTAACTATAGTTGAAAAAATGTCCACTTCGATTGGAATTCTCTGGTATGGTCTGTGTTCCCTGATAGTTGCAACCTGGGTCTTTAAGCCAGCCTGGGTCTTTAAGCTAAGTCTTTAAGCCAAGAGTGAATAAGTTACTTCTGGGCAAACGTGCTCCATCGTCGTTATCCATCAGGTGAGATTGTGATCAAACTCAAGCATAACAAAATAAAGCACACACTGTTTATGCTATACCTACTATCTGCTAGGGTTGCAAAATTTGTTCACTTTGTCACCGCGGACCTGGAACGCAAAGGGCATTAGGAGGAATTCGGATGGGTTTCAGTCAGTAAGAATCTGACTCTCCCTTCCATTTCGCCCAGAGCAGAAGAAGTAATTTGATGAATTCCCGACGATAAAAAAAAAAAACATAAGAATTATACTCATACATAAGCATATCATTAAACCTAACATACTTAGGTATTCACAGCAGTATCACATACCTATGCAATTTACCGACACAACACGTTCCTCTGTACATGCGAGTTCCCACGTCCCGTTTCATATTATCATTAATTTTATAATAATCGTTTGTCAATACTCAAGTGCCAGCTAATTATGCGTTTGGATAAACATAAAATGTTGAATGACAGCACGCACGTGAGTGTATCCAAAAAAATCTAATAGCCTTCTCGTAAAAGGATTTAATGACTTTGCTGGCCTTTTTTTATTTGTAACAGATGTTTGGTTGACGTTGTAGAAGATACGGCGAGTAGGTTTTTTTATTTAGCCTATACAGTTTTTTTAGATGTGGCTCTTGTGATCCTCATGGGATGGTAGTAAAGTTTAAATTATGACATTAGATAAAAAAAAATTTTTTTCAAACTTAAAACCGCATTTTAAGTTTTCATCAGATTAGTTTGGTGGCTCTGGTGCCAGTGTGAAGTATTTGTTCTGCAACTATTGAACATGTCTCACTATTAACCAAAGGCATACTAATCCTGTGAATAGAGCAGACGTAATCGCAGTTGAAACACCACTGGGACGTGTCTGTGCAATTTTTTAACGGTCTGCAAGGCTCTCAATTATGCTATCGTTCCATAAATTTGGAACTTGGTAATCGTTTCGTCTCTTAGAATGTCGCGTCTAGAGCCTAAAGTCCTAATAATGCACAGTAATAAGTTTGAAACCGACAAGACGGAGTAGTCACAGACAAAGTAAAGGAAAACCCGCCGGTTTCTTCTAAATTCATGTCCACAAACGCTTGTACCAAGTACTACATAATAAGCACTAGTATGAGTCAGACATCTTTACACGTTTCGTGACGTCACCCCATTGTATTCAAGGTGTCAAAACGGCAACAAAAAGCCTATTCTATCACTTAATTACCTGCTTATTCGTATTGTCGGATGTAATTTGTCCTATTAATAGGCAAAATCCTTGTGATAACCTGCATATGCCCTATACTAAATCCTTGAAGTTTTCTCATCTGCAATTTACGTAAAGGTCCTCATTATACCTACGTCCGATGTTGAATATGCTAATTTTACATTGAGGAAAGATACTTGTAAATAAATTTTTCTTCCTAATAAAATCTTATATTTACAAAAACGACAGTAACTCGGCTAAAGTATGTCTGTTCGTTCGCTGCTTCACGCCGAAATCGCTTATTCGTATTTCGATTGATTTTGAGAGATAGGTCGTTGGAGGCACTTTTTATCCCAACTACCGACTACGTTTCCTTGGTATCCCGAAGGCGAAGCTGCTGGCAGAAATTAGTATTTATGTATATAAACTAACGTCTATTTTCCGTTGTCCACAGACAGTCCAACACGGCTTTCCACACAGAGCATCAGCGCTAGCATGGGACCCTCTCCTGCGAGTAATGGCCCTTGGCACAGCTACCGGCGCCCTCAAGGTCTACGGCAGGCCCGGCGTCGAGCTATACGGACAGCACACAAACTCGGATTCGGCCGTCACACAGATTCATTTTATACCTGGTAAGAAAATAAGTTGCAATTTTCGAGCATCTGGTAGCCATGGTCAGCGCCACTAGGTCTATTTCAGATTGCACCAGCAGAGACTCGAAAGACTCATCTCAGGCGTCTATACAGCTGCCATTGATCTTGAGATGCCAGTTTTCCTCGGGGGATTATGCAGAGGTTGCAGCAGCGGACCAAAGATGGTCGTTTCTGGGGGGCTTGACCTCGCTGTGGATAGGTTTTAGCAAAATAGCAACACTTCAAAACCACAAAACATTTTATTTAGCTTAACAGATTCCAATCCTCCTTGGATTACTTTTTGTCAATTCCACAATGAGTCAATGACTGTTAGGTTGTAGACTGCCAAAGATAGCTCGGTCTTTGGGAGGGGCTTAAGCCCTTAGCTGGTGAGAGGTTGCCCCCTGTTACATAGAATTTAAATAACTCTCGTATATGACGCCCACACTTCGCCAACTATGATTTAGTGCCTCATTGACTCCCGAATGATGATAACAGTCCGACATAACTCTCCACTCTCTCTAAAAGGCGACCTTTATAATGACTTGTCGAAATTATGATTTAAATAAAGGTAACCCAAACCTTAAGTATGCATCAACTCATTACAAGTCCAATTATTTATTTAAGGCTACTAATCAAATAATTTGTTATGGTATGTAAACTATTTTAAGGTGGGCCACTACCTGGATTAGATTAGATTACAGGTGATGGATGACTAATATATGTATATCTATATTCTAAACTAATATTATAAAGAGGTAAGATTTTTTGTTTGTTTGTACCGAATAACTCTAAAACTGCTCAGCCGATTTTAACCATTGTTTCACCAATGAAAAGCTACATTATAAGCGAAATACATACTCTATTTTTATGTCCGTATTCCCACAGGAACGGGAACTACGCGGGTGAAACCGCGGCGCGGTACTAGGTATAGATATTTTGATCGAGGTTTAGATTAGGTTCTGGATGATGCTGATGAGTAATTGAACTTTGTTTTTATGCTTTAATTACAATATCTTATTAGGACATCAACGATAAGTAATCTCAGTAAGCTAGTCATCAACGATAAGTAAGTAGTAAAAGTCTAAAATAACAAGTTTATTTATTTAGTGTTCATCCAACACTAAAGGGCACAAAGGTGGACTTAATGCCTCAGGTATTCTCTTACCGCGGCCCCTGGAACGCAAAGGGCACAAGAAGGATCACGGGTGGGTTTTAGTCAGTAAGAGTCTGACACTCCCTTCCGCTCCGCCCAGAGCGGGAGAAGTCATTTAATAATTTCCCATCCAAAAAAAAAACGTATTCTCAAACAGAATCAAGGGTTGTGGAGAGCTACAGTAGTTGAAAATATTTGAAAATGAGTAACAGACAATATAACATTTGAAGCGTAATTTACCTCCATAAAAATATCCCGACAGTATTTTTCGTCGAAACCGTTAACAGTCCTACTAAATTACAGTTTATTCGTCTTAAAATATAAACAGATCTATAGAAATAAAAATCATATTTCATTAGGGATTCGCTGTCGTGGAGCATGCGCCCACGCATTCGTTTATTATGAAACGTTTAGTCATCCAGTGACTTTGATAAGGAATTATTTTAGGACATTAAATCATCTGTGTCACACTCACGATGTAACTATTTACGCCCTTTTTTTAGATGATTAAATGTATAGTGAGTAGGTACCCACTATGGTTAGGTAAGTACTTGTGTAGTACCTATACGAAAGTCGATATCAGATATCATTACATATTTTCGGGCTTGACTGGATTGCAAATAAACGTTCTGTGCCATTTAATCATTTTGCTAGAAGTTATCAAAAAGATAAAATTTTGCTAAAAATGATAAGAATGCAATGAACTTACCGAAAACCTGGCCTCCGAGGGTTACTACCTTCTGGCTTTCTAAATTCGGGTTACACGAGATCATCGCGAAAAACTGGATTATTAGCGCGTAAAGTAGTATTCGATCTAATTCTTATGAAATTAATTGAGTGTTTTCGGGAAACGGTTACTTAAATCTCTTTTTTTGTTTTGTAAAATGGAATGGAATAAAATCATTCCATCACCGTGTTTAGATTAATTAAAACGTCTCTCAACGAAAATCTCGCGTCGCTTTAATTAAACGTTATAAATTGTTTGAACGATTCGACTGAACTCGGTGCCGGGTGGATTATATTTTCTGGGCTCAATTCCATGAGAAGTGGGAACCCTACTTACTTACCTAACGTAAAATCCTAAAAGCTAAACTAACAGTTAATAGATCTCGGCTTATTCCAAAACGATAACGTTGGGGTTACCATCATTTGGCAACTCCCGTTCCTCATATTATCCGGAAAAAATGCCCATCCCCGAACTACCTACATATCGCGAATTATCTGTACATTCGCAAGCATCCAGGATGTTGGATGACAGCATCAGTAACTGTATCAAGACAGGAAGTCGACTATTTTTGCCGGGCATCACGTAATCAGCGAATTTAACTAAGATGAGCTCTATTTTAGGAGAACAATTTTGTATACATGAGATTCAGAAAAAAGAAACAGTTATCCCTTTTGTAGTATTTTAATTTTCCACATAATCTTATTACTGAAACTAAAATGACGACTGATACAAGTGAATAACAGAAGAAATAGCGCCAGACTAACCCAAAATTAATTAAGGCTCCCGCAGATAGACGTGACGCGAAAATGAGACAACCATTTTTATAAAATAAGGGTGGGTTGTCGCATTGTTGTCCAATTTCCGCATCGGGTCTTTAGGGTCGTCGAAGACGTTTTTCTTCCATTCTGTCCTATTAATCATCATTTGTGATCTCTAAGTCCCATCTCACATTTTTATTTATTTGAAATCAACCATGTAATTCTCGTTTCCAGGCACGGGCCGGCTAGTATCACTCTCCGACGACAACAGCCTCCACCTATGGGAGATAAACGAGAAATCCCTGGTGGAGCTAAAGACATACATATTCGAGGGCAAGAACAAGAAGATATCGTCGCTGTGCGTCGAGGCGACGGGCAAGCACCTATTGATCGGCACTGAAGGCGGAAACATATACAATCTGGACCTTAACACGTTCGCCGTCACCGAAGATGTGATATATCAGGATGTTGTTATGCAGAAGTAAGTATTTATTTAGGATTAAGTTATAAACATTACCTTCTTCTATATTGCCACGATAGTGAATAGGCCATAATATTTCACAAATCTAAACCGTAACACCTTTAAGAGCGTTACGCCGAACGGCATTTCATACAAATTTTCAAGTCGTTATTTTCCGAAATGACTAAACCGATTTTAACATTTTCAAAATGTCTTATTTAAAAAAAGATAACTGGAAATTTATGTTTGTATGGAAAATTTAAAATGGGTTTAATTGTAACTATAACTCTATTCATCGAAAATGTTTTCAACTAACTTTTTAGACCTATGTATCTGGTCATTTCGCAAAATAGTGAATTTGTATGAAATGCCATACGGCGTATACGCTCTTAAGGCCTATTAATACGGAAATGCTTTAAAATCATCAGAAAAATGTCCATTGCTATAGGTTGGCCCCACCTGCTTATGAAGTTTGGTCGTGCCTATTACCAATTACAATGCATCGTAAGGATGGGTTGATATTTGTTTTAGCGTGATCGAAAATCAAGATGCGTGCGATTGTTAAGACCAATGGCAAGTATTGGATTGCTATAAGCTGATGATGTTTAGATATAACCCACAAAACCTATTTGTCTGATGCTCCGCGGCGTATAAGCAACAAAAAGTGTTTACTGTAATGTCCATCGGTTACATATTTAAATTGTTTACATTTATATAAAAGTTTACAAATATAAAAACAAATATTTAAAAAGTTTATGAGAAAAATGTTGTCGTTACACATGAAGGATTTTATGAATGCAGTTTAAATGATTCCATTCATTTGGTTTACAATAACTGATATTATAGTCGTATGGATTTTGTAATACAAATAAATACGAGCGGAATAACATTTGCACATCAATTTAAAATATATATATTGGGTCTCAAAATATCAAACTTTCAATAAAGCTAAAACTTATCCTTCAGTAAAAGTTTTCTAAGGGCTGCTTAAGCTGTTCCAATCCGTAAAAGCAAAATCGACAGGAAAGAAGAATAATCACGCCAATCGTATGTAGTGTACAGTGTAAGATTCTACTCTTCATTATGAACAGCATTACAGAAAAAATAGATGGAAAAAACATTACGTAAGGTGATACATTGGGAGAGCTTGAGAAATATCTTCTGTGGGCCTCCCGCATTCATAGACCACTGTACTTCACTATTTCTCGTCAACCTGGTAGCTCCCTAATAATAGGGATGTTTCTTGAGGAATAAAAATATGATCCTATTTAGTCCGTCAGTTAGATTATCGAAAAATATTAGACACGTATTTTTTGCTTTATGAAATCTCTAAAAATTGACGAAGATAAAAAGCTTCAATGATCATGAGTGGGGGCTTGTGATATCACGGCGTGGTAAAAATCGTCGCACGAAGTGACGTCACACGAGTTTTCAACGCACTATATCGTCTTCGTTTTTTATTTACGTGAAAAAAAAAATAAAGAATACGTGTCCAATATTTTTAGGAAGTCTATCTTACGGTCTAATTAGATTTTTTAGGCAACTACCCTATTCTGAATAGGATAAAAATAAACAAAACAAATATCGTAATAACTTTTCACTTAAAAATGTATGAACTAGTCTCCTTCTCTTCTCTTTCCAGTTGTCCAGAAGACTTCAAAGTGAACCCAGGCGCAGTCGAAGCGATCTGCGAGCACCCGAAGGTTCCGTCCCGCCTGCTGATTGGCTACAACAGAGGACTCGTCGTGTTATGGGACCGCGTCGCCGCTGCGCCCACGCATACCTTCGTGTCTAACCAGCAACTTGAGAGCTTGTGTTGGAATGATGATGGTATGTTAGATATGCTTAAAAATAATATGGGCAACATTATTTTTGGGGACCCCTGAAAAAAGCCGTTCCAACTTAATACTCGTTTAAACTAACATGTCCTTATTGGCTTTCCAAACTTAAAATAAACGGCCATGGAATATCCTTACTGAATACCGATACCAATGGAGAGTTACTATAACTGATATCAGATAAAAATTAGTTTTGAAAAGGTAGTTTCTGCTCCCTCATTAAGGATACTCGATAGACTTGAGAATTCACTTGTAACAGAATATCGAGCATTCTCAATTTTAAATTTGTCGTGAACAAAGAACATAGCCGAGCATAGAGTCAAACATCGCTATAGGATTTTATTAAATAATTCTAGCAAACTCTAAAAAATATTTTCTTCACGAAGATGTCAAACAACAATGACAGAATTGTTTGTCTCGGGCACTAAGAGGAAGGTGGATCCGGATGGTGAATACGTCAGCAATGCTTATTTACTTGTCTGATTTTCTGAAAAATTTAGTCGATCTTGATTTGAACACATGGCAACTCGGCGGGGTCTTATCAACTGGGCTATCATCGCCGTAATAATGAGTATAAGTTAATTTCTCTATATTCTATAAATCATTTATTTCTAGACTTGTTAACTGCCGCTCATGAAGCAATAAGGAAACCAGAACAGATTAAAAAATACTTATATAAATGTTTAGTAAGAAAAGCTCTTAAGCTTTGCTTACTTTTGCTGATAAAGGGGACGGGGTAGTCAAAAATTACAAAAAACCTCCTAACGTAATACTTGAACGGCCCCATACTACATGTTTTACTAATACTGTACATTATACATCATAGTTTATGAATGCCACTGTACACTTTTTTGGGGGTGAGTGCCACCAATAATATGCCACCTTCCATCAAGTATTTAACTTTATTATAGAATTATACAAATTATTTATCGTGACGTGCAATGGAAGATCAATATAGCGGATTAGCCGCGCGCGTCGGGGTTTGTTAGTGTGACGTGAGCGCGGTCCCGTGGCTATGATGGCTCTGAAGTCCGGTCCGTGCCGTGAAGTGAAGCAGGCGCGCGAGTCGACACCCCGCGATGTTCACGGCGTTCCGCTTCCCTCGTCGTCCCGCGAGATAGCGCTAGCCCGCAGGGGAATTTGTTCTCGTTGCGGAATTTGTTCGAAAGAGTCACCGCGGCCTTGGAACGCAAAGGGCACAAGATCCTTCTTGTGCCCTTTGCGTTCCAGGGCCGCGTTCACGGGTGGGTTTTAGTTAGTAAAAGTCTGACACTCCCTTCCGCTCCGCCCAGAGCGGGAGGGGTCATTTGATGATTTCCCATCCAAAAAAAAAAGTGTTCTCACGCGTGAACACCCTTTATGTTATCTACCATGTAACCCGTTCCCCAGGCGAGCACTTCACGTCGTCCCACAACGACGGGTCGTACGTGACGTGGGAGGTGGCCGGCGCCGCCAGCGAGCGCCCGCTCAAGGAGCCCATCACGCCCTACGGACCGTATCCCTGTAAGGCCATCAGCAAGATACTGAACAGGACCAGCATTGACGGCGATGACATCGTTATTTATGCAGGTACGACAGTTTTTATTTTTCATAAAATTTGCCATTTTGGCAAATATTTAATGTGCACAGACATGGCGAGTCTACGATTTTATGTATACTAATATTATAAAGAAGAAAGATTTGATTGTTTGTTTTTACTGAATAGGCTCTGAAACTTCTGAACCGATTTGAAAAATTATTTCACTGATGGGAAGCTAAACTATCCCCGGGTGACATAGGCCATATTGTATCCCAATATTCCCATGGGAACGGGAGGGAATAATGTGGATGAAACCGCGGGGCGCTGCTAGTTATACATATAGGTAAACGTTACCCCACACTAGGTATTTCTCCTGTATTATGGGTGCGTTTACAAATATACGAACTCGCATACACGAACAGCCAGACCCGGAACAACTAACTCTAAGCCATACAAATAATTGTTCCGTGCGGGAATCAAACACGCGCAGCGCAGCAGTCAATCGCAGCAACCAGTGTGCCTAACCATGGCGACAAATGAAAAACAGAGACTCTGCTTCTTATATCAACCGGTCAGAAATCTAACTCAGACATCCCCACGTTTATTTAGTATAATGTGATGAAACTAGACAAGTTTCGTAGATAGTATAGAATAGAATACTCTCTATTATGTACACCATACAAGTTACAGAAAATATAGACAAAGAAAACATTACATAGGGTGACACAATGGGCGGCCTTATCGCTAAAAGCTATGTTTTCAAAACAACCTTTGGCTGATTATGGTGTTGGGCGTTTGTGGTGTATGGAACCCACATGAGCACATGACTGCAGCAAATTGGACCTCGCCACCATCATACGAAGCCAAAAAATACGGTAACGGTGGCCGAAATCTACTATATACCATCATCATCATGCGTTATTTACTACCAAATTGCATGTATATTGAAAACATACATATTTATTTATTTATTATATACTTTATTGTACACCAAAAGTAACACAAAAAGTAGACTTAAAACTAAAAGAGATCGCGGAATGCGATAAGACCGCCCATTGTATGTGACAATGGGCGGTCTTATCGCATTCCGCGATCTCTTCCAGACAACCTGGCATGGACAGTAAATGTCTGGACATGAAATGGGGCTGTCATTGGTGTAACAAAACCAATTCAACAATAATATAATAAAAGTTATAACAAGATAATATAGATACCTACATACAAATATTGCTATGTATTTATTTCGATTGCAGGTGGTATGCCGCGTGCTTCATACTCCGACAAATACACAGTCACAGTACAACAGGGAGAGAAACATGTCGCCTTCGATTTTACTAGCCGAGTAAGTATAGAACGATATAGTATACAGAGTACAGCGTAGCAGGCTACCCTTGTGCTGTAAGCAATAGGGATGATGATTCCTGAGTAAAAAAATAATATTACATATAGTCCGTCAGTTAGATTATCGAAAAATATTGGACACGTATTTTTTGCTTTTTCAATTCCATAAAAGTTGACGAAGATATAAAGCAGCAAAGATCAGGAGTTGTGAAGTCACGCCGTGGTAAAAATTGTAGCACGTAGTGACGTCACACGAGTTTTCAACGCACTGTTTCTTTCTTCGCTTTTTGTTTATGTGAAGAAATAAATAATAATAATAAATTCTTTATTTGTCGGACATCAAGATCCACTGAGTTAGTAATGTCTTATATCTAATGTTAGTAGTACAAATATTTATTTTAAACTACGAACTCGTGAAACTGAACTACGAAAACGAAATACGTGTCCAATATTTTTTGGAAATCTATCTGACAGACTAATTATATTTTTTATTCAACTACCCTATTGATTGGATGATATTTAGCTATTTATTATTGTTTAGAGTATGTTTGTATGATTATTCAAATTCCAAAAAAAAAGAATACTAAAAAGTTCCAAACATGTAAATTTTCAAGCATTGTACTGATGTAACCATATCATTGTAAAAAAAAAGATTGATTTAAAAAATTGTCTGTGGAGTTTCTTGCACATTCTTCTCCATAGAGATCTACGTTTTTGAATATGCAAATTTATAGATTCATCTCTTTTAACTGACCGACTTTGACCGTTCAAAAGTGCCTATAAATGGTTTAATTTAAATAAATGCTTGAGTTTTTGTGACATAAAATCTGTAATAATACTAAAACAACAGTAATTTTTGACTACTGCATTGGTGTTTTGGGTTAGGTGCCAGATTAGGTTTTTGATTTTTCCATCCGTAATTTCTCAATCCGGCTCGGAGCCTGCGTTATCAATATAATGGTTATCTATCTATACTAATATTATAAAGCTGAAGAGTTTGTTTGTTTGTTTGTTTGAACGCGCTAATCTCAGGAGCTACTGGTTCGAATTGAAAAAATCTTTTTGGGTTGAATAGACCATTTATCGAGGAAGGCTTTAGGCTATATATCATCACGCTTAAGCCAATAGGAGCGAAGCAGCGATAAAGAATGTTTTAAAATCGGGGATTCCACGGGGACGAAGTCGCGGGCAGCAGCTAGTAATATTATAAAGTGGAAAAAATTTTATGTCACGAAAAACTCAAAAACTACTGGACCAATTTCAAAAATTCTTTCACCATTATTAAGCTACATTCACCCTGAGTAACATAGGCTATATTTTATCCCCGTATTCCCACAACAATGGGAACTACGCGGGTGAAACCGCGGGGCACTGCTAGTATATATATATATACTACTCTGTGTAAAAAGTATCGGGAATATGTCAATAAAAAGACCCGCGTAAAAGACGTCGTTCTAATTTTTTTACTGCATGTTGGTAGCACTGTACTGATTTAGCGCACAAAATTTGAGCGGGATCTGTCATTTAATTTGTTTTAAACTACACTTTTTGTTGGTCATAGTTTTGAGTTCTCGGCGATTTTTACAATGGAAAATATTGTTGAACAAAGAGTGTGCCTTAAATCTGTGTTTCGAATGATATTTCATGTGGTGAATCGCTAAAAATGTTGCGGAATACCTACGGCGAATCGTGTATATCGAAAACAAGGGCTTATGAATGGTATAAGGCTTTTAAAGAAGGCCGAGAAGTAGTAGTAGACTTGCCTCGTTCTGGTAGACCTTCAACCGCTACGACCAAAAAAAACATCGACAGAATCAAGAAGCTAGTGCTCGAAAATCGACGTATGAGTCTGAGAGAGTTGGCTTGTGAGGTCTTTTAAGTCCGTCCACAACATTCTCATTGACATTTTAGGCATGAAACGCGTCGCCGCTCGACTAGTTCCAAAAGAGCTCAATTTTGTTCAAAAAGCGCAGCGAAAGCATGTCGCTGAAGACATGGTTTCCCGAGCTTCTACGGATCCGACCTTTATGAAACGTATAATAACTGGCGACGAGACATGGGTTTATGAGTACGACATGCAAACAAGCCAACAGTCTTCAGAATGGCGTCTCGAAAACGAGCCGAAACCCAAAAAACCGCGGCAAAGTCGCTCCAAAATCAAGTTGATGCTGACAGTTTTTTTTGACTACCGTGGTGTGGTTCACTCCGAATTCCTTCCAGAGGGAGAAACAGTGAATAAAGAATATTATTTAGGCGTCATGAAGCGTTTGCGTGAGAGTATCCGCCGAAAACGTCCAGATTTGTGGCAACACAACTCATGGATGCTGCACCATGATAATGCACCATCACACACACCCATTATAGTGAAAGAGTTTTTAGCGAAAAATTCAACAAAAGTTCTCGACCAAGCACCGTATTCACCTGATATGGCTCCGTCTGACTTTTTTTTATTTCCCAAGTTAAAATTACCACTTCGAGGAAAACGTTTTGAGTCGATAGAAGCCATAAAAGAAAATTCGCTGAATGAGCTAAAGGCCATACCGCAAATAGCCTATGAAAAATGTATGGAAGACTGGGTGAAGCGTTGGAGATGTTGTATTGCAAGCGATGGGTCCTACTTTGAAGGCGATAAAATAAATTTAGATGAATAATTTGTATTTTTTGTTTTATTGACAAATTCCCGATACTTAGTACACAGAATGTATATATATATCAGGACCACATCTATGACTAATTACTTCGCGCGTCTCATGTATATATTTCCCTCGGTAGGTAATCGACTTCTTCACAACGACGCCGGTGCCGCCGGACGGCGCGCCGCTGCAGGAGGAGCGGCCCGACACTCCCGCGCTCATGCAGCTGCAGACCGTCAACCAAGTCGCCGCTGCTTTGGTAAGTTCCAAATGTTAACCGCTAACTCATCGTTTCCGAATTAACAAAGTATGATTTAGTTTACTTTGCGTTTACTTTTATTATATTAGGGGCAAACTTTGAATCTGTGTTAGTTTTCTCTTTTTAACTGCTGACGGATGACATGTACAGATGAATAGATACACACGAGAATCATAGTGTAATAATAACTAGTATACAAAGTAGCCTTCTTTCTGGATGCAATAGAAATACCCACTTAAAAATGTGTACAAGGCCATAAAACCAAGTAAGCGCTGAATCCATTAGCAGGGCACGTGGTTCCTATATACTAATATTATAAAGAGGTAACGTTTGTGAGGTTAGTTTGTGACGTTGTAAGGGGTAATCTGGATGTACTGAACTGCTTTTCAAAATTATTTCACCAATAGAAAGCTTCGTTATTGTGAAGTGTCATATTTTATCCCCGTATTGCCACGGAAACGGGATCAACGCGGGTGAAACCGCGGGGCGCTGCTAGTATACGATAAAAGGATTGATCACTTTTCAACTTGCAATGTTTATTAATTTGTTTAGGTCAAATTTTGCAAGCTGAATTAGAATAACTCCTTATCCTACCGAGTTGAAATTTTACATGTTATTTCAATTTCATGACGATTATTTTTTCTCATAAATATGTCGTGATTCTTCACCTAGATTTTGCTCCAAACAAAGTAACTCCAGAAATACACGAAATTATTCTTCTTTATAGACAGTTAAAATAAAAGCAAAAATGTTTTAATTTTTCATACTTAAATTTTTTTGATGTCATTGACCTTTTTTACATGGGCAAAGTAATTGACGTATATTGTTGGCAGGTGGTGCTAGCAGAAGAGGAGCTGGTGGTGCTGGACCTGTGCGAGGCGCGCTGGCGGCCGCTGCGCCTGCCCTACCTCGTGTCCATCCACGCGTCCGCCGTCACCACGGCGCAGCTGGTCGACAACGTGGCTTCCAACGTGCTCGACAACATTATTGCTGCCGGTCAGTCTGAAAATACATTTTATTTGGCACATACAGATACACACAATGTAGACACAAATAAAAGGAAACTGAATTTTAAAACAATAATAACAATAATAACATTGTGTGACCCGCGGCTGCGCCAAATAGGTCCAGTCTGCTCTATGATGTTGTTTATTTAGTGGCAAATCGACAACCGCCAACATCTCCTCACTCAATATTTCAGTTTGGTTTGATTTTTTTCTTGGCCGTTTATCGTTGATGTACTGGCAAATATTATCTTTTAATACCTTTCAGGAATTATTTTACTGCGCCTCCTCTAACCAGGGCCTCGAGTCTGCTATTACAATAATGTCTATCATTGATTTCATTATGGTTGATTTTGACAAGTTCGGTTATCTACTAATATATAAGCGTCATAATGACTTTCCAATAGTCAACCACTGACACTCCATTGAAAAAAATGGCATAGGGAACGTGCACGGTATAGACTAATACCATCTAGTGTTGCAAATCTGAAACTTTTACGTTGTAAATATTTGACCTGTGCGTGCTGCCACCTATACTTCCTGCACCCTCCGTTTAGGTGCACGAAGTAGACTATGTATGCCATCTAGCGTTGCAAATTTGAAACTTATAAGTAAAATATACTTGACATTGACGCGTCCGTGCTGCCACCTATAGTTTCTGCACGTTCCCTATAGAATGGTAATCTTGTACATAATGACAAATTAATGACAGACGTATACAGTAATCTTCTAAAATTTTGAAAGTTCCTTTAATTGTAGTTACCGACCATTAGAACGTCATTGTGCAGTCATTATCAAAAAGTATTACGAGACAATTTACCGACCAATGATTGACCATTATAAATTTAGCAGATTATGAACTTTTAGCAAAATGACAATGGAATCGTATTGGAATGACAAAAAAAATAGCAGACTTGGGGCCCAGCCTTTGCGATACGTCAAGGCGGATGGAGATTTTTTCCCTGCGTTCCATTTGATCATGTCTTTTAAACCAGTTTTAGAAAGCACGTCTTGTTCTGATTTTTGTCTTGTCTTTTTACATCTAAAATGTAGTTCTGTAGCTCTTTTGCAAACTCCAAAGTGGAACTTATTCATCGAAAGGAATTCTAGACCATTTGCTTCCAACGTAAAACGCGCAATGAATACGGTTGCTATGTCAAACGAAAGTAGTATAAGCATTGCGCAATTAGGCAGCAGGTTGAACACCGTAGTATATACACAAAAGTTTGCGATTTGACGTTAGTTTTTTTTGTGTAGGCCAACAGCAAAGCGAAAACATGTACTCGGAGAGCGCGTGGCCGGTGTCGGGCGGCACCCCCGAGGGCGGCCCGGCGGCCGAGCGCCAGCTGCTGCTGACTGGCCACGAGGACGGCTCCGTGCGCTTCTGGGACGTCACGGGCGTCGCCATGACGCCGCTCTACAAGTACACCACGGCGCAGCTGTTCAGGTGACCCAGTATAATTATGTCACCCAGTTTTAATGACGGTCGGGTGCAAAAAAATGGATTTAAATCTTTGACAAACAGTTTCTTCGAAAACAAATGAAATTATTTCATATTGATGTTCTAAGCCCGACGACTGCTATGTAATACGAATTCTTCGTTTGATCGGCACTATAAGCATAACTAGTAACGCACGAATATCGAGTATCGGTACGCAGGTTTAATATTGCTCTGTTATTAAATTTCGTTTAATGCATATTTTTACACCTGTCTGTACATGATCTCACGTCTTGAAAGACTTATATAGGGTAGTTACAATAATATTGGTTAATATTAGGAATATTTAACAATATTCAACAAATCCCCTACTAACATATCAATTAATTTATGATGAATAAACGAGATAGTCTAAAAATATTCTACATGCTTACTTACCTTGGTAGTTCTTATTTGAAATAATTAGAATCTTTTAACAAATCTCTAGTTTCTTCTTAATAATTCTCAACATAGCCTGCTAAATTCACTCATAGCTTGTTACAAAGGCCTCGACACGCAGAAGAGCATGGAGGTACACAGTTGTTGTGGCGTAATGAATAATTACTTATTCTAGGCTCATAGAATTTTGAATATTTTACACACCATTCGTTTCTATTTTATCCACCATGTTGATTCCAAAGTCCCTTTAATTAGAGACGTTTTGTCTTTAAAACTAGTATGTATATACGTACAACATAGAATACAAGTATTTGAGAATACTTCTATACCAGATTATTCGCAAAGCGAGAACGATACAGACCTCTATTTTTCGTGGGTTTATTTCCCGAACTACAGGATGAAATAACTATACTAATATTATAACAACGAAAGATTTTTTTGTGTGTACCGAATAAGCTCCGAAACTCCTAGACCGATTTTAACCATTTTTCACCAATGGAAAGCTACATTATCTACTTTAATATATTTTATCCCCGTATTCCCACGGGAATGGGAACTACGTGGTAATAAAATCTCTTCCAAAAACATTGCCCTTTTAATCCTGTAATAAAAAAGTTTATACATTATGTCACAACATTCTTAAATGTCAAAACGCTCTCTATGTGTCGACGCCTTTAACATTAGCTAACGATATGTTCCTCTGCTTATTGCTTGCTCATAACGAAGTGGGCTCAAACGGTCGACCACAAGGTAACAAACAATGTTGTAAGCATGGAAAATTATTTTATTGCCAGCTGCATGCTTCTTTAAACATTTTTTTATTTGATACTGGCATATTTTGTATCTTTTTTTTTATAGAGAAGTAATGCACGCACTTTTGGAGGTAATATTAATTTTTAAAGTTTTTTGTAAATAGAATACTTTTTTGTATCACTTTTCTATATGTTTTTTTTTTATTCTCGTACTCTTGTTGTGACCCTGTTATTTTTCTCATATCTCATATCGATGTTTCAATACAGATACTGATTGTATTTTGTTGATTACAATTATAAAAAAATACTATTTATATTGTTCATAATCATAAACCATACTCCAATTAAAGCTGAGCAGAGCCTTCTGACCAAATATTTTGCCGAAATAGAGATATTTCCTGGAAAAAAAAAATAAGTCGTCGGTTAAATTATCGATATATATTGGGCACGTACCTACGTTTTGATTTATCAAATCAATAAAAAAACAATACATTTTAATTTTATAGTTGTTTCTTATTCAGGATTTGGGGCTTGTGACGTCACTTCTTAATAGAAAGTATACTGAGACTTCACGCGAAAGTTCAGCGCACTTAATCGTCTTCATTTCTTGTTTACGTGACAAACGAAAAAATATGTGCCCAGTATTTTTGATAGTCGGACCAAACACATTTGTTTTGTAATACACTTGTTTTATTCATTCCACAAAAGTTTTAGATTTACATAATTCAGCTTTCATTATACTCTAGTAACAATCTATACTTACTAACTGTTAATCCCTTCATTTTCATAACGTTTGCCGGAAAATTGTGCCATGTGGTCCCCGAAGACCACTCTTTTCGACTGAGTATCGTAAAGGGCAACTTGAACCGAAATTAAAAAAATACTAGTTATCACGCTAACATTTTTTCTCGCGCAATTTTGCAGCCACATTGGCTTGCTAGCATTCTCGACCATGCTTTTGCCACTATACTAGGTATTCACCTTGATTTCTATATAATTAATGTGATATTTCTATGTGTAGTGGTGAAGAAATTGGCGAGAACAACGACAGTCAAAACGACGAAGAAGAATGGCCTCCATTTAGAAGGGTCGGCAGTTTCGATCCTTATAGCGATGATCCACGACTTGCTGTTAAAAGGGTAAGAATACACATATATAATTATACAGAAACTACTTAAACTTTTGAACGCCTCTGTCACATATTAGGCCAGTCAAATAACCTTGGTAAAATTCCTAAATCTGATTTTTTTTTAACTTGGATCGCCTATTGGATCTCAGCTCTTTTAATCATATACAAAAAAAAACATTAAACAACCTAATACACATTTACCACAGCGTAATTCTGAAAGAAAAAACGGTTTATTTCAATAAAACCAAAGAAAATCAGGTATCTCGATGATATTAACTTTGAAATTGACTTTATGGTTACAATCCGCGCGCAGTGAAGCGAAATGGCTAAACTACCCTCTTATCAGTCGTGCGGTCGTTCGCAGGTACTTACTGATTTTATCAGGTTCGGACTAGACTTTTTTTTAAGTTTAGGCTATGATCTGAACTTATTTGAAGATAAATTCTAATTTCCTTTCATTCTGTCATTGGCTTAGGACCATGAAAATGCATAAAATAAAGCATTATGATCAATTAAATTATGGCAATTTCAGAAACATGATAAGATTAAAATTGTTATTACCTTCTAGTTCTGAATGCATTATACACATGTACTTCTGTGTTGAGGCCGTGATCAAGCAGCCCTTGTGTGGCTGTTAAAATAGTCCTTTGATTATGGACAATGTCCTTTGATTATGAACAATGTCTTTTGATTATTGACCGCAGTGTTACGGATCCCAAGGCCGAGATGTTCGTATATTTTCACACATATACTCACACCACCTCACAAAACTCGCGGTCACTAAACCATACGAGCATAGAACGCGGTCACGGAAAGCGATAACATGCGACGTTACGTCACGACGTCGCAGCTACGCGCGTGATGACCAACTATCCTATCGGGCACCAGCCTGCCGCCCGCAGCTCGGACCGCTGCACACGCCAACACCGCAGTGTGCGCGGTCGCCTGGCGCCGCGTCGTCTTTATTATGACGAATAGATAGTGTCCATATTTTACCTATTTAAAGCCGGATAAAAAATAAAGAGAGCAGTGGTGGCCAAGTGGTAACGGCCCCGACTAAGAAATGTTGGTCGCGGGTTCAAACCCAGCCCAGGCGCATTACTTTGTATAATTAATTACATCTAACCTACACACATACACACACACACACACACACACACACACACACAACACATATTACCTGTAATGATAGTTTAGTGGTTTAAATAAATAAATAAATAAAAATATCTAATATCTATATCTCCACTGCTCTCAAAACGGTGAAGGAAAACATCGTGAGGAAACCGGCATGTCCTAGAACCAAAAATTCGAAGACATGTGACATTCACCAACCCGCACTGGGCCCGCGTGGTGGATTACGGTCCATTCCCTCTCCTAGAGAGGAGGCCTGTGTCCCAGTAGCTTATTATGCTAAAAAAAAAAGTAATAAAAGAACAAATAATGGAAATGTGTTCTATTGCTGATATGGAAACACCAAACTTGTTTTATGCATTGTATAAAAAAAACTGTATATGTGACAAACGAAAGCTTACCCTGTACGCCAACGTCACAAATGTGTTTTTAAAGAAAAAGAAATAGACCACTAAAGTATCGTCCTTTTTCTAGGTTATCCTGTGCCCACTCTCGGGAATGCTGACAATTGGCGGCGCGGCGGGTCACATAGTAGTCGCAAGCCTCAAGACGTCGTCCAACACCGCTGAAGTTAAGGTATGTGTAATGACAATATTTTTTCTGTGAATAGCTGTGCATGCTGTGGTCTCCTATAAGGGAAGAAGTAACATATTCGATCTTTATTGTAACTTCTTATTTGCGTGTGTTGTGTATATTCTATGTTGGAGATCCTAAAATAGATGTCTTAGAGTAAAACAGAAATGAGTGAAAAGACGACTTTTTACAAAGCAGAATTTATCCAAAAATTTACTAACCTTTTTAAAGTTCCACAACACAACGTTAGATTTATTATCAGTTGGATATGCATTCAGAATGTTAATAATAACATTACAAACAATAATGTTTACTCCAATCTAATAAATAATTCATTTTCCAGTCTGTGACAGTGAACATAGTGTCAGATCGCGACGGCTTCGTGTGGAAGGGACACGACCAGCTCACTCTCCGGTCCGGATCGCTCACGTTCCCACAAGGATACCAGGTCAGTGGCACAATGTATTGCATTTTTAGGTCAGTAACTGGACGTCATAACCAGTTTATAAAGCCATTAAATACATGTCAGCAGCTGGAGTCCGGTGGGCAGTCGCTCCAAGTTGAGGAAAGGCTAGGAATGAAAAACTAGCACTTCGCCCCCGATTTTTTCCATGCAGATTTAGTACAATTGATTTTACTTAATTAAATATTGAATTTCCAAAAATTCCTTCTTAGTGCTCACACTGCTTATGACCATCTTAAAAGGAAGCCTTTTGCAAAATTTCATGACCCAATAGTTTTGGTTGTGCGTAGATAGGTAACTATGTCAGTCAGTCAGTTCACAATAGATAGCAGTGGCGAAGGGCAAAAAAAAGCTTTGGAGGTGTGAAGGGACACCCGGAAGGAACGAAGTTCTTGTATGTCTTGTCTTGAAAAATCATACTTACGCATCTGAATGATGATTTAAAGTTTTAGGTTTTTTACCTTGTAATTCCATTGATACCCATCCTTTTCGCAACCTTGCCAACAGTTGGTTAACACACTCATCCAAATTGTGACATCAATAACAGCTACTTAACTCCACCCATCCTTTTCGCAACCTTGTCAACAGTTGCTTAACACACCCATCCAAATCGTGACCTCACTAACAGCTGCTTAACCCCACCCATCCAAATTCTAACCTCACTAACAGTTGCTTAACCCTTCCCATCCAAATTGTGACCTCACTAACAGCTGCTTAACCCCACCCATCCAAACAGCGACCTCACTATTAGTTGCTTAACTCCACCCATCCTTTTCGTAACCTTGCAAACAGTTGCTTAACACACCCATCCAAATCGTGACCTCATTAACTGCTGCTTAACTCCACCCATCCTTTTCACAACCTTGCCAACAGTTGCTTAACACACCCATCCAAATCGTGACCTCACTAACAGCTGCTTAACTCCACCCATCCTTTTCGCAACCTTGCCAACAGTTGCTTAACACACCCATCCAAATCGTGACCACTAACAGCTGCTTAACTCCATCCATCCTTTTCGCAACCTTGCCAACAGTTGCTTAACACACCCATCCAAATCGTGACCTCACTTACAGCTGCTTAATTCCACCCATCCTTTTCGCAACCTAGCCAACAGTTGCTTAACCCCCCAAAAAGTGTCCTTACAACTTTTGGTCTTAATTTTTTCCGTCTAGCCCCCTTTCGCAACGCGCGATAACGAACTTCGTTCCATAAAAAAACATTATATGCTTACCTCCATCTCGCTCACGCGCACGCATTTTGTAGTACTGTATCTATCATAACTCGGCGGATACCGGGTTACCACGCGGCCTAGAATCGCGGTGATCGCGGGCTGGCCATTGTGACGCCATGACCACTATTTTGCCTTATGAATTGAATTGTCAATAAGCCGATAGCGCCTGTGAGTTATAAAACGTTGGTGAAGAGCATTTTTTTTTGTAATTGAATATATTTCTGTGTGCGTTTTGTGATGTTTCTCTACTTTTAATAGTACTGATTGTGCGATTTTTCAATTACGATATAATATATCTGTTCCAAACTTTTGAAGGGAAGCCGGCGGGAATGGGCTTATGACCAAGCTTCGCCACTGATAGATGGTTAAATGTTGTTAAATGTGCGACCAAAGTTAAGGTAAAATGCGTCCGCAGATTACGAGCATGCACCACTTTTGACGTAAGGGGAGGGGACGCTCTTTCCGCCCCTAAGACGACCCACTGACCGTATTTTAGATTCATTTGACCAAATAGTTATTGTACCATTCCTCCCCAGGCCAGCTCGGTGGTGCAGCTGGTCCCGCCAGCCGCGGTGACAGCGCTGGGCGCGCAGTGGGAGTGGGGGCTGGTGTGCGGCGGCACGGCGCACGGGCTGGCGCTCGTGGACGCCATCAACACCAAGGCGCTGCTGCACAAGTGCACGCTCAACCCGCACGGTCAGTGTACAGTATACAACATGTAAAGCTGGCAAGGCGCTGGGCGCGCAGTGGGAGTGGGGGCTGGTGTGCGGCGGCACGGCGCACGGGCTGGCGCTCGTGGACGCCATCAACACCAAGGCGCTGCTGCACAAGTGCACGCTCAACCCGCACGGTCAGTGTACAGTATACAACATGTAAAGCTGGCAAGGCGCTGGGCGCGCAGTGGGAGTGGGGGCTGGTGTGCGGCGGCACGGCGCACGGGCTGGCGCTCGTGGACGCCATCAACACCAAGGCGCTGCTGCACAAGTGCACGCTCAACCCGCACGGTCAGTGTACAGTATACAACATGTAAAGCTGGCAATTCATAAGGCGTATTTGCCAAAATATTCACTTATTCAATACAAAATATACCGTATAGTTTCGAAATAATTACCTTTTTCGAAACTATACGGTACATTTTTTATTGCACTAGGGACGCCAACATTTTGACAACTACGCCAAGTGAAGTGCCAGCGAATGTACACAAAACCTGAAAAGGGCTCTTTGTACTGATCCTTATGACCAAGTTTTACTGCCACCGCAACGCCCCGGCTTCGCACGGGTGCAATGCTGACACTAAATCTCTACTATATTACGCACGTATCATACATATAAAACTTCCTCTTGAATCACTCTGTTAAAAAAAAACGCATCAAGATCCGTTGCGTAGTTTTAAAGATCTAAGCAATACATAGGGACAGACAGCGGGCAGCGACTTTGTTTTATACTATGTAGTGATAGTGATAATCGTCCAAAAGTTTAGTGGCCACCATTAGTAACAACAATTTATTATACTTCGGCAGATCATTCCGGTGCTGGCGACACGCCAATTTCGAGGAGAAAGTCTTTCAAGAAGTCGCTCCGAGAGTCGTTCAGAAGACTGCGGAAGGGAAGGTCGCAACGACGACAGACTACTACGTCCAGCCCTACTTCACCCACACAAGTAAGAATTACGGTAGCTTATACAGGGTTATTTGTAAAACACCAACAACCTATTAAGAGGTCATTGTACTCATAATCATGAACAACTTTTACTATGGGACCAAATTTGAAATCGCGAAAAAAAAAAACAGCTGTTCCTTACATACAAATGTAGGGGACAGCTGATTTTTTTTCGCGATTTCAGGTGTTGTTCCATGTATAACTAGATCTGGCGAAACTAACATGTTTTTACAGCAAACCTTTCCAAAGTACCCGAAATATGTCATCATCGGAACTCACATGAATTTACAGCAACTATACTAATTTGTAGAGCTTGGATGAGGCGGTCACAGAAGCGTGAGGATTGGCAGAAAAAAGGAGGGGCCTTTGCTAAGCAGTGGGCAAAATCGGGCTGTGGATGATGAAGATAATAATGATACTTATCTTCTGACTGGATAATATTCAGAGTACTGCTTGACCTATTCCTGCTTAACAAGATATAAATCTATTTTGGAAAGGCAGCATAAGAAGAAATTGGACATGCGTTATCAAAGTCGCCTGCAGTAGCCTCAATTTTAGAATGCTTCAAGCAATGTGAACAAAACTGCCTATTTCGAGCCTATGTATTAAATTAAGCTAGCCCGGTGATACGATGGACATGTAACAAGTATAGATGGATCAAGCAAGTAAAGCAAAGCAAGTACGCAAGTTGCAAGTATGGATGGATGTGTAGATGGATCTGTATGTTATTTGAAAGTCAATCTGCTTCTTCGTTTACAGCCTATCCCCAAAAAGCCAGCAGACAAGGCAGCTTCAGACACAGACGCAGAACTGAAGCCAGTAGAACGCGCTATCGAAGCGCGGCCCGCGGACGACGGCTTCGGCTCCATGGTGCGCTGTCTGTACTTCGCCAGGACATTCCTTATCAACAGTATGTATACAATAATCATAATAGTCACTCTCATCGATGTCAGTCATTATGGCCAATAGGAAACTTGCACGGCGTAGACTGTGACGCTTTTTTTTTTGCCTGGGCTTATGGGGAAAAGCCCAGGTAGTGTGGGATTTTTACCTCACTAAAACCACCCCAATGATCACTATTAGCACATGAAAAGGGCCCCGGTACCTCATAAAAGACACCTGTTATGATACATCCCTGGGGAGACTGTAAAGTGGTCTCCCTGAGCCTCTCTGTATATGGTAGCACGTGATCCATCGTCTTTCCCGGGATAGATTGTGCCACCTAGTCTTGTAAATTCAAAACTTATGCCATAAAAATACAACGGCGCTTCTGCGCTGCCACCTATAGCTCCTGCACGCTTTCATTAAGGAAACGTGCCGTGCGGTGTGTAGACAGGGCCATGTAGTGGCGCATATTCGAAACTTTCACGATATAAACACTAGACATTGTACTTTTCCCGAACTCAGAGAAGACTAGCTATCGGCGCGGAAAATAGCGCACACAGCGTGTGCGCAAACTCAGATGCACTCCCTTTTCTATCACTTTCACTGTAGTAGAAGTATAGGATAATCTGCATAATTATACTGTTCCGCGGGCGAATAACCGTGGGACGGTGATCCAGTACTTTTGTTCAACTATAATTTATAATATATAATAATAGCTAGGCTTTGGGTGTATGCTTAGCCCAATGGAACAAACGATTAAAACGTTGATTCTGCACATGTGATCTATGCGGATTTAAAAAAGAAGTATTCAATTAAGTTTCAACTAATTAATTACATCATTTGTCCTTCTCATTTTCCAGCACAAAACTCAACACCGACCCTCTGGGCGGGCACAAACAACGGCACAGTGTACGCGTTCACGATAACCGTGCCCAACACTAACAAGAGGAAAGACGAGCCCGTGACCTGCCAGCTGGCTAAAGAGATCCAGCTGAAGCACAGGGCGCCCGTCATAGGCATCACCGTGCTGGACGGAGCCGCCGTGCCGCTGCCCGACCCGCTAGAGGTACGTCGTCTTCATATAAGATGTAGAATCTGCGTATCAACTGTCTGCTATTTCTCAATAAAATTGTGAGAGTCGGCTTCCAATCTACTTTATAGATAACCCTATGCAAATCGAAAGGGAAAACTCAACTTTGAGTTAAGTTCGTCTTTGTACATGCAATTTATTAATGTATAATATAATATAAATTATTTTTGGTGTACAATAAAGAATTAAGAAGGGAACGTAGTCTGGTACATTGCTAGGTTTATTACGAAATTATTATCAAAACTTCGGTCTCCAAGTATCGAAACCGCGGAGGGTTTTGCAAGCAAGTAGGTCCACTATTGTCGATACTTGAATTTGTGCCACAATAAATAAATGTAGTATATCAAAGCTAAAGTCAGAGACGTGTTGCTTGGGAGTTTGTTCCGCCAGTTATTTCAGCTAAACCTAGATTTTGGGGATATCTTTTGCAATTAGACAGTTCAATAAGGTTGATGATCAATACGCGTGTGCTAGGTGGAGCGCGGCGTGTCCCCGCTGCCGGAGAGCGGCACGCACCGCGTGCTCATCACGTCGGAGGAGCAGTTCAAGGTGTTCACGCTGCCCTCGCTCAAGCCGCACAACAAGTACAAGCTCACCGCGCACGAGGGCGCTAGGGTACGTACGCCTACACGACTATTCAATAATAACATTTATTTGCAGATTAATAGGCCCCTATAGTGCCCTAATAGGGGTTACAGTCTATAACAGTCGGGTAACAAAACTATTAAACATTTTTTATTTTACATTTTTGTACTAACCTAACCTTGCATATTGTGATAAATCATCAAACTGTGTTGTATTGAATCTTATCAGGATAAAATTGTGCTAGTTTGTTGCTATGTGTCTTTGTTAAAAAAATAAAATCGGTCCGGATAAGTGAAAGCTGAACAACAACGATAAGTCAAAACAAGTATAGAAATAAAACTAGAGTTGTAATAGTAATGTGTGTGTGTGCAGGTGCGGCGCACAGCGTTCGCGTGGTTCGAGTGCGACGCGGGCGGTGCGGGCGGCGCGCGGCACCGCGAGTGCTGCCTGCTGTGCCTCACGAACCTGGGCGACTGCCTCGTGCTCAGCCCCGAGCTGCGCCGCCAGCTCAACGCCGCCGCCGTGCGCAAGGAGGACATCAAGTCTGTGCCGCACCATTTACTGCACTCTATGCTACAAGCGAGGCTAACTGAGCCAGACTTGCCTTACTTATTCTCAAATAGTCAACTTAAATGATAAATCATATTTATTTTTACATGTAACTTGTACACGTCACTATATTTTAGTCAAATTAGTCTAGATAATGCCGTTGTCTCCTAGCTGATTACTCTGAAAAGAAACACCGAAACCAACTCAGGTCATGGTCTCTTTTAAGTCCATACAAAACATGTGGTCCAATGTAATGGTCAAAACATAAGAGAACCATTTAAGTTAATGTATGAAATAGTCTTTTGAGGAAAGCACCACACAGATTCGAGTGAACCTGTCCAGACAGTGCAACAATTGATCTGCTGTCATGTAATTCAAAGTTATGTTATCAGAGGGTTTACACGACCATTGCGTTAGGCCTAAGAGAATAAAACAAAATAACAATGAGGACAAACGACAGATCTTTAACTTACTTGGTTAAATCATATAAACAAATTTCGCTGTTACAAAAAAAAAAGATGTATTCAGTTAGTAAGACCAAAAAATTAAAATAAGAATATGTAGATCATATCTTCACATTACGCTTTTCGCACGTAAAACTTTTCATCTAAGGTTTTTAGTGCCATTAAAATGTCACAACTTTAACAAACTCGTTTTGTTTCAGTGGCATTTCAAGTTTATGCTTCTCGAAACGAGGTGAAGCTCTCTACTTGCACTCCTCTTCGGAATTACAACGGATCACCCTTTCAGCTACGAAGGTATGAGCATATGTAAGATATATAAAAGGGAAACTGACTGGTTGACATATCAACATAGCTATGTGTGGTACACATGACATTTTGCACAAAGCTTTCCATTATGGCGTAGATGAGAAGGGATTTTTGGAAAAAAATCTTTAAAAAAGAGAGAAATCATCTGCGCAGAAGACGTGGGTGAAGTGCTTGTCTAAAATACGTACCTGAAGACTCAGCAGTGGGATTTTGGTAGACAGTAACACAGTATATGTAATTCAAGAAGTCACTGTCTGCCTTCATATTGGGAAGAAAGGGTCTTTGTTTTTTCAATAACTTTGGTTTACTTCAGTGTCAGTATGTAACGAATCATATGAATCCTATTGTTCAGTTAATTTTTTATCATATACTAGCTTCTGCTAGCGGTTTCGCCCGCGTGGATAGTTATCTCAAGGGAATTTTATCCCGGGATAACGCTCAGCTCATGCCTAGACTATAATCTATCTGTGTGCCAAATTTCATCCAGATCCGCTGAGCCGTTCTGACGTGATCGAGTAACAAACATCCATACATCCATTCATTCATGTTTATAATGATAGTACAGTAAGATAAGAACGATGCGGTTGCAGGTAACGATCGCTCAGTGCCACATCATCCTGTCGCCGTGGGCGGCGGCGCTGCGCGGCGCGCTGGATGAGCCGCCGCTCACTAATGGTGAACACAAGGTCAGTGTTGAAAGGAAAAAAAAAACAAATTTATGCTCATAGTTTTAAAGTAAGATTTCCTTTGTCATAGTAGGCTAAATGTTCTGGTATGAGCCAATTATTTTGCTGAAGGTTTAATCTTGATCAGAAAAACATACAGAATATCATGAGCAGATAAAAGTCACCTTCTTCAAATATTCGGAAAATTTTGACTATAATAAAATCAAAACCAATAATTTCTCTAAATTACTATTTTATTACTGTAACTTTCACCTTCATTTAATCAAGTACATTTTTAGCTTTTTAACATAATTTCCAAACACTGTTAAACTGAAACAAGCTCGCGTTACGCCAGGAGGAGACAGCGGAAGGGCCGCACGACGTGACGGCGGTGTCGGCCGACATCACGGTGGACTCCGTGCGCGACCACACGGCCGCGCCCGACCCGCAGGCGGCGCCCGACTTGAATATTAACTTACAGGTGAGCATCGCTGCACTACTCACCAAATAGTATTCTAATCGTTGTCTGAATGTAATGAAATCCTTTGCATGCAATACTAGAATAGAATACTCTTTATTATGTACACTATATAAGTTACAGAAAATATAGATACAGAAAACATTACATGTAACTGTTGGTCAACTTATGATGTTATTTGGATAATTACTACAAATATTCCTCTATTTACTATTTACAACGTTGGCCTTAAAATTTACCAAATTGTCTCATGTGTATCTGTGGAGAACGTGGTTGATTTCACATTTGTATAATTTCTGTATCTTATTTTTTGTTTTGCATTTCTTAATGTGTAATTGTTTGTTTTCCCAAATAAATAAAATAAAATTACATAGGGTGACACAACGGGCGGCCTTATCGCTAAAGGCAATCTTTTCAAGACAACCTTTGGTTGGATTTTAAAGAGAAAAGGAAATACAGTACTGTAGGTAGTCTTAGGTGTACTAATTATATAACAATACATACATAATAGATAAATATATACAATATTAATAGTGGGCCGTCCCAGCTTCGCATGGCTGGAAATTTATTCATTTTAATATAGCCTATTTTTGCACGACTGCCCAAAAAAAGGAGTGTTATGTTTTAGTCAACGACAATGTAGAAATATAGTGGTGAACTTTTTTTTGAGTTTATTCGTTAAGGAACATACAAAAATATCTCTTATCACATCTATACCAAGAGCTGCATAAACAATGTGATGAAGGGTTTTGCCAGAGAGTAACTAAAAGGTCGAATTTATATCATTGATGTATAAGATGTATCAAGATACATGGCGCCACCACAAAAGTTCAACTAATGAGCTTTAAATATCGTCACTTGTATCTGTAAAGGTTTTTCGGTCTATCCATACAGTCTTATATAAATCCAATGAAAGTTCACTTTTAAACTTTATCCAGAACACTAAAGACAATAATATGTATCCTAACAATATCAAATTCGGTGTACCTCTCGCTCTAAGAGAATAAAACCCACCCGTGTTCCTCCAAACGCCCTTTGCGTTCTAGGGCTACGGTAAACTCGAAACGCCCTATGTTAATCGTATTGAGATATATTGTACTGGTAATTTGAAGTCATTGAAGAGATTATTGTCACGTCCCAACTCCCATCATAACCATAAAACGCCTTGTCCAGAACTCGCAAGTGAACACATCGTCCATGGTGGTGAAGACGACGACGCGCACCATGGTCAACGATACCAACGGCGACGGCACCACCACTACCACCACCACCACCACCAACTCCACCAGCGAGAACAGTGAGTATGACGTCATGAACAACTAGGATACAACGTCCTTTACTGGATGTCTGATGACATGGTGGTGTTCTGGTACACCATTTCGACTATTTAATTATACAAGATAGTGATAACTTTTCAGTATTTAGATTTAGTAAGGCATTTAAAGCTGTTTTTACCAGAAAGTATGCAAACCCGAAAAGATTTTTAAATCCATTTAAAACTAAGTAGATAACCTTTAAAATCTGGTAGAAGGAAAATCTCAAATGAAGGAAAAAAAGGATGCACGTACTGACGTGTGACGACAACGTCATTAAATTACACGCGTACAAAAGAGATATCGAGAGGTTTCCACCAAACCCCCACTCTTTTGCATATCAATATTAGAAACTCTTCCTTTAATTTGAGATAGATTTCTTCTTTATTATGTTGTGTTTATTATAAATTATATACAAAAATAAAGACAAGAAAATACCCTATTAGGGGTGTTCGCATATGCTACGGCATTATTTACTGTAGTACTTTTACAGTACTACTAAATTTCAACCAGTTCCAATCAAATCAAACTATCACTTATCAAGTATTTTTGGTTCTAATATTAGTAATAGAAATCGATAATCGTTTCTCCTGATAAATACGAAGAAATTTTATTTTTTATGAAGTTCATATTAACCTTCCTTTTCAAACAAATCATGTAATGGCTGATTTAGTTTTTAGTTTTGGGACAATTTGCTCAACTAGAGTCTAGAAAACAACCAACCAAAATCCAGTAGCTAAAACAAAATCTTTATTACAAACATGAAATCTTCATCAGACTATCAAGTAGTTCCAAAATACATTATTTATATACAGTATTTATTTCAGGATTTATATCTCCCACACCAATAAAAATATAATTTGCATGGAGGCGAAATATACGCTATGAATTGGCTTACTTTGTATACAAATTATATTATGATGTTTATAAAGCAAAGCTTTTGCAATACGCGCAAAATAATATTTTTATTGTATGATAAATTGATAAAATTATGGTTATAGAAAATTGACAATTTCTAAAAGCCTAATCAAGTTTCTGATTAGTCCGTAGCGTAAATAACAACAAATCATAGAATCACGTTTAACTGAAAATTCTTTCAGTGGCTTTGTAGCCTACATTAATTATTATATATCTTTATTTTTTGTTCTATATTAATCTCTTAAATTCCAGTAAGAAATTGTTAATTTTCCACCACTCTGCCTATTGTTAAAATTTACAAATAAAACCATAAGATTAAAACGCTTCATACACCATTTTATATGTTTATGTTACATGTTTATCCGTTTGTATGTTTGACGGGCGCTTTGTGTTTTGTTTGTAGTCCTAGAGCACAGTCGCGAGGAAGGAGTCATCACGCGCATCGAGGTACCCCACACTTTGCTTTCATACTACCTTACGTACAACAATCTCTACATTACCTTGCATGAACGCCCTTCTATACCAAGTATTTTAGTACCTTTTTCTATAAATTATTTAGCTTCATACGCCTCTGTTATTAACCTGTAAGATTCTCTCTCTTTACAGTTTCTTTCTCAACTTACTAAAAATAACTAAGTTTAAATTGTGTATTAACCAACTAACTCAACGTATACGCAATGTTGTGGCGTCCGTTCGTGTGCCGTCCGTACAGGGATCACTCACCATCATGGCTAAATTGTAACAGAAAAAGTTTTAAACGAGATCGTTTTGGCAATAATCTGCAGTAGAGCCTGGTAAACACTTGCGGACGTCACGAGTTGCCGAGAAGAACGTTCGGTGGTACTCATGAGGCGTGTTCACACAGACGGGCACCGTGACGGTCCCGGCCGGCACCGACCCCAAGCTGATCCTCGAGATGTTTGACCGCCAACGCTCCCCGCTCAGCGTGCCCGTGCCGCCGCCCGCCGCCGCCGCCGAGACCAACTAGCGAGCGCCCGACCACGAGCTCTGCGAAACCATTCGAACATAACACGCTACGGTCCTCGCTCCGGCACTATATTCCGCCGCTTGTCTATATTCCAGCGTACACTACTGTGTCGGCCGGTATTCAGACCACCGATCCATAACGACTACCGGTATTTTTTATCATTTGACAACAACCGTATTAATAGTGACAAGGTTTAGTTTTACAATTAGTATAATTTGTAAACGTAAATATAGCGTAAAAATTTTCTTCTATGCCTAGACAGCTAAAGGTACTGCCATGAATTCATTTCTCTTTAATAATTAAAGTCAATTTGGTTACTCTAGGTATACAAAAAATATCCAATTAGGAGCATTTTCTGTACATTTATGTATTAATTAATTCCTTCGTGTTCTAAGTTATATTTGCATTTTATTATGTTAACTCTTATATTATTTACTATTGATTTATGTGGCTTGCATGTTTATATTATGGCGACTACTTTGGATGTAATTTTCTTTGCAATGTTGTGTATTATTTAGTTAAAATAAATAGATGTTTAATCTGTACTTAACAGTATCACGAAAATTTTCTATTAAACGAGATTATCTTTAGCGTCATTATTTAATTGCTCTTAGATCTATTTTAATATGGCTACCCGAGGGTGAAGCTTCCCAGCTCGTTCACTAAATAGCTTACTGCAGCAGGCGACACATCCATGCGACAAAATACAATGATGAATGTTTATGTTAGTACAAAATCCGGAACGCCATAGCAACGTTTGTTGTATCCAGCAATACTACAATATAATTGTGGATTGTTTTAAGTAGTGTATAATTAAGAGAACAATGTGAAATTAATATTCTAATTTAGCTCGTTAAGTTAGTATTTCGAACATTCGGAGTGAATGTGATGTGCCTATTTATTTCTTTTTTAATATAATAAAGATTGTATCTAGGTGATAGCATTAGAAACGTTTTGACAATTAGTAATGACTAGAATATATTTTATTATGAATAGCATTTAGATTTTCCACAGCAAGTTGGAGTAAACATTTTTATTGCCAATTTTTTATATTAATATTATAAAGAAAAATAATTGTTGTATTACCTTACCTTGCAGTGTTTCACTTAAATTGAATTGTATATTCAGTAAATATTAATTTTAATAAATTATAATGTTGTACGAATGAAAGTTTTATGCAATATTTTTTTAGCTTTTTAATACTTACTTATTTTTTTTTTTGTATTTTATATAACCAGTTTGCAATTTTATTTTGTACCTCGATTGGAATTCTGTTTTGTTTTAAATAAGCAATGGCAGCTAATATGCTAACGTATTGGAGCACGTCTTACTACACATCACAACTCGTGATCCGAGGGGATTCATTTATTGTTTTAGACATATATTTTATTCATAGATATAAGTTAATGTGCCTGTGTTTTTGTTGATATAATTGGGCTCTTCCCGCCCATATCGACATACATAAAGTAACATTTACTGTAGGAAGCGTCAAGGGTACTTGTATGGCGTCCAAAATGCTTCTATTTATAGTATATACAATTTTTCTCCTTATACTGTGGCATTTTATTAAACATTTGATACGGAATTAGCAATTTGTATCCAACATTCTTACAAGAAAATAAAAGCTAAGACTATATTATTGTGTTTTTTTTTATTACCCCTACCTGCTATGTTTAGCGGCGTTTATTTATTTTAATTACTTACTAATTAAATCCCGGCGCAGACCTATCGAAAAACAGCGCAGATTTCTTCGAAATAAATAACGATCATATTTGCTCCTTTGCATATTTATGGGAAGTCCTTAACTCTTACATGACCATAATATTCCAAATCGTGATGCGATGGATCATGGTGTTAAGAAAGCAAAAATATAAGTTATGTACCTATTATATTAAATTAATTAATTTAAAACTATGCAAGATCTGCTTCATGAATATCTTAAATTCATTATTACGTGTGCGTACGCGCAGCGGAATGTTGTTGAATTTAAAGATTTTAATTATGCAGATATTTAGTGTATGACGTCGTATAATTGTGTATGGTAAAAAAAAATTTGTGCACGCAACCATTGTGGAGAAATTCACCAAAAACTGATTCCGCTGGGCGAACGTTGTCCTGGCGGAACTTTTTTTAATCCATAGGCTTTAGAAGAAAAGAGATGTGTCCAAAAATTAGTGTGTATTTGTGTGTAATTGTGTATGTATGAATAAAACTAGTGCATGCATAAACTTCGGAGAAATTCAAGTTTCCGCTACGCGAACGTTTGGCCATTAGCTAGTTTTCATATAAAGCGCTTACATAGAGAGCTGTAGATTTTTACATACGTTGTTTTGAATTTGTTTATATTTGTTTAAAAAACAGATTTAGAAAAAATCGTAGGGCTTAAAAGATAAAAATATAAACGTAAAATACGCTTATTAGGTCTTAGTTCTTAAAGTATGCACTTTGGGGTCTAGATTTTCACGTTTATACAAACCTTGTAAATGTCTGCAACATGTTGCCAAGTATCAATGATGTTCCGTTAGTAACTAAAGAGTTATAGGACAAATTTACCATGAATAGATCACTGTTTACAAAGCAGTCAAATATCACGACGTTCTAAATGAATTGCATGGTAAAATGTATGCCAATAATTAGTGTATTCATTCAACTATTCACATGCAAAATTTCATGTCATTAAATTCAGTAATTAAAGAAAAACAATTATAATACTGACGAAGCATCGAAAACCTACATAACCCGACCAAGTTCGGATGGCTACAAAAAAGCGGCCGTGCAATATATTTAGGTAACATCCCAAAATGTACAGTATAATACCGGTATTGAATTGGTATAGGTGATAACACAACCAAGTCAATACCGGTATTATACTGTAAATTTTGGGATGTTACCTAAATATATTGCACGGCCGCTTTTTTGTAGTCATCCGAACTTGGTCGGGTTATGTAGGTTTTCGATGCTTCGTCAGTATTATAATTGTTTTTCTTTAATTACTGAATTTAATGACATGAAATTTTGCATGTGAATAGTTGAATGAATACACTAATTATTGGCATACATTTTACCATGCAATTCATTTAGAACGTCGTGATATTTGACTGCTTTGTAAACAGTGATCTATTCATGGTAAATTTGTCCTATAACTCTTTAGTTACTAACGGAACATCATTGATACTTGGCAACATGTTGCAGACATTTACAAGGTTTGTATAAACGTGAAAATCTAGACCCCAAAGTGCATACTTTAAGAACTAAGACCTAATAAGCGTATTTTACGTTTATATTTTTATCTTTTAAGCCCTACGATTTTTTCTAAATCTGTTTTTTAAACAAATATAAACAAATTCAAAACAACGTATGTAAAAATCTACAGCTCTCTATGTAAGCGCTTTATATGAAAACTAGCTAATGGCCAAACGTTCGCGTAGCGGAAACTTGAATTTCTCCGAAGTTTATGCATGCACTAGTTTTATTCATACATACACAATTACACACAAATACACACTAATTTTTGGACACATCTCTTTTCTTCTAAAGTCTATGGATTAAAAAAAGTTCCGCCAGGACAACGTTCGCCCAGCGGAATCAGTTTTTGGTGAATTTCTCCACAATGGTTGCGTGCACAAATTTTTTTTTACCATACACAATTATACGACGTCATACACTAAATATCTGCATAATTAAAATCTTTAAATTCAACAACATTCCGCTGCGCGTACGCACACCATTATTACACTGACAGACAAAACACAGCCTAAACCACTCTGGGTCTCAATTTTGTAGGTAAGAGAATTAGGTAAGAACACTAAGGGTTGAGTCATAACGAAACTCTATCATGCATCAGGAGGTTACTTTTTTCTCGAAGTGAACCGTAGCACAGGCTTTCGTTGGGGGAGTCGCAGGGCCATCCCCATTCCGCCGTTGGCGTGGGCCTGAGGACGGTGATTATTGGGTGGCTCGCCGTCCGATAACAATTGGCCCGGGTCGACGGCGCTTTGTGTTCCACGCGCACCTCAAAGATATGTCAGCATAGAAGACTATTCGAAAGAACGGATGGGTTTTAGTCAGTAAGAATCTGACACTCCCTTTAGCTCCGCTCTGAGTGGACCAAGTCATTTGATGACTACAAATATCCATTAAAAAGCTGGTTGTACCTATTGCATTGCGATGACGCTTTCGTTTTAATTTAATAAAAATTCAACAGAATTGGTTAGCTAAAGTTGTTAGTCACTAGAATCAAACAAAAAGATTGTGACTTGTAAATATGGAACCTTACACTGCGCGTGGCCACATACACACTTGGCCGGTTTTGTACTGTTATAGAGGATGACAGTTTGTACCTACCGTATGTATTCTAGCATTAGGCAATACTACTTAGCCTGAGGCCTATTCCCAGCCTGGGCAATGGGTTTTTCATTTAGGACTCAGCAGGTTTGAAATACGGCAGACCATTTGTCATGTAAATGTTAGTTTCTACCCGGCCATTCCATTTTAGCAATCTGTGGTTATGGTGACTGTCACTTGTTTGTCAATGTCAACGTCAATCTACTGCCAAAGTGCCAAGTTGTCAATGTTGTTAAATAGGATTTCTGGGTTTTAGAGTTAATTAATTTAGATTTAATTAATAAATTAATATGGACCTATGTAGAATTTGTCTTTCAGGCGGGTCAGAAAAGGATATTTTTCAGTCACAAAGTGCTATTGACGAAAACAAAAGTCTCGCTGATGTTTTCATGTTTTGTTTGGACATTCAGGTAAACATTGTCTTGTCGGATAATTAAATCGTATCCTACTATGGAATTGCAAACACGATAGTAAAATAGTACTCTTTCTTTGTCCTCAGGTAGAGCAAGACTCGAAAATTAGTACAAAACTATGTTTAAAATGTTATAAGAAAATGCTATCATTCCACGAGTTCAAAAGCTTAGCTTTAAAAAGTGATGCATATTTAAAGTCAGTGCAAGAAGAAAGTGGTGTTAAAAATGAGGTATTTTTAAGAGACGAAATTAAATGTGAGCAGATATCGTTGACTGTTGAATGTGATGATTCTCTAGATGTTATCACTGTGAAGGATGAGCCAAAAGAGGATGAAACAAAAGATGAACTTTATTTAAAAAGTGAAGACTCTTCACGTGATTATGAATCTGATGATGAGTTCTTGAGTGTAATCAAAAATATAAAATATGAATTTGAGAGAGAAGTTGAAAGCAAGGGAATTGATGAGGAAGGTAAATAAAAGTTTAATTATATGAATATTATATCTAAAGAACAACATTTGAATTTCTCATTACTGTACCTTTTTCTTTCAGCACCTCTCAAAAGAAATAGAAAAAAAGGAACAAAAGCTACTCCAAGAGTTAAACGAGAAAAAGACTCGAAGCCTGCTAGACAAATGTGTGAGGAATGCGGTAAAACTGTAAAAGATCTAAGAAGTCACTCACTCCAGCACTTACCTGCAAGTTCTAGGAAATGTATCAAATGCAAACTATGTGATAAAGTATTTTCCAGCCACAGTGCACGCTATAAACATAACAAGATAAAACATTTAGGCATAAAGCAGGAATGTTTGCTTTGTAATAAAAGTAAGTAATGGACAACATTGCACTCATGCAATCGAATTCCAAATCATGAACTGTAAAATTTCCATTGTGGCTGCATTGTGTAGTGTATTTCATATAATGATAGGAAACCAGAGACGAAGAGAAAGAGGAAATGTAATGAAAATGTAGGTCTATCCTATATTATATAATAGACCTACAACATTTTCACCACACTACTCACAATATCTGATGGCAGTGACCTGAATAGAAAAACTCAGGCATACAACTGTAATAAATAGCGAAGAGAACTTATATAAGGTGTTAAAAATCAACCAAAAGAATTTTGTGTACATATAAATAAACTACACCAATAATTTTGAAAAAAAATTCACAAAATATTTTTATGTGCACTGCACTGCGGGGCAGTTTATGTATCTATTCTAAAACGTAACTTCTAAAACTATTCTAAAATGGACTTGCCCGTCCTTATTTATCACCTTTTATTTGTTATTTTAAATATCTCTTTGAATTTGTTACAGTTAATTTTATAACGCCTTATTAATTAATTGTAACAACCTAGAAAGCATTTGTGTTTTCAAAATAAATAAAATTAATACCTATTTAACCTATTGAACTTCTAAAACCGTTATCAACCACTAAGTTAGGCTAGAGTGAAAAATATTCATCTTAAACTTGAGGTAATATGGTTTCAGAGGTTACATCGTTGAGACAGCACCACCGTTTGATGCACAACCGAGCTGCCTTACCCTATGAATGTGTGTTGTGCGGACGCAAGTTCATATCACTATCAGTCCTGGACCTGCACATGACTACTCACACCAAGAACCGACCGTTCCCCTGTCCGGAATGTGATAAAAAGTTCTCCACAAAACAGAGAGCACAAATTCATAAGTAAGTTAACATCTATAAAAAGTAAAGCAAAGTTTCTGTCTGCCTCTTTCTATTTCTCTGTTTACTTCTTCTATACCAGGGAATCTATACTAATATAATAAAGCTGAAGATTTAGTTTGTTTGAATGTGCTTACATCTAAAAGTACCAGTCGTAATGAGGATAGCTATATTCATTTATTCATTCCATTTATTTTAAATTATTTATTATTAATTTATTTATTTATTAATTTATTTGCAACTATTTATTTTTTATGTTACCTACATTAATTGATCACCTCATGACTAACATAGTTTTAAGATAACACTAATCTCTGTTTGCGGTTCATATATCAAACACGCTTGCTCTTCCAATCTAGTTTAGACATAGGCAGAATAGTTAACATCGGCTTTGCTTGCCATATAAAAATATAGAATTTTAGATAAAAAAGGTAAAATAGTCTGCATTAAACTAATTTTTTTTAATATTATACTTAAACAGGAACGAACGGGATATGCGCGTACGACGTCGCGGCCAAAAGCTAGGATAAAGTTTTCACTAATAGAAAGAGTGGTAAACGAGAAAGGTTTGTGTTTGTCATTGGCACCCATTCCATGCGAAGCCGGAGAGATCATAAGTATTATATAAAAGTAAAATTGAGAGACAAACTTTGCAAGTCTTAATCAAAATACGAATATTCTAAGGCACTCCTTAGGCTACATAATATCTCGAATAAATTCACAGTTCGTCTCCGATATGCTACTGGAAGTAACTCGCGAAGACATTTTTTTTGTCGTTTTATGGCAACAGAGCACGATCCCACTATCCTGCCAGTGCCACGTCGTGACGGCAATACAGAGAGGCATGGTGTCAAACTTTGAACTTCAAGTATAGTGATGTATACTATATAATAATAATAATAATATAATATAATAATAGTTGTTTATTTCTTTCAAAAAGGTACAATTTTGGTACATAGTATGTAGGTTACAGGTGAATTCAACCTTTGTGAGTGCTGGAGTCTATACTGGGCTCGGGACCTGTATGACAGATCTCCAGGCTCACACCCTTAAAATTACAATTAATGTGCACTTACTTACTATAACAGTAAGAACTCTCCAAGTGTTGGGAGAAAGAGTAATAATAAACAAAAGTACTGTGAGTGTCTTTGGATAGTGTAGTGTTCGTGAGTGCAATATAAGTCCTCACCCCAGAGCTCACAAGGGGCCCTGGTAGTGAGCACCTACATGCCCGAGAGTGAGTGTGTGTGTGTCTGTGTTTGGCAAGGTTAAACGCGGGGATTTTTTGAGTATTTGAATTTTTCAGGTAGGCAAAATTATTTTAAAATATTCAGTATATTTTCAGTATCTGTATAGTCCAATTTAAGTAGCCAATTCGTAATAGTTATTTTACATTTTGATCTGCACATGGGGTATATATTCAACAATTTATTAGCCTTGTTGTAGACGTAGTTACTGAGGAAAGTGAAACTACGTTGAGCTGAGCGACAATTTGTACGGATAGAGGGACAGACAGTATGCTTACGTCGTTGGGAGCCAAACTTGCATGGGGAGTAGGGATTCTGAGAGTGTGTGGTTAAAACAAGGTTAAGGATAAATAATTTGCGAACAGAGAGAACCGTACATGTTTCATAAAGATCACTGGTAGGAAAGCGGTAAGGTAACCGCCATCCAACCTTTAGGAGTGCCCTTTGAGCACGTTCCAATTTCAGCATATGAGATTTAGCTGATCTGAACTATAAGTACGTTTCTATAGTTATAATCTAAATATACGTATATTAACGTTTTCAGACGAGCAGTTCACGATAAGGAGAAGACGCATCTGTGTCAACTATGTTCAAAAAGCTTTTTCAAGAAATATCATCTGCAACTACACTTAAGGTACGCTTCCAAATCCTTTATGATTTCATAGTTGAAAATTGAATGAACATAAGTATGAGGTATCATACTATCATACATAATACGATTATGATCCTTTCTCATTGACTTTTCATCTAATCGATGTAAATTTTTGAGTCAGTGACTCGTCTTAGGGGCGTATAGATGCTTCTAATGCAGTTTTACCGAATTAATTTGTTGTTCATAGTTAATTTGCGTAATTCAACCTTATTTTTGCAGACAATAAAACTGCTTGCTCACTCATACCAGCTTCAGAACCCTTTGCTGCTATTTGCTGTACTATGCTTTGCCAGTGTTTTTTTTTTATGAAAATGGAAACAGCTTCTTCATTAGACTGAGTATCAGCCTAAAGCTTAAAATAGAAGAACGTGCTGCGACGGTGACCTCATCTTCTCTTACCATCAAGTGAGATAGTGGTCAAACGCGAGTGAATAAAAAACAAATTGTATTCTCCATCCAGGAGTCACTCAAAGGAGAAGCCGTGTGAGTGTCCGGAATGCGGCAAGTGCTTCTCCACCACGTCCATCCTCAAGAGCCACCGCGAGATCCACAAGGAGGAGAAGTCCTACGCGTGCACTCTCTGCGATATGACCTTCAAGAAGAAAAAGTCCGTATTTTATTCTTTGTTCCATTCTTCGTTTCCAATCGACGTTATATCAACTTTTTGTGTGAAATAAATTGAATATTGTCGAATTCCATTGCAGCAAGAAAGTGTTCAAGGACTTTTTTTTAAATCAAATGGTCATTAATAAATCAGCTTTAAATTCACATCGCTTAAGTTGATAATTGAAATGGTGGCGATGTATTTAAATAATCTTGAATTATAAATACACGTATTCTAATGTAGTAAACTTATAGTGCAAACATAAATCTGTGACAGTTATTTTTCCAAAAGCTCGTATGGTAATTAAGATGCTAATGCGAACACAGGATAGTTGCTGTAATATTCCCTCTTTACTTTCCCAATACCTACTGCGTAGTAAAACAATCCTTAAAACCGTAAGAATAAAAATCACATTGTGTTAACGTTGACGAAAAAAAAAACCTAACCTATCAAATTACAAACTCCAATTTATTACTTACTTTATTCCCCCCAGCTACCTCAGCGTGCACATGATAAGCCACACTAAGGAGAAGCGCCACCCGTGCCAGTACTGCGGCATCAAGTTCGGCCGCTCCGACCACCGCAAGCGCCACGAGTACACGGCGCACGAGAAGAACTTCGTCACCGCGTGACATTCGGCCTCGCCTGATAAGCTTGACATAGATACTAGCCATAGTATAAAGAGGGGAAGTAGGTTATCTCCGGCCTACTAAGCGCATCGACATGCGCATAGTGGGCCTGGATGACTCCGTGACGGAGGAGGAAGTTGTGGCCGCCGTCGCCAGGACTGGGGGGTGCTCTGCCGAGCTCGTCAAGGCGGGCACCCTCCGGCCTGACAACACGGGCATGCAAACCCTTGTGGTGAGCTGCCCCGTGACGGCGGCCAGAACTGTGTCGGAGGGCCGAAGGCTCTTGGTGGGATGGGTGTCTGCGCGGGTAAAACTGCTGGAACCCAGACCTCTGAGGTGCTACCGCTGCCATGTGGGCAACCACACGGGAGCTATGTGCCCCTCGGAGGTGGACCGCAGCGGACTTTGTTTCCGCTGTGGTCAGCCCGGTCATCGAGCCGGCCCGTGCGAGGCCACGCCGCACTGCAGTGCATGTGCGGCTGTTGGCAAGCCGGCCGAGCACTGGGCTGGGGGAAGGGCCTGCGCGCCATCCGCCCCGACCAAGGGCAAGAGGTCCGCCGCCGCCGCCGCCTCTGCCGCCGCCGCGGCTTCCGTCGCCGCCACTGCCGCTTCTGCTGCGGGTGCTGCGACTCCCAACGCTCGGGAGGGTGCTGAGATGGAGTGCCAGTAATGGTCCCATTTCGGCCCCCTCCAGAGACAAGTCGGCCGCTGTGCTATTGCGCAGTGGCTGATGCCTGTGGACGGTGAGCGTGGGTGGCTCGCCGTCCGATACCAGGCTGAGTCGACGACGCGTTGTGCTTCACGCGCGCCTCAAGGAGCCGTCAGCACCAGGGAAGGGGCCCCATAGGGTCAGTGCCTGCTAGGGTTGCGGAATTTGTTCGAAAGAGTTACCGCGGCCCTGGAACGCAAAGGGCACATGGAGGAGCACGGGTGGGTTTTAGTCAGTAAAAGTCTGACACTCCCTACCGCTCCGCCCAGGGCGGGAGGGGTCATTTGATGATTTCCCATCCAAAAAAAAAAAAAAAAAAGTTATCTCCGGCCTAATTCGCGATATAATTGCCTACTGTCTTACGGCCGAACCCAATAACCGATCTATCATATACTGGAGATAGAAAAACAAATGAAACAACAGAAAAATTATACAGGTTTTCTATTGTTTCATTTGTTTTTCTATCTCCAGTATGTGATAGATCGGTTATTGGGTTCGGCCGTTAGGGTTGTCACTTTAACACATCTCTGTATAACTAATTCAGTGATCATTAGTCAATAAAGTTCAACAATGGTTTTCCTAACAAATATAGAAATGTATTTATGATTCAGAGCAGCATTATTTATCAAAAAAAAAGGATACAATAAACCGGCCGGCGCGGCGGCGGCGGCGGGCCGAGACATGGCCCGACAGAGAAATGGGTCGAGACTTGTTAAAGTGTGCGTGCGTCGACGCATAGATACTATGGCGCACACATACAAGCCGCGCGCGGTGCGTTTGTATGAAGATAACCTGCTTCCCCTGTTTATACTATGTACTAGCCAACCAAGTTAGGTAAATCGTCGTGGCGGATTTCAATGGTCAAGTTCTGGCCAAACTGATATGAATCTGGGGCGGAGTGACTGTCGAAATTTGTTCGCGTCGATTGTGTCGTCTTAAGGTTCCGCCGAGTCCTAAAATCTATGTAACATGCTCGTTTCCAATTTTTGCTCGCATCCAGTTCATATTCACAAGACACTCGCATTCAAGATGTCTGACGAAGAGGTTGTGTCTCTTTTACTAAATTATTGTTTAGTCCAAATACAGAGCTTCTTCTTTACCGCATTCCATGTTTTACAAGAAATAAACACAATCTAGCTAAGATTCTGCGAATGTGGCACGTGCGCTCATGCCGACTTATCGCGGCATACTAACTGACTGTACAGTGTTACGGACATGTTACAAAGCGAGCATTCGTGCAGTAAGTGGAAACGAGTACGTAAAATAAAGTCTAAAACAAACGATTATCTTAACCGCGCATCCCTAGACGCGTTGATACCTTCTTGAATGAATGCTATGTCATGGGCGAAATCGAGCCTGACGGGCTATGTACATAACTTCAAGTTTTTTTGTTTGTTAAATTCCCAGATATTTTAATTTATCCAAGTTCACACGTTGATATTTTTACACAATAGCACTACTGTTCCCTTTTTGGCTTGGTTGGCTAGTATCTTAATGTTGGACTATTAGCTAAGTAAATGTGGACATTATTCAATGATGATCAGATGTGCAATAGTGCTAAGTTATTTCTACCTATGATGGATCCGCCATTGACTGGCCGCACAGGAATCGTCCTTTAAACTGGTTGTAACAAATTGTTGTTAAATTCTTGTTAAGATTTTTAAAATTTCGTTCAAATTATGATTAAAGTATTATTGGCAATTTATTCAAGTAGTTTGATTTGAAACCAAAAATTACAAGATCGTTTTATTTCAATGAACGCTTCCATGTTCCTCTGAGTACGCGTCAGTGTTCCTTGACTGAAGCATTGGCGCAACTTTGGTTGTCTCTTGTTAGGAACTTGCGTCAGCGGTGAGCAGGTTTATGTGTTGGGCACCGCACGCCGCATACCGCAGCGTCGTGCGTGAGTAGTCGTGAGTTCCGATGAGACCAAAAATCTTCAGACTATCCTTTTAGGAGCACTTGATCTATGGATGACCATGCTCAAGACATGTACATGAAAACCTAAGCTTAACTACACAACGTAACAAAACAATTATTTTATTTCACACTCGTTTTAATCATTAAGTAAATATTAATAAACACATCAAACACACATAAATACATCCTAAAAAAGGATACCAAACAATTATTTATTACTTGATATAAAAACCTTGTTACATCACGAGTTTAAGGCACAGGATACAGGAGACCCAACTTCGCCTGGGCCGCTTCAATGAGCTCTTCATCTGTCAACTGAAAGTTTCCAGATTGGAGCATCTTACAAGTGCCTGACGCTGCCAACTTCGGCGAGTCTTCCGGGGTGAAAATGTTCAGGGTGTTCCAAATATATTCTAGCTTATCTTCGAGATGTGGGTATTCCTTCTGTAGTATCCCAACAATGTACCGGATGCGTTCGTTCAGCTCCCGCGCTTGGGTCTGCTCGGCTAGGATTACGTCCTTGGGTTTCTTGGCGCGAACCGACTGGCGCTTGATTGCCGTGGACAGCTCGTTGCCAAAGCGTTGGGCGCGGACGACGCGCTCTAGTAGCTGTGAACAGTTATTTTTATTTAGTTAGTGGACCATTACGTTGGTGATTCAGATTTCAGGACAATAGTACATCAGTTACATTATCGAAAAATATTGAACACATATTTTTGCTTTATCAAAATAAAAATTAACATAAATAAAAAAAGGATTAAAGATAAGGAGTGGGGCCTTGTGACGTCACATCGTCGTAAAAATTGTAAGGGATAGTAACGTCACACTAGTATTCAACGCACTGTATCGTCTTCGTTATTATTTTATTTATTTGAAGGAAAGAAAAAAATATTCGTTTCCCATATTTTTCGGAGATCTATCTAATTACATTTTTTTGTCAACTACCTATTAAGTTAGGTATCTAAAAATAACGCTGTGGAAACCAGAGGAACCAGAGGCATATGCAACGATGGTGAGTGGTACGCGAAGAAGACTTTGTCCCAGCAGTGGAAGCTGATTAAACTTGAGCATACTGACCCAGTGCTTGGTCCTCTCCGTGAGCCTGGTCTCCTGCATGAGCTCGGCGACGCGCTCCTCCAGCTGCTTGTTGGCCTGGTTGGTCTCCGACAGCTCGCGGTCCAGCCGCTCCTGGTCCTTCAGCAGTAGCTCCATGCGGGTCTTCGCTTCTGTGATTTCCTGTGAGCAACACGTTATTGTGGTCTGACCGAATATAAAGTTTACTTGGTACATTAAACCCCAAGGTATTCATTGGGAAAGAACATGGTTATATTTTGATACGGAAAAACCTGTTACCTACGTGGAATGTTGCAGTTGCTGACACACTATGTACATACCTAGTACGTAAATACGTACCTTTTAGTACGTGCCTGCTCGCGACACATTCATCTATATCTAAAACAACATAAAACAAAACAAAATCATCTATATCTACAAATATTATGAAGAGGTAAGATTTGATTATTTGTTTGTATAGGCTCCGAAACTACTGAACCGATTTGAAAAATTCTTTCACTGTTGGGAAGCTACACTATCCGCGGGTGATATAGGTTATATTTTATCCCCATATTCCCACTGAAACGGAAACTATGCGGATGAAACCACGGGGCGCTGCTAGTTTGTAATATAGCACATAAGTAAGTCCTTTGTTTATTTAATCCGCGCTGTATTTTATTGAAAAATATTTTTAAACCGTTTTACGCGCAATAGATGGTGTTTTCTTTGTATATCAAAGCACGCCGACTATAGAATGTGATTAATTAGGAATGCTTTATAATTGCATAAGAAGATGACATTTGACATGACGGAACAAGAAGTCATGCTGCGCCGACCCCAGATGTTGTAAAAATGGAAACCCTTCTCGTTTAAATTCTTTCTATTTGTCAAAACCGTATCAAAATCCAAAGACTTTCAAGCAATGTCCTCCTCCTATTTCCTCCTCAATGATAAAATGATGAAATTGAATTTTCATTCATTATTTTAAAGCAGATGGTTGCGTTATAAAATAAACCCAATATATTTCAAGTTTCAGCTTTCTAGCCTGCAGTACGAATCAGTAAGCAGAGCTAACTATTTTATGAATACAGTGGAACCCCGCTAATCCGACAAGCGGTTTGCAGGGCAGCGTCGGACTATCGAATTTGTCGGATTATAGATTACTGCCACAGACCCCCTATAGACCGGACTTTTTTTTTTAAAGAGTACCTTCGACTTCGAATTCGACAAATTACGAGTGTAAGTGATACAATTATATATATTTAGCACTATATTAGTGAATATTTACCGTAATAAATAGATTGAAGTACAGTGATAGGCATGTCGGATTACAGGTGGCGCCGGATTAGATGGGGGCCGGTTTACCGGGGGTCCACTGTATAAGATAAGGGCTGAAGGAGTAAGGTGACCATACCTTAGCAACTCTGCTGACGTCAGCCTTGGCGAGCCTCAGCTTGTGATGGTAGTTGGACTGCGAGGTGCCGGTAGGATGCGACTTCACCACGGCTGCTGCTGCTCTGGTCTTCTCAATGACCGTGTCGCGACGCGTCACGTACAGCGCCAGGTCATCCGCTAGCTTCTCGCTTGTGCGACGAAGCTGTTCTCGGCGAACCTGCAGACAAAATGGGTTTGTTTATTTAACACAACTTTACTTCTATATTTCCTTAAAAGGTAGCGCAGAAACGGGTACAGTACCTACAGTCATGAACATTCGGTAGTTCACCTAATAATCTAATTAGCACAAACTCAGACTCTAGGCAGCAGCAACTGAAAAAAATAAATTATTTTTGACAAAACACATTACCTGGCCTGGTAATCGAACCCAGAGCAGAATACTCAGCATTCAGTAGTACTACAACCATTAAACCAACGAGACAGTCAAAAGCTCATTAAACCTTTTCTGAAATATAAATTACTAGCTGCTGCCCGCAGCTTCGCCCGCGTGAATGTTGGAAATTATCCCAAGGGAACATAATCCCGGGATAAAAAGTATCCTATGTTACTTCTAATACCTCCAAAAATATGTGTACAAAGTTTCATGATGATCGGTTGAGTAGTTTTCGCGTGAAAGCGTAACAAACTTCCACGCTTGCACATTTATAATATTAGTAAGGATATTTTACCTCCATTCTGTGTATTTCATTCCTCATAACTCCTATTTCGCCAGCGGCTGACTTCGCACTCTTCATGCTTTTCTTCAGTTCCACTGCCAATATTCCCTAAAAACATAAAATATCAGATAGAACGTCGACCCCAGAACTATAAGCAATGACGCTGCTGGTACTGATGCTACAACTTACCTTCCTCTGCCAAATAAGAGCCTCCCTCTGAACGCGATCCAGTTCTTGTGTGAGGTTCATTTTTTCCTTGTCCAATTCTTCTATATCTTCCTCCAGTTGAATTATTTCGGTTTCAGCATCCTAAAAAAACACACACAACAATAAATTATTATACTATTATGCCATCTAGTGTTCCAAATCTGAAACTTTTACGTTGTAAATATTTGACCTGTGCTGCCACCTATACTTCCTGCACCCTCCGTTTAGGGGAACGTGCACAAAGTACCTAGACTGTGCCATCTAGCGTTGCGAATTTGAAACTTATAAGTGAAATTTACTTGACATTAGACACGTCTGTGCTGCCACCTATAGTTTCTGCACGTTCCATATAGGTTATTTTTCATATAAGCCTGCTTCCACTTCTTCATATTTTTACTTTACCAAAAGAGTTCAGCACTCCAGCTCATTCTGCGTTCTCTGCTTGAACCGAGACATCACCTATCTAAAGGAATGTTTCATCTAGATGAGATTTGCACAGACACGAAAAACACGTGCGAGAAAGTACCAGTTATCTGAAGCGGGTGGAATATGGGACAATCGATTCGGTCGATGTTGAATTCATGAGAATGGAATACCTAAGATAAGATAAGATCATTTATTTGTACAAACATGTGTATGTTAAGTTGGAGATAAAGTCAATACCTACAGTTCAACATGTTTTGCCATAACCGGCGTACAAAATTAATAAGCACGGGCGGAAATGAGTGAGACAGATAATGGTAGTCTCGTGTGACTAGTAGGTACCTATTCGACTTTTTATTCTATAATTCTGTTTGACCCATGATACAGGCTTGCAGTGCCATCTTCCTCTTTATCTACGTCCCACAGGAAAGGAACAGATACTGGGCGCAAAACACGTCTCTTTCAAAGTAATCAACTTTGTGAGACTATTGTACGGCGCATGGTTGGTTTGCATAGTGCTTTCGCTGGTTCAACTTCACCCTCACCTTAAGATTAGCAGAATACTCATGCGTGACGGCCAGGTTACTCTTCTGCGAGTCCCGGTTGCGGTCCATGGCGTCCTTCCTTGTGTTCTCCAGCACCTGCAGCCTCCCGCTCAGCGTCCGCAGCGAGCGGTCCACTCGGTTCTTGTCTGACTCCAACGCGTCCGACTCCGCTTGGATGCGCATTATTTTCTGTTCGCAGATTTGTATCTCTGGAAGGTTTTAAGAGTACTTGATGACTGCTCGGTGGTAGGTTATGCGAACTTTGTTTGTGGCATGTGACAGCTTTGCCACGTAAACACGTTCATTAGTTTCGCAACTACACGGAAATTGAAATTTATAGTTTGATCATGATATTCTAAAAGTATGTCATATTTATCACGGCTGTTTACGCGAAGGATTTAGCAGAGACCATAGAGTATCTACAACTATCGTGAGTATGTTTTTAAGGCTCATGTGCGAGCCGAGCAGACACTATTAAAATTCCCTGATGTTAGAACCAGACAAATCTTTAGTTACCCAATCAGGGAATTCAATTAATAACCACATACACAGCAGTAACAGTATCTAACGCCTGCGACCACTACACCAACAAAACATTCTAAGGACAGATATTAATAAAACTAGTCGGTGCTAACGTTTGCAGATAAGGTTGATGTCGGTGACCATGACGTGGTGCTGGTCCGCCAGCTTGACCACGTGGCCCTGCTGCCGGAGCCACTCGTGCTGCATGGTCTCCGTGCGCTCGCGCAGGCACTTCACCTGCTTCTCCAGCTCGTCGATACGGCGCTCTTGAGGGGACTTCATCTGGGGACATTGTACGTGATAGTAGTATATGAACAAACTACAGTACAGAAGTATATATACATGAAATACTTAACTCTGGGTATGAAGAAATTAATATCATAGTGATTCTGTTACAAAATAGGGATGTTGCTGTCTGTATTATGCAAAGGACTAGGTTCCTTCGGTCGTAATAAATATGAAAAAACCATAACACGTATTATTCGAAGTACGCGTTTTCTGTGTTCACGTATCCAGTATTCTTCGAAGGGTTAGGTAGAAGTGTACCTAGTACACTAAATTGCACCAATGATATGTAAGTCCTATGTAACACAACCGGACCAAGTGCAGACTTCAAACAGAGATATTAAATAAAAACCAATAACATACTACCCGACTCAGGATCGAACCCAGGACCTCATACTCAGAAGTCAGTAGTAGCTTAAAGAATAGAATACCCTTTATTATATTTTGTACACCATATTTTTGTAATTTAGTTAAATATATATGTATTGTTGTAAAAAGAAAGAGAGATGACGAAATCATGACACCCTTTGTCATGATTTCGTTATCTCTCTTTTTTCGCTATGTGCGACCTTATCGCTAAAATGAATCTTTTAGAAGCAAACTTTAGATGGATATTAACGCTTGTGACCACCATGCCAAAGCGGTAGTTTCACTCATAAAAAACAAAATGTCAAAAACTCACATCAAATATTTCCTTCAGTGCGACATACTTCTTCTGCACAATATCCAACTCTCTCTGCTTCTTCATCATGAGCGACGTCTTCTGATCGAACTCACTCTCCATGCACTCTATCTCTTTCTCCTTCGCCAGCGTGATGTCTTGACTCTCTTTTAGCACCATGTTGTTCTTGGCTTGACGGTTCTTCATTATTTCTATTTCGAGCATTACTCGAGCGTGCTGGTTTTCCATTGTCATTAAAGATATTTCCTGTAATTTTAATAGACGTGAGACTGGTGCATTTATTACTGACACATCTAAGGCCAACTTGCTCAAACCAGAATTATCTTTTAACTCCGAGTTAGTTCTAAACCGGAGCCATATTCTAGTAACATGATAGTTAAGTGACGCTTATACCTTCCCATGTATGTGCGTCATCATCTACCTTTTCCCAACTATATTGGGGTCGGGTTCCAGTCATTTTGGCTGAATATCAATATTTTACGTGAAGCCGCTGCCTACCAAACCTCAACAACTCATTCCCATTCATCTTGTCCCCTTCCAATGTATCGTACATTTCGCTATGTTTAAAATAGTCCTTATTTTAATATTCACTTCTTTTACCAATCTTTTTAACAATAATAGACAATAACGCTGAACCAAGCTTCATCGCTCTTATGAAAAGATGTAAATCCTCCAACTTGATTGATCTTGGCTCATTTTGAACCTACTGAGTACCAATCAGGTTGGAAGATTTTCTTACCATATTATTTGGATCATTCTGATCTACTTGATAGATAATAGTCACCTGTTTCCTAGACATCTCCCTCATCTTACGGATGCCGTTAGCCATGGACTCCACGGCCTTGTCGTTCAGCAGGCACTCCTGAAGATTTAGCAGGATCTGGTTCTCCAACTTCATCTTGTACTCGTTCTTCCTGTCCAACTCCTTGCAAGTGCTTTTCAGTATGTTATTCATCGTTTGGTTTTCCTGAAAATCGAAATTCAAACTTTTACCTACCTACATATTATAATTATTTTCATTTCTGCATTTATAAATTAATCTCTCGACGTTGTTAATGATATCAATATACATTTTCCTAAACAACAACATTCTCTAATCTTTTTAAGTGAAAACTCACTTAAAAAGATTAGAGAATGTTGTTGTTTCTATAGAATAAAACAACGCTGTTAAAATAACAATTACAAGATACTATAAATGCTTTGAAGGTTCGTTATACACAAATATTCTTTCTTTACAAACCAATGTATAATGACAATTAAGATATCTGGAAAGTTGAATAAGGAAAATCTTTTAGCAGTTTTAGTTTCCCTCAAAGCACATCAGAGGTACGATTTTTAACACAACTTTTATGAGTACATACTGATTTTATCATCTCCTGGTCTCTTTCAGTCATTTCTATGGACTCCTCAAGCTGGGTTATCTGAGTTTCTAAAGCCTGCCGTTTCGTTTCCTCCGTGTCATCTGTGAATGATGAATGATGTACATAGTAATGGCTACATAACGTACAAATGTGATGCTTTAACTTTGAAGGAGTTAGTGTCCCGGTATAAGGACTACCAACAAAAAAGTCACTGCTGCCTGCAATAAGTGACTCAAAAGCGGCGATAATTATACTATGTATTTTTATTACCAGCAGTACGGACAGATGTTGCCCTGGCTGAAAGTTGGATTTTCTTAAGAAGAAATTTATAGCAGCGAAGAGTCAACTACTGGGTCCAATTGTGAATCTATATTATCCAACTCAAACACAAAAAATCATCCAAATCGGTCATGTTGTTTTATAGGAGAAGTTCCCTGCCATAGACTCGTACATAGCCAATCTTAGGAAAACGCTATAGTCAAAATGTATTTGCAGTTTAATACTCACGCTGTTTTGTAGCATGCTCGATATCATACATAAGCTTATCCTTGTTCATGCTGATCTCTTTGCCTTTATTCATCTCTTCCATCAACATCTTCTTAGTTATTTCGAGGGATTGAACCAATGTACGGTAGCTATCTTGCAAAGTTCTGTAAATAATAATATACCAACCGACCGTTATTTCACTGTAGTATTGGTGAACAACGTTGGGCGCCAAAATTATTGCTATGATGCCTATTAGGTCAAGCCTAACGTATGTAAATATTTATGCTGGACATATTGACGTCTTCCCCGAAGGGGTGTAAGCAGGATGATCCTTCCTATGCTTCTTATGTTTTGGTGTCCCACGCTGGGCGCCATTACTTTGAGGTAAAAGGCGAAGCATAAGTTGACGGGAGATAACCTATTGGAAGAACTTTAACTAAAGAAAGGGTCTTCGTGTTAACAACGGAGATGATGTAATTGAGAGATGTAAAGATGTGATTCTGCGCTAACCCCATATAAATGGACAAGGATACAAGAAGATGGTAATGATTTGAACACTCACCTATAATCATCCCTGACAGAGTCGTACACCTTGTCTCTCTGCGTGATGTTCACGATGACGGTATTCCACAGACTGACCAGACGTCGTTTGTCAAGTTCCAGGTCTTCCAGCTCGGCTGCGTATGCTGTCACCTGTTGTATGAGGTTACTTTTGTATTGGAATAATGAATTCGCCAGCTTGGTGAAAACTAATCTAGATTATTTAGCATAACTTCTGCTTGGTTTTAAAACTGGGCTAGAATTGGTACCGACTTTAGTTATCACCAAACTAACTGAAATAAACTTAATGTTATGTAGCAACATCCGAGGGCCTAGTGCGAGTTCTAAACGTACGTCATCATGGCTTTAACGTAAACTTTTGTTGTTTGGAATTATTGTCTAAAAGTTATATATAAGTACCAAACTACTGATGAGAAGCTGGCTATGTGAGTACCTATATAAGTGTACATGTACAGAGCGGTTTACGCTTCAGTAGACCGCATAGCTTGGAAACGCGTCGTGTGTAGAAACGATTCTCAGCAGTGAGGGAACGAAGAAGAAGTGTACATTTCTTCTTAACAAATCGTTTACGTTTTACTCTCTCGTATATCGATAAAACATAACGATCTGAACGGGCGTAATTTAAAATAAAAGTTAAGAACAATCTCTTACACGACATATAGAAAAATGAGGTCTTCCGTTATTGGCACTTATTCAGTTTTAGTACAATTTGACGTGTACCTTAACTCGCAATAATGTCACAGGGTCTGCTCTACATCCTGCTTTGTTGGATTTTAAACTGTCATGTTTGGTGATGAGATTACTTTTACTCTCGAAAACGATAGCCTGACGTACACCTGGCAAATGCAGTCCTAATGAAGCGAACTTACCCTAAAGTATTCGGTTTACCGACGACAGGGTACCAAAACATAGTTAAATAAGTACAATTTGTTCTTAGCCACAAGATCAAGCTTACCTTATCGTTAACTTTCTCCATCTCGTTGTTCTTGATCTCCAGCTGTTTCTTGAACATCTCCAATTTCGACTCCAGCTTCCACACTTCATTGCTCAGCCCAAAAATGAACATATCCTGCATAACATAACATAACAACATAATCAGCCTTTAAACGTTCCCACTGCTGGGACACAGGCCTCCTCTCCTTCTCCTCTTTATCCTGCAAGTAGTAAAAATAAATATAGCTTGTATTTACTGAGAATATACATATACATACATATGTAAAATAATAACGATACGTAAACATGCTCTTGGAGTTCTGCACAGGAGATATTTACGTACAAATCAGCAAATGTTGTTTTCAGGCCCTTATAATCCAGCTGAACTCCATAAAGAAAGGAACAATCAGTACTTCTTAGTACCTCAGTTGCCAATGTATGTATAATTATTGGCACGTTGGTCTTGCCTCAGTACAGGGCCTCAAGTCTGCTATTGCAATAGTGTCAGAATGGTCTATCATTGATTTCTTATTGGTTGTTTTTTAAAATCTACTAATATAAAAGCGTCACTAATGTCTTTCCAATGGTCAACCACTGTCACTCCATGGAAAGAAATAGCAAAGAATGGTAATCTCTTATGATGACAAATTAATGTTAGACGTATGCAGTAATTTGCAAATTTGCCAGTTCCTTTGATCAGTGGCGTCATAGTGCAGTTATCAAAAAGTATTACGAGACCATTGACCGACCAATGAATTTAGCAGATTACGAACTTATAACAAAATGACAATGGAATCGTGTTGGAATGTCAATTTTATAAAAATAGCAAACTTGGGGCCCAGAACAGTAGCCTCCTGTGGTATCTCCTAGCATGAAGAACAACTAAGTGTCGTACCAGTTGCCTCTTCTCATCGGCGAGGGCTTGCTTCTCCGCCCTCATCTTGTCGGACACGCGCTGACTGACGGTGAGGTCGGTATCAGTCTCGTCCCGCCACGCCTCCAACTGCCGACACAGTGCGGCCAGAGCTTCCATCTCTTCTATGGCTTCACGTTCTGAACATAAACCGAAAATAGGAGTAAACACAATAATACAATTCGAAACATGTTCTATAAGCAGAAACACGATATAAAATGCTTGCCAGAAAGTAAGCAGGTAATGGACTTCAATTTTATAAAAAGAGAAGACAAGATTATAAAACGTGGAAAAATGTTAAATATGTGTGTGTGTGTGTGTGTGTGTGTGTTGTGTGTGTGTAATGTTAACACTCTGCCTGCGTCTGTGTTTCCGAACGCATTCAACCCTGATCTCTCCAACGTTAGAGTGTCTTCTGGGTAAGCTCATTCCATCGTCGACTTTGTGTCTGTCACATGCGACTTCGACTAAAGTCAAGAGCATTATATCCATCTGACAATAAAAAAAAGCTTTCTTTCCTAAGAAAAGCTGTTATTTACCTCATGCAGACTCACCATGGACATAATATGGATAATAAGGAAATAAATCCTATCATGATACGATTTACAAAATATATACGTTAAAGCATCGGTGTGTTAAACACAACTAGTAGATAGGTAGTACCTCTGACTATATCCTCGTCTAGCTTGACCTTAACTTTCTTGTGCTTCTCATTGGACTCCCGCGCACGTTTCTCAGCAGCCTCACGCTCCAAAGTGCGTTGCGCTAAAGTTGCTTCATATTCTTCAATCAGCACCTAAGACAGTAATCATTACCTACAATAATTATATACACCTATGATGGAAATGTTTGTAGATAACTAACTTCTGCACGCGGGTGAAACCGCGTCAAAGTCGGGAACTTTCCCATCCTTTGCCCTTTCCAGGACATGCTTTACCCATATGCCAAGTTTTATCCAAATCCATTCAGCCGAAAGCAGAAGTAACAGAGATACCGATTTACATTCCAATTTATCATATCCTTAGATATTATGTACATACATATGATATCGACAGACGCAAAGTCATGACTAAAAACATTACTTCGGGAATTAGATCATATCAGTTTTACAGGGTTCAGCTTCACGTGGTATATAAAAGCTGCAAACCATAATTTGGAACCTAATTTTAATTAATAGTTCCATAAGGATATCCTTAATATCTTAATTAGTAAGTACCTAACTCTAACCTTTAGACCAACAGCCAGCTAAGCCATAAATATTATTGAACAGGTTATTGGGCAAGCAAGCTGAGATGTTAATGTAATAAAACTAAATATAAGTAGTTGTAATGCGCGTACCCTTTGCGCGTTGGTGTCATGGTCGCTACGGTAGATGGCCTCCAGGTCGCTGTCATACTCCAGCTTACTCTGCCTCAGGTCTTCACGCTGAGAAGAAGAGAAGAATTAGCAGTTATGCTTGACTACTACTGATGAAGGGTTTCGGTGTTATCTTTATCTTTTAAGTAAGTACAATGGTGGTCGAGTCAGATCAGTGGTGCCCGAATTACGAATTGTAGGTCGCGGGTTCAAATCCAGCCAGGCGCATTACTTTGTGTAATTAATTTCATCACCACTGCTCTCATAACGGTAGAAAACTGGCATGTCCTAGAATCAAAAATTCGAAAAGACATGTGACATTTCCCAACCCGCACTGGGCCCGCGTGGTGGATTACGGACTATTCCCAAGCAGCAAAATTATCCTATAGTGCAGATGCTATAGGCCTCCAGCACTTATAATATTCTTTTAACGGTTCTAGTATTTACTACCACGCTTATAATAGCCAGCATGGAGTAAGTTGAGCCTTATAGTATTTCTGATCTTATACATTGACTTATAATCACTTATAGGTAGAAATTAAGGGTGCAATATAAGTTTGGGTGACCTATAAAAGTATCGCGAGGGTGTAAATGCACTCAAGAGTAGATAAACTGGTAAGCTATACTTATAACTGCTAACAAGAAGCTTTATAGAACTACTATAAATACAGTACGCCAATAAGAGTGACAAATAGAACTAAACAAACCGGAAACTATGTGCATTTATTACCCGGTTTTATAATGGTTTATAAATTCACTTTACGGAACAATTATAAGTAATATGGAGCGGTTTTATAGTGGTATAAACCAAAATTGTTATAATCTTAACACGATTATAAAGGTTTAATTTAATATACTTAGTATCCAAAACTATATCCGTAGTGTCCTGTACAAGAATACATTGGTTTTTACTATTATTAAGGTTTTCAAAACTCGGAAATCCCTTTTAGTCAAAAAGCGATCGACGTCCAAAACATTACCATTTTCAATGTTGACACCTAAACAAAAGAACTAAAATAAGCCACGTATCTAATAGCAATATAAATGAACCGTCCGGTTATAAAAATATTTGCGGAACTCTAATTCCAAACAATATGGCCAAGCAATGGTTCTGATATTTACCATTATTAAACAAAGTAAGCCTATAACGGTTTGTTAATGCATTTGGGAAAACCAACTTTGTCAAAATGGCGACTTTTCGTTGTATGTCTTACTGAAACTAACATTATTTTAAAATTCAACTTAATGAAAACGCAAATTTCAAGGGGCGCGTCAAAATTTTGACTAAAAACTTATTATACTTCACGGAAAATATACGTGCGCCATGCTGTGCACATTCAAACACATTATACATCTTGATTTATTGTTAACTAACACTCTACTCATAATTTATATTCTAGATAATATTTATTAGAAATGGATATGTTTTAATCTTTACAAATGTGCGCAGTAACATTTACCAATTCACAACACTTTGTATGAGCTTGTAACAGATTCACTGTGTACATTATTGTTGTATTTGGTTCCATTAAGCGCTGATAGTTAGCTTCGCGGGAGCAAATAGTTCTACGTAGTCCAACTATAAGGTCGTTACTGTCGTGTTTGGTTCCATTATGTGCTGATAGTTAGCTTTGCGGGCGCAAATAGTTTTACGTAGTCCAACTATGAGGTTGTTATTGGTAAAAGTGGTATTCACCAATTCTACTATAGACATTTAATTAGGTAAAATACGCCTATAAATTGGGCCCCTTTCCGTGGTTATAATTGCTTACTATTCCTTTATAGTCCTATGAAATGGTGGTTCCAGGACAATTACTAGACCACATTTTGCTGCTTGGGTTCCCTCTCCTAGAGAGGAGGCCTGTGTCCCAGCAATGGGAACATTAAAAAGGCTGATTTTATTTAACTTTCATGCGAGTTGCTTGCAGGTGGAAACGATACCTTTGAGAATAGCATTGCTTGCTAAGTTCAGACATAGGAATCCCTGATGTGTTACTACATCAATCGGTCTTGTACCTACTTTTCGTAGCTTTTGTATGCAGCACAGCCTGAATAGAGCAAGTAATAAAAAAGTCGAAAATCATATAACGTTACGTGAATCTGTATGCCGAGCTCCTACACTCCTACAGTATTTTCTCAAATAAGGCGTCAGTTTTAAGTTAAGAGTGCATAGTTTACTTCTTGGCAAGTACACTCGGTAACTCGTACTTCGTAAGCGTAGTTGAGATCGTGGCTAAACGCGAATCTATCAGAAATAGAATAAAAATTTACCAGATTGAGGATCTCTTCCTCGGCGAGCGCGTTCTCCTTGATGAGGAACTGCTTGAGCGTCTCCTGGAACTTCTGCATGAGCGGGTGCGACGACTCCAGCACCGCCGGCATCGCGCCGATGTCTCGCTCAGCGCGCCATCTGGAGGATGTTACATATCATGTGTTTAGGCCACTTGGCTCGTTATGTATGATGGACCACTGTGCTTGTTGACATAATCGAAAAACGGCGCAGTAAAGTCAAATATATCGCGCCACAAAACGTGTGTGAACAAGCACTCTCGCCCAATAAAGCGAAGGTTTTTACAGCGACAAAATATGAGTCAATCAAAATGAAATGAATGAATGATGATCAATCGATCAGTAAGGCCCATATTCCAAAACGTAAACTCCAACTCAACCCGAACTCCACCTCCATCGTAGCTTGTCATAAATTGAAGTGTTCGTGCTCGAGAGATGAGTTTTAGCTGAGCAAGCACGTTTGCGCAATTTTGCTTGCTCATCTCGAAAATAACCTTATATAAGACAACCTTATATATGACATTTTCGCGGGTCAAAAAGAAGTAAGTTATATTCGTCTGCGATAAGCTAATACATTTTGAATAAACAATAACAAGAGGGCGGCCGCTATTACCTAAGTATTAAAGTCATTTTTTGTGCTGGTCTTGTGTGGTATCAAATAATATGATTCTTAATGTGTAAATGATGAAGGAAATAAATGTAATAAAAAGCTCAACAATCCCGACAGAATCCAAACTAGGTCACTATTTAAAACGTCAATGCATAAAAATATAGTGTTACAAGCTGGTTACAAGCATGTTACAAGTCGGTAGCAATTATTTGTAAAAAAGTTTCATACCTTTTCACTGGACGTGCTGATTTTGATGATTCTTCTTATATTTTTAAAGCTAGGTGTTTTCATCTGACAAGCTACGGTACGGTAGATAATTAAATAAACTACTAAAAAAATTGATAAAGCAGGTATTCTGCTTTGAATTTGGTTTAACTGTATTCCAGTTTTATTTGCTAATAGAAAGGAGTCCAAAACAATTTTATTTCGAAAACATATACGAAACACATATTTCATTTACAGAAGCTTATCTTAAAAAAAGGCACATTCAAAATAACCGAATTATGCAACATCGTCGTGATCAGAATTACTGTTTCCATGCCCGAAATTTGTCCATCGCATTTTGTGGCCAAAGCTATTCGATGCTCATCGCATTTCGTCGCTGACCGTTGTCTGACTAGTATTCTATATCCAACCCAGACAGTTTTTACAAAATAGATAATCTCTTCTATCAGACACGCTGAATTACGTCAGTTCGATAGGCGATAGGGATAAAGAGTTTCTAGGTTATTTACTAACTTGTCAAAAGCTTCCCTGCCAGACTTATTGCAACGGCACTGGTCCACAGGACAGGCGCAGACGCAGGGACAGGTCTCTTCATCATGTGTTGGATCGCATGCGCAAGTCGAGTCCTAGAACGATACAAAGCATTAGATTGATAATGCAGAGTCAGGACGACGCGCCTGAAGTGGACATCTGTTTAGACGCAGAGATGGCCGTTGTAGCCAAGCTTCGACTCAATGATGGTCAAGGTTAGTCCGAAGAAACCAGAGACGCCCAAAAGCCGCGTTGAGCTTACAGTATTGTCAAAGTTATAAAAATCATAGATGAAAGAAAAGACGTGCGGAACCAGAAATATGGCAAAAAAAGGGAATGCTGATCCACCATTGGTGATTCTAGGCTGACATAACGTTGAGATAAATTTAGATTGATAGTATCTTGCTTTTTATCCGTTCGGAGGCACAGGAGCGCAGGACACAAGTGCAGGTAGACCTTCACAGAAGAAAATATATGTATGAATAAATACTAACATCGTACACCATTGTCTCATGCCTATACAGCAGGCATGTCTCCTCATGGATGACGATGCCGATATCATCTCGGGGACACTCGCAGCTCCCACTGACCACGGACTCTTCAGTCGTACTGTCCTCAGTACACACGCAGACTAACGAAGACCCCGACTTTCCAGTCTCCGACATTTTTCGGCGCTTTTCGATTTCTTTCGAGCTATTCTAAAAAAACCAATGTATATTCCAAGCACCCGATTGAAAATGAAAATAATCAAAAAAATTGTTAATGACTGCTTTGTTTGTTGCTAGGCAACCGTTGTTATTATTTTTAATGATTTTATGGCAGTGCACGCTTGGGCATCATTGAACCTTCTTCGGATAAGCATTGCCATAGCAACGTTTTGTCAACAGAAACGCGGGTACATTGTGTGCGGTTGTGTTGTAAACAATATTATTTGTGGTGATATTTAAACATAATTAAACATGGTAAGGAATATTTTTATAATATATTTTAAAAAAAACTGTTACATCTTGAAATCAGGAAAGAAAAACACTTGATGCTTATGCTTGAGCAACTGCGCAAGGGCTTTTCAGAGATCTACATTTTATGATTTTCTTATTTAATTTGTATCGTTTTAGATTCTATCTCGATCAAAACCAGCGACTGAAAACCGAACAAGTTCAGGCAGTAGTTCCGCGAAGAAGAGCATACCGGAGCTAGAAGACTTTATACTGAAGAGGGATTATGTCGGTGCTCTGACTATGCTTGAGGTAAACCGCCGACGTGGTCCGTTTTTCCATCACCATTATTACAATATGTTGTAAATAAGTAGTCAGTCCCAATCTAGCGTTGTTATGCATTCAGAAAATAATCCTGATAATCAGTATCACCGTTTAACTCCTCTCAATAAGTTTCAAAATTACAATGTTGAGTATCCGTCTTTGCAAAGATCATAAAGTTAGGTTAGGTAGGGTTGCCAACCCCAAACTTCAAAGAGTAGTATTTGAAGGTGTAAAAAGAGGAACAATTCAGTTAAAAAAAAAACAATTTAGATCCTAAAAAAATATTAACTTCGTTTAGTATCTAATAAATTATAATAATTATTACAGGCTGATTCATTTGTATTTAAAGTTTAAATCTCACCAATTCCCTTCAGCACTGTGGCTTAGTTAAGCAATAATTATAAAATTCACGCGTATTCTTATTATTTATTATATACCTAACTGAGTATATGATTTGCCCGGGAAGCTGCTTGAAAACCAAGACATGTCTCAGGAAAACAGAAAGTTTGGCAACCCTACGAAAAGGTTCGGGTCTACAATTCTACCCACCAAAATAATGCAGTTGACTACATATATTTCAGTCCTGCAAAATTTTAAGCGAGTCCAAACTCCAGGTTGCTGCTGAGAAATTCCTAATGAAAAACCACTATAACACAAACCGTCATTGCGATTTCGCTGACGACTTCTTGACCTCAGATTAAGAGAACTAATGACTGGCAATACTAACTTTGTTATTTCATGCCCAGCGGGCGTACCATGAGGTGTTAAAACGTGAGTCTTCCGAGCGAGAAAGCGGGATATATACACCCTATATAGCTCCGTCCCTTTTTCTCGCTCGGAAGACTCACGTTTTAAGACGTCATGGTACGCCCGCAGTTCCTGAAACACGAGGGTAACACAGACGTCTGGCCTGACGTGTGGAGCGCGTGGTGCTGGTTCCACTTGGGCGAGTACCGGCGCTCGCTCGACATGTACCTGCGAGTGAAGACACGGGACAACCTAGATGCGCGAGTGTCTGATTACATCGACATGGACATCGCTGTGTGCTACTTTTATTTAGGTTCGTGGCTTTAGTTTAGTTCTCCTTCTCCTGGTTTCAATTAAAAACATCCTTTAGTGTTGGACAGCCCATTTATCGAGGCTTACATCACGCTACGAACAATAGGAGTGGAGCATCAATGAAAAAAGTTCTGAGAGCTTTGTTTTTCCCTCTCTTGTGCGACGCTGACGAAGTTACGCGGGTCAGATAGTACATTACGTCTGAAGCATGATAAACTGTTTTTTTCGGTGTCCTGATTGATTTTACAAGGAATGTTGTTTAAAATATCACGATGCCATCTTCAAGAATTTGAAGATGCCAAAAAACATATTAAAACTTCCCAGTTTCAACAAATAAGCATATCAATAAATAAGGTCCCCCTTATTATTGGTATGCTCTGCTATCCATGCTGAGTTGTGGCGGGTCTCTAGTTTTGTAACAAAATGATTGGCCTAATAGCATAAATGGTGGTAGGCTGCTCAGGATGCACCAGCCATATCCATTTACGTTTAGATAAAATCGTTAGAGCAGGATTTAAATTCACTTGTAGATTTAGTGGAGGACTACGCTTTACTGGAGGTATCTTGAAGAAATCTGTCCTGTTAAAAGACTCGACATTCAGTATTAATGTCTCACACAGTTTTTTACTTTCATTTTGAATTCCAGGTATGTACCAGGAATCAAAAGAAGCAGCTGAAGAAGCACCAAAATGTTCATTGAAGGTATTTCAATTTGTCTTCTGAACGTTACTTCTATTGTATGTACATTATTTTAAAAGGCAGCTGACTTATCCCTCCGAATTCGTCTCCAGACGCGGCTTCAGTTCCACCTAGCACACAAACTGGAAGACGAGGAGCCCCTGATGCGAGCTCATGCAACTCTACGTGATGTACCTGAAGACCAGCTGTGCTTGGCTTCCGTTCACTATCTGAGGGCACATTACCAAGAGGCTATTGATGTATATAAGAAGCTGTTGTTGGAAAGACGGTATGTTTAGATACGTTAAGAGGTCTTAAAATCGTTTTGATGTGCCTAGCCTTTTCACAAGTATATTGATACAAGCAAACCACAGTAGCATGCAGCTTAGTACTTTTTTTTTTGGATGGGAAATTGTCAAGTGCTTCTTCATCTCTGGACGGAACGGAAGAAAGTGTCAGTCTCTTACTGACTAAAACCCGCCCGTGTTCTTCCTAATGCCCTTTGCGTTATAGGGCTGCAGTGAATCTTTAGAACGAATTCCCCAATCCTAGCAGGCACTGACCCCATGGGGACCGTCTTCTTTGCTAACATCTCTTTGAAGCAAGTGTGGAATACGACGCACTGTTGACCCAGGCCTGGTTGTTTACGATATTGGTTTCTAGAGCCCACCAGCTGGGTAACCCATGATAAGACTGGTTGCCAGACTTAACAAGTCAAAGAAACCTCTCAACGTTTACTAAAACAGCTTTGAAGTTCCACATAGAAAATTGGGTGAATGAAATTTATGTCTTGTAAGGCTGCTCCAAGCTTTGGGCACCGCCGGTCACAACAGATTGAAATGCGACATCAAAGCGATTACTGATTCAAGTTTTGAGGCACGTTAACCGCACCATAGTAACGTAACAAGGAAAGTCAGAATAGAGTCTAAAACTATGAAAAGAGTTTCATGTTATATTAACGCGTTACAGATATAAAATATTTGACAAAGATGACATGGACTGGATTAAGATGTTGCCTTCTATCGATGGGTAATTCTATTTAGGTACCTTAAGCTTAGCGTGCAGTTTTAGTCTCAGTAGCTACGTAACTGTTTGCAAAAACCGTATTAATTGCAATTATTTGTTTTAGAATCTTAAAAACCTATAAACTCATAAATGTTCTCTTCATTCTCATCAGTAAACATCTTATTTTGAGTTTTTACAATCATAAGTAAGTAGTTAAGTACAGAACTACAACTTAATAACAGTTCAGAGTATAGTGGCTTAGATTTTTCATACTCTGCTGTTAAAAGTGTGAACATACGGGGTCATAGTAGGTACATGTGGGGTCCGAGTTTTATTCGTGTTATTCTTCTTGCATACCTCACATTCTCCTTCCATTCCCCCAGGACATTCATGGCTCTGAACGTGTACGTGGCACTCTGTTACTACAAGCTGGACTACTACGATGTCTCCCAGGAGGTGCTGGGTGTCTACCTAGCGCAGCATCCCACCTCCACCGTCGCGGGGAATCTGAAAGCTTGCAATCTTTTCAGGTTAACCCTTTACTCATTTTTTTGTAAAGAAGATTTTCATAATTTTCTGCGAAAAAAAAACTATAAACTCTCCTCCTCGAACTGTAGCATCAGCTGGTCATTGCAAAACAATTGAAAAGCCGTCCGTATTTTTTTCTCCAAGACAAAATAAACACTTTTCCCCCACTTCATATATAGCTCTGAAATTTTCAGGTTATACAACGGTAAAGCAGCTGAAAATGAACTGAAACAAATGACTTCAGATCAGCACACTTTTGGACAGGATCTAGTCAAGCATAACCTGGTAGTCTTCAGAAATGGCGAAGGAGCGTTAAAGGTAATGCATCGTTTACTAAACCTCCCCTTCATTGGTCTCGTGTCAGCTTACTCGATCTCCCCGGATGACACAGTCGATCATAAGTTGGAGGTTGGCCCTGCTGTTCACGTCAAGGCAATTGGCTGAGGCGATCTCTCGCTTCCGCCCCTGGTTCAATCCATGGTCTGGTACGAGAGCATGAAAGCAATCATCTCCTTGTACAAAGCAGTAATGCTAGCGAAGGAGGAGGCGGGCCGCGTCAGGGAGAGGCAAACTTACGTTCTAGGCCCGGGTCGACGGTGCGTTATGTTCCACGCGCGCCTCAAAGAGATATCAGCAAAGAAGATGCGGCCCGCTAGGGTCTATGCCCGCTCACTGTTGCGGAATTTGTTCGAATAAGTCATCGCGACCCTGGAACGCAAAGGGCATTTGGAGAAGCGCGGATGGGTTTTAGTCAATAAGAGTCTTGTACTCGTTTCCGCTTTGCCAGCGGAAGAACTCATTTGATGATTTCCCATCCTTATAAAAATGGTAATACGTACTTGCATATACATATTATGTATGTGCTTCTAGCTAAATCATGCAGCATCACTCCCATATCCTTATTCACAAGAACCGTACACTGTTTCGGGATAAAAAGTATTCTTATTACACTTAGCGACTTTTTAAATAGAACTTGTAACTCGTTGTAGACGTTTACAAATATACATAAGCTTGAAAATTGAAAAAAGAAACCCATATGTACTTACATGTTTTACTGTTACCTTCCTCCAGGTTTTACCCGAATTAGTGGACGTGGTGCCAGAAGCCCGGCTCAACTTGGCAGGCTACCGACTTCGGCATCGAGAGCCCTTGGAAGCGAGGACTTTGCTAGAACCCTTGCAGCCCACGTCTCCGTTACACTACATACTTAGGGCTGTGGTCGCAGTCAGGCTGTACAATGAAACTAGTGACGTGAGTATCATCTATATGTACATATGTATACCTAGGAGAGTAATTCATCTGAAAGTCCATATGCATTTAGCGGTATGATGAACAGCATGTAAAGTTCCTCATCTTTCATTGAAAGTGTGGATAAGTCTGATATTATTGCGATTTCGGAAGGGTCAGTTTAGTGCGTATGTGGCGGTACGTATAGTTGTACAGGCTCACAAACCGACGCGGTTTCTTCACAGGCATTGCGTCCTATTGACATCTCTAATTACAATTATTGATTTAATATTTCCATGTTGGATAATTGATTTTTTTTTCCTACCTTTGGCATGTAATGACTGCATACTATTGTATAAATTCAAGTTCTAAAACGCAACAGACAGATGTGTTGCTGGGGAGTTTGTTGCGCCACTTCTTCTTCCCAGCTAAAACACTAGGAAGTGGTGACGGGTGGGCGTTTTGGGGGACTGTCTTTATGTAAAATTTGACGTTCAAAAAGTGATGTCGCTCAGCCTAGTTTGAATAAATGACTTTTGATTTTGATTGATTGATTGATTGATTACAGGACGAGCAACTGAAACTGGCCCAGCAAAGTTTCCATCTCGTAGGCAGCTCGGCATCAGAGTGCGACACTATCCCGGGCCGCCAGTGCATGGCCTCGTCCTACTTCTTAGCGGGTCATTATGAGGAGGTGCTGGTGTATCTCAACTCTATCAAGAGCTTTTTCGTCAATGATGATACTTTCAACTTTAATTATGCTCAGGTAAATAGTAGTTTGGAAATGATTAAGTATCTTCTGCTTCATTATGCATGTTCTGTTTGTGTTCATGTCAGGCTTATTTATTTATTTAAGTTGCTAAATATTCAAAAACCTTTAGCAGACATTTCAATAAAAGCATGTTCGGACGCCGAAGAACTATAGGTAAAGTTTATATGAAAAAAGCTAGACGTAAAACAAAAGAACAGAAGCGTTCAATGTGATGCGATGGAACAAATTTGAAAGCAGCTAGCCGAGTCATAAAATATATTACTGCTGGTAGTGGTGCTAGGTATATGGTTTGATGTTTCTCGCTAGTATTAAGTCCACCTCTGAAATCTTTTAATTATTTCGTATAAGCTTTTCAACATAGTCATTACGCAACCACCAGGCCAAAGTAGCAACTGGATTCTACCGCGAGGCTGAAGAGAGTCTCCTGACAATACAAGACGATGCCATCCGCAATTCTTTCACGTTCCTCGCCTGTCTGTGTCGGTGTCACGTCATGAACAAGGACGCCGCGCTCGCATGGGACATGTGTGTAAAGGTATGGACTCTAGATACAGGCTTTTTCAACTTCCTTATAATCCAACTTAATATTTCTATTTTGCCTATGAACTCTCCCTCCAGAAATTTGCCATTTGCAAGCAGATAATATCATGTAGTTACTTCCTTTTAAAAACACCAAGATCAAAAGTCATTCAAATTAGGCTAAGTACCAGCATTTTAATGTCAACGTTTGCAAAAGACGATCCCTAAAGCGTACAGCTCGTTACCAATTCCTAGTGTTTTAGCTGGGAAGAAGAAGTGACGAAATAAACTCCCCGGCCAGCTTCCTCTAATTTAATTTTAGTACCCAAAGACTCCTCCAAGAGAGAGCTCCTCTGTAAGGTTACAGAGGAGCTCTTAATAACTAACGCCTGAGATCCATTATTTCTTTAGACGACTTCTAGGGATGCCACCTTTACAAAGGTATGTGAACCATGGGTTTAGTCAATTAGAAAATATAATTTAAATATAGACTTGTGAAAGATATTTTTGCGCAACTGAACAAAACTAATCGAAATCAGGGTTTGTGCGTATACAAGTACTACCAAATATAATATATTTGGTTGTCAGTCGGCGGGCACTCCCGACAGCTTCGCGTTGCTGCAACTGGTCGCGAACGACAGCTACCGAATGGGGCAGTTCCTCGTCGCCGCCAAAGCGTTCCACATGCTTGACAGGTGAGCCCAATTATCACTGATCTAGTTTATTTAGATCGGATTTAATGCCTTGAAATCAATATATTTTGTACCTATCTACTGGAAAATTATCGTCAAGAACATTTTTAGGTAGGTAAGGCCCATTTACACTACATATAACGAAATACATTTAACGATTTAGCACATTAACATTCTGGCTATGATATCGTAAGCGACCGTGAGAAATGGAACAATCATTTAAATTTACTATTTGCCCTAGATACTTTTAGTAATTGGCGGCACTGTGGTGATTTACTTTTATCGTCAATATATCAATATGTCATATCTACTACCAGGTCTTTTATTAAACCATTTGATAGACAATGCATTCTGCACATCAGTGGAAAGCACATAATGCTCACCATTCGTTCTTAAACTTTTCTTTTGAACATTCCAGATTGGATGGTGGCCCAGAAATGTGGGAAGGTCTTCGTGGGGCGGTATGTGGCTGCGCCCAGGCCGCTGCAGCCAACAAACCCAATGCTGCAGCCGACCTCAGAGACGCCCTGGCCTTGCTCAAAGGCCCCAGGTCCCACACAAGAGCAGACAACATCGTCAGGACCATCACAAAGTGGGCCCAACAGAACAGGATCCCTGTGTGATCGGAGTCCAAGGCTTGCCTTGTAGCGTAGCCTTCTGTAGAAAAGTGTAGAACTGATATAGAATAGTTAAGTGATACATTGTCAAGTTCAATGAATTGTTTCAACTGTCTATTGGTTTTCTTTTATTTGAGTGTACCTCAGGGGTCTACATTGGGACTCTAAGTTTGGTCCGTTAAGATACAGCAAATATAGAAAACTTAATTGTAGGGTCGATGATGAAATGTAAACTAGTTTAGGTTACTAACATTTATGCAAGTATGAAGCCTGTTCATATTGATTGATGTATCGAGACTTTTTGAGCGGCATTCGTTAATCTTGACCACGTTATTAATCAAGAATGAGCGTAATTACCTACACTAAACCATAACGTGACCAAATTTGCGATCTCAGTGATTCATCTTACGAACTTCGTTAAAAGAAACACTTATCACATACAAACTAAATTACTACAACTCATACAGAACCAGTATTTCTCGGACATATTCGTACGTACGCCCTAAATCGGCAGATACACTGAATATTTATGTTGCCGCAAATTGGTGGAATATGCCAAAGTTATTTCTTAATCCTTAGACACGTATCATGTCCAGATTTGGTCGCACGTGTGCCAGATCTAGAAACTTAATTCACTACTTCCTTTTAATTATATAAATGTTTACGCACTACCTATTCCTATCAAGCCCAGCCCGTCGGCAGGGAGCAGTGGTGGCCGAGTGGTAACGACCCCGACTTACGAATTGAAGGTCGTGGGTTCAAACCCAGCCAGGCGGCATAACTTTGTGTAATTTAATTCATCACCACTGCTCTCAAAACGGTGAAGGAAAAAACCTATCTCTAGAACCAAAAATTCGAAGACGTGTGACATTCACCAACCCGCACTGGGCCCGCATGGTGGATTACGGCCCATTCCCTCTCCTAGAGAGGAGGCCTGTGTCCCAGCAGTGGGAACGTTAAAAGGATGATTATGCCAGCCCGTCCCGCGTCGTGTAACGTGATAGTCTCCTGAGTTTTAAAGAATAAGGTTACTTGTTGTTGTGGTCGCGCGCTGGAAATGGAAGAACACCTACCACTTACTGGTAAGTGGAGGTGTGAACTTTTGCGCCTCAAAGAGATATCAGCACAGCCGTCGGGGTCCGATAGGGCCAGTGCCTGCCAGGATTGCGGAATTTGTTCGAAATAGTCACCGCAGCCCTGGAAAGCAAAGTGCATTAGGAGGATCACGGATGGGTTTTAGTCAGCAAGAGTCTAACACTCTCTTCCGCTCCACCCAAAGCGATTTGATAATTTCCCATTCATAAAAATGGGTGTGAACGTTTGATACCATACCCTAATTTTAACCCATATGAAGATTCATTTTTTAGTAAAAACACTTCAACATATTTTTAAAATTCCCTTATCTGAATGCACACCTGAATGAAACAAATTGAATTCAATACGAAAGGATTTTTTTACAAAAACCAAATTTTCACAATTGGCGGAGATATCGGTGAACATATGTATGTACAAAAAAAACAGTTAAACATGGAAACTCCTCCTTTTTTTGAATTTGGTTAAAAATTAATTATTTAAAAAATCCTCATTAGCCCTCTAATTGGGTAGTTGAATAAAAAAATCTGATTAGTCAGATATAGATTTCCAAAAAATATTCGACACGTATTTTTTATTTTTTCACGTAAACTAAAAACAAAGACGATACAGTGCGTTGAATACTCGTGTGACGTCACTACGTGCTACAATTTTAATTACGGCGTGACGTCACAAGCCCCCACTCCTGATTCTTTTAATCCCCTCCCATCTTTGATGCTTTTAATCATCGTCATTTTTATATAGATATTTGCTAAAGCAAAAAATACGTGTCCAATAAAACATACATGGGTGAATTTCAACAAGTGATTTTTATATGTCATTTCGGTGGGATTTTTTAATTTCAATGCTATCTACATATTTTTAGTGACAAATAAAACTTTAGCCTATTTTATAACATTGTGCGTGAGTGGACATCAAATTTCATCAAAACTTACATAAATATTTAAGGATGAATTTTTAAGAGTCCACTGAAATGAAAAGTGTCTACCGAAATGATAAAAATGACCACCGAAATGATAAACTGTGCACCGGAATGAAATAAATCCACCGATATGATACAGCTAAGAACAACCGTGCCGGGCAGCCAGGGTTCCGTACTTGTTAGGTTTGATTTCCACAAATTTTAGATAAACACTGAGACAGGACAGTAGACAGTTATTTTAATATCATCATTAATATATAGATATTACAATTACTATTGCATATATCATTCTTTGAGGTTACAATAACCTCAAAGAATGATATTATTGTAATATTTATTATGATATGAATGAATTGTTTCTTCACTTAAATAACCTTTGGTAATTTTTTTCAGGTTGTTGTTGTGTGAAAATGTTGGAAAACTTTATCGTAAATGCTGGTAACCATAAATAAATATTTTTGTTTGTTTATGAACTAATACTAATTTACTTGATATATTTTCAAAAGAGTGAACGAAGCGCGATAAGAAAGCTTAAAGTTTCTGATTAATATGATGGCTGCATTTGTAAGTTATGCCATTAATAGTAATACATAATGTGTACCCGTTGCACTAAGAGAAAAATGCTAGGTATAATTTAGTTAAATTGGTAACGAAACGAGAATAGTGTTTCTACAGGTATATAAGTAAAACTTCTAAAATTAAATCAACTCTTATATTTTATACTGGGAGCTACTACCCGATAATATCACCGTGGACTCGACAATATACTGTCATCAGCTTGACCGACTCCGTACAGAAATCAACAAAAAGCGCCGTGAACAAACAAAGATATACTTCCTTCACGACAACGCTCGGCCGCACATAGCCAAAGTCGTTCGTCAGAGCTATTGGATTTTGAATGGGAGCTACTGCCACATCCACCTTACTCTCCCGATCTAGCGCCAACGGATTTTCATTTGTTACGCTCTCTCAGTAATCATATACAGGACAAAAAATTTGATGATAGAGCACAGTTAACAGATTTCCTCGAAAGCTTTTTTGCCTCACGGCTCCCAAGTTTTTACGCTGAGGGTATCCATGCTTTACCTAATCGCTGGAAATGGGTTGTAGATAACAACGGTGCCTACTATAAAGACAAGTAATTGTAAATTAAAAATATAATTTAAAATTGTTTTGTTTATTTGCAACGCTCATTATTTTCCTACCAACCCAATATATACATGTAGGTACTAGCTACATAGAAATATGTGTATATTATATATCTTTAATCTTAAACACAAATATTACACAACAAATACACCCGAATAATCTAATCTACACTTACTTACATTACAAAACTATGACTTTATATTTGATAAAGGATCTCTAAAACTTTATGGTTTTATCATTTCGGAGATACATTTCATTCCGGTGGACTGTGACACCGAAATGAAACTATTTTTGTCCCCATGTTACTGAAATGATAAACTTACTTTTTTGGCGGAAAAACCGCAAGCTTTGGGACCGCTGCGTTCGCGCCGAGAGCTTGAGCCGGACTGATCCGAAGTGAGGAAAGGTGAGAGGGGCGTAACAACGCAATGTTGACATGGATAATCTACTAAAACTTACTGTCCTCTGAAATGATAACTTTTTTCCAGACAAAAGTTGACTGCCTGTCAAATCCATGAGAAAGAAGATAAACAAACAAAAATAGTTTTATTTGATCGAATATATTATAATTTAATGATAAGAGAATTGATTTAAATCCATATTATGAATCTATTGGCAGGGGAAGGTATTTTATGAGCGGAATTGGGTTCAGGACAGGCCACCGTGATGATAAAATAACACTTTGTAATTTTTTTTTTTTGGTATATTAGAGGGTAGAAATCAATGATTTTTTTTGCCAAGGTAGAGAAGTACTTACGTTGTTGAGAAAAAATATATAAAATAAAAAACCAGCACATTGCACTACCGTTCTCAGGTTTGCCGTGTATTTTTTTTGCTTGCGCAATTCACCCACATAATCAGCCTCCTCTCCAGGAGAGGGAATGGGCCGTAATACACCACGCGGGCCCAGTGCGGGTTGGTGAATGTCACATGTCTTCGAATTTTTGGTTCTAGGACATGCCGGTTTCATCACGATGTTTTCCTTCACCGTTTCCAATATTTTTCGATAAATAATCTAAAACTGACGGACTAATTAGAATCATATTTTTTTACTCAGGAAACATCCCTATTCAAACTAAATTTTGAAAACTGTAACTATTTTCTCCCTATTCTGAGGTTCTTTGTGAAGAACGGAAAGGTAGAAAGCACATATCCTGCTTTATCATTCTCTGTACAACCTTTGTCCTTGATGTTTTCTTCGTCCTTATTGTGTACTTACATAACATAACATAATCAGCCTTTTAACGTTCCCTCTGCTGGGACACAGGCCTCCTCTCCAGGAGAGGGAATGGGCCGTAATCCACCACGCGGGCCCAGTGCGGGTTGGTGAATGTCACATATCTTCGATTTTTTGGTTCTAGGACATGCCGGTTTCCTCACGATGTTTTCCTTCACCGTTTTAAGAGCAGTGGTGAAGAAATTAATTACACAAAGTAATACGCCTGGCTGGGTTTGAACCCGCGACCTACAATTCGTAAGTCGGAGCCGTTACCACTCGGCCACCACTGCTCCATTGTGTACTTATTACTAGTATAATCATGGTTAGCAATAAAATGGACTTTGTTGTTTTCAAAAAAGCTTAAATGCTACTATTAAACAAGCATGCTCGCTGCCAAGGAGCCGTCGAATATTCAATGAATTAAAATAACCTAACCGTTAAGGAGTTCTGTAGCTTCACCATCAGCACAGCAGCATCAGATGTTGACACCCTGAAGCATATACCTGAGTAAGACATGATTATTACGTAACAAAAGCACCATACGAGCATAAATTTCGGTGGTTGCCCTCGATTTCTACTGGATCCCATCATCAGATCCTGACCTGGTGAAAATGGGACCAACTCAGAAGTGAACTCTATCCAACAAAAAAATTTGAAATCCGTCTATACTTGACGGAATTACCGGTGAATATACATAAAATATATATATACATATTATCATACATACAGAGGAATTTAGAACCTTCTCCTTTTTTGTAGTCGGTTAATGAACCATCATCGTCAGTTTGATCACTCTCCAGTTTTGCACTGAATTTTTTCCTTCCCAGGATGTGGTCCACGCGGCACATTCACATCACAACTAAGTATGTCTATGCCAAATCTAACTAGGCAATGCAAGATACCGGTTCTAACATTGACGATTTCAACATGTAGGTACCATTTCCGCTGGGACGCTGGTTACCAAAGTAATTAAGTGTCGGACAAGCTTCATAAATAATTACTAGATTTAACAGGTAAGCTTAGCTTAAAGATTAATAACTAGATTTATCATTAAATATGGTTTAGATTATAGGTATCAAATCCTACCGAAAATGGAGCTGGTCTGACTTAGTCCGGATATAAAATCCAGCTGTATGGTAGATTTAGTATTAAATTAATTGGGTATTGCGTTGAGTGCTAAAAGAAGACAATCATGTAGGACGTTTTTAACCGACTTGAAAAAAGAATGAGGTTCTCAAGTCGACTGTCTACTTTTGTGTGTTGTTAAATCAGAACTTTTTACTGGTTGAACCGATGTTGATGATTCTTGCTTGTCATGCGGTCCCATTTAAATCAATCTGACGACAAGTATTTAGCTATCCCTATAATGCGTGGCTTTAACTACATTGATGATGTTATTATTCTCACTTGTCCATGTAAAATGATAAAAGAACTATACTTTATCAGATCGTTTGGAAAAGCATCTTAGTATTTCGAGGTGGTCCCTTTCTAGTTTGATGAAAATCTGATGAAGAATGAGGTTAAGAAACGAAACTCTTCAATATATGATAGCAAATCTTCTGGTATTGCTGAAATAGCATGTCTGTTTATTATTTACACTAATGTACATATACCACCTACGCTGTGATGGGTATGTTTAGCTGGGAGTGTCACTAAAAAGTGAAAAATAAAAAAATAAACAATAAAAGAAAAATAAACAATTACAAACGCTTGTATTATTTTGTAAAAGGTTTTTTTTTGGAGCACTGCCAATTTCTTTAGAAAAACGACCTATTCTAACGATTTACAGTCAAACAGGTTAAAATTTAAACTCTGTTTTAATGCTTTAATTTTATTGTTTTTTCCATTAAGTTGAAACATTTTAACAGAGGATGTAGCGTTGAACATTGTGGAAACAATAACTTGTTCATTCTATCATTTCGAACGATGTGAACTTGGCTACGAATTTTCTATTCGTTTGCTCTAACCACGTCACTTACAGTTGAGATGATTTCATTACCATACATTTGATTCGTTTTCGACTAGCGTTAACGATTGCAGATTGTCAACTTGGCTAGGGGGTCAGTAGTGCTAAGTTTCAAAGGTTACTCAAATAAAGACATAAAATACTGCAATAAATTGCATTTATTCATAAATCTAAATTATATTTACATGTACGTAAATAATACGATGCGTCAAGATCAGGTCCGTAGGCAACAGTCAAAGCAGTACATAATAAATAATAAGTTACAGTAGTCGGGCGAGGTCATCAGGCGCGCCTAGTTTTGCTGAACGAACCTCCTTGGTCTTACAGACTGGGGCCGGAGGGCAAAGGCGAGAAAAACTAGAAAATAGGGCCATCTCCTCTCGATTTTACATTCAAACCAAAAACGTCCAATGGTACATTTTGACGTTTTTCCAAAGTATTAACAAACAGGACCCAAAAACAAAAAATAATATTAACTTCTACAAAAGATTAAGCAATAAAAACACATTTCAATTCGCCTTTACCATATAGCCGCGGCCTATGATTTCTAACCAAGCTTATACCGGAAAATCAAATCTCAGTCAAAAATCATGCTACAACTCATCACATCCGTTTTTATCAAAATCTCAACAGACTGCGTTGTTCTAAACTTGAAATCCGTCCAAATCCGAGACGACGACAGAAAATAAAGCTAACCTAGAGATACTCTATCTTCCAACATCATTTTCTGCTGTCGAAGTTTGTTCTGATCGTTCAGCATGGTAGGTCGCTTAGTTTTCGTAGTTACTGGGCTTAGCCCCACGGGTGGGCGACGACGCCGTGGGCAGCGGGCAGCGTGTACCTCGCTACTGGCGCCGCAACGGCGACCTGCGCCGGCGCAGCGTACAGCTTGGCGACGGGAGCCGCTACTGCTACTGGTGCTGCCACCTGAAAGAGACTCATTTGTCAAATTGGCTCGTCAAGAATGATCAAGACATTTTTATAGTACAGAGCCTTGGCAAAAGCCAGTACTGCAAAGATACTAATGAATAAATGGATGGAAATCCCTGTGTGAGGAGGTGAAACACACAAGGTGCTAAACAGATCCTTTGCCACCTTCCTTATCAAGCTAACAGGCTTTGGTACCGAGGTACCAAAGCCGCTGTCAGATTGGACCCGGTTTACACCTTGAAAGTCTATACGATATTTTATTATATAAATTGTAGGGATCAATTTGAAGTTTCATCTTCATTTTTAATGGAATAAACTGTGTACGATGTTGACGTATGATCTCTACTTTTTAAATATAGAAGGTACGGAGTTGACCGGGGCCTTACACAAGAGCTAACTACCAGCCCTTAATCATTTAAGTACTGCTCACTACAAAACTCCTCACCGCATGAGCTGAAGCGCCCGTCCTCTCAACGACGGCGTTGAACCCATTGATCTTGTCAGCCGTGTAGGTGACCTTGCGCACGTGGCCATCCGGTTCCACCAGGCTGTAGGAGCCGTGCACCACGCCGTTTTGCAGAGTTTCCGAGGCGTCCTTGTGGTCACCAGTGGCGGGGTCTGCCACGCCGTACGAGAAGCTGTACGCGGGGTTCGGGTCTACCGGCTCAGCGCGTACCACCTGAGGACATGGAGACGGTGTTAGTTGCCAAAGGGAATGGTTTAGTCGAGGAGCATTTTGGTTTTAATTGCATGACAATTGATATAATTAAAAAAAAAGTATTTTGCACGCTTGCATGCAGACTATGACTGATTGAGGTACTTTTCTTTTTTTTAAGACTGGAAATCATCAAATGACTGACTTCCGCTCAGGGCGGAGTGGAAGGGAGTGTCAGACTCTTACTTACTTAAACAATCCGTATTCCCCCTTTGCGTTCCAGGTCCGCGGTATCTATCAAAGAAATTCCGATATCCCGGCAGGTGATTAAGGTCCTGGCCTGAATCTTGACGAATATACATGTATCTATATAATATACTTAAGACGCACGCCTTTTCTCCATTGGGTCAGGCAGAAACTACAGTACGCCACCTAGGTCCTTACATGCTCATTTTATTTTTGTCCTTAATGAATATATCCTGGTAAATTCTTGCCGAGACAAAAGTGTAGTTGGTTTTACATCATAGGATCTAATATGGCGCCAAGCTTACTTATGAAGACTGTGTTGACAAAATTATACTTGACAAGCATACTCTTATAAAAACAAAAGTATATCAAACAGAATACGAGCAACACCTCATACTCACAGTTTTGACGACAGGTGCGGCGTACGCCGTGTGTGCGATGGCAGGCGCAGCGTAGGCGTGCGCGGTGATCGCCGGCGCATACGCTGGGGCGTACGCTGGTGCGGCGTAAGCCGGAGCGGCGTAGCCGATGCCGTCCAGCAGCCCCGGCCGTGCCATCGCTCCGGCGCACGCGCAGCATAATAATATCAACTGATAATAACAGGGAAGCTTAAATTTCATCATGACTGTAATTTGAGGGATATCCAACCCTCCAACGACCCTTAGTTGATAAGTAACAGATATAATAATACCTTACGGTGAGTTAATTGTGAAAAATATCTAATGTAATGTATTGCGGCATAAAGTTTAAATAATCAGGTGGTAACTTCAATTATATAAAAGTTTGAAATATATACGTAGGATCTACTCCCTGTGTATTGGTTGCAAGTATGTAGCTACTTACACCCAGAGTAGGCCTGAGATAGGTGATATAAAATGTTTCAAACAAGAATCGAACCCGCGGCGCATAGTCTAGATTCCCAGAACGTCAATCGCTCGGCCTACTGTGCAGACACACGCGTGCAGGTATTAGCCCACCATAGGTGAGGTCTATGTGCGAACGCCTGCATCAAATTCATGGCTATAATATTTTAATCTATTTCACAATCGAAGGAAAATAATTGCATTCGTGATCTCATTTATCGATGATCAGCTACACAACATTGATAAGGTTCACATTTACTTATCAATTCGTATTTTGAAGACAGTCATTGTTTAATGAACGGCAAAGGCCTTAAACCATTAGGATTTATGACTATTATTAGATCTACAATAGTTAACCTCTATTTTGCCCCTCTAGGTTCATAAGGCGTGATATTTCACGAGTTATAGAAAAATGTCACCCAAATTTTGAACATTTTAAATTCTGACCTTATTCTTAATCAATTTCAATCTAAATTGTGCTTTTATTTTACGAACGATATTTACAATAAAGATAAGAACGTTTACCTTAGCGAGCATGTCTGTCGCGTGCGCAGGTCTTGGGCTGGAGAGCACGTGTGTCCTGTCTCGCCAGCGCGCGGTATTTAAAGCAGCGGCGCGGCGGCCACGCACGGTTTACACTTGAGACACTTTCGCAACAAGGATACAGGCATATGTGTATAAAGCGGCTTAAAGGCTAGTTATGCTTAATTATTAGTTTGGGATAGTCGTTGCTCTAGATCTGAACACCACGCCTGCATTCCCGTAAAGAGTTGAAAGGCAGACATACATTTCGCCAGTCATATTAAGAACCACAGAAGAAGCCACATAAAGAATAGAATAGAATAGAAAAACTTTTATTCAGGACAGACACAGCACAACGGTTACAAACACAAATTACAGGAGAAGTAAAGTACAGAATGCGCCGAGCGTGTCCGAACCGAAAAAGGGAGTCTTATACTCAGCAGTACACCTATAGCATGGTGCCCAGTGTCTTAAAAGCCGAAAAAAAACTTGGAAGCAGTCTATCTGTTGCGACCTTTGGCGAGTCGTCTTCAGACTGCAACTGAGAAATTCCTCCTATTCTGAAACCTGACATTCACCTGATCAGGAGATTGAACTCGGAACGGTACGTCTAATTCCGATCTACAGATTCTTGTGTTCTGAGAAAAGGGGCAGTAGGACCTTATCAATTCTTGTCGATGGAAATCATGCACCTCAGATCCAAGGTTAAGGTGGTTTCCCAGAAAAATCGGATAAAACTATAAATACCATTTTTAACCAACTTCCAAAACAGGAGGAGGTTCTCAATTCCACTGTATTTTTTTAGTGTGTGTGTTGATGATAACTTTGTACTGGGTGTCCCGATTTTGCGGATTCTCTCTCCAGTTTTTTGTATTCGAAAGCTGGTGCTTGTTGTGTGATCCCATTTGAATTCGATTGAGATCTGACGACTAGTATTTGAGTTATCCCTAATAATGCGTGGCTTTGACTACATTGATGATGTTCTGATTCACTCTTGTCGATGTAAAATGAAAAAAATAACATTATATACTTATGATGGTTTGGAAGAGCATCTTAGTATTTTAAGGTGGTCCCTTACTAATTTGGTGAAGATCTGATGAAGAACAGAGATGATAGGAAACGGAACTCTTCAATAAAGGATACAAATTTAAATCTTTCGCGATTGCTGAAATCGCATGTTTGTTTATAGTTTACAACAATGTGATTGGTACGTTAAGGTTTTTTCTAAGATTGTTTTCGACAGAAATGTGGAAAATAATCAGACTTGTTTTTCTATTTTTTTATTTGGGACCTAAACAGTTATACAGTACAGCATTTTCAAAAAGTTAAATATTACAGTCGAAGAAACATAACCCGCACTAATGTCCACGAAGTGACAGCGGAGTATGATAACGAACGCATGTTAGACGAGAAAAAACGTGATGTTAAAGGTGCATTTTTCTAGTAGAAAGACAAGAAAAAATATACTTTTCATGCTTTAAAATTAGGTCACTCAGATCGAAAGTTGTGTGGTGCATGACAGGCGCCTCGATAGCCCACAATCTTGTTGCACTTTTACACTAATCACCCGATCTACGTGTATCTAGTTATACCTTTACGTTAAAAGACTGAATCAATCAATATATTTATTGTGGATCATAGGCAGGTAGGTACATAATACAGGTCTCAAATAATTAAATTGTTAATAGCTACGTCCCGCCCTTTTTTTCTGGATGGGAAATCATCAAATGACTTCTCCCGCTCTGGACGGAGCGGAAGGGACTCCTACTGACTAAAACCCACTCATGATCCTTCTAATGCCCTTTACGTTCCAGGGCCGCGGTGACTCTTTCGAACAAATTCCGCAACCCTAGCAAGCCGTATACGTGTTTAATAATTATACATGTCAATATTATTTTTGACACTGAACTGACTGAAGCCGCAACATAACCATTAATTGGTTATGGTTGTTCCAATTTAAATCGATATTACATACTAGGTGACATGGCTCGTAGAGAATGCATAAATCGTGGACTTAATAGTCCGAGTTAGTATATAATATATATGTACATATGTGCCTTTGTGCATGAAGTCTCAATAAACAACACATGCTACCATATATGTACCTAAGGTAAAAGCACCTATTACGGAGGGATTTCGCAACACTTGAAAGTAAGAAACAAAAATAAGAATTTGTAAGTATTTTTAAAGGTGCCAAACAACTTTATCGTCTAAAGTGGAACTTACATTTTGTATTACTGTTGAGTCTATGTTTCTTTTCATGATATTTCTTATTTAAAAAAAATATTCAAATAGTCGGGTCGATTTTCCCTAATACGGAGGTATGATTTTGGTCAGAGCCTAATACTGCGGTAGACGGCTCCTAATACGGAGGGTCTGAAATTATATTCTTTGAAGTTTCGTACAAATAATATTTATCTATACTAATATTATAAAGCTGAAGAGTTTGTTTGTTTGTTTGAACGCGCTAATCTCAGGAACTACTTGTTCTAATTGAAAAAATCTTTTTGGGTTGAATAGACCATTTATCGAGGAATTAGGCATTTAGGCTATATATCATCACGCTTAAGCCAATAGGAGCGGAGCAGCGATAAAGAATGTTTTAAAATCGGGGATTCCACGGGGACGAAGTCGCGGACAGCAGCTAGTTAAATAATATAAATGTGTTAGTAAATTGTAAGTTTTTCATTCATTGACCATTGATTTGATTACATTGATTCATTTTTAATCAAATTACAAATATAGCATAACCGTGCATTCACACACACGTTTTGAATAGGTTATTAAAATAAGGTTGATTTTTTTTTTAATGTTCAGTAAAATGAAAAAAATGAGCGAAGCGAAATCGGTCTGTATAGAAAGATCTTTCTATACAGATAGACTTCGCTGCGCTCATTTTTTTTTACTATTGTATTTTAACATGAGAATCCGCTAGGATTCTCTCATATTAAAATACGATGTTAATGTTGATGTTATGTTCTATGAATAGGGCCGTAATAGGAGATCATATAACCTAATACAGAGTTACCTGGAAATAACTACCACCGTAATAGGAAAACTACTCGTGTTTTTAATAATCCTTATTCTGACCTATCAAAATTTCGATAAACAAAGAGTGTAAATGCTTAATCAAATGATAACAGTTTTTTGGCTCAGATGTGTAAAACTCAAGTCAACAGTTATACAAAATAAATGATTTGTGATAAATTAAAATACACCTTTCTATTTTTACCCCTTCTAAGAAACCAACATTTTGTACTCAACAGTTTTCATATTTAACAAGATTTCTAATTAAGAACACATACCGCAGAATATGGTTTCTAATTTATGACATTAATAATTATCTTAACTAAACTTGGAACTAATTCAATAAGTTAATAAATTGAAAGTTATAAACAATTAAACATGCCCAGTATTTTTCCTATTTAGGAGTTATACCACCGTATTAGGATTAATCTATAAAATTCGTATCGTATTACGGCGGTATTTTATTTCTTATTTTTTGGGTAAAAAATGAGTTACGAATATGAAACAAGCTATTTAAATAGTGGGTTTAATAGTAGGAAAATGCTATAAATAATACATAAACAAAATTGAACGGCTTATTAATACGAAAAACTTAGTTTATAAATATTAGTATACTTACTTTTGTTTTTCCGCGTTTGTATGCAAACGCCTCTCACTTCGATGCCGTTACACTGACTGATTGATTTTGTTGTGTTGTTTATGTGCTATACTTGCAAACGTCAGTTAAGTCAAAAAAGTAATAAATTTGGAATAAATAGTTTACGTTTTGGTGGACTTAAACTAAATAAAACAAGAATAAAACTCGAAAATAGAAATACCACCGTAATAGGAAGCGATTTTGACTACCGCCGTATTAGGAGCTTTTACCTTACATATACAGCTGAACTTTGATGTCTAATTGTAATATTGACAAAAATAAACTAATAATTATGATATATTCAAGCGCTGCGGTTGTAGAATGCCTTGCTCGTGTCGGTAAGACGTGCTCAATTTTTGTCTAATTTTAAAACATTGGTCATAAATCACTACTTCTGTCTTTGATAGTTTTTACTTGTGTTCCATACTTTTAGTTTTATAATTATAGCTAGTTATGCTTGACGACTTACTGATGAAGAATTTCGGTGTTATCTTCATCTTTTAAGTAAGAACAGTGGTGGCCGAGTAAGATCAGTGGTGGCCGAGTGGTAACGGCCCCGACTTACGAATTGTAAGTCGTGGGTTCAAACCCAGCCAGGCGCATTACTTTGTGTAGTTAATTTCATCACCACTGCTCTCAAAACGGTGACGGAAAGGAAACCGGCATGTCCTAGAACCAAAAATTCGAAGACATGTGACATTCACCAACCCACACTGGGCCCGCGTGCTGGATTACGGCCCATTCCCTCTCCTAGAGAGGAGGCCTGTGTCCCAGCAGTGGGAACATTAAAAGGCTAATTATGCTTATGCTTATGCTTGAAAACATCGCTTTTAGTGATAAGGCCCATTGTGTCACACCATATAAAGTTTTCTTCATCTTTATCTTCTGTAACTTATAAAGAGTATTAAGTACTATTCTATTTTTACGTCGCTTACAACTAGTGAGAAATTGCAAAAGGGCAAGAAAACAACATTTGGCTGACCCAGTAATCGAACCCAGGACCTCGAACACGGCCAGTAGTAGCGCTTGCGATACTAGATCAATGAGGCACTTTGATAGATCCACACTTTTAAAATTGAATCCGATTTCAAAGAAACAAAATGGTGATTGATAATTCGGTAAATATCGAAGAGGCGTTAGCGTATGGTTAATGAAAGAGTGATAGTCACTTGTAATCTGGTACTTTCTTACCCAGAGCCATGAGTACAATGACAAACGCTCACGTGTATCAAACGACGTTTTTCAACACACATGCGGGGAAAAAGTTTCCGAGTGTTGAAAACATTTCATGTTTTCAGTCTTATTTGCTCTTACTATCTCCAGTCGCTGGCTCTTATAAGTGGGTAGGTGCGTATTATTTAGTGACTTATCTATTCTCATTTCCTGTCTACGGTAAAGTCAATTGCCAAATAGGCTACTGAGTAAGTGCAACAGCTTCCAACATCGAAAGTTCTAACTATAATAAAATCTGATGCAAGAATCACACAGTTTTGCGCGCTTGTCAATTGCTCAGTGATATCAATCTGGGCTGTTATGGACGCAATTGGGCTTGGCACAACTCGCAGGTAACATGCATGTTATGAACCAATCTACATGTTTACTATACCTACCCACTTTATCTAACACTAGATGACACCTCAATATCAGCGAACTGTTGGATTTGCAACGCTACGCTTGATAGGCTCTACACCGAGGGTTAAAAATCCAACACTGCAATCAAATTTAGGCGATAATTTTAGTGTTTCCTAGTATGTAAAACGCTTCAGTTACCAACTCCACGCTACCCGCTATTAATAGATTTTATTACAATTAACTACACTAATATTACTGTAGTACTATTATATTATCTGTGCTAATATTATAAATAAGATAGATTTGTATTTTTGTGTATGTTGTAATAAATAAACTGAAAAACTACTGTGCCAATTTCAAAAATACTTCCACCATTAGAAAGCTACATTCACCCCTTATTCACCCTGAGTAACATAGACTATATTTGATTCCCATGAAAACGGGAATTACGCGGGTAAAACCGCGGGGCGCTGCTAGTTTGTAATAAAGTAGGCGCCCAAAATATGTAAAATTTCAACGATTTATATATGCATTATTAGGGTCAACTCACGCTGACAAGCGAAGCGACCGACGACGGCGACGCTGCGCACACATTGCCGTCAGACCTTACTTATTTCTCACCAAAAAATGTGTGAGATAGAGTAGGTAATGTTGCTATTTATGCACTTTGAACGTAGGTATGTACATACGTATATCTACTATCTTGGGCCGACGCGCGACGGTCAAATTTATTTTTAGGTTGTTTAAAAGACTTCGAGGTAGTTGTGCACCCTCTAAAATCCTGGCGGACTGGCTTCCTCTTATTTCTATTTACTGTTTTTCAAGGACCTGTTTCCTTTTCATTATTTATTTGTACATTCGACTCAAGTTGTTGACAAGCATTATTTTGAGCCACATTATTATATTATACTAGCTGCTGCCCGCGACTTCGTCCCCGTGGAATCCCCGATTTTAAAACATTCTTTATCGCTGCTCCGCTCCTATTGGCTTTAGCGTGATGTTATATAGCCTAAAGCCTTCCTCGATAAATGGTCTATTCAACCCAAAAATAATTTTTCAATTCGAACCAGTAGTTCCTGAGATTAGCGCGTTCAAACAAACAAACAAACAAACTCTTCAGCTTTATAATATTAGTATAGATTATTGTTCTCTTGCGTTAGCTGTTCAGGCTTCATACTTGAGCTAGCGATAGATGTCTGTATGACTTGCACTTTCTTGACATTCTCACAGCTGATCACTTGCGTCACTTCGGCCCTCGCTACTACCGGCACACTCGTGGTCGAAACTATTCTCTGAACTTATCTCCGAAACGAAGGAGTAAAATTTTTGAAAAAAAAAAATGTTGGCTATAGGTACACCTGTAGATTACAGGAAAACCAGATTTATAAGAAGGCTATAGTTTTAGAGTAAGATGTTCAAAAGAAATATTCGTTCGAAACCATTTGCACACGAGTCCGACTCGCACTTGACCGTTTTTATCTGACTATACTCTTCATTTATTCCCTCTAAAATCACATAAGTACTCTATTTCTTCTGAACTTAGGTGGCAAACCTACTCAAAACAGTGAACCTACATATTGTAGGCTGCAATATGTACATAGAAATGTAATTTGGCGTAATGTAGGTCACATTCGGTCCGCAGTTATTCCGGTACCAAGTATAACAAGCACACATGCGCACGCGCATTTAAAATTCATATCTAGCCGCGCCCTATAGCCAATGCGCATATAGTCCGGTATATCGTTGAAAACAGCTAAGAAGTGATGCAAGGAAATGCTTTCCTACTCTAAAGTTCTTTGAAATTATATTTATAGGCCTAGGCAATTTAGAAAATAACTAGCCCAGCTTGCATAGGCCAGGTTCCCCTTCCTAGCTTGCGCCCAGACTGCTGGTAGCTTACAACCTGTCCTGAATACCGATGGGCATAAACATACCAACACTGAAATAGCGAACAAAAAGTAAGTACCTACGTGTCGGACCACGCATAGTGAAGGGTCCTGTAATTCACTGTTAAAATTATAAATTACCAGAGCCGGAATAGCCACATCGTTGCACCGTGCTTATTGGGGCCCTTTTTTATTTTCTGGATTTGAAATCATCAAATGACTTCTTCCGCTCTGGGCGGAGCGAATTCGTATTTTCGTAGTATACCTATCTTCTATACCAAAAATCAAATGAATTGTAGTAGTGTAGGTTTTACAAAAATACATAATTAAGTATTTTAAAGAAAATTATTTGATTCAAGTAAGTAACTTGAGTTTTAAAGGAAATATTATTTATTTAATATATTTAACTTTAGAACTTATAAAGAAAAGAAAACCTGTGACTCCCGAGGCTTAACAGAAAATCGGGGTCCCGCGCTATCTTAACCAAGAACTAAATGTATTCACCTGTTTCAAATAAAATGAACAAAAAGTTATAGTTTCCTATTTACAAAAATAACAAATTAATAATAAGTTTCCTTTTCGAGCCACTTGGACAAGTTATTCCTAATTATATAACGCCTCGTTTCGTCCATTATGATCATAAGAAACATGAAGGGCACCGCCAGAAAGAAATCAGAAACGTCTATCCTCGCTGTAGAAAATAGTTCATGACACAGAGGTAAGTACGACACAGCCACCGCAGAGATTAAATCCAAAATGATACTGAAATTCAACACATGGTTGTTCATACCTTTCTTCAAAAGTGAAATTCTTCTAGTCTTACAAATAATCACATCTGATATCTGAGTCCAGCAGACACCCACAAAATAAGCCGTTTGTGATTTTCTCTCGAGCATTTTCCTGTCACTGTAATCCCAACCTCGACCTAATGTATCATTGACTATTAAGTCTTCATCTTCCCACTGGTTGCGAATAAACATCAAGCTAGAAGGAAAAAACCCTCCCTTAGCGAATACTACGAAGTACGCGTACATCGCAGCAAAGAACTGAATCAGTCCTACTTGAAAGTACGTCATGAATAACAAATGTCCATTGACGAGGTGGTCGGTGAGCTTGCGCGGTGGTATCAACATGATGTCTTCTTCCGAGTCCTCGTACGCTAAACTAATTGCAGGAAGCAGGTCCGTTCCCACGTTTATAACAATTATCAAAATGAGAGTAATGGGCAGAGGCATACCGAATATCGCATATAATACAAAAGGTAACATTTCGGCAGCATTTGATGTTAGGGTATACGCAATGGTCTTTTTTAAATTGTCAAAGATCCTCCTTCCTTCTTGTACTCCCAGCACGATGGAAGCAAAGTTATCGTCCATTAGGATCATATCTGCAGCTTTTTTGGAGACCTCAGTCCCGGTAATGCCCATAGCGATGCCAATGTCTGCCTTCTTCAAAGCCGGGGAGTCGTTGACACCATCTCCGGTCACAGCAACGACGTAACCCAATAATTGATAAGTCTCCACAATAAACAACTTCTGCTGAGGACTGGTTCTTGCGAACGTAATCTCTTTGTACTTAATTTGAACTGCCATCAAATCATGAACGCTCATTTTACGAAGTTCCTCCCCAGTTATAACAATTGCCTGAAATTGAGATTTTATGTGCGGCGGAACATCAGCTAGGTCAATGTGGTGTTCAAACGCGTAATCATAAGCAGTCGGCATCGAGATAGTGCCACATTTACGAGAGATAGCCAAAGCGGTAACCGGGTGGTCCCCCGTTACCATTATCACCTTGATTCCAGCCGACCTACATAAACCTATATATTTATCAATATCACGTCTCGGAGGATCGATCATTGATATTGCTCCGACAAAAATAAGGTCATCCACGGGAAAGTTACGCGATTGTGTATCGAATTTAAACCCTATAGGAAAGTTTTCGAGTGGTAACTGAAAATCACAATATCCAATGACACGCTCTCCCATATTTGCCATCTTGATAAAATTGGCTTTCAGTTCTTTTTTCAATTGTGGAGTGAGCGGCTGTGGTCCATCTTCCATAAGAACTCTCGAGCAGTATTCTAATACAATTTCTGGGGCTCCTTTCATTATCAAGACGTACGAATCCGTTGTTTGCATATGATGAATCGTGACTTGATATTTGTAAGCTGAACTGAATGGAATTTCCCCAACTTTAGGGTTCTCTATTTGAAGCTTCGTGGCTGAGCGGTTAACCTCCATGTATCGTAATATAGCAGACTCGGAAGCGTCGCCAATAATTCTTCTCTTTTCGATGCGTTCGTTGATAGTTTCAGGATGAAAGGTTGCTTTTAAATTAAGACAAGCTGCTAAACATAATGTTGCAAAAGTCGGATCCATTACGTGAGAATGGTCTTCTTTATCTACTATTTTATAATTAAAAAATAAATGGGATACTGTCATCTGGTTCTCAGTCAAAGTTCCAGTTTTATCTGAACATATACACGAGGTTGATCCTAGGGTTTCTACAGCTTGTAATGTTTTAGCAAGACAGTTCTTCGCTTTGAGAGCTTTAGCTGACAGTGTCATGCACACCGTCAACGTTACGATCAACCCTTCAGGCACATTCGCCAGGATCATGCCCAGCATATATTGCATCGCTGACAACCAATTTCGCTGTATTATATACACCATAATAAAGAACGCTACACCCACAACAAATGCTACACCGCACAACAACGTAATGAAATGAGTGATTTCTTTTGCAATGGGAGTTTCTTCTTTCTTTAAACCGGTTACTAATCCTGCAATTTTTCCTATTTGAGTCATTTCCCCAGTTGCAACTACGATGGCTTTTCCAGTACCTTCAGTAACAGGACAGCCAAAGTACGCCATATTTCTGGACTCCATAGGATTAGAATGAGTGCATTCAGGCTTGTGCTTTATAGGTTCCGATTCTCCGGTCAAAGAAGCCATATCCGTGGCTAAATTAGTGCACGTTAGTATTCGCACATCGGCGGGCACTATATCTCCTCCAGAAATTTCTACGATGTCGCCGATGACCAGTTCTCTATTAGGTACAGTTTTCCGTTCTCCATCTCGTATAACAACTGCACTCGGTGGGATTAGTTTCTCGAAACCGCTCATAACTGCTATATTTTTGGCTTCTTGATAAAAACCGAATAAACCTGTGCCTAAAATAGTGGTGGTGATCACTAATCCCAAATAAAGATATTCTTTTGCCGAGTGGGCATCATGTTCGTCGCTCCCTGGGTTACTGTATTTGGACACGAAGAATCCAATGAAATTTGTTATTGCTGCAACCCATAGTACACATGGAAACCAGCCAAACAAATTGTGTGCAAATATTTGAAACAGACTGGTGCCTTTTAGTTCTTTCAGCTCATTCGGGCCATGACGTTCTAGTAATTCTTGGGCGAAGCTCTCCGACAGGCCGGTGTTCACGTTAGTTCGATACACGATTTCGAGCTGCTCTGGTGTCAAGAAGTGGTCCCCTGTGTTGTTTTCTTCCTTAAGGATAGATATCTGGGACATTTCCATGCCGCTCTGGGCCATAATGCTGCCCCGGCGCAGGCTGCGCAGAGACGTGTTGGAGCGCACATGGCCGCTGTATCCGTGCTTAGCTGGCATTGCTCCAGCTTACGGTTGAGAGCGCTTACTTCTGCAACACACAGCATATAAAATACGTTAAAAATGCCGATTAAATATCAATAAACTTGACTGTACCGGAATGATAGCATAATTATGTATTGTTATCTACTTTAAAGCATGTATGAAATCTGAAATAACGTACCTTTCAAATGGTGAAAGAACTTTTCAATACCCCCCAATTACACACAGGTAAAATTCGCAACTTTTCTTTATAATAGCGCTATTATATTTGAGTAGATAAATTGTAAGTATTTATGTCGACTTTAAACAAGTGTCATAATATTGACAGCATTTTAATTCTTTAATTTCTTTTATAAGTGCTTAACTTCCTGTTTAGCAAGCACGAAATAGGTTCATAATGAATATGAAAATAAATACGAGTAAAATCGATAATTATATAAAACTCTTCCGTTTGGTACGGAGTGACTGAGTGTGTGACAGATAACGCACAGCCTAAACTATTCGATAGACCAGGGTAGAAGCCTTTAAAAATAATAAAAAGTGAAATAAAATAATAGTAGGATGAAACCTTTCGCTCTTCGCAGGCCCTGATAATGTTTCTCTAATTTTCGTTTCTAAATTTTACGGTCGTTTGAATTACGAGTGGTGCCTATTGTTTGGAAGTCAGCGTATATAACGTCGATTCATAAAAAAGGACCCAAAGACAGGATATATAATTACAGACCAATTTTCAAAGTTTGTATGTTCACTAAAGTCTTGGAGAAAATTGTACATAAGCTACTGTCTTGTTCAATCAAACTAAGTTTTTCTGAACATCAACATGGATTTTTAAAGGTCGCTCTACCGCGTCCAATGTCATTGTCTGTAGTGACTTTCTGACGGAGCACATGTCCAGGAGAGCTCAGGTCGACATTACATACACTGAGTATAACAAATGTTTTGAACAAGTGGATCATGCGCTTCTAATGCATAAACTATTACTGCTTGGCGTGAGGGGTATTTTGTTTAGATGGTTCTCATCTTTTGTGGAGAACAGCTGGTGCCAGACGGTGGTCCTCAATGGGTATGTGTCGAGAGAGATGTACATATATTCCGTCGGGAGTTCCCCAAGGATCCTTATTGGGACCTCTATTGTTCAATATTTTTATAAATGTCATTGCTTATATATTTATTTAACAATTTATGTACACACATTTAATCAGTCAGAGTTATCTTGACTTTTTGAATGCTCCTGGTAAACAAATCAAGCTCGACATCCTGACACACCGTGTTAAACGTACGACAAGCTCTTATCATGTATGAATTCTTAATATTCTTCTCGAAGTGTCTTAATATTCTTCACGACTTAATATTATTCTTGGCGACGGACGTCCCCAAGTCCGCCGCCCCTGAACCCAGTTAGGGGTGCCGGGAGGGCAGCGTATGCATGCTACCTTTTTGAAAGCAATCAGTTAACAGGATCTCCCGCGTCTCCCGAATTCGCATCCATAAACACGCTGGTCATAACTTTGCCGGCCGAAGGCATACGGTAAATCGACTTCACTGTCTTTGGCGCTGAGCCACCGGCTTCCACTGTTTCCTAAGACTGCGGTTTTGTTTAAAGTAATGGAGTCGTGGAACCAGGTCTCACTCATGGTGACAAATCGCCGCACAGAATCGGTCGTTTCTGAATCGGTCCAAAGATTGCAGTGAAAATCGTTTGAGTATTTGCTTTTAATCGGCATTCAGCAAATGCAGGATATATCCAGCGCAAAGCTTTCACATTCCTAATTCTGTGTGCAAGATGTTTCACACCATTTCTTTTGATATCCCCACAGCCTAAGCTATTTCACTCGTCTTCACTCGGCCATCGTTCAACACGATATAGTGCACTATTCATCCGATTCCACGACCGGTCGATATTAAAGTAAATCCGTTTTTACGAAAAACATGGAATAAGTCTACTGAAAAGATCGTGTAAACAAACTACTAGAGAGGACGAGTTGAAACTTGTCATACGAATTAATTAAAACAAAACGATTGGAACGCCATCTCTGTGTCAGACCAAGAACTTTTCATGTTATGTCAATATGAATATTGATATTGAATTAGTTTTAAGTATCTATATGATATGTAACTGAAGCTTATATGAAATGAAGCTACATACATATATCTCTAGGGTGTATATCATAAGTTGTCATAACAACACATGATTATAACAGATTAAAATTATATCAAACAAACCTATATCATTCGTTGTTATATAAAACTTGTTACACCTTACATTATACACATATTTTTTTAAGGATGAGATATCATCAAATGACTTCTTCCACTCTGGGCGGAGTGGAAGGGAGTGTCAGATTCTTACTGACTAAAACCCACACGTGTCTTCCTAGTGTCCTTTGCGTTAACGGCCTTTAGCTTGATAGCCGAGGGTTTCATACTCGTTTGAAAAAATACCCGTTTTGTGAGCTAAGCAAAAGGACTCGGTACCAAAACAAGCGCCATTAAAACTAAATCAACAATTGCCATTGTTTCGACGTGTTTCCGCAAACTTTCTTTTGAGAAACGCCAATAAAACTGGTTGGAGTTTTTCAACGATGATCATAATGTAACTACTCTCTACCTGTTAACTTGTTATACCTAGTAAAAGTATTGTGCAATCTCACATTAAACTAGTTCAAGGAGTTATCAAGACTTTAATTTACGAACAAACATTCTTTATGTCAGGCTTGGACACTAAGCTTAGATACCTCTATGGTATGCAACCAGCACATACCAAGAGGTAGTTGAGAGAGGTAGGAGAGTTTTATACGAAAAGTCATAATATACCAAATAAAACAAATACAGAAAAATACAGTTCATTTGCTTCGTTTTATATTTTCTTATATACAGATAAAATCATTACAGTTAAGTATTTATACTAGCAGCTCTACCAGTTTATTTTAATTCATTTATCTTATGTACAAATTAAGATTTAACTAATGAGGATTATTCATTGGTTATGCTTAAAAGGAATAAAATGTTTGCATGCTAGATATCCACAAAAAATCATACACATTCTTAAATTTACATTTGATTTAATCAAATAAATGTAATTACTGATTTTGCTTCTTTTGCTTACACAAAACTTCATTTTAATAAAACAGTTAAATTTTTCGCCTACTATGATTTTCTAAAAAGCGTATCATATGCGCTACTCAACAAGAGCTTAGTTATTTCGAGGGATGCTTAACAAAATATTAATCCGCGTTTTCACTAACACTATTGGACACCTATATGGGTGTCTAAATGAAAGTGCCCTATTCATTTCAACACTCGACCCAGCGCTGAGAGTTCAAATTCTAACAGTGCTTTTTATGCATTCATTTAGTGTTAGTTAAAACGAAAATTGATGTTTAAATTGGTAAAATAAATGATACAGATAATCTCAAATTAATTATTATGATTGATTAATATCTTTGGTAACAACTATTTTGTACTTTTGACACATTATTATGGTAAGGTTCTATGCCTAGATAAATGTGTACTCCATGCGATTTTTTGCAAGAATCTTTAACGTTAAGCTTTCATTGTTGTTTTCGTGCTTATGTTCTTCAGTTGGAGTTTACGTTTTGGAAGTATAATATGTGCCTTAAACTTAAGATAGGTTTAGTCTTCATTTAAAGGTACAAACGAGCACTAGCATAGTAAATGCACGGGAGATGTGTTTTAGCCGAGCAAGACCGTTTACGCATTTGCTTGCTCACCTCTCGAGCACGAAAACTTCAATTTATGACAAGCTTTAATGACAGTACGGTGCTCCGACGAAGTTGGAGTACCAGCTGAGTTGGAGTTAATGTTTTGCGTTAGGTATTGTACTAAGATGTTCAGTAATAAAGAGTATATTTTATTTAGGTACGCTTTCTGTCTAGTAAATACATTACTGCATGTACAACTCCACGGGCCGGACTTTATTGAAGAATCTTCACAAACATGATGAAAATTGACATCTTATTTGGGCACACACAAAAAACGCCGTCAACCAAGTGCGAGTCGGTCTTTAAAAAAATACGGAACCCCTTGTATGGGAAAAAGGCATGGTTTTTTAGAGATCTTGCTTCTTACAAAAAGGTTGAAATGACATTGTTATCAGTAGTTAGTTTCAAACATCGCTCTTAGCGATAAAGCTGTCCATTGTGTCACCCTACGTAATGTTTTCATATTTCTTTTCTGTAACTTAGGGGTACATGATACTAAAGAGTATTTCATTCTGTTCTAAGTTTTGAAAATCGTATTTTTTATGGAATACCGACACCCATGACATCTGTGAAGATTCGCTACAAAATTAATAAGGACCTGTATAATCTAGTAACTTGAATCTGCCTTGGAAGAGACATTTTCTGAGTGCGTGCCATTGTAGTCCCCATCCATCATTTTCCTTCCTTGGGTCTAACGAAACAATTTTTTATTTATTGGTTAACAAATGTTCTAACTAAACACAAAAATAATGTACAGGCAACAGAATGGTTAGTATTCAGATACTCATTTTTTTACCTGTTGTATGTCGTGTTCCAAATTCAGGAAAGCATGAAATGAAAACGACGTTTGTCTACGTTTACGTATACAAGCAAGAAAGGACTTTCTTGCTTGTATACTAAAGTTTTCGTTGGCTACACAATATACTTAAATACTTTTAAAGATTTTGCTAAAACAGATATTCACTCATACAGTATAACACTTACACATTATAATAAAGTTTATTTTTTACAAGTTTAACACACTTTCTTGCTTAATTCTAAATTATTGTTCAAATGAAAATTATTGTGAAATGCTTTAGGAATGGGTATAGTGGAATGATCGGTTGGATTTTATTTTATATTATTTGATTTCTGGCTACATCGACAGCTAGTTAGATGTCTTTAATCGGCATCTTGACAAGGGTCAACTTACACGAAGACGCGTCATTGCTCTGAACCCATTTTTTTTAAATTATCTTACAAAATATCTCTCCAGATAACTGTGATAACTTCGAATTTTAAATTCCACGGAGTGCTTTTAATGTTGTAGTTCGTGTTTTTGTGTTGTAACTTAAATTTTAAAATGTATCACTCAATTAAAAAGAGCGCGCAGCGGCGCGTCTCTGTGTAAGCTGATCTTAAAACATGATTACAAACTCATTCTATCTCTGTCGAACTACAAAATTCAAATTTAGTAGTTCAGAGACAAGCGACAGAACAACATTTAAAAAACGTGTAGCGCCAATTTAAAAAGCGTGCAAGCAGTTCTAATTTTAAACACAGACAAAATAAATAAAGAACATTATTTTTTGCCATCTCAACACAGTAGGCTTATGGTCCCGTTATCACTAGCCAGTAACAAGAGCCTGTTGAGCGGTAATACTGCCATGCACGTCAGTACTCCCCGAAACGTGTCGGAGCGTAGTTTGGTGCTGGAAAAGCTGGCGTCTTGTGACAGGGATGTGTGCACCCCGATGCGGTTGTTCGTTGTGCCTGAGATCAGTTCTTTGTAGTACACTGAGAGGCAATGGACCGGCTCTGTGCTGCCTCTGTAACGTGGAAATAGCATTTGAGTTAGCTACTTCAAATTAAATAATGATGACGATATGGACAGCAGCGATTGAAATTAATTCCAAAGTGTCATGTCAAGGGAATAAATTATCGGAGCTGCCGAGCTGATGTGGCTTAAGAATGATGAAAAGAGATGAAAAGACGCTTATTTAACTCATGCAAGTTTCTAATCCACAGAAAGTATCGTATCGTGACCATAATAAAAATAAATATGTCAGTTCAACTTTCCGGTCATATACGAAGTGTGACTTACTTAAGATGCGCTATCAGTTCTCCATCGTCAGGTCGCCATAGAGCTGTGACCTGATCTAGCCCAGAGCTGAGTAGTCTATGGTCATCCACTGTTGCTAGTCTCAGTACCTGCAACATGATAGAAGTAAATGTTACGTCAAATGTTACATCAATGTCCAATTTCAGTTGAGTTCTCTTGTGCTGTGTTTATGTGAAATGGGCACGCCGCCCAGCCGCCCAGCGTCAGACCAGCACAATATCATAGTATGTACGTACCTCTCCGTCGTGCGCGCGCCACGTGGCGATGGTGAGGCCGGTGCGCAGGTCGGTGACGGCCACGTGCCCGCTGGCCAGCCCGCACGCCGCCCAGCCGCCCAGCGTCAGACCAGCACAATATCATAGTATGTACGTACCTCTCCGTCGTGCGCGCGCCACGTGGCGATGGTGAGGCCGGTGCGCAGGTCGGTGACGGCCACGTGCCCGCTGGCCAGCCCGCACGCCGCCCAGCCGCCCAGCGTCAGACCAGCACAATATCATAGTATGTACGTACCTCTCCGTCGTGCGCGCGCCACGTGGCGATGGTGAGGCCGGTGCGCAGGTCGGTGACGGCCACGTGCCCGCTGGCCAGCCCGCACGCCGCCCAGCCGCCCAGCGTCAGACCAGCACAATATCATAGTATGTACGTACCTCTCCGTCGTGCGCGCGCCACGTGGCGATGGTGAGGCCGGTGCGCAGGTCGGTGACGGCCACGTGCCCGCTGGCCAGCCCGCACGCCGCCCAGCCGCCCAGCGTCAGACCAGCACAATATCATAGTATGTACGTACCTCTCCGTCGTGCGCGCGCCACGTGGCGATGGTGAGGCCGGTGCGCAGGTCGGTGACGGCCACGTGCCCGCTGGCCAGCCCGCACGCCGCCCAGCCGCCCAGCGTCAGACCAGCACAATATCATAGTATGTACGTACCTCTCCGTCGTGCGCGCGCCACGTGGCGATGGTGAGGCCGGTGCGCAGGTCGGTGACGGCCACGTGCCCGCTGGCCAGCCCGCACGCCGCCCAGCCGCCCAGCCGCCCAGCGTCAGACCAGCACAATATCATAGTATGTACGTACCTCTCCGTCGTGCGCGCGCCACGTGGCGATGGTGAGGCCGGTGCGCAGGTCGGTGACGGCCACGTGCCCGCTGGCCAGCCCGCACGCCGCCCAGCCGCCCGACGAGCACACGCACATGCAGCGGATGAACGTCGTCGCCGACATCGGTAACTGTCATACATAGAATAAAAATTCTAATGCCTGATTTCATTTTGAGCCCATTTTCCTTATTCTGTAAACCACAAAAACGACACACACGACGAAAACTGGAAATTTTCGTCAGCACGTCAAAATTATAATCTACATCATTTTGGATTCTCATTCGAGCTTATTTTCATTTAAAGCGACCCTGAAAATCATTAATATCTGTCTACTCTACATACGCGCTTGATCTGTGATAGTATAAGTTTACCTTCAGCTCGTGCGAGGTATGCGGCGTCCTGGCGTCGATGACGCGCAGCGTGGCGTCTGTAGTGGCCGCTAGCACTGCCGCCGACGGGCCCGCCAGAGTGCGGACTATGCTGACAGGAGACTTCATACTGTCCAGCTGGATTAAACAACAATTCGTCATTAACATCAACATTTGCGGTATCCCCGCAAAGCTAGGTAGAGGTAAAGCATGTACATCAAGTTTTGTTACGGATCAATCCCATGGCAAGCTTACGGCCATTAAATGAGCACGGATCCCGACTTCGGGATACTTCAAGAAAATTCTTGATTGAAAACCCGAAAATACTTTTCCATAAAAACTAAGACAATAACAAACAGTTGTGCTAACGATCACAACATCAACGATGTAGTCACTTTTAATTTTTTGAATGCTTTAGCTCTCAAATGTTAATAAACAATTCAAATTCAATTCAAATCATTTATTTCAATCAAACCCTTTACAGGCACTTTTGAATTGTCAAGACTAAAGAGATGAAGCTATCTGCACGTTCCAAACCAAACCATCTAAATACATAAAACAAGAAAATATTGCTGTAAATTATTGGTATCTTAAAACCGGACAAGTGCCAATCAAGAATGGCGCACCGAGGGTTCTGATCGAGTCTTGAATCTTTCCAAAAATACATTAACTGCGGAAGTTTATAAGCTATAAAAGAAAAATATAGTAGGTAAAATTGAAGGACGAAATTAACTGAGTTAGAAAACCGAAACCGAACTGGAAAAAAATGTTCTCTCATACATATGTACATCACGGTCATTTCTTCACTGAAAATATAAGTTTGTAATCTCAAAAACGTTTTATTCATATGAAAAAACATAAAATTTTCAATTTTCTGACTTTTCCTGTACCTATACTGTAAGATCTTCTTGTCAAACTTCATAGTTCTGGGTCAAATGAAAGTTTAGGGAACTTTATTTTTAAATATTCGCTTGAGGGTGTCGAAATATATGTTTTCCGTGGAATAAAATGGCCGTACTTTTTTTTTACGTTAACTTAGAAGTTTGATTTGTTCACAGCTTCAAAGGACTGTTGTTGACCTGAGTATGTGGTTTCAACTCGATACCTGCACGCGTTTCCGATATAAAGACAGACGGACGGACGAACGGTCAACAAAGTGATCCTCCTATAAGGGTTTACGTTTATTGCTTTTGAGGTACGGAACCCCTTTTTTGGATGGGATATCATAAAATGACTTCTCCCGCTCTGGGCGGAGCAGAAGGGAGTGTCAGACTCTTACTGACTAAAACCCACCCGTGATCCTTCTTGTGCCCTTTGCGTTCCAGGGCCGCGGTGACTCTTTCGAACAAATTCCGCAACCCTAGCAGGCACTGACCCTATGGGGTCTTTGTTGCTGGCGGCTCTTTGAGGCGCGTGTGGAACACGACGATTTTTGAGGGTACGGAGCCCTCAAAAATAGATCGCCAACATCACCATTTACCGAATTCAAATGAACATATATACACTGTGTCGAGTCTATGCCTTTATGGTCTGTAGGTGCCAACTTAAGTACTTCAAGCGGCCACAACCATAACCTGCATATAAAGAAAGAAAACAAAGAGTAGCCACATTATCAAGAGCACAAACCTGCGATACGACGCTCTCCATGAAAGGGTCCCATATATGCACGACGGAGTCGCTGGACACGGCCAGACGCAGCGACTCGAGGAACGTGAGCGACAGCACGCCCTTCTTGTGGCCCGTGTACGTCCAGTTGCATTGACACGTCGCGTTGCCGTCACCCTAAGATTAAAGTGTTTAAAACTTATTTAAAAAGTTTATATTTTATATTGTTACTAGCTGCTGCCCGCGACTTCGTCCCCGTGGAATCCCCGATTTTAAAACATTCTTTATCGCTGCTCCGCTCCTATTGGCTTAAGCGTGATGATATATAGCCTAAAGCCTTCCTCGATAAATGGTCTATTCAACCCAAAAAGATTTTTTAAATTCGAACCAGTAGTTCCTGAGATTAGCGCGTTCAAACAAACAAACAAACAAACAAACAAACTCTTCAGCTTTATAATATTATAGTATAGATTGGTGCCAACAAGAGTAATTGAAATATTTGAAGCCCAAAACAAGATACTGAGTCCTCTTTATAGTAAAATTAAATTCGCATTTTTTGTTAATAATGAGACAGCCAATACTTATTCTGATAAAAGAAATGCAAAAAAAAAAAAAACTTAAGGCTTTCCCGAATAGGTAAGCAGAGTTGTAAAAGAAGCTTGTTTCTATAGTTATGTAAGAAGTACTATGGAACAGAGTCAGTTGTTATAACTCTGGAAACTAGGACTCACGACCCAATCCACTTTCTTCACGGCTAAAGTTTTTCCTAAATATTGCATTAGTAACCCACCTGATTCCTCAAAGACCAGAGCCTGACAGTCTTGTCTTTGGACCCGCTCATGAAGCTACTCTCATTGTCCAGACAGTGTATGGACTTGACGGAATGCGTGTGACCCACAAACGTCTGCAACTTTATCTGTTTCAAGTTGAACCGAGTCTCCTTGTCAGGGCGACCGATTTCGTGTTCCCAGTATATCAGCCAGTCTCCGCGTAAATGCCTGTAGGCGGGACAAAAAAGCTATTATTTTTAAATTCAGAATTTCGGGTTATTTACATGTTTTGGTAAAACCAACCTAATACCGTACAGTACAAAGTTCAAATTCCATTGCAATCAAATAATTTAGGAGCTTTTATACAAACGGTCAATCCAAAAGATAACTTCGAGACAGCTCCAACGTAGATAGTAGAATGAAAGACGATACATATAAGGCTTAAACAACTCCAGCTAGTTTGGTCAGTCACCTTTAAGACGTCGATGCTTTAATTTATGTCTGCTTTATGTTACATCCTGATTTGATTAACGCGAGATGGTCATGATAATCCCAATTTTTGAGAAGCTTCTGCACTAATGACGTAGATTCTATTTGCGCTGTATTTTGTCCGACATCTGCTATTCAGGCGCGTGCAGTGGTTCGAGTTAGGGTAGGCCAGAGAAAATGTCCAAATAAATTTTAAAAAATAACCACATTATTCAGGGTTGATTTTTAATGAAATGAGTTTTTTTTAAATAGCCTATTTTAAAAAAACACATTTGAACCCTGAATAATGTGTTGTTGTTTTTTTGGACATTATTTTCTGGCCTACCCAACTCGAAGCACTGCACGCCACTGCTGCTATTCCTTCAAGAATTTAAAAACTAAGAAACTCACCTATTACTCTTAACTCCATTATCCGTCTTATACGCTACAACATCGAACCCGTGCCCCTGCGCACCGTTCCCGACATCACACGCATCACTAGCGACATCTATCCTGTTGCCGACCAGCGTCACGTTCGACCCGAAGCTGTTCGAGCTTGAAATATGGTCCATCACGACTTCGGGCTTGGCGGAAGATAGGTCCTTTCGGTTCAGAGGCTCGTCGCTGAATGAGGGCTGGACTCGCTTGTCGGGCCTTATTTGAAGCGGAGAGCTATGGAGACCAATAAATGATTCGAAAATTATAGGTAAAATAAATTTGATTAATCTTTACTAATATATAAATACTAGCTGCTGCCCGCGACTTCATCCCCGTGGAATCCCCGATTTTAAAACATTCTTTATCGCTGCTCCGCTCCTATTGGCTTAAGCGTGATGATATATAGCCTAAAGCCTTCCTCGATAAATGGTCTATTCAACCCAAAAAGATTTTTTCAATTCGAACCAGTAGTTCCTGAGATTAGCGCGTTCAAACAAACAAACAAACTCTTCAGCTTTATAATATTAGTATAGATTATAAAGATGAAAGATTTTTTGTTTATTTGTTTGTACCGAATAAGTATCGAAACTATTGATCCGATTTAAACCAAGGGCGAAGTGCTAGTTTATAATAAAAATTACTGCAATTCCGGTCTTGCCAGACTATCGTGTTACCCCGTTTAGGTAAATGTAAAACGATATTTGTTTTGTAAGTAGGTTCAACATAACACTTTTACACGTCCAAATTTCTGGTCATTTTAAGTTCCTAGCCGACTACTCTGAGAAGAAACACCAAAACAAACTCAGAGGTCAAAGTCTCTTAAAGTCCATACAATCCGTACTGGTCAAATCATATGAGAACCATGTAGGTTAATGTCTGAACTGGCCTTTTGATGAAAGTGCCACACAGACTTGAGTGGACTTGTCCAGACAGTGCAAGCATTTGTCAGTTACCGTGTAGCTCAAACTTAGAATTTTGGACAAGGGTAGGACGCACAAATGACTCAAACTGCCAGAACAACTGAAATGAGACCCTAATATAGCGATCTACATGGTCCTCATATTCACAATAATATGTTATATGAGAACCATACCGATCTGCGTGTCACAGATTTAAGTGAGCCTGTCCATTCAGTGCAAACCTTTGTCGAGCAGCTCAACTTACAAACAATAAGGAGCTCAACGACCCGACGAAAAATGCCTTCCAATAGGGATATGGAGGTAATATGTGCTCATGTAAAAAAATAATACACGGCTACATCCGTTCGGACTTCTTAGTTGAGATGATATATTTTTTGCAAGCCGCTCAATAGGATTTTTTCCTGTATCGTGGGTTACAAACATACAAATTCACATACACAGACAACAGCCACACCCGGAACCACTATCTGTAGGCCACACAAGTATATTCACCGAAACGCAGCGCAGAGCTGCTAATCGCTTAACTACTGCGCCAACCGTGACGTTAAAAGATTGATTGTTTGGTAAACTAAATACCAAGTTAATTGCTTCTTAACTAATCAATTTTACATATTCACACAAATAATTTTTTTAACAATATATTTTTGGCCTTATTAAAAAAAAATAGTCACGTTACCTTCATAAAAGGCCAAAAACACGACTTGTCCCAATAAAAAAGCAATGCAATCAATCATTCATTCAACCAATCGATGTAAACATCTATTGGTTGACTGGCATATCGAGTTTTTTGTATTTTTTAGTTTTACGTACAAACATTATTAATTGACTATCATACCTAATACAGTGGTGCTGTTCATAGTTCCTGCAGAGCGCGCGAACAGTGTCAATGTTCTTGACGCACCGCTCCATGGTCTCTGATCCGATGAACTTGGCGAAGGTACTGTATGCTCGGTATGCTAGCTCCTCGTCGAATACCATCAGAAGTTCTTCTTGAGCCTGGAAACGTCATTTTGATCAGTACAACTGTAGGAATATTAGGATTATAAGGTCAAGAGCAGTAGTCGACTTCATAATTCCAGAAATTAAATAAAACTTAACCTTTTCGTTTAAGATGGTTAGATGTTACTACTTCTTTGGCGTGACACACCCATCAATTTAGATTATAAGCATAATTATTTAAATGCAAAAGCGGGATGCAGTACGAGAAGCACTATCCCTTTTTACACGACTGCCAAAAAGAGAAGGGTAATTCGTCTCATAGTATCATGTGGATGTTCGCAGATGTCAGGCGGCGTGCAGGCGAGGTCGGGTAAGTCCGCTCGGGCCACGCGGCCGTCTTGGACGCGTTACACTAACATGTAAGTAACACTGACCGTAAGTCTCGTAGTATCATGTGGATGTTCGCAGATGTCGGGCGGCGTGCAGGCGAGGTCGGGTAAGTCCGCTCGGACTAAGCGGCCATCTTGGACGCGTTACACTAACATGTAAGTAACATTGACCGTAAGTCTCGTAGTATCATGTGGATGTTCGCAGATGTCGGGCGGCGTGCAGGCGAGGTCGGGTAAGTCCGCTCGGACTAAGCGGCCATCTTGGACGCGTTACACTAACATGTAAGTAACACTGACCGTAAGTCTCGTAGTATCATGTGGATGTTCGCAGATGTCGGGCGGCGTGCAGGCGAGGTCGGGTAAGTCCGCTCGGACCACGCGGCCATCTTGGACGCGTTACACTAACATGTAAGTAACACTGACCGTAAGTCTCGTAGTATCATGTGGATGTTCGCAGATGTCGGGCGGCGTGCAGGCGAGGTCGGGTAAGTCCGCTCGGACCACGCGGCCATCTTGGACGCGCCATTCGGCTGTCGTGCCGTCTCGACAGATCTCCAGAAAGCCTTCAGGCTTTGAGTCTATTGATTCTTGGTCTGATGACTGTTGAGAAGTGACAATTATTTATATGGTAACTTTTTTTTTTGTTTAATGAACAAGAACAAAATATAGTTGTATGGTAAAATCGAGGGTAAAAGAATGAAATTAATTATTTACCTTTTCAGGTGTACTTTCTTCTTGTTTCGGCCAGTTTTCAGTCTTGCCATTCGCTTTATCAAACGCCAAGAAGAATCTGTAAGATATGATAAGAATTAATGACAGTGATAAATTGCTCTTATACCACTTGGCTGTACCGTAGGAGCCGAAAAAATCTACCCGTTACCAAAAGCTCCGAGACACACAGGTACAACGGTGAACTGTTGAATGTCGCGGGTCTACTAGACGTACAACACAGTCTCTACTGTTGTAACAATAATCGGGGGAGGCCTACGTCCACCAGTATGATTTCATATCATGATCCCTACCTTTTTAAAGCATGGCATACATAGATGACCCCTCGTAATTTCAGGCCCGATCCTGAGCGCTAACACATGGAGAGCATTCAACAGTTTCCTGGTCAAAAAACAGAGCGCCATTCCGCTGCTGGTTTAGGAGTAACGCATTGTGGTGGCTAGCTGGAGAACTGTCTGGAGTATAATGTTACTGTCTCTGTCCTATAGAGGTTACGGAACAGGGTGTAAATTCCCACAAAACTATGGAAAAGGGAGGATCGTCCGACAAGACGGTTGTTGTGTGTGGTGGGCAACTGCCCGATGGTTGATATTTGGGCTGTTGCACATTTTCAAACCGCACAGAAAACTCATTGTCAGATACGTAGTTACGTTATTGGCGGGGTAGATTTCGCTGCGTTATTTTTTATAGCGGTACAAGATTCAAAAACTTGAAAATAACAACTCGAGCTGTGCGCACTCCAAAACTATTTAGTATTCCCAGTAGTAACAATAATGTTTCTGAAAACAATCCGTTGTCCAGAATGTGCAGTCAATATAATGCAATATGCTCTAAGGTAGACTTGTTTTTAAGCAGTTTTAACCAATTTAGAAATTCTTTGTATAAACTGTAATAACACCACTATTATTTAGCAGCTTCTCTATATTATTTATCCTTAACTATCACTAATGAAGCATATTAGACAATGAATGCTGTGTACAGGACTTCAGATTTATGTACTGTATATTGTCATAGTTGTGCTTAAATTGTCTTAGTATGTAGTCTGTCACTGTACTTACTAAAATAACAAAATAAATTCCACTACATTCCTACGACGGTCCTTACCTTTGTAAAGCCGGCACACATAGGTGTCTCCTCGTCATCTCGGGGCCTATTCTTAGCGCTAGGACATGGAGAGCGTCCAACAGTTTCCTGGTTAAGGAACACCGCGCCGCCGCGCCGCTGGGGTAGGAGCAACGCGTTGTGGAGGCTAGACGGAGAGCTGGCTGGAGGATTGTTTTTAGGAATGTGTCCTGGAATAAAAAAAGTAAGTCAGTATACGCGCGGTCGTTATTTCAACCCTGACCCAAGAAACATGCATTCATATAATTTTGTCAGTTTCTCTTGACATCTATACTAATATTATAAAGAGGTAACGTTTGTGAGTTTGTGACGTTGTAAGGGGGTAACCTCTGGATCTACAGAACCGATTTTCAAAAATATTTCACCAATAGAAAGCAACGTTATTGTGGAGTGTCATAGGCTATATTTTATCCCCGTATTGCAACGGGAACGGGAACAACGCGGGTGAAACCGCGGGGCGCTGCTAGTAACTAGTAAAACTCAACAATAAAAAATGTCATAACATTCTTGCTCTTGCTTGAGCAACTGATCCGCTTGCCAACTATAGCTTTTGGTTTAATTGTATAAACAATTGAATTCAAATAACACATATTAATTAGTCGTCATATCTCCGCTTGAGTTCTGATACCGAGGATTTTTTAACGAAATACGTATGTCATTAAAAGTAGAAAAAGAGTAGCAAGACCTTTCCTTGCTTTCCTGTTTGAACCAATCGGGGGCGTTTATTGAAAAAGGAAAAGACATCGTTTATCATCAGTGTTTTCAAGAAAGCCACAGCAACAGCGCGTAACTCGGATTTAATAACATAGCAACAGCTTATAAAATGTGCGTTACATGCTGCCAAACAATTTACTCTCCTGACCAATTGTGAGCTCTGCGGTATTTGAACATAAGCGACGATATTTCTGTAGGTTACAAGTAAAAGATATATTCGAAGAAATAGTTACGTGGGGTACCTGCAGCTGCTCCATCAGCTTCACGTCAGACATGTGCGGCAGCAGGTACTTGACGAGCTGCAGGCACGCCACCACGCCGCCCTCTAGCGGCGCGGACAGGCGGCGGCGACACGACGCGATCAGCTCGCCCATGTGCGGTAAGTACTGGAATATTATTAGCTGTTCGCCGTACATCGCTGTAATAGGACAAGGCAAGAATGTTCAGATCAAACAAGGTATGCTAAAAACATTGCTTAGGGGTTAGTGATTGGTTGCGGTAGTGATTTGTTCGAAAGAGTTACCGCGGCCCTGGAACGCAAAGGGCACATGGAGGAGCACGGGTGGGTTTTAGTCAGTAAAAGTCTGACACTCCTTACCGCTCCACCCAGGGCGGGAGGGGTCATTTGATGATTTCCCATCCAAAAAAAAAAAAAGGGTTTAGTGATTATTCCTTCACAATTATATCAAAAATAATCATCAATATCGGTTCATAAACGACGAAGTCAGCCGCGAACACACATAAAAAATGTATATACATATATACGGTCAAATTGAGAAACCTCCTCCTTTTTTTGAAGTCGGTTAAAAAATAAATCCATGGATTTTCACATCAAAAAATTAATGCGCCACTGGTTTTACAACATGAGCCAGACGTCGGTGATTTCATAAATCCGATGCTGCAATTCAAGTGGGCCCAACAATCTAAGAAATTAATTATTTAGGCGATAAGAAGAAGACTGGTTTGTAATGTCAAGAAAGTGATAAAAGCCATTATCTCTTTGTGAAAGGGTCTCAGAATGATATCGGAGGTATCATAGCGAATAGGAAAAAGCATGCAATTTTTTACTAGCAAATTAAAATACTTATTAGCTTTAGTAAAAAAAAACTATGAAATAATTTGTAAGATTCCATCCTCAGCGATGAAGATAAAGCTTAAAAGTTGACAGTTAGAAAGAGAATTCCGATACGAACTCTCGATGTCAAATTCCATGACGCCTATACAGCATTTTCGCGAGAAGGATATATTTGTTTAAAATAGTTATATCTCGTTTCTTTTCGGTCAATTTTTATTATATTTTCACACTCTATCAGCATTATATTTTTGGATTTTTCTATTAGATAAACTGTTCATGCATATTCCCTACTATACTGATTCTTGATACAGCATCATCGCCAAAGTGGTTAGTAATTTGCTAACCACTTTGGCGATGTTTTTTTCAAATATCTAAGTTTTATCTATCCTTAGAAAAATGTGTGTGTAAGATTTATACTTAAAAAAAAATGCTAAGTTACTCACCAACAATAGAAGTGAGGCACTTGATGACCTTCATAGCATTCCTATCCCCCACCACCCTGCTATTCACAACAGAGATCTCATCAAACTCATCCTTTTCCTCACTGTCCCACGGCGCAAGGTTATCCCTCCCAATATAACATAACGTTAACATCTTCAACAGATTCCGCGTTATATACCTACATGTAAGTACTGGGCCTAATCTATGGGACAGCCAGATCAAACTTTCCGAGCTCATATCAGAGATTTTCGAAGAATTTGGGTCCTTAAACCCTTGAAATTCGTCTTCGTTCATACTTCGCGAGCCTTTGGCAGAAGTTTCCAAGTTTTTCCCAAGGTCTAAGTTTACCTGCGGATCGTGGGATTTCGTTCTCAATTCGACCTCCTCGGAATCATCCTCTTCGGCGAAATGTAAGTAACTTGTAAACATCGGTTTGGTTGGTATCTCTATGATCGGTGAAGTTGGTTTGTTGGATGGTAGTGGTTCGTGATTTTGATCCTTATTGACTGAGAGGTTAAGTTCCTTTTGCAATGTGTTGTTTGGAGTGAAATATTTAGAAGAGATTGGGGATCGGTCTATGGACGGTGACGGAGTATGAATGTTATTTTCTTGTGTAGTATTCGAATTATATGAGTCTATCGATTCAGCAGGAGACTTGCTTCTACTACTTCTACTTGGAAGTCTATCCTTATCAGTTTCAAAATGAAACAGTTCATTTTCACTTCTGTTATCACTGTCTTTCTCTTTCAATCCCTCGTTTGTCTCTGTCTTTTCAACACTAGGTGTCGTTACGTGTTCCGAACCATACGACGTATCGGGGGAAAATATATCTGTGTTGCTAGATAGAGCATTTTTCACGTTATCGTCTGAATATCGTGGCTTTTTGTTTGACAAGGCCTTGTTGTGACAAAGATGGCCTGGAGACCCGACTTCCTCGGTAACATCTTTGTATCCACCGACGGCTTCAACAAGATGTTGGGTAAAATTGTCTAAGAAGCATTGAAGACCTAATCTAACCATGAGTTGAAGAAGGAATATATTGTGATAGAGTTTAACGAACTTTTGCTTATTTGACACTCCTCCAACTATACTTAAGCTATCGATATCCGTCAGCTTATGCTGGTCAGGTTTGTCGACAGCAAAGTCATCATCTTCATACAGATTTAGTACATGTTTGAGTAATTTCTTCCTCGTCTCAGCAGGCCCTAAGGCTTTACTAACAGTGTCGAATAAGTACCACGCGGCTAATACTGAAGTATCTTTATTCTGTAACAATTCTATATAGTGAGATAAAAATATATCTAAAACATCGAATTGGTTGTAACAATTCACTTGGTTTAGTAGTACTTCTAAATGGGTTGCACACGCTTGAATCTTTCCCTCAGCGATTTTCTGGTTAAAGTAAAGCTTTGTTTTATCAACATTTTGGTATTTTTCGCATTGGACACCATCACATTCGTACATGTATAGAATGTTTAGCTCAGTACTTGTAAGCTCATATTCATGTAACGTGTTCAGTAGTTTGTATAATATGTTAAAACTTTGCGGGAATGGAATTAAGTGTTGCATTAGCAAAGGTTGGAGCAACTGCGCAGGAGTTGGAGCTGGCAACCCTTTATCAGTGACAATGATTTTCTTTAACGGCTCCTCCTTTTTAGGAGTCAGTTCGTTCTTGTAACTCGAGGTAGGCGGTTGTACGTTAAGAAGTAGGCAGGCTACGTAGCTAACGCTTCTTGGTAAAGCATTGTAGTTGTGTTTTAAAACTGTCCGGCAGTTATTGTATCGTTCTAAGAAGTTATCGCTTGAAGTTCTCAGCGGACGCATATAAGTATGTAGAAAGATTTCAACGATCAAGCAACCTATTACCAACATATCTTGGCGACGACTTTCAGTAACAAACTGCTTATAGATCGCTGCATCAGTTGTATACCGCGTATTAAAAGATCTATTTTTCCTCTCCTTCAACACACTTTCCAAATGAGCATCCTGAGTAAATTTCTTCAGATAACTTTGATCGTACGACGCTAAAAACATGTGGTTAGTAAAGGCTGTATCATCAGACCCTTCCTTGTTCGAAACTGTGCTATCCTGCCTCATATCCGGCTGTACCGGAAACAGGTTTAAAGTCGTAACATTTTCTTTATGTTTCTCCTTGTCTTCCGCTTTAGTAAAGAAGCATTTCGTGCGGAAATGATCTAGGGACTCTATAGCTTGGATTGAAGCTACTGGATTGAATTCTTTCGGCAGATATATAACTCCTTTTCCCAATTCTGACCGTTGGACCCTGTAGTGGCGCGAATGGGAGGATGCCCTGCCTTCGGAGGGGGTTGTCTGCGAGTCCTCAAGCCCTTGGCTCTTGGACAAGGAGCGAGCCCTGCTGGTACTCTTGTGGCGAGACCTGACCCGTTGGGGAGGGACGTTCAGCCGTGAGACGTGCTGAGGAAGGCTGGTGGATTCCTCTTCATCATCGGAAACGTCGTCTGAACTGTCGTTGCGAAGAGATTTTTCTGTGGATAGTAAAGTACGTCAATTATCAAAAAAGAAAAGAATAGCCACATAATATGTCACATACTGCGAATTTTTATCACCTAACATGATTTTCCAAGGCTTCAGTATCAATCAAAGACACAATTTATGCAAAAATAAACTTTGAGTGGAAAAAAGGCTGTTCGTTCTCTATTATATTTTTCTACGGTGATGAAGAATTTGTATAGTTACATGTTGCTGATTGATTCTTGGTTTCTTTTTTTTTTCGTCTAAACCGAGGAGGTGTTCGGCTGCTTAAACGGACTTGTCTGTGGCGCCTTAATATAAATATTAAACCTCCAGCAAGAGCTTATCAATAAAACTGACAAACCAAGCGACTATACGCTTAGTGAACCCATTGTGAGGAACAGACCTCGGCTTAGGGCATCGCTGGGGGCAGATAGCTAGGTACGGGCTGGATGGAACAAGGATTATTACGAGGAACGAATTTAAGAAGAGTGCGCGTGTGTCCTTCCGTCAGGGAGTACAGTACGTACTAGCATCCTTGGGCTGCGTCCAGTGCAGGCGGGGCGGCGCGGGGGGCAGCGCGCGCGCGGCGCGGGGCGGGTGCGGCGCGCTCAGCAGCTGTACTGCGCCGCCGCGGCGCATGCGCGTGTGCCCGTCCACCAGCGACAGGCACACGTTCTTAGCCTTTATTGAAGCAGCGCCTGATAGTCTGGAGAAATTCGACTATAGGTTCAGTTCCTCGGTCAGTTGGATATTAACTTTTTCACAGTTAGCAATTAACCCTTAACATAGCAGCATTTTAATGTCTTAAACTACATTTCAAACATTTTTATTAAAAGATACCAGACCTCGCCCAACAAAAAGGTAGTTTTTCTCTGAGAAAGAACTACCATATAAGGACTTTTCGTGGACGTCTTAACTGTAGGGAAATCACACTGTGAATATCTTATAGCTCAATATATATTATACTTGATGGGGTATCCCCACGAAAAAGGTATTGAAAGCCCGATTATAAATAGCTAGCCTGATAAACAGGTACTTAAACTACTTGTTAATCAAAACGTACTTACTTGTAACCAAAAGTAATATCAATCCAATGGTGCAGGTTTTCTGAAACATGTGTGCTCTCCAATGCTTCCCTGTGTTTCGTTATGAAATCTTCCACGCACGTCGCCCAGGATGGAATACCCAGATCCTAAAACAGCAAAATAAAATATACAGGACAATCCATTGAAGTGAACCGTTAGGAAAAATATGAGGATGGGATCTATCTAAGGAGGATGATAGCATACTTATCATGTTAACGGTCCCGTCAACAATAACACTATAACTAATTCCACTAGTACCGCAAAGTACACGGACTTGGCAGGACCGTGCCACTTGTACCACATGATACGGTAGGTACACTAATTTGTTAACATGTTTGGCTGGCCTACAGTTCTGATCCGGTTTTCCGATTCACAATTCCGTGAGACATTCGATTTTCCATTCTTCTGACCCGAAAACAAATTTGTTTTCGAGCGGAACGTACAAATTTCCCATTCGGAAAAAAAACAAACTTGTTACTTGAACATTTTGTATGTAAAGCAAGAGCACAGGTCTCCGAATCTGAAATCCTTTTCAGAAAACCTTACATGTGCGGCTGGCCTTCAAATTTGCCACGGAAAATGCATACGAATGCAAACTTTTTAGTCCTTCGGCCAGCACGACATCAATATTCGAATTAAAACATATTAAATCACCTAAATTTCCTCTTACCGGTAAATCTTCATGTATGCTCTTAAACACGGTGGGGTCTGTATAGAACTCGGGTATGCACTCGTCCGGAGTCCATTCCTGCATGCGCTGGATCGAGGCAGGGTACTCCGCGGGGACCCATTTGTTGCGAACATGTTTGCAGAGAACTTCCTTCGGCGTTCTAGAATAATAATTATCTTGATTCTAACTGCTATTATTGCGAGGGTTTACTCTTCAGGGTCGTCACCCACGAGGCCACGCCGCACTGCAGTGCATGTGCGGCTGTTGGCAAGCCGGCCGAGCACTGGGCTGGGGGAAGGGCCTGCGCGCCATCCGCCCCGACCAGGGGCAAGAGGTCCGCCGCCACCGCCGCCTCTGCAGCGGCCGCGGCTTCTGTCGCCGCCACTGCCGCTTCTGCTGCGGGTGCTGCGGCTCCCAACACTCGGGAGGGTGCTGAGATGGAGTGCCAGTAATGGTCCCATTTCGGCCCCCTCCAGAGACAAGTCGGCCGCTGTGCTATCGCGCAGTGGCTGATGCCTGGGGACGGTGAGCGTGGGTGGCTCGCCGTCCGATACCAGGTTGAGTCGACGACGCGCTGTGTTCCACGCGCGTCACAAGGAGCCGTCAGCACCGAGGACGGGGCCCCATAGGGTCGGTGCCTGCTAGGGTTGCGGAATTTGTTCGAAAGAGTTACCGCGGCCCTGGAACGCATAGGGCACAAGAAGGATCACGGGTGGGTTTTAGTCAGTAAAAATCTGACACTCCCTACCGCTCCACCCAGGGCGGGAGGGGTCATTTGAAGATTTCCCATCCAGAAAAAAAAAAAAAAAAAAAAGGGGTCGTCACCCAATATAAGTAGTGACCATGCTGCGAAGCGATCGGCGGTGGCAACCTCTCGCTTCCGGCCATGGTTCAATCCATGGTTCTGAACGCCGCCCCTTCATGGGAAGAAGCATGTCACTGGGAAATTGTAAACTCCGTAAGGTTGCGATAAATCTTTAAGGTACATATTTATATACAATTTTTAGAAAATAATTTCTCGGTACTACAATTCGCAAGTCCTTATTGATGAATTAATGAATGAATGAACTGATTTAATGAAACGATTGATTGATACGCAATAAGCCTGTAAATGACTTAAATAACGCACATAAGAGTTCAAATTATTAACATTTATGTAAATGTCACCGGAAAATTGTAAACTCCGTAACATTGTAATAATTCTTTCTTAGATTATAATTTCTCGATATATTATGAAAAAATCGTTTTGTATAGAATTGGCCCCATCCAAATTCAACAGTTTCCAAAATATAGCCGTGTCTTATTAAGAAAAAATAGTTTAAAATTTCATGCGATTTATCAGATGTTTGCAATTACTTCAAATTTCTTTGAAAGTACTGGTCGGATTACGTAAGTTCTTTGATTTAGATTTAGGAAGCTAAATTTAAGTAACAAACACAGGGAATAGTACGACTTTATTATATTAAAATTAACACCTAATAAATGTTGACTACAACCTATTGAGGAAAATTATAATTAAGTGATAACACCAGGGATCTTATCTAATATAGCTAGGTAAATTGAACTAGGTAGCTAAAAATATATTTACCAGTATGTGACATATTTTATAGCACATACCTACTGGTACTTCATGTTGTTCCTGTTTATCGTATCTACCGTCCGTGACTTGGTCAACCACGCCCCAACAAACCACTACCTACATAGATAAATTACACATACATTTTATGCATCAGTTACTTATTACTAGAGGCCTGTCATTACTCTCTTCAAACTCAAACAAGCTATATTGCCTTCACATAAGTCTCAAATTCACGTCCCCTAATCTTCCCACCTAGTAAACGGCATATAATATCGGATAATCTAATTTTGTTGTATCTGGTCAACACAGCCACCGATGTCAAAAGTCAAAAACATATTATTCCCTTAAGATAAACCTCAGATTCGCATATTTTGACCAATGCCTTGTCCTACATTGCATGCTGAAAGTTAAAGTCAAACGTTTATTTCAATTAGGCCATCAAACGGCACTTTAAGACAAAGCATAGGTAAAGTGAGGTAGTGTCTGGGTCTATCAACCTGCTGATTTTATAAAGAAAACTCAACCATATTCAATAAGTACAAAACAATGAGTAATAATTTTTACAACTGTAATTTTTTAAACACTAAAAATCTTATTAAGTTCAGGTGAAAAAATTGACTTTCTGGTGATACAGCTCTACAGCTTAAAACATAAACAATAATAAAAAGAAAATTTAGCGGTTATTTCATCCTACAAAATCAGTTCAAAATTATTCAAACAGTGTAATAAATGAATGGGCAGTTTAATTACTTGACCAGCCAAGTAACACGGGGCACAGAGCTAAGAGTTTTTTTTTGTTGTTGATTGTTGTTTGAATATAGATTCCTTTCAGACTTATTTCGATTTATTAACTAATCACTAAATAACTGCCCATTCAGTCATATCTCTGCTCAATATTTATTTAATTGCCCATTTCAATATTTCTAACGAATAATTTCTATTTAGTTTACTGCTGGTACTGAACTTTTAATAAACATGCATTTTGTCATTTTTATCTTACCAATTCTACGATATACAACTGCCGCTGTAAATCAATGCACAAGATAGACGTTGCATGTAATATCTGAGAGCGCGTCGGAAACGTGGTGCGATACCCAGTCCGTACAACTGCAGACGTCATAAGCCAAAATCGACTATATTCAAATTTTTATAAATCTCGAATTCGTACTTACCTAGGTACTAGGTACACGTAGCATGTGATATCCACAGAGTATTTTTTTATATATCTATACTAATATTATAAAGCTGAAGAGTTTGTTTGTTTGTTTGAACGCGCTAATCTCAGGAACTACTGGTCCGATTTGAAAAAATCTTTCAGTGTTAGATAGCCCATTTATCGAGGAAGGCTATAGGCTATATATCATTACGCTAAGACCAATAGGAGCGGAGCAGTCATGAAAAATGTGACACAAACGAAGTTGTGCGGACAGCTAGTAGATAATATCGTGGAGCGCGTCGGAAGCGTGGTGCGGTATCTGATCTGTACAGCGGCTGACTTCATAAGCCAAAATCAGACTTATTCTATGAGTATAAAACTCAAATTCACACTAACCTGCGTGCTAGATAAACGTAGCATGTAATATCGGAGAGCGCATCGGAAACGTGGTGAGGTATCTGGTCGGTACAGCTGCTGACGTCATAAGTCATGTCTAGCTGCCTGTCGCCCTTGTTCAGGCGGTACTTCGACTTGCTTAGGTCTCGCCAGTTCCTTCCTAAGAATTTTAAAATGTTAATGTTTTTAAGTCTCTTAAACTAAAACTTATTTTGTATGTCTGATGTCTGTTAACTACACCTTGGGAGTATTTAGGATAAGAGTGAATAGGTTACTTCTAGGTAGGCGTGCTCCAGCGTCGTCCACATTATCGTTTACCATCAGGTGCGATAGTGGTAAAAATGCTGTTAACTTTTATTTTTGTTGCAAACAGCTGATGTATTTGTTTTGTTTTATCACAGCAATGAAGGCCAATGCCCTTTCCATAATATCTCGAAATAGGAATCCTACCTAAAAATATTCCACATTTCGGGTTGGAACAACTTATGCAAAGATTATCCTGCAATATAATATAAGGCTGAAATTATATCGCGAAACCTGCATGACAAGCAAATGAAGGCTAAACTCCTGACGAGTATATTTCAGTTTATAACTATGTCGCCAGGTTGAAACCCATGGTCATAATATAAAAATAGATCAATTCAGCCTTTTGTGCTAATTGATAAGAGATAGATGATGCAAGGAGAAGCCTAGTCAGTGTTCCATAATCAGTGTTTATCATAGTACATATATTTTTTTACATTCAATTGAATTAATGATAAAATTTAACAAGGGACTTTGATTCAAAGATAATAGATAAGAATGACCCAATCAATTAATATTGGTACTAAAGATAATTTTATCACTTTCTACCATGGTTTTACTGGTAAATTAGTAGTGAATTGTATTCTTTTTTTTTTATTTTTGGAACTGACAAATATAGATACAGCAAAGGAAATGCAATTAGAACTGCAGTCATTTACCTCTAAGTCTTCCCATACAAAAGAATAGTTTACTATGTAATTTACTCTAAGTACCTAAACATTATTACTCTACAAACAGTACCAATATTAAACAAGCATGTGTGCACTAGATAACAATAATGAATCACAATAAACACATTTTTATAAAACAATACAAAAGCATTACTAAAATAACAATCAGCACAAAGACTTACCACATCTGGAAGAGAAATCAGTCACCCAGGGAACCATGAAATGAGCCTGAGGGTCAGTAGTGGACCTTCCAGCTAACATGTTCAGGTGTAGAAGATAGTCCAGGTTAGATATCCTGCCTCTGACCCAAAGCATACACAGCTTTTCCAGCTGTACAGCCTCTTTCCTCCAGCACCATTCCTCACCCTTTTTTCCAGGAGGACCCTGGCTTATCGCAGGAGTAGTCTGCTTACTTCTATTATGTTCAATGATCAGTGATGCATCCAGACAGTGTATGTTGTTTGTTATCATTGGCAACACTTGCAGCCATAAGTTCTCAGACAAATAGATATCTTGAAGAGTTAGCATTCCTAAGCTTAAACCTCTATAACTCATAGCTTTAGATAAATTAAGTAACTGATACACAATAAACAGGCCACGGCTGTAATTCATGTCTATTAAATTAGGACTGAAGTTCAGACAATCTAGAAGAGTGTTCTCATACTGTCCTCTATATATAATGTAAAAGTTACTGTCTGATTCTATAATAAACATAGCTGCTAGAAGATTGCCATGTGTTTCATACATTTTTAAAACATGTTTGTTAGGTATTGTCTCTTTGTACTCTATGTGCCCAGCTCCATCACACTTTACCCTAATTATATTACATCCATACAAGCGGAGCACTACTTCAGACATCAGCTGATCATGTTCTAATAGATTCACTATGGTACTTTCCTTACTGCTATCATTATTCTGACAGTACTTCTTAAAAGATTCTTTCCACAATGTTCTTTGGTTACTTTGTGACACATATTGCAGTAATTGAGAGAACGTGAGGGGCGTCTCATTCGTGTTTTCATTGAGCTTGTATCGAGGCAGTGGAAGAACCTTGGACACTTTTTTATTCAATACCTACAATACAAAAGATTTTTCATTTATTCTCAGTTCTAGCTAAGAATGCGCATTATTATTGTAATAATAAATGGATACATACCCTCATAAATATTTTTCGCCACGGATAAGGTACACTTTCACCAGGTTGCAAGCTAAAATCTACATTGTTCAGTGAGGTATCCACTTCGAGGTTTTTTATCCATTTCTTCAACCAGCTCGAATGGACGACGACGGTGTAAAGGCCAGGGGAGGTAGTGGGAAATATATTTTTATTACTTATACCTAATTCCTTAACTATATTATCCATTTCTAAATTAATAATGATGTTTTGTTTTGTTTTGTTGCGTACAAAACTGCAGTCATTATCAATTCTGACACTTCTTTCAGATTGACATGATAAATGACAGTTTTGAGTAGGGATGCCAGTTATAATAAATTAAATAAATGTTGAAGAATTATTGTCCTTCAAGTTATAAGCAAGAAGGGTTAGATATGTTCTACGATTCTGATGCCTTAATAACTAGAAAAAGTAACTGAAAAAATACAGTCTCATCGTATAGGGTTGCGACTATTTATTACCAGTCTGCAAAAAAATACCCAAAAATACCCTCTTGTCATCATAAAATTGAAATGAATCGCCAAAATTAACTGTTGTCTTCAAGACGACCAAAAACGACTGTACTAAATTGGATCGTTCTTTGTTGTCTTTATCGTCAAAACAAGATTTGAAAATTACGCTACGACCGTTACCTTTTTTTTCTGGAGTGGACATCATCACATGACTTCTCCCGCTCTGGGCGGAGCGGAAGAGAGTATCAGACACTCAGACTGACTAAAACCGTCATCCTTCTAGTGCCCTTTGCGTTCCAGGGCCGCGGCCATTACCTTATTCTGGGGAGCTGAGCGAAAATAAATATCTGATAACAGCGGGAAAAACAGCAGGGCACCGCTAGTACAATATATAGATGATGAGAGGGCTGCTATAGGCTATACAGCAACGCGAAAACCGGTATATGAGTATACGAAGTCGCGGGAACAGCTAATCTATTTACTTATCACTACATAGTATAATGAAACAAAGTAGCTTTCTCTGTCCCTGTATCCCTAAATCTTTAAAACTACGCATCGGATTTTGATGCGTTTTTTTTAATAGACACAAACATTCGTATCTACATTGCACCCGTGCGAAGCCGGAGCGTGTCGCTAGTATATAATATAGAGCGCTTTTTAGACCTGAGTGTCTTTTCGATTTTATAAAAGTACTCATTCATTGACATCAGTCAGTAAATGAGTACCTACCCTTTTATAAAATTATATCACGAATTCTCTAAAACTACAAGACTAATGAGGATGAAATTATGCACGGAGGTAGATAATGAATGGATGTCAGGTAAGAAAGGATTTTAGTAAACTCCCCGTTAAAGGGGTGAAGTAGGGAATGGAAATTGTTAATCTATGTATACTAATACTAGCTGCTGCCCGCGACTTCGTCCCCGTGGAATCCCCGATTTTAAAACATTCTTTATCGCTGCTCCGCTCCTTTTGGCTTAAGCGTGATGATATATAGCCTAAAGCCTTCCTCGATAAATGGTCTATTCAACCCAAAAATAATTTTTCAATTCGAACCAGTAGTTCCTGAGATTAGCGCGTTCAAACAAACAAACAAACAAACAAACAAACTCTTCAGCTTTATAATATTAGTATAGATTATAGATTACACTAGTTTACAAAATTTAACTTTTTGTCTGTTGCCGCGAATTTTATGGTTGATAATGTTCACTTATGACTTGTTTTTATCAAATCTACCCTCAAAAATTTTTGAGCAGCTCGAGTTACTTTGTTTTCGATTTTTATCATTTAAGCGTATATATTAATCGATAACAGGCTTATTTTATTGTGTTCAGATTGGTATCTGAAGTCTTTGCGTCATGAGTAGTTCACTAGGAGACGTTGTTTAAACAATCCAGATCATTTTTGCTATATATGCGGAGAATATGTGTTTAACGATTGTAGGAAAGCTAAGTTGGTGAAAAATACCTATTTTGAGTATTTTGGGATGCTCTTGGATAAAAACGAGAAGTCTTGGGCTCCCAATTGTGTTTGTAAATCGTGTGTGGAATATTTAAGATTATGGAAAAGTGGTAAAAGAAGTGCCTTTAAATTTGGAACACCGACTATTTGGCGAGAGCCACGAAATCATCTCGAAGACTGTTATTTTTGTAGCGTGAACGTAAACGGCTAAATGGCAGTAACCAAGTACTTGTTGTGTTTCAATGTCCAGTGTAGCGTTCACCTGACTCTTCAGTGCCTATAAATATATCTGAACCCTTAGTACAAGACATTGAAGGACCAAGCTCATCACAAAATTATGCTGATTTTGAAGGTATGTCAAATGAGCCAAAATGCTTTTCCCAAAATGAGTTAGATGTTCTTGTAAGGGATTTAAATCTTTCTAAACAAGCTTCTGAATTATTAGCATCAAAATTCTATGACTGAGTTAGAACTAAAGGCTTGGACAGCTTTCGTCTCTGTGATGCAGAATTTTCTCGGAAATAAAAAATCTGAAAATTATATTGAACTTGTAGAAGACCTTCTGCTACAATATTAGCATAAAACTCCACTTCCTCCATAGTCACCTGGACAGTTTTCCGGAAAATTTAGGAGATATGAGCGAAGAGCAGGGAGAGCGTATGCATCAGGACATACGCGTCATGGAAGAGCGCTCTCAGGGTTTCTGGGATACGAATATGATGTCTGACTATTGTTGGTCTCTGATACGTCATTTTCCAAAGTCTACACATCAGAGAAGAGCTTTAAAACGAAGTTCTTTAGAACTCAATGATTAATTATATTTTTAAATAAAGTTTTTCTTAGTAAATACATGTTTTTTCTATTTTATAGCTACATAGCTGAAACTCAGAAACTAGAGCTGATAAAAATCTTCTAATTATATTTTTGAAAATAGCATATCATATGTAGTCAGCAACAGCTAAAATTTTTTCGGCAACAGATGTACTGTAAACTAGTGTTATTAATGTTATAAAGCTGAAGAGTTTGTTTGTTTGTTTGAACGCGCTAATCTCAGGAACTACTGGTTCGAATTGAAAAATTCTTTTTGGATTGAATAGACCATTTATCGAGGAAGGCTTTAGGCTATATATCATCACGCTTGAGTCAATAGGAGCGGAGCAGCGATAAAGAATGTTTTAAAATCGGGGATAATCTTATTGTTAGTCCCCTCTATTAATCCCTCAATATTAGAAAGTAAGTATTAGCAGTCACTTTGATCCTCAACGGTATGTCCAGTCTGGGTCGGACATATGCGTAATTTACGCAGCCATTCCATATGACACTCGCATAACGCTGAGCTCATTTCAATTACCATCATCATAAAAGAGTATAGGAAAATAAATAGCCATTTATTTTTGATAAATTTCGTCAGTATATCATAATATGAATACAATACTTGTATAGCTTATTTTATAACAAAATTAAGTTTGTTTTATTTCGGTGTAATAACACCTAGGAATGTTAAGGTACTAAATATATTGGTAGTATTAGCACCAAGTTGTAATTATAATACTATAATTATAATCTATGAGCTATCACAACAATTATTGGTCCTTGTACAATATTGCTTAGTCAACAGGAATATTCAAGACAACAGCAGGTACCATCTGTTTCTAAAATTTAAAACATGATATGGATTAACGAAATGTAAATATTTAGAAAACTTAATGAGCACCTCTTCCGGTAGCACATAAGAATATGAAATGATATAATTTTCCTATTCGAGTTTCCCAGAAACTCTTTTCAAGTAACATTTCCACAAGGTATCTTTATAAACAATGGCTTGGGCTTCTGGGCTTTTTGCCGCCACAATGCCCCTGCCCACAACTATGACGTCAGCACCATTCTCCAAGATCACCTTCTCTGGAGTATTGTAGACCTGGCCCAGGTCATCTTTGCTGCTTTCTAGCTTTACCCCTGGAGTCAGCTGAATAAGACCTGGATCCTTGAAAGTATCTTTATTCTGGCAGACAAATCCAGTTATTAATTCTGGATATTTAGAGGCCATAGACACTGTTGCTTCTTTGTAGTCTGGTGTTATAAGGTTTCCCTGCAGACAAAAAAAGCTTACTAATAACTATGCCTATATGAATGTCGAAAATTATCCCCAGGGAACATACTCCCAGGATAAAAAGTCATCAGTCTGTGTTATTCCTGACTTTATAGTCTGGAATAACAGATAGTCATAGTCTGGAATATCTAGCACTGTGCCAAATATCATCAAAATCCATTCAACAGTTCTGACGCAATTGAGTAACAAACATCTATCTGTCCAAACATCCAAGCTTTAACTTTTGTTATATTAGTATAGATATAATAGTTACTTCTATGACTAGGAAATATTAATTTGTTGACTTTGATTTTGGAAATTAAAATAACAATCATTCATAGAATCTTACCTCACTGCTCATTTCAGCCAATAAGAACACACCATGATTAACACCATTTGATGAATTCAGGGCTTTGAGTATTCCCTCACCAGGCAAAGAATGGGCAGTAACACAATCTGCCCACTCCCCTACTTTGTACAACCCTTTTAAGTACTGCAAGGAGACTGTATGTCCAATGTCAGCATACTTTCTATCTTCAAGTATTAAAAAGTTGAATCTATCAGCCAACTGTTTGAGTCTGGCAATAAAATCGTTGCTGTAATCTTCAATAATGTCTGCATGTGTCTTCACAAGACAGACATGTTCTCCAACTTTTTCTAGTAGATCTAGAATCTTCGTAGTGGACGTCAAGTCGACTGATAGGCACAAGTTTGTTTTTTTTGTTGCCATTATGCTGAACAGTTGTTTTGCTATGCCATTCTTGGCTAGTTCAGCTCGCTTTTCATAGGTAAGAGAGATTCTATCTATAGGTTTATCTGAAAAAAATAAAACAATTTAAATAAAATATTTTATGATTACAGCTATATATTAATTTCTCAATAATGATTATGGTTATGATGGTATTTTTAAATTCAGCAATAGAAAATAATGCATCATTCATAAATGTTATTTACAATTGACGTAACAGTATTATTTTGACACATACCAATAACTGGAGCTTGAGTCTCCTTGAGATATTTTTTTACTTTAATAACAGTTTCCTCAGTGATCTTCTCATTCTTTACCAATATATCAATCAGAGAAGACATTGTAAACAAGGATTTAACTTGTACATCATCAACAGCAAGATTTTTGCTGCCTCCTTGCTCTCTATCTAGTATAATCACTGCATCCGTGACTATCAAACCTTCTTTGCGTAAGTCTCGTACAGTTTCAAGAACGCTGGAGCCAGATGTAACCACATCTTCAACTATAAGACACGTTTGTTCGGCCTTATAGTGGCCTTCGATAGATTTCTTGGTACCGTAAGCTTTAGTTTCTTTGCGTCTCATTAGCATAGACTTCTTGGTTAATATGCTCAGTATAGTCGCAATTGGCAAGGCTGTATATGGGACGCCACATAGGTGATCATATTTTAAATCCTTCATAGCTATTTCCAGTAACAGATTTGATATTGATTCCTAAAAAAAATATAAACATGTAGGGTGAGCAAAATTTACGAAAAAAAAGGGATTTTAATTCATTCGGATATTAAAACATCCTATTTACTAGCATTAGTAGCATTTACGTGTTTGTTTCGGGAGAATTTAGTTCCGACTATGGTGCTAGGCGGGCAAACCGGAAAAAAATACGTGAGTAAAAAAAGCCTTTATGATTTGAACTTGAAATTTTTGTCGGGTTACATTTTTATTCAATAATCAATTTGAAACACATACCATAACATCGGGGTAGCTAACTATAACCCTCAAGTCAAAATAAACAGGTGTTTTGATGCCGCTCTTTGTAGTAAACTCCCCAAACTTAACAGCATCTATGGAAAACAGCTTAATTGCTAGGTTGACAAGTTTTTTATCGTAAGACATTTTATTTTTGAGTTATTTTTCGGGTTCACACGTGAACTTCGACGGAAAATAACCATTAACTTTAGTTGATTGGTGAACTTTGTTTGACACTTGCTTGACAGAAAGTTTAATATTAGTTTGACGTTTATTGGTTTGTCTAGAAATCCATTGATAGACTTTCTCTAAGGAGCGCTCGTTGTTTTCGAAGAACTTTTATCGAAGCAAATACACATTTTCATCAGCAAAAAAGCTAGAAGAGTGATTTGTTATGTTAGTACTAATTTATCAATATCACAATAAAAAATAGGTGATTTCTTTTGCTCAATTTTCAAGCCGTCAATGTTTAAGTGTAGGCAACACTACCACAGTCACTTTCAAAACGGTTTTGAGAGGAGTACGCGTTTGTGTCTGATTTCTTTGAGTATTTTTATTTTTCGTATTCATTTTCGCTGTTAGTTATTTACAAATTAACGTTGTGCTGTGGTGTTAATATCTGAACTTTTGTGACGTGTTAAATGCCGAAATCGTGAGTATATTTATGTTATTACGTAAAAAAAAAAACGTTGTTTAATGTGAGGTAGTGTAGAACTTTTTCGCGCGCGCTAAAACAAAATAAAAATGTTGTCGAGGTGTTTGGTGTAGTATTATTAATAGTTCGATGTTTTTAAACCCGGTTTGGGACGCAGGTAGAGGATTTTGAATCAATGTTGGGCTCGGGCAAGGTAAATCCACCCCTCCTATCGGGTCGTGCACGGAGTGGGGTTCCCTCCCCTCCTTTAGGGGAAGTTTGGGTAGACAAAGGGTAGTCACCCCTAAGCAGAGGGGAGCTTTGGGCCTTGGGCGATATCCGTTGGGAGGGGAAGGGATCACAAATTCAAGTTCAGTTTTTTTTGGCTCTTGCCCTTTCTAACGGTTGTGCGCGTGTGGGAAAGTTGGCTGTAACGACGTTAGAAGTTTCTAATCTAAACGAAAAGATTTGGTTTAATTATTTGTAAATTTCAGGTGAACTTATACTGTGAGGAAGATGGACAGTAATAATGGTATGAGAACTGACATTATCGTTTTAATTTAATTGTTTTTTTTTTTTTAATTTATTATTCACCAAAGACATTCTTTCAGAGCCAGTACCAAACTTGGAGCTGGCAATAAAAAGGAGTATGTTAGCAAAGAATAAGTTGGCTATGATAGTGAAGAAGCCTAATGGGGTAGTACAATTCTCTTGTGTGGAATGCTCTGACTGGTACTATAATAAAGAAGAGCTTGAGAGGCATCTGCTGGTCCATAACAAGCACTATAGGTACCTATGTGGGATATGTGGTACTGGGTAAGTTTTTCTTCTATATCTTCCATCTTTCTACTAAAATTACAACTAGTAGAACGTTTTTTTTGCTAATATTCAATTTAAAATTATCTTAAACTTAGAAAAAATTGCAAGTCCTGTGGGTGTAACATTTAAACGAAAACTTCCACTCAATCTACTATTAAAAAAAACCTTTATTTTATTTTATGGGTTAGATATCTAAATTTACCCTTTATCTAAACCTAATTAACCAATTTTACATTTATTTTATATAACTAGCTGACCCTTTGCCATATACCTAAAATAAATAAAAATTAGGGTTATCATAGAGGGGTGAAAATTTAGGGTAGTATGTATTTTTGTATGGCTGTATCATAAAAAAATAAAAACAAAAAATGTTGTCTAAATTATAAAAATAGAAATTTAGCATTGGACCACCCTTAACATTTCGGGGGATGAAAAATAGATGTTGGCCGATTCTCAGACCTACCGAATATGCATATAAAATTTTATGAAAATCGGTCAAGCCGTTTCGGAGGAGCATGGTAACTAACATTGTGACACGAGAATTTTATATATAAGATGTAAAATTGATTAACCAACTTTTAATCGTGATAAATAAACATTTCCCACCAAACAGACTAAAACGCAAGGAGCATCTAGACAGGCATACCCTAGAACACCAGGAGGTCAGGCCTCATGTGTGTCCTGACTGCGGCAAGGCCTTCAAGAGGAAAGAACATCTGAACATTCACCGCTCCATCCACAGCGGAGACAAGAGTGAGGCTTGTCCTGTGTGTAATAAAAGTAAGTGTGCATTGTTGTTAATCAAAATAACTAAGTTACATATAAAAGTAGCTCTCATTACTCAACCCAAGTTATTCTTGAAAATCTCTGTATCACCTGTTAAGAGTTTGAACTAAGAATTGGCTTAACATTGAATATGAATAAAGCTGAATATAACTACTAGTATAATATTTTATGCTCATACAATTAAACATACATTTTTAACTCTTAATGAAATTAGCTTAGACTAAATTCCTAATTTTGTACCATTTAAATAAAAGTCTCTATAATGGTGCAATGAATTATGTTGTAACATGCATTTGCAGTGTTTTATTTGTAAATCATTTTTCTAAGGCCACAGTAGCCGTAGGTGCCAAATTTTGCAATTTCGGTCATTGCACCAGCTTTTTTGATATTCTAAATTTAAAAAATAAAGACATAAAAACGTCCTAAATCAACATCTACAGTGATTATTTACATTTTGTAGTCATAAAAATTGATTAATTAATTATTTTTTCAATTTCGGACATTAAGAAAATAACTTAAGGTCGGAAATCGGTTACTTCGTTTTGTTCCGATACGTCCTTTTTTCTTATGACGGCAGTATATTAGGTCATGGTCACTGTACTTTTTAAAGAAAGTTGTCTGGCGCGTACCATATGTGAAAATCAAGCAAGCTCAAACCAAAAGGACAACCAAGTTTAAAGGAGTGAAAGTCAATTTTATTACATAGTTAATAACTGGGGTTTGTTATTATGTTTGAACTAGCTTCTGCTCGCGACTTAGTCCGCGTGGAATAGTTACTTTACCCCCGATTTTGAAACTCTCAGCCCGATCGGTTTAAAATTAACAAAGTTTCATACAAACTTTCATCCCCTATTTTATCCCCTTGGGAGTAGAATTAATCAAAATCCTTTCTTAGCGGCATTATTATAAATTCAGCCCGATCCGTTCAGTGGTTTGGGCTGTGTGTTGATAGATCACTATGTCAGTCAGTCACTTTTGATAGATTTTAGTTCAAACAAACAAGTGAAGGTAATACAAAAGGGTGTGTGTAATAATACTTAACGGTTTTATCTTTCTACCCTGCTCATAATTTTACAATTGAATAGGCATGATGAATAATACTTGTGTGTGGGAAATTTTACACGATAAAAAAATAGTGGTTGTTTTTTACATTATTTGTTTTAAGGAATCTTTTAATTCTAATACGGAAAAGGATACATAATCATCATGTAACATTGTTGGTATTATGAATGGTATGCATAGTAAGTCCAAGTTTGTATTTTTTTTTCTGGTAATTTCGACTCATCAAAATCTCTACTACTGATGATAATTTAATTTTCAAAATACTCGAAAGTGGGCTCCTAATTCCCAGATAAAAAAGGGTTAAAACATTGTAACATCCGGGCTATTAACTATATACTGTAGTATAAACGTATAATTTCATTTTCGTGGCTCCACCCGCCCCGGGGTTCCACCCACGTTGTTCCCGTTCCCGTGGGAATACGGGGATAAAATATAGCCATGTATATACACTCACAAATAATGTGGCTTTATAGTGGTAAAAGAATTTTCCAAATGGGTTTATTATATCCAGAGACCCTCTACAACCCCACAAACTCACAATGTTTACTTTATAATGTTAGTTTTCAGTCAAGGAGCGAAATACTAAGGAATTTTCAAATTTTCATTCAATATACTGAACCATAAACATCATCATATCTACAATTTTAATTCCTTCACAGAACATAACAAGTATGTTTTATAAATCAGTTCTCGTTTCACATGTAATTTTTACAGCATACGATAATACAGGTTGATGGTTTTTTTTTTTTAGCTTTTTATCGCAAAGACCACTTACGGAAACACCTACAAACGCACACGAAAGTGTTCATAGAGGAGAACACGGCAATTGTAGATGATCAGGGCTACTTTGAGATGGGCGACCAGCTCGTGGAGATCAAGCATGAGATCATCGACGAGTACAGCACGCCCATTGTGGAGATGGAGCATCAGGATGAAGAGATGGAGGTAAGGAGAATCAATCTATACTAATATTATAAAGCTGAAGAGTTTGTTTGTTTGTTTGAACGCGCTAATCTCAGGAACTACTGGTCCGATTTGAAAAAATCTTTCAGTGTTATATAGCCCATTTATCGAGGAAGGCTATAGGCTATATATCATCACGCTAAGACCAATAGGAGCGGAGCAGTCATGAAAAATGTGACACAAACGAAGTTGTGCGGATCAGCTAGTGTCGTATATACTACAAGCTTTTTTCCACGGATTTGCTTGCGTTACTAATATTTTCCCATATATAGTAGCGTATACCTAACAATCTCATCAAAATCGATTCAGAGATTTAGGTGTGAAGCGTAACAAACGAACAGACTTACTTTCGCATTTCAGACGTTATATGTAACTTAGGATTATAGTGTCCTCCGGATTCACCTGCCCGCGCTATCACTTGGTTGCCATTCTTTTTTCACTTGTCTTCTTATTCGTAGTTGTAGTCTCGTAGCCTGATGTTAAAAAGCCCATAAAAGTCCGCGATAATTTGGCTATCTAACGCCGACAGTAATTTTTCAAATCCTTCTGAAGAAGAAAGATCTGATTGTTTGTTTGCATTGAATAGGCTCCGAAACTACTGAACTGATTCGAAAAATTCTTTCTCTGTTGAGTAGCTACACTATCCCCGGGTGACATAGGCACATATTTTACCCCGCATTCGCACGGGAACGAGAACTACGCGAGTGAAACCGCGGGGCGGTACTAGTCAAATTGTATACTTTAACATACTTATATATACATGCTCATAAAACCAAATGGAGGGTACCATAATTAAGTATTAGACTAGTTACGCCTACGGCTTTCCTAAGTACATAGGTATTGATTGTTAGTTTTCCACGATACTAGATCATCTTATTTCATCAACAGATAAAAAACACCCCTAATCATTTTGAAATAACGATTCTTCGATACGCTCAGAGGGGGGAATAAGAGGGATGCGAATAAAAAAGAAATCGCCCCGTATTAATTAAGGCGAAGGGGTGTACCGTGGTTTTTTTACTTTTGAACGTTTAATTGCTTCGTAGTCGGTTTGAATCTTTCATCATATCAAATTTCGATTTTTTGCACTGCTTGCGAGCATAAACACTGACATACAGGTATTACAGACCATGACAGACATTTTGGTATAAAATAAAGTAACTACCTAGGTACCTATATACTACAACGTGTAGATTATAAACGCAAAACCTGAAATGAGCCCTTGTCATTGTATTCATAATTACGAACAACTTTGAATTTTCAGCTGTTCAGTTAATTTTGTAGTTACGCACACAAAAGTGTATGGGTCAACATTTTTTTCCTGTTAAACTGAATATACAGACGTGTTACCAAGGCATACCTCTTACGTAACCTACAATGCTCAGTCTAAGCAAGAAAAAAGCCTTTTATAAACAGACAGAGCTCGTACATACTCCAAAAGTACGCTTAAAGAACACCTCAACCTGTATGTTTTAGATAAAGCCTAGGTTTAGTTCAACCAGGCGTAAGTCGCTTTAAACCCAACCCGCCTCCATATCCCTCCGGGCTCCCTTTCCGATCCCCGTTTAATCTCCCAACGGGGCGCGCTAGCCTTGTTTTGCTCAGTTTAAACCGCCTCGCAACATCTGTGCTCGCCGTTGAACGATGAAGCAGGAAAAACCATCTGCGATGTTGAAAAAAAGAATTAAGACGAGAATACTTTTAGTGATTCTTAGTATGTTGCTAAGAATAACTCAAACCGATCGTCTTGTTTTAAAATTGTTTTGCTTTAATAAAGATAAAACATGGTAATACTTAAATTAGTTGGCTAAACTTCACACTTGTGACGGATATATACGAAATATTGCTTTCTTTTTTAAATCTCGATTAGATATAAAAAATACCCAAACATGTATGTAAATTACGCCAATAATTTAATTTGATGATGTAAAATCACTTACCTGGGCACAAAAGTTTGGAGGTGGTCAATGAGCGACGGAACACAGCATTCCGGGTGTAAAAGGACAGGATGGAATTCGGAACACCACGCTGCTTTCAAAACAGGCACCGTTGATGCAGGCTATAAGGCTGGCAGGCACTACATCCGTTTCCGCGTAGCTCCTGGTAGAACTTTACACTTTGTAGAGCAGTGGAACAGTCTAGTTTAAAAAAAACCCAAACCATAGATTCCCGATACCAATTTTTGCACTCAATAAGCCCGATTTAATGAAAAAAACGCGAAAATCTAACTAGAAATCGTAATATCTTTTAGGTACCAGAAGAAAAGTACAGCATAACAGAAAGTTTGAATGGTTCAGCGCAGGAGCCGTTCGTGTGCCTTGTCTGTAAAAAGACATTCAAGAGAAAAGATACTCTCAAAGCGCACAGCTGGACGCATATGAAAAAGGACAAAGTGTGCACCATTTGCGGGAAAGGTAAGCTCTCAAACTATTCTAGATGATAGTATTTTTAGGAAAATGATTCAGGAGTAAGTTATGTTAGGTTAAATTATCCAGTTTCTTTAACGCTATCATTATTCATTAAGGATCATTTTAGGTTGAATTTAACTTAAATATCGAAGAAATCACGACGAAGACAAGACAATCTTAGTCTCAATTCCTCAAAAGCACCTCTAATTTACGTACATTTTTTTAAATACATAGATTCTCGCCGGATGAGATTCCCACTTGAATCTAAACCTAAGCACGTCCATTAATTAACTTGTAAGCGTGATGTTACGTTATATTTACCTACATACATTTAGTTTCATAACGTACACAAGCAAAGGCCTAACTGTCATCAGCGACACATACGAGTAAATAAGTACCTACCTTATCGGCTACCCGTCCTTCAATAACGTCCCTTCTTCGGTAAAGGGGGGCCGGCTACATCCGATATAAGGATAACTTAGTAGCCACCTACCACGGCTCATAATACCGTAGAGCGGCAACCGGCAACCCGATTGTCAAACGTGGCGATTACGGCCATTCTCCCCAAAGTTTAGGGGGCAGCTAGCGGCTTAGTCAATGGCCGAAGTTGGCGTGGCACAATTCACGATAATGCCGGCTGAAGGGGGAAAAGGATTTTAATAACAAGGGTTTTTGGGGGCTCTGTGTCCCACGTGGTCTTTACTTTTGGAGATTACCTGCCATTTTAAGAGTACAATGGACTACTGTAGCGATAGCCGCGATGCCGGCACCGTCTATATACGCCATTTCTAAAAATCGTTCCCACGCAATTAAAGTCAGCTGTCACAGCCAGTCAGAACTGGTGTGATAGGTCGTCAATTTCTGTGAGTAAACGTGGACACATTTTGAGACACTCGTTTGGTTTTTTATGAATAGTTGACAATGCTGTCTCTGGCCGTGGAGGCAACCTGATGCTTCGTGAGCTAGCCCAGGCAAAATCAACAAACAAAATAGGGTATTTTACTGTAAAAATCTAATTAGTCCGTCTGATAGATTTCCAAAAAATATTGGACACGTATTTTTTCTTTTTTCACGTAAACAAAAAATGAAGACGATACAGTGCGTTGAAAACTCACGTGACGTCACGTCGCTGGTAAAAATTGTAGCAACGTAGTGACGTCACGTGAGTTTTCAATGCACTGTATCGTCTTCATTTTTTGTTTACGTGAAAAAAGAAAGAATACGTGTCCAATATTTTTTGGAAATCTATCAGACGGACTAATTAGATTTTTACAGTAAAATACCCTATTTTGCCCGAACGAATATTATTTTGTCAATTTAGATCCCATCGCTTCCTTTATTCAACACGTTACTTGTCGCATGCATTTTCTATAAACATATTCTACTAGCGCCTAAGTATTAGCCCCAAGGTTTCATGCAACCCTCCCTGACGCTCTGTCAACCCTCCTTACGATAGTCGTGCACGTGTGTAGTTTGTATTTTATTTTAGAAAAAAAGGGGAGGGTTATTTTTCAAACGGTTTTACTCGGCGGGCTGGGAATAAAAATGTACTGGCAACGACACTAATACGTTATTCGAAAGCTTTTTTTTTGTTAGTACCACTCGCAGTTCAGCACACTAAAGCTAGTTACTGCTTAACCGATGATTCCTGTGGTGGCCTCAAATGAATTTAAGGCCCTCAGCCAGGGCTTAAAACTACTTAAAAACTTAATGACCGTTCGCTAAGGGCATCCACTCTGGGACACGGGCCTCGGCTTAGCGGGGTCATTGAGAGAGGGCCAGCAAGGGACAGGCTGGGTCAGATTGTTATCATTTTGGGGATTTAACGCTAATGGCTCAGCGGCGCAGGCTGGCTCGTTAGGCAAAAGTCGGGGAGGGTACTTTATTCGAAAGCTCTCTTCTGCTTACTATTTATAAGGACAAATTAAATTCCTTAGATATAGGTAGGTACTTTGCGTACGTGATGAGTGAGACGTCGATAGCTAGTGACGAAAAAAACTCGTCATTACTAGCCATGATTTCTACGGTGTATCGGATAATAGAGTATCTATCAAATGGAAAACATTTTTTCAAATTAACCGTCACATATCCTACTATGTACAAATACTCACAAAATTCACTTACCCTATAATTCCACGCTTACGCTTTTTTGCATTAGCAAAAAAGTGAGAATTATGATTCGATTTCTTTGGAACTTTGTTAATACGTTATTTTATCGTGGATCGAAAGCTTGTCATTCGAAAGCGGCGGAGTACAGACGTTTATTACTTATTTATAAAATATTTGAACGCGTGCCCAAAGTGCCTAACCCAAGGTCGCGGCTAAGGGGGTGTGGTTGCGCCCCCCAAATCGTTCGCAAGCCGTACATCGGTTTCAATTTTCAGAATATTCCATTAAAGTAATGAGCTTTTAGCTTCATACCAGGAATACAGTATTTCGGTTTGAATACCTGCTTAAATTGATAACCCAACCAACCCTTGAGTAACTATGTTAAGATCAGAAATACTGTCGTTCCATGTAAAGTATTGGTATTGCCATAGACAGATGAGACTTCAATAAATCAAGTCATCATTGCAAATATAATAAAAATATAGCTAGCCAGAAACATTCTGCAACAAGCTTCGCGCCAAACCATACATTTATATTCTATTTTTAAACGAGGGGTGGAAGGCTTGCTCCCCTCCATTTATGATCCCGCGTCAACTTGTAATTTACTTTTTTTTTATAACGAAGAGCACGGCTTCGATGACTCAGCGGGGACCGTTCAGTCCAAAAAGTTTTTACTCTTAACGCAGGTACGTCTGACTCAGATGGAAGGATGGTAGCCATAAACGAAAAAAAAAAAATATCTTACTAAAAATTGTATTTTAAAGGAAATCTGTCTTTATTTAAAACATGCTTTGATTCACATTTCATTGTTGCCTCAGATAGTAGGGGGTTATAACATTTGGTACTTTAATCTTTATCCTCTCAGTGATGTGCCGTTTATCGTGGCTATGTTATGAGGAAAAATACATTATGTTGATACTCTTGTGAAGTAGTTTTGTAAAAAAAAAGAGAGAAAAGATAGTCATGTTGAGAGGATAAATGAAAGGCGACTAACAAAGCAGAATAAAAGTGGAAACGCCGGGAGAGGTCACCCTTGAAAATATACCTTTTTGCTGAAACTCTTTAGAAAGGTCCTGGTATTTCTTACAACTAACTTCCATGTATAAACGTTATCGATTCTTGTTCTACAGTTTCTGCCTAATCCCATGGGAAAAGGGTGTGAGTTTAAATGTGATATGATTTTGAGATACCTACTAAAAAAGTAAAATAAAAACTAGTTTTAGTACTCGCTAAAGAAGTCCAAATAGTATTATAATGATTTCTATAATTATCTACCTATTTTATAAAAATCTATTCCCACAAGAACCCCGCCAAAGGAATCCATTTTTTTTTCTCTACCATATTTGAGTCACTAGGGAGCCACCCCAGCCCCTCCATTTTTTGCTATATCTTTTATTTTTGGGCGAGCTAAAAGGGTCCCCTCCCTTTTGTATTGGTTTTTATGTGTCTTGGGTGTTTCTGAATAAATATACAAAGGGTTTTGCTTCAAGCTTCAAGGCTGCGAAAAGGCTGAGCTTTACTTTTGGGACTAAATATTGAAAAAGGTTGTTGTCGGTCAATGACTGTTATTGCACATTTATCTGGCGTTCGGTATAGTTTGACGCATTCAACAAACAGTTTCCATACAACCTTCTCAATACTTTATCAAAACAGTACTTTCAAAAACCTTCTTTGAATTATAATATGCATAGGTCAAGGTTATTTCGAGAAAAATATCCCTTGTTCCTAATCCACAAGTTATAGTGGGATAATGGCTTCATCATCATCCCAGCCGAGAGCCGTCCACTGGTAGAAAGGTCTATCTACCTCGAGCTTTGCCAAATCGACCGGTCCTTGCTCATGTTGGCTTATCCGCACATTATAACCTCGGTTTGAATACAGCTTGTTTAAATAAGTAATAAAAAAGTTTACCAAACTTTAACAGGTCGAAGTTAGCTGTTTAAGTTTTAAGTTTAAAATCGATAACACAAAGCGCTAGTGTAGACTGGTGTACGGGGCGGGCGTGATCGACTGGACTGTAGGGTGGCCAGGGTAGGTTATCCTATTCTTCAAAAGTGGACTGTATGGTGACAACCCACCTAGGTATAAATGATCCAGACGCGCTGACGCTCCGTCTATAAGCTACGGGCCATGAGGATGCAACCCTTAATTGATTACTTGCTATACTTGCTGTTATTGACACAGTATATAGGGGTAGGTATTGAGGGCTTACCAATAAAGTCACAATAAAACACTATTTAACTTGTTCACTATGCACTTAGCGATTTGAAGGGTGAAATTCGCGACTATATGATTCTACATTTAGGTATAAATTCAAATTATCTTGACAATGACTACAAATTGTGTTAATTTTCTAAGTTACTATTGTACGGCGTAACTATACCGTACCGACACCCAAAAAATCACCGTGTGTGATGAAGTTTATTAACACTAATTTTCACTATGCTAATCCTAGAATTTAGGCTATATCTAGGCTTAGGTCTATGTCAGTAGGGGTTGTCGTACCTTTGTGGATAGCCCTCGGTAAGCTCCATACAGCGGAGACGAATTCACCGCTTCATCCCCCTCCATGTAGGGGTGGGATGCCGAAAACTATGCAAAACTATTGTAGGCACGAAACTATTACCTACTTGGGGTGAATTTACCGTAAAACTATGCTAGGAGGGCTATACAGCTATATGTATCTCTATAGATACGACAACCCTCTACAAAATTACATATGTTTCAACCCTGTCACTCAAGGGGTTGCAACTCTATAAGCGTATATATTTCAAGGGGATAAAAATAAACAGTTTTATTAAAACCCTAATTGCGGCTTTATGCCTTTACATACTACAGACATCTATATATCCCCTGAAAGGATTTTTCAAGGCGGTTCTAATTCAGACATCTAGAAGTCTAGAATCTAGACTTGTATTTTCGGGAAGGGAAGAGGGTAGATGCAAAGTGTTTTATTTGTGTGCATACCTTCACCAGGGCTATTTATCAAAAACCATTGAACAATCACGTACCAGCACCCTCCTGCTCTGTGATTGGTCAGTGTCGCTTTTAGCTATGCGACTACCTTTGACCTGAATGTTGTAGGTCTCAAATTACCAAGCCCTTTCTATTACCTATGTATGTCTGTCTATGTGTGTAAATACCTTGTTACCTTTATATACCTTGATTACCTTTATATACCTTTATATACCTTGATTACCTTATATACCATCGATTACCAGGGTTACCATGTGTTCACTGTTATGTGTAAGGGATAGGATACCCTACCTAACTATATTCTATTTACTTGGGAGAAATAAAGGCTCCAAGGGCTTATATACTGCCTCTTGAGAGCAAACAACTGTAACGAATGTGTTTTATTTCAATAACAAACTATGTATCAACTATAGCTACCTATAACTGTCTATACTATGCAGCTTTGCTTTTATTTGTTACAGCATTCTATGTACTAACTATAACTACCTATAACTACCTATACTATGTAGTCGTATTTTTATTTGTTGCAACTTTCTATGTACTAACTATAGCTACCTATAACTACCTATACTATGTAGCTAAGACGCATCGTCGCGAACAACTGGTTTTTATTATTATGTAATAGAATTGTAGACTTGTTTGTTACATTCAATTTATTCGTAGATAATGATGTTTCCGAAATAGAACCTAATAATTTTTATGCACATATGGATATTCACGCTTTTCCCATGTGGGGTTGCCAGAAACTACAGAACAAACCCCATCATTTGCGGACCTTACATACTCCTTATCCTTCGTATATGTTTATACATCTTGTCATTTAGTCACGCTGTTTGGTAGCACCTCATATGAAGACCACAAAAAGAAATTGACAAAAAAAACATATTAATACAGTTACCTAAAATCCCCAACGGTTTGTACTTCAAATTTTATTATACTTGTCACAAACTTAACGAACTTTGAATACACTGCGAACGCAAAAGAAAGGGGGACGCTTCAATGTAGTCGTCTTCTCGGGTGGGGGTAGTAATTGGGGCCAGCGATGCCCCCTCGCTACATAACGTATTGACAGATTTCGAAAAATATAAAGTTCATCGATGGCATTTAAAATCGGATTTTCTCGTTTGGGTTTTACGATTCTTTTCGATTTACGTTTTGTGGGTGGAGAGGCTTCCTAGTTTTTTTTTTTTTTGCTAGGTGTATACTTAAGTACAAATAAAGAATATCAAAAAATAATTTAATGTTAACATGATTGTATTCTAAAAACCTATAAAATAAGATAAGTATGCTGGCATCGAATTTTATTAAAACTTCAAAGTAGATATGCTTTGTCAGTTTAAAAACAATGTGTTGCCACCGATAGCATACGGTCTACTGTAGCTACTGAAAGTTTAAATACTTAATAGACTCAAGCCTCATTAATATTAGTATCAAGTTCTTAGAAACACGTGTACCTCTTTTTAAGACCGCAGGGACATAAACACCCAACATTTTGAATTTAAAGCAGATACAATGTGATGTAGTTCAAATTCGAACTTAGTCGATAAAGGTCGCGTCGTGACCTCTGTCTCCCAGGCGGGGTACCCTTGTCTCAGACCTTTACTCTTCAATTTTATTAATAGGTCTACGAACTTCCAGACCCTTCCCTGCCATAAAAATATCAAACATTTACACTAGTGCTACTTGCCACTTGTTCTTCTCTACCGATAGCTTATTCTCTCAATGTATCTAGAGCACAGAACATAATCCTTCAATTATAAAGATTCAATTTTCTGTTGTAGTGCAAACATCGAACCGTTATTGTTTTGTTTTACACAGTGACCTTTTAAATTATACACTTGATATAAAGTCTCTGCTTAGCTTACTGCAATCCCACGCGTTGATCTTTTGTTTTTTTCCTTCCATTTTAACTTGCTCTCCACTCGGAAAGATGAGGAGTGAAAAGCTTACGTATAGGGATAAAACATCGCCACCCATCTGGGGCAGTCGGGTAAAAAATAAGTTACGTAGCAACTGACCGACCGAAAATTGCCACTATGTAACGAATATCAAGTGATACGTAAAACAACTGATCTCATAATTTCAAATAACTATAATAACATACCTGTTATGAGCGATAGTAACTTTAAATTAAATGAAAGGTTTTTTATTGTTTTGTCTTCATTACATAGCGTTACCCATACTCACATCTGAGGAGTTTAGCTGACTTATTTAATTTGATTCTGTACAAACTTCGCCTAGAAAAAGAACGTACATGTATATCCCAACAACAAAAACCAGAAATAACACACGTCACACTTTTTGTTTCTGACCAATACAACAACAAAAGGTACAAACCTAAGCTACCTTCAGCCCCCGAAAGTTTCATTCCACCAAAAAGTCCATAGACATTTTTGTAATATCAAGATATGAAAGCAACATTATGCAACGATAACATTGCAACATAGGCTTGCTTTCTATCCTTGCGAGTGAACGGGCTGGCCTTGCCCCCTCGTCCGCAGGCTCGTGGGGTCGGGGCGAACCGGTTGGGCCCGTTAGTTGAGAAGCGCAGGTGACGTCATCAGGGTACATCCCCCTCCTGTTGAGCAAGCCGGGGTTGATGGCATGAAGTACCTGAGTAAACGATTATCTTGCTTATGGACAGTTGGTTCATCTGTTGACTATTGTATCGTTACCGCTTAAATATACGGTTGTGCTTATACACACTCATAGGGCACTGTGTCAAGCCATCTTTAAAAAATGTCCATTACCTTTTGCTGCTGGTCGGAAAATAATCTCAGGGAAACCTAATTCTGGGATATTACTAGTTTAATATCTAGTACTTAGTATAATTAAACTTCACTGTACTTGTGTCAGTGATAGCGTGACTGTCGACAGAAATCTAAGTAACATCCGCCAGGGTTGAGGAATAGGGTAGTTAACTGAAAAATTTCCAAAGAATATTGGAGACGTATTTTTTCTTTTTTCACATAAACAAAAAATGAAGTCAGAGAATGAGATACAGTGTGTTGAAACTCGTGTGACGTCACTACCCGCTACAATTTTACCGGGCAGTGACGTCACACGCTCCCACTCCTGATCTTTGATGATTTTTATCTTCGTCAGTTTTTATAGATTTGATAAAGGAAAAAATACGTGTCCAATATTTTTCTATAATCTAACTGACGGACTAATTGAATCATATTTTTTAAATCAGGAAACATCCCTAACGTTCGAAAGAATTGCCGCGTCCCTGGGACGCAAAAGGTATATGGTCTGACACTCCCTCCCCTTCGGCCCAGAGCGGAAGGGAGTCATTCCATGATTTCTCATCCAAAAAGTATCATGGCACAAATATGATAACTTGTGTTAGATTGATAAACCATACTTTAATTAACACCAAAATTGTATCACAGCTCTTCTGCAATTCTCCGTCTAAAAGTCCTGTGGGGAAGGCGCGGGCTTCCTATCTTGCGCCTGAAATTCGCCAGCTAAGATGTTTTGTCCCATGGGACTTCACTCGTAGCTGGAAATAACTATATTTATCAGCACAGCAGTAATATGTTCCCTCAGTCGATGACTCACTCCATCCGCACTGACTACTGTACTGTGCATTCTGATAACGTGTGTATTTTTATTAGGTACTCATAAATTATGCTACTTTGTTTCTGGTTTTATGAAATCTGAATGTTTCTCCAGTCGAGTCATTTTGGCCGATATTATCTACTAGTTAGCCAAACAGACGTCCTGTCCATATAATATAAACCAAAATCCCATGTCTCCTTTTACTAGAACCTTACTTGGATTATAAATAACATTAAAAACTTAATTGCGGAGTTTAGATCAGAAGCATCAGTTCAGATGTTCTCAAATAATGAGCATGCAACAGCATCTTTTTTTTATTTATACTGAAAACGATGAGTGCAGTAGTGACTAACAGAATATCGCTATATAAATCATTTCACTTGTACAGTTTGTCAATTTATTCATTGTTTATGCATATACCTACAGTGTGTAAAAATTTGATCGTCTTCAAAATAACCAAGGAAAGTTTTTGGAATGATCTGATGTACTATGGTACAACAGATCACTAGATTCCAGATATTGTACTGTTGATTTTAAGATTTCCCATCCAAAAAATAAAAAGTAACATGGCGTAAGGGCAGCTAAATATGATAACTTGTGTTAGATCGACATTGTATCACAGCGTTTTTTTAATCTGGTTATAAAATCAACAGTACTATAATGTCGTCGAATCAGCGATCAACACTCAAAAATTTCTTTTTACAATACTGAGATTCAAGATTCAAGATTCAAAGCATTTATTTCAAATAAACCCTTTACAGGCACTTTTGAATTGTCAAGTCGAAAGAGGTGAAGCTATCTGCACGTTCCAAAGCGTAGATCTCTATGGAGAAGAACGTGCAAGAAACTCCACGGACACTCTTTTAAATCATGTTCTGTATTACATAACTTTGGTTACATCCTTGGTGCTTCTATGTGTGAGGACAATGCAGAGAAAAAAAAAAAAGGAAACTATAAAACAATTCAAAGTATAAAGATTAAAACAAGTCAGTGGCAGTTAAGAGGTGACCAGTCTCAACCGACGGCGCCCGTTCACGAACATGACGCGTGTATCGGCACCATTTAGCTCAACCATTTTGAAGGGAACCGAATGATCCGACACACGCGCCACCATCAGCGAGACATTTGAGCGAGCATGACATACTCTCAACTGCCATTTTAGTTCAAGTCACAAATATAAACTATAACCTGTAAATGGCTCCATGGTACTCACATTTACAATATTTGAAAATAAACTGCTTCTACATTATACAAAACTATGGTTCACAATGACCAAGCAAATACAAGTAAAAAAGAGAAATTATTTATTCTCAAAATAAAATTATATAAAAAAAAAAGAATAAATAGAATAAATAAATGAGACAAAAAAAAAGGGCGAGCATCTCTTCCAAATAAAAAATCCTAACTTGTTTACCCAAGTGGTTGAGGCTGTGGAGCAGGACCGGCATTTAGCCAAGCATTTTTATCAAGGATATAATCTTCCAGTTTATAATATGCTTGCCTACATAGTGTGCGTTTTATGCATGTTTTAAATTTTCTCTCATTTAATTGAAGGATATCGACTGGTATTTTGTTATAAAATTTTACGCAATACCCCATAAAAGAAGTGTGTACTTTAGCCAATCTAAACCTAGGTTGATCTAATTTGTTTCTATTTCTAGTATTAACATTATGCCTGTCGCTGATCTTATTAAAAATATGAAGATTTTTCCGAACATACATAATGTTTTCATATATGTATTGACAAGGTACCGTCATGATGTTAATTTCCTTAAACAGTTCCCTTAGAGAATCGCGCCAGCGGAGATTATAAATGGCTCTAACTGCTCTTTTCTGCAGAATAAAAATAGACTCTATGTCTGCAGCCCGTCCCCATAGCAAAATACCGTAAGACATGACACTATGAAAGTAACTAAAATAGACCAGTCTCGCGGTATCTACATTAGTAAGTTGACGGATTTTTCTGACAGCATATGCTGCTGAACTTAGCCGTCCTGCAAGTGATGCTAAATGAGGTCCCCATTGTAGCCTTGAGTCGAGCGTTATCCCCAGGAAAACTGTGCTTTCGACGAATTCTAGTTTCTCTTTATTCAATACTATTTCCTCAATACTACTTTTAACATTCGGTAAAACAAATCTAATACATTTGGTTTTTTTCTCATTTAATACTAAATTATTAGCAGTAAACCAATTTTGGACCTGCTGTAGGGAGATTAACAATGAGATCCTTTTTTCATCAAAACGGACGGGCCGATCTCATTGTTAAAATATTATTTTTTTCCTGGAGAAATAATTACTCACCAGTATGAAGGTGTGTTTAAGGACAATAGTACGACAAATTACATCATTGCTAACTATATGCGTAACTGGGAGGTTCAAGGGAGGGGCAGGCTTCACAAAACCTTGAACCCCTCCTAACCAAAGTACGTGATACTATGTTGTTGTACTTGTTTTTAATAAAAACCATCAAGGCAAAAGGGTCCCGTCTATAATAATGGCATAGATATTATGTCACAGGAAAATTGCAAATGCCGAAAGATTGGAAGGTATCGCGTGAAATTGTAAACTATTTTTTCTTAACAAGACAAGGAATTTATTCTGCAAAAAGGTTTTTTTTTTTCATGTTATGTATATCGAGAATTTAAAATCTAACTAGTTGTGCCCGTGTTCGCTGGATGTCGAAATGAAAAAAGAGTGTCGCATAGATAAAATGTACAGTACAGTATACCTGCCACCTGGCATAATCCGACATAGTAATAGAGTAATGCATGGCACTGACTGTTTCTGTTTCTTTCTTTCCAAAATGCCGACTAAAACAAGTATCTCTTGGTACCTAGAATCAAAATCAGCAAAACAGAATGTCGAACGAATGGTGCTAGTTTTCTAACTACGAATTCAAGAAACTCATTAATCAAGTTGATTCTTAATTTCGTAGGTACTTCAAATGAATGTGTGTATACTGTACCAAAGGTAAACAATTTTCTTTGATTTTCACTGAGAACTGTATATCTATTAAAAAAACATGAAATGACCAAAGCCTAGTATATGAACTTAATATATTACTGTCGTGCATACTTTTCATATGTATGTATATCCAAAATCAACGGTTACATTTTTGTAGGGGTGGGGGAAACTCGTTTTTCTAACAAAAATATTTTACAATTTGGAGCTAAATACATATTTCATAAACGAAATCTCTGAATTGAAAAATGATTTATGATAACCCCTATTATTTTAAACCCACACGATCGGTCAAACAAAAGCATGTTAGGGCTTTCCAGTTTTTATTTTACAACTTGGGCAACGTGATTTATATCTGTAACCATGCCAAATTACAGATTTGTAACATAGTCTCTGAGTAAAACAGCGGACGGGCGGACATACATATGTAGGTCTGTAGATATATGACGGAACTATAATATAAGGTTCCTGTTTTACTACGGTACCCTAAAACGCTTTTTTTTTTTTGACAAACCGCCCAGTAGCCGTATTACGAAGTGCCAATGCTATCATGATTCGTGTGAGGAAAAGAGATAGTGCTATTCGTCTTGTGTAACTCCGTCTCTCTCTGACACAGAAATCATGATGGATTTAAGACGTCATAATAGGTCGCCTTTTTTTTTTTTTTTTTTTTTTTTCTGGATGGGAAATCATCAAATGACTTCTCCCGCTCTGGGCGGAGCGGAAGGGAGTGTCAGACTCTTACTGACTAAAACCCACCCGTGATCCTTCTTGTGCCCTTTGCGTTCCAGGGCTGCGGTGACTCTTTCGAACAAAATCCGCAACCCTAGCAGGCACTGACCCTATGCGGCCCCGTCTACGTTGCTGACGGCTCTTTGAGGCGCGCGTGGAACACGACGCGCCGTCGACTCGGGCCTGGTTACTATCGGACGGCGAGCCACCCATAGCTCGCCATCCGCAGGCCCGCGCCTACGGTGGCCGGGAATCGCCCTGCGTTTCCCGACGCCCGGGGCGTCTTCTTCTGTTGCGGCGGCTGGGGCGTGAGGTTTCCCTCTCACGCACGCGTTCCGCCTCCTCCTTTGCTAGCATTACTGCTTCGCAGAAGGAGGCGACCGCTTCCCATGCCTCCTCGCTCCGGACCATGGCTTGAACCAGGGCCGGACGCGAGAGGTTGCCGCCGCCGATCGCCTCGACGAGGACACGGCGGTGCTCCGCCCAAGCAGGGCAGACCTCCACCGTATGCTCCACCGTGTCCTCCGGGATAATAGGTCGCCTGGGTCCGCTGTTAAAACTATTTACAAGAACCATATATTTTTTTTAAATTGCCGTGTATAAAAAATCACCTCTCTAGGGGTTAAAGTCACAGTACAGAAGTTGGTTCTTCTGTTTATGACTAAAAGTTAGTTTTTAGTAAACTCATCCACTATTTCTGAAAAGGCTGATTGGGGATCCCATCGGGTGCACGGACTGTCTTGAATGATGATAATATCTGACTCATTCATTCACTGAGCGCACAGCAAGAATGCTGAAATTTTAGACGGATGTTGCATATATGATTTGAATGTCGCAGATAAAATGAACCTAAAGACGAAGGACCCCCTAATGTGGTGAAAAGGGGTGACAGAGTTTGTATGGAATATGAATTATTGTTCGTGGTCAGAGTTACTTAAAATGATCTTACAGCTTGTTCACAAATTGAGACTTAAAAGGGGGTTAAAGTTTAATGTTTGACTGACCGATTCAATGTAATACGGGGCAAAGGCTTCAAAATGTTGATTTCATTAAGACCTGTTTAATATTAAAATTCCACAAAATAAGAACATTCGATCCGGATAAGCGACAAATTCTGCTACCCACATTGGTGCAAATGTCGCTAGAAAGTACATAGACAGGAATATGGCTATTACTAAAGTGGTTCTTAAATCAACGGTGCCTCGGGCGCACCTCTGTTACGTTAGGTAATCTGCAGATATGGTTATGATGCGTCACGGCAAGCTGCTTGATTCTTGTCGTTTTACAACCTTTGAAATATTTTTCTTCCTAAGAATCAAACATTCTCCCTAAGGCCACAAAGATAATGTTTGTAATCAAAAATATTGATAGTGATTGATGGTTCGACCATTTCAGTTCAGCTGGTGTAGTTCAGTTTTATAACCTGAAAAAGCATGGATTTAACATTTGATAATCGCAGTTAATGCATAATGAGGTGAAAAAAGTGCCGCCACAAAAGAATAAGGATGCTGCTTCATGACATGAAACAGTCTTTCAGTCGCGTTTAAGCAAAACATCGTTGTTACCACAGGAAAAATAAAAGTGTTACAGAGACATGTTGTCCTGCCGACAAAACTAGGGTACTCCCCTGGGCGAGCCACTATTGTACTGATAAGTCCCTTCTTTGAGTGGTTGGAGAGGCGCCACGGCGTCTTCACCTCTCAACGAAGGCACGGGCCTGCGGACGGCGAGCGTCCGAGGGTCGAGGTCGCATTGTTTTCCACGCGCGCCTCAAAGAGATAACATAGAAAACGGGGCCAGCTAGAGCAGTGCCAGCGAGAGTTTTCGCGACCCAAGAACGCAAAGGGCGTTAGGAGGAAACCGATTGGATTTTAGTCAGTAAGAGTCTGACACTCCCTTCCGCTCCACCCAGAGCGGGAAAAATCATTTGATGATTTCCCTTGTGTAAGAAAGGGCACTGCAAACAGTACTTGTTGAATCTCGCCCATGTTTGTATCGCCAAGCGTGTGTATTACGCACTACTAGACAAGTAAGGATGTAAATATCTAAAGTATCTAGATCATATCACTTTTCGCAATGCATGAGTTAAAGTTATATTGTTGTTAAACTGTATATTACATAAACAAATTACTGGTGAGTGACTAAGTAGAATAATGTTTGATTGTAAAGACTACTAATCAAATTAACTGATTTAAACTTGCTAGAATGAGTGTATACTTATGGTGTTACTGTTAATAGAAAGTATTAGAAGCATTGAAAGAAAAAATAATTTTCATATATGATGATATATTTATACTAATAACGAAATTAGGGATATATTTGGCTAAAACTACAACACTTAATACAATATAACATTAAGTTATTCTTTGGAAATACTCGTCATGCGTTTATTTTTATCCGATCCGAATTCGCCGAGTTTATTTAAATCTTCATCTGTCAATTTAACTCAAGCGTTTCATAGCTTCGCTCAAAGGGACGCGGCTCAGGAACAACACACAGGAATCCAAGCCAGCTGGGTAGGAGAACAATAGCCTGTCACCATACTTTGCGACTAGAAGACTTTTGACAGTTTCCTCGTCCACTACAGCATCCTTCACATCGGTCAGTTTGGCCAGGCGTCGCGCCAAGAATGCCAGTTGAAAGCAGGTAGTCGGCAGCATATCGTCGATCTCATCCAGCAGTTTCCTCAAACCCTTGTACATTTCCTTTTCTGATATATTCCCTATTCGCTTCTTTGGCTTGTCTGGCTGTCCCACATAATTCAAATAGCATGCTTTGTGGTAGTATATACCTTTGTCGATCATATCTCCAGGTGAATGATATCGACGGATTTTTAAGAAGACGCCATCATGCTTCATATGTGCTGTGTCATAAATAGTTTTGGCCGCCAGCAGTCTAGATTTCAATGAATGTTGTGGTTTAGCATATACCAAATCTAGTTGTTTATTGCAAATAAAACATCTAGCAATTTCTTCTGTAGATTTTCTTTTGTTTATCGGTTCCTCCTTTATGACAGGTACTCCTTCGATTTTAACTTTGACATCCTCATCCGGTTCTATTTTAATTTCCGTTTTGGGCACAATATTTGGCTTTTCTTTGCGCTTATTATCAATAAAACAAACATAGGATGTCGCACATTTGACGTGCCATGAAAAGCACTGCCTGGACAATCTATCATCGTACAGAAAGTAGAACTTGTCGCGAGTAGCATCCCGCCGCTCATCCACCGCAGTTTTTATAGCATGGTAAGCTTCTTCATCCGGATTTATGACCAAATTTCCCGGTTTCTCACAAAATAAACACCCGTTCATGGCTTCGACACTTTATCGCGCTACTCGCACTGACACTGTGGAGTTAAATTATACAACAAAATAATAAATCATAAATATAAAATCGGCTCTCCAGGTAGCGTTAGGCCGCCTAGGTACTGTAATTGCAACTGCAATCCATACGAGGTATAACCTTTAATAATATCTGTTTGTTTGAAGCTGCGCGGCGCAGCGATGACGCGGACGTACAGGTGACAGCGATCCGGGCGGGGAGGAGTGGGAGAGCCATAGAATAAAACTAGGAGACCCACACAGACTTTTACAGATATTCCTTAACAACGAACATGTTTTTGCCTCTCAAGTGATATACTGCTAAGTAGATTGCGGATCTCAAAAGGATAGTTAATGGGATCGGTTATTAAGTATTCAAGCTTGCGTCCTCAGAACTCTCATATCACGCATTATTTTTCCTAAAAATACAGCAGAGGGAATAGACATAGATAAATAATAATTCGTATCTGTAATTCAATCATGTCTCATTCTTCTCAAAACCTATACCGCTCAATAAGTTAAAACGAAAATAATACAAACAAAACCTATTTGCCTCCCAAATATAGTAAAATCCACATTATAATATACAATTTGTACAACGTAAACTGTATAGCAACCGAAATCAATATCGAGTACCCAGTTTACAATTACGAAGCCAACACATGCATACGTAGCAACCGACCAGTCGACCTTTTTAGACCCTCCCCTATTTTAGGGGCGATCCCCCATGGGTCTTACGAGGGGGCATGGATAGGGTGGTTCAAGGGACGCTAGATTATGGACGCTTTTAGAGATCTAATTTATTTTGGGGAGGGGCGTTTGGGGGGTGCAGACCGGGATTATTTTTAGGGTCGGCTCCGACCCCTACAAAATGATGTAGCTGGCATGACTGTTTCTTGCCGAGATTAATTTTGGATGAAACGTTTTAACAGAACATCACGCCCGTATTCCTCTAACGGTAAGGCAGAGGTGTACTTGTAGTACACCAAACTTACGCTATTTATTTTTAAATCCCACGTAACAACGTATTGACATTGCTACTGAAATACAAAAACATATAGCCTCATAATGCAACAAGTTACTGAACCACGCTTTCATTGATACGCGTTATCAGACGGTTCTACTAATTTATTCGTCTTTGACTGCTTTTGTGATTGACAGAATTGAATGGGCGTTGTATTGACAAATGAATGGGCGTTTTATTGACGTAGTCGTGTTCTTTCTAGAACACGGAGAGAATACTGCGTAATTATTATAAACCCACCCAGCGTATTGATTTTTGGTGACCCAAATTTTTATAATATGTTTTCTTTGTGACTACGGTTGGGATTTTGCGATTGATATTAAATTCTTCATAATAATTTCTGAATTGAATAATGTAAACAAAATAAGTAACAATCATTTTCGGAAGAAAAGTAACCTAACTCTATAGCATTCAATAATTTCACGTATAAACTTTCCATCAGTAAAAGTATCTTCAAAATCAGATCCGTACGAGTTGCGCCTACCCCAAATAAACGCTGACAAGGGCAAAATAACGATGGCAACCAGAGATTACACCCAACAAATCGCAAATAAGCATGGTATATTGCCATCAGCAATAAAGCAATCATTTTTCACATATCAATCAATATTGAATAGTTATTTGTTATACAAGAGTGCACAGTTGCTTTTTAACCGCGTGCTCAATTTTGATGACCGAGTAAGCGAAGGATTCTAAAATTATAAAAATTAGAATCCTGAGCGTTAGCGACGGAATCAAAAGAGCACAACGTGAAAAATCTTTGCACTCGTGTGCAACACGTAACTTTTCATCCCACCTCAGCGAGAGAATGACTAAAAGCAAAAAAAAAAACACATTTACAATCACAAATACTTTTTTTAATTTCCAAATCAAATTCCGAACAATAGAGCACCATAGAGGTAGAAGTAAAAAGGTTTAATAATATTTCGAAGTCACAAACTTCGTGCAAACGATGTTCTAAATTCCATTTACTTTATCTACTAGAGGATAAAAACGGCTTTTACGCTCAGATATCGAAGAGAAAAAATAGTCTTTCTGAGATGGGGGGATGAAAAAGGGCTTTCTATGTAATTTCAGATTATTTCACATTATTTTTAATTTACATTAATGACCTATGTAGTTTAGACCTTCGTCATGGGCTAATATTATCATATGCGGATGACACGGCTCTGTTGTTTTCTGCTGAGTCTCGAGGTGAAGCGTATGAACATGCCCAAAACGGATTTAATATTGTATCTATTGGCTTCATCAAAATCTTCTAACATTAAATATAGATAAAACTAAATACATTTTATTCTCAATGAGAAACATTAATTTACCGCTTACTAACCTTAATATATTCGCACACAATTGCAAGCATGCTGACATTGCTTGTACTTGCCCTAGTTTAGTTAAAGCTGACTAAATAAAATACCTAGGTGTTACGATTGACACAAATCTAAATTTCCGTAAACATATTGAGCTGCTGTGCACAAGAGTGCGTAAATTAATATATATTTTTAAACACCTACGTCACATAGCCGACTATAAGTTAATTAAACAAGTATATTTGGCTCTGTGTCAATCTGTACTTACGTACTGTATTACTTCATGGGGTGGTGCTGCAAAGACTATCTTACTTCCTCTAGAACGTGCTCAAAGAGCAATACTAAAGGTTGCAACCTTCCGACCTTTTAGATTTCCAACTCACGAGTTATACACAGCATGCAAAATACTAACAGTACGTCAACTATTTATAATGCACATCATACTTCATCAGCACTCTGAGCTTCCTTTTGACCCAGTATCTTCAACCAGGAGGAGGAAAGATTTGGTTTGCATAAAACCACAGACAAGACATGCATTTGCTCATAGATTTTACGTATTTTTAGGACCTTTTTTATACAATAAGCTAAACAAATTGTTAGATATATATAGCGTAAATTACATTAAATGTAGAAAATTGATATCAGAGTATCTATTCAGACTCAATTACACAGACACAGAGAAGCTATTGGAAGTTCTAGTATAATTGTAAGGTTTAATTCGTAAGTTGTTATTCTTTAATTTTTGTATTCATGCACCATAAATGATTAGTCTTGTTAAGTGATGACCTGAAACACAGGTTTTATAAACCTAGCTCAGGAAAGTCGCTAATCATACATAATTGTAGGTTTAAAATAAATTTACCATACGTCCTGAAATATTGATAATTTAGTTAAACACATAGTTATTTGTTGGATACTAACATAATTATTTTATTTAAGATTACTTGTGGCTATTAATCTGTAACTATATTGTGTAAAAGATTTTAAATAAAATAAAGAAAAAATAAAGATTAAAGATTTAATTATCTCTGGATTGGCGTGCGATGCGAAATTCAAACAATGTTATTCGATAGTTGTGTTACCTATTTTAATTAAAAAAATTGGGGCCGTAATTGTACGAATTTGTGACGTAGATGGTGTGCAACATCCGAAAGCGTTCGTCTCAGTGGGTGAACCCGGGTACAGCACCTAATCGATGCGCTAAAAAAAGATTACTCATAGGAAGATGATGACTTGTGTACACCCTAGCTTGTTACCGAATGGTACAACAGTGACGGCAGACGTTTACTGCCAAGAATTACGAACAATGATGGAGAACCTCGCAATTCAAAACCAAGACTGGTCAAGCGCTCTTCCCCATTGCTACTCCACGCACGATACACTTCGCGACAGACCAGACCGTCGCAAAGCTGCAAGAGTTACAGCTGGAAGCTCTCCGTCCCCCACCGTACTCACCGGACTTTGCTTTCGCTGACTTCATCGCCTTACGTCTGACAGACAAAATGCCATCAAAATGGCATAATTTAATAGATAATTAATTTGTGCCAGTACTTTGATTACCTAAAACCAAATACCGACATTTTCGAAACTACTGGTTGTAGGAAACTGAAACCTGGCATATTGGTTCTTTGGGGAGCATTAAGAGAGGGTCTCCCGAAATTCAAACGGGAACAAACGGGATATGCGCTAATATAGCCGTTGGCAAAAACTAGTTGCAAATATTTTTAACCGACTTCTAAAAAAGGAGGAGGTTCTCAATTTGGATGTTTGTACGTTTTTTTTTTTTTTTCTTTTTGTTTGTTCGCGCATAACTCCGTCGCTTGCCAACCGATTTGAAAAATTCTTTTTTGTTGGAAAGGGTATACTTCCCAAATGGTCCCATGAAAATTTTATCGAAATCGAACATGCGGTTTTTGAAAAATCTAAAAAAATATCTACATTGTCTACATTGACGACCTTTTAGTTTACTCTGCATTGGAGCAGTGCGTCTTTTTTACACTAATGTAATTGGTTCGTTTAGGTGGGGGGAGGGGAGGGGGTTTAGGTACCACTAAAAAGTGAAAAATAAAAATCTTTTTACAAAAAAATACAACCGACTTTTCCACAAAAAATCAAAAAAGTACAAAATAACTTTAATTTCGGAAGTCGGTGTTAAAAAAATGAAAAAGGAACCACATACACCGAGTTCCGAAATTAAAGTTATTTTGTACTTTTTTGATTTTTTGTGGAAAAGTCGGTTGTATTTTTTAAAAGATTTGTTTCATTATTTTTCTATACAATAAAGCAAATTGTACCTATATAAAAGGTAACCTCTATCTAATAGGTATCTAATAATAGATAGCCTTATTCATAGACCTAACCCTCCGTATCGAACTAGTGTCGATATCCTATAGTTTAGCATAGTTGCAGGTGGTCCGTATTGATTTTATATTCTACTAGCACTTCGCCCGCGACTTTGTCTGCGCAGATTTAGTACAAACAATTTCCACCCCCATTTTACCCCCTTAGGGGTGGAGTTTCGTAAAATCCGTTCTTAGCGGATGTCTACACCCTATAAGGAACCTACCTGACAAATTTTAAGTTTGTAGGTTTTAAAGTTTCTGAGATTTCGTGATTAATCAGTGAGTGGTATTTCGCTTATATAATTATACTAGCTGACCCAGCAAACGTTGTTTTGCCATACTTATATAAAAAAATGAAAAAATATTTTCCCGCTTTTCTGTTGAAATTTTTCCTGAATTTTCTTTGTTATAAACCTCACGGAGCCCGAGACCTTTCCAACGAATGCAAAACCGTGGAAATCGGTTCGTGCGTTCTGGAGTTATAGCGTCAGGAAGGAAAACCCGACTTATTTTTATATAGTAGAAATTTATCGCTGATAATATGATTTAATCAAACCACGTCCAAAATGAATTGACGGCATGAATGACATAACAACGTGCTTGTCCTGTCAACAAAACTTCAAAAAAGTTTCTGTGAAAAAAGTTTCTATTGAATTCATTTATTACAAAAAATGTGACAAATGAGGAACCGCTCGACCGATTTTGTGCAAACTTCACATAAACCATCTACTAAATATGCCGACCAAATCCTAAGCATTTGGTTTGGATAGGTGAGCCCGTTCTTGAGTTATGGAATTACAACGAAAAGTGGCATTGATTTTTATATATATAGATAGACTTATACTGGCGTGAAGTATATCGTCTTTTGAAATTATTGATGATGATACAAAGGTATGTTTGTCAGTTTAAGTTACAATATTGAAATAGACTTACTAACGTGAATACTGTGTAATCCATTTCATAATAAACTACGAGGGCGGGTCAAAAAGTTCGCTTGGAGGGGTTGGAGTGGGGAGGTGAGGGCTTTTTTTTTACCTCACTCAGTATGTACCACAAGTAGTGACGTGTCACTACTTGGTGACTCAATACAACTATAAATACTAAGTTTTAGCCCGATTGGTTCATTAATATTTGAGATATCGCTGGATAAACAAGTAAATCGGTAAGAGAAAGCTGACTATGGAGAAAATTGAGTTTCGTGCCGTGATAAAGTCACTAAGCTAGGAAAATCGCCTCAGATAATCATAGTAGTGATGTCATCTGTTTATGGGGACTCTTTCCCTAAAAAATCGATGTTTTATAAGTAGCATAGTGTTTTAAGCTAGACAGCATAGACTCGATTGAAGAATATCAGCGCTCTTTTCGTCCGATTGAGACTGCATCAGATTGTTGCGGATTTTTGTACCTGTGTAGTGAGAATAGGGATGAGTTTATGAGCCAAATTGTGACTGGGAATGGGGTAGTTGACTAAAAAAATCTAATTAGTCCGTCGGATAGATTTCCAAAAAATATTGGACACGTATTTTTTCTTTTTTCACGTAAACAAAAAATGAAGACGATACAGTGCGTTGAAAACTCGTATGACGTCACTACTCGCTACAATTTTTAGCGAGCCGTGACGTCACAAGCTCCCACTCCTGATCTTTGATGCTTTGTATCTTCGTTAGTTTTTATAGATTTGATAAAGGAAAAAATACGTGTCCAATATTTTTCTATAATCTAACTGATGGACTTAACAAAATCATATATTTTTTACTCAGGAAACATGCCTATTATACTTGTGTTCATCACTACGAAACCGAGGCAAATAAGAGTCAATGCAGTGGGGATTTTGTTGTGGTAATAAAGGTGTTAATATCACGGGGTAATACTACGCTAGAAGGGTTTAGTGGTCTTGATGTGTGCTCCTTTTGCACGACATGCGACAGCGCATCCGTTCGCAAAAGCCATGTTACGGTGGCTGCCTCACACAAGTGCGGCTTTGAAACTGAGCCACCCCTGCAGTCCCGATTTGGCTCCTTATGATTATTATTTGTTCCCAAACATGAAAAAAGAGCTTCATTTTCATTCTGCGAACTTTTCGACCTCCCCGCGTAGCTTCTGCCAGTGGCCTTCGCCCGCGTGTAAATCGGAAATAATCCCAAGGAAAATGTACTCCCGGGAAAAAAAAATCTTACCTATGTCCTTCCAAAATTCATCGAAATTCGTGAGAAAGTTTATTCGTGAAAGCGAAAGAAACTAACAGTTGCTTTCGCATAATTTATCGAGTCGATAACTAAGAATAGTGAACGCTACGGCATGATCTTAGTTTAAGATAACTCGCGCCGTAAACTGAATAAGCCATATCGTCAACAGTAAATCGAATAGATGATTAGCAAATAATTAGCAAATTAAATGACAGGATAGACAGGTACTTAAAATTTTAATTCGAAATAATTTAAATTCATCGCCACCAACTCTAGTGTAGTTAGCATTGTCTATACTAATATTATAAAGAGGAAATATTTGTAATTTTGTATGTAACGAATACACTCAAAAACTACTGGTCCAACTTCAAAAATTCTTTCACCATTAGAAAGCTACATTCACCCTGAGTAACATAGGCTATATTTTATCACCATATTCCCACAGGAATGGGAACTACGCGGGTAAAACCGCAGGGCGCTGCTAGTAAATTATAAGTTGATTATGAGATAGTTGACTGGTTGTATGAGTTGCAATTGCAATGGAATTGGAACATTTAAAATCTTTTTCCGCGTCACCTCATACAGATAGAGATACATTGGAGTTTGTTGTTCCATAATTTAATAATTATCTCATACAGAAACATGTCTTAGACGTCAAATTTTATAATAACAGTTAATTTCCCCTTATTCCGCAGCTTTCCACCTACAAGACCAGCTACTGAGTCACATGAACGAACACCTGCCTTACCCCATATACAGCGGGGATGAAGACTACCAGCAAGGTGAACTGATAGCTAATGATCCATATGTGAGTAGCACACCAGTCTTTATTTATATGATAAATGATATTTATTTTATAAGTAGGTTAAACATAACACTTTTACACGTCAAATATTTCTGGTCATTTTAAGCTAGATAAAGCTGGATTATTTCAGAGCGTTAACTTCTCATGTTATTTCATAAAACTTGCAAGAAGTAATTAGTAAAACAGTTTTAATCATAATTGATATGCATTCACAAGAAACCTAAGCTCTAAATATTTGTTACTTTTCTAATAAGAATTAAGACAGAAAGACGACAGTGCTTTTTTTTACTTTTACGTAAATTCGCTATGAGATCTTAAAAATTTAGTAGATTTTTTAACTGATAAGCGGTTAAAAAATCTACTAAAGCATAGCGTTATGAAAGTTAGTGTTTTTCGTCATTTTAAGAATATTAAATTAAAAAAATTGTAAAATCCAAGCTATCTCACCTTATATACATTTTGCTCATACATAGCTGAACAAAAAATTCATGCGTCATCTTTTCGAAGCAACCTGAAAATCACGAACAAAAAATGCTTGCAGTATCTTCAGTATAATTATGATTTGACCTTTGAGATGATCGTATTACTGGCCGGTATATCAATGAAGACGAAAGGTAGAGGGTCGAAAACAAGAATAAGAAAGAAAAAACATTGTACCGCTAATGATGATGAATTATCAATTTCCAATTATTTTCTTTATTAACTTGGGAATGGAATATAACAAAATTATGGAAAAAATATTTATTTTCGTTTGGCATCTGTGTTTGGGTCACAGAAGAATACACACTGAACTAACTGAATCGGTTCAGTGGATTGGGAGAAAATTAGCTATGACAGTCGGACAGACAGATAGATAGACTGACAGAAAGACTGAGTGATCCTATAAGGGTTTCGTTTTTTCTTAAATTTAAATATTGACCTGAAAGAGCAGGGTTTAGTTATAAAAAAAATACCCCTTTTCCTTACGCCTTCTAAAAATCAGTTGATTCTGTATTTGCCTCGTGCTGCACACCTATTCCCACGTTAAACAACGAACAATCCATTGTTGCGCTGGCGAACGCACGTGAGTGAATGATTGATTAAAAGTTGCGCCAGTATGAATAATATGGCTTTTCTCATTCCAGGCAACGGAAAACAGCCTCCTTATAGCGCGCTCGATCAGTCAGCCTAGCGAGAGCCGTCCTCACGAGTGCGACATCTGCCACCGCCGGTTCAAGCGCAAGCAGCACGTCAAGGTCCACCGACACATCCATGACAAGCCGGTCTTCAAGGTGTGGTGCTCCCTCTGCGGAGAAGGTATGTTGTACTGGACCCATTAGCTGAGCTCAATCTACCTTCGCCAGTTCAAGCGCAATCAATACGTCAAGGTTCACCGACACATCCACGACAAGCCGGTCTTCAAAGTGTGGTGCTCCCTCTGCGGAGAAGGTATGTTGTACTGGGCCCATAACCTGAGCTCAATCTACCTTCGCCAGTTCAAGCGCAATCAACACGTCAAGGTTCACCGACACATCCACGACAAGCCGGTCTTCAAGGTGTGTTGCTCCCTCTGCGGAGAAGGTATGTTGTACTGGGCCCATAACCTGAGCTCAATCTACCTTCGCCAGTTCAAGTGCAATCAACACGTCAAGGTTCACCGAAACATCCACGACAAACCGGTCTTCAAGGTGTGGTGCTCTCTCTGCGGAGAAGGTATGTTGTACTGGGCCCATAACCTGATCTTGATCCGCCAAACAACGAGAGCGATCCCCACGAGTACGACATCTGCCGTAGGATGCGTGACCGTCTTTTCAGCAGCGGCGGCGCGCCGTGAAAACCCAAGACTACGGCGGCTAGAACGTTAGACCCTGTTAGTATAAAGATTCTTAGGGCTCTAAAGCTATATCTGCTTGTCTTTTCAAGGATTCTGCTTTTTTGCATTGTCATTTACCTGGCAAAAGTCCGGACCCCGGACTGGTATTGAAGAAACGTTATAAAAAAAAACGACATTAAATAACATTGCGCTGGAGTTGAGGATCAAACAGCAAATGCCCTCAACTCTCTTGCCACCACTAGACCAATAAAGAAGTGAAATAAATTAATAGTAATACAAACTAGATGAAAAAAAAAGATAAAAAAATAAATTTGTAAAATACAAGCGCAAGATGATCGTAGCAAAATATTTAACTTATTGCAGGTTTCCAAACAAACGAAGACTGCGAGGGCCATCAGTGCATTTCGGCACCCCACGACGACGTTAGCACAGAGCTGGAACCGGCCGACGATGGGCAGTCGTACGAAGAGCTGCCTCCGCCGTCACCGCAGGTCATCATGTATGAGGCCAAGAAGGAGAACGCGTACCCGCAGGAATATGTGAGTGACCGCATTCATGTACACAACGACGGTGACCATATTTTTGTAACTTTGAGCTTTGCACCAAACGCAAAACCTGTTACCATAGATTTGTATTTTTTAACCGACTTCTAAAAAAGTAGGAGGTTCTCAATTCGGATGTTTGTATTTTTTTTTAATGTTTGTTGTCGCTTGCCAACCGATTTGAAAAATTCTTTTTTTGTTAGAAATGGTCAAAAAAGTAGCGGTTTTTTTGTTAATTTCAATAAATGATAGCAAATATGTCGGGATAGCTGAAATTGCTTATTTGTTTATTGTTTACACCAATTTATACCACGTACGCTGTGATGGGTATGTTTAGCTGGGAGTGAACCACTAAAAAGTGAAAAATAAAAAAACTTTTTACAAAAAATACAACCGACTTCTAAACAAAAAAACCAAAATGTACAAAATAACTTTAATTTTGGAAGTCGGTGTGTTCAAAAACAAAAAAAAAGCAACCAAAAACACCGAGTTCCGAAATTAAAGTTATTTTGTACTTTTTGGTTTTTTTTGTTTAGAAGTCGGTTGTATTTTTTGTAAAAAGTTTTTTGTAGTAACGAATAAACTCAAAACTACTGGACCGATTTCAAAATTCTTTCGCCATTATAAAGCTACATTCACCCTGAGTAACATAGGCTATATTTTATGCTCGTATTCCCACGGGAACGGGAACTACGCGGGTGAAACCGCGAGGCGCTGCTAGTAATATACAACTAGGCAACATACAAAGTCACACATAGAACAGTCTTGGTACCGATTAATACCAAAAGTTCTTTAGGCATGGTGCATGACGCGTCTATCTACATATATATATATATGTATGTATATAATTCGTCATTGGTTACCATGATTTTAGTCAATTTATTGTAGATCTGGGCCATTGGAACCGAAACTTCCAATGGCCCAGATCTAAGGTGTTTTTGCAGCAGATTTTTTACTTGTATTTGTATAAAATTATTCATACTGCCTGTGTCATGTAGCTAGTTGGCATGGCGTGAACTTCAACAGCGTTCACTCGCGAGATGTTGACGCTGATCGTAACGTTTTCATTCTACGTAGAGGTAAACTGCCGCTAACCCTTCGTTCTTCGATGTACCAATATTATTTATTTAAAATTTGTATAGTATATAGGCATCTTACGGCCGAAACCAATAACCGATCTATCACATACCTACTGGAGATAGAAAAACAAATGAAACAACAGAAAAATTATATAGGATTTCTGTTGTTTCATTTGTTTTTCTATCTCCAGTATGTGATAGATCGGTTATTGGTTTCGGCTGTTAGTGTAACAAGGCATACACTAGCAGTTAAACTTTGAATTAAAAGCCTACACTGTGGTAGGTATACGATACGATATTAAAATAGAAGAATGATGCCTCTTATTCCCCATAGTTAAGTGTTAATTTCCCATTTGAGATGGACGTGAGCGAGCTGGCGTGCGCAGAGGGCGCGGAGGGCGCAGAGGGCGCGGAGAGCGTGCTGCCCGTGCCGCAGCGCGTGTTCGTGTGCAAGTACTGCGCCAAGCCCTTCAAGAGGAAAGACCACTACAAGATACACCTGCACATACACACCGGCGTCAAGTCCTTCTTCTGCACTGACTGCGGGAAAGGTGACCACTTACTGCACTAGCATTTATAAATTACGACTAACGGCCGAACCCAATAACCGATCTATCACATACTGAAAACACAAAACAAATGAAACAACAAAAAACCTATATAGCTTTTCTGTTGTTTCATTTGTTTTTCTATCTCCAGTATGTGATAGATCGGTTATTGGTTTCGGCCGTAAGTCGGTAATGATTCCTTGTTACAATTACAGAACCCTAAAACAAAACTCTCATGTCCAATGTAACCAAAAAAGTTAGTTAATAACATTCAAACATACTGTATGATAAAACTAGTGATTCTGTTTGATATAGAGTTGGCAGTTTGGGAAATGAAATATGGAAATAGTTGAAATCCTATAAATCGCTGTTTAAGAAAAATCGTTTCGATGTATACACATGTCTTGGGGCCTCCCTCATACAACTTACCTCCTGTACATCATGAAACAACAACTAACCAATATGCTTGAAAGGGTGGATGATAATGTCTTAATTCCCCTATGATAATTTCCAATAAATACCACTTGGTATTTATTATTTGTTTAGAGAGTACCTAGTTTTTTGCGAAAAAAATTGCATATATACTACACACACCAGTGTGTAACCTACCCTCTATGCTGATATTTCTCTATCACTCAAACTTTTGAGTTAAGTTCGCCTTTGTACATGCAATTTATCAATGTATATATAATATAAATTATTTTGGTGTACAATAAAGAATTAAGAACCAGTGAATGTCACAGTTAATGTATTGTTATTGTTTTGTTACAGGTTTCTACCGCAAGGATCACCTTCAGAAGCACATGCTGGTTCACAACAAGACGAAGCCCAAGAAGGAGATCCCTGGCCTGTACCCTATCAACAAAGTACCCAACAAACCGCCGATACAGAAGAAGCAGGTGTTACCAGAGATCACTATTCATGTAAGTAGAATTAAATCATTCGTTTCATAGCCTTAAAATAGTTATCTCTATCTAGCTGTCCGCACAACTTCGTTTGTGTCACATTTTTCATGACTGCTCCGCTCCTATTGGTCTTAGCGTGATGATATATAGCCTATAGCCTTCCTCGATAAATGGGCTATCTAACACTGAAATTTTTTTTCAAATCGGACCAGTAGTTCCTGAGATTAGCGCGTTCAAACAAACAAACTCTTCAGCTTTATAATATTAGTATAGATTAACAGTCGAGTATTTATCACACTCCGTCTTTTGGCAAACTTTTATGCTGATAATATGTTACCAACCCTTTTTTTTAAGGATGGGAAATCATCAAATGACTTCTTCAGGTCCGGGCGGCGGAAGGGAGAGTCAGACTCGTACTGACTAAAACAAATCCGTATTACTCCTAATGCCTTTTGCGTTCCAGGGTTGCGATGACTCTTTCAAACTGGAACTAGTTTGAAAGAGTCATCGCAACCCTGGAACGAACAACCCTGCCATGATGCGATAATAGATAACAGCCCTCTCAACCACAGAGGGAGGGCCTGTATCCCAGCAGTGAGAATAGCTAAAACCGCTAGTGATAAACTGACAACCACCTACATAGGACTGGTAGAATGCTGCACTACATAGCATAGATATCTTTGAAAATCCACTACTGGCAGCTGACCTGCATTTCCCACTAAGGGAAATTTAAAAACATAGAATCGCAGACGCTAATTTGTTTCACATCCTGAGTTGTCGGGAGTCTTCGTGTCCTGATAGATACAACCTGATGGTCTTTAAGTCGGTAATTCCGGTTATGCTGTAATCAACTTTAGAGTGTTGAACATAAGGTTGTGAGTGACCAGATTAAAAAAAAAAATCCGGTCAGGAGTGAACAGGTTACTTCTCGGCAAGTGAGATTAAACGCGAGCCTATCAATAATAACAAAAAATAACTTTTTCAGGCCCCATCGAACACGAAACTGCGCGTGCCCCTACAAATTAAAGTCCCATATCAAATGGTGGTATCTATGGACAACGGCGAGCAGCGCGCCGTCACCATCCACCCGCAGGCGTCCTAATGTATCTGCTGTCAGTGTTTGTTGTGTTACAGCAGCCCTACCATGACGTCTTAAGTCCATCATGATTCCTGTGTCAGAGAGAGACGGAGTTACACAAGACGAATAGCACTATCCCTTTCCCTCACACTGAATCATGATAGCATTAGCGTATTTAAAATTGTGGATTTCACTTTATTGTTATATTCATTTCACTGATTGTACCTCTCTGGTGTGTTTGACTGGAAAGGAATGTAATTTTTGTGTGTATTTTTCAGATAAATTTCAATTACTAGAGCTAAATGTGGGAAAACAGATAAAAAGTGTCAATAGAGTAAAAGAAGGTATCTATGTAGGCAGTAGTTTCAAACTTTTAAGTCATTCCCTGTATGTCGTGTTTTTTTATACAGACGTTGTGTGAGCAAAATGAGCTTTTTTTTTTCATAAATCGTGTCTATGATTGGTACTTGCTGATTAGCTTCCAAATTTTCCAGACATTACATGGAAAAAGCCATTAAATCATTTTTCATCAATTGAGATTGTAGGCAAACACGAAAATTTCAATAAAAAATTAAAAAATGGAAGCCAATTTAAAAAATCACATTGTACATAATGTCCATACACGTTTCATTGTCAAAGTGATACATGACATTCCAGCCATTCTGCTATTTATCTATCGCTCACAAACATAGTTTTTAAACATATCTTACATTTTTCTTTTAAAGATAATATAAATGTGTAGACTATATTAAATAAAGCAGCCATGGATTTTAATAAAATGTACATACATTTGGAATTGACTGCTGTTGTGTTGTGCTACCAGCACAATTCTAAATGATAAATCTCTTAGTAGTATTGAGAAGTTCTAATACCATATGTAATTGTCTGCTCCATACAAAATTATTTATTAGTAGTTAATTAGTTAAATAGCTTTCTTTTAAATTTATATTTTTCTTGAGATGATATCATACGATTTTGAATGGAGCGGAGCATTTATTTATAAACTTACATTATTGTACATAGTTATTTGATATCTTAGTTTGAGATAGATGTGGAAAAAGTGAAAGTAGGTGACAAACACAACCCGCAGATACATAATATTGAATCTTATTTCATTACAAACAAAGATTTTAGATGTATGGGTAACACGAATTACAAAAATGTATTTTTACTTGCGAAATGTTGACATGGTCATGCTCTATTATCTGGTTTTCATTTTAAAACGTAATATCAGCCATGCCTGTAAAGTCAAACCGAAGAAATCCTACTAATCTCTCTTATAAATGTGAAAGTCTGAACACTTCTTATAAATGAGAAGACATTTGATAAAATCAATCTCGGCTCAACGGCTGTACGGATTCGGATGAAATTTGAAGTACAGGTAGACCATAGCAAAGATTATCGGGTATAAAACTTTCCATGCTTCCGACTTTCCATCCCGCATGGGACAAACCGCTGGGAGACACTAATTACTTATTAAATAAACAATTACAAATGCCTGAGTTATCCCTGTCACCTACTTTCTTGTATGCATGAGCACTGGGTCCAAATATTGCCATAGTATATTGCCATGATCTCAATGTTAAGAATTGCATATCTCTCAAACTCTACGAATTCTCTTTGTGTAACATTGAATGTTCTTTGGTAATAAAATTTGATCTTTAGTATTGATTTGCATTTTATTAAGTGGAGGATTAATGTGTTAGTTTGTAAGTGTGTCACTATTTGTGCCATTTAAACCAAATACTCGGATCACTGCCAGATACTGGATTTATTGAATCATGAAAATTGATTTAATGTTTTTCATATCTAATTCGTATTCCCTTAGCTATTAGTGCCAAAAACCTTTAATTGTGTTGTCTTCTTTCCAAATTAGGTTTTAGTATTTTTATTTTGTAAGTCTTGGGTCCAATATCCTGATAAATTTATTTACAATGTATCTGGCAATGCAGTCGAAATTAGCTGTAAGTTTACCTTTCTGTCAAGTTCCTCTATTTTGTCTTTTCACGGAAAATAACATTGTGATTCTAATCTAAGTTTATTAAATGTGACATGGAAGTACAAAAATAAAGTATTTTGCACTCGTATCTTTTTATTTTTGACAGTGTCATGTCGACTAAACAAACATAATTAATCGATAAAAACCACTCTAACAAATACGGATTTTTTATAATATTTACTATACGGTAGAAAAGGGTAAACAGTTCAAATAAAACTACATAATCAAGTAAAATGTTATATTTAAGTTAAAATGCGAAAGCACGATGTCGGTAAAGGGAAGCTGAATATAATTATACTATTCAGAAAGTTATGATAGGTAAAGAAATATTATTTTGTATACTGTACTAATTTATCATTCCTAATGTGGTTGGTTCGCTTACTCCAAGAAAACTTTCAATTCTGTTCCATTAAAATATAATCCATGACGGAAACAAACATTAAAATTTTATTTTCGTTTTGTACTTTAAACCTTTCCAAAAATTACGTGTACTAAAAACATCTAAGACTGAGCGTCCATTTTACTATAAAAATATGTTTTGTACATACCTATGAACCACTACCCGTAGGTACTATACTATCCTAATATACGAGTTATAAACAAACATTCTATGGTATATAACAGCTATATCGTAAACATTAACTTACATTAGGTACATCGAATCACATAAACGAACTGAACACCGATATAGACATCAAACGAACAACAATCATAATAGAAAACAACCCTTAGAGGTGTGCAACATTTAAAATTTATATTAAAACACAATAATAAGTGTATAGAAATTTACATCACAGCAAAATATATAGCTTTGAATTCAGGGTCCGAACTCTCCAAACCAACGCGTTATCCCGATTTCATACGTCGTGCGATCATCGCGTTAATTTGTTCGGCAACACCGCAAGGCGCAACGACGCAGTCGGGTTAGCCGAACAAAGGAACGTGACCATCGTGTATTCGCGCGATGGGCGCTTTGTAGCATCATATTTTTATAATATAGATTCACTTCAATCTCATAGTCTTCACGCTTGCCGTAGTAGTAGTGTGCGTATTAACGTTAGTAGGTAATATTATTGCTGATACCGTCCTTACTTCGATACCTTTCAATATTCTCAACTCGCCGTTGCGGCAATAATACATTCAACTAAAAATTCAAATTGTAAACAACGAATCAGATTAAATGATTGTTTCTAATAACAAAATAAATAAATAATTTAGGCTGGCTTTTTTTTCTGTAGGTATTCTGATAATTTTGAAGTTGAACTGTACAATAAAATAATGGTAGTTTCACAGATTTCCTATAAGTAAAAAACTAGTCAAATCACTATTATTATTCCTCATTGCAAAGGAATCAGACTATTGAGAAATCTGTCCTTAATAAATCACCAGTAGACGACCCGCCATCATTGATTTATCACTTGTAAAATATGTAACGCTTGACTAGATTGGTAACTTCATCATACCTTTATTTTATACACATCAAATTTGGACGATGCAACAACATAATATAAAGATGTCAATTCCAAAAAAAAAATGAATATAGTAAACATTATCTAACGCAAAATGACCAATACACTATTTAGAAAGACATTGAGGTGGTTCACTACATAAATATTCGTATATGTAGGTATTTCTAATCGATATTGCTTTCAAGTTAGGGTCAAGTATGTTCATAGTGCCAGAATGACTAGTTTTAAATATAAAGTTCTAATTATAAGTCATTTTAATATAGGTATTTTACTTAAGAGGAGAGTTGATTCCTTGCCTGTTATTTACAAGATATGAGAACTGAGAAATTACATTCTAATTCAACAGGTAGGGCCATTAAAGTAACGTAGAATAGGGAACGTGTATGGTCTAGAACTCTAGACTATGTCATTATTCAACATTAAAATACTGAACATTGACGCTTCTATTCTGCCCCCAATAGTTGTTGCTCCTATAGAAACCGCTTCAACGTAACATCGAGTCGTCAGGTATTTACACTGTACCACCTAATTGCGTGATCATGTGAATCAACTCGCCTCCACCATACAAAAAAATAAGTAATATTTTGTCTAAAAGCGAAACAGCGAATGAGACGACACGCACACTATAATGCGTTCGAGGCATCCCCACACTCAACCAGTATATCTGAACGTCTTGAACCTAGGGTAAGAAGAGGCTCCGCCATTACGCATTATTAGCCACATATCCGCGTTTTACCGTAGCTCTTATTCTTTCCTTTTATCGGGAAAACCTATATGGATATCTGTGGGTACCTGCAAGGTACACGAAGTTTAATTACATTGCGGGGCACCACCGAACACATTGTAAGCCCAATGTAATCCAACTTGCATGCGAGCTTATTATACGTAACGTGGCCTTACCGTGTAAAGAATCGCGTCAGTTTTGTCAAGTGTATCTAAACTTCGCTCAAGATCTAACCAAGTTTCGCTTCTAAACAGAGTATCACTTCCTTTTTCTTCCACGACGCCTGCACTACTCAAGCCTCGCTGCGATCAGGGTGAGCAGGTCCTTGTCATCAGTTTGCGGTCAGGAGGGCTCCGGGGCAGGCGCGGGGACTGCGTGCGCCAGGGGGGGCGACGAGGACGAGCTCTGTTGCGACATCTCCGCCTTCACCCGGCGCGCTATGTGCGAGCGGGTGTGCTTGCGGAGGTGGTCTTTGCGGTAGAAACCTGAAGAAGAAGCATACGGTTGGGAAGTTAGTCTACAGCTTTTTTTAACCTACAACTTGGGGGCTTTCGAGTGAATAGGTTACTTCTAAGCAAGCATGCTCCATCGACGACCACATAATCGCACTATTCAACGGTCGGCTGGCTAAGCCGAACAAAGCCAATACGTAGATCAACACCTACTATAGATGGGCTATTTACAAACTTGCCTTCCGAAATTGTTAGTTGTTTAAATGTAAGTTGTTGCTAAGGGGCCTCGCGTGGATAAGAGCGAATGATCCCATGTGCTACAACCATGCTTACAGAAGCACCGACCAAAAAGAAAGTTTGGCTGCAATAAGTCGGACTGCCGGTCATATGACCACATAGTGATTGCGTGTAGATTATAAAACGCGCCAGAACTTATAAAAATTACACACTGATTGCGCTAGTGTAAATCGATCTTTGTTTATACAACACTGGCGGATAAATGTAACACTAAATTCGTGGCATTATAAAGGACGGAAGTTACGAGTGGGTCATCATGAACCTACCTTTCCCGCACTCGTTGCAGACATGCCTCTTCTCTCCCGAGTGGATGACGAAGTGTAGCGTGAGCTGCTCCTTCCTCTTGAAGGCCTTCATACAGACGGAGCAGACGTGCGGCCGCTCCGGGTTGTGCGACTGTTTGTGGCGAGTGAGGTGGTCCTTACGCTTCAGGGCTGCGTTGCAGATGTCGCAAATAAACCTGAAGAATTGCCATAAAAATGTATCTAAATCTGGGTCTTCTTTATTGAAAAGATATTATATACTTATATATTAGTCGATGTTGGAAAGGGTGAAGGTAATTTTAAATATGTGGTATTTTATTTAGGGGACCTTAAAGTATGTACGAATACTCTGACAGACTAATACTATAACACAGGTCTAGTTAGCTGTAGTAGTTATATCATTATGACTAGGGTGATATATAAATCTATCTATCTGTGACTATACCCTTTAAAATCCTTAACACGACAAAGCTCTACTACGACTAAGCTGTAGATTACAGAATACATACCTTCGCTCCATGGTGTGTCCAACTAGATGCTGCTCCAATAGCTCTCGCTCAGGATAAGCCATGTGACATTCTGGACAGCAGTACAAGGTGCTACCATCTGCAAATAAATTCAATAAAACTCGAGTTTCAAATTGCACAAAAATTAAGCATTGGGAAATATGGATAATGTCTGAACCAAAATAATTGGAAGATAGCGTCACTTGGTACTACAATACTGAGTGAAATGCACCCCCCAGACTGAGCATCATCATTTTCATAAAACCGTAAGACGTCCACGCTGCCATAGGCATATCCCCAAGCAGTGCCACAGCATCCAGTTATAGACCTCATAAGCGGATTAGACCACGTTGTATGATCTGAGGCTGGTGTTTAGCAGTGGACGTCTTCTGGCGAAAATGATGCTGTACCCTTCCTTACCTAAAGCTGTAGTGAGCCGTATCTCTCCCGGCTTCGGCCGCGGTTGCTTCTCCTTCAAAGATTTCTTTTTCTTCTTTTTCTTGGACAAAACGATGGTGTTAGTAGTGTTCTGGTTCACCGTTTGGTTCACTATTGTCGATGTTTGGACCACCACGCTGTTAACTGCGTTCGCTGGCATCTGGAACACGGGTTACATAAATGAAATGATAATCGACTGAATTTTATCAGATATTTAAGCCATATGTTAGCTACAAGCGGAGTATACGAGCATAAGATTAACTTAACCTTTACAACCCGATAAAACAATTTAAAAGCAGGTTTCATATAAGTACGTCATATTAATATTTTTTGTACCGGACCCGTAGGGTGAAATTCGGAATCCTGTTAGGAACTAAGCCTCCGCAGCCCATCCTCTATGCCACAGGGATGTCATGTATCTATGGAACTTGACTACACAAAAAGTTGAATTTTCAAGAACTATGTCTTATTACTATAACAACACACAAATATATGATTTCCATACCAAACTCACCGTCGCAATATTAGGCATGGCATTCAACGTGTTAGCATTGACAGTTGCCACGATGGTGGGCTGTTCCTCTCTCTTGCCCTCCACCACATTGGCGGGCGTGGAGTACTTCAGCAGATGGTGCAGCGGCAGCGGCAGTGCGGACAGGTAGTCGGCCACGCCGCCGCCCAGGGTCTGCCAGGTGGAGCTGTCGGTCACGTCCCCGATGCCTGACGCACACGATACTATACGTGAATGGATAAGGTGATGTGAAAATGATGATGAGTTATTCTAGGAGTGCTAGGACGAGGGTACAAAGAAGTTTTGGTTGGTGATGATGAATAGAGATTCGGATCAGTAGATTATTTTGAAAAATGTTGATGTAGGTAGTCGAATTCGATTAAAACAATTACATACAAAATTCTACTACCTACCACTTGCTTATTGTTTAAACATATTATACTACACAGTACACTTAGGTGATACATACAATAAAACAAACACAGAACACAATTTATCTGTAGAAAATCTATAACCATGCCAAGAAACATTGCTTCAATAGAATGTGTAAGCACTGACATGACATACGAGGCGTTGAATCCACTTACGCCTGAGCCGTACTTATAAGGCTACAGCAAAGAAACATGGTGATGTGACATGCCAATGAAGCCACAGGTTGAAATAATAACAGAAAAAGAGAACCTAAATTACGTTAATGAGCGTTTTTCGATTGCTTGAACAATGGTCATATAAATAACTACTTATTAGTTAATAACTAACAATTGATCGAAAAGCATCTCAACGAAATTTACACAATTTTAGTAAAGTAATTACAGTAATAACTGTAAAGATGACACAAGCTGGTCTACACAGCTGGTCTATAACATCTCTGAATTCTGGATGATATTATGCAGCCTGCTTTCGATTTGGCACTACGTATTAAATTAAGAAAATGAGACATTATTTTCATTACTATCTCGCGGATAAGTTAATCGAAAACCTGCTGATAACAGACCACAAATGATCTTGGAACTCACTAAAATCTTATCAAATACAAGCACAAATTGGTGCGTTTAATTCGTAAGGTAGGTTTGATGGTAAGTAAACTTACTAATAAACTCAGCGGGCGCAGCGCCACCGTTGCGATCATTCCGGCCTTCTTGCTTGATGGCGCGTGCCAAAGCCGCTGCATCCTTGGGCTCATGCAGCACTACCAGAAGTTGTTGTGTGCCTTGCTGCAGCGGGGTTGCTTGCGCTACTATGGATGAAAGAAAAACGGAGACATTAGAGTCTGGAAAGGGATTACGTAGTATTTTCGTAGCGTCATAAACCTAGCGTTTGAAATATCCGGTGTGTAAATTAAGCATAATATGAATTCTCACTCCAATATCACAATCCAACCGGCAACCTTTCAACCTTACCAATACTGAACATAGATATTACAATACTTCAAACGCACGCCATCTAACTCGATTACTACATACAACCACCATAAGGTTGGTATCAACTGGGTGAGACTATAGCAACTATAAGTACCTACTTAAACAACTACGTGTTATTTTCCCAATATATAAGTTAAATTACCATTGATTCCTTGATGCTGCTGCATCATGGTAGCCATGAGGTCATGGTGCAGTTCCTCCCGGTACTCTCTCTTGTCAGGACGCTGTTCGGCCTTCAGATGTTGATGAACCGTCTCCGCTTGCACGTAGCTGGCCTGCCCGCCGTATGCGATGTTACCCAGATTCACTGAAGAAGACGATATCGTCTGGTACTTCACGCCAGTGTTCACTGTTTCAAATGTTGGGATGTTAACAGGTGGTGTTTACATTTGAAGAAAGTTAAGTGTCTTGGATCAGGTATCTTAGGAAATTGAGAAAGTTACTGTTTTGAAAATTTGTCCTAGATTTATCTACTGTTATAAAACATCCACTGTACCAATGTAATAAAATAAAAAAAACATTGGTATCAAAGCACCTGACTGACTCACCTGTATGTATAGGTGTCAGTCCAGCGAGCGCAACAGTACCGGGCTGTGCGCTGCTGACCACCACCACACTCTCGGCTTGCCTAAATTTCACGCCGTCCACGGCCACCGTCCCCGTCCCCGGCGCCACCGCGAACTGCACGCCGCCGCTGCCCGAAGCGTGGTAGCGCGTCTCCTGCAGCACTCCGCCAGAACTACTTCCTCCTCCTTCATATCCAAACTTTGCGGCGAACTGGTGGATAGAAGGGATCGCAGCCGCCGTCGGAATGTGCCCAGTAAACGGAGCAAAGTTCATCGTCGTTTACTGAATCTGAAACCGCAGCAGACATCGTAGTTATGCGATAGCGTTACGTGAGCGGGGGTCGCAAGGTCGCACGCAAGATATAAAAAAAACTGCACTCGTCCTGTGGAGCAGGTGGAGTACTCGATGCGAGCCACAACAAAGTGAATCAAAGGGTGCGGCCCCTAGTAGGGCGCTTACTCAACCCCCGCCATTCTGCCTCACCCCAGTCATTTCTAACGCTTTATTTTTACCGGCCCGCCGTCTCACACCATCGATCTTGGAACGCGCACTGAGACGCCGCGACACGAGAATACACAAAAGAGCGGAAACATAATGGAATGATTACCTGTCTTGTGTCCAGAAAGTGGGTTTTCATTGCGTTTTAATTGTTCGTCGTTGATGAAATAAGTAAGTGGTGAGTATGAGCGGGGTGCGCGGACATGTTGCGCGGCGCGGGCCGGGGGGGCTGCGCAGCGGCGCGTCGCTATTACTGGGGGAGGGCGAGCCCAGCGGCCGCGTGACTCGCTCAGGAACCGCTCCAAGGAATTAGTTAACCCTCTGTTTCAAGATCACAGCAAGTTCAGGGTCAGTTCTTGAAACCGTAGCATCTTTAGGAAGATTTGGCTTGGTCTATAAGGTAAGGAAATAACTAGAATACCACAAAGTGAACGAACAAAAGCGACGTATTGTATCTACATCGGCGAGTAACCTATAGGTATAGCGGGTAGGTCGACGCTTTTCTTTGTTGATAAACTTATGGTAATTCGCTTATTTTGTAAAACGAAAATGATGTGCGTCTCCGCCCCATATTTTGGTAGACACTGGTATGTTGAGTACTAGGTGTTGTTACCGCCCGTAATGCTTTTTAATGGTGATTCATCTTGCACAGGTGAGCGGTGAAGACGGCGCCTACCCAAGTATATTTTTTTATTAATAAATACAGTTTGTAGTTTTACTTGACGACTGTGCGTGTGTACCTATCAGAGTATATATCAGGTTTTTTTTTGTTTTCCTTGATCAATCAATACTAGGGAGGAACTGGGGAAAGCTTTTGTCCGGAACTGTGGTTCTTAAATTATAATAACATTGACAGTATAACCTCCATTATGAGTGATAGTTGTTTTATATTTTTGTTTGTTGTTATGAAGAAAACCTCCAGACTATTATAAACATGCTGTGAAAATATGGAAGATATTTCAATGTTTTAGTCACCAGCAAAATTGGTAGGATACGACAATAAACAATGCATGCTAACTAGCTAATGCTTGCTTCACATTATTTCTGTAGAGGTGAGTAAGTGGTTATATACATACATAGTAGTGACTGCTGTCTCGAATTGCGTTCACATATCTAGATCAATGATACGTACCTCAAGTGTATTTGTTTATTATAATAAATATTATAGGGAGGTTGCCCGTTTGTAGGGAGTAATCTCTGGACCTACTGAACCCATTTTGAAAATTCTTTTACCAATTGAACGCCACATTATTTGTTACCACATATTTTATCCCTGTATTCCCACGGTAACGGGAACAACGCGGGTGAAACCGCGGGGCGCTGCTAGTTTGTTTATATACTTACGTGAAATGACCGCTTTCCTGCAGGTTAGACGACTGGTGTGAAATGAAAAACAATACGTTTCAAAATCAGTGATTTTATTTTTTAATCTTACTCTTACTGTGTCTTCTTAATAAATAAAAATTTCATACAAAAGTTTACACTTATAACTCCGGACAGAAGTCAATGGTCTATTCGCTATGTCTTAATCTTATAATACTTGCAACTAATTTCATTAAAAACCAAATAAAAAAATACGATTCTAAATTGGTTAACTGCTAACGTTATCTTAAATGATAACAGGTAAGATAAGACGTAAAGTTTTCGACCGAAGTACGCACAAAATGCCTAAAAAGTTCTACAAAAAAATTAAATAAGTTTTTGAGATTTAGAACGACGAACCGAACTAGACTACGCGACGTATAATTAAATAGAGACTTATATAAACAAAATGTACAAAAATACAATTTATAAAATTAAATAGAAAATAAAAACGAATGAAAGAATTCGACTTGCGACTACGTGAATTATTTTAATTACCGAGAGTATTTTTAGCTACCAGAAATAGGGAACTCTGATTTTTATAATCACTTTGATATTGATTAAGACAGACATCTGAATGTCCACAAAGCTTGCAAAACTTAAGTAATGTCTTTAGAGCACCTTGAACTCGCAATAGCAGCGTTCTAAGCTAAGACATAAAAACATGCCACAGTGTAGTGATGCATTACAAAAACTTAATACTAAGTACAAAAATATAATTGGAAAATAATTTACACCTACTTTAAAGCTGACAATATTAATATCGTGTGGTGGAAGAAGCCTAAATTTAACACAATTTTATATTATGACTGGCGCAAATGTGTGATACAATTTTAATTCATTCGTAGTAAAGGCAAAAACAACAAGTAGAGAGATACCCAATAAAAGACGTGTGTGCCGTGCCGGTGTACGTAAATTACAACGAGTTTTGTAGTCAATCAACTGCTTCATAAGGCGGCACGACACAACACAGTCTAGGCTCCAGCTTCAAGAAGGACCAGAGTGAGTCTCTGACAACATCGGAACACTAAAGGCTAAAATAAAAATATATTTTCTTATTAATTTTAATTTCAACATGATTTTATAATCAAATAATCGTACACACACTTGCGATGAACTGTGTCAGCTCAACAAGTCCCTTGGATTGTGTCGCTAGGATTGCTAAAGTAGGATAGGATTGACATATTATACATATTAAACATTTATTAAAAATAGCACAAAAATGAAATATAATTTTCCAAACGGGACGGATTTCCTTTACAAAAAACACAGGTAGATTTATTTAATTTTCAAGCGAGTATAATCCTAGCAAACTCCAACCAACGGACCATAAAGAAATATCACAATTCGATGGAAATATAAAAAGTTTGGATGTATATAAAATAAGCACATAAAGGTAACGAGAATGAGACAGAAAGCGGGTTATGGTATAAATATCACAGTGTCGATGATATTTACAATGGGTTGTATTGATTCGCCCGCGCTTCACGCGTACATTGAAATCAAACCGAAGTCCAGGCATTTGAGAACATCGCTTTTTAGTACTGAAACTTGAAAATTATTTTCATACATAATAACATGAATAGTGATTTTCAATATTTCTTGATTAATCAAGAAAACATTGAAATCTAACATATCTAATAGCTATACTATGGTAAGCTCTGTAAATTCTCTACGGACAATAGATAAAGCCTGGTCCCTTGGATTTCAAGCATCTCAAAATAGGATAGGTGACTGAAAAAATCGAATTACTCCGTCAGATAGAATTCCAAAAATATTGGACACGTATTATTTATTTTTCACGTAAACAAAAACCGAAGACGATAGTGTGTTGAAACTCGTGACGTCACTGCGTGCCACAATTTTTGCCACGACGTGAAAAGCCCCTATTTCTGATTTTTGATGCTTTTTTTAATAAAGCAAAAAATACATGTCTGATATTTTTTGATAATCTAACTGACGCACTAAATAGAACCTAATTTTTTTACTCAGGAAATATCCCTGTTACATGCATGTTATCAGGCTCCCAGCATCTGACTGCATTTTTTGTCGTAGAGATACCTACAGGCTTGTATGGATTATGGAAACTATTACCTATCATCTAACTACCACAAAATGTACTTATTTCGATGATCCAACTGCCGTAAGGAATTACGATTGATCTTTCAAAGAACCAAAAGCTCAGCGCTTTTTTATAAATTTGTGCAGCGCTTGATGGAATGAGAAAATGTCATGTCATGGTATTTAATCAAAACAAATATTACGTGATATGTATCCACATTATACAAACATTATGCTTGAAGCTTCATCACATTTTCATTTCAACAAAACTAGGTTGGTTCAAGTTTTGTTCCTAACCTAATTGTCCCTTACAAACGACGCGCATGTCTTCACACGACTTTTTAAATAAGTCTCTTCATGGAGCTCAATATTTACCGTATTAGTTTAATTTATATAGACTCATACAAGGCCACGACTTCGTAGAGTAGGAAATGTTGCGATATTTGATACGAATGTTAGAATTGAAGTTATAATGTGACAAATAATATAGTCAATATGAAATAGTCCGCTGTATCAACTGCCGTGACTCGTGGCAGTTGTGATCATAAAAAAGGATGTGTGATGTGATGTATCATCGCGCTACCTCATTTTATATGAGATTTGATGTATCATCGCGCTACCTCATTTTATATGAGATTTGATGTATCCTCGCGCTACCTCATTTTATATGAGATTTGATGTATCATCGCGCTACCTCATTTTATATGAGATTTGATGTATCCTCGCGCTACTTCATTTTTAAGCTCGCCACAAGTCTAAAACGACTTGAGTTTAGTATAAGTATATATTTGATTGATTTCGTATCAAATGCCGCAACATTTCACAAAGTTAACATTAACTTTTAATAAACATTTTTCAGTGTTTTTTTTTTACATATCGGCAGTGCATTTTGGGATGTTATATTTCAAAAACGACTGTCTTACCCTGTAATTGTTAAGTAACTGACGTATCGATGGCTCCATTCAAATCACAACCAGCAACAATCATTTCCGCCCTCACTTATCCAAATACATTCAATCATACAATTATTTTTAAATAATTTTAGAGCAAATACAGACAAAGGTCAATGCAAGTTTCTTAATTATGTTCTGGCTTTGATATGTTAATTTTAGGCAGTTTGTCCTGTTTTTTCGGATCATGCTAGCTTTAGAGTCCTGCTCCAAGAATCAGTTAAAATAAACCACGTCATTTTCGACAGTTTTAATTAAATAAACTAGCGCTTTAGTGCAACTACAGACGCGAAACACTATCTAAAGCTTGTAAACTAATGTACCCGTCATAAAAGCTCGCTATCAAAGCGAGCACGTCCGATCAGACAGAACAACTGACATACATAGCCATCGTCTTAATTATTGTCATGAGTTTACTCTGCAATGACCCGAGGATCCTGAGATGGAGAAGGAAGCGTCACTGTGCGACCTCTTGGTGACGTCATAAGATGGTAAGAGATAGCGTGGGAGTGCGGTAACATAGATTTTATTTTGGATTATGGATGAGTGACTGGAGGTCTCCGAGTGTTTTATAGTTCGACCGCATTCCCAAACTGGTCCACGTGATTTAACTGTTGCGTGAGATTATAGGAACCACGAACATTCTTGACACTTCAGGTTTAGGTGCTACAGTATTGGATGTATTGCCGTACAGCATTTTTGTAAAAGGCAGTTCTAGTACAACATACTAAATTGGTTTGCGTATTCAATACTAGCCATGGATTTACGAAGTTAGTTGCGGTTTAGAAACTTTAAAAAGGAAGTAAATTTATTCTGTGTGTTTAATGTTTGATAGCGATTTTTCTGAGATTTCTTTCATATTCCGAATTATCATTAAGAGAGAATGATCCATAACGGCAGATGATTAACATCTCATCACTTACGAACTTCATCTCACTACGCCAGCGATAGAATAGGGTATTTTACTGTAAAAATCTAATTAGTCCGTCTGATAGATTTACAAAAAATATTGGACACGTATTTTTTCTTTTTTCACGTAAACAAAAAATAAAGACGATACAGTGCATTGAAAACTCACGTGACGTCACTACGTTGCTACAATTTTTACCAGCGACGTGACGTCACGTGAGTTTTCAACGCACTGTATCGTCTTCATTTTTTGTTTACGTGAAAAAAGAAAAAATACGTGTCCAATATTTTTTGTAAATCTATCAGACGGACTAATTAGATTTTTACAGTAAAATACCCTATTGGAAGGGCGGGCTTCGTGAGTATTTCGAGTATAGTTTGACAAATACTCAACTTGATTTTTTTAATTCGAAGTGGGGGTAAGTTGATACTTAAGTGACTTAATGACTTTTGGAATCGGTTTATTCCAAAGCTTGATGATCCTCTCAGATTCTGAATTCAAATATCAAACAGAAGGATAAGAGTACCGCAACTTACTTCGCACACTGTACCCTAATCTCCCTGAGCGCTAGTTCCCGAGCGAGTCTGGCGGCGCGAGTGACGTCACGCGTGCTGCGCCAGCAACGCGTCGAGCGTCGTCTGCGCGCTGTCGCCGTGCTGCGCGTGTTGCGCGTGCTGCGCTTGTTGCGCGTGCTGCGCGTGTTGCGCGTGCTGCGCCGCCAGCGACGACACCACGTGCTGCGGGATGTTGATCTGTACCGGCTGCGAGTTCGAGCTTGTTGGTATCTGCGGGACGGGAATACCATTTTATTTTCATTATATTGTGTTATCAAGACGTGCGCATATGAAGAGATGTGTGAACGTAAACGACGCTTAATGTATGTACGGATCAGCAGGTGGCGTTTTGTAGTTTCTGTCTATACCGAGGGATCTCGGGGAAAAAGACTTTATTGGGGAGATATAACGGGAATTAAAACTTCATTTATATGTTTCTAAAAAGTAAATACAAAATAATATCTATTTTTTATACATGACTGCGGGTTTTTTTCCTAAAATATACATGTTTTCTTAGCCTACTATCAGACAGCAGAGACCTGGAAACAGCTCATTAGCTACTCCGTTAAACAAGGAATAGTTTTTTCTCCTCAAGTCCCAAGGCCTTCAGCATTTAGATTCCGGTGTATATTGTATTGCTGCGTGAGGTGTGTGGCCACTGGTCCAGTGGAGCTACAGAGGAGTACGCACGTGTATCGTGATCTCCGGCATGACGTTGCTGTGCTGCGCGTGCTGCGCGGGCGGCGCGCCGTCTGCCGCCGCCTCGTCTCGCGCTCGCTTGCTCTCGTGCGACCGCGTGTGCTTGCGGAGGTGGTCTTTGCGGTAAAAACCTGGAAGAATTCAACAATTTTTTTATAAATAATTTGTATCAGAATGCTATCCATACAAACAAAGACATAAAGTTCGTTACTAAGGAGTAGTAAGTATTTTTGGTAACGATTTAAAACTAGGTCTAATGTCAAACACCTTAGTATAAAGACAGCTGATGAAGAGCAGCTTATGTTGATTATTTTAGTGATTTCTTCAATTTTGAATCAACATAAAGGGGAGCTTCAATACTTTAAGCGAGGCTTTGGAGACTGTTTCACATTAATTGAGAAATACTGAACCTTTGCTAAACACTTTTCATCAACTTATAATATATCTCTAGTAGACAAAGCCCTTAGACGTTCCCTCTCCCCTTAGCAGGCTTGTTGGTTATCGCGAAAAGAAACTGTGCGTAGTAAACAATAAGCGTGGTTTTCCGTTACCTTTCCCGCACTCGGTGCACATCTCCGTCTTGACGCCGGAGTGTATGACGGTGTGCAGGTTGAGGTGCTCGCGCCGCTTGAAGCCCTTGCGGCACACGCCGCACACGTACGGCCGCTCGGGGTTGTGGCCCAGCTTGTGGCGCTCCAGGTGCTCCTTGCGCTTTAGACTGCAGAACGCAACATATTGTTCAAAACAACGTAATTTCAAACATAAATGATAATATGTAAACGTTGAGTACTTCGAAGTTAATAATTTTAAACATTTTGACGTCGTTAGTGTAAGTTTTACAGAGTTACACACAATTATACATTTCTCATCGGTTTATTTGAAAAACCTAAATGAAGGTTTATCATCATGCTCAAAAGAAAAATCAACTGTACGCGTTTGTTACAATGTGTGAAATCAACACTGATAAACTGGCAAATCTATTGATCAGTTACTATATTTTCTTTCGAATAAGGCAATGAGCTTACCCAGCACCACAGATCCCGCAGATGAACCGCCTCTCGATCTTGTGCACGACCAGATGTACCTCCAGCTGCTCTTTCTCCGGGTACGCCATTTGGCACTCGGGGCAGCAGAATATCGGCGTGCCGTCGAGCGCAGTCGCGATCACCACCTGCCCGGGCTTCGGCCGCGCTGGCTTGGGCGGTTTCTTCTTATATTTTTTCTTCTTTTTACTCTGTATCCTAAGAGTGCCGTCTGCAAGAGATAGGAAGAGATTAAGTCACTTATGTCATTTACATGCCCGGCTTCTGCCAGCGGCTTCGTCCGCATGTATGTCGGAAATAATTCGGGAAACATATTTCCGGAGTACAAAGTTGAAATTTGGCACAGATCTTAAATATAGGCTTTTTATAGATGTGCCAAATTGCGTACCACTCAGCTGGATAAGTGGTAGCACCCATCTAAACTTTCGCAATTATAATAATAGTGATATCTATTTGGATCTCCAATAAAGGATACACAGTAATAACATAAATCACGACGATACAAATGATTCTATTAAGTGTGCTCCTTCAGTCATATCACACACACAGATAAGGAAGTTAACATCTGGTAACTTAAGAATTTTTGTCGCCAAATTACACACTGAACTTCATGAATACACTGAGCTTACTTACATAGCTCCTTTCATATATATCATCGCTTTAATGCCAAGGAGAGGTTGAAACTCAATCAGGTTTTTTTACTCAGCAAGTTAAGGGTCCAAAGTCAAAGGCAAAGATTTTTGTATTTAAAACTTTACATCCATCTGAATAAAGTTCAAAATACAAAAACTGTTGCAAAGATAAGACTTGTTTAGGCCGATAAGGCCGATTCTGCCGAGCATGCTTGCTCTTTCGCATACCATCAGAGAAAGGCAAAGCAAAGGTGTTCGGCATGATGGATGTTAACACTAAATTCAGCTTCAGGAACCTAGTTATGTTTTATAAATAAAATAAACTTGGTTTCAAATAAGTAGGGGAAGAAAAAAAAAATGCAACAAAAATGAGTGTGGTGAAAAAAATGTGCAAGCAATTAAAGACATTTTATTTGTCATAGGATACATGTTATGTAAGTACTTATATTTAGTTATTTTTAAATTATAACATTAATATAATTTAGGCGGATAATTAGTCCTTTCTAAGATACAAAGAGTAAAAGTATTTTTTTTACAATTTAGGTATTGAATAAATGTTTGTCAAATTGTTATTAATTTCGTTTTTTTTTCCTAAAATAAGCTCGATTAAGTGCTTAATGGGGTCCGGACAGACAGGAGGCCAAAGTAAATACATTCAGCTGAAAAATCAGATGGTACATTTGAAAGCATTTCTGTAAAAAAATAAAATCGCGAACTGGCCTTGTGTGTCCAAAGCTCATTAAGTCGAGGTCTTCCACCCCATAAGTTGATGACACAATTTTTTAAATAGGTCTTCAATGGAAAATATCAACGATGTTATATTAGACAGAATAAATTCGAGTGTTATTAGACATAGAAAACAGCAAAACAATAATTTTAAAAGACTTAAATAATTGCGAATAGCGTATCTGCGTGGCAATTTTTATTACTATGGGCCTTATTCATAAAAACTAGCTAGCAGGTTTTGTATATCTACAAAATCAAATTCTCTATACAGAACTTGCATACAAATCTGATAATCGGTATTTAAATTTAGCATATAATTAAGTTCTTTTTTTATGAAAGGTTATAAACTAATCACGTGAAGCCCTACATGATTAGTTTAAAACCGATTAACTAAAAATAAAAGAATTTGCTTTTCAGTATTGACACCAGATTATATTATATGGCTATTTTTTTAAAGTATGCGTATATTTCTAAAGTTTAGATTACAATATACATTACATATAATATTTTAAAATTGAATCTACAGCCAGTATACAGCACACATTTGTAAGTATGTTCATATTTTTTATTTATAACCTCAGGCCACACATTATTTAAAATAAAGGGCACCAAACCTATTGGCGATGTCTAAGTCCGCCATTTATTTTTTTTTATTTCAAAATAGCGCCGTACGATAATATATTAATTAACTTTAATTGTTTCAGTGACAATTTAAGAAATTGTTTCACCGAGATTTTTGTTCCTCTTAACGTCTTCTATTCATAAATATAGGTATCGTCGTGCGACGCCATTTTGAAGAAAGTAATCAAATTGATGGCCGGGACGAGGTCAGCCTCCATACAAAAGTTCGAACTCTTTGATATAAGTCAACTAGACTAGAAAAGAAGTATTTTTACAACGAATAGAATACCATAACATAAAATGCGTTGACTGTGTTTTACATAATAGGCAAGTTGAACAAAAGAATCTAGATTGATTTCCAAAAAATATTGGACATGTGTTTTATCTTTTTTCACGTAAACAAAAAATAAAGACGATACAGTGCGTTGACATCTCGTGGGACGTCACAAGCCCCCTTTTTTGGTTTTTATTGAACCTAGTGATGATAAACGATAATGCTATTTATTTTGTAAGTAGGTTAAACATAACACTTTTACACGTGAAATATTTCTGGTCATTTTAAGCTAGATGAAGTCGGATAGTTATAGACTCAAAATTTAGCGAGATGTCACGCGAGCAGCGAGGTAATAGAGATGATTCCGGAGTTTAAAAAACATGATAATATGTATTTAGTACGTCAGTTCGACTTTCGAAAAATAGTAGACACGTATTTTTTTGCTTTATCAAATCAATAAAAAAATATGAAGATAAAAAGCATCAAAGATCTGGAGTAGTGACGTGTTGCGGAATTTGTACGAAAGAGTCACCGCGGCCCTAACGGCCAAACATACGACGAGAAAATATTCTAAATTAGGTACTTTATAAAGTAAAGAAAAAATAAGTTCGACTAGCATAATTTTTTATACTACTATAAATTTTAGGATATTTGACAGCAATTTAAATAAGGTTTTTACGAAAGTTTCATTCGACGATTTTACAGAAGAAATACTAAAAAAAAAAAACAGAAGTTAGAAGTTACACAAAACAACCATCAGTATGATATGCGTTTGAGGAAAAAAGGTTAAATAAATAAGCTAACGACGAAAATACTCGGCAACCCTGAATGAAATGATAAACGATATCTAATGACTACAATTATTATTCTAAACTATTTCAGTTTAGAATTACTCTCTAATGACTATAATTCTAAACTCAAATAGTTGAAAATGATATCTAATTATCATTTTTCAACTACACTTACAAGCGACCGTTGACCCCGTTTCAGTATCATTTAAAGAGTAATTCACATATATAGTAGAGAGTAGAGATACATTTGTGTAGTATGTGAATTACTCTTTGAAGTTTTTTAACTAGGTACTCTTTGCTAGGTTTAGAATTATAGTATATTTTTTTAGCTTACATATTAAGCTGCACAAAAAAATAGCTATGAGAACACTCATAAAACATGGTCAAAAACCTTATCACCGTGGAATTCATCATCAATCCGTACATATATTCGCTTGGCTTAAAATATAGTCATTCGCTCATACTAAAATACTCGCACTCATTACAATCGCGTCCAGTTCAACTGGAAGCCGATTTAAATAATGTTCTTAAGTCTAGCTTAAATGTGTTCGAAAGAGTCACCGCGGTCCTGGAACGCAAAGGGCACAAGAAGGAACACGGGTGGGTTTTAGTCAGTAAGAGTCTGACACTCTTCCGCTCCACCCAGAGCGGGAGAAGTCATTTGATTGACGTGAGCTTTTCATTGACTCTCCCTTTTCATTCTGTATGGGAAATCATCAAATGACTTCTCCCGCTCTGGGTGGAGCGGAAGGGAGAGTCAGACTCTTACTGACTACAACCCAACCGTGATCCACCTAGTGCCGTTTGCTTCCCCGTGCTCATTGACCCTTCAAATGAGATTTTACTGAGCCCTTCCCCCATTTTGTGCTCATGTAATTCATGCATTGCCCCTTACAAAGTTAGGCAGTTTAAAAAAAACATCTGTCACCTACGTTACCAGTCCATCGGACAAAACCATTTGAGTTTTTACGTTGTTTAATACGGTACACCATATTATCTGAGATCGCAAAAGTATGTTTGAAAAAAGTTTTACATACTTGAATTTTTTTACCCCCTTTGATGTTCGGAATGTAATAATTATAAATTATATTAATTTTATGCTCTCCGGGGGATCGTAATACCCGGACGCGCGAAGATACTAAGTTTAGTAAATACTTTGATTGTTTTTTGAAGCTGCAAATTTTATAAAACTTCTTAAATATTTGAAGTTGCTGTTTTGTTCCGATTTTTAAATGGCATTCATTTACACAATTACAACGTTTTTTATCAAGTGGCAATTCTTCCATGGATTTATTTACAGGGCTCCTCTTAGGCGACAAAGGCGGGCTTGGCGGCAGCAACGACGATGGTAGCGGTAGAGGGAACAGCTGTGCTGGTGGTGGCGGCGGTGGGGGGAGCTTTGGGAGAAGTTCTGGTGGAATCGGTAGCAGGAGCGGCGGCGGGTTCGCTGGCAGGCTTGTTAGGGGGAACAGGCGCGACTCTAGATTTTCGATCCTCGGTCTTTTTTTATTAGTATCCTCAGGGACATGTATCACGAGCCGCTTCTTTGATGGTGGCGGTTTGACTGACTGTAGAGGCGGGGGCAAGATGCACGACTGCTTTTTAATGATGGCTGGCGACCTCGCGATGGCGGCAGTCTGGGCCGTCTCAACAGTTTCTTTAGATTTTTCATGAGATTGATGTGCAGGCGTTATAACAATGAGATTCTCTTCAGGCTGTTTGTCATCCAGTTGCCTGTTATTTACCGATTTCTTCATTAAAACCGCTTTGTGGGCTTGATTATTGTAGGATGCTTTTCGGGGATTTTTGTTGTTCGTATATATCGATGGTCTTGTTACTATATGAACAGGTATTGCGTCTTCAATTGAATTCAATTTGACAATTTTCGACGCCGGTGTTTTCGACCACGGTTTCAAAGAATATTCTGTGATCACGTTATCAATTTGATATGGCTTTTTTACGACAGTATTTTTGTTTTTATCTGCATGACGTTTTTCCTCAGGTTTACTAATTGGATTTCGGATATGATCTATGGTGCTAATTTCATCATATGGTATATTTCTAAAAATTACGTTTCCTTGTTGGAATCCATACGAAATAACAAACTCGTAGTCTGTAGGCGCATTTCCTTCCAGAGGTTTATTTACTGCACCTCGGGTACAGTGATTCTCTTTACCATTTTTTAAAACAGCATCTGGGATGAAGTTTTCAGTATCGTTTCCCACAGCGATGTCTACAAGATACTTATAACTTTCATCGTTAGAATTTCTTTTCATATTTTCCGGCAGTGTTCCTCGTGTGTAAATTCTTTCATAGTCCACGGGGGCATGCTCTTCCTGAGCTTTACCCATAGGACATGGGATAAAGTGTTCAGTTTTGATATGTGTCTCCTCCCGACGTTCAATAAGTGGAGTTGGTATATCGTTTCTGGTATCATATCCCAAAGCAACGTCTACAAGATTCTTATAGTTTTCAGACATTGAAAGATTTATATGTTCTTGTTGGACTTCTGGCGTCTTAGTTCTCTTTTCATTTACAGAAGCGTATTCTTCCTGAGATTTAAGATTTTCACGAACAGGAGCTTGGATACAGTTTTCTGCACCATGTTTCATAGCAAGGTCCTTTAAATCGTTGTTAATTTTATTAGAATTATTATTTAAAATAACAAGTTGTTCTGTCTCCATTATCGTATCGTCTGCAGCCTCATACTCTTCCTTAGCATTGCTTATAGGAGCTGGGATAAAGTTTCCATTTTCGATATGAGTTTCCTCCCGATGTTCTAAAAGTGGAGTTGGCATATCATTTCTGGTATCATGTCCCAGAGCAACGGCTACAAGATTCTTGTAGCTTTCAGAGTTAGAACGATTTCTTGAGATATGTTCTTGTTGGGTTTCTTGCATCTTAGTTCTCTTATCGCCTATAGCTGCATTATCTTCCTGGTACCTGGTGGTTCCTGGAGCTTGGATACAGTTTTCTGCATCATGTTTCATAGCAAGGTCAGTTAAAACGTTGTTAATTTTATTAGAATGATTATATAAAATCACACTTTTTTGCTTCTTCATTATAGTATCGTCTAAAGCCGCATATTTTTCATGATCATTACTCACAGGAGATGAGATATAGTTTACTGTATAATTTTCGATATGTATTTCCTCCTGACGTTGAAAATATGGCGTAGACTTACAAATATCCTCATTAGAACGATATCTCGAAATGTTATTTTCTTGTTGGGTTTCTTGAGTGTCATCGTGTGCATTATTTACGCTATCATTTTCTATACGATTTTCTTCAGTTTCATATTGCGAACCGCGGTCCATTAGAAATTTATTACAACTATGACTAAAAACGATATTTTCGAGTTCCCTTTCTAGAACTTTTATTTTTTCATGTTCCATAGCGAGGTCTACCGGGCCTTGGAGGACCGTACAGATTTGATTAGTAAGATTTCTTGTGATATGTTCTTGTTGGGCTTCTGGCGTCTTAGTTCTATCATCGTCTATAACTTCGTGTGCATACTGAAGTCTCAGATTTTCACTACCAGGAATACAGTTATCAGTATGATATTCCTTGGTGGGACCTGTTAAAGAGTTAGAACTATTTCTTACAATTACACTTTGTTGTTTGTTCATAATAGCCTCGTCTACAACCGCATGCTCCCCTTGAAATTTACACATACATGGTGAAATATTGTTTACAGTGTTATTTTCGATCTCAATTTCCTCCTGCGATTCAAAATATGGAATTGGGAATTCGTTACCAGTATTATGATCTGTAGCATAATCTACTAGAAACTTAGTATTTTCGTCATAATAACTATTTCTATAGATTATATTATTTTGTTGGGTTGCTTGAGTATCTTCATGAGCTTCATCACAAGAAGCTGGAATATAATTTGCGTTATCATTTGTTATATGATTTTCACATAGAGGTTTTTCAGCATCATATTCAGTATTGCTTACCATTAGAGAGTTGTTATTTGTTATCACATAATGATCTCTTAAAACAATATTTTCTGGTTCCGTTTCTCGCTCGTCATATTTTGCCTGTGGTATCACTGGATCATAAATAGGAGCTACATATTTTTCGGTAAAATGTTCCAGAGCAGGAGTGTTATACTTTTGATTAGAACGAGGTATTAAATTGAAATTATCTTGAAATATTTCTGGCTCATTAATATGTGTCTGGTGGTCCCCGGCCGCATGTATTTTCGGAGGGTTTTGAGGTGATACAGTGGTCGGGATATATTCTTCGAAATTTGGTTCCATAAGTCTGTCTGTTAGCGAGGTATAAATTTCTTCGACAGCTGCAAGGCATTTTTCTAAAAATTCTGTCAGTATATTGTACTTTTCTATAAAGAAACAATTTTTACTTTCAATTTCGAAATCTTGCTCTACAACTTGGACTGTTTTGTCTTCAGTATTACTGATTCCACGTTTTTCAACTACTTGTCCTTGCAGATCTTTGATATTTTGACGCGCTTTATATTTTTTGTGGACATAATTATTTGTTAATATTGAAAGGAGTTGTTCGTTTCTTGAGTTTCTATCTAAGTCTTGTTCAATATTTGTTCCTGTGGTATTTCCATCTACAACTTTTTCAACATTTTTCACTGGAGTTAGTGAGTTAGTTATCTCTACGTCTACAGTTCCTATTTCTTGAAGAAGTTTAATAGCTTTACATGCTTTATTTTTTTTGTGAACATAGGGTTGTTCAGGAAGCGATTGTTCGTGTGATAAGCCTCCTACTAGGACTCGTTCATTCTTAGTCTCAACTATATCTTGTGGTTTTGATGGAGAGAAAACTTCATTAGTAATATTTTCATCTTGAGTATAATTTCTTGAAGCAGAATGTTGGCCTAAAACACATCTATAAATCATATTAACAACTTCTTTCTGTATTATTTTAATTTTAATTTTGTCTTTTGCTGGACTGGACTGCACAGCTTTTTTAATGGAATCCGGTTCTTTTTCTTGTTTAGTGGAAAGTTTTTTATTACTATCTTTGATATCTTTAATTTGTTCTAGCATCTTTTCAATTTCATCAAAAAAATTATGTATTCTGATCTTTATTTCATTTTTTATTACATTCATGTTTTTTTTTACTTGTTCATTCTTTTTCTCAACAATATCTAGCGGTTTTGACGAGTAGCGACCTTCGTTCGTTCCAGTTTTACCTTGAGTATCATTTTCTGAAGCAGCATGTTGGCCTATTACACACTCATAAATCATTGCAGAAACTTTTTCCCGTATTAATGTAATTAATATTCTTTCTTTTGTTGGATTGGATTGGACAGTTTTTTGGGTGGATTTAGGTTCATCTTCTTGTATTTTGGACAGCCTTTTATTACTATTAGTGATGGCGTGAACTTTATCTAACGTCTTATTAATTTCATTATAAAGAAATCGTATTCTGTCTCTTAGTCCATATCTTATTCCATTCACATTCTTTTTACTACATATAGTGCTAACACTATGTTTTTTGTCTTCAACAACAACTAATGCAGATTCTTGTTCATTTTTTGTAATAGTTTTGCGCCGTAGGCGTGGGGGCTGCGATTCTGCCATATTTGAAGAATAATGTTCTTCCGGTTGTTTATTTTCACGTGTTTTATTTTTATTACTTCTCCTGATCATACTACGTGTTTTTTCTTGAACAATCCCACATGTAGAAACTTGATTATTACCTGGATCATTTTTAACCCTAGAGTTCTGGAATTTGGTGGCACGATCTTTCAGAGGTTTCTTAATATTAATGTTACGTGCTTTTCTTTTCTTATTACATTTACTGCTTACGTCATAGTTCTCGTTTTTATTCATTCCACATATAGTACCTTTATTATTCTCTGGAACAGTTTTAATCAATTCATGTGTGGTCTCGGATACGGTGGCACGAACTTCTTTCAGAGGTTTCTTAATAGTACACGCTTTTTTTTGCTTATGCGAATATTTTGATGAAGCTTTTTTCTTTTTAGTTGGTAGATATTCTTCTCCTGTTCCGTTTCCCAGAATTTGATTTTGAGAATAATCTGAAGGTTCTACACCATTGAACGTGTTTTGGAGTAAATTCGGTTGACTCTTGGTTGCCAGAAGTTTTTTTGGTACAATATAATTTGTCTGCATATTAATGTTTACAAATTCTAAATTACTCTCTGAAAGATTTTCTTCTATTCTTGTGCTCTCACAATAAAGATCTGTTACATTTCCATTCGTAGAACCTGGATTATTCTCTGGAACAGTTTTATTGCTGGCTCCAAATTCCTCCACCGTGGTGGTATGTTTAATAGCAGCTTTTTTTTTCTTATGTATATAATCTGATGAAACCGTTTCGCCGATGTTCTCATATTGTTTTACATATTCTGCTCGCTGTGTATCAAATTTGATTTCAACAAAGTTATTACCTTCAGATATTGATTGAGTTGTTATCTCATGTGGGAGACTTGGGATATGCTTTTTTGCAGTTTTTGTTAATTGAGGATATTCTTCCGGCATCATAGCTATGTGATTTTTTTCTAAAGGGTTATTCGTAGTCTGATTTGCTGGATATACTATATTTTCATTTTCTTGCGGTTCAGCGGCCACCAGATCGATTTCAGTCGGAGCCACCACATCATTATGTAACTTAGTCATATTATTTATTTGATTTAAAGGGAACTCTTTCGGTGTTTCTATACATTCAACTTCAGTTCCTCTGTCAGCTTTATTAGGATTCCCTCGCTTTTGATAAGTTCTGGATAAGAGGTTCAGGAAAATTTTAAAACATCCTTTTGATTTATAATGTAGGATTGTGCGTGTCTTAGGCGAGTATCACAAAGGGGCGTCTTCTTGTGTACTATTTTTTGATGTTGAGCGTACGCGTTTTCCTGAAAACATCACATTATGATGTAGGTACCTACTTAACTTGGGCCTAATTTTTCAATCTTGAGATACCATATTTTAAAACAGAGATAAAAATTGTGGATATACCATTTTTATACAGAAAATACTAAACCGCAAAATTGATCTATTCTTCAGTTTAAAGCCAACTGATCATTGAAAAACGAGATTCGCCCAAAAAAAATTAAACAATGAAAAAAACAAATCTTTGTCTTTACTTACATAGTTCTTCCAGAGATTTCCCGTTCTCTGATGATTAATTAATTCTTCATTTAGCATGCTGATAAAATTTTGATTAATCAAGTTAGTGCCAATGGGTGAGTTTAACCAGGTAGGTACAAACATTTTGAAAAATATTTTAAGACGAACGATTGCAAGAATCCTGCATTAGTTTCTTCCACTCGGTACTAACAGCCCCTCCGACCATTTTTTTTTTAACAGCGGCCCGAAGCGGCTGTCTCATGCGCTAGCTTTTGATATCGTGATGGAGGTCAAAATATTTCGCTAAAGGCCATATAAAACGTGCCAGGGAAATTAATCGTTTACAGCTGCCGAAAATCCGTATAAATTAGAACTTCAATAAGATTGTTTTAAACAGTCACATACACAGCAAGTAATTTGGTGCGGAGCCTATTTCCACACATCTTTTGTAGTTCTGTGAAGTTTCTTGCACGTTCTTCTCCATAAAGATCTACGCTTTGGAGCGTGCAAATAGTTTAATGTTTTACTGACCGACACCGCGACGTTGACAATACAAAGTGCCTGGTAATGGTTCATTTGAAATAAATAGTTTCAATCTTGAATCTTGAGCACACAGTTTTATGACTTAACACTAAATGTGTTAAACTATTAATTTCCCCGACTGCACAATGGATCACTGTGGTAACACTTCGCGCGGGCTACTACTGCAATAATATTTACCTTCGCTCAGAACAGCTTCAGCCACGGGCTCCTCTTTCTTGCCGTCAGCGACGTCATCCATTTCTATCTCAATCTCCACAGGCTCCGATTTCTTCACGTCTGTCGGATTCAGTCGCAAGAACTGTTGCAGGGATACCGGTAGGGCTTGTGTTTGCTGGAATGATTAAATGTATCTTTATATTTCGTGTTTATACATAGAACAATTTTCATCAATTGGATATTAGAAGACTGGCACGGCAACACACTCGCAATGCCTATAATTAGTTCCTAGATTTTTCTGGAAGCTTCCCATTAACTATCCCAGAAATATCGTGCATTTATCTGAAATTCTACCTTATGGCACGGTTTAAAGAGAAACTATGAAGTGATATAATATTATCTTGAAGTAGTTTAGATTATAGTTTAGATCCATAGGCATATTTTGTTTTCGGCCAACCAAAACCGTAGACAATAAAAGTAACCTGTGGCGGCAGTGTGTTGAGGTACTTCACGAGATCCTGTTGATGGCACTGGTTCAGCTGCCATTGCATGGTTTCGCCCGCCTCCGTGCCTTGCGAGCTCTCCTGTGGAAGCAAAAACAGCACTTTTATGAATATATAGGAACTAGATAGAACAATCACATTATTGCTCGATTTCACGCGATTTTTTATCACTGTCTATTCTTTACAAACATTGCAGTTGTTCTGAGCGATGGCAAATATTATTGCAGTTGAGCCTGCGCCAAATGTTTCCACAACAACTAAGGTATACCACGCACTACGCTGTGTTACTACAGGGCAAAAATATGTAAGTTTCATCCAGAAGGTCAGATCTACTAACTTTTAAGCAATGTTCACATTAACATCTCAGTTCATCATCAGCTTTATATAAAAACACTTTCTTTTTTTTTTACATTTTTGACAGATTGCGACTAAGGTGAGAATGCGTAAGTTGCTTGAAGAATCGGCCGTGTGGTGTCGCCTTATGTTAGTGAAAACGTGCTTGATTGAAGAAAAGACACTAACAGAGATTGTGTTTAGTTAAAGATTACTGATAAAAGATTAATTTTCTTATCGTTTTTATTTGACCTTTATAAAATAATACAACAGTAGCATATTTTCCTGTGGAAGGCATAATCAGATAATGTTTATTATGAATTTTAATTACTTATTCTAATATAATACCCTTGAAGGATCTATTTTCAGATACCTTTCTAAGTTTTACAGACTTTTTCCTCGACTTTGCTTCTGTAGTCTATTGTGCCGCTATAAGAAAAATGGACTTATCTACATAAAACAAAGTAAGCGATTTCCAACCATAAGTTATTTTCTTAATGTTGGAAATCGGTCAATTCGTTTTGCGTAGATACGTTTCTTTATTCTTTTGACGGCAGAATTCCGCAGACAATATTCTTTATTTTCGGAACAAAAACTAGCCTAGACACTAAGCGATGATTAGCTTTCTATGAGTAAACGATTTTTTTAATAGGATCTGACTTTATGAACATATAATTTTACCTCTTTGTATTCATTATATTATTTAAGAAGTTAAGATTAAGATGGTGGTTTTCCTTGCTTCTCTTATACATATGTGGTAAATGTGGAAGATTATCTACACTAATATTATAAAGAGGAAAGATTTGATTGTTTTTTTGTTTGTTTGTTTGCATTGAATAGGCTCCGAAACTGCTTGACCGATTTGAAAATTTAAGAACAATTTATGAACACACATTTAATAAAAAGATAAAAAGAACGATACAGAAAAATAGGTTTTACTATAGTTTTATGTTATATTAGCTGTCTACATTATCGCTTTCAGTGGTGAACCTGTGAAGATAATTTTATGGTAGGAAATAAAATTAACAAAAAAAATATTGATCTACGACTATCAACATACAATTTTTTGTGTTTCTCCTTATTACACGAAATACCTAACAAAGATGGGGATTTGTTAAATTCTTATTATGATTACGCTTTTTATGACGCCCGCTTAGTATGACGTATTTTCGCTTCCCTTCGACGTCATTATAAGCGGATTCAACTGTAGTTACAAAACAGTTAGGTACTCACGTCATCACTTATAGTTTCCTCACACTCCTCCTTGATGATGATGTCCATTCCGCCCGAGTTGTTATTGTCAGACGTCGTGTTGTTGTTCAGCGGCTTGTTCTCCGGTGCATTGATAATGATCTGCTGGTTTGGCGTTATGAACACCTGCCAAATGATTCATTTATTTATTTATGTACATTTAGGACTTACAGCTAACAAAAACAGACATAAAATGAAAACGTAGTCACCAAAAAGCCAATTACAAATCCTTACGCCATGTAAAGTGGCACATTAAAATAAAATTGTGACAATAACTCATGGTTATCAATATTGTTATTGAATGTTACTCTGGTTGACATAATTATTGTGATCCTCTCATTTTTCTTTATATTTTGTTTTTATTGCTGTGACCACACTGACATTATTTTAATATAATTATACATATAATGTCATTCGAATGATGATGACAGCAAACACAACAATTTAGGCCACATTTCATTCATGGGCCTGAGACAGTTAACATGATGATCATTCAAGAAAATCTCAAGGCATTCATCTTGCCTTTATCCTATAATTTTCCTTTTAAGTCGTCATTTCAATAGACGCCAACTTTGTGGGCGTATCATCTTTCAAAAAGTCCATCCATAATTTCTTTGGTCATAAGTAAAAAGTTCTCATCTGTATAATCTCCATAATTTAAATATCTGTCATACTGCTTACCTGATGCATGTTTTGTTGCATGTGGTCCTTTTCTTGTGTCTGTTGTACTAACTGCATCTCTTGAGGTAACGCAGCCAATACTTGAAGTCCTAGAGGTAAAAAATAAATTGGCTGGTTTAGTGGTTTTTCCACATTCTAGCTTATGGGGCTTTATTTATGGTACTATATTTTTCATGGATGTAGTAGAGCAGTATGTGATAAAAATTATAAACACCAGTAGCCCTACCGTGACGTCTTAAATCCATCATGATGTGTGTGAGGGAAAGAGATAGTGCTATTCGTTTTGTGTAACTCCGTCTCTCTGTGACACAGGAATCACGATGGATTTAAGACGTCATGGTAGGGCTGCAGCTTTCACAAGTCCATCATAACTATGTTTTCAAATTTATTGTTTTTTTAAATTTACTAAAGTAAACGACCAACAAGATAGAAGCGATCCAAATATGTATGTGTGCTCTTAAATAACATCGTTAACAATCATGAGCTCCAGTAAACATAAGATGGGCATTCTCATTTAAGGCAAAAAACTGGACCTGTCTATATCCGCCATTCAGGTGCATTAACGTAGGAAGCCGCAATCTGGCGCCGGTTCACCAGCGCAAACCGATGCCAACGCAAATAAAAACTTATGTGTGCTTTTCAATAATTGTCAGGTCTAATAAAACATCTCGCCGATAAAAGTAAGGTAGCATAAGCTTGAAACATTATTCCACACTTCACTTATGTTTACAGAATAGCAATACAGTGAAATCAGTTTATAATGACGTCGCCTATACTGACCAATCGCTTAATATGATGTAAAACAGTTAAACAACCTTATTTTTCACATTAAATTCTGTAAAAAAACCTATTTTTCAGAAATTATGTTTGCTTATATTGAGGGACATGATACCTAATTTAGTTCTGTCTCATTATGTTTTGATTGACCTACATACAATTTTTTGTGTTTCTCCTTATTACACGAAATACCTAACAAAGATGGGATTTGTTCAAGTTCTCAGACTACGTTTTTATGACGTCTGCTTAGTATGACGTATTTTTCACTTTCCTTCGATGTCATTATAAGCGGATTCAAGTGTACTGATTTTCACAGGTGTGACAAATATGTAGTACTAGCTTCTGCCAGCGATTTCGTCCGCGTGGAATAGTTACTTTACCCCCGATTTTGAAACTCTCAGCCCGATCGGTTTAAAATTGACAAAACATAGACATATGCTGTTTCGGGATATTTTTTATCTATAATTTTATGTAGAACATTTCCGTAATACATGATTTCTATGTAACTTTAACCATTAAGGCTACACATGCGACGGAAGCTTAAAAAATGGAGTAACTTCTCCCGTTTTCCCAACATTTTCCTTCACTGCTCTGCTCCTATTGATTGTAGCGTGATGAAAAGTATACTATAACCTGCCCAGGAGTATGAAGAATAATTGCACCAAGTTTCGTTAAAATCGGTCAAGTAGTTTTTGTTTCTATAAAGAACATACAGACAGACAGACAGACAGACAAAAATTTTACTGATTGCATTTTTGGCACCAGTATCGATCACTAATCACCCCCTGATAGTTATTTTGAAAATATATTCCCTGTACAGAATTGACCTCTCTACAGATTTATTATAAGTATAGATGAAAACTGTGCTTATACAGTACAGATAATGCGTGTTAGCGCTTGCTAGCGCTGGCAGACCTACCACAACTGCTTGCTTTCTTTGTGAATGCACCCTATGTCTCAATTTCCACCAAAGCGAACCAGAGATGACATACAATCAACCAACACCCATTGGCTCCGCGAGGCGTCAGATGTCCGCTTTAGTGGAAACCAGGGGCCGTATTATGACATCTTAAAACCATCATGTTTTCTGTGTGAGAAAAGGATAGTGCTATTCGTCCTGTATAGCTCCGTCTCTTTTTCACACCGAAAACATGATGGTTTTAAGAGGTCATAATACGGCCCCATGCCGCAGAACATCAATCAAGTAAGTTGCCACAAGTGCAAGAGTGTGCTACAGACACAGTCGAGTGCACTAGTGACTAGTGATGGTTAGTGAACATGTAATACTCTTATGTAATGGCAACATCACCTGGTCGCAGCCTGAATGTACCTGAATGTGTAGAAAATATCATTTTTTAAGTCTGGTGATTTCATGAATAATAATCTGGAAATGGACAAACTATGATATTTTTTTATTAACGTTTAGTTACAATTATCAAAAGGTAACGTCGATATAACATCGAAAAAAAAAATCGGGAATACAAAGCCCATCATGCGACCCTAATGATATGTATAGAAAATCTAAGAAAGAGAATATGTATAATTCTATGAAAGAAAGTTTACCTTCACCCAAACTGCCCTGCCCGACTAGCTGCAAGCCGCCGCCCGCGTCGTTGGCCTCCGGCGAGTAAGCTACCGTTAACACCGCTCCACCTTGAAACGAACATATTTAATATTATTTAAAAAATACTTATCTATATCCTATACTAATATTATAAAGAGGAAAGATTTGTATTTTTTATTTTTTATCTAACGAATAAAGTCAAAAATTACTGGACCGATGTTAAAAATTCTTTCACTGTTGGGAAGCTACACTATCTCCGGTGAACATAGGCTATATTATATCCCCATATTCCCACGGGAACGGGAAATACGCGGGTGAAACCGCGGGGCGATGCTAGTTATTGTATAAAATATTTAATTTATATTTTATTAATATTTTGGGTATGAAAGAAAACATTTTATTTGGCAAAAATCAATACTTAAGATCTATAATAGCAAGAATTCGTTTAAAAACAACGACATTGCCTGAGGGCCCCAATCAAAGGTCACTACGGTTTTAAAAAGTGAATGTTGATTGTAGTGTAAGAGAAACTTAGCTTATAATAATTAAGCATGAAATGTCTAATGTGTTTGATGATGCTAATTCGCCATAAAATAACATTTTATGGGTTTAGATAAACTATATTTAATGCATTAACCATTATGCAACGTTTTTTTAGAAGACGCAATTATTTTGGTAGGAAGACAATACAGACAATGTCTACACGAATTCCCGCACATACTTAAACTAAAAATGATAAGTCATTAGTTTTAATATTTAGCAGTTTAAGCTACAGGGCGTGCCAAAGAGCATGCATTTATTAATCAATACTCTCGAATAACATAAACCTCCTTCTGGAGCAGTTACATATAAAAAAATATCTTTTTGTGTCGTTACCATACAACATAAAGTGGAAAATACACCATGGATGCTTTAAATTGTGCTCCTTTGACCAAAAAGCCGAATTTACTTTAGTGTTGTGTCATGTCGCCTTCTGACACAGTTGATGGCTATTAAACTCGTTATGATATGACTGCCCGCTCTGCAGAGCCTGCATGGAGGAGGATGAGACAGCAGCACATCTGCCTCTGAGCTGCCCGGTAGTCGCAGATTACAGGGCTAAGTACTTCGGAAACCCAGGTACCCTCTTCGAGATAGTTAGCAACACCAAGGACTTGCTGGCCTTCCTAGGGGAGCTCGGGTGGATCGAATGACACAATACATTTGTCCCACCTGCACGCAAAATATGCGCTTAGTCGTGGAGTTGCGGAAACCAGCCCGCTTTTACATACATACATACATACATACATGATATGACTGATTTGATTGGTGGTTTTCACGCCACGACTCAACCCCCGCAGTAATCGATAACCTAACTTAAGTCATAGTGATCGACACAGTTAAATAAAAAAAAATAACAAGTACAAAATGATATATTTCATACATAGTGTACCTTGTTGGTATCCTTGAATAGGTATCTGTAGCTGGTACTTGGGTTGTTGTGGCTGTGCTTCCATTATGCCCGGATTTAGCACCTGGATCTGCACCGTCGGTTGCGGGTCACCTATAAACAATAATCCGGTTAGGTTTTGACAGGAAATAGCTAACAATATCAATGGCCCTTTTTAACCGTATACATGTTTTATAAAGAACTAATTATGCTTGAGGGCCGACATAGACGTGACTGTATGATATTAAACCCTACATAGATTGAATTCACCGAGAATTTGATAGTCGAGAAAAAACAAAAGCACCACATATCAGATTTCTTTCGTCCTACGTCCTTTGCGTGTCTATGCCGCTGGCCAACCGTGTAACCAGTAAGCCCTAGTTTCAATACATACCAGGTTTACCTCCCGGCAGATGGATGGGCACGGAGATCAGCTGAGGCGCGGCCTGCACACTGCCGTCCAGGGCGCGCATGTACTGCACCGTCTGACCGTCTGCGCCCATGGCCATGCATACCTGCAACGGACAAATATAAATAAGTTGGGTTATACATGACTTACAACTATATAAACGATAGGTTAAATTGAAGTCTTTTTTTTTGTGGATGGGAAAACATCAAATGACTTCTCCCGCTCTGGGTGGAGCGGAAGGGAGTGTCAGACTCTTACTGACTAAAACCCACCCGTGATCCTTCTTGTGCCCTTTACGTTCCAGGGCCGTGGTGACAAATTCCGCAACCGTAGCAGGCACTGACCCTATGGGGCCCCGTCTTCGTTAATTGAGGAGGTATGTAAGCTTACTTACTATAGCCGGGAGACAAGACAGCCGTGTTGGTGAGGTCACTTGTCACCTCATTGTCGGTGCTATTGCTTAAGTACTAACATAGGTTCAGACTACTGCTATTAACCCAATGGATCTTTGTTATCTGATAAATAAATGAAATATATAAATAGTGGTTGCTACTTTAAAATATTAGGAACAGCTGTCCTCATCTGTTATAGCATTACAGCATATAGGTTTAAATACCTTATTGTAATAAATAAACTGCCTTACTTGTTTTCGCTTGTGTACTATCGTCATTAATATTCAAATAATTTGATACATTAAGGGCGAGCTTATAAATTGAGTGTTTCGAATTAAAATCGTGTCTTAATTCAGAAATCTGCATATAGAACTTATATTCTTAGAAAGTTCTAAGAAAAAATAAGATCTTAGTCCTCCTAAAAACAAAGATCTATCGACCTATAATATCAAAGCTGCAATTACGTTGTGAAGCTCCGTTTATAGTCATGGACTCGATACGTGTAGTTTTCTTAGAAATTGTCAATCAACACGAACTCTTGCACAGTTTAACAAGAATAAATTAGCTTCGGGAATTTGTCTGACATCATTCAGACGTAATTTCTGTTCTTAAATAATTCAGTTAGTATAAATTTGTGTTTGTTTAACATTACAATGTTCAATTTTTCATTGCGAATATGACGTAGACAAATACAGTTAAGTAGATGAACTTCCAGGATTTAAACGAATTTATAAAGCTGTTCAGATCGATATGTCGCAACGAAATCTTAAAACACGTACTTCATAAAGGCCCGCCGGATTGGAAAACGCCGCTGTAATGTAAAGCGACTACCTCATGTTCAGGAGGATTATGGTGGCGATACGTTTTCGTATACGATATAGCTGCGATAGATACATGAGAACTAGTAGGACAATATTTGAATCACTAGTCAACCAACATAAAAATAGCGAGTGTATGTGTATGCGTAAAGTACACCCACATTTGGCCTAATTAAAGCAAAGCCATGCCATCTGCCTAGTGTCAGGTTTTTTTCCTGGTTACTGGCACTTTTTAGGTTTCCATACCCAAAGGGTAAAACGGGACCCTAACATTACTAGGACTCCGCTGTCCGCCCGTCAGTCTGTCTGTCTGTCACCAAGCTGTATCTCAGGGAGGAGTTACACATTTGAAATTTTCATAGATGTATTTCTGTTGCCGCTATAGAAAACTAAAATTTAAAGCGGGCTCCCATACACAGATTTTTTGTCGTTTTAATAGGTACGGAACCCCTCGTGCGCAAGTCCGACTCGCACTTGGCCGGTTTTTAAACCTAGGATTCGAACCTTAATACCATGGTCTGCACCCCAAACGAGGCATTCGTACCTTCAATTTTCATTAGGTACATACAACTTTAAAAACTCATTAACACCCCTGAGACATTGTTAGAATACATCCTTTGTCTAAGTTTATGCAACATTTGTATGAATGAGTAGTTTCTAAATAAAGCATGCTATGCTCGGTACGGCTTTCTCTACTTGCGTAATAACGATTTATAGGCATTTCTGGACTTCAAAATACTAAATTATTTTGCATTTGCGTATTGAAATCTACAACGGAGATGAATATTATAATACCATTAGAAACTCATCTTCAATAGCTTCGAACAAATGTTCATTGAAAATAAATTCCACAGACTTCACTTGTGAAAGTTAGTACTTGAAAATTATTGAAGAAGTTAGAAAATATGTACATTCATTGAATGCGTTTTATCACCTGAGTGGATTTGCTATCATGCGATACTTCTGGCTCACCTGTTTGTAGTAAACAAATGGATGAGCCAGCTGTTTATAGAGAACACTAACATAATATTCCAATAAAGTGGAGTATACATTACGTATCTATGCAGCTTTCACACATATCAGAAGCTATATTACCTATGTTTCTATTTCAAATAAAGGTCCATGTGTTAATAGACCAGGGCCCTGACTATGAGATATTATTGTGAAAAAGGGATAGTGCTATTGATATTGAGTTTAGTATGGGTCCGTCTCTCTGTCACATCGGAACCATGATGGTTTTAAAACGTTATACCTCCTATATGTGGAGGCTTGTTATTAGCTATTTGTTAATACTACAGTCTTTGTGTTATTGGTTGATTAGTCTGTAAGCCTTCTTTAAAATTAAATAAATAAATAATAGCACTATAATGTCTTAAAGCCAACCTGGTGCCCAGTAGACTGAGTTTTATAAACACTGCTTAGGGTATATGAACATACATATATCTATATACCTATGTATAGGCCTGTATACCCGAAGCCGTAGGCAGCAGTATTATACTTTTTACATATGAGCCTATCGCCATCGGCTGGCCAGAAATCTGGCTGCTATCTCAGATAAAACCTACCATCAAACTGGGCACTTAGCAGTTATTCACTAGGATCAAAGAAGCAGTCATACCATATGAAACAGTCCAAAACAAATCAGTATGTTTCAGTATTTTAAGGCATAGCAAAGGAAGTTTTAGTCTGTAGCATCAGACTCCATTAAGACGCAGTGAGTTTGTGTACCTCACAGGGTACACAGAGTTGCCAGAACCATGCCTCATGTGTTACATAGACTAGACTGTTAATGTGTTAATTTTTGTATTAATGGGCAGAAATCATCAATACAGACTGAATGTAAAATAGTGCTATTCTTGTTGTATTACCTGAGGCATGCCGGTTCCATTGTTGGTCAAATTCTGCTGTAGCTTAGCAACAGGCAGCTGGCCACCGGTGGTCACAAAATGTGTGCCAGCGTTGCCCACTGCTGAGAATGTCGCGAAATTCATGTCGTTGTCCTCGTCACTGAAAATGAATGATGTTTTCCTTAGATATTTCCTCCTTGATGCTCTTTACTCAGCCAATGTGCATTCTTGGGGCATTATAATTCCTTCTATGTTGACAAGCTGATTAGAAGACCTAACTTGAAGTCGAAACTTTACATTAATAATAGCATAACATCATGCCTGTATTCCCCAAATGGTTTGGAAGAGATGTAACTTTCGTAAATGCTCATTCATATCTCCAAGTATGTTTAAGCACTTAACACTATCCAATTTTTAGGAAGTCGGAAGATGGTACTGAAGTGAGAACAGGGCTAACTTCAATTACATCTTCAGATTTACTAAAAATTTTAGTGTAATAAATAAATCCCATGTTATTGATTAGCAATAATTAATTGTAATATGTTTCAGATTTACTGAATTTTGTCTAACTAATCCATTTTACCAGCATACTGGCTTAGAAAAATATTCAGGTTCTACATGTGATATTCCACATCATCCATCTATCCATATAGATGGATGATGTGGAACATGGCCAGTAAGTTATAGAAAGGGACGGCCAAGTATTGGACATTCCTCAAGTATTCAAGTCGTTAATTTTCATAAAAATAATAATGACTTAGTAGAAACACAGTAAGTTATTTATTGATACAAAAATACAAGGTTTTTTAAATAATTATGGTGCTTATACATTCACATCACGCTACACTTATTTCTATACAGTTATTTCTTTCTTTGTTGAGGCAATAGCTTTGTAGAACATGGGAATACCAATGACCTTAATTTAGTTGTATTGCAGTGGATTAGGCAAAGATTAAAAGGTTGATGGAAAAACTTCTTAATCCTGTATTCTAATAGACTACTATTAGTAAATACAGTTATTCAAGTAAAGGAATAAAGATAAAGTTCCCCAATATGCCATTTAGATAGCGGTCCTTTAGAAGGCCAGCATCAAGAGAAAATTTAGTTTTTTTTTTGATATGCTTTACTTTTTGAATCAAGATATGATGCTTAAATTATCTAAATAAAAATAAAACTAAAAAAAAAAATTGTAATAGAGAGTGAACCCGCCAGTTAAGAAAGTTGTTTAACTCCTTATTTGTGGAATTAATGTCACAACTTACAGTGAAAGTAGGAAATGTTTTGACCACTTAAAAAACTTTTAAATTATTTTTCGAAAAGGCTCTGGCGATGATGGGTCGTGACGTCTGTGTTGGATATAATTTATTTTATCCCCAAGTATGGCAAAATTAATTATTACGTAAAAACAATTTAAAAACCAAATCCACGTTAGTTTATTGATGTAAACAAGGTAGGGTTTTGATTATAACGAGCTTATTTACAGTGGCAGATCAATCTTTGACCACACACTTGAAAAGCTAATATAATTCAAAAAGAATTGATCCCCATACCAAGAGGCATCTTCTCTACTGGGCATCTTCTGCATGTCGCACATTGTTGTTAACCCTCCGCGCTTAGCCGCCGAAGCGGGAAAAAATAAAAATAAAATTCACTGTCCCACTTGAGTCACTATGGCAACGCGTATCCCCACGTCCCAATGTCCCACCACCGCGGCGCCACTGCGCACGGGACTACACTGGGACCACGATGGTAGGGCACATACCACTACCGACCACCAAACACAGCACTACACTAAAATTAATTCAGCCACGGTGAGAGGCGAAAGATGATCGCCAACTACTACTAATAAGAAAGTGGGTTAAAGAAAGTTTTTTATGCAGGCCCGATAGTCGACCGACGAGTTTGTTATACATACTGACAGACAATTGGTGTGTATGTATGCACATGTAGCTCTAGCGTGATGCTCACTTTCTCTTTGCTGTACTTTCACAAGACGGCGAGCTGTGGTTGAGGTTCACTAGCTGTGGGAAGCAAGTTGGTTGGGTAACCATTTTGTTAACTATACCTACATACTAAATGTGTAAAGGCTTCAAATTGTATTATTTCTTAAATAAAAGCGAGTCTGTCACTAAATACCCTAAGAAACAGTTTATCCTAGAAATACCTTGAAACTTGAAAGTCCGTTTACGGACATTTTAGCCATAGAAAGTTCAAAATATTAAGGTCTCAGAAGTTTATTGAGTCATTGACCTCTTAAGTTCGTGGGACGATTTGTTTTATCTATCTGCTTCATTCATACAATCAAATAATAAAATGACAAAACAACAGCTTTATAACGTAGGTAATTTTATCAGGTTTACAGAAGGGTTCAAAATTTAGGACAAAGGAGTCGCAACAAATATGGCCGATTTCTATTCAGTTACGCAATTACAAATAAATTAAGAAGAAATCGATTCATAGCATTTACGAGGGAACCCCGCATACTCGTGGGCGAAACCAGACAGAAATCGAAGGTTGTTCACCCCTACCAGTCCTTTTGACCGGCTGCGGCTGTGCGAGAATCTCGCGTCGCATCCCCACCATGATGCGGGATCCCCTCCATGTGCCGTCACCAAATCACTCCCGCTCCCGGCTCCTTCCTCCACCGCCAGGGAAATCGCGAGAGGAGGGGTTGAACGCGGCCCTCGCGGCACTCTCTCGAGAGAGCGCTCAGGTGGCCACGCGCCCCGTTTAACGGTACTACGGAGTACCGCTCCCAAAATAAGGTCATGGATATTCACACGTTGTAAACAAAACGTTATGTATCACGACTTACCTCTGACATTAAATTTTCCTTTTTTCCCAGTTACTTAGTTTATCACTTCAACAATATTCAGAATATAATCCATAATTAATTACAAACAAATAAACAACGACGCCCCTTCTCTTTTACCATTTACTACAAATGGTGTCCGCCATACTGTTTTTGTAATGTTCGAAATTTATCACCAGGTGGCGCATTAATTCTACATCGTGATTGGTCAAAAATTTATCATTGATTTGACATGTGTCAATGAAATGCCATAATAAAAATTAAAATTGTTACCATGCTTCAACAATTTTAATTAAAAGAGTACAATTACAGTAATAGGTACTAATTAATATTAGACATAACAAATAATACACAAAAGACTTAAATAAGTACCACTACAACTAATATTAGTATGGAAATTGCTGCCCACATCTTTGTATTCTCTCTAAATGCAGCTCAAATAACAGCTTATTGTCATAATAGTAGCTACTCTGGTTGGAACTCATTCCAGGCTCATAGCTTGGTCTTCGTTCTGAACCTGATGATGAACTTGGAGAAGAGATTCCATTTTCCGTATTTATTCCATTAATCTGGTTATGACTAGCATCTTGCGTTTGAGAAACATTAGTGTTTAGGTTGTTATTGATATGCAAATTATTTATCCTCTTTGACAATGGCATAAATTCACAGGAATCGTCCTCGCGGGACCTCTTTCTGAAAAGGACAAAATGATAAATATTAGAGAATACTATAGGTTAGATATGGACACAATTTATATGTAAACGGATGAGGTAAACATACCTATTCTCTGTCATACTACGAAATATGTTATTCCCATTACTTCCAATACAAGTATTCCAATTCAAATTGGCGATCCTCCCAAAAGTCATTTGTTCACGTATTCCTTTATTTCTTCTGAGAACTTTATAAAACAGTGTACGTCGAATAGCAAACAGTCAATTTTTATTTCACAAGGAACAAGGAATAAAAATATGAGGGTCGGTAAGTCAGGTCTGAAAATTAAATATTTTAAGCATGATGCTCAAAAATCTTATTGATATTACCATAGGAGTGAAAGAGATGACATGAAGCCAATGTATGTACATTTGAAATCCGAATTACAAGGACAGAGCGCATGGCAGCAGCTGTTTACTTTTTTTCTAGTCATGTCATAAGAATTTACGTTTAGTTTTTCAAATAATTAACAGTATCCTTTGAAAATAAAATGAATACAAATATTTTTACTTCTCTTTCTTATGCAGCAAATTATAACAATCAATCAAAACAAACGATAAATGTACAAAAAGTTTTGAGGTTGATGCGACAACAAAACGTTACTTACTTAATATCTTCCAAAAGATGGCGCTACATCATATCATAATTCAGACCAGTAGATATATAGTTTAATAACAGATGTCACTAATCACTAAATATTATTTATACGCCAGTCCGGAAAAAATCAATATTGTTTGGTAACATCGAGACTTCTCTTTCAAGGACTTCTCTACAAGCCACCCATAGGTGGCATTATACCATAGACTACTATAATATATACTAGATACATTATACATCGGAGTAGGTACAGCTACAGACATAATTAATTATAATTACTAAATTGTGATGGGTAGCGGGTAGTTATAGGTCTTTGGAATATTATTTCCCTAGCTCGAAGTATGTAAGGTAATCTACTTTTGCGGATTTAATTTTTGCGTTATGTAACATTAATGGATTTTGTTAGTTCGCATGATAAATTGATTATAAAGTTGTACAGACCGATAATTTTATTCGCCCATAAGCCACCCTCTGTAAGGGTGCCCTAGGGGACGGTATTGGGGGATTAAATTAGAGGAATGGATATATTCCATTCTTGTGCCTCATGCATGAACAGAGACTAGTATGAGTCTGAAGTTTTGCACTGGATTTTAGTTGCCCCTGCCCTGTGTGCCTTGCATCGCAAGTTCGCAACTCGCAAGTGCGATTAATATAGGATTGTTTATATACCTACCTAGCATACTACTCGCTGCCCGCCGATCGATGTGCCGCAGTACCTAAAAGGTCTATAGAGAGAGTTACCAACATAGGTAGTGAGGCAAAACCCTACCCCTAGTGGTTTGGTTAACATACCTAATAATTTTCATGATCAGTTCATAATTTCAATTTTCAACAGAATACGCCCAAGTAGTTCCTTTTTCCAAGTCCTAACACGTTGCGGCTGTTGTTAGCTGGAGCTACATAGGTCATTAACAAAGTAACTTCTTATTAAACCCCTTGAAAGCTTCGTTGGGAGATTTGTTCAGCTTACTGCTGATATGGCTATCAACCTCGCTTTTAAGATTCTGGAGTTAAGAGCCTCTCAAACTCTCAATCGCAACCAAATATTGTAGGTACCTACATAACCAAATTGTAAAACGTAAAACGTTGAATTCTCGAAAAAGTAAAACAACCAGTTGTGTAAGTTGTTTGCGACTACATTTAGTGTCAATATAAGGGTAAAAATTGCGCCGAGTCGTTTCTGGCCAAACATGGAGCGCAAAGAGGTGTCGTGTTCCCGCCTTTTTATGGCCAAAGAGAACAACGCGAGGCTGTTGTTGTCGTACCAGATGTTTATGTTATTACTTGGGATTAATTAATTAGTTGTTTCATATGGCAGACTGGGTTAATTATGAGCGTTTGTCAGTATTCATAAGGGCTTTTAAAGAAGTGTATGCAACTCATGGCTTGTGACATTCATTTGGGTAGCTCCTATAATAGGTTCCATGAGAACTGGGATGTAATGATTTACAAACTCAAACATTCCAGCCCAGATTTTTTCAGGCATGTTGCAACAACTAACATTGACGCCTTCAGAGAGGGCTTTATCCCATAACTTGCTACGACTAGGTAGGTACTATTCTGACACTAGTTGTTTACGATCCGATTACAAACAGTACAGTGAGTACCTACCTATAATTTATAGGTAAATTATAGGTACCTAGGTACTAGGTACTCACTGTGCCTATAATTACAGACACTGTAACTACAGACCACGTAATTAGACGATATCTAGTCTACACAGTGGACAGGGTGAGATAATTTTCGATGTTGTGATAACTCCTCAAAATAGTTGGGCGCTATTTCATGTGTATTCATATCTATACTACTATTATAAAGAGGAAAGATTTGTTTGTTTGTTTGTATTGAATAGGCTCCGAAACTACTAAACCGATTCCAAAAATTCTTTCACTGTTTGGAAGCTTCACTATCCCCAGGTGACATAGGCTATATTTTATCCCCATATTCCCACGGGAACGGGAACTATGCAGGTGAAACCGCGGGCCGCTGCTAGTTACTAATAAAAAACTAACTAGGTAGGTACCACTTCTCTGCTTACTCATCATTAATCATCTTCAACAGCCTGTTGCAGTCCACTGCTGGACATAGGCCTCTCCAATTGCACGCCAGTTACTTAGATCTATTTTCGGCTTCTCGCATCCAGTCTCTGCTTACTAATTGTAGTTAAATAAAGCAACTGTTTAATTGAAATATATTGGTGTATTATGAACACATTATGAAGAATAAGCTTTTTATAATAATAATATTTAAACGCGACACGTTAGTTCGGAGAACAATAGAGTAGAGAGAGGACACGACAATAGTGACGTGCCACTCGCCGCTTATGCGTCGTAGTTGGGCGCGCTGCTGTTTGCATTTACTCCAACACTAATAGGCTCGTTCCCTATTGAAAGTTAGGTACTAAAATATAAATTAGTGAAATGTATGGTGTAGATTCAGGGTTGCGGAACTTGTTCGAAAGAGTCACCGCGGCCCTGAAGCACAAAGGGCATTAGGAGGAACACGGATGGTCGTTAGTCAGTAAGAGTCTCACACTTCCTTCCGCTCCGCCCAGAGCGGAAAATTAATTTTATGATTTTCTATCCATAAAAAAGGTGTAAGTATCCATCTATTTTATGGATACACCATCTATTTTATGGTGATATATATCTATCACACCTCTACCAAACTCCTCGAATAAGGGCGTGATCACAGAAATCTTAATAATAAGGCAAGGGCGTGATGCTGTTTCATGTCATACTTTCTAGTTTAGGGATAATATACATATTTTCCTAATGTATCTATGCACCTTCGGGGAAAACTGGTCCTGAACACGCTCAATTTGCAGGTTTCCGGCTGTGCGTTGATGTAGGGATAGTTATAAACCCGATCATACGGATATTATATTTACGTTTAATCAAAAATGCGTAACAAACTGTCTAGCAAGAGACAATTTCCAAATAAATAACATTTCCAAATGTAACAGATGGCACGTAAAATTCAAAAAGTCAAACAATTACCAATCATGAATATTTAATTTATTAAATTACGGAGACAGTTTGTAACTCATCAACTGCGTGAGCTTCCGAGGTATTATGTAAGCTATTTAAATGACAATGATGTAGTGCCAAAATATTGTCACCGGTTACATTCACCTTTCGGAATGCGTTTATTAATTAAGTGTTTCAGAAAGTGAGCACAGGAGTGTGCAGGCGAATGCAACGCACACGGATATAAACTTGTCTTAAATTTAAACGAGAGAGAGCAGCCAGTAAAATTATCAAATTAACGCGGACCGTTAGTCGGTGCGGTTTAATATCACATTTTGGTGTGATGTCGTTCAGAAATCGGCAAGTTGCGTGCTGAGCGTGTGCATCAGCGCGTGAAGACCGCGCTTTATCCGCTCTGCTGCATGTCGTGTGGAATTCGCCTTATATGGTAGCGTATCTGCTGTCTGCACCGCACCTAAAAAAATGTCTATTGTTGTTATAGGAAAAACGGGCGTGGGAAATTGTGAAGCGTAACCTATATTTTAGGCTAATGCGTAGCAAACGTCGGCTCACATGTGACAAATTGCCCATTCAACCTAAATGATATTAGATCGATAGGTACCTACATCAATATAGTTGGTACCTTCATACCTATTAGCCGCTAGCTATTTCTTGGAAGAAAAGGAGGTCCTGCTAAAACGAGCCTATTTATTAAGTTTTCATCGATCGAACCTTACTATACTAACCGATATTAACAGAGATAAAACCCATCAATTTTAAATGAAGCTGTTTAGGATCTTAAAGAAGAAGAAAGTGACACAATATGTTTTCAATAATTTAAGACAGGCACGGTTATCTCTGCACATTATAAAGCTAACTAGCGACCCGCCCCGGCTTCGCACGGGTGCAATGTAGATACTAATGTTTCCTCTACTATAATATGCATGTATGCCGCATCAAAATCCGCTGCGTAGTTTTAAAGATTTAAGCATACATAGGGATATAGGGACAGAGAAAGCGACTTTGTTCTATAGTGATAAGCAACACCTGCAGATGTAAAACATGGTAAAATGGTAACTGTAGTGCCTACGGCACTCGGAAAATTATTTTCCCATTACGTGTTCGATTCTCTGCTAAGCATTAAATAATCTCCACTTACAACTAGGTACATGCACATTGTCATGACCAGTTAGATCTTTTATTAGGGGGCATCCAGGCGTCTTGGCTTCCTTTCATCAGTTAGGCTCTTATTTATTACCAAAAGTTGTCTTCTGTACGTAAGTATAAGGTATTGGTAGCCCTTTGGTAGCCATGCCAAATAACCAAAGTGTTATGTGCATAGCGTAGGTATCTTTTTCTTCTATTTTTCATTCCATTCGCTTGACTTCAAGATAAAATTCAAGAAACCAAAACTTTGGCTATTCTTGCGAAGAAAAAAGTCCGCATTTCCGCAAGTGCCATCTCCCACAGCACACAGCTGTTTTTCATAAGTTGTCAATAATTAAATGATTATGTATAATTTATTACAGCTTCCGCAGTATGGAGATGTTACTTTCTTAGAGATCGCCGAGTTGTTCACATCAGGTACCTACTATTTACTTTCTCTATTCATACCCAGTCTGCTCACTTTCACGTAGAGACTGTTCATTAATAAGATATGAGAATATGAGATTGTTCGCAAACTTTGATAATCAGATGTTACTTCCCACAATGTTACAAAGGATTGTGTAAATCGACGGAAATAAATGTAATTTTTTATCACTCGCATTGTTGGAGCGTGTGTTCTAACAATTATCATTACTATGTATAATGTTATAATAAGATATATCTCTTGATCTGCAGATTCACAGGCCTATTTACTAGCATTATGAATTTATGAAAGAAACACGATACTTTCGATGACACGTCTTTAGCAATTTTACCTCCGCTGATGTTGTCGATAATTGCAATCGAGGTAGGTAAGATTGTAATATTATCGCGTGAAATGCTAATCTCATTTTTCTCAATAAGGAACGAATATTGTGGAAACTATTGCTTTTGGGTTATTGTATTCATAATATGTCGACAAATTATAATGTAATTATAAGTAATAAAGATATATTACAATCTTACGGATCGGTGTTTGCTACGGCTTCAGTGAAAGGACTCTTATCCTTGCGATTTCCAACATTTATCTCAAGTCAGCTCTTATCCAAAGCTTTACAGATACAACTCACATTCTGCCAGACCAATCAATTTACTTCAGAATGTGGGCTTTTGAATGAATCATTCAGTCGACGATCTCAATCGTCTGCGGCTGAGGAAAGCGCGTTCCGAACTCAAATATTTCACATTTTCATTCAACACGTAAATGTAGGTTAATTGGCTGGCACACGAACGCTTGGCCTAAACGCGCCGCGAGTTGTAACTATAATTGCGTGTATTAGACACTGATTGGTGTTAAAAAAAAATAGCCAATGATGAATCCTAGTGCGTACGGCGCGAACGAAGAGGGACAAAGCGGTCGCCTTACCGTCTTTCCAATCCTGAAACACGTAGGAAGTAGGTGAATCCGACTGCTGGAGAGCTATCTGCATAGCGTTCATCCGTAAGAACCACGAAACAAATCCATAAAAATGCAAACAATTGCACAAAAGTCAGTTTTGATTTTGGTTTGATGCTGATCTATCTAGATAATGATGATGACGATCAATCTAGTATGCCGATTATAGATAGGTACAGTAAGTATAGATCGGTGATGGCGACCTGGTTATGGTTCGGAGCGAGGGGGCATGGGAAGCAGTCACCTCGTCGTCGTGGGTTCGATTCCGGACGGATTCCGCTCGGAAGAATTATTTGTATGGCCCACAGATAGTTGTTCCGGGTCTGGCTGTGTATGTGAGATTGTATGTTTGTAAACGCACCCACGACACAGTAGAAATTCCTAGTGTGGGGCTGGCGTTTTTTTTGGACATTTTCTCTGGCCTACCCTAACTCGAACCACTGCACGCCACTGCCCTATGGGCTGCATCTTCTTTGCTGACTTTTCTTTGAGGCGCGTGTGTAACACAACGCGCCGTCGACCCGAGCCTGGTTGTTATAGGACGGCGAGCAACCTATAGCTCGCCATCCGCAGGCCCGCACCTACGGTGGCCGTGATGAATCGCCCCCATTGAGAACACGGCGTTGCTCCACCCAAGCAGCGCAGACCTCCCTCCTCGTGTCCTCCGGGCGCTCCACACAGTGTTGACACCCGAACGTATCCTCCCGTTGAATCCGAAACAGGTACCTCCCGAAACAGCCGTGTCCGGTGAGTACCTGCGTCAGGCGGCAGGTGAGGGCGCCGTGGCGGCCTTCCAACCACCACCACAACCTTATCGCCACAATGGTGCCCAACCGGAAACTATATCCTACGACATCGATTTTATTTTTCGTTTATATAATAATTTGTAAATCGCTATTAATAAACCTGATGTTTTGTTATCAGTTTATGTACTTACATACACGAATCTATTGAGATGATGTAATTCCGTTGACGTGTGCTCTAATAATAATGGGTTTCTTCGTAATGTATGAAATTCAAACGCGTCTTCTGACACCGATCAAGGTCATAGCTACTCGAACGGAATACCAATTACCAATAAAATTATTACATCTGACAACGCTACTCACATTTTCAACGCACATTTGAGGACTTAATACATCTATATATACATAATAACTGAAAAAGTTCTTCGGGAACAACTTTAAGCAATCAAGAAAAACCAGTAATCACGAAAAGAAAATGAGTTGTTTCTAATTTTCATCTTCATCGAAAAAATGTGGCTAGAACAATATAGAACAGCTGTTTTAATTTTGTGATAGTGAGATCCTTGAGATCTAATAATGAGATAAAAGAGGTTCCATTAACTAAAAACAAAACAGGATCTGAACTGACTAGTTTAAATTTACCCCAAATATTGATCTCAGATTCCGACTAACCTGTTGCCCCAACCACGATTGTTTCTAGTGTTTTTACTGAGTATTCATAATTTCAATAAAAAGGGAAACTCGTATCATTATGATACGAGTTTTCCTTTAATCAAAATTCCACGTAAACATGAGTTTTTTTTAATTAACGGCCTAAGGTAAAACAAAAACTGCGCTACCCATATAAAGAGAATCACTTAGATGATCGATGTGAGAATTCAATGAAAACGTTTTATTTTAAGTATATTCCTATCAATATTGAAAAGAATTTATCACAATATTCTGTGATATGAAAATGATAAAACACGATATTTCGTAATAACAGGAATTTAACTAATCTGGTTGTAACTTATTTCCTTTAAATTTTGATTACAGTATCTACACAAATTATACCTACTAGTTTATAAAGAGGCAGAACATAAAACTGTTCTATAACAATGTCAATTGTTCTGTTTTTAATAACACAATCGATGATAGGATAGTTTCAACAATTATAATAAGCGCTGGGATTTATATGAAACAGATTATTGTATAGAAGCATCGGGTAAGGAAAATGACACATTATATACATAACTAGCTTATACCCGCGACTTCGTTCGCGTGGAGTTCCATACAAAATGTTAACCCCTTTTTCACCCCCTTAGGGACGAATTTTCAAAAATCCTTTCATAGCGTATGCCTACGTCATAATATCTACCTGCATGCCAAATTTCAGCTCGATCCGTTCAGTGGTTTGGGCTGTGCGTTGATAGATCACTATGTCAGTCAGTCAGTCCCTTTTGAGTTATATATATTTAGATTACATAGAGCAGGGAATCATATAATCGTTTTAATTCTCCTTAGAATATGATATCTGGGAGTGGCATGTTCACTTCAAGTCACTTCAATGAGTTACTACGACCGAAGAAGGAAAGTTGTTGTTCAGCAGTAAGGACTTGCGACTGCATTTAGTCGTCAAGTTACCAATAAAAGGTCATGACCAAATCAGTGACAATACCGCGAGTGTGCGAAGTGTCCGAGTCACAATACAATCGAATCGTTCATAATGAAACAATAGTAGCCCAGCCACGCATCCATCGGGCATCCGTTAACCAAATCCATTCCGTTGGCGCTTTGAATTTAAATCGTAACGGACATAGCCGATAGAGGCCAAAGACACTGCATGACACGTTTCGGAAGTACTCTCCTCTCTGTCTTATCTAATTTTAGTGCGAGCCTCACTGGTGTCTGGGTCGGTTTTTTGCTAACATTTTTTAGGCATACACGAAACAAACGACTGTTAAACTTGGCGGGAGCATGATAAGGTTAGGCTTCGTTATTGTTCAAATTATTATCCGTGAAGTTTCTTTTTTTTTGGTTTAAAAAAAAATACAGTCCACGACTTCATATAGATTAGTCACTAAGTGACGAGAAGAACTGTGTTATGCGGGTTTATCTTTCTATTATCGGTCAAATCAGCCCACACAGACGTATTTTTTCTTTCGACATGATATTTGTGTCAAGACTTTTTCATTCACTTTGGTATGCAGAGGAGATAATATGCACATTTGCTTCTTTTTCCGGTCGGATTCCAACTTAACCCTTAAATGTAGGTGTGGCGATTATTGCAGGATTATTCAAATCCAAAGTCAAGTCAAGGACAGTACTCAGATTATTAGACGATGATGTCATGGTTCTTTCTCACTGCAAAAAAAATAATGCGGGTATGGCGGGCTTTAAGATCGCTCATTTTCCAGCTTGAAAAGGACAATTCAATTGATACGTCTTCTATAAGGACAAGTTACTAGGTACCAAACAGTCAATCTCAAAGCGTTTATCTAAGTATACTAATATTATATAAAGAGGAAAGATTAGTATCTTTGTATGTAAAGAAAAAACTCAAAAACTATTGGACCGATTTCAAAAATTCTAACACCATTAGAAAGCTACATTCATCCTGAGTAACATATTTTATCCCCAAATTCCCACGGGAACGGGAACTACGCGGGTAAAACTGCGGGGCGCTGCTAGTTTCAAATAAACCATATAAAGGCCAATTGAAAAAGATTGGTCAGTGAAAGACATAAAACTAGTTACTCATTCCTAAGAGCATATTCCTATGGAGAAGAAAGTGCAGCAGACTCCATAGACACTGTTTTAAAATGAAAAAAGTAATCGGAAATCAACGTAAGCTCTAATAGTTCCTCCAACCTGCATACTGCAGTTCAATTTTGTAAACTTCTCACCTTGTTATCGTAGGTGAAGTGGACATGTGAACTGTCAATTCATACAAACAAGGTGCTCACTCCATTTAAGTTAACACGGTGATATATTGACGATAGAGAGAATAGACCGTCTATTCAGTCGGTTGCTCAATTGAGTGTCGGTCAGGTGTTTTGAACGTCTAATCAATCGTCTGCTTATAAATGCTTGAGAGAGTAGGTCAATCAGAGATGAAGCTCATTTGTCCCAAGAACCTAATCACTTTGCTGCCCAAAAAGGCGTTAACTAGACACATCGAATATTGAGAAAAAGATTGACGCATGGGTAAGAGGAAAATTTGCAGGAAGGTCAACCTAGCATAAAGTACAAAACAAATGAGAAACATTTCTAACCAGGGAAAACACTTTATGGCTTAACTAGCTTCTGCCCGCGACTACGTCCGCGTGGAATTGTTACTTTACCCCCGATTTTGAAACTCTCAGCCCGATCGGTTTAAAATTGACAAAGTTTCATACAAACTTTCATCCCCTATTTTATCCCCTTGGGGTAGAATTAATCAAAATCCTCTCTTAGCGGATACCTACGTCATAACATCTACCTACATGCAAATTTCAGCCCGATCCGTTCAGTGGTTTGGGCTGTGCGTTGATAGATCACTATATCAGTCAGTCAGTCACTTTTGAGTTATACAGTGTGAAATCTTAATGGTTGTTTTCCCGCGGCAGGACGATTACCCATCAGTAGTACTATCGAAACACAAAGTTAAACTAAAAAAAAAAAATGTTTTTTTTTTTCAAATCATTAAAAAATTGTTCATAAACTCGAAAGAGCGAGAATCAATAGTAGGTAGTGCACTAGACATAACGTAGGTAGATACCTACATAAAGACGCACGTGCCGCCGCGTACCTACATATCGCGCGATGCACTACTGTTGGTTCAAATCGCTTTCGAGTTTTGTTTATCACAATTATTGTTAATCTACCATTTATGGAGTCTAATATTTTTTATATATTTAAATCGATTGTATTACCGATACAAACTCATTTCGCTTCGGGAAAACAACCATTAAAATTTCACACTGTATATATTTAGATATTAGTTGAGTGACTGTGGCAGTTCCTCCGTCCTTTGGTTGAACCTCAGGGCTACAAATTGTCTCTTCGCCAATGGAAACGAAGCCCACGTTTCGATTCTTATTTGGACACACTACATGTTACAAGGTGAAACGTGTAATCTTGCGTTTGTTTACGTTAGTACTTAGTTACTGATTGGTCGAGCACGTAGGCGAAATTGTTTAACCTTATTTATGGTCTCGAATTCTGGTATATTTATTTCCAATATTTCGTGAGGTTGGCAAAAAAGTTTAATGCTAAACTTGATAAGTTTTGGTATACGTAAGCCTACTGCTCTGGAGTGGAGTCCAGATCTTAGATCTTCAGTCTAATATAAATGGCACTCTTTTTTTTAATACATTGCCTCACACTAGTATTTACTCCTGGGCCTCAAGTCTGCTATTACAATAGTGTCAGAATGGTCTATCATTGATTTCATAATGGTTGATTTTTACAAGTTTGGTAATCTACTAATATAAAAGCGTCACTATGACTTTCCAGTGGTCAAACACTGACACTCCATTGAAAGAAATGGCATAGAATGGTAATCTCGTACATAATCTATATATATAAAACAAAGTCGGGTTTGTTACAACACTTAAGTATAACTCGAGATCTGCTGAACCAATTTTCTTGGTTTTTGATTCGTTGGATTTGTCTCCGCCCCGAATAGCAGAATACATCTTAAAAACAATGAAAACTCTATTAAAGTAAACGCAGTGGAAAATGGTTTTAGGTGAAATATATTTAGTGCGTTGTAGATAATTCAAAATTAACAAGAGTGTAACCTAGCAACCAAAACAAAAGATTAATAAAATCTAGAAAGGTCGCCTTCATAGAATAAGGCTGGAAGTGCTTTCTTAACAAACTCAACGAATACATAATTATGAAAGATGAATCATTTTCCATAAATATTGTTTTTACTTTATATGGCAAAACAACGTTTGCTGGGTCAGCTAGTGACAAATAAATGACAGACGTATGCGGTAATCTGCTAAAGTTTTGACAGTTCTTTTGATCAGTGACCTACCATTAGAACGTTATTGTGCATTCATCGCTTTTAATAGCTCGGTTATCAAAAAGTATTACGAGACCATTGACAGACCAATGATCGACCATTATGACTTTAGCAGATTACGAACTTTTAACAAAATGACAATGGGATCGTGTTGGAATGACAAATTTATAAAAATAGCAGACTTGGGCCCCTGTATTGTGGGTGCGTTCACAAACATGTAAACTCACATACACAAGACACCCATTTGCATCTGTATTTGAATCTTCATCAAGCTTCTGTACTTACTCGTATTTTACATTTCTATGTCAAGCTTTCTACAACAGCTTGTTGACTGGTGAATCTATATTACACTATGCACCTGTGTATGTTTTTAATTAATACTTATCCAAGCAATTAAAAGACAAGCAAAACAAAGGTACTGTTCTACATTAATTCAAAGGTAGGACGTGACTTTACTCTTGTATCCTGTATGGATTTATGGGCAAAAGTCAACGTTACATTCAACTTTTGGCCATGAATACATACATCCATAGGTATCATGATACCTAACATTTTTCAGCGTAAACGTTCGACGCCAGTTGCCACCTTTTATTCTGATTTTAGCTGCAAAAATATTCATGTTAGAACCAAAATATATACTTTTTGTAGGATTTTCCTCATTTATTACCTTACCTACATTGATTGTTGAGTTTATGTTCATAAAACTGATTATAATTAAAATATGATGACATTGGAACATCTGCATGTTAATACATGTTATACTCGAAAGCGCTCATTTTATTAGCGGTGTGGTGTCTGTCTGTACTTACTCAGATAAGTACTGAAAGCAGAATAAAACAAATGAACACCTGATGCCTACCTACTATCTACTGAAAATGTATGTCTACAGAACTTCAGATTGGACCTCTGAAGTTAGATCCACTAGCACTTAATCCTCTTTGAGAAATTATTATTTGCATTTTGCAAACTCCGCATCCGCACATTGATAATAATATGTCGTTGTCATTGCTATCATTTGTGGAATTGTCTATGAAAATTGCATACAAAATACAAGATGGCGGCCATACATTCCGATTATAGTCACGCGTCAAAAGATCCTTGTATTGCTATATTTTTAAACGCGGAAATAGGAAGCATTTATCTGAGAAAGTTGTTAATAAAGACATTAATATTAATAATTAGGTATGATCGCTAATTTTAGCAATGTTGGTAAATAAAATATCTGTCTTCTTTTGAATCATAATTAATAAGGTATTATGTAGGTGTAGAAGAATTATAAAACTGCGCATGGGAAAGGTTTTTAATCTTCCGATTTTGAGATCTGAATATTCATGACCTCAACTAGAAAATCTTAGAGCTAAGCATATTATCTTCATCAATTATCTTTTAGATCGCCGGGTCAATGCCCTCGCAAACGAATTACCACTTCTTACAGTTTGTATCTAATTCAGACATTTATCATTCAAATAATTAATTTTATAGTTTATGCTATATTAACTTTAATTGCAAGACTTATTAATTAATTACTTACCTACCTATTTATTTCACGCATCAGTTGCAAAATCGGGCCTTTCTATTGTGTATATAATTAAGAATAAGAGATAAAATAGAATAAACTTACCTACCTACTTCAATGTCGACGTGACGATAAAAAAAGGAGGAAGCTTTTTGCTCTGCAAATTGCGCCTCTATGGCCACAGTATTACAATAAATATTGTAATACAGTGCTATGGCTGCCTTATTACAACCCCCTGCAGATTACTGCCCTTTGAACTCATATTTTCATTTCATTATGAACGATCATTAGCATTCTTCGCCTGGGATTTATTGGCGTTCCTATAGTAACAGTATTTACGGCTTCTTCATACAGGCAAAATTGTTCCACGTGTAGTATGGGCAATATGGCAGAACTTTGGTAAGTACCTAGAATGGTAGAATTCATTTTAAAGTAGGTACCTAACTGATGTATTTTTGACCCCTTGTAGTAAAAACGAAAATAAAATTATTATTTCAAAGATCAATAAAACTACTTACATCTAGTTTTCTGTGAATTATTTTGTAATAAAAATGGAATGTCAAAGGGTATTGCTCGTTATTGGCTTAACGTGGACAAGTTGCTATGCGAAAAGTATTTTTACGAAAAAATATAATTAAAACTAAAATGAATAATTTTTTGATTCTCGTTGCAGGAAGTTAAATATAAAAACAAGTCGTTTAATAAGTATTTAAGCCGATTGAGTCTAAAAAGCGTCGCCATTTTATGGTTGGCGACCGATTCGGTGTGGCCACATTAATAACAATTGTGATTTCAATCGATTATTAAAGATAATAATCGATTGCTAAAACTGAGTAAAAAATCTGTAATCAAGTTTTTTATTCAAAAGGTTTTATACTTATGTTCCTTTAATTACATTAAAAACAAACAAAACACTCGTCGTTTTAGGCCATCAAATCATTTTACATCCGATTATAGTATTAGTTTGATCGTTGTCAAATCGATTTTTTTTATTACCTGGCAACATTACTAACTGTCAATAATGACAAATCTAGACAACGAAATGAAAATATTATTTATGAAGTGTATTGTGAATGTTGTTTCAGTTATTTTTGCGAAGTTTTTGGTTTTTGTTATAGTTATAATGGACTCTGATACCACTTCAATTGACGACCCGGCTTTACCCTTGGACACTGAATCTGCTCATGACGATAACCCTGGTGCTGTTTTGTTAAACGTGAAACCTTGAATGTTTACCCTTATCTGGCAATTGCACTCTATTACGAGGAAATATTCAAAGCAGGCACATAAGCCGAAAATTATATTTCGTATAGGTATATTATAATTAATATAATCTGCAAGGCAGAGAAGCAATTACTCAATATTGTTGCAATTGCCTTGTAGGGCGAAGAACGGTGGGTTGCTGTGCTCACGTTATGACCACAATATGGTACTTAAGCTGGGCAAGGCATGAAAATAATATTAGGCCGCCTGCCCATTTTTTAGATGATATTTTATTAATTTACCATTCCGATTAAAAATATTAGTTTTATTTTTTTCCATTTGGATATGTTACAACCGGATTCAAAATAAAATAATATCATGATTAAAAAGGCAAATGATTTATTTTGGAAAATAAACACTCATAATTGTAACTTTTTCAGCGACAAGTTTTAGCAATATACATGCTAAATATGAACTATTTTTACACTCTCCTGCAACCTTATTACTATAATTCATTTCTCTTAGGTACAAACTATTAAAAATCCTAGTCATTAAATATTATACTTAATGTTCATGTTGAGCCAAATTGCCCTAACAAACTGAGCAAGCCCTTTTAAACAACAAACAAATTGTTATAAAAAGATCAGTCAAAATTTGACAATTTGTGTGTTGCTGGATACGTCATTGGTTGCTGGATGTTTTACGAAAGAAAGCAACTAAATCCATCGTACCGTTTTTATTTCCAAACAAATAACTGGCATGTGGTGTGCTATCAAGTAAAAACATCTGCAAGGACAAAAATACGTAAAATTGCAAGTTTCAACAGCCGCGCTGCCGTGCACACAAGTTTACCTTGACACCGTTTGCTATCGTTTCCTTCCTTCCCCCGATGTTCTTATTATAGTGCTAATATTACACACCTGCTCCCCAATTCCCGTGGCTTCTACACATGTGGACATGTTGGCGCTTCAGCAGGAATGCAATGAATAAGTATTGTTTTATTTTGTACCTGTGTACGTGTAGGCAGTCAATTCTCTATAAGACCAGAAAAACTACTGAAACTGGGCGGTCTATGTTTATATAGGTACCCCTCCCGATGGCCGATCCCATAGAAATATAAAATATCTATGGCCGATCCTCAGCTAGTTTGGATTGAGGTGGGATTGTGAAGACTGTAGGTGTCAAACGCGTCATATTTGTCAAACTCTGACCGCACCGCGATTCCGCAGGACGTTTTCTACCTAAACCTAATTAATACCACGAATTACATGACTGATTTTGCTTTAAAATTGTGGTTTGTTACAAGGTAAACATAAATAAAATACCTAATAAGTCGATGCATGTCGTTCTTAATAAACAACGCATGTCGCTGTTTCTGAAAATCATTAATTTATTTACGACATACGTTACACCCGTTGTAAATTAATTAAATGAAATAGAAGTATCCTTAAATAACCTCTTGTATTGTTTATTAATTTCAGTCGTTCAATTTAATTAAAATAACATACAAAAATATATATTATCTTCACGATTCATGACCAATTATTTTAATTGGAGTCCTAAGTAAAGCACTGGTAAACTACAGTAAATATTATTTAGAGTTTAGACAGTTCTTTTTGAAATACAATGCCAGTGCACTCCCTGAGCATTCCTAAGTAGGCAAGCCTCTATTGCTTCCCATAATGAATTAGAACTTAGATCGCCAACATTGGACACAGAAGCTCTATTATGGAATCCGCCATCTGGATATGGCCTCAAACGCCAAGGTTTAATGCTCGCTTCGTCCAAAAATGGCTTGTCGTCGATGCTTGTGTTTGCGCACTCGCTAGGCCTTTTAAGGCTTCCCAGTAACCTTATATTCTTGAAGCAGCGAAGGCGATCGCGAAATGGGACGGAATTTATCTTAGAAACTCAGCTTTATTATATCCACGTATTTGCGTTCGTTGCGAAGTAATTTGCCTAATAATCAATATTCTCGGCGCGTTTTCCAGCTATGAGCGAAGATCCGAATAAGTAATTGCCTGTAATGTTGTTTCCTGTAGGAGTTAAAGTCATGTATTTTGATGGATCCCTGGAGGTCATTGAATTTGAGTAATTGTTTGTCCTAAGAGCTTACTGGCTTGGAACTGATGAGTCTATAAGTTTTATAGTTATACTAAGTAATAATGTGACGGTATAATTTATGGAGGGTAAATGAAATTTGACCGGTCAATGGCACTAGGTTTACACATCCACAAACTGGCGAATTGTGGCTATAGTACGTTAAGCACGGGCATCCGGCAGGACTATTTCCATTCCAGAGGAGTCCATATTCAACACCACCACGTTAGTATGATAGGTTATTTTCTTTCTTATGCACATTAATAGTAGGTAAAACTTAATTCGACTTCGGTTATTCAGGAACCTTGGGGACTCAAGAAGAAGGATTTTTGCATCCTTCACTATTGAAGCGAGATCGAAAAAGTTTTATTTTTTTATTAAAAAATAGTGTTTTTTTTTTATTTAAAGCCAGGGTTTCGGGTGCGTCTCTACTTTACCCTTCAGCGAATACAGAGTCATAGATAAATTATTGCTATGCTAAACAGTGTTGCCAGAAGGTTACTTTTGTAACCTTTTAGGTGATTTTTGAACTGCATTGGTTACTTTTAGGTTACACTAATGAAAAGGTTACTTTAAGGTGATTTTTCGGGATTTGTAGAATTAACTTTTAATTTTTTACATAAAAGCAACGTGAAACGGAACGCTCGTTTTAGCATTTTTCATGTTGGTAAGCTTCGTTAGCAGTAGTAGAACAAAAACCTTGAATGCATCAATTTTATTAAATAGGATCAATATGAATAAATCAAGAAATGCGGGCAAGTGCTCAAATACTCCCCGATGTTTATGTTATTCAATACTACTAATATTCTATTCTATCAACTTATAATACCTTTCCAGTTAAAAAAAAAACAACTTTTTACAAAAAATAAAACCGACTTCTAAACAAAAAAAAACCAAAAACTACAAAATAACTTTAATTTCGGAAGAAGTCGGTTTTATGTTTTGTAAAAGGTTTTTTATTTTTCCCTTTTTAGTGGTTCACTCCCAGCTAAACATACCCATCCCAGCGTACGTGGTATAAATTGGTGTAAACAATAAACAAACATGCGGTTTCAGCTATCCCGACTAGAAAAAAAGAATTTTTCAAATCGGTTGGCAAGCGACGGAGTTATGCGCGAACAAACATTAAAAAAAAAACATACATATATCCGAATTGAGAACCTCCTCCTTTTTTAGAAGTCGGTTAAAAATTATGAAAGGTTATTTTTTATACAAAAAGGTTACATTTTTTTATATTTCAGGTGATTTCTGACATGACCTGACTGGCAACACTGATGCTAAAGTTTACTCGAATGTGTAAATCCACGGTGTTACGTCGAGTTTCTTTTATAATCTCCCTTTCGCTCGACATTATGCATTCACAACGTGACATCGTTTCTCACAATATCATGCATACACGATACTATGAAAGACACAGCTCATTGCTGATATAGGTACGAATTTATCAAGTCGGACGTGAAAATATGGCATTTAAATGAGTACAGTGTGATTATAACTGAATGGCGGTTAGGAACTCGAGGCGAGCCGCTGCACTGTTGTAAATTCACGCGAAGTGGGGGTAGGGTTTGGGGTTTGGGCACTCCTAACGTAGATGCTTTTACTTTGGCTTGATCTAACGCAATAAACCAATTCTGTCAACAAGCTGAAGGAGGACGAAGCGGGGTACTGTGTCCTGTTGGTTCTATCAAGGTCAATTACGTCCCGCTAAGCGTGGGATATACGCTGAATACGCTCGCTGGGCACTCCTTGACGAATATCGCACTTCATAAGCTGCCATTACGTTTGTCGCATACTATAGTGTATATTTTATGCTATGTTCAACATAACCAAGGTGCTCAAGTGTGGCTGTGCATGTGAGCAATGAACTTGCGCATCTCGTTCGCCTCGACCTTGCGCTTGCGCCGATCGGTAACATTACCTACTCTACACAGCGTATCGCGTGACCGCTTGAAAAACGAACAGCTGAAACGAATCGGTTATGAATAGACCTGAAATTACTATGTCGCTGATTAATATTACTATGTACGTAGGTAATCTCCGTCACCCATAATGTATGTCGGGATATTTCAGTTTATCTGAGAGTATGTAGCTGTAGGTACAGGATTATGATAACTGCCGCGGATGCTGAGTGACGCAGTGTTTTTTTTGCCGCTTGGTTTAGGTATTTTCCTGTCAGTACTAAGTTATATACTACTAATTTCTGCGAACGGTCGTATTACTTGATAATAAACAAAGGTACTTTCGGTATGAAAATTATCCTACTATATCCTGTTTCGGGATATGATCTACTTGTGTGGCAAACTGGCAACCTTATCCTAATTCGTTCAGCCGGTAAAACGTGAAGAGGTATCAAACAGAGCAGATTTACTTTTGCATAGGTAAGTATATAAAATTAGTTCGGATCTGCCGCGCGTCGTGGTATACATTACATTACGCTAACTAAGCTATCCTTAGCGTATTGTTAAATACCCATACTTTCCTGAATACCATTATTCAGGAAAATATGGGTATTTAACCAAACGCAAATATATATTTTCAAATCCGACCGCTATCTATAAGCTATAGAGTTAGTACAGTATGTGAGTAGAGTAGATGTAGATTTGATTCCACCGTTCAATAAATTACTCGAAGCCAATACGCCATTTTGAATTTTGAGTCTAGACGCTCTGAAAGTTTGTACAGGTGTGTGGGTACATACCTATATATATTGAAAGAAAGAAAGAAAGAAGAAAATACATTTATTTGGCACATACAGATCAGATATATATGTAATCGCCGCAGCTACGCCTCACGCCGCGTAGCAGCGTAGCGGACTACGAATTTCGCGCGTAGTAAACCGACGGGTAAAATTTCTTATTACCTACTGAAACAATCAATAAATCCTTCCAGAAAACGTGTACTGTCGAATCTCATGTTTGATTGGGTGACAAAAATACCAATTATTTTTTCCTGGATTTCGAATAATTCTATTGTTACCAAAAGGTTAACCTAAACCACAGATTAATTCTCGTCATAATGGTCAACCTAAAGTTCGCAGGCCGGAAAATGACAACCGCTGATAATAGTCGGGACAATAGACGACACGTTCATAAGAGGATATTAATTCCTATTACAGTATTATGAGAACTTCAAGTAATGTATTCTAGTTCAATGTACAAGGATAATTAAAATTAATATCATCTCGAAAATCCTCAACTACTGTGTAAACTACATACTCTAAAAACAGGATAACTTATTAAAGAACTTAGTTATCCTGTCTATAGATGTACATTCAACAGTTTATTTCACATTCCCCGACCCCTATCTATACTTAAAGCATCATGCTGTATTGCTTTGTCTAAAATGTTTGTGTACGTACATATAGGTATTGTAGAATGTAGTAGACAGTGTATAACAGGCATGATTGTGAAAAAAAAACCGGCCAAGTACGAGTATTCGACTCGTACTCGAAGGTTCTAAACCAAAAACCGAATAATATATGTTTTTGTCCTGACTTACACGTAAATTGAATCATTTGTTTTAAAAGCGCCAAAAGATATGTGTACCTATATCTATTGGCGCTTTTAAAACAAATGAGAAACAGCCCGCTGATTATTAAGGAAGAGTATAATGTCAACGGGCCCTATCATATATGTATCTATAATAAAATTCCGCACAGTTTAAAAGAACACCCCATACGCATATTTAAAACTAAGTTGACTGACTACATTACTATTGCAAAAATGTTACTATTCTGTTAATGACTTCTTGAATGATAAAGATTTTATAATTGTAATTTCATCATGATTTTGCATGCCGTAAGGCAGAATGTAGCGGAATCACCCAACTCTGTTCCATCATAAAATTGTACCTATATTGCTCGCATATAAATAATTCTGATTTGATAGAAAGTAGGACGGCAGGACGGATAGCTGACATTTTATAAGTTTATCCTTCGGGTACGAAACCCTATATATTTATTTTAATACTTTATTTTAAGACAACTATGGCCCATAGAAAAAATACACAACATAATAAACTAATACATACTAAAAACATAACAGCTAGGTAATCTAAATACGTTGGGTCTGCGTCGGCTAAAATTCCTCCTTCATAAAAGTCTGTGTGTAGATTGTGAGTCGGTACCCGCACAAAAGAAATGAAGCAGTGAGTGTGTATAGTGCGTAGTGTGGAAGTTCCTACATATGTACCTACGGTATATATCATTGAGCTTTCTGGGAATAATTATCTTCATTACATCTGAAAGGCGTTCACTGCTACACAAGCCATTCCCAATCGACGCCACAACGTCCTATCCTGCGTGTCCTGTGAATTCGTGGAATGTTAATAATGTATTTTGAAGCATTTAATTATATTTAATCATCTAATCAATCAAGTGCTAACATTGACCGCAGTTTAACCTCGATAGTCGTTACATACTACCTAATTTCGGTCTGATAACGAAGATAAGGGAATACGATTACATATGTGGGCAGATACTGTGCAGCTAATTATTTTTAATCTGTGATAAAATGCCATTATACTGTAAAAAGTTAAAAAAACTTTTTACAAAAAATAAAACCGACTTCTAAAAAAAAATAATCCCTTTTTAGTGGTTCACTCCCAGCTAAACATACCCATCACAGCGTACGTGGTATAAATTGGTGTAAACAATAAATAAACATGCGATTTCAGCTATCCCGACAGATTTGCTATCATTTATTGAACTTAACAAAAAACCGCTTGTTCGATTTGGATAAAATTTTCATGGGACCATTTGGGAAGTATACCCTTGCCAACAAAAGATTTTTTCAAATCGGTTGGCAAGCGACGGAGTTATGCGCGAACAAAAATTAAAAAAAAAATATAAACATCCGAATTGAGAACATCCTCCTTTTTTAGAAGTCGGTTAAAAAACAGTCGAATTAAAAACGGCCTCCTTTATTTAAAGTCGCTTAGAAGTATGCAGTTTTGGATAGAATAATAAACGATGGCAATTGTTAAATAAAATATGAGACACTTTATATTATTAGCCCACCTGTAAAGATAAAGTCTAAAAATAATGCCTATAGCAGCCGGGACCATAAATGGACGTTTCAGACGTGATTCTGTCTTATTATAAGTGTAAGAACCTTAAAAATATAAGCTGAGATAACGTCAATTTTACTATTATTATATTGGTTCCTGTATTCTGCGGTAAGAACCAGCATTACAGCACTTTTAATTGAATTCTTAATTCTTTATTGTACACCATGACCATAGCAACTTATATACATAATAGGTCTTCATCTACGTGGAGATTTTATAATCACCATTTTAAGATTTAAATATCTCTGGAGCAGGGGCGTGCGCTCCATATAGGCAATTAGGCTAAGCCTACCCTACCATAGCAACGGATAAATAAAACAAATGTATTTATTGTAACTATGCAATAAAATAAAACAAAAATATTTAATAACTCATAACGCCTAGTATAATGCTTATAGCAACTTCTCGCCCCGCGCCCGTGCGTGTGACGTATTTCAAACTACGCTGTTCCTACGAAACGGTTCACATAGGCCACAATACGGAGTGCCTTATTTCAATTGATAAATTTATGCATGTGTGCAAATGTTCTTGTGTATGTACGCTCATAATTTACACACACATGTATAAATTATGGGCGTTTTCTAGGCTCGCTGGAGCCCACTACACGGGTCCTGATTGGTTCACCACACAATTCAAGGACAAGTAGTAAAATTTTATGAATGGAAATCGCTTAACAGGGTTGCCAATTTGAGAATAATAATTTCCTTAATAACTTATAGATATAGTTTAAAAAAACTGGTTAGTATTATCAAAAGTATAAAATGTACAAAATAAATGTTAAGTTGTAATTAATAACCCTCTAAATATAATTAAAAACCGCAAGAATTTAACTTTTCTCCCCAAATTTTCCAAACTTGATTTGAGAATTTGGTTTAAAGGGAATTAGAAAAATAAAATTGGCAACTCTGTTGACATTGACATTGACAATTGTCAATTTTGGCGGGTTATGATGTATAACCCGGCAAAATGTCATTACATGTCATTCTTAAAGATTACGATAGGACCATGTAGCATTTTTTTTTGGAAGTGTATTGATTGTCTTTTTAAATGATATTTTTGCAAGAAAAAGAGAAGCCATATTGTTGATATTGTTTCATGTGACAAGCAATAGTCGTTCGAATATTTTGTTGTTGAGTGTTATAAATCATAGTGCATTGATTTATAAGTAATTCGTTTTGAGTCATAAAGTAGTGTAAATATTAAAGTTTAGTTATTTGTTTACATACTTAAAAATGGTCCTAAATTGTGAAGTTTGTGCTGACAATGTGTTTGTTAGAGATTAAAAAAAGGTAAGTTTTCACAGCTATCGTATAATGATAAGATTCAAGTTGTTTCTAAAGGTAGATGTATACCCGAGTTACGAGAATTAACTCAAAAATAATTCATCTCGTACTCGTCATTTCAATCCTCAGAGTTATGAAACATATAACTGGCTATGTGTGTACGCACAAATTATTTTGTTTTCTGTGCATTTTGTTCAATACTTCTAGAAAGAGTAGTTTGTATCGTCAGAATATCGTGATTTGAATTTGGTGAGTTTTTAAAATTATATGTTTCTCATCGTTCCGTATTGTGATTTCAACCCAGTAGAATGTGGTGAGCTTTTTTTTTGGACATTATGTCTGGCCTACCCTTACTCTAGAACCACTGCACGCCCCTGCTCTGGAGTGGCGCGCAATTCTAAATTCAAATAAACATTATTCGAAAGCCGTGTTATTTTAATTCAGGAATGTGATAGTTTTAAGCGTTATGGATAAACAGAAAATACGTAAAATTTTCGAATATCACTTCCTACGTGGAAGTAGGTACCGCTGCGCAAACGACACGAAACATTAAGGACTTATACAGGCTTAACACTGGTTGCATAAACACGGTCCATTATTGGTTCAATTGTTTTAAATATAGCAATTTTGAGTTGAAGAACGAGTCTCGCAGTCGGCGGGTAACCATTTTCGATAACGACGAATGAAAGTGGAAGCGGATCCAACTCAATCTTTGGCTGAGCTTGCTACGGGCCTTGGAGTCAGCGTCAAAACAACATAGGACTGAGCACCTGCGTAAAATCAGAAAGATAAAAACCTAGATAAGTGGGCGCCACACGAACTTAGCCACCAACAGCGACACACGCGCATACTACTACTGAACCGGCATAGAATCGAGGGATTCTGAATCGAATTGTTACCTGCGATGAAAAGTAGATCCTGTACGACAACCGCAAGCGGTCGTCTCAGTGGGTGTACCCAGGAATAGCAAATCAGTGCGCTAAAAATACTCATATGAAGATGATGGTGACTGTCTGGTGGACCAGTGCCGGACTTGTATGTACAACACAGCTTCTAACCAAATGGTACAACAATGACGGCAGATGTATATTGCCAAGAAATGCAGACATTGATGGAGAAGCTCGCAATTCAACAACCAAGACTGGTCAATCGCACTTCCTCATTGCTTCTCGAAGACATTGCGCGAGCTCACGATTCACGACAGACCATCGCAAAGCTACACGAGTTACAACTGAAAGCTCTCCGTCACCACCGTTTTCACTAGATCTTGCCCCAACAGATTACAACTTCTTCTTATTTTTTTTTAAGTGGGAATAAATTCAACGCTTGCGACTTCATCTCCTCCCGTCCAGGTATAAAAAAGTGCCATCAAAAATGCAAAATTGTATAGCAGTACTTTGATTAGCAAAAATAAAAACAAACACCAACATTTTTATATTTTAAAATTTTAATCTCCAATTTTATAGGTCACAGTGAAGAAAAGTTCATGTAAGTACATAACTCAAAGTTGAGTTTTTCCCAGCAAACTGTTGAGTGATAGGGAAAGATCACTTATATATAAGATACAATAGAGGGTAGGACTCAGTGCGTAGGACCAAGATAAGGGCTGTCGCGTAGAGAGTCTGGAAGAGAGTTCCAGAAACGCACTGCACTACTACTGTAACTAAGAGGGAGCCATCATAGCGGCTGGAAGAGTGACGTGGAGTACGAAGGGGAAGAAAAGTGGCAGTGCGACAGGGTTTATCCCTCGGGATGAGGTACTCAAAGCATTCACGAAGATAATGAGAAGAATTACGATTGTGCAGGATAGTGTAGAAAAGGGATAGGATATGGGTATCTCGCTGACGCCAAATTGGCAGCCACTTAAATCTGATCCGAAGCTCCGACCCATGGTCATATTTCGGAGGCCCAAAATCTCGAAAGCAGACATCTGCTTAGTCTATGAGAGGTAAAAGAAGAAATTGAGCAAGTCAAGTGTGAAATGGTAGGAATTTTTGGAGACGTTTAAGAGATTAGAAAGAGTAAAAGATCGTTTCACTAACCTTACCAATATGATCATCCCAAGAGAGGTTAGTGTCAATATGGACGCCTTGTTTTAGTTTAGCACTCTATCTTATAGGTTAAGCATCTGCAACCATTAACGAGCGTTTGAAATTTTGTTGGGTTCAGTAAGAGTCCAAAAAATAGGCCCACTTGTTGATATTTTCAAGGTCATAACTTATGGCAGCCCCAATTTGAGTCAGTTCACCTATTTTAAAATGGCGACATAACTGCAAATCGTCTGCATAGTGACTATAGAAGTTTAGACTTTTGTGTTAGAGTTTATAAAAATTAAGAAGAGAAGAGGAGAGAGGATGCCAACTTGAGGAACACCCGTGGCCAAATGACACCATTCAGAGGAATCCTCATCAGAACACACATACTATGGGCGGCTATGAAGATAAGATTTGAACCACTGGATTATTGGTGCAGAGACAATAAAGGAGGGTAGATTCCTTAGAGGATGTCAAAGTCAACTAAGTTGAAAGCACAGCTGAAGTCCAGTAAAATCAAAACCGTTAGACACTTATTTTTGCCTTGTATCCCTTATAGTATTCGTCAATTATTTTGACTTGAGTTGTGACAGAGCTATGTCCTGTGGCCGTATTACGAAGTGCCAATGCTGTCATGATTCGTGTGAGGGAAAGAGATAGTGCTATTCGTCTTGTGTAACTCCGTCTCTCTCTGACACAGAAATGATGGTTTTAAGACGTCATAATAGGTCACCTGGTCTGAAATGACAATTGCTTCTGAACAACTGCCTCGAGGACTTTGGAGAGGACTGGTAGTAATGATATCGGACGGAACTGTTAGAAACTTTAGAAAGCGTTAGGACGTGAGCACTCTTCCACCCTAAGGGAAGGAAAAGTTTACTGTATGGGTTGCGACAGGAACTATTTCATTCACAATAGGTAGGAACATCTGTAGTTCAAGGCCATCGTGACCTACCACCATTATGGAGATGGATAGGATACGTTTCTTAATATTTAGTTCAGTAATTAGGTGGAAGTCAGTGAAGTATTTGAAGGCAAAGGAAGTTTAGAAAGATCAATGAGCATGGTTTTCATTAGAGCATTGAGGCCCATCTTATCAGGAGAACTGATGCAAGCAGCTTCCCCAATACCAAGAGTCTTTAAAAATTGCCGTACTTACTTGTGTTTGGTTGAGGTTATCAATTGAGTACTGAATGTGGCGTCTTTTCGCATTCCTACACCAACGTCTGCATCGTTAACTATGAATCGAATCTTTTAGATGCTGTCCTATCTTAACAGTTGATAAAAACATCCTGTACCTACATAAAAAAAACGCTTTGCAGATCATGTTTTCCTACTTTTTAACCGACTTCTAAAAAAGGAGGAGGTTCTCAATTCGGATGTTTGTATTTTTTTTTTTTTTATGTTTGTTCGCGCATAACTCCGTCGCTTGCCAACCGATTTGAAAAATTCTTTTTTTGTTAGAAAGGGTATACTTCCCAAATGGTCCCATGAAAATTTTATCGAAATCGAAGAAGCGGTTTTTGAAAAATCAACAAAAATCTAAAAAAAATATCTACATTGTCTACATTGACGACATTTTAGTTTACTCTGCATTGGAGCAGTGCATTTTTTTTACACCAATGTAATTGGTTCGTTTAGGTGGGGGAGGGGAGGGGGTGTAGGTACCACTAAAAAGTGAAAAATAAAAAAACTTTTTACAAAAAAATACAACCGACTTCCACAAAAAATAAAAAAAGTACAAAATAACTTTAATTCGGAAGTCGGTGTTCAAAAAAAGAAAAAGGAACCACAAACACCGAGTTCCAAATTAAAGTTATTTTGTACTTTTTTTATTTTTTGTGGAAGTCGGTTGTATTTTTTTGTAAAAAGTTTTTTTTTTAAATTTGAAAATGAAAACAATATATCTAGTTTTAATTTCCGCGAATATTAGTGGGTTGCAGGTATGCACCTCCCTCCCGCCCGCTATATTATGCACATGCAAGATTACTGGGCAAATGCAAGGATTTTAAGCACATGCAGGAAGGCAATGCAAAACCCAACACCATTACCGACACGTGTTTCGCCTCTCCACGAGGCATCCTCAGGGGACGTGTTGACTCGCTGACCGTTGAGTTGCGACTGAGCATTTAGTACAAGGCACCCCCCTTTTATACACTGCCACCGTTGGTTATTTGTGTACAACTACCCACAAACATTCGCAGTAAAGGGGAAGAAACCAAATTCGTCTGGTCATTCAACAGTGCAAAATTATTATTATTACTATGTTTAAAAATCTCTAATTGTTCTAAAACACACAGCCGGAAACCCTTATCACAAATATGTAGTATATTAAAACTATTGTTGTCGCGCAAAGAATGGCCGGTATCAATTAGATGTTTCGCGAAATTCGATTTGTCCGAATGGCCATTTCTATACGCGGCAACATGTTCCCCATACCTTATGTCAAAGTTTCGGCCCGTCTGACCCACATACACCCCGTTGCATTCATCACAGACCAGCCTATACACCCCAGACTTTTTACTATTTTCTAAAATATCTTTTCCGTTACAAATACGGCGTATATTCTGGTCCGTTCTGAACGCTACATAAACGTTGTTTTTTCTAAGTAAATTACTAATTCTATCTGAAATGGGGCCCATATAGGTCAGACTGGCCACATATCTATTAATATTAGTACGCGGACATGCATATAATAGTGAACGAACCCTTTCTTTCTGCTTTTTACTAATTAAACTGTCTACCATTGACTTTGAGTAACCGTTAGAAATTGCGATCTGGTAAATAATATTAAGTTCTTTTACATAATTTTCTGCTGAAAGGGGGAGGGCAAATAATCTATGAATATAGCTGCGGAAGGCGGCTAATTTATGTTGAAGAGGGTGACAAGAAGAGGCTGGTATTGTCGTGTCAGTGTGTGTCGGCTTTCGATAAATTTGGAAATCTAAGTCACTATTGTGTTTTGTGATAGTTAAATCCAAAAAGTTAAGGGAGTTTTGGGACTCTAATTCTAATTTAAATTTAATTTTTGGGTGAGTTTTATTTAGTTTTTTAACAAAAAGGTCTATTTGTCGAACGGTACCATTCCAGCAGATAATTATGTCATCTACATATCTATAATAAAACAGAATATTAGGTTCGTTCACTATATGTTTACATTCAAAGTTATCCATAAAAACCTCCGCCATTAGTGGACTTAAAGGCGACCCCATAGCCAACCCTTCCTTTTGAATATAATATTGGTTATTAAATCTAAAATAATTTTGTTTCATGCAAATACTAGTGAGGTTAAGTAAATCCGCAATTTCCCCAGGATGTAACCGTTGCTTCTCAAATTGGATACCCAGAATACGTAGACAATCATCGATTGGAACATTCGTGAATAAGCTGTCAACGTCTAAGGATAACAACTTTGCATTGGAAGGAATTTGGATATTTTTTACTTTTTCAATTAAATCTAAGCTGTTCTTCAAACTATATTTGGGATTAAAAGAAGTTCTACTTCTCAACAAAGTGTTGAGACGTTTAGCTAAATTGTACGCTGGGGCACCAATGTAAGAAACAACTGGACGTACAGGCATGTTATCTTTATGGGTCTTGGGTAGACCATACAACAAAGGAGCCCTCGGATTCATAGGAACAAGGTTTTTTAATTGGTCTTTTGATATGTATGACGTGTTTTTAATGGCATCCTTTATCTCGAGGGCAAACTTCCTTGTAGGATCCGCACCAAGACGTTCAAAATCCTCCCCCAGGATGATATGAATATTATTTACCAGATCGCAATTTCTAACGGTTACTCAAAGTCAATGGTAGACAGTTTAATTAGTAAAAAGCAGAAAGAAAGGGTTCGTTCACTATTATATGCATGTCCGCGTACTAATATTAATAGATATGTGGCCAGTCTGACCTATATGGGCCCCATTTCAGATAGAATTAGTAATTTACTTAGAAAAAACAACGTTTATGTAGCGTTCAGAACGGACCAGAATATACGCCGTATTTGTAACGGAAAAGATATTTTAGAAAATAGTAAAAAGTCTGGGGTGTATAGGCTGGTCTGTGATGAATGCAACGGGGTGTATGTGGGTCAGACGGGCCGAAACTTTGACATAAGGTATGGGGAACATGTTGCCGCGTATAGAAATGGCCATTCGGACAAATCGAATTTCGCGAAACATCTAATTGATACCGGCCATTCTTTGCGCGACAACAATAGTTTTAATATACTACATATTTGTGATAAGGGTTTCCGGCTGTGTGTTTTAGAACAATTAGAGATTTTTAAACATAGTAATAATAATAATTTTGCACTGTTGAATGACCAGACGAATTTGGTTTCTTCCCCTTTACTGCGAATGTTTGTGGGTAGTTGTACACAAATAACCAACGGTGGCAGTGTATAAAAGGGGGGTGCCTTGTACTAAATGCTCAGTCGCAACTCAACGGTCAGCGAGTCAACACGTCCCCTGAGGATGCCTCGTGGAGAGGCGAAACACGTGTCGGTAATGGTGTTGGGTTTTGCATTGCCTTCCTGCATGTGCTTAAAATCCTTGCATTTGCCCAGTAATCTTGCATGTGCATAATATAGCGGGCGGGAGGGAGGTGCATACCTGCAACCCACTAATATTCGCGGAAATTAAAACTAGATATATTGTTTTCATTTTCAAATTTAAAATGGATTTCCGCAAAGTAACGCCTGACTCAATCAATTTTTTTTTTTTAGTTTTTTTTTTGCCTGTAAACCTCACTATGACCATAACAAAACTAAAAAGAAATGCCAAACTCATTGTGAATTTGTTTAAATAAAAAAAAAAACAAACAAAATCAACGAGTAAGGATGACCTAAAATATTTACCGCATGACGTTATGAAGCAAATAAAAATGTAATTTACTGTATTATCCACAATAATCTTCGATACGGTCTGACGTCATAGACAGTCAGCTGATAGTGTATGCCGTCGAGATTACTACGAAATACTACGAATAGTCGGCGTCGCTCACACCTGTACCTACCGGAGTTAGCAGATAAATATGTGTAGGAGGAAAAAAAATAATTTAAAGTGTTATTGACTGGATAGGTACATATATCTGCAACAACCAGGGCCTCGAGTCTGCTATTACAATAGTGTCGGAATGGTCTATCATTGATTTCATAATGGTTGATTTTTGCAAGTTTGGTAATTTACTAATATGAAAGCGTCACTATGACTTTCCAATGGTCAACCACTGACACTTCATTGAAAGAAATCGTAATCTCGAACATAATGACAAATGAAACACCGAAGTACCTATGCAGTAATCTGCTAAAATTTTGACACTTTTTTGATCAGTGACCTACCATTAGAACATCATTGTGCAGTCATTGCTTTTAATAGCTCGGTTATCAAAAAGTATTACGAGACCATTGACCGACCAATGATCGACCATTATGAATTTAGCAGATTACAAACTTGAGCAAAATGACAATGGGATCGTCTTGGAATGACAAATTATATATAAAAAATAGCAGACTTGGGGTCCAGGATTGCAGAATTGGATCGGGTATTAGAAGGATCATGGATGGGTTTAAAGTCAATAAGAGACTGACAGCCAGAGAGGAAGAAGTCATTTGATGAATGCACATCTTTGAAAAAAAAGTAAGTATTACTTATATCTGGAAATATGGATTGTTCAAGATTTCAAACCTGAACTCATAGAAATTGTTTGTAGGTATATTTTGGGGAATTTGTTCGAAAAAGTGACCGCGGAACGCAAAGGGTATTTAGAGGAACATGGATGAGGTTTAAACAGTAAGAGTCTGACACTCCCTTCCGCTCCGCCCAGAGCGGGAGAAGTCGTTTGACGATTTCCCATTCTTAAAGAAAAGTGTCTGTTGTAATAAGTAACCATATCCATAATTACTGGTAGTAGATACCAAAAACAATTCACTAGACGTTATTGTTAAGTTCTAAAACTACACTGTATTTTTTTCTTCGGGTGAAATATACAGTTGCTGTGAGATATATAAGGCACACGAGTGCAAATCCAAGAGATAAAGTTAGTGTTTTTTTTATTGTAATGCAAATTGAAATGCTAGCTTGCATAATTTACAATCTATTACTAGTTACTAAAACAAAACACCAATTAACCATGGTTGTAAATTAAAAAATGATTTATTGACTAAAGAAATAAAGTACTTAAATAAGAAAACTAGTATGGAAATCTAATCACACTGCCATTATAACTAAAAAAAACATTGCCTTGAGAGTTTTTCTTTTTGTTTGGCCGTCTAGACACCATCTGTAACCAGTCACCTGTCCATGTAGATCAGCTATTACTGAGAAATACCTGGGCCCCAAGTCTGCTATTTTTATAAATGTGTCATTCCAACACGATCCCATTGTCATTTTGTTAAAAGTTCGTAATCTGCTAAGTTCATAATGGTCGATCATTGGTCGGTCAATGGTCTCGTAATACTTTTTGATAACCGAGCTAGTATTATATTATCTGTGACCGAGCTATTAAAAGCAATGACTGCACAAGGACGTTCTAATGATAGGTCACTAATCAAAGGAACTGCCAAAATTTTAGCAGATTACCGCATACGTCTGTCATTCATTTGTCATTATGTACGAGATAACCATTCTGTGCCGTTTCTTTCAATGGAGTGTCAGTGATTGACCATTGGAAAGTCATAGTGACGCTTTTATATTAGTAGATTACCAAACTTGTCAAAATCAACCATTATGAGATCAATGATAGACCATTCTGACACTATTGTAATAGCAGAATCAGGGCCCTGGGCTAGGTACCTAGATACTGCTTACCAAATGGCAACGTCTAGTCTAGATGGGGAAGCTATCCTCTTCATAATTTTCTAAACTACCAAATACCATTCTGAGCGTAAAATAAGTCTGTCTAGTGACTAGGTTTGGTAAGTATTTGCTATTGTACCTACCTACCTAGATTGTAAATTTATGTAGGTATTTATGGAAAGGAGATGCCTCAATAAATTGTTACCTGGGAGACAGTCGTCGAGTATATCTCTTGTATGATAAGATTTATATGTAGAATAGAATGTATTCTTATTTTAGTAGGTAGGGAAGACCCAAAAATGGATAGCTATTTATCATTTGACAGATTTTTATAAAAACGATAGGTATAATAGGGATGTTTCCTGAGTAAAAAATATATGATTATGTTTAATCCGTCAGTTAGATTATAGAAAACTATTTGACACGTATTTTTTCCTTTATCATATCTATAAAAACTGTCGAAGATACAAAGCATCAAATATCAGGAGTGGGGGCTTGTGACGTCACAGCTCGGTAATCATTGTAGCGAGTAGTGACGTCACACGAGTTTTCAATGCACTGTATCGTCTTAATTTTTTGTTTACGTGAAAAAAGAAAAAATACGTGTCCAATATTTTTTTGGAAATCTATCCGACGGACTAATTCGATTTTTTTCATATTCTGATAGAACGCACATTTCGTACTTTGGACGTTCATGAAATGATACGAGAAGTTCTTTGAATAAAATATTATAAAATTAATCAGGTTACCAGTCATCGACCAGCAGGAATTAGTTATGATTCATAATTAAAATCTATTGTTTACCACTTATTGAACATTAAAATATTTTTTCCTTTACTTACCTTTATGTACTAGCAGCACCCCGCGGTTTCACCCGCGTAGTTCCCGTTCCCGTGGGAATACGGGGACAAAATATAGCCTATGGTACTCAGGGTGAATGTAGCTTTCTAATGGTGAAAGAGTTTTTGAAATCGGTCCAGTAGTTTTTGAGTTTATTCGTTACATACAAAAATATAAAAATACAGATCTTTCCTCTTTATAATATCAGTATAGAAGTATAGATAATAATGTACGTATATGAACACCACAACACCATTGAGGATATATTGTGTTTTAAAATAGATATGTACATAAACTCTGTTCTACGGATTATTATATTAATTTTCATTGTTTTTTTTTTATTTATGTTTCCTGTTTGCTCAGAAATGTCCTCATTTAATTGTGCTCGTCGTAATTAAATACATTGATAATACAAATACATAATAGTTTCCACGCACAACGAACCGGGTCTAAGTGCGGAAAACGGAGCGTCCATACTACTCTACATAACGGTACCTATATTCAATAATATAATTTATGTAAAAGCTTTTAACACATAATTATAGCAAGACATCTACAGTACGTTGACTTATTTTAGTAAAAAGATTTAATAAACGTACGACAATAAAATCACGCTTACAGAAAAAAAAAACAACCAGCCTAAAGCCCCTGTTTAAATATGACTTACAAAACTTAGATGAAATGAGTGAAAAGTGAGCTGTCAAACCAGCCAATCAAATTGAACTGACGGCTCACTGCAAGCTCACATCACTGAAGTTTTCACGGTGAGACGTTCACAGAATAGCACTGCGGCCTACGGCAGATCCCTACATAAAAAAAAAAACAAAAGTACTTCCAATCGTCGCTCGGGTGAAAACTGTTAGTTTTCCCTTTGATAAAATTCGATCTCTCGCTTTTCAATAACATTGGTAATTATTTTAATAACATTGGTATGACTTTCCTCTTAATTTATACCAAGTATGATAAGTACCTACCAACAAGCTTTCCATGTATCCTATGTACTATGTATGCTACAAAATAATGTAAGAACTAATAATCGAGTTTAGTGGCGTGGCGAAATTCCTTGAAAAAATTGGTCACCTAATTCCTGTTATAAGTCGACCGTATAACGGACAAGAACATAGATATAATATCTATGGACAAGAAGCATATATTCCATCGTACTTATTATTACTAAAAGGGTTCTAGCTTTCCCTTATATTTGTGTAGGATTTCAATGATCTAAAATTTGTTAAAAATGCTGAGCAGAATTTTTCACACATTGCGTAGTCACATAAGAAGAAGTATGTATTTATATATTCAGTTGCCTTACTAGTTATGATTTGGGTGTCATGAAAAGGTATACACAGGTAAAGGACCTTGAAAAAGGCAACCAGATATAAAGTTAGTAACAGCAACAACAATGCATGAAATAAATATTCATCTTACCACATTTTAAAAACATCGCTTATAGTCCTCAAAATTGAACCGCGCCTCAGGACGATCATGAATTCATGACATACCCGGTTTTTAATGATTACATTACTATACAATACTGACGTCATGATACAAATAGGTGATCGAATCCGTGATCGAGACGAATCGTCACCTGATTCGATTACATCTCGACTATGATTCATGCTGTCAAACGCTTGTGAGAAATCTCTGAGTCATCGGACGTCCAAGCTTCAATCAAATCGCATACGACGCTTGATTTTAAAGTATACATACTTATTATACTTTGGATTTAAATCTGACATTAAAACAAGGTAATATTTAACATAAAATGGAGGCTGTAGGTACATTGTTTTCTATATGTGTGGTCATTTTCCTTAATGAAGTCATCAGGACAATAGTAGACTCCATAGACATTAAAGTCGAAATAAACATTACATTAAATCTATTCAAGGCACTTCAAGTTCCATGGCTGTTTTCGTCCAGGATAACTCAGGCAAAGTAATTACTGATGGTTTCACGGATATTAAATTGATATACGTATGTACATAGGTCAAGTGCATACCCGGCCACGGCGGACCTCCTAATATGTAGTTCCCTTTATTGGAAAAAGCTATACGTCTCGAAACCTTGCTCGTAAAGTAATAAATAAGACAGTGAGACATACCAAGGTAACTCCGAAAATGTTCCGGATTGCCAATTTGAGTATCGCTAAAAAGGTAGCGAATGAAGTAGGTAGTACGTACATGTATCTGCTAGGGTTGCGGAATTAGTTCGAAAGAGTCACCACAGCCACAGTAAAAATATGGAACAGTATGGAAACTAAGCCCATTTGTTGAAATAATTACCTACGCTCCAGTAGAGAGTTAGGGTTGTCACTTTAATGTTTGTAATAAGTGTTTTATTGGAACGAAGTTCTTTAACACGGCTTGCGGTAGGAGTTGACTGGGAGAAATACTCACGCGAAAATGCGGTAGTGCATGTTATTCCATGCGACTTTCTTCTTTGTTTAAAATGTAAATAATGCCATTGTAAAAAAAATATATTTACAAACTGAATAAGTATTGTTTATCATTTCTATGCCATTTTATTCCGTTTCAATTATAATATCTGCCCTATTTGATGAAGGATTTCCGTAAGTATGTTGAAAAATTATTGTTACTTATTTTGTGAAGTAAGTTCCTATGTGTATGTTGCGAAGGGTAGATTTCCTTTGCCAAGACTAGAATATAATGTTTTCGTCAAATTACAGTCATTTATTTTTTCATACTCATAAGAATTCATTTATTCCATAGGTTATATAAATTATAATACAATATAAATTACAATCAGTATTGCAAAACGAAAACCTGAGTGGCCCATCTATAGCCATTATACCTAATAGTGTAGCCTGTAGGTATTATCTATGAACACGGCACCCGCCACTGAGAGCACCGCGAAGGTCCCTTAGGGGCCTCGTAGATGTGCGCGTCTGTGTGAGTGTGCCGTTTCGATCGTTTGTTCGTAGTTTCTGTACTGTTCCATATTTCTACTGTGGCACCACATACTCGTAACTACAGGATGATGCATTTACAGCTGAACCATAAATCATATGTTATTACCTCGCTTGCTGCTCCGAACGGTTTCGCTTGCTTTGCGTTTGGGATTTAGATGTATCGCTTGCTTATTGCTTGAGTGTGTTTTGCGATGCTGTGCAAGGGAAATATTGAGACTTACTTTTTTAACTATTCTTGCGAGTTTAGGTATTACTGATACCAATAGTTAAGGATTTTAGTTAATGTTTATAATTTGTTTATGTTTCAGCCAACGAGCTTAATAAGCCGTTGAATCGACGGCCTAGCCTTTTCATTGAATGGCGCCGTTTAATCAACGGCGTAAGTGACATCCCAACTCACCTAAATGACTAAGTCCTTAAGTGCTTTTTTCATGTTATATTCTGTATTGATCTATCAAAGCCAACAAAAATTATGAGTATTAGGTAAGCCTAATGTCTTTTTTCGCAGACTACCCACTGATTTTAGTACGCCAAACGTCACTAAGTACTTAAAAGCGTCATTATGTCCAGTCTCCTCGGGTGGTGAATTAAGCGATTTAAGTGGGGGTAGATACGAGTACGTATATTGCGTTTCCGAACGTGAAAACAAATGGGCGTTGTTGGAAAAACAACTTTACTACCCACATATTAAGTTCAGTTTGCATTACATTTTTAAAAAAAGTTATATTTTTCAATTATACCTACAAAGTAAAAAACAATTTTATTTCAAATCAACTTACATTGGACCTACAGAAAACATTAGTTCAAGTTTTCCACGCGAGCCAATTTCATCTTACGTCGGTTACGAACAAGGTTTGGAATAGATTGTAGTCCTAGCCGGCAGATTATCGTTAACCCACTTACCGCTTACGTGGCGTGAGGATGTCGCTTAGTCCTCTGTTAATGGACGTGTAATAGGATTTGCTGTTTGATGTCCATTTTCCATGAGATTCCGGAATGGACTTCGTATAGTGTCCTTTTCCGTCCTGTTCTTTTGTTATATATAAAAGAGCGTATGAGCACTTGTTGCTAACAGTATAATGTCTAGTATAGAGAAATTTTATCTTTTTTTGAACATTATAAGCACCTCTTGGCTAAACAATGGCCGCACGAGTCAATCTTCGAGGTTGAACGATTGTTGCTGTGGTTGGTCCGAGGATGGGTGACCATCTGTAGCACGTCGTCACAGTAAAAATATGGAACAGTATGGAAACTAAGCCCATTTGTTGAAATAATTACCTACGCTCCAGTAGAGAGTTAGGGTTGTCACTTTTAATGTTTGTAATAAGTGTTTTATAGGAACGAAGTTCTTTTACACGGCTTGCGGTAGGAGTTGACTGGGAGAAATACTCACGCGAAAATGCGGTAGTGCATGTTATTCCATGCGACTTTCTTCTTTGGTCAAAATGTAAATAATGCCATAGAAAAAAAAAATACAAACTGAATATTGTTTATCATTTCTACGCCATTTTATTCCATTTCAATTATAATATCTGCCCTATTTGATGAAGGATTTCTGTATGTTGAAAAATTATTGTTACTTATTTTGTGAAGTAAGTAAGTTCCTATGTGTATGTTTCGAAGGGTAGATTTCTTTTGCCAAGACTAGAATATAATGTTGTCGTCAAATTATAGTCATTTATTTTTTCGTACTCATTAGAATTCATTTATTCTACTTATATGTTATATAAATTATAATAGAACTAGCGACCCGCCCCGGCTTCGCACGGGTGCAATGCTTATGTAAATATACCTACTACAGAATGTCCTTATATACAACGTTCACAGCTTTTTTGACATGTTTTGACCCCCGGCCGGCCGCGGGTCGGTACCGCCGCGGCGGCGCCGTAACAACTACGTCCCTGCATTTTGTAATATCTTCGGAAATATTCACTTAAATTACATGCTATAAAAAGCATATTATCCTATAATAAATGCACAATTTATTTAAGGTACTTAATTGGATAAGGATTAATGCTGTATTATTTAAAATCACTTCGTAAATAACCATTTTTTAGTAAAGGATAAAAAATGGTTGTTGGGTTATCCCTAAGAGATAGACATATACCATCGCGGACTTTTTTATTGATCTTTTTAAGGTGGACAATACTGTAGTACATTATTTCTGTCTATCTCGTAGGGTTCAGCCAGCGTTTGCAATATAAACGCAAAAAACGTGCTTATTTACATCACATTGGAAACCTCTAAATTTATCAGTGTTTCTCTACTATATTATGCATGTATTATACATATAAACCTTCCTTAACAATCAGTCTATCTATTAAAAAAAACCGCATCAAAATCCGTTGCGTAGTTTTAAAGATCTAAGCATACATAGGGACAGACGGCGGCAAGCGACTTTGTTTTATATTATGTAGTGATATAAATTATAATCGGTATTCGGTATAAGGATTTAATACTAGTATTAAAAATCCCACGAGCGCTATCTAGAGAGCGTAAGCAAAAAGTCATAGCCATTATAATAGTGTAGGTATTATCTATGAACACGGCACCCGCCACTGAGCGCACCGCGAAGGTCCCTTAGGGGCCTCGTAGAAGCGCGCGTCTGTGTGAGTGTGCCGTTTCGACCGTTTGTTCGTAGTTTCTATACTGTTCCATATTTCTACTGTGCCACAGCCCTGGAACGCAAAGGGCATTAGAAGGAAAACGGTGGGTTTTAGTCAGTAAGGTTTGACACTCCCTTCCGTTCCGTATTTAAAGGAACGTTGTGTTGTCATTACTTCAACGAAATGATTAGATATGCTAAGCCTTGATTAGAATACAATATTGTTAACTGCTTTATCTTTAATATCTGTTTTTTACATCTCTAAGGTTGTAACTATCAGATTGTCGACGTTATTATTATGTGATTCGAAATATTTGAATCTGCAAACACGCGCTACATCAAAACACGGCAAATTAATACAATTCAGGAGAGACGGAGGGTGCAGCCGGATGAGTCATGCAGCCCCATAGCGCACCCCATGCGGCGGTGCAGTGGGGGAGGACGACGAGACGCGGGGGCGGGAGCGAAATCAATACACGCAGACGACTGCACAATATTATACTACACATAAATATATTTGGAAACATTTAACAAGGGTGTCTCGAAGCTCTATTGATTTATGTCTACCTCTGCATTGGCGAAGCTGAATATTTTACGCATTGTGATTTGCATTCTAACGTCTATGTTGATTAGGTACTTTTCAATCAATGCTTATGATTATCGTAATTAATATTATGTTTTAATCTTCCACGTGTATTCGATGTGTCATATCATCTTGGATCTGGTTTAGATCTCAAATTATACCGCCTACGCTTCCATTCAACAACAAATAGTGTAGTTTTGTCGCGTCGCGAGTGGCTGGGCGTCTGTCGCGAACGATCCTACATGAGCCGACCACTGGTGCGTCTGGTCCAGTCACCTTCGAACGCACATATAGATTTTTTGCAGCACGTCCGTGCAGCCACTGTAACGTCCTACCTACTAGAATAAGATATCTCTCATCTTTTACGTCAGTTAGTAATGCTTTCTGCTCTTTTCATAATTATAATGAGAATATTTACAACGGAAGAGCATTAAACTAATTAAATATTTGTAGGTTAATGTTAGGCGTTTTGTGGCAATTAGCGCAAAACAGCTGAATCATAGAGAAAGTACGGATAGACTGAAGAGAAATTTCAGTGTTTTAAAGAAGCGTATTGTGACCCTGAGCGTTGTGTGTTGTACACCGGAGCGCGGCAGCTACGTGAGTGCGGCACAGTTACACGGCTTCAGATAACGTGTAGTGCTATTACAATCCTTATCAAAGCATATCTTTATCACCAGATTGTGAATAGAACCGAGTGCGTTACCATATATGGTGACAAAAATTGAGGCAGCATCAGGCAGCTCGTGATTGGCGGAAAATAAATTGTTGCCGATAGTACATGAACTCTGATAAGGCGCGTTTTATATAGTTTATCCTCAAGAGCCGGTTCTCATTTAGTGAGGTGTGCTTGACCGAAGCAGCACGAGTCGTACCTAGTCATTAACTTATTATTTAACAGTAAGTTTTGTTTGATTTTATTAAATTAAATCGTGGATTTTAATCATACATTATTGTGGAGTTTTTAAATAAAAAAAATAATAAGCGTTTAGAGCCAGTGTTTAATATTTTATGAACACCTGTGGAAACTACATGTTACATAACTTTTTTTACGTCATATAAGTGAAGTGCTTTTCGGATTTTGTGAATTTTAACTACCTCAATAGTTTTGTGGCAAGTTTTCTACAGAATTCGAAGATATCTGGGTTCGAACCCCAGACCGGGAAGTTTCCGTGAACTTGGGGTGTTTCCGCCCTTATTTTTCCAATGCCCGTCAGATTTTTATTAATGAAAACATTTCTCCAGTTATTATTTCTAACCTATTTTTATTAAAGATCTGAATAGGCGTGCCTTTCCGAAATTGTTATCATAATCTTTTAGACATATTATAAGTGCATCGAATAATCCTTTTATCAGTGAGTTGGCACAAGGCGTGACTGTTGCGTCAGATATGAATTTACTACATAACGGTAGCTTTTGCTAGAAACATCCGTATCAGTCTGTCCCTCACGTCTAAGGAATATCTTTCAGGAATTTCATTGTCACTTCTTATTATTTCAGACTAATTCAAAATGTGCGACGAGGAAGTTGCTGCGTTGGTAGTAGACAATGGCTCCGGTATGTGCAAGGCCGGGTTCGCCGGAGACGACGCGCCCCGCGCCGTGTTCCCCTCCATCGTGGGCAGGCCGCGCCACCAGGGCGTCATGGTGGGCATGGGACAGAAGGACTCGTACGTAGGCGACGAGGCCCAGAGCAAGAGAGGTATCCTCACGCTCAAGTACCCCATCGAGCACGGCATCGTCACCAACTGGGACGATATGGAGAAGATCTGGCACCACACCTTCTACAACGAGCTGCGTGTGGCGCCCGAGGAGCACCCCGTGCTGCTCACGGAGGCTCCCCTCAACCCCAAGGCCAACAGGTAGGTTCGCGCCCAGCGCGCCGCCGCATCAGCCGCTCGCGCCGCGCCCGCTGGCCAGCTCTGACCCTGTGCTTTGTTTTGCAGAGAGAAGATGACACAGATCATGTTCGAGACCTTCAACACGCCCGCCATGTACGTCGCCATCCAGGCCGTGCTCTCGCTGTACGCGTCCGGTCGTACCACCGGTATCGTGCTGGACTCCGGCGACGGTGTCTCGCACACGGTGCCCATCTACGAGGGCTACGCGCTGCCGCACGCCATCCTGCGTCTGGACTTGGCCGGCCGCGACCTTACAGACTACCTGATGAAGATCCTCACCGAGCGCGGCTACTCGTTCACCACCACGGCCGAGCGTGAGATCGTGCGTGACATCAAGGAGAAGCTCTGCTACGTCGCGCTCGACTTCGAGCAGGAGATGGCCACCGCCGCCTCCAGCAGCTCGCTCGAGAAGTCCTACGAGCTTCCCGACGGACAAGTCATCACCATCGGAAACGAACGATTCCGTTGCCCTGAGGCTCTCTTCCAGCCCTCATTCTTGGGAATGGAAGCCAACGGCATCCACGAGACTACTTACAACTCGATCATGAAGTGTGACGTCGACATCCGTAAGGACCTGTACGCCAACACAGTTCTGTCCGGAGGTACCACCATGTACCCTGGCATCGCTGACCGTATGCAGAAGGAGATCACCGCCCTGGCCCCGTCCACCATGAAGATCAAGATCATCGCTCCCCCAGAGAGGAAGTACTCCGTATGGATCGGTGGATCCATCCTCGCCTCCCTCTCGACCTTCCAGCAGATGTGGATCTCCAAGCAGGAGTACGATGAGTCTGGCCCCTCCATCGTGCACAGGAAGTGCTTCTAAGCGACAAGTAAGACTATTCCTAATTTATGATGCCCTACACCAGGCCCCTGAATGGGCGGCTCAAATTACGCTTGTGATCTTTTATTTAAGTTCAGTATTTAAAATAGGCTGTAAGGTATCGTAATATGCATATTACGTAATAATTAATGCGGAACATTGTCGATTCCGTATTGTTGACAAAGATTTTTATTTATTTATAATGATCGTTACTAACCTGAACATTTTTAATAAAAGATAATTTATATACCGGTATAAATCTGCATTTTTCTTGCTTTCTATCCTTTCATCTCATTACCTACGTATTTAGCTTCATAAGTGAAAGACGGGGTACCGTTTATGACAGTCATAATGACACGAATCTGCGATTCTCGCAGGCGTCTGCGGCTTCACTGGAGTTTCTAACTGCAACTGCTAGTCATTGACCCTTCCATTTTACATATTTTAGTTTCTACATGCGGTAACGGAACTCCACGTCCGTTCGCAATTTTAACATCATGGGCTGCTTTATTATATAATATTTAATTACGTTACTAATCATAAATGATATCAAATTGGACTATATTTGAAGTGTTGTAATGAACTAGCACGATAAGGTTGTCATCGTGACAAATTATAGCAGGATTTATAGAGATAAACACATTCATTAGCACAATGAATTCAAAGAAAACGGTAATCGAGTTGACGTGGGTAGATATCATACAATCAGTCCCTAGTAACTAGGTAATAGCTTCGCCGTCAGCCTAATTGGAGTGGTAGTAATTAGCACTTCTAGCGAACAAAGCAATATTCGTGCTGCATTTAATATCACTAATGGCATATAGTAGGAACATGGGCGAGGCTGCGATAGTTATATTGGAACAGGAAAAACCGCACCTATTATTAGATTTTCACGCTGCGAACAGGATATTAAACCCTGAAACTACACAGTTAGGGTATTTTTCGCTCTATTGTAACTACAGGAATATCCACAAGTAAATTCATTTATAGCTTGTCGACTTTTGTGGCTACAATATTAACCCTATAAAACAGTCATTGGCTCGTGACAATAAATGTCAAGGCACTTAGATTTCCACATTGAAAGGCAAATTCAAGGCCTAGATAAGCCATGTTTTTTTATCTATCACAATTATTGAGTAGTTTCTTTATCTGCATCTATTAAGTAGATATCTTTATTTCATAACAACTTAATAATCCCCTTCTACTGCTCAACTTGACGATTGATTACACCTACAATTTCTAATACTTATAACGTTACGATTGCGATAAAAATACTCGTAATGTTAATAATGTGGGTATAGTTTTCCCCTATCGATTTCTCCAAACAGGTGATATATCGATTAGATAATTATATTTCCATACCAATTTTATTTTTATGATTAGCTCATTTATTTTAAAATCGATTTATGACGTTGTTTGATACGGCTGGTAAACCCATAACTTGTTTTTTTTTTCTTGTTATGGTTTTCGATGTTTACAAATAGAGAGTGATGCGTCACATCACATCGCAGCGTATCCCTACGTCGGATAGCGTGTAGTTTATAATAGCTGACCTAGAGCAATGTGTAGTCGAAATCCTAAAATACACGATTATAATTAGATGGACACACCCACCACGCGTTCGTTTCGTCTGTTGCTTGGTGACGTCACGGGTGCGGCCGGTGCAACTGTTCGAACTTCGAAAACGTTGCGTCATTTCGCCCTTGGCAGTATGCTTCTGTTCTCTTGCCAACAAAGAGTAATAGTCTCTAATGATGGTAGTAGGTAGACTAGCTATTTATAGGTTGTTGTCGGCGTCAATATTGATCTAGTCGAGAACTGGTCCCACCTTATGTTTTGTCTGAAACATGAGACCGGAGGAAAGCTATAAGTCTGTAGTCTAAACATTCAAGGACTTAGCAAATGGTCTAATGTAGACCTTCAGTCACTAAAACGGCTTATCGGTTTCCGGAAAAGCAAAGAAAGTTAAGCTGACGGCATTTTATTTAATCCTACAGAAATCTATTTTATTTCTAAATCCGACCCAAAATGCATGCGGGTAAACAAATGCAAATAACAGAACAGTTGTTAAAACATAATCTATGGAAGCCATCGCAAATACCCTGCCCGGTCCGTAGGGAGTTAGGGATGAGGGAGCGATTGTACGCAGATGGCTATGTGAGCGTGAGGGAGCGAATTGTACACGAGAAGTGGACATGATGTTATTACAATGAGATGGTACAGACAGATGGTCTGTACCTAATGGTGTGTCCACACGTACAGACCTCTATAGAGTTTGTGTAACAAAATGCAGACAAAAGTTTTTCAAGTTAAATAACCGATCTATCACATACTGGAAATAGCAAAGCAAATAAAACAATATAAAAATTGTATAGGTTTTCTGTTGTTTCATTTGTTTTTCTATGTCTACATCTTAAACTCCAGGAGGCATGAGGTTTTTATTTACCTCTTTTTAGCAACTAATTTGGAGTTAAAAGATAACTCTGTCCTGAGCCGTTCAGCTCTTAATGCCTAGTGATAGCAAATGGGAATCGATTTTGTATTTTTACCGAGAGTCTGCTTCTGTGGATAATGGGCGGCTTCGACCCCCGTGACGTTTACGGTAACAAGGGTTAGACGGCAGACTTTAATGTGTGGGGAGTAATGAAAATATTTTATCTCCGTGTACTGAATGTCGACTAAAGAATTGAATTATAAAAGTACTTGTAGATATTTTTAGAGATACAATCAGTTACATCCACGAGGTGGCTATTTTGCCTACCGGTGTACCACAAGGCACAATTTTGAGACACACTCTCTCTGATATCTATATAAACTTCTTATGCATGATTCAAAGAAATTATTCAAGATAGCCTATTTTATCAAGTAAGTCCTAAGCCTTTTCCAACCACGTAGGTATCCCATCCACTATACATATGAACATTGCCAGGTTTCGCTTCAAATATTCACCGCATGAAATCTGTTGAAGAGCCGACACCCCTCACACACACATGCTCGCCGCCCACCCCGGTGCAGGCGAGGGTCAAGGGCGAGAGCGGGCGTACGATCGATCCCTTCGCCGCGTCCCGCCCCGCGCACACCCCGCCGGCATCCTCCCGACCAGACTGGTATGCGGTTCAGAACCAACTTACTAATCCAACTGTACCATTCCTTATTTTTTCTCACATAAGGTTCGCAGCTCAGTCTTTGGCGCTAGACAGGTTTGGCACATCACTAGCATCTTCAGATATTCAATTTGTCTAGAATTTATCTGCATAAATGATTTAGCTGTAATTAGATTGAAGCGTAGTTCTATAATTTCTTTGCGATTTTGAAATCAAAATCTTAATATGTCATCACGTATTCCCACATGGGTTATGCAGACGTGTTGTACCACTGTATTCTATGTAAATATAGAATACCGATTCCGTCAATAGTCCCTTGTAATTTAACAAACTTTGCGTACTTACGTACCTTTTACCTATTTAACGTATGCTAATCTAATATAGCTAATTGTAATATTAAAAGTAGTGATTATAAATTATAAGAATAATATGATATATGTATAGGTATATATTTTCAGTGTGTTTAATAACCATTTAAATTGCTATGCCCTAACAGGCAACTAAGTTCTTAGCACCTATCTGTTGCTAACATCTTCTTTCTGTACACTTAGTTCGCAATAAAGAATTTTGAATTTGAAGGACCTATAAATGTGATTTTGGGGTTGAAGCACCCCAGTGTAACTTTGTAATAGTTCACTTTCTTTTTAACCTACAGACTTCGCCTAACAACGATCTATCAACTCTTATTTCAGAATGTTAACCCAGCTCTTTCTACAACAAATTCATAAATCACACAAAAACCTTCTATTTTTATTCAGAATGGTAAAAAACCGTCTCTTTGCCTTTCAATACAGATTGACAAAAAACCGGTCAAGTGCGAGCCTGACTCGTGCACCGAGGGTTTCGTATGTTTATGTAACCAGAAAGTTGCCGACTCCTTAAGATAGTAAAATATCGCGTGATATTGTGAACAATTTTTTCTTAATAAGACACGTACTGGACACGTACCTATATATTGGAAGCTATTGAATTTGGATGGGATTTATTATATACAAAACGATTTTTTTATAATATATCGAGAAATTATTATGTAATAAAGATTTAGGTATTTTAATTTTCCGCTGACATATATATTATATTCGTTCGTTTATTACGGTAATCGTGTCTCGATTTTTTCCGATTTTAAATTAGGCACCTATTAAGTTTATAAACTATGAAAACACTCTCATTAAATCATTACTCTGATGAAACGATAAGTACAATTGGAGGGCAAACTTAACTTTGAAACTTTGTCATTGATAAAAAAATGTTCTCTCACCCATCGATGTAAGTCACGGTCATTTCTTCAACTGCAAATATAAGTTGTAATGGATGTTGCTGTGTTGTAATCGCAAAACATGTTTTTTTTATGTGATAAAACCACAAATTCTCAATCATCAGACATTTTCCATTACTTGTGCTGTAACACCTTGCTTCTTGCCAAGTTTCATGATTCTAGGTCAACGGCAAGTACCCCATAGGTTTTGATATACTTGCGAGTACCTACCAAAATTTGTCGCAACAATGATGCATAAATAGCCATACCTTTTTATTGTGTTGAATTAGAAGATTTAAATACGTTTAGATATCCAAGGCACCATCGACATAGGTCATTGCTTTTAATACCAACATGATATCTCATAGATTTCCTGAGAAAAAGGTTCGTGACAGGTCAACAGACGGACAACAAAGTGATCCTATAAAGGTTACGTTTTTCCTTTTGAGTTACGGAACCCTAAAACTGCCCACAAAAGGACAACGTGCCCTGTCCGCCCTTCATCACAAACGTCCTTTTATTTTGCGACCACAATAATTAACCTATTCAGATGAAACTATATCTTATGTGATTGCGATAGGGCTCATATTAGCTGTTTAGGTTTTCCATTGTTCATATATGGCTGGACTTCTAAATGTGGAAGTAGGCCAGTTTGCATCAGATCGCAGTCCAGTGACGCGATCATACGTGAAATGTGATCATGGACAATTAAGTGCTGTCCTACTTACAGCTGAATTGCAACTATTACTAATAAGAGATCAGAATTACCTACAAGATACATACCTACCTAGATGCGTTTTCACCAGAGATGCAGTTCAATTTCTAAAATTAAAATTAAACCGTTTTGCTGAGCACTTGAGTTCGCAAAGCAAATGTCTGCTACTCGACAATACATTAATATTGTTTCTGTCATGTTTCGAATTTCTATAAATTAACACACGTCTTGCTTAGATAAAAATGTCGAATATGCAAAATAATATGAAATGCGGAAGACGATTTTGTTATTAACTATCTATAAATGTCTAGCGTAAGTTATACATACGTCGTTGTAAATATTTCTGCAAGCTTTACAGAAAGTTGAGGACATGCATAACTTCAATAATTGATATTCAAGTCAACCTGTTGCAAATTACATAATATCGTTTTATAACTGGTAAACAAGTTGCCAGGGCAGTCGATAATCGTTAAAATATGTAACACTGCCAAAATTACAATTCGGAATACATATTGGGCACTTTCATGTTCGTGATCGGCATTTTATTTCAATACTAGCTGCTGCCCGCGACTTCGTCCCCGTGGAATCCCCAATTTTAAAACATTCTTTATCGCTGCTCCGCTCCTATTGGTTTAAGCGTGATGATATATAGCCTAAAGCCTTCCTCGATAAATGGTCTATTCAACCCAAAAAGAATTTTTCAATTCGAACCAGTAGTTCCTGAGATTAGCGCGTTCAAACAAACAAACAAACTCTTCAGCTTTATAATATTAGTATAGATTTGTGACGACTGAACTAAACTGAGAAAGACATTGGGTAGGTACCTTTTCTGCACATCTATTGGATATTATGCTAATATTATAAACAGCAAAGACTTTTTTCTTCATTATTTCGCTAATGGAAAACTACATTATCAGCGACTAACATGGACTTCTTATACATATACATAGAACATGTTTTATTTCGGATTCCCATGGGAACGGGAACTACGCGGATGTGCCCGTGGGGCGCTGCTAGTCTATTAGTTACACTACTATGAAAATAATATCTTTAGCAGAATTGTCGAATCAGCAAACTTTCTGATTAAATGCAAATCATCTCTCAAGTAGGTACTATTTCTCTAGTTTCTCTTAAACTATTACAGCAAGGGGTTCCTCAAGGCTGGATATAAGGTCCTTAATTGTTTAAAATGCTTGTTGGGGCGAGATAATTCCAAATTAAGTAGGTAGGTAATTCGCATAACATATTAATGTCACATGATGTAAATATATTAATTTTGATATTGTAAAAGATGTTTCATAAACTTGGCAGTCCTTAAGAATAAGGGTTGGTATGACTTTGGGTTTATTAAGGTCAAATGTTAAGGAAAACTTGGCAACGGATTTATCAAAGCAATAATAATAAAAAAGTAATACATTACAAATTCGTGTGAAAGTTAATATGTTTCTAAACAAAATGATGTCAGAGGCAAAGGCAAATACTATCGGTATGAAGTCTCTATTAGGTATCTAAAATGCTCGAAAGAGTCACCGCGGCAATGAAGCGCAAAGGGCATTAGGAGGAACAAGAATGTGTTTTAGTCAGCAAGAGCCTGACACTTCCTTCCGCTCCGCCCAGAGCGCATTTGATGATTTTTAATTTGACGAAATATCATCCTTAAAAAAATCCGAAAAACTGCAACCCAAAGAGCTAATGTATCTCTAGAATTACTTTTAAAATACTTAATACATAATTATGTCACCAAAAAATTGCATTAACATTGTAGGTAATAGGTAGGTACATAGATTATAATTTATCGATATATTTTGGAAAAATCGTTTTGTTTACAATAAATTTAATCCAAATTCAATAGTTTACAGTTAAATGCGATATTTTACAATTTTACGGCGCTTACAATTTTCCGGTGACATATACCTACGCAGAAATTAGCTTCGGTAACCACCAACATGTAGTTTGCTGGACATTTGACAGACCTAACCTCTCACAGATAATCCAATGCTTTTTAGTCATTTTAATGATAAACAGTTTCCAATTAGAACAGAACTAAAATATATAAATTCATCGAATACAAGGCAGGTAAAACAAATAACAAGTGTCGTCAAGGTTCCGAAAACATATTATCATACATACGCAAATGATTCACACCATCCGAGAATACTACAAATTACGTATTCCGATACCGAATCATTTTACAATACAATGGTCTAACTCGTTGATATTCTACATGTGCGCAAGAGTTTCCTTCGTTGAGTCATTTCTTGTAAACTTGTGATCCTGAGGAAGTTATACCTACCTTTCTTATGTTTATACGTATCGTTTTTATATTCATCGTATTGACTAGCTCGACTATTAGGAAAATTTAAACTGTTCTTTGTTTTATTGGCTTACCAGCTCTAGTCATTGGCTTTGCCTAAGTAAAAGTCGGAAATTATTCCACATATATTACCGAAATAAAAAGATCTTTTCTATGGAGGACCATATGTCCTAAATCCAGGATATGATCTACCGCGACAAGTTTCATCGAAACTTGTTCAGCCACTAAGGTGTGATTGCTTACGAACATGCATACTTTCACATTCACAAGAATTGGATAATGTGTTTATAATTATTTTACCTTTTTTTTTTTTTTTTTTAATAATTATTTTACCTAAGTTAGATTTTATAGCACTAAATTAATGACATCAAGTTCCAACAGAATCATAGAGACTGGATTAAACCTAATTCATATAAATTTAATAACATTTAAAATCAATGTATTCTAGTGATAAGGTTGCCTAATAAATAGGCAGCGAGTGATTAAAAACTTGTTAATGTAAAAACATACTCATCTGATATCCGGCGCGACTGAGTCACCGCCAGTTAAGTTAATAAGATAAATAAATACTTTACATGATGTGTCACGTCCGTACAATCGTACAAAACTTGTTTAGTCAAATGTTTCAATATCATAAAAGAATTTCGAAACACCACGAAGTCGTTTTCGAATTAAAAAAAAATGTTTGATCGAAAAAGTCAAGTTCAATCATCTACACAATATTTAACCTCAATAATATCAAAAAAGTTCCTAACGATGAATAAAGAAAGCCTGAAAATAATGATTATGTAAGTAGATTAAATATACGTAAAAATATCAGAATAATTTGTTCTAATTTAATTACCGAAAATAAAGATACTAAAGCTTTTGAAAGTAAGTACGATAAACCCGCTAAAAATAATCAGAGCACGTTAGAATTTGAAATGAATTTGAGAATGATCATGAACACTCGGTAGAATACATTGAACTTAATTTGCCTGATATCTATGTATCATACTTTCGCACCGAACGAAATATTGACGTCCGTATCGGCTGACATGTTTACGAGAAATTGATGACCAGTAACTGCACCGGATGTCACCGAGCATCTGTTCGAGAATGACTTGGCGGAAATACGATACTACGGAGGCAACTCTTGACTCTGCCCGACAAACCAAACCATCTTAAGTAGGAAAATAATATACCATCAAGCAAACCAACAGTAGATAGGAAAATAATATATACCGTCACTTCATTGGAATGTTTGAGTATCAGTTCAGTTTTATAAAGCCTATGAAATAGTTTCACGAGAATAAAAATTACGAATTAAATTCTTAGAATCTGTAGATTATGAGTATGACCCTAACCAAAGAACACTTTTTGAGCAAAGGGTTTCCTCTAGCTGGTGACTTATGTCCAGAACTCTTTCAAGTTGTAAATAACAGCGCTCGGACTTATATTTTACAACAAACTGGTGAAATCGAACCTGATGAACGATGGGTGAATGATAGTGCCTGTTTAATTGGCTTAGCTGCAGGAACCGTCTTTTTTTAACACAGTTATTCGTTACCTCTGGAAAGTAGAAGTAATTTAGTTAGTAGGTACTGTACCACGCTTGTTTTGGAAACATTAGCTAGCTATTGTTTGTAAACTTTTGTGTGGACGATGTCATCGTTGTACTGCCTATTGCAGGCTCAAAGGTTGCAAAATGTACTTCAAAAATGTGCCACAATATATTAGTCACATCTCATAACTTACAAGGAACTGTATTAGTAGACTCCGTCGAGTCAACTGTGGTACTGACTCATCGTCATAGTACGCACGCGACGGTCGTGCGTGACTCACAACAGCATTGCCTGACCACGACCAGTGAAGCCCGGAACAGATTAAGCGCAGTTTAATCAACGTTGTCCAAACACCCGGCGCGTAATGCCAGAGGTTAGACATCGTGAACTGCACAATAATCATTACCGTACCATTTCTATGAAGCTTTCATCGAATCTTTACAATTTAAAAAATAATCAGAAAGTGTTCGCTGCTGTGTTCTCACGTTTTTGCTCGGATCCGTATTGCAGTAACACTGCAACTGATGTTTCTTTCTAGACTTGACTAGGTAATTAGCGCATTGCGGGTAGATTGAGATCATAGAAGGTGTAGATATATGGTGAAGGTGAAAGGTGGTGGTATAAAGTATACAGTTGTTAGTTTACAAATAATTTCCTTAAATCAATGCTAATAATACTGGCAAGACATGGCTCTAAGCAAATTATTGTATACAAAAAGAAAACCATATTTACTATACATACTTGAAAACAAAGTTCAAAATATTAGAAAACTTTAACAAAGGTCTAATTGAAATGACAAGGAATTATTGTAAAAACGATCATAGTAAGATAACTGATAACTTATACTTATAAGTTAACTGTCAGTGTCAAAAATAAGCTCTTGGCTAAATAATATCAGCAGCAGCACATATCGATCTTCAAGGTTAAGCAACGCTTGTCCAGGTTGGTCTGTGGATGGGTGACCATCTTAACATAAGTATCGAGATTCCTCTGTGTCTCGGAAAGCACGTTAAGCTGTTGTCCGGCTGTCATTTGTAGATCTCTACGACTACTCGTCCTTACGGATTGCCAGAAGCCAGAAAATCTAACATCAGTCTTGCCAAGAAATACCGTGCTAACCAGTTGATGGGTTGTGGAGGCCGGGTAGGCCTAGGCAGCCACTCCGCGTAAAAAATGATGATGTTCAGCTGAATCCCGTTTGACTGAGAGTCGACCCCGATATAGTTGGGAAAAGGTTAGGCAGATAATGAATTGTCAGGGTCACACATTTTATCAGCAACAGTTTCATTCTGTGACATTGACGCCTACACCAATATAGTCTGACAAACTGTATCGACCAATACAGAATATGTCAATTAAGGCTGACAGATTCTGTACCAATACAGAACAATAGAACATGTCAATTAAGGTTGACAGATTCTGTATTGTTTTAAAAATCCTGTACAGACATAATAGAACATGATTCTGGTGTCTTTAAAGCAAGCAAATTTTGTCGTGAACGGAGCAAACAATAATAGACTTTCAGGAGACGTATCTCTTTTTACATACAAATTTACTAGTCACAGAGTTTCACTACTAGCGCTTTCATCGTGCCATCCTTTCTCAAGGGGTTCACCAGTGCTAATCTATCGGAAATGCGTCTAAATGACCCTTTGTGTTGAGTCAAGCAACGACATAATAAATAGTGAACCGACAACCCCTGTCGGTGCGTCACAGCTACAGATAATGTGCAGACAGTGGAGTGACTCCAGTAAATGACTCACTGTCGTGATATTCGTGTCTCCATGCGTCCCTCGTCCCTGTCGACGCATTAACATTTTATATATTGATAAAATAATGCTTCTTTGCGCACTGTCTAGTCGCCTTTGTCTCTTATGAGAACATGCATGTTAGTGTAAATTATATTTTAGGTGTGTGGTCTATGTCTGGAATATTAAATCTGGTATATTCAACTTGCGGTATAGTAAGGTTGACTACTTCTTATTTCAACTAAGACAAGAGGGTGCATGGTGCTGTTTATATTTGTCCCCGTCCAACCAAACAAAAGGATTGGTTGCAAATCCACATTCATAATTTGAATGCTTATTACTTGTCATTCTATAATTTCATCGTCATTTTGTCTATGTTGTGATTCGGAAGTTACAATGTACAGAACAGATAAATAGATACATTGAGCTTAACTTGAAAGTAGTTTATTAATATGAAGTCTAAAGCATTTCCTTCTTGCTTTCTTGGCATTCATCCCTGGCTTAGTACTTGGCAATGAGGTCTGAAGTTTCTCTTTTACTGACTCTCTGATTATTTTCTTCGTCTGTTTAGAAATGAACTAAATGGAAGCTTATTAATTTCTTTTCACTCTTCTTTTTTTAATTCGATTATATACCTTCATACAATTCTCGACACATTTTGTTTACCCGTTCTTTCTTTTACGTTATTTTGTATCACATTCGTCATCTCATTATCTACCTACTTCTTTTTAAATGCTTTACACAGACAAATCCTTTCTTAACTGGTTTCTGGAATTTCTCAATAGCAGAGACTTACATATGTCCGGTTTGTGAGAATAAGCGCTCCCTATGACGTGGGTCTTTTTTATTGTGGTAAGGATTTGCTCTTGACTCTAGTCTAGGTCACAGGTGACAGAGACAAAGTATACGATGGAATGAGTTTACCCAGAAGAAGCCTGTTCACTCTAACTTTGAAGAGATTAGGGTTGAATGCGTTCGGAAAGACAGACGCAGGCAGAGAGTTCCACTCTTTTGCTGTGCATTATAAAAGATGATTGAAAACGCTTAGTGCGATTTGGTGGAATAGCTACAAGATAGGGATGGTAACCTACAGTGCGTCTATGTCCTATGGTAGAAGGGGGCCGGTGGGATGAGGACGTGGAGTTCATGGGCACACTCGCCGAAGTACAATCTGTAGAAGACTGACAAGCAGCAGGTGTGCAACATAACAGGGGAAGTGTGTGCGTACAAATTGTACAATGCAACTGTGTCTAACCCTTCACAGATAAATGACGTGGTTAGGTGAACTGGTGATTGAGGGAAGCAAATGTGGCAATTGATATCTTCATCTTTGTGGGTATCTGTGATAGTTCAGTCATGGCTTTATCAGCTGACAATAGTCCGTCAGTCACGGGCTGTCACGGCTTTATCGACGGCCCGCAGGCTACTATCACTTTCTTTGGACATGTCTTCGCAAATTGAAGACATCGTTACGTTCACCTGCTTTGCATAATGTCGTAAATTATTGAACTCAAGGAAGACGTAGGTAGACAAAAATACTGGGTAGGTTTATAAATATTTACTTGCCTAAACAAGGTTACAACAAAACTCCTTTTAAAAAAAATGCCGTATCGACAAGTCTTGAGGAACGTCTAAAATGACAAAAGGCCACCCCAAAATGCTCACCCTGCAATCGTGCACCTGTGTCGGTGAAGCTGCGCAATAGTTAAGTTTCTTTTAAAAAAAACTAGGGTAGATTAATATTTTATTTAAAAATATTTAACAGTTGTAGTAGTATCAACTACTATACTAAGCACGGTGCTTTCATATAATTTTGTGTTCTATAATTAATTTTATGTTTCGGAGATGCAGGTTTGAAAATTATTTTGTCTCGGTTCTCTGTTTCCGTTGATAAGGCGTTTCGATGAATGTTACATAAAAATTGCGAAATATTTTACTTAACGGGTTTACCTGATAATTCATTCTAATTTAAATTAAATTTTCCCCACATGTATTAAAAAACGAAAGTTACAAAAATATGGTGATCAATCGATTGATGTCTGCATAAAGACGTGTTTACAAACATCTAGTTAAACATGCATACTTAGATAATTAATTGGATAAAATTTCACCTCGCAAAATTCGGAAAAAAAACAAGCAAAAAGATAGGTAAGCTTACATGGTTATACTAATATACCTACTTATTAGTAAAACCATAGACTTACCGAGGTAAAACTGAACCATTATTTCTGCTTACTTTTACTTTTTATCTAAATATTCGATACTTATCAGACTACATAGGTACCCTATCTAGTTTATAACTTAGATCTGATCTGGGTCTCCAGTAGTCTCCACTCCAGATCCTACTTAAGTACCACAATCATTGAACTAAAAGACCCTACTTACCAACATAAAAACACTGGTATACTGGTAGTATAATTTATTTTATGTTGGTTCTATATTGGTTGAATCTTACAGATTTCCAACAGGAAAATAGGAAACAAGTAGGTATGACAGTTAAGTAAGTAAAGGCAAAAAGGACAATTTAAGTTATACGCAGAAAGCTAGTAATTAGGTACAATAAATAATTAAGTGGGTAAGTAAGTATCTTACTGTTGAACTTAAATCGTCTAACGTTAGATGTAAATCGAGATAAATACAACACATCAAACGCAGGCGGTACAATTTCATATTAAACGACCAACATCAATAACCGTTAAACTATTTGCAGTGTAATTGTGAATACAACCTTCTCAACTTGGTTAAGTTATTTGCCGCCTTGCAGACGATATTGAATGGAATCGCTTTGCTACTAGACACAAACACAACCACAAAGTTTTGTTTGTGTTGGAGTGCGCCATGTACCAACAACGACCGTTGCCTGCCACCGTGCACCAATCAGAGATTAGGATTTTACCCATGCCCATATATGGTAAGGCCATCGGTTGCGGCAAGCGGGGAACTTGGGCGAGTCCATTTCTGTGGAAAAAATAATAACATTCCTTTTTCAAATAGTAACAATTGCTTGACATATGTCAATTAGGCCTGTCAGTAGGAGCATTTTGTAGGTCGTTTTGAATGATAACGCGGCGTAATAAGTAGGAAAATTTGGTATTATTTAGCACCTACAGAGGTCCGTTGGGCGAGTCGATTGAATCGCGGGGCGCCGGCGTACGGCGTATTCTAGTGAAGCAGATCGACCGACCTCCACGAGCGAGCGAGCAACAGAAAGAAACCGGCCGGCATTCATTTCTCACGGTTCGCGAACGCTGCGGTTATTGTCTCTTGTAAACGATCATTACTGGTAAGTAAAATCTATTTATTTTAATATTAATTTCGTTTATTTGCATAGTTAGGGTTCTATTTATGGCAAATTTCCAATAAGGCACGGTTTAATTTAAAATACATATTTATCGCCGTTGCCAGAGGAGAGCGTCTACTCGTGGTTATGTGTAAAAAATCAATGGTGGTGTTTAGAAAAGTTCAGCAATCAATCGGTCGAATCTGTCAGTCAGTTTGATGAATGTGCATCACTGACATCAATGTCTATACAGATAAGCGCCACTTGATTGATGCCTATCACCGACTTCCCGGTGATGCACAGCTGTCTTTTTGGAAGTGTGCCAATATGCGTTGAACTTTCGTTAGCATGTATTTCGCAAGTGCGTGTAGTGCACATACAGTGCATTACTGTCTGGAGCGTCCGTCTGCTCGCTAAATGTTCAATGTGAGCGTCGTTTGAGATCTCGTCGTTATCAAGAGGAGCGCTATCAGCGGCGGGGGAGCGCGCGGGGGCCGGGCGGCGCGCGCAGGCTCCCTGCCGCGGAATACCATATATGGCCACGAAAACTCATGTATTGTGCCGTACCGTGCGATTGGTGGAGAAGTCGCCGCGGCGGGGTAGGGGCGCCTCGATAACCAGCCTCATTTATATACTCTGCCTGCCGCGCTCGCCGACATTCCACGAAGTGAGCTCGAGCAGTGGCGTTGTGCAGCATTTACCGAGGCTGTGCAATAGCGAGTTAATTTATTTATTTAATAGGACTATTTAATTAAAAGTAAGTTGATACAGATGTGCAGCCTATTCATTTTTTTTGTGACGTTTAGTGATAATATAGTGGCGTGAGGAAATAGTGCAATCCCATTAGTGTGTGCGGGTCAGTGACACGTTGCTAGGGTTGGGTGGGCCGCGTGCCGGCCGGGAGTCTGGAATAGCCGGTTGCGGTAGGGCGTGGCAGAGCTCGGCTCCAACTGACACTTAGCGATATTTGAACTTGAACGGTCTTCAATCCAATTAGAAAGTAACTCATCTTGCGAACGACTTTCTCGCTCGGTAAGAGCAGAGGCCCGACTTTGTGAAATGTGGTCATGCCGCGTCATGTGCCACGTTTTTTCCACCGCCTATCCATACATATCTCGCCTTATTTGGTTTCAATTTGCGACTTCGACTTCGCCGCCCACTTAGCATTATCCCGCGATGGTTGCGTGTGGGTCTTCTACCCACTGACTACTTAAAAGGATGTGATATGCAACTTGAGCTACCTACCTTAGTAGGTTTAATATTGTAAGTACATTATTCTATTAACTAATTGAAATTTAAAATTTGTCTTTTGTTAATTTCAGACTAATTCAAAATGTGCGACGAGGAAGTTGCTGCGTTGGTAGTAGACAATGGCTCCGGTATGTGCAAGGCCGGGTTCGCCGGAGACGACGCGCCCCGCGCCGTGTTCCCCTCCATCGTGGGCAGGCCGCGCCACCAGGGCGTCATGGTCGGCATGGGACAGAAGGACTCGTACGTAGGCGACGAGGCCCAGAGCAAGAGAGGTATCCTCACGCTCAAGTACCCCATCGAGCACGGCATCGTCACCAACTGGGACGATATGGAGAAGATCTGGCACCACACCTTCTACAACGAGCTGCGTGTGGCGCCCGAGGAGCACCCCGTGCTGCTCACGGAGGCCCCCCTCAACCCCAAGGCCAACAGGTAGGTCCGCGCCCAGCGCGCCGCCGCATCAGCCGCTCGCACCGCGCCCCTGGCCAGCTCTGACCATGTGCTTTGTTTTGCAGAGAGAAGATGACACAGATCATGTTCGAGACCTTCAACACGCCCGCCATGTACGTCGCCATCCAGGCCGTGCTCTCGCTGTACGCGTCCGGTCGTACCACCGGTATCGTGCTGGACTCCGGCGACGGTGTCTCGCACACGGTGCCCATCTACGAGGGCTACGCGCTGCCGCACGCCATCCTGCGTCTGGACTTGGCCGGCCGCGACCTTACAGACTACCTGATGAAGATCCTCACCGAGCGCGGCTACTCGTTCACCACCACGGCCGAGCGTGAGATCGTGCGTGACATCAAGGAGAAGCTCTGCTACGTCGCGCTCGACTTCGAGCAGGAGATGGCCACCGCCGCCTCCAGCAGCTCGCTCGAGAAGTCCTACGAGCTTCCCGACGGACAAGTCATCACCATCGGAAACGAACGATTCCGTTGCCCTGAGGCTCTCTTCCAGCCCTCATTCCTGGGTATGGAAGCTTGCGGCATCCACGAGACCACTTACAACTCGATCATGAAGTGTGACGTCGACATCCGTAAGGACCTGTACGCCAACACAGTTCTGTCCGGAGGTACCACCATGTACCCTGGCATCGCTGACCGTATGCAGAAGGAGATCACCGCGCTGGCCCCGTCCACCATGAAGATCAAGATCATCGCTCCCCCAGAGAGGAAGTACTCCGTATGGATCGGTGGATCGATCCTCGCCTCCCTCTCGACCTTCCAGCAGATGTGGATCTCGAAACAGGAGTACGACGAGTCTGGCCCCTCCATCGTGCACAGGAAGTGCTTCTAAGCGCGCCGCGCCCCGCTGCCGACAGCAGCCCGCGGCCCGGCCGGTCCCGCGGCCGGCTGCTCAATTCAGGCTTGTAATCTCCGTTAATTTAATTGTACGTAAGATATTATTGTAATTAAATCGTAATAGTGACGGCAGGACGGAGCGCGGCGCCGCGGGCGCGCCTCGACCGCCGGCCTCGGTACTGCACTCGCCAAAGGATCTTTTGTAATCTCATGAATGATGATTGTATGTGCTGAAACGGATAAGACTACTTTCTTACTAGGTCATTTATAAATTATAAAAAATAATGAAAATACAAAAAAAAATCTGAAAAATTTACCTGCCTTTCATTAATTTTCCATATCCACATAAAACACAAACACACTACACAAATGCATGCTCGTTATCTGAGCGCAACGACCGACATTGACCCACGTATGAAAATAGAACGAACTTGGAGCAATGGTCTCCGGAAATAGCTGGCCGCCAGACGGCAACCATGTTTACTATGCCGTAGGAATGCTACACTAAATCGAAATCTCAAACACAAAACGCGTTACACCACAATCAAAACGTAAAATAGATAAATACCTATTCAGTTAAGATTCAAAATAATCCAGCGTTTACACAGTCATGCCATTCATGTTCAGCGTTCATCGCAGGGGTTATTAGTCAATCTGTTGACTTGTCTCGCAACGTGAAAGTGGGTATTTTTGGTATCGTGTAGGGTACCTAGTTGCATAGATGAACAAAATCATGAGAGCCCATACCTGTTACAATATAGAGGTACCTACCTAACCATGATGATGATTTTGTACTACGTAAAGTAAAAAACAAAAAACAAATAAAAATACAAAGTAAAAAAAAAGTAAAGCAAAATACTCTGCCACTATAACACTCGATACGTGACCTTGTTTGGACTGTCGGGTATATTTTTTATAGGTATTATTCATTATTTCCTACCACTAAATTTTGATATCCCACATGACCGTATCACAAAAAAACGAAAATAAATACATTATAGCGACCGTCATCTTATTACTACCTATTTTTGAATAAGCTATACCTACACTTAACGGTATGCCACTTAATGCCTTGACGAATTTTATTTACCATAAATAGGTACCTATCAAAATTCAATAAGCCGTTTAGGAAGACAGTCTGCGACAAAGAATCACACAGGTACCTACATACTCTCAAAACAGAAGCAGTCGGGTAAAACGACGCAAACCGAACAAATTAAAGCAGTGAAACAAAATAACATGAATTAGAATATAATGATGTTTATAATAGTTTTTCCGAATTTCGTTACATTCAGAATTTTTCGTTTCCAATGTTCATCGGTAATTTGATAATTATTTTGCTAGCTTTGCCGAATTTAAGATAAAACAAACTCAAAGCAATCCCGGAAGATTTGCTTTACCTACTTAATTTATTGAAGAGTTCCGTTTCCTATCTCCGTTCTTCGTCAGATCGTTACCCATAGAAATATAAAATACAGGAGAAGTGGCAAGGGGGCGTGTCGGCGTCCTCGCGACATGCTCTGGGCGAGCATGTCTTACGCAATGGTCGAATCCGCGAACTAGTGCGCTTACGACCGTGAGCGTGATAAGATATAAGAATGCCGTGTTGTTCAGTGTTTTCTTGTAAAAACCGAAGCATAAACCAAAACTTTGTTAATTATGGAATCACTTACCATATCAAAGTACAAGTATTTTACTATATTTGTCTTTAAAATCATGAAAAACAACAAATCGTAAAATATTTCTTGCTTATACTATGTTATTTTTGTTTTCAAATGTCACAGCGACAATAACATATTACAATGAATACACTGCTCCTTAACCACTACCTAAGTTTGTCGCTAAGTGACTGGATGAGCAATGTAAAAATCACAAAACGATACTTTAGCAAGCCGATGTATCGCATAGTACGGCCGCTGCTTCTTGCCGCGAGTTAGTGATGTAATTGTGCAGATACACTGTCGACAACAATGTCGATTGTTGAATGAAATATTACAAAAGTGTACCAAACTTTCTTAGGTTTCATTAAATTTTTGGTAAATAATCGTTCAAGTGTTTTTGGCTTTGAATTATCGTGTTTATGCCTTATTCTCGTGCTACTTCCTTACTTTTTATGGTAATTGTATTTTACTTTCGATAAAGTTTCGAATGCATTATAATAATCGGCATGTTTAAGATAATATATTAGTGACCTTTGCTTAAAATTAGTCAATAATTTCATGCTATTTATTTGTTATACATGGGCAGCATGGTGTGTGTAATAAATGCAGTATCGACAACTTTCCGATTTAGTCAATCACTAGCGTATATGTAAAATAAATTGCTTTTGCACAGCACAACGATACCCACCGTTGTTTTTGTGTGAGTAAGTTGTACGGTGTACGGTAAATACACGCTGTGCTTAGTAGGATAAGGTTTATAATTGATTGTGTAGTACAGTCCGATTTCAGAAATGCGGGTGTGTGTGCGACTGCGTATCTATTGCTTTTACTGAACTGCATTCGTAGTAGTTGCCGGGTGGTAGGGCAAAACAGGAGACACAGGTTCCGATACATTTTCGGCTACAGGGCATATCTCCTTGTTTATTATATCTATGTCGTTACCAAACTAGAAAAGGACCGCGCACGACGAAATAATAAGAAGCTCTTCCAAACCATCGTATACAGATTCATCTTTTCATTTTACATCGACAAGTGACAATGAGAACATCATCAATGTAGCCGAAGCAACGAATTATTAGGTCCTATAACTGAAATACTAGTCGTCAAATCTCAAATTCATGAGATCCTTCGGGACTTCATGACAAGCACCAGCTTTCGAATATAAAAAGAATCATCAAAAAAAATAAAAACGATTTCTACACAAAAATAAAACAGTTTTTTTTTTGTGTCGTAGTCGGTTTTAGTCATTTTTTCTGTAAGTTTTTTTTTTATTTTCCACTTTTTAATGGTTCACCTCCCCCCCACCTAATCGTACCAATCACATTGGTGTAAATAATAAACAAACATGCGATTTCAGCAATCCCGAATGATTTGCTATCATTTATTGAAGAGTTCCGTTTCCTATCATCTCTGTTCTTCATCAGATCTTCACCAAACTATGAAGGGACCACGACGTTGAAATACTAAAATGCTCTTCTAAAACATCGTAAACCATTTTATTTATTTTACATCGACAAGAGAGAATGAGAATGTCATCAGTGTAAATTAAGCCACGCATTATTAGGGATAACTAAAAATACTAGCTAGTAGTCATCTCAATCAAATTTAAATTAGGTATAGGTATTTTAGAAGTCGGTTCAAAATAGATCCACCCAGTAAAAAGTTATGAGGTAACAAAGAAAAAAAATACAGTCAACTTAAGAACCTTCCCCCTGTTTGGAAGCCAGTTATCGTAGCTCCATATCGTAGCTCAGCGCAAAATTGTTATCAACCTCGCAAGCTTGCTAAACTCTACAGGGTCGAATTAAATTACATAGGTATATATAATAGCTGAATACAGGGTCAATAGCCGCGTAGTAGTAGCATAGTAACATAGTTATTTTAATCTTTCGATTCGTTGGAAAATCTGGGACTGGGGTTCACAGATTTTCCAACGAATATTATCACTAAGTAAAACGCTCGGAAATCTAGCTGTAATTGTTGAACAACCAATCAAAGAAGGCGGGTGTAAGTTTTTGTTTAGGTCCGCCAGTTGATTTAACCTGGCTCTGTTAAGACTGCCGGGCAGTGCTAATCACAGGATTGTCCGGTTGAGCTACCCAGCCTTAGCGTACTGAACTGCGAGTGGCCATATACAAAAAAAAATATTATGATCCAAACCATGCTGGACAGAATCAGTTACGTTAAATTTCTATTGTAAAAGATAGTAAGAAAAGTCTTGATTCTGTGCTAGTGTCATGGTATTTATCTTTTGCTTTCCCTAGAATTTCCTTAGAATAAGAAGACCAAGTTATTCGCAACGTTGGGTTGCGGCTTAGCTAATTGCAAAGTGCTTTGTTGTGTATTAGTACGAGTGTTTTACTGCACACACATGTGCACACCTTGTGCCGTTATTTGTCAATAGTTTACTATACAATGTAAATAATCGATTATGTTGGTGACCCGTTAATGACTGCACTAAGCAGTACTTAGCTAGGAATGCTACTTATTGCCTCATTAGAATGCATCACACATAATGGCAGAGGCTAAAACTACAACTTAATTAACCAGTTTGAGTATACTCATTTGCAATATTGATTGTTTATTCTTAACAAGTTCTTAGTGATTGTAGAATTGATGTCGCAGCAAGATAGCCAGTATGGGTCAAGTAAGATCAAGAAAAATATGAGTCATAGCTTTAAATACAATTTTGTCGTTAACAATGACATCACATGTCATGAATTCTTGATAGTGTTGGTCAAGGCGATATCAAGTTATTTATAAATATAAGGTAACAATATTTATTTTCAACTAGTCATCCGCCCCGACTTCGCATGGATAGCGCATCATTATGACACATATTGTAACCCCCAATCGGCAGATTTTTTCCAACAACCATCATCATTATTTCAGTTCATTCAAACAAAATCTTCTCCAATGAGTATGAACCGTATGAAAATCCGTTCAGTAGTTTTTGAGTTTATCTTACAGACACACAGACAGAAGTGGCTTTGCTTTATAATACGTAGTGATATCACAGTCTGATATCATAAATTATTAGATAAACTCAGCTTCATAATTGAATTAGCACCGGATAATAGGGTAGTTGACTAAAAAAATCTGATTAGTCCGTCGGATGGATTTCCAGAAAATATTGGACACGTATTTTTTCTTTTATCACGTAAACAAAAAATTAAGACGATACTCTGCGTTGAAAAATTGTGTGACGGCTACAATGCTACAATTTTTACGTAACCGTGACGTCACAAGCCCCCACTCCTGATCTTTGACGCCTTTTTAACCGATTTCAAAAAGGAGGAGGTTCTCAATTCGGCAGGTACAATTTTTTTTCTATGTATGTACAGCGATTACGCCAAGATTTTTGATCCGATATACGTGGTTGTTTTTTTATTCGATGAAGAATAGTTGTCATTTGGTCCCATAAGAATTTAGTTCAGTTTCGTCGAGCCGTTTTTATTTTATGAGCATTTTTGATAATTTCAATAGATGTTAGCAAATCGTTGGGATAGCTGAAATCGCATGTTTGTTTATTATTTGTACACATTATACCACGTACGCTGTGATCGGTATGTTTAGCTGGGAGTGAACCACTAATAAAAAGTGAAAAATAAAAAAAAAACTTTTTTGTAAAAAGTTTTTTATCTTCGTTAGTTTTTATAGATTTGATAAAGGAAAAATACGTGTAAACATAAGTAATCATATATTTTTCACTCAGGAAACATCCCTATTGTAAAGTGCGTAAGATTATAAAATATCTTGGGAGATTGTAAACTCTCGGGAAATAGTCAAATGAACATTTGAAATACTTGTTTACAATCTCTCGAAGTCATTACGAGAAATTGTGAACCTAGATAAACTGACGATATGTTGGCGAACAATCAGTGTACGGTTCTTCAATATTTTACTTGCTATTCTACGGTTTCTCGATATGAATTCGAGAGATTATAGACTATAAAATTTGTATGCGTAAAAAAGCATTCCAAATATTCAGTTGACAATTTATCGAAAATAAGTATCTCTCAAGATATTTTATAATCTTACGAAGTTTGCCATATTCCGGTAAAATCTATAAGAAAAACATATGGCCGATTTGTAAAAGAATGTACCAGAAAGGTTACGAGACCTCACAAAGCTTGACTTGGCAATTGGGCTAAGCCCAACTGCCTTTGGCTTTAAAGTGAGGAAAATTAAAATGAATCTCTTTTCTTACTCCTCCAATGTTCTTTTCTGATTAATTTCGCTATGGGATTGAAAACAGTTGAATCGTTCTATCTGGGAATCGGCGGGTTCATTGCCTCGGCGTTTTTAGGTGACGACCACTTTTGATTCTGTTCAGGAGTTGCAGTGGGTGTGAATAGCGTGACGGACTAGCAATAAGAAATAGCATGCCTGTTTTATGATGATTATACCTTGGCCAGCACGAATTAAACAACAGATATTATTTTTTATCATACGACTTTTAATTCGAACATCACAAATATTCCACATACATAATTAGCAGTATTGGTTAGTTAAAAACGTATTAAAAATTAACGAGATAAAACTGTGTCAAAATTCATAAAATATCATCGGGTCTAGAGCTCTGTGCAACGGTACAGACCAAGTTTATTGTCATACATTACACTATAAACTTTGTACAGATATAATCTTATTTATTTGAGACAGTGTCGTAAACAATTCCAACAGTATTTAGTTGCCATACTGCCGAATACTCAAACATGACTCAATTTTAAGGCGCTCTTTGGTCACCTGGGGCCGTATTATGACCTCTTAAAACCATCATGTTTTCGGTGTGAAAAAGAGACGGAGCTATACAGGACGAATAGCACTATCCTTTTCTCACACAGAAAACATGATGGTTTTAAGATGTCATAATACGGCCCCTGCAGTCTCTAGTCACTTAACCACTCAGTTTCAAAATTGAGAATTTGAATTTGAGAACTCAAACTGTTGTATTTGAACACTCCTATTAAGAAACCGGTTGCAAGAGAGTCTCAAAGTTAAGTTTTGTTTGAGAATTCGGAGTCTACACAAGCATAATAATAATCCTCGCACAAAATAGACAAGGAACACACAGTATAGAAAAATAATTCCGATTTAATTGACATGATTGATCAATCATTATAAAATATTTTTGGTACAACAAATTGCCTTCCAATTTTTTTAGACCGAGTAACGTTTTACAGTGAAGAAGATTACTGTTAGTGGTAACTTTAACCTACATAAACCTTAATATTATAAAACAGTGACGTGTTGGGAACTACTTAAGTCTTATTTTCGAAGCAATTCGATATGACTATAAATTAACAGGAGAGAGAGATAAAAGGTGATTATTGGCCCTATTATCACCATTCAAAGTTGTACTGGCATGTTTTAAATAAGCCAAAAAATCAAAGAAAGAAAATGAAGAAATTAATAAATGATTCCACAGGTTTTATATACAAATATACGGCGTTTACACCAATAAAGACATAAGTAAGAAAAAATTACTAGACTTTATTCATAACGGCATTTTTATACCGTTTTAAAGCATATAAACATATAAACTTTGTACTCACACCTGAGTGGCCGCGGGCGGTCTTAGCGGCTGTTACGTCTTAATAGGGCCAAAAAACGTTAAAAAGCAGTGCTTCTAAAGTATATTACACAAACTATCTTCTAATAAGATTCTCAAAAAATACTCGGGGATAGGCGTTAGGCTCCACGACTGGCTACGATAGATTTTGAGACAATCCGTAAACACTTTACATTTATATTGGCATAGAATTTATTAAAATCTAACTGGACTAGCTCCTTCACTAAACCTATGCTTGATAAAATTATATCGATTTAGAAACGAGATATGAGAAGGGTCCAAGTATTTAATACTAATAGCTACCACATTAAGTGTCCTTATGTATTACAAACTCCTTTATTTCTTTCAAAAATAGAGATACATCATGATTATTAAACAACGGTATGAGGTATGTATTTAGGGAGTGCAAAAGCAGCAATTTCTTTTAATTATGTAAATTGTATAAGAAAGTAGATTCAAATCTTAATATCTTTGAAAATCAACACCGCGTTTCTAAACCAACCGTTAAAATTATAAACTAATTACAAAATAAAAACCTTAATTTATTAAAACCTTAAAAATACACTAAAAATCTACATTTATAAATAAAATTTAAAAAAAGTATTCAGAACAACTAAGCGTATTACGGGCATTGTGCGGTCTCGGAGATTTCATTAACATTATTTCACTGGTCGTAACACAATATTAGTTCAAAAACTCAGAACATCCTTAACAAAGTCACCAACGGTTTTGTACTATCAATATTAAGAATTTTAAAGATAAGGCCACTTTACACTACACTGAATATGCCTAGGAATGATTACTATCCTCATTATTGAACACAATTTGATTGGACGAGTTCCCACTGCTATTCACACAGTTCAATTCCGTGACATCTTAGTTCTTTTAGAAAGAGTTGTAGTGTGTGCTACGTTTCACTGTCTTTGATGCTATCCTCCGTGGCTCTGCGGATGTCTGAGAGCGGGTTGCCGTGTACTCTGAACCTGTACACGCACGTGTACGTCGGGTTGCCGTGGTTACTCTCCACTCTCAGTTCAATAATGTCGTAGGCGACCGGGTACTGGACGCCGCCGATGTCTGTCGTCTTGGGATACTTGACAGGGAAGTACTGAATGGCTGTGCCGTTGGCGTTGTACTGGTAGTCGCCGAATAGATGAGGTTCGGCGTCCATCTCGCCATGTAGACCCTGGAAGTGAATGATTAAAAAAGGGTGATCTGTTTATTACTTGTGTTTTAATTGCTGAAAATGTATTTTCTTCTTGGAAAACATATGTAATAAAAACAAATTATTAAAACTGATCGAAATACAGAGATATGTATACAAACCGTGATATCTAAAAATGTTAATAAAACAAAACAAAATGCAAGCACATAACACTTAATGATGCAAAAGATGAACGCAAAATAGGAATGAGTGAGCAACAGTTGATGTAACCATGAGATCAAGAAAACTAAATACGTAGGTAGACACACACGTTTCCTAATCTAGCAAGTTCAAAGTTCAGGCCCGGCACGAAGTCTGGATTAGTCCAATGGCCATAAATACGTTCTTCAATTTAAAGCTACACTGAATGAATTTTGCTGTGTTATTTTTGATGCTATGTGAAAATTTCGTTAGCAGTGGTTACATTTTAGCAGTTAGTAGGTTAGCAGGTAATTTACCGTCTACACAAATAAACGCATTCAAGAGCAGCAAGGTACACTAGAAAATAACACAGATCAGCGCATGCAGATGCTTTTTAACTCTCAAGGCAATCATTTATACATAACACTTTTAAATTGTAAGCGTCGGAATCCCTGGACCAATAAGATATAATAAAATTTGATGTTTAGAAAACACCAAAATGCTAACTTCAAATATTTAGTACCTCGATTGACAGCGAAAAACGCGTAAAGAAAGTGGCCAGGCATTCTGAAATCAGCATGTCTGGACTACTTTTTATTCATGGTTCGAGACAACTTTTTGGCGTACCAGAAATATGTTACGCAAGAAAGAAACTTATGCTAAGCAATGTTCTGACGCTTACTTTAAAATCTATCTGACTTGTGTGGCTAGGCTATCCTTATGCTGTCCTTGATAAACTTTATTGTGAGTCAAAGGACACCCCAGTTCAGATCTATGTAACTCGCATATGCGCTTTACGCGAAAAATTCACTGTTAGTAACCGTAAGTCATGTTAGGCTCAAAACACAGACAAACACACAACACGTAGACTCAAGTACTAATGATATCCAACAACCTACACAAAGCCAGAGCAATTACAATTACAAATGACACCCCACTGTAATACACTATAGGGAACGTGCACGAAGTAGACTGTGCCATCTAACGTTGCAAATTTGAAACTTATAAGTAAAACATATTTGACATTGACGCTTGTGCTGCCACCTATAGTTCATGCACGTTCCCTAAAGACTTATGTGATGTTAAAGCTTAAACAACTTTTTTTTGAATAAATGTAGTAAGTACGGTTGGAATTTACCTCCCACAGAATCCCTCACCATAATGAAGTTCAAACCTTAATAATATCAATATTATAGGGAACGTGCAGAAACTAAAGGTGGCAGCACAGACGCGTCAATGTCAAGTATATTTTACTTATAAGTTTCAAATTTACAACGCTAGATGGCACAGTCTACTTCGTGCACATTCCCATAAACGGAGGTTGTAGGAAGAATAGGTGGCGGCACAGGTCAAATATTTACAACGTAAAAGTTTCAGATTTGCAACACTAGATGGCATAGTCTACGCTGTGCACGTTCCCTATAGGCTGGTTTTGACAGTACCTATGTGTGGTAAGCCATGCAATAATACAATATTTGAGTGTTACGTACGTATACGGAGAAGTTCTTGGGCGCGGACTCGATCTTGCCCTCCACCGCCAGCAGGCGCGACATGTGCTCGAGGGAGAATCCTGTCACTTCTATTATAGCGTATGTGCGCACCACTGAAACAATATCGTTACTTGTATGATTATTAGTGTCAGAATGGTCCATCATTGATCTCATAATGGTTGATTTTGACAAGTTTGGTAATCTACTAATACAAAAGCGTCATTATAACTTTCCGATGGTCAACCACTGACACTCCATTGTAAGAAATGGCGCAGAATGGTAATCTCGTACATAATGAATGAATGACAAATGAATGACAGACGTATGCGGTAATCTTGTAACATTTTGAAATCACCTTTGATCAGTGACCCACCATTAGAACGTCATTGTGCAGTCATTTCTTTTAACAGCTCGGTTATCAAAAAGTATTATGACACCATTGACCGACCAATGATCGACCATTATGAATTTAGCAGATTATGAACTTTTAGCAAAATGACAGAGGGATCGTGTTGGAATGACAAATTTATAAAAATAGGCCCTGTAGACTTGTTGGACGCGCATGACGTCTCTGTCTGTAACCTAGCTCAAAGGAAAACCTGCATTTTTCTTGAATAAAAAGAATAACACTCAGCGATAGTGTAGTAGAATCCATAATTCCATACTAATATATGCGAAAACTACTTCTTTACGTCTTAACAACCGAATGACTTTGGATGAAACTTGGCACACAGATAGATCATAGCTGAATTAAGACATACTTTCGAGTCTCGCGAGCTCCCTAGGATTAATTCACAACTTCCACGCGTCGAAGTTGCTGGCTGAAGCTAGATCTGAAATAACTTTCTAAAGACAAAGTGCTATTATGTAATTTTCGATATCGAAAAATATGTATTGGACACGTTTTTTTTCTTTTTTCACGTAAACTAAAAATGAAGACAATATAGTGCGTTTAAAAATCCTGTGACGTCACATATGAATACAATCTTGAACTTTGATTTATTTTATTCTTTATCTTCGTAATTTTGTATTGATTTCATTAACCAAAAAATATGTTTCCAATATTTTTCAATAATTTATAATCTAACTGACGGACTAAGTACAATCATCTATACTAACATTATAAAGAGGAAAGATTTGTATTTTTGTATGTAACGAATAAACTCAACTACTGGACCGATTTCAAAAATTCTTTCACTATTAGAAAGCTACATTCACCCTGAGTAACATAGGGCTATATTTTATCCCCGTATTCCCACGGGAACGGTAACTACGCGGGTGAAACCGCGGGGCGCTGCTAGTATTTTATAAACTCAGAAAGCATCCTTATTGAATCAATACTTCCAGTGATTATACCTCCTACAAACAAACACTTTGTCCTACTTTATAATGTAAGTTTTCATAACAGTCATCCTAAATGTAACGGTGAGTAGGTGGTAAATACCATAGTGGGTCGAGAGATGATTAAATTGCATCACAATGACAACCACGCATTTTTGTGATGTGTAGCAACAGTTTTGAACAATTACACTCCCGTCATAGTACATAATGCATAACAGCCAATAGCTTTAGAAGACGGTTAGATTATCGAAAAATATTGGACATGTATTTTTTGCTTTTTCAAATCTATGAAAGCTGACGAAGATAAATGAAGCACCAAAGATCAGGAGTGGGGGGTTGAGACGTCACGCCGTGGTAAAAATTGTAGCACGTAGTGACGGCAGACAAGTTTTCAACGCTTTGTTTACGTGATAAAAGAAAAAATACGTTTCCAATATTTTTTGGAAATCTATCCGACGGACTAATTATATTTTTTAGCTACTACCCTATTATAGAGACGAAAGTTTTTTGTAACGAATAAACTCAAAAACTCCTGGACCCATTTATAAAATTCTTTCACTATTAGAATGCTACATGTTCACTAAGTACACATTCGTGCGAAGCCATCCATAGCAAACCGCCCCGGTTTTGCACGGATAGCAAAGTAATATAAGCTTCCCATCGGCTTGATTTTTTCCCGACATCTTAACAAACATCGTCATATTTTAGCCAATTTACACAAACCCTCATAAAGTATAAATCTAATCCTTCCTCACGAGTCACCCTGTCCCTTGGTAAAAACTTTATACAAATCTGTTCGGGAGTATTTGAGTTTATCGCGCACACGGACGCAGCACAGATCCTTTGTTTTTAGTATTAAGTGACTAGCACTTTGCCCGTGACTTGACGTCTACTTAGAGTTCAAACGATTTTCTCCCTTTTCCTCCCTTAACCCTTAATTTGATTACGTTCACTGTGATAAACATTCATCAAAAGTAAATATTGAGCGACTACTATCTATTATTTTTTGGTTTTTATTTTAGGTATAGCTAGGTTAACGTATATTTATTGGTATAAAAAATAATCCTACTAAAGGTTGAATTTCCGATAATCCATTCCATCTTGCTCACTTACATCATAAAAGGATAGGGATACCTACTACAAAATGTTTCTGTCCGGAGTCCCAGTAGTCAGTTTCTCTTTTAGATGTAGTGATGACTGGAATATCTACTCACCTAGGTAGCCAGGGAAGCCCTGGAACGCCCAGCACTCGGCGGGCATGGCTCCAGGAGTGAGGGCGTAGCGCGGAGATGTGTACACCCACCACACCGGCAGGCCCAGGATGCTGTACTGCTTCGTCTTGATCTGGTATAGTTCCGTGCACTTTGTAGAGATCACTTGACCACCTGGAAAGTGATGATCGTGATGGGGGATGGGTTAGTGAGATTATCATTTAATGAATACTGTTAAATTGCTTTCATCATTTTTAAGATGCAATATTGATTGTAGCATGTTGTTTATTAAAACACAATTAATGATTTTGAAAAATTAGAGCTACGCTTCTTGACCAACCTATCATTCTAGAATCCTTTATATAATAAATACCTTCATTTGCAGGGAATTAGTACGCTATTCAAAAAGCGCATTACATCAAGCAGCGCATTTACAAGCAAACATCAATAAGACCGTTCTTTATAGTTATAGTAATGCTGTAATGATAGACTGCGATAACTTAAAATTTATAATTGAAATTGACTGTCGTGTGCCCTACGTCAGTGGCGGCCTGAGGGGGTGGCGAGCAGGGCAACCACCCGGGGCCTCGCGCTCCTCACATTAAAAAAAAACAGATATTGAAAAGGAGTTTGTAATAAAATGAAGTTATTCCACAGTAAATTAGATTTGATATGAGTGAGAAGAGAGAAAACTGGCACAAGATGGGCTTTCTACTTTACAATTATTTCATTTGAAATTGTCTTAGCTCTATTTGATTTTATTTAAAATTTTAATACTAAGGGTATTCCCAAAAATTCAGAAATACCTATTTATTCATTTAAAAAAGACAAGGACCTCACAAAGGTCTTTCGCCCGGGGCCTCGCGACGGTAAAGGCCGCCGCTGCCCTACGTTACACTAACTACCTATTTTAAGGAGATTATTTTACCTGCAGACTCCAACGCGTAGTCAACCAATCCCGTCTTATCAGCGTCGTAGACGTCCAGCATACCCGCAACCACCCTCTTCACAGCCTCGATATCTATTCCAGTATGTACTGTCTGTATCTCCACTTCCCTGACATACTCCTTGATCCTCTCTACGATAATCTCCATCTGCCTCCGTTCGAACACTGCAAGGTATTCCTGTACCATCTGTCGGATCCTGTCCTCATCCATATCCGGTTTCCAGGTACTGATCAGGCGCTCATGTATTTCCTGAGACATCGCTTGCATCTGATCTTTCGTCACATAATCCTTGTCGAAATACTGCTTCAGTTTAACAGCCAAAGCGTCAGAGTTATCGTTTTCGTTAAACACTTGGATAATGTTCTGTTGCAAGTATTTGAGCGAGTACTGTTCGATTTGAGCTTCGAAGTTATCGAGGCGGGATAGTTTTTGGTCGAAGTATTTCAAGCGGGTGTCGACGTTTACCGCCCATCCTTCTAAAGCCGCCATTCGCTTTGACAAGTCTGGGTCTTGTAGGATCTGTGGGGGCTTGTAAGTGTCCACAACCAGCTGCTCCGGAGGCGCCAATGTCTCACCGTAGTTGTAATCTGAAACAGAGAAGTCCAAATTAGATCCTGTATCACCCTCTGTCCTTCCCACATACTTCTTTGAACAAACACAATTATACCGAGAGCGACAGGGAAGGACAGAGCATTAAATTAATTAATATTATAGGTATTTCACTCACCCAAAAAGTGTAGCGTCCATCGAGTACGTCCACTTTCGTATAGGTGATTTTGCCTCTATCCTTCCCCGACTTTATAATATTTAAGGCAAAACAGGGAAGAATTATATGGGAATAAATAATATAGACATATTTCTTACGAACAATATAATTAAATCAAAATGAACCAATTAGTAGAACACAATTTGTAGAATAATTGTTACACCATCGAAATGCAATTGAATACGAATTTGCTTATGAACTAAATTAATTGTTAAAAACGTCACATCAAATGTAAAGCGAAAAAAAGCAGGTTCTTTGTGACAAATCAATATTTGTGCTTATAATACAATACTTATGACAGGAGTATTGCTTCTGGTGGGGCTATTAGCACAGGTACTATATATATTGCAAATAAATCCCTGTTTTAAATATAATTCTTAAATCATAACATTGTTTAACGAATGCGTCAAGCATTGGTTTTGAACACTAGAAATAGGAAAGTGATGCGATCAAATATTCAAAATAATAGAATAATAAGAACTTTTGAAATAGAAAACTAATTTAGATACTGGCCTCATAGAACAAAACGTTATCGTTTACATTTTTTTCTTTTTTTAAACACCTTTTTAATTTTATAAAGCTTTTTTAACAAATAAATAGTTGCCCAATTTTGAGATGGCCATCATAGGCTCATATTTTAGACAAACTCTATATAAAAAAAAATTAAGGCTCTCTTAAACGCAATTACATATAAAAAAACAGAAATTATGACTAGGGGTTAGTCTTTTTAATTTAAACAATTTGGAAATGATATTAGCACATTTTTGTTAATACAAACAAACAATTTGTACCAGAACAGTATAATTACTGTTATAAACTAAAACTAAGTAAAACTCCAATTTATGGCCACGTCATGTTAATTTAGGTACATCGATATTGGTATACTGTGTACAGTATACAGTTAAATAACTAATAGGCTTCTGAAGTTGTATCATTCCCAAGTAATACAATATTTTGTCTCAAGACTTAATTCTATCACTGCAACATCCAAGCCAGCCGATGGGATTAACTTAACTAAATATTTGACGCTCAACTTGAAAACACATATCCTACTTCAGGAAATATTTAAAATCAGCAAAGTATAAAATAATATAATTTATAGATGAAAATAGATGATCTGTATTGCGGAATGAAAACAAGTATTATAATGTTATTATTTAAATCCACTTTATACATAGAATATTTTATATAATAGCAACAAAACAATATTTTAAATTATTTTCACATTTATAAAATTAAGATTATTAAAATAAATTAATACATTTGAAATCCAATTGAATGTAAGCATGTGCACACATAATAATCAATAAAAAGTTTTATTTGGTGAACCGAAAATAAGTAGCAATTTAAAATTTCAGGTACTGATAATTTCCTTACTTGTAAAAGGAACTAATAATAATTAAAAATCTGTGATATGAAATTACAACAATAATATTTAATTTTAACTTATAATCATTTCAAATGTATGCACATCCTTCGAGACTTAAAAGCACACATTTCACTTTTTTTTTCTATTTTTATTTTACGTTTAAAGCCTACTAACTTACTCTATGTTTCTACTTCCGTATCTTAAATTGAACAATGTTTGTGAGCATAAAGGTTTTATACGAGCCCATATTTAAGTTACAAACATACATACAGAAACTTATGCCATTTTTTTTAAGTTAAAATAACTCATAAATTGTCTAAAATTGTATGAGTGGGAAGTACACCAAGTTAAAGTTTGAATACAAAAATTGAGCACCCTTTTATAACGGGTATGTACTAAACTACACTATTAAGTACCGAAGTTACTATATTTTATTTGCTTAAGTTTGAGTGATTCATCGCCATTACATTATCCAGCATATAATATGGTATGGAACTTTGGGACATCCGTTAATTGCGAAAACAATTGCATTGATTTACTGTAAGGAGTTCATATAGGTAGAGTATGGTTTTGAAAAAGAAATGTTGTTTGTTTTTTAAATCTCCTGCTGCTTCCTCTTGTTCTTCATTCAAAGAGCCAGAGATTCAGGTCAGGCGGTATGTAAATAGGTACGGCTTATGCACCTCGGAGCCACACATGATAAGAATTTTTAAATCTGAGTTTTGTGTGAAATTGACCACTGATTATGAAGAATTGATGAATTTAAAACGGCTGCCAATTACGATAAAGTTGTTTTTGGAAATAAAATACTTTTTGGTTTACCATTTAATGTCTTAGTGAGAAAATGATCTTATGGCTGGGTTTACAGATCATGTATCTGACAAGTAGTGTGCGATATTAAAACCTAACAGTTACAATTTTAATATGTTCAAAAGTTATATTTAAATTGGAATACTACTACGTTCAATAACCGTGATACGTCTAATACATGAATTGTTTCTAAAAACCTACAAAAAGTACACCAGATAAAACAAAACTTGTACAATAGGAAACAAAAACTTGTCAGTTCAACGTCGTCTTCTTCTCCTCCTTCTTCTTCTGCGCCGAAAAATCCCAACCCGCCATATATTTTTAATGACATAATTCAAAAGCATAAGGGCGACGATCAATAATACGGTGAAAAATCCCATTTCCATTAGTATGCGGAAGTAGAACAACGTGCGAGGGGCGCGTCACCCGAACAGCTCGCGCCACGCCTTCTTCATCTCTTGCACGCAACTCTCTGCCACGACCACCACGTAGTCGGAAGCATCAGCTACTCTGTTTTGTACGATATCCCTGTACTCAACATAGGTTTTCCTCATCTCTGGTAGATTCTCCCTTATATCCGGCAACGTTATGTTTATGTCTGGCATTTTCGGCATGTTCGGCAGCATATCGAAGCTCGGCAGCGATATGTTGGGCAGAGATAACTTCGGCATCTGTATCGCGGAGAACTCCGGTAGGTCTAAGCGGAAATCGGTAAAGTTTACCATAGCGAGACGCTCCCAGTTCTCGTAAGTGTAATGCGCTGTAAGGAATTTGTTTGTTTACCTATTGATTTATCTTATTTAGTTAAACATAAAGAAAATAGTTGTCAAATTTAGTCAGACCTAAATCTGACAATGAGTCAAGTTTCCAGTCTGCCTTTTGCAAAAAAAATATTGTGTTAATATTCACAGTTCCTCAAGGCAAGTTGACAAACTTCTATTAAATTGAACTCCATGTTTTCTATCAATGTTTTCCTCCACCAACGTCTGCGTTATTAATACATTTTATATAAAAGTATAGTATTCATTTAAAAGTTTTATAGTTCTTACGTCATTTATATTGCCTCATTGTATTTATCTGTAGGCGTTTTAATAAGAACTGTCGATTATAAAGACGGTATTGATATTTGTTACCAAGAATTTATAACAGCAATGAAGCTTAAAACAAAGGAACGACTGGCAACTTTGAAGTTAAAAGGAAAAGTTTTTGTTGTTCTAATAAGCAAGGTTTTGTATGGCTGCTATACTTAAAATAAATGACTTAACGTAACAAAAGAATGACTGGCAACTCTGAATTTGTAAAAATAGTGTTATTGTTCTGTGCAAGTTTTTGCAAATATGCCCGTTATACCATTAAGCATGACCTAATTCTCCATACATATTAAATCATAAGAAACAGTCGACATCGCAACATTACCCGATTTATAACGAGCTCATTGTTTAGATTTGGTTTTATGCGACATTACTGTTAGTACCTATAGAGAATTAGTTGAAACAACATTTTCTGCTTTGCTATGGCTTAAAAAGAAACCTCTTTAGGCAAAAGCGAATCTTTTATAATTTCGCCCGTCTGAATGTATCACATCCCTTTTACTCTGAGGATATTGTTTTTGATTTCCGTACTTCTATACTTAAACTAGCTTTTGCCTGCGGCTTCGCTCGCGTTAAGAAGTATTATTATTAATTAGGTATAGTTTTTGCGGCTTTACTTTTGTTTAGCGGTCGGATCGGCTTAAAATTGACAAAGTTTCATACAAACTTTCATCCCCTATTTTAACCCCTTGGGGGAAGAATTAATCAAAATCCTTTCTTAGCGGATGCCTACATCATAATATCATCCTGTATGCCAAATTTCAGCCCGATCCGTTCAGTGCTTTGGCCAGGGGCCGTATTATGACCTCTTAAAACCATCATGTTTTCGGTGTGAAAAAGAGACGGAGCTATACAGGACGAATAGCACTATCCTTTTCTCACACAGAAAACATGATGGTTTTAAGATGTCATAATACGGCCCCTGTGCGTTGATAGATCACTATGTCAGTCAATCAGTCACTTTTGAGTTATATATATTTAGAAATAATGTATAACCGCAAGGCATATTGAATACAGCTAAAGTACTTACATCCATAGCCGAGGGCGGGCAGCAGCACCAGCAGCAACCACGGCCACCATCGTTTCTTGGCGACGGCTTTTTCTTGCGTTGCGTAGCTCTGCGCGATGTATCTCTTGTTTACGCCCACGTGGTTCGGTGATAGCTGTGGAATATCGAGTTTTTTTTTTTTACTAGTTTTGTAGGTACTTTATATAAGATGTTCGGTGATAGCTGTGGAATATTGAGTTTTTTTTACTAGTTTGGTAGGTACTTTATAAATAAGATGTCGTGCTACTCTAACCCAAGTCGATATAAGAGTAAAGGCAAACGGAATATTCATTCATTACGTTGAATGGAAAGGTCTACTTAGCGCATTTTATCAAGTAAAAGTGAGTCAAACTTTGTCACGTCTCTTATAGGCGTGGGATGATACAAAGCTGATGATAGAACTAGCTTTTGCCCGCGGCTTCGCTCGCGTTAAGAAGTATTATTATTAATTAGGTATAGTTTTTGCGGCTATACTTTTGTTTAGCGGTCGGATCGGTTTAAAATTGACAAAGTTTCATACAAACTTTCATCACCTATTTTATCCCCTTGGGGGTAGAATTAATCAAAATCCTTTCTTAGTGGATGCCTACGTCATAACAACTACCTGCATGCCAAATTTCAGCCCGATCCGTTCAGTGGTTTGGGCTGTGCGTTGATAGATCACTATGTCAGTCAGTCAGTCACTGTTTAGTTATATATATTTAGATTGTTCGCAGTGCACATATACACATTTACTTGGAATCAGGGTATTTGGCCCTAGTGTTGTTATCAATCAATCAATGAAGCATGTGCTCCATGATTGATTGATAACAAAAGTTAAAATACAAGTTTCAAGGCAATGAACTCGTGTTTAATACGATCCCTCTGACTGGTGCAAACAAGCTTTGATAGATTTTATTTGCTAGCTGTTCGTCGAGTGATCCTTTATGAATTATTCAATGGATGTTACAACAAGTTGTAAATTAAATGAAAGGGTGAGTTTCCTCGGTATACTAACAGTTTCAGTGACAGTCGTGACAGTGGTGGTAACAGTGTTCTTGATCATTGTGTAGATCCACGCGAAGGGCGCCGCCACCACAGATGCGCTCCGAGACAGTAGACTCGCTGTGGACGAAACAATACATAATTAAATAAGTATGGGATATTTACTAAACTGTGAATATTATAAGTCATTGCAGTCAAGTACTCCATCATCTTGGCAAAACATCTCACTCATTCATTCATTAGAATTACATTTGTTTTGTTAGTTAAGTTTATATACCTAATCGTAACTCCAGAACAGGCAGAGGGTTTTGTTTACTACCGATCAAATTTAATATTTGCCCAGAATCTCAATCAAAGTCCTGCGGGCGTACCATGAGGTGTTAAAACGTGAGTCTTGCGAGCGAGAAAAAGGGATGGAGCTATATAGGGTGTATATATCCCTCATATATACACCCTATATAGCTCCATCCCTTTTTCTCACTCGGAAGACTCACGTTTTAAGACGTCATGGTACGCCCGCTGATATTAGAATGTCCTCTATTTTACAGGGTAATCGGTAACAGAGTGCGTTTTTTTTTTTTAAATGAGTTGTTCTAGAACCAATATGCAACGATTTTGACCTCAGTAAGCTGCGGTCCAAATTGGGTGTTTCTCAACTAACCGCTCATACGTCATTCGTAACCTTACCTTCCTATGTAATCGAAAAGAAAGTCAGCCCTCGACACAATAAGGTTCAAAATTGTAACTGAGTATTTAAACCCGTGTATTTGCCTGCTCTTAATAACACAGAAGTGAAGCTTACCACTAAAAGATACATAGTGTTGTATCAGAAAAAAATATAGAAGTATAAAATACCTCATACCTTTTGCAGGTCTCCGATCAGTGTAAGGGTACCGGTGTGACGGCCCCACGACCTTTCGGTAGGTGTTTCTGGTACTGGTGGCGATGCTGGTCATCATGGTGACGAGCAGCCTGGTGATCCACCATCGCTGGTCCGCTGCTAGGGCGCCGCCGTTGCGGTGAGGGTACGAGCTCTCGTCATCTGAACTGTCTATTGCCTGGGGATAGGAAAAAATGGATGAAAATACAAAAGAGGTTGTTTCAATATTATTGGTTTCTTCTACTGATCAAAATTCTAGACTGAAGTATGTTTAGATTGACGCTATACAAATGTTTGTGCTGTTCTAGGCTAGTAGCTAGGTAGTGCTACAGAGAGGTCTTGTGAAGTGTCGGTCATAGTATGCAAATAGTTAAAGTACTAAAATGTTATAAAGAGAAAAGACATGTATGTTTTTAACAAATAAACTCAAAAACTACTAGACAGATTTCAAAAATTCCTTCACCATTAGAATGCTACAGTATCCCTGAGTAACAGAGTAAATATTAAACTAAATAAATGTCCCACGTGCGAAGCTGGGACGGGCCGCTAGTGAACTGTATTTTTAGTTAGTTATTTGCTAAAATTTTCTTCTTGTATGTTGTGGTATCCAAAACAGGGTTTTAAATCCTTATGATAACAGGATAATCTATCATAGATCCCTATTTTATCAACATATAATAAGCATTCTATTGACCATTAATAAAACAATTGACTATTACTGACCAGTATGATATGTCCCCATGACTCATAATATTAATATTAAGCAATTGAATTTAGAATCGAATCAGACTGTCTCGTAGCTTATAAGCTTTGTAAGGCTATTGAATTCTCCGCCGCTGACTAGTCTCTTATTCATAAACATTGAACTAAAATAGTTTTCGCAATACTATTTATTGGTACTGTTGTCAATCGGTTAACATTTTGAACTTGCTTCTCGTTCATTTAAATCTTTGTTTTGTTTAAAACTAGCAAGAAGGAGGGTGGAGCTAGCTAGCGACGTTAACACAGAGTAAAATTTAGGAACAAAAAAATAAAAAAACACACGCTTACGCCAAACACTTTAAGTTGCATACGAAAGCTTTTTTTGTTATTATTTTATTAAGAAAAGCTGGCTACTCCCACTAACGTAACTTCTAGAAGCCAGAATCAGCAGTGGTGACCACTAGAAAAGCGCCAAGACAATGAAACTCGACAACTGGGGAAGTCTCATAACCGATTGCGGACCAATTCTGGAATTACCCCTTTACCAGCCTGTCACATATGAGGTAATAGACGATTGTTATATATATGACCTATACAGTGTGAAATTTTAATGGTTGTTTTCCCGAAGCGAAATGAGTTTGTATCGGTAATACAATCGATTTATATATATAAAAAATATTAGAGTCCATAAATGGCAGATTAACAATTGTGATAAACAAAACTCGAAAGCGACTTGAACCAACAGTAGTGCATCGCACGATATGTAGGTACGCGGCGGTACGTGCGTCTCATGTAGGTATCTACCTACTTTATGTCTAGTGCACTACTATTGATTCTCGCTCTTTCGAGTTTATGAACACTTTTTTAATGATTTGAAAAAAAATAAACATATTTTTTTTTTAGTTTAACTTTGTGTTTCGATAGTACTACTGATGGGTAATCGTCCTGCCGCGGGAAAACAACCATTAAGATTTCACACTGTATAATAGATAAGCCCACTCACCGTATATCGCCGTCGCACAGTACTGGTAGTCCAAGAAGTAGTGGCCGATAAACGGTCGATCTCATCCACGCTGGTGTTGGGACCCTGCACACGGAACTGGGACAGCGAGCGCCGGGACATGTTGGGCATCGCCACTTGTCCGGGCGCCAGCTCTACGCGGTCCTTCGACATGGGCGAGTATGTGTAGTCCGTCTTTGGGTATTTGCTGGGGAAGATAAAAGGGCTGTTAATCTATACTAATATTATAAATCTAAAGAGTTTGATTGTTTGTTTTCTTGATCGCGCTAATCTCAGGATGTACTGGTCCGATTTGAAAAATTATTTCAGTGTGGTAGCCCATTTATCAATGAAGGCTATAGGATAGGGTATATGACATTACGCTAAGACCAAAAGGAACGGAGCATCAATGACACATGTTGCAAAAACGGGTTTTTTCTCTCTCTTTTGTGATGCAGAAGAAGTCGCGCGGGTCAGCTAGTGTTTAGGTATATAGAATATGCGTTATTGTACACCAAAAATAGAGTACACAAACTTAATTATATGGGTGTTGGCGGTATTACCGCTGGCAGCTACTTTTGGATTGGCTGAAATAAGTAAAAATAAAAAGGGGGGTAATCTTCGTTGTACTGCTAGTATATTCAAAGAGTGTTAGGTACTTGTTAGGTTGAACGCGAAGTTTTTTTTATGACTGTCTGTCTAATGGTCGTTGCGTTTTTTTGCATTATATTACTAAGTCTTGAAGTTGCATTTTATCTGAACTGGTAAAATCCAAAAATATATTCATAAAGTCAAAAGTGCTCACTGATAGCTAAGTTAGTGACTTTTGTAGTTAATTATAGCTGATAAAAAAAAATGAATGTCATATTTTTTCAACTTATCAACACTCTTGGCATTGCATTAAGTTGAAAGTACTAATAACATGATGATTGGACACAGGAAGTTTTTAAAAGTAGACCAGTCTAATATTTATAGCCGGCAGATATGGCACAATTATAGAATTAATTATTACCACCTACACTGACCAAACACTTCTTATCCTTACTGTGTCGATAGCAAAAAATATTTGTTTGGCCCAGTATTTAACAAGGGCAAATGACGCAGCCATACCGTCCTCACTCATACAGGTGACAGGGTATGAGGCGCAAGACGAAAGATGGATCATGGACTGCGGAGAGACGACACACAAACACTGAAGATCGGAACCTTCCGAAAACCCCACCTGAGCCTTATCTTTACTGCGGTCGAGTACGGAGTTTTGAGTTTTCCAGGTCGATCACGGCAATGCTTGCCCAGGTCGAAGGTTCTCCGAGGGTTAGATGAAATAGTCCAAACACTCTAAAATATTGTTCAGTATTCAGCTGAATTGGGTTTAACTGGAAGCCGACCCCAATATAATGAATTTAATTCTAATAATTTATTCCATATGTATTTATTAATTTAATTTTCTGTTAATTAAGTAATCAAGATTGCATCTTCATGTTATTGTGTTTTTTTTTTAATACGAATGTTATATAACTAACCTAATTAACCGACTTCTAAAAAAGGAGGAGGTTCTCAATTCGGATGTTTGTATTTTTTTTTTTTTTTTTATGTTTGTTCGCGCATAACTCCGTCGCTTTTCAACCGATTTGAAAAATTCTTTTTTTGTTGGAAAGGGTATACTTCCCAAATGGTCCCATGAAAATTTTATCGAAATCGACCAAGCGGTTTTTGAAAAATCTAAAAAAAATATCTAATTTACCTACATTGACGACCTCTTAGTTTACTCTGCAAAGGAGCAGTACGTTTTTTTTACACCAATGTGATTGGTTCGTTTAGGTGGGGGAGGGGAGGGGGTTTAGGTACCACTAAAAAGTGAAAAATAAAAAACTTTTTACAAAAAAATACAACCGACTTTTCCACAAAAAATCAAAAAAGTACAAAATAACTTTGATTTCGGAAGTCGGTGTTCAAAAAATGAAAAAGGAACCACAAACACCGAGTTCCGAAATCAAAGTTATTTTGTACTTTTTTGATTTTTTGTGGAAAAGTCGGTTGTATTTTTTTGTAAAAAGTTTTTTCTTAAGACCTATACTAACCTAAACCTCTGTCAAAATTATTCACGTTATTTAAGTCGTTTATTGTGCATGCGGTGTTAGCCTTTAAGTAATTGTTACACTCGTAAATGTAACTATCTTAAATATTTATGTAATATTATTTTTGGTGTAAACAATTGTTGGCTAGCCTTTAAAATAAATAAATATACTTGAGAAAACGCTAGGTAGATGATGATGGACCAAACACTCAATATGCATTTTACGATAATCAAACACACTGGAAGATCACTCGAGTTGTTAAACTTGTAAATAGAACCAACCATATGTAGGCGAGAAGTGCCCAATAACCGTAAAATACATAATAAAACCGTAATTCTCACACGCGTGTCGACACGAAACGTATACAGACACATAAAGGAAATACCTCACGATTTCTGTGCACCTTAGCCCTTCATACATGATTGCTGAAGTCAGTGGGCCGGAAACTTATATCACTTGAAGTATAAAATCACTGTTCTAAGCTCGGTTTCTGCAGTCGTCTGATACATATTGATTCGACAAAGTTTTTCAAAGCAATATTCGTAAATTGTGTCAAGCTATCGAAGTAACAACACTGAATATATAAACTCTTTACAAGAATACTCCAGAAATTAAGGAGCAGTGATTAAAAAGTGAATGTTTAGTAAAATACAGCGTGTTTTCAAAATGTACTTATCACAGTTGGCGAGTAAAGTGTACTGCATGAGTTTGGCATCGCTTGGCATTTGCGCGCGACGGCGCAAAGCAAATATAGAACATAATATCTAATTTTATTGTCACCGTCCTAGCAGACTTGCAGGACACGTCATGTTGTGAGTACTAAGCCTTGTTTATATTTTATATGTAGTGTGAATACGGTTTAATGTTTTATTAACCAATCATGGAATTTAATAAATACTAATGTAACAGCAGGTTTTAATTAAAATGACGTAGTTCTTTAGACTGTCTGTGAAGTATCGTCAATACTAATATTATCAAGAGGAAAGACTTGATTGTGTGTTTGAATTTTGTTAGTCGTGTCAATAGTTTTGAGTTTGTTGGTGTTTTAATATGTTTTATAACATTAAAATAATGAGTTTGAACCTACTAACTTAAATAAAAATGTACCCGTGCCAAGGAAGATGTTAATTAATTTTGGGTCCCTAAATATTACTTCTGTCGCTAATAGCTTACAGAGTATAAAATCATTAAGTAGAAGTCTTTCTACTGATAAAAATCATCTCGTGTGTCCAGCACGCTTGCATCGAAGCCTATGGGAGCATTTAAGCAGTCTTCAACGAAGTCCCATTCTAAGTATGATATTTTTTTAGGGGGAAATCCTCATGGATGTCCTCCACCCTGGGGCGGGCGAAGGGGTCTGTCAGACTGAAACCACCCCGGTGTTCTATCTCTCACCTACGCCGGGGAACGCGGGAATTCTAAGTTTAACCTACCTTAACCTTAAGTCAAGTTCCACAGTCTCCTCCAAATCCATATAAGTCACAGCACTCGTCATATTTCTTACAGTAATAAAATAAAAAGTCCACAATAAATTAGTCAATAAATATAAAAACTCTTTACACAATCATTGAGTCCAGCCAGCTGGTATTAAAACAGGCATGATTATGACAGTTGATGGTTCCAATTTTGAAATCATTGTTACAAGTACCCGCATGAAAAAAAAAGAATAAACCGAATTGTCATGTGTGCGTTCCAGATCTGTATCAGTGAAAATAAATGGTCATTAAACATGATGAAGTTAACATAATCTTACGTTACGCTATGGTAGTCGTAGAGACTGAATATTGAATTATGTATTTACTTTTCGTTCATACTCTTTGGCGTGATTTTCAATATCGTATCTTATCATAAGTGTTTGTAAACACTATTATGATGTTCTGTATTATCGTATAGTACACTATAGTGTTGGTTAAAAAATGCGTATTGGAATTTATTTATTTAGTACTAGCGCTTTCTCATGCCTAAGCAAATTTTTTCGGGTAACCTATAAGCCTCACAATGTTCAGTAGTAGTATCAATACTTAGAATAATTTTCGCTATCGGTTCAGTACTTCCAGAGATAACATTATAGAAACAATCAATGGTACAGCTTTATTTAAGCTTAATTTCGCTTTAGCTGCAAACGCTTTATTAATTTTATGTTTAGAGTAGTTTCGCTAGGAACAATATAAATAAGGATGTTTGAACTCAATCTACATCTAGCAGAAAACTTAAATAGATTTTCAGCGCTGCGCCGCGTAGCTTTTTGCTGAACTGGATTGTGACACATAATTATAAGTAATTATACTTTTGGATAGTACAGTCAACAAAAGAGATAATGCGTTCACTTCAACTACTGCTTCAAATGTTCACTATGAGAATTTAATTCAGTCAATCATTTTTCAATTATTGACTGAATTATATTTATGTTATCGGATAATTGTAAACACCGTAATATTGTAAAATATCGTGTGAACTTGTTGACAATTTTTTTTCTTAATAAGACACGGATATGTTGGTAACTATTGAATTTCGATGGGATTTATTGTATACAAAACGATTTTTTCATAATATATTGAGAAATTACAATCAAATAAAGATTTCAATTTTCCAGTGAAATAGACAAAATGAAAGTTGTGGGTCATCAGACGGTTTGGCAGCGGTGTACCTATTTTCACATATTGCTAGTAAAGTCTCTAGTCCCTAAATATTTATTACGCTGTTATGTTGACTGTACTAACACTATTAAGCAATGACTTACAATATTTATTGACTGCAAAAAGCTGAACTACTGTCTTATGTGCCAAGCTAATGATTGCTATAGACGAAAATCAATTATTAGTTTTAATTAAAATATAATGTAGCTATTGTTTTATTGTTTCTAGTTGTCCTGTATCTTAGTAAGACACTGGCATATCAGGGTCATTAGTTGAGCTTAGTATATCTGTCGGAATATTTGGTGAGCTAGCGAGCAAAGGGCCTTATTGTATTCGTCCCTACGAGTTGGTTCCTAGGTGTTGGCAACACAACATTTAGTTTAATTTATTTTTATGGCAATAAAGCCCAGAGGCTATTAAAAAAGCCCAAAATATTATTGTATAATTTTATCTGTCAATATCACTAATGTCAGTCTGTACAAGAGAGCAATTACACGAGCACACGTATGAGTTTTAATATTTTAAGTCAGCCAATATCCCAACACTAGGTCCAGATCAGGTAGTTCCATAGACTACTGTCAGACTTCATATTATATATATTTATACTAATATTATAAAGAGGAAAGATTTGTATTTTTGTATGTAACGAATAAACTCGAAAACTACTGAACCGATTTCAAAACTTCTTTCACCATTAGAAAGCTACATACACCCTGAGTAACATAGGCTATATTTTATCCCCGTATTCCCACGGGAACGGGAACTACGCGGGTGAAACTGCGGGGCGCTGCTAGTCTCAAATAAAAATAAAGGTAATACTCACTTCCAGTACTCTCTAGCCATCTTGTAGAGTCGCGAAGGCAGATGGTCGTTGTTGGGGTTGATCTCTAGCAGTAAGCTGGTGTCAGCTAGCGCCTGCTCAGCAAACGAACTGTCTGTGGAACATGCGCTGTACGAACTTGGGCTGCCTATGCGAGATGACCTGGAGACAAAGTGGCTTTGTTAGTATGTAAACATTCAATATGATTTAAAAGATGTTGTTGTCATGTACAGTCGAAGGAAAACAGGCTCATGGTAGAACATCAGCAAGATGGACAGACGCTCATAACAAGGCTTTGGAGGAAGGATGTATCGAGCGGTGCACCCTGCAGAAGACCGCATGACTTGGAGACGAGTCTTATGTGGTCGTGATCCGCAGCAGTGAGGAAACGATGAAAGAAAGATGTTTTGGCGTGATAACCAGCCTGTTTTCAACGTGGAGTAGTTGTATTGAGAAGGTAAGCAGCAGTTCTACGTGGTGGAACGATGCGGCAATAAAGACCTTGGATCTCAGCTGGATAACAGTAGTGTACTCGTAGTACGCCCACATGTTCACGGGATGGAGATACCTTCGATCAGTATCAGTATGTCTAGTGGTCAAGACCGACCTCTTTTTGGTAGCACCATAAGTACCTAAGCGTGCTATGGGTGTTCCAAAATTACTTTAACATGTAATACATACAAGGATTCATTTCAATCCAAAGATTAGTAAATTATTACGTCGTCATTAAATATAATGAAGTAATAAATCGAAAATAATTATGTAAACAGCAAATAAATGAGCACCGACAAACGTGAAATTAGGAAGACCTTGCGAATTCCGAAGGCAATGAGGAATCCATTTACAATTTTGTTTATGTAGCGTCTAGAGAATTTATATATTGAAAACCAGATTAGAAAAGTTACTTTAACTTTTGATTTGACATGAACGGCGAATACTCTTCTAGGACAGATATGCAGTTGCTCCACGTAAAAAATACTGATAATCAGATGCGTACGCCGAGGCTATTGATTGAGTATAATTTTGGCTCTGACCATGGCTTTCAGATAAAAAAAATTAATCCGGTTCTAAGCGGTTTTGACACACTGCAACGGTGATTCAATATTGATATATACGTACAAATAGATCTCACAATGATTTAGTTCTTGACCTTCAAGCAAGAGTCATCCTTCCAACATTTTCGGTCTACACAGTGTTGAATATAAACAAAACAATGATAATGGTCAAACAAACATAGCGTAGGACGAGTTCTAGCCAAATGAACCGGTGACCTTTCGAAGGCATTTGGAGCAGGGCGAATGCAATGTAAGGAGAAAGGAATGTTGTATTGCCAACTTGTGACTGGGAAGATATATTCCTAGGAAGACTTCGACACGCCTATATACTTCGAAAAGGTTGGCAGAGAAAAATAGTTAACAAAACCGTACCGTAATCCTTGTTACATTATATGCGAAACTATTCTTCCCAGTTAAAACCCTAGAAATTGGTGACTTGCGGGCCTGATTTTATGTCCAACTAGCAGCGCCCTGCGGTTTTACCCGCGTAGTTCCCGTTCCTGTGGGAATATGGGGATAAAATATAGCCTATGTTACTCAGGGTGAATGTAGCTTTCTAATGGTGAAAGAATTTTCCAAATCGGTTCAGTAGTTTCGGAGCCTATTCAATACAAACAAACAAACAAATCTTTCCTCTTTATAATAGTAGTATAGATTATACGTTCTAAAATTCCTGGCAGCCTAATGATGAAATGACTTTTACTAGTTGATATTTTCAATGAACAGGCTAGAAAAACTGCAGACAGTACTGAGAATTTTATTTTTACATGAAAAAATAACCCTTCCTACCTCAGCCGGAGCAAGTCGACAAGCAGTACTAAAAAATATAATTTCATTTAAAACACGAATCAAAGGTAAAGTTTGATTTCTTATTTAAAGTTCTATTACTAGTCACAATTATATAATTGATTTCACAACATAGTCCTACCTTATATTCCGACTATTACAAATTACGTCAATAGATTTTTAGCGTGGCACATAAAAAAGTTTGGCCCAAAGCCAACTGTACCAATAGTAGCGTTTGGCCCAATATTTGTTTGTTTGTTTGACAGCTTCATTGATGAAAAGCTGTTCTATGAATCAAGATATTATCGTTGTTTGAAGTGAACAGAAAGGATCGGGTTGAACATCTTACAGGGTTATGCGGAATATTATTTATTATTTCTATGAACAGTTATTTATAAGTATGATTAATTTTTAAGTCAGCGTCTGCTTTGTTTGAATAACTGCTGAATTGTTGCTGGTAACCGTTTTGTAGATGGGGTAACAAGAGGTAAATGGGCATGCAGAAGAACACCCACTTTGGCCATCGACGTGTAAGCAGAGAAGCAGACCACACACCAGGTGGACCGGTCGGTCCTGGTCAAAGTAGTAGAAAAAGAGTTGGACCCGACTAAAGTGGCGTTTAATGAGGAGCCTTAGTTCTTCTTCAATCTGTAACTATCCAATGCTGAGGGCATTGGATAGACACGGAAGATTGAAGAAGAACTAAGAAAAACCTTCTTTTTCACGACGTCATATATTATCATAAGTTTGCATGCGTTTTGTATTATGTACGTTTTCCGATTACCTGATGTGAATATATGTATGATTTAGTCGTGCGTTGCATATCTTTTGCTCGCTTCATTACTTCGATAAGTATAACGCGTTACGCATAATTGTGTAGTAAGTACATAAGTATATGATCGAACATAATTGATGTAAACTAAACGCGATCAGTAAATTTGAACATTTTAATTTCCTAATAGCTACAAACTGGGGTCTTCAAGTCAACATTGAATAGGTTACTTCTAGTTACGCATGCTCCAGCGTCGACCGCATCATCGTCTTCCATCAGACGAGAATGTGGACAAAAGTGAGCCTACAAGAAAACAACAGCCAAGTGCTGACAACATCATGACAGCGTCCAAGTTCATTGGTGAAATTCGCTTTAAGCTCGTCTATTTTAACTTCGCCTTTCTTTGTTAGTGGCTATTGTGGAATTTCACTTCCATCTGATACAAATCAGACACATAATCAACTGTAGATGTACATAAGTGGTTTTCCGTAAATCTACTATGAAGGTCATTTACACAGACAGATCGCCGTTTTACCAAGACCGGATTATAAGGTCGAACACTTTTCGGGCTTCCGAGTTCCTGCCTCAACTGTTTTATATTTACTTGATGATCAGTACTTATGGCTTCGCATACTTTACATAACCCCCATTCACAAATTCCATTTGAATTGTAAGCTTCGTTCTCAAATTGTCTTTCTTTATAACAATAAAATATGATAAGCGTTTCTAGATTAATATTATTAAAAAAAAAGTTTTTTTGTACCGAATAAAAAATGGTTAAAGACGGTCCAGTAGTTTCGGAATTACTGGATCGTTTAGCGATTTTTTCATCAATGGAAAGCTGCATTATTAGCGGGTAAAATAGGTTATATTTGATCCCCGCGGGGCACTGATAATAGTACCATATACCACATAAGGTGTCCCAAGTGTATGTATGTTTACCAAGGCTTGTTTGTTAAGATGATATGAAAGATAAGAGTAGACGAGCTCGCAAGAAAAAATGGGAGTCTAATCACAGGAGGTGGCTGTCCTTTATAATCTTCTATATTGTTTATACTATACTGAATTCAGGAGAATTTATATATGTAATTCTTTTTTTTTGAACGTCGCCCCACACTAGGAATTTCTCCTGTGTACACATAAAAATCACGACGATAAAAAGTTCAATGCGGATATGATGCACGATAATTTTCAGTGACCGGGATTTGCATAAACATATGCAAATGCATTTTAAACGTGACCTTGTAGATATTATGTCAACTGAACTTGAAACTAACACAGACGGATGGGGTTGGTGACATTGAGAAGAATTTAAAGCGAAAATAAGGTAGAGTGTCAGATTGATGGATCTTCGGTATTTCTCAGGCAATGATGAATGAAACCACACATTAGGAAGACGCTTTAAGATGAAAAAGAGTTTGTTAAATTTTTCTTTTTATATTTTTGTGGTCTCATTCTAAAGATGCCAGTATCAAAGGCGACCATCCTCGTGACCGGTTTCAAGCGTGTAGTGCCAAAATCAACACGATTCTGGCGAAGAGTGACCGAGTAAGAAGTAACCGCAATTTTGCCAAGTTAAGAGCGTATACGCCGAACGGCATTTCATACAAATTTTCAAGTCCTTATTTTCTGAAAACTTTACACATATAAGCAAGATACATAGACCTAAAAAGTTGAAAAAATTTTCGGTAAATAATGTTACAGTTAAATTAGACCCATTTTAAATTTTCCGGTTATCTTTAAATAAGACATTTCGAAAATGTTTTTAACTAACTTTTTAGACCTATGTATACTGCTTATACTTAAATGTGAAGTTTCATTAAAATCGGTTCAGTCATTTCGCAAAATAGTGACTTGAAAATTCGTATGAAATGCCATAGTACACGGTCTTAACGAGGACTTGGTTGAATTTGATGAATAAAAACTACGATACATTTTGGAAAATCATCTCTGTCATGACATCACTCCTTCGGGGTAACGGTTCTCTGTCAATCTGCCTTTCTCTCCACTACGTTGGGGTGTGCTTCCAGTCTAAAGGGATGCTCACGAGACCCCTTGGAACGACTGGCCTCCTTCTGCCTGGTTTCCACAACACTTTCTTTAGCTTGTGCGTCATACGTTCCACCGCGGCCCATCGTATTTGCGACCAATATTTACCTCACTTTCGACTAAATTTGACCCACATACCTTATCTGCAACAATTATTTCCGTACGTATGACAAACTTACCGGTCATGCGTCACGCTATGTGACGTGTAGATGGGGCTCAGCGTGACGTCAGAGAGCGACGGGTAGCGCTGCGAGCTCGTCGATACGCGCTCATATTGACTGTTGATCTCATTCTGTGGATAAATTGGATTGTTAGTAACTGATCTTTGTAGACGTTCATTTGTTTGGGGATAAGGTACGCTGAGGAATGTTGCGGAATTTGTTCGAAAGAGTTACCACGGCCCTGGAACGCAAAGGGCACAAGAGGAACACGGGTGGGTTTTAGTCAGTAAGAGTCTGACACTCCCTACCGCTCCACCCAGGGCGGGAGGGGTCATTTGATGATTTCCCATCCAAAAAAAAAAAGGGACGCTGAGGAATTGTGGATTGACTTCACAGTATGAAAAAAAACGTATCCCTAAATCAACCTTTTCCGAAATAGTCTCACTCATACTCAAAACAATTATTTCAATTAAAACATTTACCAGCACTTTTGAATTGTCAAGGTCGGTCAGTCGAAAGAGGTGAAGCTATCTACAAGCGTAAATCTCTATGAAGAAGAACGTGCAAGAAACTCCACGGACACTCTTTTGAATCAATAAATTGTTACGAAGGAGACATTGTTCTTCTTGAAATTATTTCTATATGTGAAAATGATGTAGAAAGACGTGTAGGTATTCGGAGTAAAAGGACAATTCCAATTACAAATAATTAAAATAAACCGTGGCAGCTGAGAGATGACTCATCCCAACTGACGGAGCCAAAAATGATGAATGAAACACATACGCCACCATCAGAGAGACATGCGCATGAGATTCTCAGCCGCCAGGACACATTCCAGTCAGATATACTCAAAAAATATAGTTTAAGGTACATATGTATCGTTAATGCATGAAATTCATCTGCCTAGCCTTTTCCCAACTATATTGGGGTCGTCTCTCAGTCAAGCCGGATTCAGCTGAATACCAGTATTTTTGTGAAGCGGCAGCCTACCAGACCTTCACTACCCATTAACTGGGAAACACGGTACGTCTTTGGCAAGACTGGTGTCAGATTTTCTGGCTTCTGACAATCCGTAACGACTGCCAAAATTCTCCAAATGACACAGCCGGGACCAACGGCTTAAAATGCTTTCCGAGGCACGGAGAAGTCTCGTTATGTTAAGATGGTCACCCATCCACAGACCAACCCCGGCAAGAGTTATAATTTAGCCACGAGCTCCTAATCATTAATGCATGAAACTATACAATGCTAAATATATTAAGTCTATACAATAACAAAACGTATGTTCTTACAATCTTCAGCGGGTCCAACGATGTTTTCATGTTAGAGGATTAGTTTAGTTTGAGCACCCCAATAGTCAAAAGCATTTAACAGATGCCAGTATAATCAGTTGCAGTTTAATACCAGTATTTTACATGCAGCGACTGCTATCTGACCACAGCCGAGTATCTGGGTAATACCATCCCCCTTGACAAGACAGGTGGTAGATTCATCTAACCGACCCTAACACAAAAACATAATTTCAAAGTCACGAGAATTTTATCAGCCTCGGCGCGGCGGCGGGCTTCACTTATTTTACTCAAGAACGAGAGGCTACTTCTGTCAGCCCTTGATTCAAACTAAGCTTATTCGTATTCCTTTTCATACTGATCTGTAACTTGTATTTGGCTCTCCTCCATAATAATTTAATAATAATTTGCTAATTTTGAACATTAATAAATAATAAATATAATAATACACATACATAAAATCCTACTTTTAATTCCAATATATATGATAATTTTGTTTTTCAATTAATCTGTTAAATCTCTAAGCTCGCAAAACAAGAATCTTACTAAAATTATTATTTGTCTCAAAACATCAAAACTATCATAACGAACGTCCACACTGTTAATATCATTATCTGGTTTCATTTTGTTATTCAATCAATCATCTTAATTCCCCATCTTGCAGACTAAGAAGCTTTCAGAGTTATTCTTTGTCCAAACCACCGATAAGCTCATAATTAACGTCCATCTTGTTTGTGTCACTATCCGGCGCGAACAAGGCGTTAACTGTAATGGCACGTGACACTTCCTTTTATGCGCCCTCGTCCTGAGCGTCTGGTTCCTGTATCAATTAAAACGGAACGCACCTGCCTCGTGGCAGACTGTGTACAGTATTGGGCTGGTACAGCTTGAAGGTATAAGAACTTTTCATCCACTCCACTGGACAAAGTGGTTAAAACATGCCTTCGAAATTCGAACCTAACCACCAAAGTTCCGAGTCTAAGGGCGTATTTCTAAATTTCGTATTTGGTTATCGTGTCAAACTTAATGTCAAAATTGTGTAAGGTTTTAGGCTACAGTAGAGTTTCAGAAATACTCAACTTATTCTTAATTCAAAATTCGGAAATATGCAAAGATTAAGTTGTTTAGACTTCTCAAGGAATGACTATAATTCAGACATCGAATTTTGTGTGAAACCTCTGTAAAATCACGCAGAAGTGGTATATCAGTAGGAAATCCATCTTCGAAGAGTTCAGAACTGGTGAGCACTTAATATGAGGAAGTAGCGAAGACGAAACGTGAAGCTACTCCACTGGAAATGGCGTGTAATCATATTCGTTACGCTTTTAATGTCTGTACCGACACAGATCAAAAAGTGGTGTAAATTAATTTATAACGGGCCTACCGTTACACTGTATTCATAACTCATTAACCTTTAGACAGGTACTGCGTTCGAGAAATTGGCTGACATCCTTATCGAATTTGTAGAAATTACGTGTCTACTGGAATTTTGAGGCTGAACAACCGAGGACCGCCTTGGTTACGATGACGCCCAATATTCCAAAGAAACATTGGCGGGTGACTTGGACTTGGACCCGTTCCTAACGGATTAACTGAAAACAATGGGGAGAGACTTTTGCCAAGCAGAGGGGCAGTATATGATAAACAAAAAAAAATAGAATTTAGTAAGTGATAAAGGTTTTATGCGAACGAAGCCACAAGAAACTAGCTCATAAATTGTAAAGTTACTTATAAAAGCCTCTTTACGTAAAATCTATTTTTAAATCCACGTGGAAACAACCATACTTGTAACGACTGAACTAAAAAACCTCATCAGTCATCATCATGACATCATTGGTAACAGCAATGCAGGCAAAAAGTTCGTAAGTATAGATGAATTTGTTAGAGGCAATCCAAGCGTGGCGTTGTTACTGCAAGCGAACCAAGCTGTGAATCATCCACAGGGCTTTGACATTGAATAGTTGAGCTACTAAATGAGCGGAGTCATAGGAATCATAAACAAAAAACTTCACGTTAACAGTCTAGTGTACCCTATGTGGTACACATGGCACGGCCCTGTCAAGATTGTGTACCCTTTGCAGTACACATGACCTCAGTGTAACACTATGAGCTCTGGTGCCAAGGTCTAGCCTTAACCTTAACATACTGATACTAATAAAGAGAGGAAAATTTTGTTTGTTCGTTTGCACCGAATAAGCTACGAAAGTACTGGACCGATTTTAACCATTGTTTTTTTTATCCCCGTATTCCCACGGGAACATGAACTACGTGGGTGAAATCGCTAGGCGCTGCTAGTAAAGTATAAAATCTTGAGGAGTTGATACCAAGTATAAAAAAGCTCATTGCTGGTCACAGACCTCTTCAAACACTCAATATTGAGCTCTATGATAGATGGATAGTAGTAGAAAGCATAGAGTTAGATTCTGTATTTATATATACCATTTAAAAACATAATCAATGAAACAAACAACGTTGCTTGTAAAAGGAAAATAGAGTGTTGTTAAGGAAAAAGAATGTATTAACAAAATGATGCAATACAATATTAATAAAAATATTCAAATAGTAACGAATATAACACATTTCTATTTCTGATCAATTCCAAGTAATGACCAATATCCGCCACATCAAAGATAACACTGCCCGCTGGTTTCAGTGCCCCAAATAGACTTCCAAACTGTTTGGCTACCGTATAAGTTGGTGCGGAAGTTTACGAATAAGCACCAGCAGCGGAGGAGTAAACTGAATTGCAATTTAGAACAGTTAAAGGTCAAACTAGAAATGAACAGCAATAGGTTGATGATGATGAAAAAGGATAGACTATAGACTATATAGAGGATACTATAATTGTTTTACTAGTATTACTTAACGAACAGGAAAACTACCTTCATAACACTATTGTTGGAGTGTTTCAATGCTGTGTGATGCAACCGATTTCAAGTTCGAAATGTTGAATGGAATCCAATAAATATTCCGGACAGGTGAATAGCAAGTAGGTGAGAGGCGTCCAGACGGACAATACACTGAAGTGGATACGTATTGATTTTGACCAGCCCAGATGTTGCACATGCGCTGTATGCATAACAAATACACCCATAACAAGTATAACATATTGACTCCGCGACGAATTTAAACCACGAATAAGCGCCGTGAACATTGGATAATTTATTCATGCACTACACGTATGTAGGCTAATCAGTCACCGACCTTGAACGTCCGAGAAAACATCTTCAACGCACGCAGACCTCACCGGACTCACAACATATAGATTGATACACTTCTATTGCGTTATTTCACTCACCGAATCACCATAGCAACTTCATAGCACCGCACCTCCCTCTCCACGATCCTTGGAAACTTCTAAATTAAGCACCACTTCCGAAACTAGGTCAGGAATCTTAGAATCACGTTCTAAATTAGTAATTACTATCTTTCCTAAGGAACAAATGTACTGACTGTGCTATCTGCGCGTAGCGACTGAAAGGCGCCAGATGGCTTGGAATAATAATCCCCATACGTGAAGTATGGGCAATTCAAAAATAAACCACGCGGGGGAAGTTTGATTCCATTTATATTTGGAAGGATAATCGCTATGTTTTCCTGTTTCTAGTGCTAACGGCGGCAGGACCGGCGCCCAGTAAGCACATAGCGTTACTAAGCTCAGTCAACAATAAATTATTGTGTCGCGAAATGTAGGTGTTTATCTAACGGTCATATTCATTACTTATTTCAAGACCACAGGCAGCAGATATGAAGTGCTAAGCGCCTGGGTGGTCGTGCTAATAGCCGTGCGCATTTCCAGACAGAATATTTTAGAGCGAATAGTTAGATCTGTGTTCTCGCATTGTTCCAGACTTCCGTGACTGCATGCTAATGTGTATCGATTCAGGTTTGTAACCATCGGTAACTGTGACAATAGAATACATTAACATTAGAGTACGCGACTTGGAGCGGAAGCTGCATTAAATTTGAAGAGTATAAGCCAGCAAAAGGAAAACGTCTATTACCCGACATGTGGGCGTCTGTTAAGTTCAATTACTTGATTGTTATTTATGTTACTTTTATAATTGCTTTTCAATTACAGGGTACAGTCCAGCTGAACCTGATATGAGGTGAATGATCTCTGAGCAAATAAAGATGGGATTATCGTAAAAATTCAAACAACAGATAGCGGTACATTCAAACGGGAATAATAATTAAAGTTAAAAGCGTTTATTGATTTATTCATCGTAAGATCAGCATACTCAAACCGAATTGAATATTCGGAATACTGTTTAATTTACATCATCGGGAGTATAATACGGGACGTTAAAACACAAATTGCTCAGTATTCGCGAACATTTTCGCTTGGTATACACGGACATGGCGAAAGACTACAACCAAATGCCACTTCGGCTCCCATAAATACGTGCGCGAGTCCTTGAAACAACAATTACTGGTGTTTGCTTAGGGTGTGACGCAAACGATCTACTAGCCGACATAATTATAACGTTAAGCTGTCATTGCGTTGATTTAGTCATTTAAAAGTAGCAGTATTCTACGAAATTTACCGGACCAAGTCATAGAAGTAGATACCCATTTCGTTTTTTTCAATTTGTCTAAATTCTACTGCTATTAAAGTTGGATAAACGACATTTTTTGTTTGGCCAAACACGCGGCAGCAACGACCAACGGCTTTTCGCGGGTAAGGCGCGGCTTGGTTTATTACAATGTGATTTCTCTTTAAAACTGGCCGTGCGTGTGGCTATGCTAGCCACACAATCGTGTTTTTGTAAGTGGTTCCGTTGTAGTGAACCTTCAGCTTATTTTCAAATGGTTTAGTTCTAGTTTACTTTGCATTATCTCAATATTTCATTCATCAAAACAACTGTAGACTAAGAAAGAGCATATTTATTTAGGCTCCGAAGGTTTGGGTGGATCTACAGATTTGTTTATTTAATGCTTTAGGCACATAAATGTACAGAGGCGGTCTTAATTATTTTACCAGTTATCTTTTGGGTGATGAGCCAAATAGCGGTAGATGCAACGTTGAAAAAGAAAAGGCGATATATTCCTTTTCCCCGTTCATTTTATAATTTCCTTTCCCGTCAGAGGCTCAAGCCAGTGTTTTCATACAAGTTCAGTTCATTCAGTTTCATACAAGTCACGGGCTAATATTATAGGGTCAAAGTCCAACATACTTGAAGTAGTTAAATTACAGCCGTGATAAATCTCTGAATCCAGAAATTTGCTCGAGGTTACGCCGAGCGTAATTTATTTTGGAACTATGTATAAGCGGAATAACGAGCGAGTAGACTAGGCCTTGGTCTTACGGCCGACATAATCACTACCTTGTTACATATTGTTCTAAAGATTGCACAGATCTTATCTATATCTTTTACTAGCACCGCCTCGCAGTTTCACCCGCGTAGTTCCCGTTCCCGTGGGAATACGGGAATAAAATATAGCCTACTAGCTGACCCAGCAAACGTTGTTTTGCCATACTTATATAAAAAAATGAAAAAATATTTTCCCGCTTTTCTGTTGAAATTTTTCCTGAATTTTCTTTGTTATAAACCTCACGGAGCCCGAGACCTTTCCAACGAATGCAAAACCGTGGAAATCGGTTCGTGCGTTCTGGAGTTATAGCGTCAGGAAGGAAAACCCGACTTATTTTTATATAGTAGAAATTTATCGCTGATAATATGATTTAATCAAACCACGTCCAAAATGAATTGACGGCATGAATGACATAACAACGTGCTTGTCCTGTCAACAAAACTTCAAAAAAGTTTCTGTGAAAAAAGTTTCTATTGAATTCATTTATTACAAAAAATGTGACAAATGAGGAACCGCTCGACCGATTTTGTGCAAACTTCACATAAACCATCTACTTAATATGCCGACCAAATCCTAAGCATTTGGTTTGGATAGGTGAGCCCGTTCTTGAGTTATGGAATTACAACGAAAAGTGGCATTGATTTTTATATATATAGATGTTACTCGTGGATAATGTAGCTTTCGAATGGTGAAAAAATTTTTAAAATCGGTCTAGTAGTTTTTGAGCCTATTCATTACAACCAAAAAACAAACAAAATAAGTTTTTCTCTTTATAATATTAGTGTAGAAAAATGAGAATAGAAAATATTTGGTAATGTAGTTGGTCTAATAGTCGTAAGCGGTGCTGCTAACTATGACATCCTGGGTTCTATGTCCGGGCAGAGGATGAAGATATGTATCTGTTCCGTAGGCACGGGCCTGCGGACGGCCAGCTATGGGTGGCTTGTCGTCCGATAGCAACAAGGCCCGGGTCGACGGCGCGTCGTGCTCCACACGGAACGACGGAAGACGGGGCTCCATAGGGTCAGTGCCATCTAGGGTTGTGGAATTTGTTCGAAAGAATCACCGCGTCCCTGGAATGCAAAGGGCCCAGGAAGGATCACGGGTGGCCGGGTGGGTTTTAGTCATCAAATCTGTGATCGGATGAACTAATAGCCACCAACTGCACCGAGACTACTTGAGAACCTCCTCCTTTTTAAAGTCGGTTAGAAGTAACTTGTTTGAAACTTTTTAGTCGTTTTTACTCGCCTACCCACCCCAGAAGGAGTATAATATTTCCGCGCTCTGGATTTTTTCAGTAGCAGCAAGGAGTATGTATTTAGCCCGATTGATGAGCAAGGAGTATGTATTTAGCCCGATTGATGGCAATGGGATAGTCTGGTCAATTGGCCTGTGGCTGGGTGACCATCATAACATACCGAGATTCCTCCGTGTCTCAGAAAGCACGTTAACCCGCTGGTCCCGATTGTCATTTGGAGACCTTTGGCAGTTGTTACTGATTGTCACAAGCCAAAAAATCTGACACCAGTCTTACTAAGCAGTACCGTGTTGTCTGGCAGGCATCCGCTCGGCGTAAAATACTGGTATTCAAATGAATCCGGTTAGACTGGGAGCCGACCCCAATATACATTATGTAGTTGGGAAAAGGGAAGACAGATGATGATTAATTATGGCAATAGGTTCAAACGTAACTGGCGTTATTTGGCTGTATTATGGGTACACCTCTACCTATCCCTTCGGAGAATACAAGCGTGATGCTACGTTAAAAACAGTTTCAAGTTTATTCGGACCAATGACGCTCCATATACGGAAACAGATGTCATTCATGGTGATATGCTAATTGCTCGACTGCAATAAATGCAGACGGCGGTTCGGAATTAATTATACCTTACAATTGATACTCAGTATTATTAACATTTAAGGAATGCAAGAAGTTTTACTGTAATGTGCCACATTTATAGAAAACAGACTGAGATATGAAGTATTCAGGACAGCCATTTATGGAACTATTTAATACAGATTTTATTTGATTCTGAGTAATAAAAACTGGTTTCGATTCCGTCCCGTCTCTACACAACCAATAGACCGATAGCTATCAAGATACTTTTGGGCAACGTAAACACATAATCTGATTGTGTTGACTTATTTGTGCTGTATCTAGGGATGCGCCAAGCGCTGATGACAGAAGCTTGACCAAAGGCTTCACATCTCGACCATATAACATACTCTCTCTCCAGTCTTTATTACCTTTCTTGCCGAAGAAATGCTACTAATACTAATGACTAATGTCGCAGTGGGGTAGCTACAAAACACTATTTACGAACCTTGCATAAAAACTCCTTTTCCACTGTCCTCATTCATGCGCTAACGTCGGTTATGAATACTACGAAATTGACCTTTTTAATGGCTAAGGACAATGATAAAGATGTCATAGATATTATATGCATTATATACTGTAATGGCCTTGACACCACGCGGTTGCCGGCATGCACAAAAACACGCGGGCGACAACAGAGCCATCTGTACTATACTATCTATGTATAAGCTCATTAGAGTGGACTGAGTGGACATTGCATTCTTTGTTTACATTTTCCACCCATTAACCATGAATGAGATTCACACATTATCATTCAACAAATTTACATATGGTTTTGCAATATTTACCTGAACTACTTCTTTAGATTGTCCCTTTAGTCGGTCAAGGCTCTCTTCTGAGGAGTAGTCTGAAGTCCTGATGAGATGAGCTGCATTTCTTGTGATCCGACGGGTCTGGACGACCGGTTGTGATGTATGTTCTTCTTCAACTTCTGTTATAGTTTCTGAGGTCACTTTGCTTGCGGGTGGGTGTAATTGTCTGGGGAAGAAATATGACATGATAGAGCTGTGTAGTGCAATGGTGTTAAAGTATTACAGTGTATTCTTTCATTATTTTTGGGTCCTTAATGAATTTCAAGCTGATTGTGTTGCTACTTTATCTAAATCTTGAGTGATTACATGCAGCAAGTGATAAGTTTAATAATTTTTGACAATACTAGCTACTGATGAAATTTTTACATTCCTGATAGGTAATGTTAAGGATGATTGGACCTTGGTAGAACTACAGATGTTTTATTTTGTTGAATTTACTAAGATCTAGAGATATTCATATAAACAAATGTTTGATCAACCTTGATTCTGTGTTTTGGCTACAGCATACTATTGTACAACAAGTCTCTGGCACTTTGCCTATCATGTTAGATAGTGATGCTAATGTCATTATTTAACCATAATAACTAACTTTATAGCGTTAATTTGTTGAGAAACAATTTCGTGATTGGTGCAAAGTTTTTGTTCAAACATTGGTACATGTGATGGAATGTGGATACATGTTAAACACTTACGTGTAACAGGGGTAAGGTCTTGTTATCATTATTTTATGAGTCACTTCTGCTTGCCAAGGTTAAAGTAATTCCTTTGCATTCACATCTTATCGGAGTAAAGTAAGTTAATTACAGAATACAATTTATTTACTTAGTAGTCGGCATTTCATTTTATTAGACTTGTTTATATATCGATACCGGAAATTCGAATGAACGTAAGAAACATCGGCTTTTAAAATAAATGTGCCCTATGCCAACAGTCATAAGGAACTTTTTGGTTAAATGTCCCATACATTAATTGATACTACTGGTATTGATGTAGCAATACTTGAAATGAGCAATGTAATTTATTCTTGTTTATCTGAGGAAATTGAATTAGGTATCTAAATAATAATTGTATCTAAATATAGATTAAAAATAAGATACAATTATAAAAAAAAATATTATATACTTACATTATAAATATTTTAACTATATCTGTTATGAAGTATGTACATAAACGAAATATGTTTATGTACATACTTATTATCAGATATACTCACATTCCTAATCAAATTGGAAGTTTACTATGTATTAAATTAGAGCTCTGAAAATATTACTAAGTTCTTCTTCTTAGAAATGAACACATTATACTGATCATGAAGCTAATTTCACATGATGGCAATTGCAAGCATTATTAACTATTCTAAAATTAATCCATGACCAAAAGTTCCAAGAATCAAAGTTGTGCATAAGTCCAGCAAGGCCATTCAACACTATGCCTCAGTGACCTCACATTGATGTGGTTGTGACATCATTGTCAACAAAACTTGTCCTTTACTGGTACTTGGGCCCTAGCAACCTTGTGATCAATCGTGTCTTATAAATCTGATAAACCAGTGGGTGTTACACTAAAGCTGAGTTTTTGGTAAACAGATATTGCAGCAAAATGATTTTGTGCAGCTGAGTTTTATATTTAAATTGAACAAGTTGGATTTGATAATGCTATAGTAATAAAATGCGTAAATCAATTAAATCCTAAACTTAATTAAAAGATTGTCAAAAATAAATATAGCTGTCGCGATTTATGCACATGCACTTGAAGAATTTCGGGAAATACTCTCTTAGTATTCCCTAACACTCCCCAAGCAACCTACATGCCAAATTTTTAGCTTTCTACAAACATTTATTTGACTGTGCATCGTCTGTCAGAAACTCCAGAGGACGAGTTCTATACATATCGATGATATAGGGGAGGTTAACACATTAATTCTAGTAGCAGGGAAATGTTATAAGGAAAACTTTAACTTTACTCATCCAAAAAACTTAACTTTTTGATTTAACATCTTGTTCATCAAAGCAAATGATCAAACACAAAGTATTTACCCATTTCTGCTTAACCATCAGGCACTTGAATTGTTAAGAAATTAGTCAGACAAAAGATGTAACTAATTGCTCACATACTGTACTCATTGTTGTCAGCAAGTGCACAATGATCGTTTACCATGACCACAAGGCTTTATGATAAGAATATTCATTAATAAACTAGTTTTTACTGTGTCTTTGATTCAGCAGTCTATATCACAGGACCCACACATTCTTCCAGAATTAAAAAGTAGTCTTTGGTTGGTATAGTGTAGGAAAGTATTTTCATGATAATTGGATCATACTTACTTTTAAAAAAAACCACATAAAACAAACACTAAAACCTCTATAGTATAGTTAGCAAGAATGTTGATTGTTTTTCATTGATAAATAAGGCTATTATTTTGGTACCTCATATGTTAGTTCATTATGAGCATTTTGTTGAATGAATGCATATGAAAGAAACAAGGCCAATAATTATTATATTATTTCCTGAATGATAAACCAAAATCGCACTATAATAATAAGCTTTTAACTTAGAATTTGTACTCTGATAAGATTCGGTAACACTTGAATCTGATAACATACCGAAAATTAAGCACTTGTTCAACAATTTTTAGCAATTAAAACCAGTAAATTTCGCAACAACTTGAGCTGTTATTAATGTTTTATTCACAAAAAAAACGAAATGTTTTACACTACTAATAGTGGAACTAGTAACAAGAATATTATAATATTATCATTATTGGCAGGTGTGATAAACAAGTTTTTATCTTTCATATTCTTTGATACTTCAAAAAACTGAGCTCACTTCAAGATATGATTGAAAATTAATTATAAAAATTGTCGTTATCTACCACAGCTTTAACGGGAAGAGCGCCAGGAACGCGCATGCTTGTTCTGAATACGAAAGGGAGACAGCCTACTTACTTGATAGGGGTGCTTCTCTTCACAGGGGTTTTGCGTCCAGACTTCGGATGGGTGTGCTCCTCGGTCTCCAGGCAGCTCTCACGGTCGCAACTCGACCGCAGGAAGGGTGTCTTCGAACGAGACCTTGACCTCAATCCGCTAACGGTCGGGTTCTCCATGCTTCTATCACTGATACTGACTTGCTGTTATCACTGCCTCTACACCATCTTCACACCTCGCTCCCAACGACCCAAGGTTGATGATCTCACCGAAATTCCACCGATATTCAAATTACTTCACCGAATTTTTAATACACACCAATATTGCACAAGGAAATCTATTTCTGTGGCTTCATGCGATGCCGCCAAAAGTAACGTAACGAACGTCTCGATGACTTTCAGTTACAACTTACACTATATACTGATGCTCGGTTCTGAACGTCGTAAGATATTTTGTATGTTTGATATGTTACCAAGTTACAAATGTATAAGCGCGTACAGTAAATTGTACACAAACGTGCGCGATAAAATGAAAATGAAATTCGTGAATTTCGTAACTTCTCTCGCTAAACATAAACTGATGACGTCATCAAAAAATAGTAGTGGGCGTTATGTACCACAGATTGTTTTCCAAACGTTGTCTATGTGCCACAACGCAAACGTTACGAGCAATCTTGACAACCATCTATTTCTCAAAACGATCTATTTTTTTTTTTAATTTTTCACGCACTCACAGCTCACACAACACAACGTCGCCGTCGTCGACTTTTCGCCGTAGCGCACGCTAGAGATGAAACGTACAATTATACTGGAACAGTTATTTGGAATAGGTCTGTTTATTCCATGTGATTTTATGCGCGTTTGTGAAAAAAAATCCTCTTTGTCTTTATAATATTAGTTTACATAAATTTGAGTTAAATAATTGTGACATACAAACAAAAATCAAATCATTCCTCAGTCTATGTATAATATTCATCATTTGATCCGAAAGACGTCCACTGTTGCAGATAAGCCTCCCCCAAGTAGCGCCATAATGACCGGTCCCGTGCGTTTCGCATCCATCAGATTCGCGCGACCCGTGTACAATATTAGTTGACATGAATAATAGAATATGCACGTTATGGAATCAATAACATTAATTGAGTCGTTTTTAATAAGACAGTTATTCAAAATCGACACATCGTTGAGAGAGTGTTCTGTGTAATGTGTTGTGTCGTAAAATAGATCGTTGTGAAATAGATCGTTTGGAAAACGTTATCAAAACGCAAACCGCGTTTTGTTGTGTTACCTAAAAATCACGTAACGACACATTACTATCAAAAAAGACGTTACGGGGATGCCATTAGAAATATTGCTTGTTTAGAAATAGTTCGGCAGGACAAAAGACTAGAATTTGTAAGCTAAAAAAATGGGTGGTAGTGAAGTAGTATTCTGTTTTTTCACCATTTTTCCTGAAAACAAAAATAAATTTATTCAATAAATAAAACTCCTACATAATCTGTTTCGATGTCTTTCTGTTAAATATGGGCACTTTCAGCTTATGGGCCCTGGAACGTTCATACAGTTTTGCCAACATGCAGATAAAATAGTGATGGGAGAAATTGGTATGATATTGTTCAAGAACTTACAGGTATAGAATATACTTATAATTTATCTAGCCCTGACTGATGGCTACTAAATTGAACTGCAAGAGGCAATACAAAAAAATATATAAATTCTATAAAATATATAAATCTATAAATTCTGGCTAGCTCCTTCTTGACTTGACAGTGTCTAAAGCAAAGACTTCAATAGTATACTGCAAAGAGTATAATAATAATATGGGAGATTTACTGGCAAGTCACATACAAAGAGTAAGGATGAGATAAATACTTGCAAAATTCAATACCAGAGCTTCCAAGTACGAGTAAGTATGTAAAAAAACTAGGCTCGAAAACCAGGCATAATAATACTTAAAATTATTTCGTGGTGTTCGGTCTATACTAGTTAGTATAATATTTCCCAGTGTTATTATTCCCCCTCTGCGTATTATGCTTCTTAATGAAAAGGCTACAAGAATCAATTTCCTATGCGAGTATTATAAACTCGTATGTCGTACGCTAAAGACGCGGTCGCGGGCAGCTAGGGGCTGGCGGCATTGGCGGCGACCCCAAAATGCTGAAATAATTGCATAGGATCGTATCAGCGAAAAAAATATTTGGAAGTAAGAAAAGAACAAGAATCAATTTCCTATGTAAGTATTTTGTAACTCTGCTTGCGCCTGATACTATCTATAAACATATGAATAAAATTGGAGCATCTGTTTGTAATATTGAAATAATCGCTTTTTACTATATGCATATATGAGTATATACGGTACCTACACCAAAATCAAATATTAACAAAATATCATTTTTTTTCAATTTTTGTCTGTCTGTCTGTTTGTTCCGGCTAATCTCTGAAATGGCTGGAACGATTTTGACGGGACTTTTATTCGCAGGTAGCTGATATAATAATGAATAACTTAGGCTACTTTTATTTTAGAAAAAATCTTTTACTTCAGAAAAATAAAGTAATGTTGCAATGTCCAAGTACTGTCCAGTACCGCGCACAGCTCACGCGCATGCCACCACTGTGCTGTCACGTCGGGCGCCTCCCACCAATGAATCAGTATCACAAAGAATCGGGGGCTAAGTTACTATTCCACGCGGATGAAGCCGCGGGCAGAAGCTAGTAGCAAATACTTTCACACTTGCAAGTTTTTCCTGTCCGTACCAGGGCGCCGCCGCCGTACTTCCAAGCAAAGCCCTGGTTTTAAAACCTAGTATGGTAAATACGTCTCATCTCCATAGTCTGTGATACTGTGAACTAGGGATGGGCAAGTGAAAAAAATATATCGATATTTATCGTATCGATATTTTAAACACTATCGATAATTATCAAATGAAAAATATCGATATATCGTCAGTTTTCGCATGATTATTCATACATATTCCCAAAGCAATCAAACTTCATAATAAAAAATAGAAGAAAATAGTATTTTTTATTAATGCTCGAGCCTAAATATATTTTTAAATTTTGTGATTGATTTGTTGAAGAAAAAATCCGAAAATTGTTAGTTGCGTGTAATTCAAGATCATATTCGTCTTACACTGATAGTTTAATAGAATTTGTATTTTCGTGCACGCTACCAGTAGTCTTAAATTGCTATATTGCATTTAATAACGATTGTGGCGAGATTTTTTAAGTTAACAATACGCGAGGAGCATGCAAGGTTAATCTATTGTAATAACATTAAAAACACGCAACCAAAATTGCGTAAAAAAAATATCGAATTTGATACGAATTCGATAGTCTAAACTAAGGGCGCTTTCAATTTAGACGTTTCGTGTCGGACCGCTGCCGCACGTTTACCGTGCCGCTGGTTATATCCCGCTGCCGGGCCGCTGCAGTACGGTAGCGGTCCGGCACCAAACGCCTAAATTGAAAGCGTATTTGACTGCCGTGCGTTTGTATCCTAGTGATGTGACATCAGTCAAGCCATGGACTCTATTCTGTATTTGGATTTGTATTAATTACTACAAAAAAAAGTTATGGATATTTTCTTATTATTATTACATTACAGATGATATTTCTGCATAATATTATATTATTTTAAATTAGTATGTAGTAATATCATCTGTAAAAAGATCGCTATATATGGAAGCATCAGAATCTCCACTTAAATTAGAGGCGGATGAGATTGCTCTAAGTTCATCCGATGCGGACTGAACCTGACTGTTTGTCAATGTCTGTGTCTGAGATCCTGGAGATTGATTTGAACTTTATAATAATAATAAATTATTAAATGAAAATTTTATGGAATTAGCTCTGACGTCTATTCATCGCACTATTCAACACTGAAATGAACACGTGATGTTTGCGCGGTTGCCGTCCTGTTGTCGAGCGTACGCGGTACCGGTGCCGCACTGTTGCCGCACCGCGCGTTTTGTATGGAAAAATACGATCGTCCGTGCGCTGTACGACTAACGCACCGCTTCGGCACCGCAGCAGGCCGTTAAGAAACGCATAAATTGAAAGCGCCCTAAAAATTGAGTATCGATATATCGCGACTAAAAATTATTTTGATATATCAATATTTTTTGCCCATGCCTACTGTGAACTACTGTAGTACTGTCACTGTGATGTTTTGGCGGGTGATCACAAACACAAAAACAAGAATTTTGTGATTTAAAAGCATTGTAAAATGGATGCTAGCAAAGTATTTGCTAAAATAAAAGAACTTGGGCATGTTCCTGGCAAACGCGAAGAGTTACGTGAATACTGTCAGCTAAAAATTGACCAGGTATATCATTACCAAAACAAGAAATCTAGTTTGTGTGACACCGCATTTGTAACATGTTTTCGGTTTATTTATTTACAGATATTGAAGTTTTTACCCAGGCGAATTGTAAATAGTGACGGTGGTGACCTGTTGAATTGTATTCTAAATGGATTCCCGGATAATGCCGGTACTTGCAGGAACAAAGTTAAGGTAAACCAAACAACTTTAATTCGAGTAGAGCATGTCCTGACATGTTTACTATTTGTACTACTACTACTGATAATAGGAAACTCGTAATTCAGCAATTACATACTCAAAGCATTTTGATTTTTTTTTTTTTAAATTTGTAATGCTGCATCAAAACTGCAGTATTAATCCAAAACACCAAGAAATTGTCCAAATTATTTAATATTAACTATAGTTTTATTAAATGCCTACAGCATTCCCACTGCTGCAATCAAATCCTCTTCTCTCTGAGAGATAGTTCAGGTTGATAGGTCTCAAACATTGTCAAATGTTTGATTCTAGAACATGCCGGTTTCCTCATGATTTTCTTTACCATTTTGAGAGCTATGGTGGTGATATTAATTACTCAAAGTGCCTGTCTGGGCTTGAACCCATCTTAATACCAATAACCCAACCTTACTAAAGGCAAGTACAACATTAAAAATTCCAGGTAGTGGAGATAGTCCTTCAGACCATGAGAAAAGAATCCACGTCTCTCACTCACTGTGGTGATGTCACTAGCCGACTATGTCTGGAGCTGCCGCGGTTGCCAATAGATGACCTGGTGCGGTGGTCCAATGACAGCGTGCAGTCTATTGTACAGGACACTGATGTTAATATGATGTGAGTGTGTTTCCTTTAATTACAAAAACGAACAAAAAAAAAAAAAATACAAAATTTCACAAAAAGTATTGTTATAATTTGTTGTTATTATTGTAAGTTATAAAGACCTCTGTTATTTTTGGATGGATGTTATAAATACTTGTCTTAGTAAGCTAACTCTAATCAATGCAAGTTGCAATACAGGGTGTTCTAGAAATATTTGTCATATTTAAGGGTGGTGGTATGTATTTTATTTCTTTACTTTAAAGCAGATGTGATTGTGTATAGAACTCCACCCTTAAATATTACCACACACTTCTAGAACATTTTATAACTGAGATAGTAATTTGTGTGACCTAAAATCAATTAGTAATTTTAGTAGCCCATGGCCTACAAGGTAAAATAAGTAGAGGTGACCACTGACAAAAAATAATAAGAAGATCAAAAGAACGGCCAGCTCAAACTAGGTACAAATAGCACAAGAAAGCGACATATGGGCATCAATGGCCTTCAACTAGTCTAGGGCTTTTGTATAAACAATAATAAAAAACTGGCCAAGTTCAAGTCGGATTTGCGCACAAAGGGTTCCTTACCATTATCCTTACTTTAATATTAGTTTTATTTTAATTTGAATATTTATTTATAAAGTGAATATAAAACTAAATATTCTGTGAATATTTCAAGCATCTACCTGTTGCCGTTATCAATATGGAGCAAGAACTAGCAAAAAAATCACGTTTGTTGTACTAAAAAACAGAACAAAATAAATATTTAATGTTACTTAAATACTCATTTTGTTCTGCTTTTAAGTATTTGTTGTTAAAGTGGCTACAGAAATACATATGTACATGATCTGTTTTTTCAACTGTGTAACTATCACGGTTCATTGAAAGATTTAATTACAATTACTGTTTCCAGTTGGCGTGATGTCCTGCCAGAATGCATAAATGCAATATCAACACATGATATGATCAAGCATTGTGGGTCTGAGCTGTCGGGCACGGAGTACAAAGAACAGTGTGTCCATACACTGTGTCAGTGCAGCTGGACAGAGAAACAGCTTGTGCAGCTTACTGCTATGTTCAAGTAAGTATAGGGAACGTGCAGAAACTATAGGTGGCAGCACAGACGCGTCAATGTCAAGTAAATTTTTCTTATCAGTTTCAAATTTGCAATGCTAGATGGCACAGTCTACTTTGTGCACGTTCTTCTAAACGGAGGGTGCAGGAAGTGTAGGTGGCAGCACAGGTCAAATATTTACAACGTAAAAGTTTCAAATTTGCAACACTAGATGGCATAGTCTACGCTGTGCACGTTCCCAGTGGGATCTTTAATAACTAACCTAGTACTTAGTTGTCATCCCAGATGTATTTTCTCTTTCACGAGGTTCAGAGGAGGTAGATTTCCGACTTTTACGCGCAAAAAACCTCTAGTAGAACAAATTTTAGCTGATAAAAAACCATCTTTAATTAATTTCATTTGTATAACCTGTAAAAATTCGCAATGTTACGGAGTAACAAATGTTTGTTGTTGTTTTTTTTTCAGGGACATACAGCTGTCGCGCAACGACCACAAGCAGGTGGTCAACAAGATTTGTTCTTATATCATAGACACACCACCAGACTCCCTGCCTCCACTGGTGCATCAGTTATTGAAGTGAGTCAATGTTGTATATTGCGGGTTGAATCTGCATTTCTTTTTTTTTTCTTGGTAGAAGATTCTCTTGATATAATAGGGCTTACAACTGACTTACCCGCTGTGTTGTTCAATACTTCCACAATAGGATAGTTGACTAAAAAAATCTGATTAGTCCGTCTGATAGATTTCCAAAAAATATTGGACACGTATTTTTACTTTTATCACATAAACAAAAAATGAAGACGATACAGTGCGTTGAAAACTCGTGTGACGTCACTACTCGCTACAATTTTTACCGGGCCGTGACGTCACACGCTCCCACTCCTGATCTTTGATGCTTTTTATCTTCGTCAGTATTTATAGATTTGATAAAGGAAAATATACGTGTCCAATATTTTTCTATAATCTAACTGACTGCCTAAACATAATCATATATTTTTTACTCAGGCAACATCCCTATTCCATTTGCTTGCTTTTGAATGCCCTTTGGTCTCATCCTGGATTTCGATTCCCAGGTCAGGCTTAAAAAAATACTGGTTTTTCAATTAGAAAATGCCCAATAGCAGCTCAGGGTTTGAAAGTTGGTGGTGTGACGTCCTCATGCCTTGGAAAGCAAGTCAACCCTTGAGTCTTACGTATGGTCACTCCTGAGTTGCTCTTCTATTTTATCACTAGCCCATAGAAGTCTACTACTAGACACAAGCAAAAAAACTCATGCTCGATTTACGGCCCTTCATATTATGGTTTTGTTTTCAGACTATGCAAGACATACCACTTAGAGATAGTACTATCATATCTAAGTCATTACTTCAGTGCACGCTTGTACAGTAAGTTAGAGCCTCCGCCTCAAGACTCCGAGTCTACTACCATTGATATTGATGATATTGGTAAGTGGAAAATAATATGAATAAATTCTTTTTATATTACTCTTAGTTGTTCCACTGCTGGGTACAAACCTCTTCCATATATTTCCGGCTAACTTTATTTGCTTTATATTGGCCAAAGCCAATATGTCAAGAATGAGCGTTTTTTACGCCTGGTTGGTTCCAGTCTGGGGTTGTATCCAAATCCGATCTCTCATCTCTCTCCCATCTGAGGGGTTTTAGTTGGTAAAAATCCGACATAACTCTCCGTTTTCTCCAAATGGAGAGTATCCTTTGAGGATCACCCCACAAAAAATGGTTCTGATGAGTTATTACTTAACCACGATCGCGTGGTGATGCTGGCTCATCTTTACTCGAGCATCTTGTAAATTTGACCCGCCTAATTACACTTACGTCTCGCAGTTATTGCACGTGACTCCTAACACAACATCAAAACAGCATTAAAAAATAACTGCAACTCAATTTATTTACTCTGTAACAATTCAAAATATATAATATTTTTTTTCGTTCAGTACCCCACAGTTCTGCCGAACTTAGCCGCTGCCTATCGACCTGCATCTACCACATCTCTCAAGGTGCAGCCGACCCGGAGCTGGTCCGCAAGCACATCAAGACTTGGCCTAAGACCCAGCTGTTGAGGGCCCCCTTCATCATAGACTTGGCTCTGGCTATGTCAGATAAGGGGTCCGACTTTAGATCTGCTTGTTTGGATGTGAGTATCATCAGCATTATCATTTAGTTCAAGACATGGCCGAAGAGCCAGCTGTTGAGGGCCCCCTTCATCATAGATTTTGTCCTGGCTACGTCAGATAAGGGGTCCGACTTTAGATCTGCTTGTTTGGATGTGAGTATCATCAGCATTATCATTTAGTTCAAGACATGGCCGAAGAGCCAGCTGTTTTTGCTATTGCATATTGCAGTATTGCTAAAAAAAATCAAATCGGTCCAGTAGTTTCCAAGTTTATTTTGTACAAAAATATACACCTACCTAGTAGGCACCAATATTTTTTTGAGCTTCTAACGGACCACGTTTACATCTCGGGCACGGTCCAGATATGTGTGAGTTAACCGGTTGGGCCCGGTTATCATATAGTATATCTTTAGAAGTCTTTACGGGTAGTCAGATTGTATTACCCAATCACTGGTTTGTGGAGGTCAGAAAGGCAGACGCTCCATGTAAAATATTGGTATTCAGCTGCATCCAGTTTGACTGGAATCCAGCACCAATATAATTACCTATGTAATTTGGCAAAAGGGCAAGCCGAGTTAATAAATACACAAGTTACACAACACAATTTACAAAACATAATTTAATAAAAATGAAAATCCTGCAAAGAATTTCATAATAATTACCTACACTATTCTTAAGCAATATATGAAATAAAAATAATAAATAAACTATACCTATTTACCCAGACCTAACTATAAGTGTATTTATGTACATACAATTAAACATTTCTAATAATTTTTAAGTAGGAAATAGTGAATTAGAATTTCTTAAATGGCTACTTAGCCCTCTTCCGCTCTCCTTATGTTGCTGTGCCCGACAGGGTCCATATTGATATTTTACCTTATTGTACCATCTATTTAATACATATGGAATGCAATAAAGTATTGAGTATTGAGTTATTGATATATTAGTATTTTATGCTCACCTTTGTTATACAAATAAGCAGTCCTTGTGCAAAAATTCACGCGATCTCAAGTTCAGGCTGTGATTTTAATTTTAACAAATACGTACAGGTAATAAAATCAGCGATAGAACAGCGTGCTATGGACGATCTTAGAGCCAAAGAGTCAGCGTGGGTGCGCGCCGTCATGCCACCGGACGTCGACGTGGTCAGCGTGCTCAAGCTCATCACTACTGAGAGGTAATACCGCACCTACGATGTAGCAGCCTACATTATACTTTTCCAGGTACCTATACAAGATGTAACAAAATAAACACAATAACATGGTAATAGGGAACGTGCAGTAACTATAGGTGGCAGCACAGACGCGTCAGTGTCAAGTATATTTTACTTAAAAGTTTCAAACGTGCAACGTGTACTTCGTGCACGTTCCCGTAATCGGACGGTGCAGAAAGTATAGGTGGCAGCACAGGTCAAATATTTACAACGTAAAAGTTTCAGATTTGCAACACTAGATGGCACAGTCTACGCCGTGCACGTTACCTATATTATTATAGGGAACACATACCATAAAACACGGATACAAACAAAATTAATGAGTTATGCAAGTAAAGATTCTATTTTAAACGTTTTGTTCCAGTGCCAATCACCGCCAACTAACAGTAGTAGGTCTAATATACCTAGCCTTCCTCCTACTGTCCGTATCTCGTCTTAAGCCCATCGCCCCAACATGTTGGTCGCACGGCAAGTTGATACTGGTGCGGCTCAGCAAGGCGCAGCCCGAGACAGCCGGCCACATACTGAGCCAGCTGGCGGACACACTGTGTAGCGACACTACGCAGAGGCAGTACGCAGGTATAGTGACACATATATACGTTGATACTGGTGCGACTCAGCAAGGCGCAGCCCGAGACAGCCGGCCACATACTGAGCCAGCTGGCGGACACACTGTGTAGCGACACTACGCAGAGGCAGTACGCAGGTACAGTCACACATATATACGTTGATACTGGTGCGACTCAGCAAGGCGCAGCCCGAGACAGCCGGGCACATACTGAGCCAGCTGGCGGACACGCTGTGTAGCGACACTACGCAGAGGCAGTACGCAGGTACAGTCACACATATATACGTTGATACTGGTGCGACTCAGCAAGGCGCAGCCCGAGATAGCCGGGCACATACTGAGCCAGCTGGCGGACACGCTGTGTAGCGACACTACGCAGAGGCAGTACGCAGGTACAGTCACACATATATACGTTGATACTGGTGCGACTCAGCAAGGCGCAGCCCGAGACAGCCGGGCACATACTGAGCCAGCTGGCGGACACGCTGTGTAGCGACACTACGCAGAGGCAGTACGCAGGTACAGTCACACATATATACGTTGATACTGGTGCGACTCAGCAAGGCGCAGCCCGAGACAGCCGGGCACATACTGAGCCAGCTGGCGGACACGCTGTGTAGCGACACTACGCAGAGGCAGTACGCAGGTACAGTCACACATATATACGTTGATACTGGTGCGACTCAGCAAGGCGCAGCCCGAGACAGCCGGGCACATACTGAGCCAGCTAGCGGACACACCGTGTGTGTCAGAGGCAGTATGCAGGTTTTTGCTATTCTGCAAAACTGAAAAAGGCTCGCCAAAAAAAAAAAACGTCGCTGCCTAAGCTGTTGCAGCCTATCCTAAACAAAATTGTTTGGGAGCATTTTATGCTATACCTTTTGAACCTTCACAGAATTATTTTGATGACTGTTTATAATAATTTCTTTAATAAGCCAACATTCTGTTCCACTGCTGGGCAAAAATGAATAAATATTGAAAAACCATCACAATCTTAATACAATGATGTAACCACATCACCACTTGACACAAAAACCTGGGGACGTTCAAGTCGCGTCAGAGGACTTAATGGGCCCCAGGTTGTAGCTATAAGGAAATACAGACTCGGGTAGGAAAGTACAATACTCATCTGTACAAACATGATCCATGATAAACACAAGTGATAGTAGTGGCAGTAGTATATGTGATGAGTGTGACTATACATTTTATAGCAATCCACAGTTACTTACAATGCTTTCGTTTCCAGACTGCCTGTACGTCCTCTGCAAGTTGACCCCAGTATCAGTAGAGCGCTGTACTCAACTGAGCACCATCTTGGAGAACTGCCAGCCCTCCCCCACCGACTACAGGGCGGCTGCGTCGGTCCTGGATGCTGTACATCCACTCCTCAACTTCAGTACTAGGACTAGAGACACACTGGTTATGGTGTGCAGGAAAGGACTTTATTCCAGGTATGTTATATAGAATTTGTAGATTTCTTCCCAAATGAACATTTTGATAATACATTTGGAATGCTGCTGGAATCATTTCATTCTAACATTTTTCATTCTCTTATCTCATCCTTGCTCTAATTTTAGTATGCGACACAATCTATGAATAAAAGAGTTTAATTATTTACTGAGGCCCAGATTCTCGAATGAAAATTCCTCCTGGCTCCTGTGTTTTATTTTTTCGTAACTCAACGACTCCCACTGTTCACAGGGACTCCCAACACCGCTGCCTCGCCTTATCAGGCTTCCTCTCGGTACTGCGGAACGTGCGAGTGAGTAGCGGTAACGTCAGCAGCAGTCAGACGTACAGCGAGCAGTTCAGCGCGCACTCGTACCTCACGCAGCTCACCGTAGACCTGCACCACACGCAGCAGGGCAGTGTGTACGTACCACATGCTATGTTATTACAACATTAGTAACGTCAGCAGCAGTCAGACGTACAGCGAGCAGTTCAGCGCGCACTCGTACCTCACGCAGCTCACCGTAGACCTGCACCCCACGCAGCAGGGCAGTGTGTACGTACCACATGCTATGTTATTACAACATTAGTAACGTCAGCAGCAGTCAGACGTACAGCGAGCAGTTCAGCGCGCACTCGTACCTCACGCAGCTCACCGTAGACCTGCACCACACGCAGCAGGGCAGTGTGTACGTACCACATGCTATGTTATTACAACATTAGTAACGTCAGCAGCAGTCAGACGTACAGCGAGCAGTTCAGCGCGCACTCGTACCTCACGCAGCTCACCGTAGACCTGCACCACACGCAGCAGGGCAGTGTGTACGTACCACATGCTATGTTATTACAACATTAGTAACGTCAGCAGCAGTCAGACGTACAGCGAGCAGTTCAGCGCGCACTCGTACCTCACGCAGCTCACCGTAGACCTGCACCACACGCAGCAGGGCAGTGTGTACGTACCACATGCTATGTTATTACAACATTAGTAACGTCAGCAGCAGTCAGACGTACAGCGAGCAGTTCAGCGCGCACTCGTACCTCACGCAGCTCACCGTAGACCTGCACCACACGCAGCAGGGCAGTGTGTACGTACCACATGCTATGTTATTACAACATTAGTAACGTCAGCAGCAGTCAGACGTACAGCGAGCAGTTCAGCGCGCACTCGTACCTCACGCAGCTCACCGTAGACCTGCACCACACGCAGCAGGGCAGTGTGTACGTACCACATGCTATGTTATTACAACATTAGTAACGTCAGCAGCAGTCAGACGTACAGCGAGCAGTTCAGCGCGCACTCGTACCTCACGCAGCTCACCGTAGACCTGCACCACACGCAGCAGGGCAGTGTGTACGTACCACATGCTATGTTATTACAACATTAGTAACGTCAGCAGCAGTCAGACGTACAGCGAGCAGTTCAGCGCGCACTCGTACCTCACGCAGCTCACCGTAGACCTGCACCACACGCAGCAGGGCAGTGTGTACGTACCACATGCTATGTTATTACAACATTAGTAACGTCAGCAGCAGTCAGACGTACAGCGAGCAGTTCAGCGCGCACTCGTACCTCACGCAGCTCACCGTAGACCTGCACCACACGCAGCAGGGCAGTGTGTACGTACCACATGCTATGTTATTACAACATTAGTAACGTCAGCAGCAGTCAGACGTACAGCGAGCAGTTCAGCGCGCACTCGTACCTCACGCAGCTCACCGTAGACCTGCACCACACGCAGCAGGGCAGTGTGTACGTACCACATGCTATGTTATTACAACATTAGTAACGTCAGCAGCAGTCAGACGTACAGCGAGCAGTTCAGCGCGCACTCGTACCTCACGCAGCTCACCGTAGACCTGCACCACACGCAGCAGGGCAGTGTGTACGTACCACATGCTATGTTATTACAACATTAGTAACGTCAGCAGCAGTCAGACGTACAGCGAGCAGTTCAGCGCGCACTCGTACCTCACGCAGCTCACCGTAGACCTGCACCACACGCAGCAGGGCAGTGTGTACGTACCACATGCTATGTTATTACAACATTAGTAACGTCAGCAGCAGTCAGACGTACAGCGAGCAGTTCAGCGCGCACTCGTACCTCACGCAGCTCACCGTAGACCTGCACCACACGCAGCAGGGCAGTGTGTACGTACCACATGCTATGTTATTACAACATTAGTAACGTCAGCAGCAGTCAGACGTACAGCGAGCAGTTCAGCGCGCACTCGTACCTCACGCAGCTCACCGTAGACCTGCACCACACGCAGCAGGGCAGTGTGTACGTCCCACATGCTATGTTATTACAACATTAGTAACGTCAGCAGCAGTCAGACGTACAGCGAGCAGTTCAGCGCGCACTCGTACCTCACGCAGCTCACCGTAGACCTGCACCACACGCAGCAGGGCAGTGTGTACGTACCACATGCTATGTTATTACAACATTAGTAACGTCAGCAGCAGTCAGACGTACAGCGAGCAGTTCAGCGCGCACTCGTACCTCACGCAGCTCACCGTAGACCTGCACCACACGCAGCAGGGCAGTGTGTACGTACCACATGCTATGTTATTACAACATTAGTAACGTCAGCAGCAGTCAGACGTACAGCGAGCAGTTCAGCGCGCACTCGTACCTCACGCAGCTCACCGTAGACCTGCACCACACGCAGCAGGGCAGTGTGTACGTACCACATGCTATGTTATTACAACATTAGTAACGTCAGCAGCAGTCAGACGTACAGCGAACAGTTCAGCGAATTTGTGTGTTGCAAATGATAATAGCGCGTGGTATTGCTATTTTTATGATTCGATATACTACAAATAGGTGAAGGCTCGGTGGTTCGAGGCCAATCCTGGCTTTTGAGCTTGTATGAAAGAACTTTCATTGATGGCGCACTTATACCCGTTTAACATTTATTTCATTTTGTTCCAGTGTAACATCGCGTGTACGTAACGAAGCCATGTGTATGGAGGTAGTATCCATACTGCGACGTTGTCTTGTACAAGATGCGCTCGTCAAACAGCTGCTTTATACCAGTAATTATTTTTTTTATTAATTCTTAGTATTCGCGTTCTTTTTTTCGCACAGCGGATCACCATACGAGTATGACACTTTATAATAGTAATTTTCTATTGTTATTGAATAAACGATTTGCTTTTCTGTCAAACAATCATGTCTAACTATTGGTATATTATGTCAGTTCACTGTTGAACTCCACTCCACTCTTTCGGTCGAACTTACTATACTTTTTATTTTTTTTCCGTTTAAAGTTAACACTTATAGCAAAATTAGTGTATACTGAGGTCACCTTGCCTACCATAGCATAATTTTATATGATTGTGTTATCTCAATAGGGGAACATGCATGATTTTTTTTCTTTCAAATTGAAATAGTTATTACTTTGCTTTAGTAAACAATTATGAAATATTTTTTATAATAATTTCATCAGTGATGAAGCTATAAAACTTCGACGTTGACAGTTAGACAGAGAAGTCCGATACGAACTCTGATGTCAAATGCCATGCAACCAATACAGCTGCCAATATATGTATATGAAAATAGCGTTTTTGCGAGACACATATATTTGTTTAAAACAGTAGTATCTCGTTTGTTTCTCGATCAATTATGATTCTATATGCACTGTTAGTATTATATGTTTGTATAGCTTTAGATAAACATTCCCTATTATGTTCCTAACAGAATTACACGATTGTGCCAAAGACAAGCCGTTTCTCCATGAATCTATCCTGGAGTTGTTGTATGAACACTTGAGCAAGTACCTGCCCGAGGGCCAAGGAACAATCTCCTCCCTGCTCATCAACAAGTGTGTGCAGATCAATGGCGTTACTGCTGTTTTAATAGTAAGTTAAGTACATAATAGCATATACAGTGTGAAATTTTAATGGTTGTTTTCCCGAAGCGAAATGAGTTTGTATCGGTAATTCAATCGATTTACATATATAAAAAATATTAAGACTCCATAAATGGCAGATTAACAATTGTGATAAACAAAACTCGAAAGCGACTTGAACCAACAGTAGTGCATCGCGCGATATGTAGGTACGCGGCGATACGTGCGTCTCATGTAGGTATCTACCTACTTTATGTCTAGTGCACTACTATTGATTCTCGCTCTTTCTAGTTTATGAAAACTTTTTTAATGATTTGAAAAAAAAAACATTTATTTTTTTTGTTTAACTTTGTGTTTCGATAGTACTACTGATGGGTAATCGTCCTGCCGCGGGAAAACAACCATTAAGATTTCACACTGTATATAAGGAACATTGGTGGCCGAGTGGTAACGGCCCCGACTTGCGTCTAGGTCGCGGGTTCAAACCCAGCAAGGCGCATTGTGTAATTAATTTCATACATACATAATGTTCCGTCAATTTATTTAAATTTTGGAACGAAAGATGTGACTGCGTCGAAGGATTTAAAACGAGAGTCAAAGACTCTGTTTTAACGCTTTATAGAATGTATAAAGCGTTAAAAAAGACTCTTCTTCTATTTTATTTGAATATTGAAATTTACGTATATTAACGACTCGCATCAGAGCACAAAGCGATCGAAGAGAGAGAGTGCACCTGTGTTCACGCACACAGTTGTGAACTATACTATAATGTTTAAGTAATATATGATAAAAATTAAATATTAGAGATTTTGTGATTAACACAAAATCTCTAATATTTAATTTTTATCTTTTTATTTTGAAGATATAACAACTGAATCTATAATTTCATATAACAAATTTTTATAAGCATAACATAGGTACATTGAATATAAAATAGTTTGCTTTTTTTTATAAAAAAGCATGCAAAATTCAGCAGGCATGGTTCTGTCACGGCTCCGGCACCCACGCGAGCTTATCGCCGAAGATGTGTTTCACGCTCACCACGTTGGCTACTAGTTGTAGCTCTCTATCTAGAGCTGCTAAAGAACAGTTATAACTCCCATAACTCATTTATACTCCACTCCCATAAAATCGTATTCTTTACAAATAACCAGGAGCCCATAGCCCAGCTGCTATACGCCGTAGCCCAGTTCCTGCAGCCTGGCGAGGAGGAGGATCTGGAGGACATCCTGGCCAGCCAAACAGTGGAGACTGGCAACGCTTACCTTAAGAGTAAGCTGGCCAGGGTCATGCAGCAACTGTGCGATAATGAACAGTTTGTCAATATTGATATGGTAAGTAGACGTATTTAGCAATGCGTACTGGCTCATGATCCTGATAGAACTAGGGTGTTAACTAGTAACATAATTTTTAGCCATGTCGCCCTAATAATCAATTTATTTTAATCGTACTAGCTTTTGCCTGCGGTTTTATTTGCGTTCAAGTTTTCGCAAAAAAGGACCCTATGTATGCGTATTCAGGGACCAATCTTTGTCTGTAACAAAATTTATCAAAGTCTGCTTGGCGATTTAAGCGCGAAAGTGTAACAAACAAACTCACTTTTGCATTCATAATGTTACTAGTACTTCGCCCGAGACTTTGTCTGCGCAGATTCAGTACAAACAATTTCCTATCACTTTTTACTCCCCGGGCCAAGTTTCGTAAAATCCGTTCTTAGCGGATGTCTACACCCTATAAAGAACCTTCCTGCCAAATTTTAAGTTTATAGGTGTTATAGATTCTGAGATTTCGTGATTAATCAATCGTTAGATCGGGGAACAGTCTTTTGTTTATAAAATTCAAACTTTCTGAAGCTTATTTCAAAGATTTTTTTTTGTGTTACAGGAAGAACCCAATCTCTCAGACTTAACACCGGAATCTAAAGCAAAGTGCCTGAAGGTGCAGCAGACATTACAATGCTATGAAGCATTAATAGCACATTCTATACTACAGTGGAGCCCAAGCAGTGAGAACGCCGCCAACAAGGTCATCAAGCTGTTCAAAGCTTGCAATCAGCTGTTGGAGCAGACTAAGGTATTGAGAATACATTATTTTGTTTTGCAAAACCTGGAAGAAAATGTGGTCGTTTCGTTTCTCGAGTCACTAAACTTTTTGCCGCGGTTTCGCTCGCTTGGCCAGTCCTATAGAAACCCCGCATTTTTACACGACTTAAAAAAGGAGCAGATCCAGCCCTAAGCCGAGGTCCGTGCCCTAGGGGGGTGCCCTTGGCGCGTAGTCGCTTAGTTTGGAAGTTCATATAAGGCTGGAGGCTTTAATATTTCTATTAAGGCCGCCGCAGGCAAGCCCGGTTAATTAGTCCACAACCTTAGGTTTACTACTACTAAGAGATGACACTCTTAAAAAAAAAGAACACTTGTCCACATTAAATTTCTGTCGGTTTGATCCACAACGTACGGCAAACTCGGAAAAGGGATAATAACTTGTAGTTAAAATTGCAATCCGTTTAACGATTTAACATTCCGCTTTTTAACTCGAATGTTAAAAAAAAAAAAACTTATTTACTGTGTTTTAGGTACCACAAAAAGCAATCAAGAAGAACAACAAAACTCTAAACGAGACGCGTGACACGGTAAAGTCGCAGAAGAGTCAGAAGTCGCAGAAGGAGAAGGGCAAGGCGCCCGTGAAGCTATCTAACTTGGTGAAGGACAAGGCGGGCCCGTTCAAGCCGCTGCCTTGTGTGTGGGACACCAACTTGTGTCTCAGGGTCGTTGAGCTGCTGTATAGGTAAGCCAGATAATAGGGTAGTTAACTAAAAAAAATTGATTAGTCCGTCTGATAGATTTCCAAAAAATATTGGAGACGTATTTTTTCTTTTTTCACATAAACAAAAATGAAGACGATACAGTGCGTTGAAAACTCGTGTGGCGTCACTATTCGCTACATTTTTTACCGGGCTGTGACGTCACACTTCCACTTCTTAACTTTGATGCTTTTTATCTTCGTCAGTTTTTATAGATTTGATAAAGGAAAAATACCTGTCAAATATTTTTCTATAATTTAAATGACGGACTAAACATAATCATATATTTTTTACTCAGGCAACATCCCTATTGTAAAGGTCTTGTGGCTAGATTAAATCGGCCACATGGTTCGATCTAACATTTTGCTTGGCGACGTCGTTCAGTGGATGGGCGACAACCCTACATACCTAAATTCTTTCGTGCTTCGGAAAGCACGTTAGGTTAGGTTATTTGTAGATCTCTAACAACCACATCTGACAGTGAATTAGAACAATGTCCACATTATAACTCATGGGAGGGTATTCTTTGTCAAACTGAACTAAATATGATGTTAGATAGTGTACAGGTATGTACATATATACAAGTATTCAGTGTCCTCTTATGTATGTGTGTTGTACAGATTGACATTTGATATGAAAAGGCTCGCCTTGGAGGATAAAATGTGAGATAACTGAACAAGGCTGCCTTACTCTTTAGGAAATACAGGCGAGATATTATGTCCCATTATTTGTTCCACTAAGAAGAGCTCGTGGCTAAATAATATCAGCCGCATGTGTCGATCTTCAAGGGTAAGCAGCGGTGGCCGAGGTCCCGCTCGTAATTCTTGCCTTAATTCCGTAATTCTTGAGCTTTGGCAGTCGTTACCGGCAAGAAGTCAGAAAAATATGACATCAGTCTTGCCAAAGAGTATCGTGTTACCCTTGTGTATGCATAGATGGACAGGCCTGTGATTGGTTAGAGGCGCGCGGGCCGCGCTGCACATCGTGAGGGCCGAGCATCGCGTTGCTCAAAAATCTTACCCCAACGAAGACACTGCGTTTTGTTTTTATCATTGTATTCCTGTATTACACCAGATTGTTATTTAGTCTACGTGTTTTATTCATTCGCTCCTGTTCCTGAGCAGTCGACGTAGTATCGTCCACAACCCCGTTACTGAATTTTGTGGAGGTGGAGGAGATAGCCAGTCGCAGTATGTATAATACTGGTACCTACTCAGCTGCAGCAAGTTAGACTGGAAGCCGACCTCTTCAATGTTGGGAAAAGGCTAGGCAATTGATTTATTTGTAGCACTTACTATATCAATTTTGCTAACAGTGAGAACGTGGCGTGGTGTTCGGTCGAGCAGCGCAACCAGATCCGCGGGCGGCGCGACTTCCACGCGTGGGCGCTGCGCTGCGTGCACTCCGTGCTGCTGGCTCCCGCGCTGGACAAGCGGGCGGTGGCCAGCCGCGTGCCCAGCATAGCCACGGTCATGTACAACAGATGCGTTTGTAGGTCAGTCGTACTCATGAAAACCTAATTAATATTATTAATGCGAGATGGTTTCGCTGAAACCACTTTCATGAGTTGTGGTACAGAGATAGACGGAACCTTGGAGACAGTTTTCCTTACTACTTTAACCTTTCTAACGCCAGTGTCCAGTGACGGATTAACCCTTAATCAAATTAAGCAATTGCCTAGGGCATCACGTCTGCGGGCGGCACCAGAACAAAATAAATCCGTCCTCCGGGCATTAAGTCTCACTGTCATGTCTCCAAAAATAGTTTCTAGGACTCGAAGCTAGGACTAATTTGAAAATTCGTGCGTTTTAAGTTGACATAGAGTCCGACCGGAAAAAATACAACCGACTTTAATTTCAGAACTCGGTGTTTTGGGTTGCTTTTTCGTTTTTTGAACACCGACTTCCGAAATTAAAGTCGAGTCGGTTGTATTTTTTTGTAAAAAGTTTTTTATTTATCACTTTTTGAACACCGACTTTCTTCAAACATTTTTCAGTTGAAATAATATTATAGGATATAAAGCGATTTAAAGTTTTTTAATTGGGGTTCTCCCTTATATTCACATTATTTTGTAACTAAGTAAAAAGTTGTAAAAAAAATAATATTATTATTAAAACAAAAAACCCGACTGCTTAATATTAATGAACTGAAAAGGAAAAACAAGTTGCAAGTTAAATCTAATGTTTTTCGGCGGTAAAGGTTAAAGACCAATTCTAGTTGATAAACGGATAGGGGGGCCCACAAGCGTGGATTGCTTAGGGCATCAAGTAGTCTTAATCCGTCACTGCCAGTGTCACATATATGTGACGAATCGAAAGCTTAGCCTGTAGGCTAACGTCACAAATATGTGACGAAACAATGCGGTGGACTTGTGACTTGGCGTGATGCGTTTATGCATTGGCATTCAGAAGGTTAAATGTGAGCAAAACCGCGGGCAGAGAAACGATAAATAAAAGAAATGTGGCAAATGAAAAAACGTGTGTCTGTATGTCCGTTTGTCACAGCCAATTTGCTCCGATTAATTTAAAATTCGGTACATACATGAATTTATGTAACCCAAAAAAGATGAGTAACGTAAGTTATGATACTGGGTGTCGGCTTTGGGGGCAAATAAGGACATTAATTGTAATATTCAATCATCAAAGCAAATTTTTAGAACACCACATATAGACAGTTTATTCAAAATTGAACCTTAATGTGTTCAGATTTCAGCACATGTGCGACTTCGACGACCAGACGACGCTGGCGTGTTTGGAAGTGTTCAAGACTTGTCTCACGTTGTTGTTCTCGCCTCTCTACTCGTTGAAGATGGACAGCTTCTTGTTAGCTATAAGTAAGAACCTTTTATGTGTTATTTTGATGGTGGTGACAAGAGCAAACTTCACACACATCCCCGAATAGCTAAAATGGACTAAAAAAAAAAAACAAAAGATACTCGCGACTTCGTTTGCTTACATTTGGGTTATAGTAGTAGAAAGTTTTGACTCCAATCTTAGTGGATGCTTACATTATAAGATAAACCCATACTCCAAATAAAATAATCTAGACTTAGTAGTGATGGCTGGTCCGTCGCGACTAACTATTTTATAAGTAACTTAAAAACTTCTTGATTAATGATAGTATGTAAGGACTAAGTGCGGAAACCAAAACCCTAATAGATAGGTAGATGATAGTATGTAATATATTTAACACCAAATTTCATCGAAGGTTTTTACCACGGATAATATAATACTACAGTTTTATTTAGGATTGAGACATAGCAATGACACTAATTCGATTTTTACTGAATTTTCAATTTGCAATTGTGATGCGTTTTCTTTCTTCAGCCGAAAGCAACGACGGCACGTCAGGAGCAGAATGCCTGGCCGCTGTACTGGACAAGATCCTCGGCGCCCTGCAGCACGTAGAACAGGACAGCGCGCCCGACGACAGAGACGTCATCGTCAAGAAGCAGCTGGCGGTGCTCATACAGATCGCTTCTCTGCTCCTCGAGACGCCTGTCGCTTCTTGTCCGCAGAAGACTGGGGTATGCTTCTTTTTCTACAGTTCTTTCGGGAATGTAGTTGCCGGAATACAGGGCCCCAAAACTGCTATTTTTATAAATTTGTCATTTCAACACGACCCCATTGTCATTTTGCTTAAAGTTCGTAATCTGTTAAATTCATAATGGTCGATCATTGGTCGGTTAAAGGTCTCGTAATAATTTTTGATATGCGAACTATTAAAATTACTACTACACTTTATTAGTGCAGAACGGCGTTCTAATGGGAGGTCACTTATCAAATAACTGTCAAAATTTTAGCAGACTACCGCATACGTCTGTCATTAATGTGTCATTATGTACGAGATTACCATTCTATACCATTTCATTCAATGGTGTGTCAGTGGTTGACCATAGGAAAGTCATAGTAACGCTTTTGTGTTAGTAGATTACCAAACTTGTCAAAATCAACATTATGAAATCAGTGATAGACTATTCTGACACTATTGTAATAGCAGACTTGAGGCCCTGGTGTGATGTGAAATGTTACGATTGAGTGGGACTAAATAAATTTATGTAAAAAAAAAACACTGCTATTTCCATAGACTGCATACCTACTCGTTTGCATAAGGTTCTTGCGTTTGCCTGAAGACTTAGGTTCGCACAAAACCTTTTGCTGATAACACTGAATATTGTTTCATAAACTCACTGAATATTGTGGCTACTGTAGCCAGCAGGGTGGATGGCCTAATGGTTACTCACTGGATGGCGGTACACAGACTGTCTTACAGGTATATGAAGTAGGCTTAGTGTGTATGTTTTTGTTGTTAATGTATCTTGTGTTTTAGATAAGTACTATGGATCTCTGATCTGATAATAAAGTTGTTGTTATTATTATTAAAACAAAATATGTATTTCAGGTCCTAGTAAAATTCGAAGAGTACATCCGAACTAGCAAGCAGGACTGCCTCTCTCTGATAGCGCCGCTGCTGACGGCTTACTACAGCGAGCAACAGGAAGCGACGCTGCTGGATGAGCTGCTCGCTAAACTGTCCTGTGCGCTTGGCAGGATCGATGTAAGTGCAGATGCTAGCGAAGGAGGAGGCGGAACGCGTGCGAGAGAGGGAAGCCCCTCGCTCCAGCCGCCGCAACAGAAGGAGACGCCCCGGGCGTCGGGAAACGCAGGGCGATTCCCGGCCACCTGCTGCGCGGGCCTGCGGATGTCCGATAGCAACCAGGCCCGAGTCGACGGCGCCGAGTGTTCCACGCGCGCCTCAAAGAGCCGTCAGCAACGTAGACGGGGCCCCATAGGGTCAGTGCCTGCTAGGGTTGCGGAATTTGTTCGAAAGAGTCACCGCGGCCCTGGAACGCAAAGGGCACAAGCAGGAACACGGGTGGGTTTTAGTCAGTAAGAGTCTGACACTCCCTTCCGCTCCGCCCAGAGCGGGAGAAGTCATTTGATGATGTCACATACAAAAAAAAAACAAAAAAAAAGGATCGATGAAAGTCAGCGGCTTCGCGTACTGTCGAAGATTCTTCCAAGAGAACATACTTACAGCCTACAGAATAAAAAGTAGCATAATATATGTGCTATTCCAGACTATAATCTATCTCTGTGCCAATTTTCATCTAGATTTCAGTTTTGGCATGATTGATTGAGAAACATCCCTTCATCCATACAAGTACAATAAGTGTTCTGGTAATTCAAGGTTGTTGTTAGTGCATAGCGTATGATCAGTGCTATATCCTTTTTTTATTATTGGTTACAATTTTATAAAAAAAAAAACTGAAACAAACATTTTTCTACAGATTTAACAATCTCCGTAGATCGTTATACAATGTGGATCTGGACTTACGACATTAAATTAAAACGAGCACAGTACTAGTCCATTGAAACATTTTAAAACACGAAAATTAGTAGTTAATGGAAAATTTAACAATTTCAATTTTCAAACAAAATAAATATCAAAATCAACTGCATAAAAAGTAAACACGCTTTATTTACGAAAAGTCACTGACCTATTACGCGGCGTGGTGCGGAGTGCAGCGGGCAGTTGCGGTGCGGGACGTAGGTAGGTACTTTAGTCGGAGAACAACAAATCACCGTTGCGCGTTCGCAACAAATCGTACCTACGTTTTTGCACAGGTCCTTGACCTTACAATGTTTACCTATTATTACGGACTCAGATCTACAGCAAGTTGAAAAATAAGAAAATGAAAAATAACTTCCTGTGGCTAAAGTATTCGTTGGATTTGATTGATTTTTTGTATACGGGTAAAGAACATGATACTCTTTAGGTGGCTTAAAGGAATGTCAATCGTCCTGCTCCACTTTGTATACTTATGTAAAATAAAAACTTCACAAATTACTTTACTCAGGAGCTTCATCAGCTTGTAGTAGAGTTGTGGAATTGTTCGAAAGAGTTACCGTGGCCCTGGAACGCAAAGGGCATTTGAAGGAATACGGTTGGGTTTTACTCAACAAGAGAATCACGCACCGTCCAACCAAAAAAGCTTCGGTTGCTTCAAGGGAAATACTGGTATTCTTGTTTGTTAGTCTTGCCGGGTCCAACATCGTTGTAAAAGTCTGTAAGTGATATTTATTCAGTAGACTCAATGACTCCTCCTGTCTAGGAGGAAGACACTTCAGCCGCGGAGGACACTGAGTACTTCAGCACAATAGACTCGCGCACGGGGCACGGCGTGCTCACAGCCGTGTGCGGCCACCTGGGCGCCCGCGCGCGCAGCCTGGAGCACCTGATGTTCCGCGCGCGGGACCTGGCCACTGCCGCCACGGCCGCGCACGCGCAGCAGAGGATCGAGAGAGGTAAATCTACAAAAAAAAAAACAGAGTAAAAGTAATCTATTGTTCCGACCTTGGGGTTTGTGACTGTAAAAACAGGCGGTTAAATATAAAAAATAGACACTTTAATTCACCAACACTAATTATAATTTAAACACTAATAATATAACACAATTGCACTATTGATCACTTTATTCCGCAGTTGAAGGTCGCTTTTGAAGTTATCGCTAATCCAACACTGACTTTTTTCGCAACACTATATAACACACATCTAAACATATACCTATCTACCTAGAGTCAAAGGAACTGGCTAACATAAATGGCTCACATGAAGTGTACCGTCATTAATTAAGCTTATACCCCCCTGATAAATGACATGTAAACAATGGAGGCTTAGCGATAAGGTTCCGTTGAAGGTGAACCTTCGTGTACGTCTGTTCCAGTTAAGGCTTTATCGGAACTCGAGGTTGCGTAGGCACAAATTCATGTAACAGCGGGGGTGACAGGTTGGATACTTCACAGTAAAAGTGCTCTTCACAGCTGCTTCTGCTTCAAAGTTTAACGCGTACTGTAATAGGACGCATGTCACTATCGAAAAATTAACAACATAGAAGTAATGCTCAAAAAGCAATGCCTCATTTTTTAATATTTGTATTTGTCAGCTTAGAATTCCTTACACAAATATCTCTACACTAGCCTATGCTAGTTATATAGTGGCTAGGTGTATAGTTGACGCAAGGGAACTTATTCCCGGGAATAACATCATCAGCCGCTAAGACAGGCCAGCCAGAGTTACTTTTTCGTTTATAATATTAAACTAGCTTCTGCCGGCGACTTCGTCCGCGTGGAATAGTTACTTTACCCCCGATTTTGAAACTCTCAGCCCGATCGGTTTAAAATTGACAAAGTTTCATACAAACTTTCATCCCCTATTTTATCTCCTTGGGGGTAGAATTAATCAAAATCCTTTTTTAGCGGATGCTTACGTCATAACATCTACCTGCATGCCAAATTTCAGCCCGATCCGTTTAGTGGTTTGGGCTGTGCGTTGATAGATCACTATGTCAGTCAGTCAGTCACTTTTGAGTTATATATATTTAGATTATGGATAATATAAGAATGGATTACTTTCAGAAGTGACCGAAGTGTACAAGTCGCTGATAGTGCAGCTGTGCCAGCTGAGCTCGTGGACGGCTCGCTGCTGCAAGCTGCGCTGCAGCGTGGGCGGCGGCAGCGAGCGCGTGCTGGCGGGCGCCGTGCGGCTGTACTCGCTGCTGGCCGCACTCGCCAAGCAGATCGACGTCGCCATGGCGCAGCAAGTGCGGTGAGGATATTTCTTTTATGAGTGGCTACTTGCAGGAAAACCTCTGAAGTTGTCTGTTTATCCAGACTTGCCTTTTTTAAGTAAGATTCCTCATGGATGTCCTCCGCCCTAGGGTCGAAGTAAGGGTCTGCGAGAATCATACTGACTAAAACTGTAATGTTCGAGGGATATTCAAAAAAAGTCGAGTGTTCCACATCAGAGCTATAATTCGACTAAAAATTGTACAACTTAAATCTACCGACATACTTACAAACTAATTAATATGGATCTACCTACATTACATCACGGTGTTCCCAGGTAGAGCACCTGTATTGATGAACAAGACGTTGTATACGTACTGCTTTGCCAGACAAAATAATACAAGATTTAGATAGATTCACTGTTTGACAGATCTTTTAAAATTCTACACGAAAATCGGACGTTACATCTTTCCAGCAGATGATATTACTTTATTACTTATTAGTGTTTTTATCAGGCTTCCATACAACTTAAAAAACATAAACGAACTTAGAACGTAGTAGAACCACCCGAAATAAAACAGATACGCCAATTCCGATCAGTGGCGACCCCTATAGGTCAGTGTAACACCTACAAATTCGTTCACTGTTTGCCAATGAGGTTCGCATGTAATTAATATAGGTGTCGCTGTTAAATGGAAAAGGCGCAGTTTTTCTCCCATTCCTCGATGCAAACTAGATGGAGCTCTGACCTTCATTATGTGTGGCTACGGCTTCGCTTCAACCGTAGAATTTCATGATTTTTTGGGGATAAAAATAAGCATTATGATACTGAATGATAGTGTATATTTCTTTCAGTGAAAGCATCGGATCAGTAGTTACAGAGATTATCTATACCTCTATACTAATATTATAAATGGGAAAGATTTGTATTTTTATATTTTTGTATGTAACGAATAAACTCAAACTAGTGGACCGATTTCAAAAATTCTTTCACCATTAGAAAGCTACATTCACCCTGAGTAACATAGGCTATATTTTATCCCCATATTCCCACGGGAACGGAAACTACGCGGGTAAAACCGCGGGGCGCTGCTAGTCCTAAATAAACATACAATTTTAACTTTACGTTTTGCTTTTCAGATTCGAGCGCTTACTAAAGCTTAGCGGCAAAAAGCTATCAACAGTCATGGACAACTTAATAACGTACTTAGAAGCATCTCAGCAGCAACAGAACGCGAGCAAAGTACTGCGGGAGACCAAGCTCATACCACGCCTCGTGTTGGAAGCTGAGCAGTTCAGCAAGCGAGTCATATTGCTCTCTAACAAGGCTAAGGTAATTCACACCAGCTTTAGGAGTTAGCATGTCTTAGGATAAAACGTTTGAAGATGTGACTTACGATGGGTCCGCGTCGTGGAGAGAGAGAGAGAGAGAGAGAGAGAGAGAGAGAGAGATTGTTTTTTTCTGATGGAAGCAGCTCTTGATTCTGGTTCTCAGGAGTTGCAGTGGCTGGTAAGACGAGGCGGGATAATAAAAAAAAGACATTAATGTTAATTACAACAATTAGTAAAAACCGGATAAGCGCGAACCCAAATTTGGTAATTTGGGTTGCATTGCCGCTATTTGGGTTGCATTGCCGCAATTTTGGTTGCATTGCCGCAATTTTGGCTGCATTGCCGCAATTTTGGCTGCATTGCCGCAATTTTGGCTGCATTGCCGCAATTTTGTTAGCAAGAAGTAAGCAGTCTCCTATTGGTACGAAACCCTTTGTATGCGAGTTCGACGCGCATTTGACCAGTTTTTCAACGTAAATTCTGATTGTTTGGTTACAGCTAAACTGGCAACAGTATTTGTCCCTGGGTACCGCCCGCGACTTCAGAATCAAAGGGCCCGTCTTACAAGAAGTACTCAACGCTAGGGAACAGGCTGATGAGACCAGGAACGAAGGTAGTATCATTTGATCAGTGTTTATTCCAATTTGAACCTTACAGTGTCTAAGTTGACCGTTATTTATGTTTTTAGTTCTGATTTTGCATCACTGTGATTCATATTTTTATCTATATTACTAGCTACCCCCGGCAAACGTCGTTTTGCCACATAAAATAAAAAAAAATAGGGTTGGACCACCCTTAACATTTGGGGGGATGAAAAATAGATGTTGGCCGATTCTCAGACCTACTGAATATGCGTATAAAATTTCATAAAAATCGGTCAAGCCGTTTCGGAGGAGTATGGTAACTAACATTGTGACACGAGAATTTTATATATAAGATTATATTGGTTGGTGTTTTAGATAATAATACAACTGTTAACACACTGTATCATACCCTACTTGCCCACTAATATTATACATACATGTTAAAGTCTGTGTGTTTGGATGTTCGTTGATCAATCCCGCCTCGGGGCTCATTGGGAACAGGTCACATCGACACATTGTATACTCCATATTCCAGTAGAACATTTCCCTATGATAATTTTTACTTTTACACGGGCATAGCCATTAGCAAAACCCACTTACAAAATTCCCAAGTATAATTGGTCTACCTACCGACATCATTAAAGTCAAGCAGAATTAACACGAAGTGCTTACTGATACGTTACTCGGAACTGTTAACTAGCTATTAGTATTCCATATTATTTATTTAGGTACTATGTAACCAATATACGCTCATTTCATGTCAAACAAACGACTATGTGGTTTACATTAAAGTACGTTTTCCTAGAAGATTACACGCATTTGAACACACACAGTTTTATTTGTATACTTTGCACTTTCAAACTAATGTCAACGCCCGGATTCACCTTCACTCGTCCAAATATCCTTGTTAAATACTTAAGTAAATATTAAAATATACTTTGGTTGTTGACTTAGCAAATACGATTGCTAATTTCGCATAAGTGCAACTTCTAAGAATTGTGTTTTTTATTGTATCCAGGAGGATACGATGTCGACATTGTTAGGTGAAAAAACTAACATAACGTTCTTTTTTTTTCACTGTAACCATAGATTTACGGCCTACATATAAACTAACCACGTGATCACTTTACATGCTGATAAGTAGATTTAGAATTTTCATAGCGAATTCGAATTAAATTCAGTATTTAAACTGAATTGTTATATTTTATGAGCTGTAAAAGTATGCCTAGAAAAATTTCGGGTTCTATTTCACCATTTTGTTTCCTGCAAGTTACTATGCAAAAACTGGGCCCGTGCCAAACAAAAGTGCACTGTGTTTTACTTTCGGGAACAACTTTGGTCAATCCGTCGCAGTCAACAGGTAAACGTGATCCAAAGCAGTGCAAGAACACTCTTCCCACCGTCTTCCAAATGCAGTCCATCCCGATCTTTTCTCTATCTTTTTAAGATCTTCAGTCCACCTATCTGGAGTACGTCCCCACTTTACGACTTATCAGCTATACCGACTATTGTTCTTCGAAAAACGTGGCCGGCTCGCTGCCTTTTCTGGTTGCTAAGCCTTTTTTGTCTGTATGGGAAATCATCAAACGACTTCTCCCGCTGTGGGCGGAGCGGAGCGGGAGCGTCAGAACTGACTAACCCCCCCCCGTGTTCCTCCTAGTGATATTTGCGGTCCAGGGCCGTGGTGACTCTTCCGAACAAATTCCGCAACGCTAACGGGCCCACTGCCTTATCGCATTCCGCGCTCTCTGACGCTGTTCTCGGCAGAGATAGCTGTACCCGAAATGGGGTTGCATTTGGCGTTTTTGTAGTTTATCTCATTTCGGATCTTATCTTATCCTTCAAAGAAACCCCTATCACGGCCTGTCGACTTAAGTTCACATATGTTTTTAGATGAAGCAGAAATCGACGCTGCCAGTGCCCCGACAGAAATCATCGGACAGATCGCCAGTGACGCTGAGGTTGATGAGGAAGAAGAGAGTGACGAGGAACCTTCTAGAAGGAAACGGAGAAGAGTTTCATGAATGAAAAATATTACTTTATAATTATGTTATTCATAAATAAATACTTTTACCCTTATTTATAAAAATCTCTGAGCGGTTTTTAATACATAAGTATGTATAAAAAAATAGATCTAGAATCTTTTTAATTTTTTGTAACATTGAGTTACAAAAAATTAAAAATAGCTCAATGATTTTTATGAATAAAGCTTAATGTTAATAAAACAAATGTTGTTTGAATGTCTCCTTCGTCCTGTATCTACAAGCCTCTATTTTTTTTTGGATCCCTACCTCATAAGGAAACACGGGACCTTTATAGGATCACTTTGTTGTCCGTCTGTCTGTCAAGACCCTTTATCTCGGGAACGCGTGGAGCAATCGAGTTGAAATTAAATCCATATACAGCTCTGCAGTCCCTTGAAGCTGCGAAAAAAATCAAACTTCTAATTTAACATAAAAACAACTCTTTCAAGGGAATCAAAATTTATAGGGTACTTGAAATTTGGCAAGAGAAATATCGTCTTATATTACAAGTATAGGGAAAACACTGAAAACTATACGTTATTAAATAATAAAAAATACAGGTTTTGGGAACTAAAGCTAAACTCGATTCCTGAACGTTCGAGTTGGTGGGGGCACTACTATGCACCCAGATACTATGTAGGTACCTACAAATTTGTACGGAATCCTCGGTGGGTGAGTCCGATTCGCACTAGTCCGCTTTTTTTTTTCTTAAAAACCTGAATGAATCGATCGCTCAGGGTTGCTGCAATGGCCTTGTAAGATGCACAATAAAAACATTTTACATTATGCCAACAATTATGCCTTAGTACGTTCACAAACGTACTAAGGCATAATTAGTACCTATACTCTTGATAAAGCTCCACTCTTTAAGAACACGGTACAGTCCACTGCATTCTATTTGTCACCTTCAAAAGATCGACAGAAACAAAGCAATGCGTTAAATACATTTTTGGTAGTACACGTACCTATCTATTTAATTATGTATGCAGGTAGCGGGTTTTAGGAAATTCATTACTAACTTATTTACCTACCTACTAATCAAATGAAATGACGTTTAGTAAAGGCACGTTTAAAATAAATTATCACTGACCACATTCCCATGCCTTATTTGAAAATTGGATTGTAAATTGGGAGTTAGGTAGCTAATTAATTTCCCGTTTTCCTCCACGATTCCTAAAAGTTACGTTACCTAACCTAGTGCGGCTTCTAAACTAATTCATAGAAATTCTTGCCAATTAGTGTTGTTTCCTGAAACTATATATAATAACTATAAGTACCTACATATATATAGATAACTGGTATATCGATATTTCAGCTACAGCTCACAAACTATGCGGTAGTTGGAAACTCCTCAATAGTTACACAACCGTGTGTGGAACTATTGAACTATGTACCTATTTAATTGTTGTAAGCAACACACTCCTTGTTTCCGAGTTCCTGAATTGTGTAGTTTACTGAAACAAATACCTTAGTTGACATTATAGTTTTGATCGAGTCTAAACTTCTATGTTTCAAATAAATAGCTGAGGCAATGCAAATGGTTCCAACTCTCTTGACCAGGACTGATGAAAATGAAAAATACATTATTGTATTCAGGAAAAAAATATCAGTAGGTACTCATAGTTTTGGAGTTGGTCAACCACACCCACTTGAACAATTCACAGTATAGTAACCACACCGATCAAAATTCCTTAAATTGATATCAGTGCTATCCAAGTGGAATGGCTTTTCGTTTTGTTAAGCCTATAAAAGGAGAGAGTGCACCATTCACATCCCGCTATGGAACTTCCTCACTATACCGTAAAATGCTGCAACTTTACCAACTAAGCTCAAATTTGCCTATTTCGTTTCAACCATGATATTTCGCGTTTGCTTATTTTATTCTCGTTTTCCACCATTTGGTAGTAATTTTACATTATTAGAGCAGCATGTTTTCCATTTTTTATAATCGTAATTCCTTTATTACTCTGTCAGTTATGCGACAAAAACCGGCACGTGTGGGTTGATTTTTTTTGAGTCCTGTAACTTTTGCAATTTTGGCGAAAGAAAAGGTGTTTTCGTACAGAAATAGCGCCTCAGGGTAAGATAATAGTGTCTATTTTATGTATTGTTTGATATTTTTATGAAAAGAACTCGATTTCATTAAAATAACTTAGTAGGCAATCTTGCGCAGTGTTTTGGAAACTTCTGAGACACAACTTTGCCTAGGTCTAGGGTTGTCACTAGTCGGATTACATTTTACCCTGATGAATTCATTAAGTGTGTATTTTCTCAGTACTGTGTTCTGGCCCTTGTGGCCAAGATTGAACTTTAGACAAAGTGGAGTTTGGGATCCCGCGTCGTACCATTGTCAATAAATCTAAAAACATCCATAACAAACCATTTGGTAGACCCACAGAGTTATCGACTAAAGAAGAAGCCCGCATCGCAGACACAGTGAATGTTTCAGCTGAATTTGACTGTCCTCTTACTCTTTTAGATGGGCGCATTGTAGTTTACAGTTACATACGGCGACACAAAGTATAAAAAAAAATCGTGCTTCGAAAACAGTTGATGAAATTAAGAATACTTCAAGAATCTTGTAACTGCATTTAAAGATGTTCCCGCCAGCAATATCCTCAATTTTATCGAAATTTAAGTGATGACCCCGGGTCTAAAACTACGTTTTTAAAAGAGGAATAAAATACACTGAAGGTTACTAAATACGTAGTAGTCTTTTTTGTATTTGTTATTTTTACTCTTACGTAGCAATTTGGTTTTTTTAAGTATCTAAATAAAAAACATTTAAAAAAAAACTTTATTATTGGGACAACCCTACAGTCAACGGTATTTTTGTATGGGAAGTTTGTGGTTCCTGCTACAATTTTGCCTATTAGCTGTGAAATTAAATACATAACTTCATGGCAATTATTTAACTGCTAGGGACAATCACAGTGCCTTATGCATGTAGAAAAAAAAATACTGTAAATACCAGCCTAATATTTACTAAGTAATTCCTCTAGGCAAAGTTGCATCGTTTACATACAACTTTGCCTGCGACTTTGAGAGCTTGTAATTTGGAAATGCCGCATTCCTTTAAAATGTTTGCATCCTATTTTGTAAGCCATAAGGGCTGTTTTTCAATTTAAACTCACTGAACTCTATAAAAACAAATAGGTCCAGAGATATGAACAAAAAACGTCAAAATCCAGGCAAAGTTGCAGCATTTTACGGTACCTAAATATGGTGAGATCTGAGTGAGATAGGGTCGCGAGCTTGCAGCGTCACCATGTGCTCATCATGACAGGTCGATTTAGATAGAAATCGGGAAATCCCTATGATTTTATACCAAATACATTCATGGAAGTAAGTATAATATGCATATGGTGAGTGAGTAAGATGTAGGTGAAACCGTACCTACTTTAAAACAAATCAGCGGGAACCCCCTAAATAGCAAACTCCTCAGTTGTTTATTTTATTTTTAATTAGTCACAAATACTAAGTACCTAAAAGTATACCTACCTACTACTACCACGCAACAACTGGATAAACATTTCTAGTAAAAGTTAATGACGCTGTTTTCCTGAAATAACATCATTATTATTGTTACATTACCGACCGCAGAGAACAATATTTTTACTAATAATGAATTCATGAGTAGGTGAATGCCGAGTGCCGCAGTTTAGCTATCGTTACAGACATGCGTAGGTAACTTGCGGTTAAAAGGGTTTTATAGTCTTTGATGTATTAGTGGGTTTTAAATTATAAATTCGTATTTTTCCGAAACAAAATACCTACATTTTACGACATGGTTGGCGCACTGGTTGAGCGATTGGCTGCTGCGCTACGTGTCGTGGGTTCGATTCCCGCACGGAACAAATACTTGTATGGCCTACAGATAGTTGTTCCGGGTCTGGCTGTTTGTGCATGTGAAATTTGTAAACGCACCCACGATACAGGAGAAATTCCTAGTGGGGGCAACGTTTTCTTAAAAAAAAAATACATGTGGCACTCGGGGACTGCCGCGGTAAAGCTATTGCATAGCATTTTTTATCAACTTATGCAATTATATATTTAGTACTCTGCGTCATTGTGATATCCTGGGTTACTGTACTAATGTAAATCACATACGTTTCACTTAACTTTGTCCCACCGATTGTTTCCGAACGCAGACGTTCGGGTCGGCTCGGTGACGGCGACATAATAGCTCAGTAACGAAGCGACCATTTTAAAAAGGCGGGGCCTAATCGAATGACGTAGCGGTGTTAGGTTATCATCGTTACGGAATTTTTTTTTGGATTCGGTTGCCACGCTCAAGGCCCGCGATAGAAGCTATGCAATAGCTTAAAAAACTTTTTGTTGTAGGGTACCTACTTCTACTTACCACAGTGCCTTGTTGCATTAAGTCCGCCCATGTAGGTACCACTATTGTATATAAAATTTAAATAAATAAATAAATAGAGTAGGTAATCCATGATGAATATTTATTTATAACTCTGAATATTCCTTAACCTATGTACCATAATCAGCCTTTTAACGTTGGGAACGTTAAAAGGCTGATTATGCTATAACTGCTGGGACACAGGCCTCCTCTCTACGAGAGGGAATGAATGTTCGTTTTTTTTTGAAATTCTGGTCATCTGGTGGTTAGTTGCTGGTCTTTCCAAGGCGTTACCCACTTACTGGGTGAGGGACGTACTCAGATAGGCGCGGTCGCTCCTTGTACCTACCTAAAATACTGCAATTCATGCTGGAAGTCCACCCCAACATAGAAAAAAGAGAAGGCTTGGCAGATTGTTTTTTTAGGTTTCCGTAGCCAAATGGTAAAAACGGAACTCTTATAATTTCGTCATGTCCGTCTGTCTGTACGTCTGTTTAAAGCTACCTACATATTAAATAAAAATTGGTAGGTAGGTGCAACCTGTGAACCGTTATTCAATAGTGCTGTGATATGATGGAAAAAAATCATTTTAAGGGTGGCACTCCATACATGTACCTAACTGAGGGATGAAATAATAATTTCCAACAAACATAATCGTGTGGGGCAGCATTGGATAACTCTTTCAAAATGAAATAGAGGTTTCCAAAAAAGTTTTTTATTCAAGGCAATAGTTTTTGAGATGTGTGCTTCCAAATTCGTAAAAAAAATGTCTCCTCTAACTTTTAAACTATGAAGGTGAAAATTAAAAAAAAAATTGAGCAAATAGAAATTCACAGACACTTAAAACCAAAATTGATTTGAACATCACAGCTTATATGCTTTTAGAGATTTGAGATTTTAACTGTGAACTATGGAACCCTTCACTATAGTGGCCCGACACGCACTTGGCCGGTTTTTTGGTATGTGGAAGCCCAGTTACTAAATTCATCGCAAAATTGTTAAACGCTTAGTTATCTGCAGGGATTGATTAAATTAACAATCAACAGCTTATCGGACGCGTCAACAATCTCTTTTCAGAAAACGGGTGTCAGTTCGATTGTGGAAATATTGATCACACAACCTTTTTTGGGCTTATAACTGTTCAACAGTTGGTATTGAAGACAGTAGAGAATTGCGAAAGGATATTGATTATTGTTTCTCCAATTTATTTTGTAGTTTGTCCATTTTTTTCCATGAAAAATGTTGAAAACTCTCAGAGAATATTGTATTTAGCTTTCTATCGAAACATAAATCTAGCTATTAGGTAGTGCAAGAATGCTCATGATCGCATTAGTAAGTAGGTTTTGTCACTTACAGATATCACCTAAAATATCTAAAAAAAAAAGAAAGAAAAATATGATATCCCCCAACATTAACATTTAACATCTAGTTACAGACACTAAAATCTATACTACCTATGAAATCGTTGGAAAGTTTCAACATCTAACTGATGATCGTATTAAGTGAATAGCTTAGTCAGTATGTAGGTAGGTTTCCTACATTTCGTCGAAGCGGCAACATGGGGGAATTATTAGCGGTCCCCGATTCCGATGAAACCACAATCGTAGTGCTGCGTAAATTCCGCAAAACGACCGCATCCTGTATAATTAAAGTGAAAAGCGATAGCTACAATATTTATTATTTATATACACCTACAGCTCTAACATGCTCTAATCATTACTTGTCAAAAGATTTCTTGTCACACAATAAACGTGTGTTTTTGTTGACCAGTGTTATTTATTGGATTATTTCCCATCCATAAAAAAAAATATTTATTAAAATTTATATTTTCAATGTCACTTCGGCACGACGAATATAATGATACATACCTACGTCATGAATATTTATTCATGACGTAGGTATGTATCATTTGAATTTTGAATTTTGAGCCGTCACCAGCCGTTTAAGAAACGCTTGAAATAGGTACACGTAGTGTCGAAAGACATCTATCTAATATAAGAGATCGAGACTATAACTGTATATTTCTGGGTCAGTCGAGTAAAATTAGAATTGGGCGCAAAATTAAAATCCATCCTAATAACTACTACGCTGGGTATAGGGACCTGAACTGAAGAAAAGCTGACCAATGAATGATATTATGCGATTAGGAACCCGTAGTTTGAAGGGCCGTGATGATGCTTTTTAATTAAAATTCCCCAGAGTGCCAGTATCGATGAAACTGGTAAAAAATACCCGGAAGAATGATTCCATAAGTATTTTTTAACACGGGTTTTCTCAACAAAGCAATTACTAGTGGGGGCCCCACATCCACCACATTAATTCACCCATTCAAATTGTCAGGAGTGAAAGTCACGTCAAACGCTAGCACCCACCGCGGAGTGAAGGGCTTGAAATGTTACGATAATAACGAAATTCGAACTGAATTATTCCCTATCCCCAAAGCAGAAAGCGAATAAATCTGTTTATTGTTTAGCGCCTGATAGATTTATGATACTAACATATCAACCCGGAAATATTGCTGCCTCACAATTTGCTCGCTGATACTTTTCAGGCGCTTTCAAGAATGATCACGAAATCGTTCTCTAGATTGACTTTTTGTAGCCCGCTAGCGGCAGTGCCTGCCAGTGTTGCGAAATTTGTTCGAAAGAGTCACCGCTGCCTTTTGCTAGGAGGAAAACTGGTTTCAGTCAGTAAGAGACCGGGAGAGAGGAATTTGATGATTTCTCATCGTTAAAAAAAAAAGATTGTCTTGTTGGGAAAACTTATTCGGTCGTGTAGTTGATTATAATTTTAAAGAAAATTATGTTTATTAATAATTTATTATAAGTTAAAAGCATTGCCTAATAGTTATCCATCAAATATTCCTGTTAATCTTATCTATGTCTCGTAATTAAGTATAGCTGACCGTATTATCAGCCGTCAGTACTTCGCCGAAACATTGGTTCAAGGAATGGTTTTTGAAATAATGTTTCGAGAACACGGCAACGCATTCCAGGGAAGCTTGAACAAAGTGGTATGACCCACGCTCATTGGATTCTGCGTCACCTACCCACGGGTTTCAGGTTCGATGTAGCGGAAACGAGATTTAAAAAAAAATGGTAAGTAGGTAAGTACCTACTATACTATATTTAGGTTTAGTTATTGCGTATTTAGGTCCGCGATTTGTATTTTCTCATTTTTAAGCAACTCTTTGAACATTCACTATGGATTCTTGCAATATACTTTAGTTAAGTCACCGAAAATTGTAAACGCCGTAAGATTGCAAAGAATCGCGTGAAATTGTTTTTTTTTTTTTAATAAGGCCCGGATATATTGGTATTTATTCTTTTTTTGATTATTTTATAAAATTTCGAGAAATTGTAATTTAAATTTAATCTAAATTGTGCAATTTTCCGGTGACAGATACATGTTAAAATGGGATCCATATGTAACATGACAACTGAACCCTAAACCGTGTAGTGCTGTTGGACCAGTCACCGTAAACAGATTTAAACACTCAATAAATTGTTCTGTCCTGATTTTCTGGGATGTTGTTAGGACAGATGCCAGTAGGTAGTGCACACAAAATTTTTAAACTTCGAAGTTTCGAACGTGCTAACTGCGTGGCGCTCGGAAAACTTCATACTTAATTTTCGTTCTTTTTTTAAGATTAAGCCTTAATTATTTTAAACGATGCTTTCCATGGAGATCAATATTCCCACAAACACGCAGGTCAATCAGTTCACACTTTCAAAGAAAACAAAATAGTTACCTATCAAAAGTGTTGACGACACGCTAGGCTTATAGATAAGTAAGTAGGTATAGATTTAAATTAAAACTGTACCAACAATGAAGAATTATCCGAAAGTGGTACAGCACCAAAATGGAATCCTTGTCATCGCCGGGAACGCACAACAATCGTGTCTTAAATCATCGCTCGATGACACTAATGTTTCATCAACACATTCATTTGAAAGCGGGCCAACGCGAGACTCAACGAGGAATTGAAACATCTTTTGTAATGATTAATAATATCATTAATTCTCAGCTACAGTTTTATTGCGTCCCCTCATTTTCGATTCTCGGAACTCGGCAATTTGAATTGAATTTGTAGTTAGTTTTTTTTTTTGCAAGTCTTGTAATAAAACTCGCTCGTCGCGACGATATTCTCTGAAACGTAGTAGAAAACATGTCTACGTCCTAGACGTAGAATTTTCATAGAATAAATTCGAAATGTTGAGGTAAACAGAAGTAGGTACTGATTTAGATTCGACTATGTGAATATGTATTATATTTGTTGAATATGCTTACATGTAAACAAAGCCTAGGATTCTAATTTGAAACAGTAGCAAAATCTCAAATCTGGAAGTTTATAATATCAAATAACGATAGGTTTCTATCAGGAGAGCCCTTAGGGTAGGTATGAGTTAATTGAGAAATTAATTAATTAATCGCGCCTATGTACAAACAAATTAGCGAATCATGGATACAGAACTACTCAAATAACACCTTTTTTTTTTTTTTTTTTTTAACTTGGGGAAATCCTCATGGACTATCCCCCGTCTGGGGAAGACGGGGGGTGTGCCGGACTCTTACCGGCTAAAACCACCACGGTGTTCCGTCACTTGACCGTAGGCCGGGGTCACGGGATTCGCAAAAGCATGCACCGCAACCACTCAAATTACACCTACAATTCTGGAAACCTTCGTCTCATCACTGTTTCAATTAGTTTAATAAACACAATCTCGAAGCGATTTGATTTGTGGTACGAAGAGCAAATTACATTATTGATTACCGCATCCACATCAGTGAAACAGATGCTATCGGCAACCAAGCCATGAGCCCGGTGAATAAAATCAGTACAGCAATTTGGCAGCCATTGTGTCCGTTTACCAGCGGAATAATCGGCCTTATCGATGCAAGGCACGTTTCCCAATCAATGCATGTAAGGGTATATATATGTACCTGACCGGCGTGTTATAGATATGAAATTTCGTATCGGAATACGGATACGGGTGTAGAAAAAATATTATATCAGATTCATTCGGATTATCCGTTAGTTCCGGTTAATAACATGCAAGTGACGGGCGCAGCTAATGCGGAATTGTTAGAAAGAGTTACCGCTGCCTAGGAACGCAAATGGCATTTGAAGGAACATGGGCGGGTTTTGGTAAGAGTCTGCAGACGCTTCTTTCCGCCCAGAGAGGAAGGAGTAATATAATGATTAATGATAAAAAAAAGGACACGCTCGGCTGATGTGTCGGCACGGCCGGGCAGCAAAAATCTGTCATAAAGTATTTCTATCCGAAACTGTTATATCGGGTTTGGTTAGGGATAATTTTTTATATTGGATATCCGATAGTTTCGGGTACGGTTTACGGAGCTCTTTCCATCCTTGATTTGTCCTTGATTCATCCTTGACCTATCTATTGGACTATTAAAAAAATTGTATGGGTATTAATTTGATATCGCTTGCTGTTTGATATTACTAAGTCCTTCCGCGAAAGGTGGATGCGAATGCTGCCAATGTTGAGTGGGTTCATAAAACTAAAACTAAACGTTGGGGAATAGTCAGTTCACACGAAGTACCTACCTAAATTAAATCGAGAAAGTTCTGATTTTTTTTCTTTTTTTTAATAAAACTAATTTCAGTTCATGATCATGTTGTGGGACCGCGCACACAAGGTACAAAGTAAATCTAAAATTTTGGTTGGACTAGTGAGCGAATCGGTTAAAGACCAAATATTTTGGTGTCCAAGTTTACAAGCAAGCCCGAGGGCGATATGTTGGAAACTGGAAAGTGGAAACCTACTGCTATCATTTTTTTTTTTATTATTGTGAGATAGCTTTAAAAGGTACGTATACTTTTGGGGATAAGGTTAGGGAATGTGGGATTTTCACCACACTAACCCAGTGATCACTAGAAAGAGACCCGTTACCTGTAAAAGACCACACCGGTATCCCTTCTGTGCTGCTATCGACATATACCAATGAACAAATGTGACTCCTGCATATAATAAACAGACCTAAAAGGAAAATTAAATATTGTAGGGAGAAAGCTCATGAAAAGTGATTTTCTCTAGATGATCAAAAAAATAAATTCAAACTTTTTTTTTGTGTTCAAACAGTGTTATTGAGTTTGCCAGTTGAGACTTCGCAGAATGTTGATCAGCCAACATTTTTAGAAGAGATAAGTAATTAATTTCAATTTTAGCGTTAGCTTCAGAATTATAAATAAGAGTTTTATAAGTAAGCGAGGTTTCTAGTAGTCGTAGCTTTCTTGTCCCGTTATATTATCTTATAATGTTTAGATTCCAATACTTGTTAATTAATTGGCTTATACTACGTGTAAGTGATTGCCATTATTGCGATCAAATAGCTTTAAAATAATTAAATAGTATCTACCTTTTTTGATTAGGTACATACATATGTACAATTATTAAATAAGTACCTAAGTAGGTACACTGGTACTTTTACGTTATTTTTTTTTTTTCCGAGAATGGCTGGTTTTTTCTTGAAATCTGATGTGAGCTAGAAAACTTAGGTACCTACTTTTTTTTTTATTAAAAATAAATAATCCTGTAATGTTATAAGTACCGAAAGTTACCTAGAATAGACTTTCGAGCAGCAGCTAAGAAAACCTACGATAGTAACTTACCAAAGTATCTAAGTATGTACCACTCTTACCTTTTCTAGACTCTTTCTACCACCATAGGACATCTAGACGCACTGATGCACTGAAGTTACCATCCCTACCTTGTTGCTATTTTATATTTTATATACCAAGCGTTTCCAATCGTTTTTTCGACCGATTTCCAAAAAAGGAGGAGGTTCTCAACACGACTGTATTTTTTTAATGTTTGTTACCACATAACTTTGTATTGGGTGTACCGATTTTGATGATTCTTTTTATATTCGAAAGTTGGTGCTTGTCGTGTGGTCCAATATGATTGAGATCTGACGACTAGTATTTGAGTTATCCCTAACAAGGCGTGGCTTAGTTCACATTGACGACGTTCTCATTCCCTCTTGTCGATGTAAAAAGAAAAAAATAATAATTGTGTACGATGGTTTGGAAGAGGTCTTAGTATTTCAACGTGTTCCCTTTCTACTTTGGTGCAGATCTGATGTAGAACAGAGATGTTAGGAAACGGAACTCTTCAATAAATGATAGCAAATCGTTCGGGACTGCTGAAATCACATGTTTGTTTATTGTTTACATCAAAGTGATTGGTACGTTTGGGGGGCGGGGTGCCACTAAAAACAAAAAACTTTTTACAAAAAAAAAACAATAAGTACAAAATAACTTTAATTTCGAAACTCGGTGTTTGTGGTTGCTTTTTCGTTGAACACTTCCGAATTTTTTTTGCGAAATTCCGGTTATATTTTTTTGTAAAAAGTTTTTTTGTAATATGCACAGCAAAGGAGTGGAACTGCCTACGTCTTTGTTTCCGAACGCATTCAACCCTGATCTCTTCAAAGTTAGAGTGAACAAGCTTCTTCTGGGTAAGCTAATTCCATCGTCGACTTTGTCTCCGTCACATGCGACCTAGACTAGTGCCAAGAGCATAATATCAATCTGAAAATTAACAAAAATAGCTATCCGCCCATCCCTACGCGAAGGTTGGTCGGTTGGACGGTTGGTATGGTATATTTATAATCTTTTATTGCTAAATAGGTGACCGGTCGTGCGTGTGTTCTTTTACGTACCACGAAATAGCAGTTAATATGAAACGTTAACAATTATTGTTGTACTAAGAACTGAAACTGTTTTTGTTATCAGTTTCAAACTTGATGTTGGGCGCGTTCCATGAATTCGTTCTTTTCGCTATAAAATATTATGTTATTATGATTAGCGTCATATTGTTCGAGTAATGATGCAGAATAAGTATTTGGTATCAAATAGAAAAATAATTTATCTAGTAGACGACATTTTGTTGAATATTAAGTCGCTCTGAGTACCTATTTAATAATCCTTTGATTATTATTTATTTATAGTTTGAAGTACGATCTATTTTATTTTAAAAGTATAAACTTTTTGTTTTGAAAATTGAAGAAGGCTGGTAGAGGAAGGCTATAAAACTCGACCGAAAAACAAAACATCAATTTGACATATTTGAAAATCGAAAAAAATTGTTCTACCGAGTCTTCATTAAAACTGTAAATCCTCGGTTGGTCATTAAGCAATCATACTTCAAACCTTCAACATACAGTATAAAAAATAATAAAAAAATCTCCAAAAAAAGTGAAAATTGCCAACAAGCTCGCCTACTCCTCAGTATTTTTGTTTGCGACGGTTGCGTTGTTCGTTGAGCAGTATTCAAGATGCCTTGCTACCCTTGTGGACCTTGCTGCAGCCCGTGCTGCAGCCCTTGCTGTGGCCCCTGCTACTCGTGCTGTTCGCCGTGCTGCGGTCCCTGCGGTGGCTGCTGCTACGGCGGCTGCTGCTGAAGCGGGCCCACGGACCCCAGGCGCTGCCACCGCGGCCAGTCGTGAAGACGCAGTGTGGCATACGCTTCGCGCCCATGCTCCGTCCTGAGCAAGGCTCCTCGTGCTGCCTGTGGCCACGAGTGCACGTCGAGCGGGCGTCGAGCCTGGCTCCGCCGAGCGCGAAGCGAGGGCCCCCCAGAGCTCGGGAGGCCCCTGCGCTGCGACAGGACTCTACCACGGTGCCTGCCGACTGGATCGAGCGGTCGGCCAGCGATATCCAGCGGTTGACCACAGCGTACGTGTGGGCCTCTCACGAAGATATCGCGGTTATGCCGTCAGCAGTCATTAACGTTTTAATGTTTGGATTTTGTATAAATATACGTTCAGGTCACAAATATATCGACTTTCAATTTTTGGTACTCGCTATTCTCTGCTGCATTCGTCACTGTGCACTCCGCTACACTACTTATACTCCCTGTACTGCCTACACGCTTCTGCTGCCTAGTCACTCGGCCCTCTGGTGCCTACACGCTGTCACTCGGCCCTCTGCTGCCTGCACGCTGTCACTCGGCCCTCTGCTGCCTGCACGCTGTCACTCGGCCCTCTGCTGCCTGCACGCTGTCACTCGGCCCTCTGCTGCCTGCACGCTGTCACTCGGCCCTCTGCTGCCTGCACGCTGTCACTCGGCCCTCTGCTGCCTGCACGCTGTCACTCGGCCCTCTGCTGCCTGCACGCTGTCACTCGGCCCTCTGCTGCCTGCACGCTGTCACTCGGCCCTCTGCTGCCTGCACGCTGTCACTCGGCCCTCTGCTGCCTGCACGCTGTCACTCGGCCCTCTGCTGCCTGCACGCTGTCACTCGGCCCTCTGCTGCCTGCACGCTGTCACTCGGCCCTCTGCCATGCTGTCATTCGTTTAGAATTTTCCTGCTATTTGCTGGGGTAACGTGAAAAACGTTACCCCAGCAAGAATCGTTTTTCAGTTTTTTTTTTTTCAAAACGACAGGGGGCACGTTTATTATGTAGGGGCACATTTACAGCAGATAAGGCACCAACTATACGTTCTACACCTAACTCTAGTTACTTTCTTGTTGGGGTAACGTACACAAAAAAATCATTTAATTTTTTCATTTCTATACTCCACTGGGTTAGTAGACTACGACTGGGTAATACTAGTTACGTGGTAATACGTAAGGACGTCATATGTGCGGAACAGCTACCTGTGCTCAAGACACTTTCTTGGCCGGTTTTCAGTTTTTCAAAAGAGCCCCCTCTGAGTCCGAAGACGGGGCTCTTTTGGAAAACTGAAAGCCTGCTGCGGCCGATGTGCCCAGGGGCCCACTGCGAGGGTTAAGATTGCCCTAAGTTTGACCTCTGTATACTTTACCTGCATAAGAAAAGATGCGCCAGAATAGCGTTTTCAAAGCATAGGATAAGGTTCTCGAAAAACAACGAATCTTTTCAAAACGTTTTATTTAACAAAAACATGCACGTGTGATTTGTCGACACTGCACTCTGCCATGAAGCCCAGCACACCGATGGCGGCCAGCAGCGTGAACATGACCAACGACGTCACGATCTGCACGTTCTCCTTCAACACGCATGTGTCGCCGGGCCAGTCTGCTGGGACCTGCAACAAATAGTTGATTATTTGAATGTATATATATGATATAAATGGGAACATTTCAGTCCTAACCTTCACCTTCCAAGGCTAGGCCTGTTTTCAAAGTGGTGTTGTTTTCTCGTACAATAAGATAAACTAAACGATTATTTTACAAGGAGCTACTGCCAATTCGATCAGAGGGCCAACTCTCGTATTTTAAGGGAGCGTTCGCATTCACATCGCAGTAGCAAACTATCTGAAAACCTCCGAAATTTCCACACATCTTGAAATTGATTTTTGCCAAGATGATAGTGCAACTTGAATTTGAGCGCTTTTTCGGTACGAGGGTTGGCCTTCTGGTCTCTACAGCCCAGTTACTGGGTCATACGGTAATAAGTCGTAGGCAGACTTTGACCAATCCGTATTTTACCTAAGGTGAAGTTGTTGGAAGTTCAGTGGTAAACCGTCTGCGCCACGCTAGTGCAGCGTTCAATTAACTGCAGAGGAAACGCCACGACAACGCGATGCACGCGTCGCGTTGTCACGACGTCTGCGCTGCGCATACGTTCATTGACCGCTTATGCTGGAGAAACGTTAGTGTGAAGGGGCTCTAATAAGACAAAGCCTTACTTTAACCATGATCATTGTTATCTGACATTAAATTCAATTCAATTTATGCCATATCAAGGGAAGGCAATGCCAAGGCAAATAATATTGTGATTTCCTATGTAACTCAGTAGGGTACATGTAATAATAAAATTTAAATGCATTTATTGCAGCGGTTTGAGCAGTAGGCGTTTACGGGTTAATATATAATAGCAAAAATAAAATAACCTGACTAGCAGGAAAGTCCGCAGCAAGGTCCCGGCAAGGGGCCACATGGTCCACAGCCTCCGGTCGAGGGGCTGCAGCCACACGAGTACAGGCAGTAGCCGCCGCTGTGCGCGCCGCCGACGTATCCGCCATAGTACACTGGCATCTTAGAAAACTATCCAAATAATCAATATTGGCTTGAAAATAAATTTCCGAGAATATTAAATTTAGGACAAATTTTGCGAATTCGGAAAAAGCAGATAGTTCTTCGGATCCCTTGTTTTTGAATGTTGACAGGTAACGGAGCAATGCGGGATTCGATTTTTGAATCATAGTTTTTTTTTCTTTTACGCCGCGCCGTTTCGAAGGTTCTGGATCATGTTGCCTTTTAAAAAATATGTCTTACTCTGTAACCTCTTTGGATATTGATATTTTTTTAATGTAGCGCAGTCACGTCACCAATTTCCACGATGGTTAGGCACAAAGTAAATCCATAGGTCTGTCCCTAGGTTAAGTGGCGGCCTCTGGAGGTGGAGGGAGGGCAATCGCCCGGGGTCTCTCGTAACAATAATAAAACTTAGGTACATATATCATGACGAATAACTACCGGAGATTTATGTGAAGGACGGTACGGTTGACATACAGTCATATTATGTCGGGCATGTCACCGTCCGGGAGAATCAATTCGCCACATTGTCTTTGGGTGTTCTCGTCTAACTAACGCCAGGATTATCCACCAGCAACTTGCTCTAAAATACTCACTTGTGGAATCGGAGGTGCCGTACTACAGGTATGTGCCCGACCCAGTTCTCAGGCAGGACTATTGTTGCTCCACCACCACTATATCAGGCTTATTGAAGCCTGATATTGTGTGTTGGTCCACCACCACAATATCAGGCTTCAATAAGCCTGATATTGTGGTGGTGGACCGAATCGAGAGGCGTGCAATGATTGTAGACATAACCGTTCCGCATGACGAGAACCTCGTGAAAGTCGAGAAAGATAAGCCAATGGCCTAAAAGTCAAGAGTCTCGACCAACACCTTAAAAGGCTCTTGTTAGGCAGCTGGAACAACGGCTTGATCCAGAAAGCGGTACTTCTGGACACGGCTCGCATTGTTAGTAGGTTCCTCTTTCTGGAGCCCTGACCGCCGCCGCCGGTAGTTTGGACCCTGTCCCCGATACCGTTGGGCGATTTTTCATGTTTTAAATGTTTTTTTTTTTTTTTTTTTGTAAAAATATTTAAAAATGTATTTATATAGTAAAATGAACTGACACGACAATATTTTATGTAAAATCTGAATAAAATTAAATGAAATCCTTATAATTTCAGAAGATAGATAAAATAAATAAGTAGGAAGATAGGTTAAATAAGTATAATTAAGTGTGACAGCTGTTATTTAAACCGATTATATTTATTTCCACATCAATCTTGACTGTAATATTTTTTGTGTTACTTTTATTACAAAGTGTGCCTCTAAAATAACCTTTTGAACTTCTGTCTAAAGCTATAGTAAATGGAGTATAGATAGGTCCATATTTCCTGTATACACACGCGCATCTAGAAGCCGGTTGAAAATCGTCAGCAGGTATCCGGATATTATGTGTCTTTGTGCAACCACCCCGTGGACAGTCCGTACCACGTTGGTAGCATGTCTTTGTGTCACTTTAGAGCAAGAAAACTGATTGTTTTTTAGTATTCGACGCTCCCAAGCAATAACTCGGTAATCGAAAAATCAAAATTTTACAGGAGAAAAGATTTACTGATTTTATCAAATATCTTTTCAACAAGTGGGACTATTGAAGTCATTGATGTATTAAATGAAAGGTATTTTTTTACTTAATATAAACTTTACATTATTATGAAATCCCGTTTAGTCAAAACCTAGTAATTTATGAAAACAAATAATACCTAAAATTGATTACATCAAATATTACAGTAATAGTAATTACGGGATTATTGCCGGAAATTTGTCAAATAAAATATTTCATAACATTATGTTATGGACTTCTACGGCGTTATTTTTTATTGTAGGGCTGATACGTAACGTGTTTTTACGGAGTTATTGTGGTGATTTCAAATAATTTTGAAAACGGTATTGATAAATAACATTAGTATTACGATGCAAATTAGAAAACCAGTGCTATCGTTACCAGTCAATACCGATTTTTTTCGTTATATTTAAATGTAATATTAGAAGGTAATAAACGAAAGAAATACAATAATTTCGATTATTAGTAATATTTATTAAACAACAGAATGAAATTTAACACTTTAATTTTATGCTAACATCTATACTTAATATTATAAAGCTGAAGAGTTTGTTTGTTTGAACGCGCTGATCTCAGGAACTACTGGTTCGAATTGAAAAATTCTTTTTGGGTTGAATAGACCATTTATCGAGGAAGGCTTTAGGCTATATATCATCACGCTTAAGCCAATAGGAGCGGAGCAGCGATAAAGAATGTTTTAAAATCGGGGATTCCACGGGGACGAAGTCGCGGGCAGCAGCTAGTTTATTAATAAAAAGGATTCAATAAATCAAATCCTGCAATCAACTTTGAGCTACATAAACTCATCAAAGTAGCTCTTCTTCAGATATATTTTCGTTTTCCACTTCAGAAAGGATAAGGATTGGTAAAAAGAATGGTAACTCTGTGGAATGGCTCCACTTCTACGTATTTTAAAATTAGTTTAACAATAACCTCATAAACACGTTTACCAAAAACTTCATGAAAATTATTTACGCCAATAACCCCGTATTCGCAACTTACCAAAATAAAATATAAATAGTTTTTTCCGTACAGATCTATAACAGGTTTATTGTCGGAATATTATTGTGCCTTATTTCCCAACAATAAACACGTGTGTCATGATTTCTTTGTAGATATGATTAGGAAAAATCTGAAAAAAATTGCTAAGGTGTATTCCAGTCTACAGATGCCGAATTTGACATAACAGCATAAAACCCATAATAGCACATTACCGAGTTCTTGGTTGGGGGGATCGTATTATATCTGGCTCCCGTCTGGCATAGGCCTTCATCCATATGGGTATGATATGGTTAGGTATTCTAGACGCACATCAATCACGTTAGGCGTCGTCTTAGACAAAGAGATAATCGTGAAAATACTAGATCGTCGCGTTACCGTCAGTTCGCCGATTAGTCACATCATCGTTAGCTACAAGGAGCCTGATTGTGTGTGAATATCTGTGAATAAGCGTTCAGTCACAGCATCGTCTTCGTTACAATCTCTGTTTGAATTGTGGGTACTTTTCTAATGAAGTTAAGCAACTTTTAAAAAGACGTATTAGTTCCACAACAGTTGAAAAAATATATGTAGAGGGAAAATTTTGGTCGGTAGGTATGATGTAAAAAGATCATACTATCTGTATGAAACTTTTCATCTACGAGGACGACGACATTACGACGAACCCAAACTTTTTAGTTTGGGTACTGAACACAATAGAACTGGCCAGAGAACATGGCCAGAGAAAATCTTCATGCAGCAAAAAGAGAACCCAAATGTCATAAGTACGTCAAACTCCCATTCCTCAGTCCAAAAAATTTGCTACGACGAAAAAATACAAAAAAACGTAAAAAACGAAAATTGTATACCTAAGTAAAAAATAACCAACGACAAGTTTTATAATAAAAATGCCGTACCAGCACGGGTGCTACAGAAACTTCGAACATGGGACGTTTGCGAGGTGTCCTGGTGGGTGTGACCCACCCATGATGAGGTGCTGCTGCGCGCCCTGTGTGCAGGGGTGCTGCTGCTGCCCCACGGGGCCCTGCTGTAACTGCCACAGCGCCGAACGACGATATTGCTGCTGTTAACACCTCGAGACTGTGCTGTTTTGTAATAAAAACGTGGAAAGTCATTGATTTTTATTTGTTCCCAAGTGTCACTACACTTTTTACATATTGGTCCTTTTTTGCGGGATTATAAGGCCTGTGTGGGATTCTTAGGCCCAATTGCACAAACCAGAGTTACCTTGTTGACTCGGTTAGGTACTAACACGAGATTAAATAACAAATACATATTTTATACATAACTAGCTTCTGCCCGCGACTTCGTCCGCGTGGAATAGTTACTTTACCCCCGATTTTGAAACTCTCAGCCCGATCGGTTTAAAATAGACAAAGTTTCATACAAACTTTCATCCCCTAGTTTATCCCTTTGGGGGTAGAATTAATCAAAATCCTTTTTTAGCGGATGCCTACGTCATAACATCTACCTGCATGCCAAATTTCAGCTCGATCCGTTCAGTGGTTTGGCTGTGCGTTGATCACTCTTTTGAGTTATATAATATTTAGATGGTGCCGGGTTAGCGGCCATCTCAGAGTTATTATCTTATAACTCTGGATTGTGCAAGTGGGCCTTACCTAACCAAATCCAGCTCGGCTCACCATTACCCACCTCTGTACAGCGTTTGCTAGGACTAGGACGCATTCTGAGGGGACTGGCAAGGTCTGGGCTCACAGTGCAGATTTCAAATATTCCATCAGCTTCATGCTACCGACTCTACTCACAAATCCTCCAGCTCGTGCCAAATTCTACTTTTATACCTTGTTGTATGCGCCAACAGGATGACCACGGGTCTAGGCGCGTATTCAATCAACACCAAGTCAACAACCACCTCCCCAATAGCCCCATTTGACTGTGGCCGTTCCTCTGAAGTGGGTGCGGTGAGAAGAACGGTTCCTTCAGTTCCTGTGACATTTGCTACCTACCCTCGCGATTGAACTGAAACGCTATAGGTTTGCTTGTTTTCGAGGGTCATGGAAGTAGCAAATCGGTATGCTTGAGAGCAAGACCATCCACTAAAACCCCACTTGAGTTGTCGCTGTCGTCACTGCGGCTCAAGCGGGACTAACTAGAACTGAATGATATAATGATATAATATAATATATAATATATAAATGTGAAGGTTTGAGGAGATGTAATCATGCCTGAACAGGTGAACGGGCTTGGAATTTGGGATGAAAGTTGTCGTGATCATAGGATTTTATTTTTTCGTGGTAACCATCTCTTGAGATAATTTACATTATTGCAGGGTATAGACTAAGTGGACCGCAGTGGACTTTGTTTCCGCTGTGGTCAGCCCGGTCATCGGGCCGGCTCGTGCGAGGCCACGCCGCACTGCAGTGCATGTGCGGCTGTTGGCAAGCCGGCCGAGCACTGGGCTGGGGGAAGGGCCTGCGCGCCATCCGCCCCGACCAAGGGCAAGAGGTCCGCCGCCGCCGCCGCCTCTGCCGCCGCCGCGGCTTCCGTCGCCGCTTCTGCCGCTTCTGCTGTGGGTGCTGCGACTCCCGGTACTCGGGAGGGGGCTGAAATGGAGTGCCAGTAATGGTCCCATTTCGGCCTCCTCCAGAGACAAGTCGGCCGCTGTGCTATTGCGCAGTGGCTGATGCCTGTGGACGGTGAGCGTGGGTGGCTCGCCGTCCGATACCAGGCTGAGTCGACGACGCGTTGTGCTTCACGCGCGCCTCAAGGAACCGTCAGCACCAGAGACGGGGCCCCATAGGGTCGGTGCCTGCTAGGGTTGCGGAATTTGTTCGAGAGAGTTGCCGCGGCCCTGGAACGCAAAGGGCACATGGAGGAGCACGGGTGGGTTTTAGTCAGTAAAAGTCTGACACTCCCTACCGCTCCACCCAGGGCGGGAGGGGTCATTTGATGATTTCCCATCCAAAAAAAAAAAAAAAAGGGTATAGACTAAGCAAAAGAACGATAACGAATGAGTGAATGAGGACGTTTAACCGAGGGCAAGTGAACGGTTCATCCACGTTCGGTCGAGTTCTGTAGCATTAATCTAAACTAATATTATAAAGCTGAAGAGTTTGTTTATTTGTTTGTTTGTTTGAACGCGCTAATCTCAGGAACTACTGGTTCGAATTGAAAAATTCTTTTTGTGTTGAATAGACCATTTATTGAGAAAGGCTTTAGGCTATATATCATCACGCTTAAGCCAATAGGAGCGGAGCAGCGATAAATAATGTTTAAAATCGGGGATTCCACGGGGACGAAGTCGCGGGCAGCAGCTAGTATGTCATAATAATGTAGCGTACACAATCATTGGAAGTTGGATATAAAAGCAAACGAGCGCAAATACTCAAGATACAAGGGTTATATTTGTTAATTTATCAGTATTTCTTCTTTTCGAATTAATGGTGACCCTTAAACATTTGGTGCCTAGTTTATAGCGGCATGAGAGTCTGACACTCCCTTCCGCTCCGCGCACAGCGGGGGAAGTCATTTGATGATTTCCCATCCAAAAAAAGAAGGTGTGGGCACATGAGGCACTCCAAGTCCGATTTTGGAGTCTTCACATGTAAAATGATTCTTACTCATAAAATTCCTTTCTTAAAAACAGTGCTTGAAATTATAACGTCGTCGTCCAAAGAACATAAACAACTTTTACTTGCACGGAGACGTTAGTCTTAGATAGTGTCCACTATGTGGACACAACGGCTTAGCTGACCGAGCGTGCAGTCTTAATAATATCAGCGGCCGACAAGAATTTCATCACGCCCATATCACATTTGGGAGCCATTGTATTATGTCATGTACGCGACTTGCAGTACATTCATACTCCTTGCATACATAATCTGCATGATCAAGCAAACGCGTTGGACTTGGCCAAAGACTGAGCTGTGCGATCGCATCGTGTTTGCGCGTAAACTTGTTCATTAAACATTGTATGTTGTAACAAGAATCGTAAAGTATAAATTCCAACAAAGGAAATAACGGTGCGCGAATATATGGTGTCACGCCGAAAAGATTCGTACCTGTGTTTACTTTATATTCTATTCGACTTTTCTACTGTGTAATGGGGTAGTTGACTAAAAACGAAAAACCACGAAAAAATTAGGAGTCAAAGATCAGGATCTCCTGATCTTTGATCTTTTTTATCTTCTGCAATGTTTTGTAGATTTGATACTTAAAGAAAAAAATATTTTTCGATAATCTTACTTACTGACGGACTAAATAGAATCATAATTATTATTTTTACTCAGGAAACATTCCTATTTACGCCCATTTTACACCGATTTTTTTCGGCTTTCAAAGAACTAAAAAAATGTAATTCATATGAGAGACCACAAATGCATAGAGTACCTATAGTGATGGATTGAGAAATTGCACAAATGTCATAATACGTCAACCACATCAGTCTACCACTCCTAATCTGCTGCGGCAAAAATATACAAAAGACCCGTTAAAAAATAAAACCTGTACAGTATAGAACAACAACAGTCAGCAATTAACAGTATTTATAATAAAAATGCTGAACGTGCGCGCATACTATGGAGATTCGAAACAGGCATTAAATACGTGTGGATACAGGAGTGCTTCGCAAGTCAAAGCGTTTCGCATAACCTTTGTGCAGGGATGCTGCGTGTGCCCACCTTGTTGTGCTTGTTGTTTATTGTGATACGGCTTTAATTTACGTTTTTCTTCAAAGCTAAGTTTTTCACATTGGACTCATCACAAAAGAACGTCGTATCGAATCAAAAATGTGTGTTCACGCTCAACGAAGATTGGCCAAAATCTTTGTTCTTGATGAATGTTGCTTGAAACCTTCAAATAATTCGACACAACGATGCCCCTGAGCCTAGAACACATACGCCAGTTCACGCCGCAGCAGGGATTCACAGAATTATTGGAAAACACAGTAATGACGGCTAATTTAGTGCTTACAGAGTTACAACCGGCAAAAAGATGATGAGGTCTTGATAGTTTTCATTGAAGCACATTCATCCAGGCTACCTGGCGCTCGGAGACGCACGACGGTTAAATTCTCATTCTGCGACCGAAACATAGCGGACGTGGGTAAACAATTAACGCACTAGAGTCCTACTGGTTTGTTTGTGTCGTGGATCAATGGAGTCGTCACATGAAAAAAGGTTCTCGCTATTAAAATTCCTTTCTTCCGATTACTTTGTCCTTGAAATTATAACGTCGTTGTCAGTAGAAAACATAACTGTTCCGTGCGTCGGTAAAGTTCGATAGTGTTCACTTTGCGGACACAGCGGCGAAGGCGAGCAAGCGTGCAGAGGTCGGCAATTTCCACCTATAAGAGTTTGTTCGCTTAGCTTGTAGGCTCTGTTCTTTTCTACCTCCTTTACCCTAAGTCTTATGTCATTTTCTACAAATCTGTCAAGAAGAACCAAAAAAAGAAGAGAATACAAATGTCACAATATGTCAAATTCGTCTTCTGAATCATAACCTGCTGCGGCAAAAACCATAAAAAATACAATAATTTACACACTAATGAACAACAAGCTACAGTTTTTGTAACAAAAATGCCGGACGAGCCCGGAAGCTATGGGAAGTCGCCTCAGACAGTATATACGTGTGGGTGTGGTTGTGACCCGCCCATGAAAGGGATAAAGGGTATAAAGGGGATTAAAGGGATGAAAGGATTGAAAGGTTTTGGCATGAAGCCCATGGTGCAGGAGTGCTGCTGTTGCCCTTGGTGTCCTTGTTGCTTGTTGTGAGAAGGCTTCAAAGTTAAGGCTTTTACATCGGAGCCAAGGGCTTCGATAAAGAATTCGACGTTATGGCAACCTGTGTGCTAGTGCAGTCGATCAAAATCGGCCATAATTCAAATGTTCGTCCCTTCTGAATGTCGCTTACCTTCGAATAGTTCACCAGAACTATGCCGCTGTTCTACCCTTGACAAATCCACCAGCTCTTACCGCAGCAGGTAACACGGCATTCACAGACCAATTTACAACAGACAGTAATGATGGCTAACTGGTTGCCAACAGAGTTGTAACCGGCAAAGAATTACAGTGTTGATGTTTTCCATTGAAGCACAGGCAACCAGGCCAGCCTTCTCCATGGACAAAGACAGAGTGCCCGTTCAAACAAACCTACATAAAAATAGAACAAGCTATATCAACATTTTGAAGATTGATCTATGTAGCACATGCGATTCAATATGTCACGTTTATTAGAAATGTACAAAAATAAACCGTGCGTTTGTATGGGGGAACGTTCGTGGAACGCGACCCTCGCCACGGCGTTCTGTGAAAACGGTGCCCGCATCTGCAACAAAAAAACCCGCTGTAACCTGACCTACCATATTATTATGTAATAAATAAATCTGAGCTCAACTTGAAATGGTTTTTGTCTTTTGTAGATTATGCGGAAAAATTTATGAGTCAGAGCCAGTACAATGGTGTCTCGTATTGAGATATTGTTTTGACTGATATTAATTAGTGCCTCATATCATGTTCATGAGCCCGAACTTTTAATTTGTAGTACTAGGGCTTGCTTGCACAAATCTGATCAAAAACTAAGTTGCTAACACGCGGTTAAATAACAAATATATCGTTTTTGTAGTTAGCAACTAATTCGGAGTAAAAGATAATTCCGGTTCGTGACAAGAAACAGAAAGAGATCTGTTGTAGTGAGTAGCTTTACTTTTCATTCATGAAAATATAGTTTACTAGCTTTTTCATATTATAACTGTCTCCAGGGTCCCAGCTATGTTGGGCACGCCACCATTGCGGCGATAAGTCCCCTCTTTGAGAAGTGGTTGGAGAGACGCCACGCCATCCTCACCTTCCGCTCGACGCAGGTGCTCACCGGACACGGCTGTTTCGGAGCTAGCGGGATGACACGTCCGAGTGATCGCTCGGAGGACACGGTGGAGCATACGGTGGAGGTCTGGCCTGCTTGGGCGGAGCAACGCCGTGTCCTCGTCGAGGCGATCGGCGGCGGTGAACTCTCGCATCGCAGTAATGCTAGTGAAGGAGGTGGCAGAACGCGTGCGAGAGAGGGAAATCTCACGCCCTTGCCGCCGCAACAGAAGGAGACGCCCTGGGTGTCGGGAAGCGCAGGGCGATTCTCGGCCACCGTAGGCGCGGGCCTGCGGACGGCGAGCTATGGGTGACTTGCCGTCCGTTAGCAACTAGGTCCAGGTCGACGGCACGTCGTGTTCCACGCGCGCCATAAAGAGCTGTCAGCAATTCATTTGATGATTTCCCATCCAGAGAAAAAAAAGGTCCTATCTATGTGTGTACCACCACCACCACCACAACGCCTACATTGTGGCGATAAGTCCCCTCTTTGAGGAGTGGTTGGAGAGACGCCACGGCGTCCTCACCTTCCGCCTGACGCTGGTGCTCACCGGACATGGCTGTTTCGGAAGGTACCTGTGTCGGATCCAGCGGGAGGGCACGTCCGGGTGTCAACACTGTGTAGATCGCCCGAAGGACACGGTGGAGCATACGGTGGAGGTCTGCCCAGCTTGGGCGGAGCAACGCCGTGTCCTCGTCGAGGCGATCGGCGGCGGCGACCTCTCGCGTCCCGCCCTGGTTCAAACCATGGTCCGGAGCGAGGAGGCTTGGGAAGTCGTCGCCTCCTTCTGCGAAGCAGTAATGCTAGCGAAGGAGGAGGCGGAACGCGTGCGAGAAAGGGAAACCTCACGCCCCAGCCGCCTCAACAGAACAAGACGCCCCGGGCGTCGGGAAACGCAGGGCGATTCCCAGCCACCGTAGGCGCGGGCCTGCGGATGACGAGCTATGGGTTGCTCGCCGTCCGATAGCAACCAGGCCCGAGTCGACGGCGCGTAGTGTTCCACGCGCGCCTTAAAGAGCCGTCAGCAACGAAGACGGGGCCCCATAGGGTCAGTGCCTGCTAGGGTTGCGGAATTTGTTCGAAAGAGTCACCGCGGCCTTGGAACGCAAAGGGCACAAGAAGGATCACGCGTGGGTTTTAGTCAGTAAGAGTCTGACACTCCCTCCCGCTCCGCCCAGAGCGCGAAGTCATTTGATGATTTACCATCCAAAAAAAAAGGCGTAAAACAACCACACCAACTCATTTTTGCATTTATAATTATATTAGTTAAAAAGTTAAGATAACATAACGTGTGCTACTAAATAAAATGGGCCTAATGTATATACAATATTTTTTGATTGAACGTTTTTTTTTGGCATTGTGTGGGAAAATTGCCTCAATAAAATTAGGTAGTCATTTACACGGGAAAAATGGAGGATTCGCCGAAAGTTCACAGTCCGCGCGGACACGCAACTTACTAGAAATGTGTGAAACACGGCTTTGTCATTGGGAATACTGAATTCATTAGTTCCACGACTTCGACCCGATTGTTGTATGGGTGATAAATTGTTTTTGTACCTACCTAATATTTCGTTAGGAATATACGTTTAGTTGGGATACGTAAAATACTGGTATTCAGCTGAATCCGGCTTGTCTGGAAGCCGACCCCAATATAGTTGGGAAAAGGCTAGACAGATGATGAATATCGTTTAGTCGGGAAAATAAAGCAATCGTTCTGCCTAGCCTCTTCCAAACTATGCCGGCTTCCAGTCCAACTGGATGCATCTGAGTACTAGTATTTGACATGGAGCTACTGCTTATCTGACCGCCACATCCCAGTAACTGAGTAACACGATACGCCTTGGCAAGACTGATGGCAAATTTTCTGGCATGATTTGTATTCCAAGGCGCGGACTAGCCGGTATGTAATGGATGGCCACCTTGCATGGTTGCTTAACCTGGAAGATTAACCCATGCATCTACTGTGGGTTAAACTTCTTGTGAAAATAGATAATAATCTTTTCAATGTACTCGGGGGACCTGTAAAGGAACCGTCCCCCGACGGCAATAAAGAGATTATTATCATTCTTGTTTTAATTTTTTAGTTCACTTTTTGCATGGCTGGCGGGATTTTTATTTTTTAATTATTTATTTTTTATTTCATACTTAAGCTTTAGACGATGACAGGAAATGTAGTCTAATTTTCACGATTTTTTAATTATATTTTATTACAGTACATTTTTTTTTAATTTTCGCTGGCCTTTGTAACTCGGGATAACTCAACGTTTCTAACGATACTACATACATTGAAATCAGTTTAGCCGTTGAGAAGTTATGGTGGAATAAAGGAACATACATACATGAACCTTGAAAACATAACACTCCTTTTTTTGGGCAGTCGTGTAAAAACTATGCTGTTCGATACAGGTAGAATCTAAACTAATGGCGCAGCAAATTCATGTGACAGCGAGGGTGAAGAGTGGCGTTCTGCGCAGCGAAATACGAATTTCACAGTAGACTAATATACTTAAAGTTAAGCAGGAAAAGTATAGGGATTTTTGATTTACTGATGAATAAAAACTCACCCTGAATATAGACATACATGATGTGCACCTTTTTCCATAACCAGTACGGTTAAGCCTTTAACGCTAATGAAATGATAAATGCACTGACCCTGCATTGAAATCCCTGGAAGTTATTAGAGGCCAGTAGTGGGAAGCTGCAGGTTAACATAAACCAGTAATAAAAAAAATACAACCGAAATAACTTTAATTTCGGAACTCGGTGTTTGTGCTATTTTTTCGTATTTTGAACACCGGCTTCCGAAATTAAAGTTATTTTGGTTTTTTTCTGTAGAAGTCGGTTGTATTTTTTTTCACTTTTTAGTGGTACACAGGCTAAACGTAGGTACTAATCACATTGGTATAAACAATAAACAAACATGCGATTTCAGCAATCCTGAAAGATTTGCTATTATTTATTGAAGAGTTCCGTTTCCTATGATCTCTGTTCTTCATCAGATCTTCACCAAACTAGAAAGGGACACAGAAAAAAAATACAGTCGAATTGAGAACCTCCTCCTTTTTTGGAAGTCGGTTGAAAATAGGGATAACGAGAATTAAATATAAGGCTTGCAGCTTTTGAGAAACTTGTTCGAAAGAGTCACCGCGGCCCTGGAACGCAAAGGGCATTAGAAGGATCACGGGTGGGTTTTAGTCAGTAAGAGTCTGACACTCCCTTCCGCTCCGCCCAGAGCGGGAGAAGTCATGTGATGATATCCCATCCCACCTAGAAAAAAAAAGACTCGTAACTTAAAAATAATATTGTAGCTTCAGTGTACCTAGGTTCATCAGAGTCCAGATGAAATTATACGTAAGCATGATATTCTATATATCTCGTACGCCATTTAGTAGGTAATTATTACCGTTAGCAGTATTCATGACGAACAGCACGACGGATGCTGCGGCACCGGCATCATATTTATCGATTCTGAAAACTCGATTAATCACTCCGAGAGTCCGAGAACGAAATTTCTTGAATGATTGAGTCAATATCAGACGAAACTCATAAACTCATAACGTTTACGTGATCAAAATCACGGGACATACTTTATTTATATGACTTTTCGACATCCAAGAAATAACTTTACGATTTCTAAGTAAAAACATTAAATGCGTAATGACTGATAAATACAAGCGAAATCCATTAAAAGAGAAGTCGAGTGACGAAATGTGTTTTATCGCCGGTACATCGCTCGGAACTTCCGGCCGCCATTATCTGAGGTCAACAAAATAACCACACTTCCGTTCTTACGCACCTTGACGCCTGACTCTCAAAAGAAATTATTTGACGTTACTCACAGCTTTATTTACAGTACCTAGGTACATATTTAGAAGCTGAGTTCATAATGTGATTTCCCATCAGCTCAAGGAGTACTTTATTATAGAGTTTCTTCTCCGTTCTTCTCCATAGGAATCTACCTTTGCGAATGGACAACAAGTCACTTTATGATTTTTATATCTTATTCAACGGTAAATGTTGAAGTTCAAAAGTGCCTCATAATAGTTTAATTGGAATTGACATTACTAAAACAAAATTCCTAAAAAAAAACCTACTTCATTCTCTTTTCACCCAATAGCTGTGTATACAATAAGCTAGATAGTTAAAACATGCACGCTCCTTCTGGGACAGTCGGGATAAAGAAAGGTCAGGTGCGTAATAGGCACTCACAATGTGCTGTTTGCAATCGAAGAAGATCCTGACCTATTGCTTCATATGCTTCTTAATCTGCTCAACAAGACGTAATGAATCTCTACTGTCAAAACGAAAGCACAGGTTTGAACTTAAACGAAGCTAAATGAGTATTACTAGGTCGCTGTCTAGTTTGTGCTCACCCGCATGTTAAATAGGCGTGAGTTAATTATAAAAAATATTTAAATTCTAGATTATTAAATAACTCCATTATTAATTATACTAAATACCTAGTAGAAGTATTAGTATTAGTAATCGGGCCGGTTTCCGCAACTCCACGACTAAGCGCGTATTTTGCGTGCAGTAGTAGAAGTAAATAGGTATCTTCAGATCTATCTACGCGGCTGTTAGTATTTAGCCACGAGCCCCTCTTTATCTGACCTGTCACTATTTTCCATATTCAGAATGAGGATCGAGAACCGAATGCGTAGGGAACTAACTAAAGTAGATAAAACAGTACACACAGTACAACACGTATTTATTTACAGTACAGATTTGACGCAACAATCGGAGTTTACTTTAGCAGCAGCAGCCCCTATACCTCCAGCTGTAGGTGCCGAAGGGCCGGCCGCAGGGGCCCCGGCACACGCCGCAGCAAGGGCCACAGAACGGCGCGGGGTACGCGAGGCCCGCTACCTGGCAGTTGCAGGGTGTGCCACAGCAGCATGGCCCGCCACCGCAGTAGCCGCTGCAGCAACCTCCACAGCCGCCACAGCAACTGCCGCAAGGTCCACAACCTCCGCAACACATGATTTCAGAGTAGAATTGGTTTCAGAAAAAAAATTGATGGGTTATGAAATTTTTTAATAGTTTTAACAAATTTTTACGGTTTTTTATGCTTTATTCGATTTTTTAGAAAACCAAAATAGAGGTCTGTTTTATAGAATTTTGACGTACGTTTGTTTATTTTTATGTCAGCACAGAGCACGTCCGAGAACTTTATGGTTTCTGACGGCCAGTATGCTATGGTTACTCGGTTACATAGAAACTCTGTGTTTACAAATTCAGCGAATTTTATGTAGGATAGAAGTAACATTATTCGCTTTCCTAGTAACATTATTCCTTCATTTTCGCTTATATATAACTTATATAGCTTTTAACATAACATACCTACTTTAAGGCAATGTAAATAACGAAGGTAAGTAAAAGTAATATAATTTTTAAGCACGTGTTAAACTGTGCCAAATTCTAAGTTGAACAGGGTTCTCTTTATCTGTTTTATTCGGGAAAAGTAACTAAATATGGAAAGGTACGCTAATATTGTGACATGTCGTTTGAACGTTTGTTTTTATAATAGGGTAGTTGACTAAAAAAATCTAATTAGTCCGTCAGATAGATTTCCAAAAAATATTGGACAAGTATTTTTTCTTTTTTCACGTAAACAAAAAATGAAGCCGATACAGAGCGTTGAAAACTCGTGTGACGTCACTACTCGCTACAATTTTTAGCGAGCCGTAACGTCACAAGCCCCCACTCCTGATCTTTGATGCTTTGTATCTTCGTCAGTTTTTATAGATTTGATAAAGGAAAAAATACGTGTCTAATATTTTTCTATAGTCTAACTGACGGACTAAACATAATCATATATTTTTTACTCAGGAAACATCCCTATTATGAAAATCTTATCATAGTAATTGTAGCTTGCAAAATATGCGATGTAACCTGTGCAAAAATAAAAAATAATAATGCTTTTTTTGCCAAAAAACTACATATTTTCCGAGAGTTCCAGAGAAACTTTTAATCAAGTTCTAAATGGTTCTGAGCGAATATCGATTTTGATGGTTCAGAGTTCGACTATTCTGGTGTTTGGTTTCCGCACTAAGTCCTGATGTTACTCATGCCACTGCTATGACATTCCATTTTTGGTACCTTATTCCATATTTGGTTCCTCATTCATAAGGTACTTTGATAAAATGGAAATTATATTTTGTTAATTAGTATATTAAACTTGAAAATAATTAAATAACTTAAAAACTAATTTCTGTTTTACAAATATATGTCTGATTAGGATTCCGATCATATTCATATCTTTATTTGCATTCCGCAATGTGTGAAGATAATTATTAATTTTAATTAATAATAAAAAAACAAACTACACAATAAACGAATACATACATAACAAAAATATATATTTCATACAAATAAATACCATACATTGTTAGTTGTTTAAAATTCACACTCATGCATAAAAATTTAGATAAATATTATATTTTTATTACAATAATTACGTTTATTTTCCTCTATTATGCTAATTTATGAAGAAAAAAGAACAAATTGCTCAGATAAAACAGCTAAGGAGTTATTTATTTCTAGAAGAGAAACGTTATGGTCGAATTTTGAATTTCGAAAGTCACTATATCACACGTCATTTTACAACCAAAATCAGATGTAATCACATATCAGCAAAAAATCCATTAAAAAAATTACCCGTTTTAGTAAAATTTTGTAAGTACTTTTTACAGTCAATGCAATAAATAGCGTTTTATTTCCAGTTTAAAGCGAAGGCATTCATTGGCATGGAGTTCTAGGTTCTACTTCCACTACCAAGAAGCCTTTGGACCGTCTCGCTGATGACGATGACGGCACATGCCTGTATTTTAAAGCTCATAAAATAGAATACAAATTCATGAACGTGACATTTCAGCCTTGTAAGATGCAAATCCCAAGCCAAAAAGCCTGCTAGGGTTTGCGGAATTTGTTCAAAAGACTCATCGCGGCCCGGGAACGCAAAAGGATAAACACGGCTGGGTTTTGGTTAGTAAGAGTCCGAAACTCCTTTTCGCTCCGCCTTGAGCGAAAGAGCAATTCAACAATTTCCTACGCTGAAAAAAAAAACATCTTCACTAAACTTTACCTTAGTCGAACTTTAGTCAATAGCCCTACCTAGCCTTTTAATTAATCATAGTGGCATTTGGGCCTTGTGTGAGACAAATTGAGCAAGAAAAGAAAGCTGCTTCATTAATCTTCATTTTATCTTTCCAGAAAAAACTTCGCGATGCCTGTCCGTAACTGCTGCGTAGGCTGCCAGGGCCCGATGTCAGGGCCGTGTGGGGGCCCCTGTGGTCGACGCATGGACTGCGGCTCGGGGCCCTGCTGCGTTCACTCGTGTGGAGCTTGTTGCACGCCATTCTGCGGAGGGCTCGGCTGTTTACATGGGTTAGAGAACTTAAAATATTTTACATTAAAGAAAGATTACGGTTATGCTATAGCTTTAGATAGTTTCAAAATGGAAAAGCATAACTTGCTTCCCCATTTTGAAGACCTAAGATTAAAACAAAACAAAGAGATACATGCAGGAAGTATAGGTATAAGGGCAAAACTGTAGTCCATACATGTTCCCTATTAGGTAATAACAATGTGACATTAAAAAACGTCAAAAACATTGGACATAATAATATAATAGTGTTGCTTTTTCTTTTTTTTGCGACGAGTCGAAAAATATAAGTACTTTAATAGAGATCACAAATTATTTAATATTTCATTTTGTCGTTTTATCTCCATGATATAAAGCTCACCGCTGCCGCTGACCCCGACACCCACATATATGAAACTCGCAAGCTAAGTCGCCGCCCTCATCACCGCAAAAATATTGCGGTCTCATTGAAAACCATCATCTTTCTTCCAGTGCCCGGCCCGGCATGGCAGGCTCATACTTCAGTTGCGGGCACGGGTGCATCGGCGGTTGCACCAGCGGCCTGTGCGCGTCATGCTGCGGCCCTTGTTGCGGCTGATCCGGCCCTGTAACATTTGTTATTGTTCGGAACTTGGTTCCTATCGTCCGGCTTAATAAAGTGTTGCGTGGATTTTGTGGTTTATTTAGCTAATAAACAACCCTTAAGAAATATAGGTAACCGACGTCTGTATGAAAGCACAACGAATGAAAATCAATATTTTTCTCTTTTCTCTTAAGAAATTTTGATTACATATTATCTATACTTCTATACGAATATATAAATGTGAATGTATGTTTGTTTGTTACGCTTTCACGCGAAAACTACTCAACCGATCATCATGAAACTTTTTACACATTTATTCTTGGAGGTATTAGAAGTAACATAGGACTTTTTATCGCGGGATTATGATCCCTTGGGATAATTTCCGACATTCACGCGGGCAAAGCTGCGAGCAGCAGCTAGTTATACATAAATTACGGGAGAGCTGAGGCACTAAACTGTCTAGTTTAGTGCCTCAGCTCTCCCGTAGGGCAGCCATAAAACTTTATGCGCTAGTAAAAACTGTAGGTACAAAGGCGGACTTAGGCTAAGAACTCACGGAGCGATTTTCACCCGCGACCGCCGCGGTGGTGGAACTGCGGTTTTATTTCTAAACTCACGACACCGGTTATTTGCGCGGTTACGCAGCCGTCGCGGTTGCGATCATTGCCCGCAGACGTGGCGGGCGATGACCGCCAACCACGTCTACGACCAAATTAATTGGTGGTTCGATTTCAATATCCATTTTATGTTTGTTTAATTTTAAACATGCACAAACATGTCACGATGCCACAAGTCACTGGTGCAATGGCGTTAGATTTCTGTACCCCCCGCCCCCGCCGGCCACCGCGGTCGAACGCAAACCGATCGCAGAATTCGCAGAGCGCGCGGGCGCCACCCGCCGAAGCTGCGGGCGACCGCGGCCCGCGCGATTCTACTAGTTGCCCGCCGGTGCAGCGGGAACCGTAAACAACCGCGCTCACCGCGGGCGTAAAACGCGAGTTGTACTTTAATTTTTTATATATCTGCATTCTACAGAAGCTGCGGGCCCGCAACCGCGGCGCTCGCGGGTGAAAATCGCTCCGTGAGTTCTTAGCCTTAATGCCATAGGCATTTTCTACCAGTCGACCTTCCCACTGCTGGGACACAGGCCTCCTCTTTAGGAGAGGGAATGGGCCGTAATCCACCACGCGGGTCCAGTGCGGGTTAGGCTACATTTCCTGCAGTCCCTCGAACCATAATTTTATTCACGGACTGCTTTAACAGGATCTGCTTTCGGCAAACTGAATTACCTTCGTTCATGCAACCTACAAAACAAAATGTAAACGGCTAATATGAGATTGGAAGGATACGATTTTATCTCGTTGGGAAAATGAATTAACCCAATAATTGTTTGAAAGAGTCACCGTGGCCCTGGAATACAAAGGGCACTAGAAGGATCATGGATGGGTTTTAGTCAGTAAGAATTTGAGATTCCCTCGCGCTCCGCCCAGAGCGGAAGAAGTAATTTGATGATTTCCCATCCATAAAAAAGCTAATACATACTAGTCCGTCACTATTTTAGTAGTACCCACCTATGGTATAGCCAAAATAAAACGTCAGTAGGTACCTATGCATGCATATGGTAAATATGCATGTACCTAATGTGAAAGGAGAAAATTCTTAGTTCAAAAATATTAATTAAGTCGTATAAAAATGATTATATACTAACAAACGAAGTAGAAGAAAACAACTTCAATAAGTCGACATTTTTCAACAATTCCGAATATCATTATTTATTGGAAACCCTGACCCAGTATCCCTGTATGCGTGACAATTTGTAATTTATCCCTCGTGTTAACAATTATTTTTTTTAGCGGAAGTGGGCGCGTGCTAGAGTTTCCATCACAAATTATATTGGAAAACATTTGATTAGATTCGGAAAAACAAGCCCACACATTTTCCACTTTCCGGGAAGCTTAACATTCCGCGTGTAATTAATTGTCTGGGTTCCTCGAAGAGAAGGCGGAAGGAATATAGACCCACCCACAGGGATTGCCTTGTATTGTACCCACACCCAAATTGCGTAAGGGTCGAACTATACGCCTGACTTGCATATTCCATTGTATATCTTAACGAGAGAACATTATACGATCGGATACTTGCGGAATTTGTTCGAAAGAGTCACCGCGGCCCTGGAACGCAAAGGGCACTAGAGAGATCACGGGTGATTTTATTCAGTAAGTCGTTTGATAATTTTCTCATACTTCTAGGTATGTTTCTACCCGACTGCACGACATCAAAGACCTTTCAAAGATCTTTTTCAAAGATCTTTTATACGAGTATCTGGCTAAACATGTATTATGTGGTACTCGTATTCTTTAAACCCTCAAGACATCTTAACGGCTGGATGGGTTTTATTGAATAAGGTGTATCGATTCATGCGCGGTTTGAACTTGATACCTACCTTATCACTGAATAGGTTTTCCAAATCAAGATGAAGTGACGAAAACCAGTCATATGCTCCATTTAAGCGTACACAACCTCAAACTTATGTCGTATGAGGTATCAAAAGATCTACCTATTATAGAAAGCTACTCTATCATCGTGTGCTATCACCATCATCATCACCATCTCCGAAAAATGCACGGATTCATGTGGGTTTGGAAGTGGGGAAGACGCGGGCGAAAATCTTTGCCTTTTATTAATTATCTAGAACTGCGAAAAAGGTTCGAGTCCTAAAATCGTTATATAGTATAATAAGCATAATCAGCCTTTTAATGTTCCCACTGCTGGGACTCAGGCCTCCTCTCTAGCAGAGGGAATGGGCCGTAATACACCACGCGGGCCCAGTGCAGGTTGGTGAATATCACATGTCTTCGAGTTTTTGGTTCTAGGACATGCCGGTTTCCTCACGATGTTTTCCTTCGCCGTTTTGAGAGCAGTGTTGATGAAATCAATTAAAACAAGTAATGTGCCTGGCTGGGTTTTAACGCGCAACCTACGATTCGTAAGTCGGGGCAGTTACCACTCGGCCACCACTGCTCCTATATGCTTTGTAGATACCAGGATCCGGGTTATTAAATTAGGCTTGAGTACAATACTTTTATGTTTTGTGAAATAGAATAAAAAGCAAAAAAAAATAACGACACTTTATTATTTAAACTCAATACACTTTCGACCAGACGTAGCTCTCACCCTGGACACCGCGTTGGCCAGCTCACAACACGATTCCAGTTGAAATTGGCGGCCTTTTTAGACAAGACAAGACAAGACATGACGACATCACTCGGCCTTGTTCGGTTGTCATCTACCTCGGAGCACCGGCGTTAGCACTAGCAATCGACCATCTCATCGTCGACGAATTCCGGTGCTAGCAGTTAGGCGAATTAAATCCAGTCTGGTTTCGGCTGCAGGGGCCACAAGGGCCGCAGCATGGGCCACAGCAAGGGCCACAGGGTCCACAACACCCACAAACGGGTTTACTGCAGGGTATGAGCGTTCTACACGGTCCGCAGCAGGGGCTACAACAGGGTCCACAGCCTGGGCCACAAGATCCGCAGCAGGATCCGCAGCAGGGTCTACAGGATCCGCAACACCCCCCGCAGGGTCCGCAACACCCCCCGCAGGGTCCACAACACCCCCCGCAAGGTCCACAGCACCCCCCACACGGTCCACAACAGCCTCCACAACAAGCCATTGTCAGCTTATTTAAAAATACCACACAAGTTTAATCTTTAAGTCTGAATCTAGACCAATCACGTATATTATTTTTCACACGTTAATTTTATACCCAAATGGTGCAGTTTTTCAAGTTTTATTCAAAGATTTTAGATTTTGATATTTTTTTGTTTCCTGTATGTAATTTTTTATAAAAAATGGCTCTGATCGGTTATGTCATTGGGCGGAATAATTTTTCACGTTTTTAACTATTAACTTTTTTTTACTAATCTATGAATTGTCTTTGGACAGCTCAGGGCGACCTCAAAGGGCAAAAATAGCAAGAGGATTTTAGTTTGATAAAATTTCCCCATACAAACACCTCGCAAATTACAATTGACTTCTTGATACGTTTAGAAGTGTTACTAAATGACGGCATTACCTGCCCTGTAAATGGCCCCCTTGACATCATAACTATTCAAATTGCTACTTTCTAAGTTGTTCCACGTAACGTAACAAAGCTGCACAAGTGTGTAATGATGAGGGTAGCCGGTAGACAATCAGTTAAGGCTGTTTACTAACGCAGCAGTTGGGCAAGGGGGCGTGCAATCGAGCCGCGGGCAATTGCCTCGATTGCCCGCATCCGGCGCTCATACGCAGAACCGTTGCGTTACCTCGGTGCGCCGCGCGCCGGTGCGTTCGCTACAGCGTACCACGCACGCACCCGAAACTCAGGCGTGAGCAACAGTTTGGAAATGAATGAATGCATTTTCTTTTTTGACGGGACCACTCGCAGTTCAGCGCACAAGGCTGGTTACTGCTCAACCGATGGATGAATAAACTTATTGAAGTTCATTTTATGTGTTGGTAGGCAACTGCTCAATGGTTGATAGTTATTTAGGCTGTTGTTTATATTCAAACCGCAATGAAAATTTTGAAATCGCGATGAAGCATTTTGTGTGACGTCAGGTCTTTAGTTTGTTTGTGGCGGTATATGTATATGCCGTTATGAACGATGCAGCTACTTAGGTCTCTGTCCGTCACCAGCGCTTTGTTTCTATAAACAAGACACAACAAGTACAACAACAACAAGTATATTGTGTTTTTCTACAAAAGCCCTTAATCTTGATCGAGATAAGGCTCATAGGCAGGCCTAGATGGCGGACGGGGACGAATGTGGGAGCAGAAATTCTGATAGTAGTCGCCTAGATAAGATAAGAGCTTTTAGTCATCATTTTGGCGGACCGTAAGGAATCATAGTTATGCGGACATTGACCAAAAATACTGTTTCGAATCGAATTGTGACAATCTCTTAAAGATTTGAGCAGGAATTACGACCTTGAGAATCGCTTTTCGAAAAGCCTGAGAACCCACGAAGAAGCCCAGAACTCTTTATTCTTATACGTAAAAGTATGTATTTTTAAGCATAATTTTATAAAACCGTTTTGCAAAATTTTAAACCAATCATCATGTTCCCGCGCTTATCTCAAGTTCGTAGCTGGAAAATGAACTATTTATAATGGAAAAATAAAGTCATAACTTTAAGCTAAATGTTGTGAGCGCCTGCCACAGTCAAGTTACATCCGCCAGCCAGAGCACCTTCCCACGACAAATTGTAGGAAGTGCGACCCAAATACTCGACACAACAGCTTTCGAGGTAACAATCGAGGGTGTGCGCCCATCCGAACAATTTTCTACTGAATTTGCTTTACTCGTAATTTACATTAGAGGCGGACACGGAGGGCAGCTGGACAGACAAAGAAAGAAAGACGAACGAACCATTTAATATTTTTACACGGAAATGCAAAGCACTGGGACAAGACAAGTATTTAATAGTTTTTGGGTCTAGGAATTAAAATAATAAGTTTACCGTGAATGACGACACGGTTGGCGCAGTGGTTGAGTGTTCAGCTGCTGTGCTACGTGTCGCGGGTTCGATCCCCGCACGGAACAAATGTTTGTATGGCCTACAGATAATTGTTCCGAGTCTGGGTGTCTTGTATGTGAGTTTACATGTTTGTGAACGCACCCACGATACAGGAGTAAATCCTAGTGGGCAACGTTTTTCCAAAAATAAAAATTGATGAAGTCGATGAAGACGACTGTGTAACTTCAATTTGATACACTACAGTATTACAATAACGAATGCCACGGACGTCGGGAAGAGGATCGACGGGGTGAGCTCGCTCTACTTTGCTTTCAATTAAATATACATGAAAACATTCAAAATATAAAACGCCTCGTATAGTGCTACATACAATATCACATCACTGCAATGCGAGCTCGCTTCGCTCCGCTCGTACATCCAACAAGACTGCTGCCCATAGAAATATATGCTGCTATCCCACCAGTGCCCGACTCTGACTCGAAATTACCTGTAAATAACGTCTCAATTCTCAATAATTTATTGCGTACCATAAGATACATATAGTTGGTAGGGAAGTAAATAGTAGTCACAGTTATGGACCCTGTCGGGCACAGCAAAGATTAAATAGGAGAGAGGATGAAGACACTGTTTGTTTTACTTATTACTTAGTTAAAAAATAAATAATAACGTCACTGTAACACAGCCTTTGACTGTGATCTCAACACTATTATTGCTAGTAACTAGAGAGATGAACGTTATAAACACAGATTTAGTCGGAGACACAAAGGATCTCTTTGAAGCACACATTAAGACACATTAAGGTACAATAATAGTATTATTAGATAGAATACAAATAATGGCCTAGACAGTTAGATTTCAGGCGATTTAGCCCAACACATAAAACAAATACGCTTTAAATTTAACGCGTTGTTACAAAATCGGTTGGGAAAATTCTTACCGAAGAAACAATTTTCCCAACCGATTTTGTAACGACATACAAAAGTCCGACCCACTTTCCACCCTACCTTTCTTTGATACCTACATATTGTGTTTAGTTAATTAGTATTTTATTTTTCCTGAAAGGTTGCTGTCGGAACCACAATACCTCGTTACCTACATAAAGAAAGTAGGTACGTTAGGATTTGGTGAACAGGAATTGAGTCGAAACAAAACTTGATGGGATTTTCTCATTACTATATTGTAAAATAATTATTGCTCTGTTAGAAACCAATCATTGAAAATCCCTAATAAAGTTTATGTAGATAAGTCATCAATAAACACAGACGAAGACAGGGCGTATGTATAAAGAAATTATATCTTTTATATTAATTATATTTCTATTAATTATATATCATAAGCATAAAAAAAATATGCCCAAAAGCCAAAACGTTTTGTGCGTATGGGTGGGACCGCCATGTACCATCGTCGGAGCATCGTCGTACGTCTTGTAGTTTTCAGGATTTTTTTTTCTCTGTATGGGAAATCATCATATTACTTCTCCCGCGCTCTGGGCGGAGCGGAAGGAAGAGTCGGACTCTTACTGACTAAACCCCACCCGTGATCCTTCTTGTGCCCTTTGCGTTCCAGGGCCGCGGTGACTCTTTCGAACAAATTCAGCAACAGTTTTCAGTACTTTACATTATCAATATGGCAGAGACTTATTTACAGCAGTAGACGTCTATTGGCTGAAATGATGATCATGATGACAGTTTGTACCTACGCAGTTACTACGCTGTGAAGGTCACATATTCAGTCGCTCCATGTTAAATACTGGAACTGAACAGCATCAGGTCACACTGGAAGCCGACCCCAATTTAGTTGAGAAAAATCTAGACAGGCAAAAAATCAAATATAATTTATTCAAACTAGGCTGAGAGACAGCACTTTTTGAACGTCAAATTTTACATAAAGACAGACCCCCAAAACGCCCACCCGTCACCACTTCCTAGTGTTTTAGCTGGGAAGAAGAAATGGCGCAACAAACTCCCCAGCAACACATCTGTCTATTGCGTTTTATGAACTTGAATTTATACAATAGTATGATAAGTCATTACATGCCAAAGGTAGGAAAAAAATTAATTATCCAACATGGAAATCCTAAATCAATTCACTATAAAACATTGTAAAGAGTAGACTGAGTCATTTAAGCAAAAACAGATTGACCTACATAGTAATCAAAAATTACACAAAAACTAAAGAAACAAAATTATATTATGAACTCATATAACCTGTCATAAGCACATAAGCTAACATATAGAGAAAGAACATGATAAATGTGACATTGTCTTGCGTTCAACACAGCGACCAACTATCCTTATCGCCAGTTATGACAGTCAGTTTACTTGTTACCTCTGCTTACTACAGCAAAATTAACGGAACAATGAATATTCTCGGCGAACGGTCGGAAGTAGGAGCCACGTGTAACTGACGTGTTCCGTATAATAATGTAATAAACATAACTGTGAAAGCCTGCTTGTCGTCTCGTACTTCCGGCTCTAAAGATGGACATCATGTATTTTATTTGGGTACAACTAGCGATACGTCCCGGCTTCGCACGTGTGCAAATTTACAAGAACTTTCGTCTACAAGAAGTAGGCTGTAAAACCAAATGAAGCAGACAAATGTATGAGTTGCCTCCCGCAGGTCAAACTAAGAGGTGGTCAGATGCTTGACCGGACTTCCCTGTGGTGGACTTAATATAATATTAAAGCCTCCAACCCGGGTTAAAGCCTCCAGCTAGGTAAAAGCATACAGTGAATTTTTATACTTAGAGATTGGATCAGATTTAATTTTTTTTCTTGATTTTCTCGTTGTTTAGCCTAGCCTTTCTAGCATTCTATATTTTTGATTAATACAACAAACTGTGCTTCCGCAAAGGCTAGGCATGCGTGTGCTGACAGTACACACACAATTACGTAATAGGAGGCAAACTAATTTTTTTTAGCTATCCAGGCATCAGGGTACTACTGAGAAACACCAGACGGAAAAACCCAATAACACTTTACTCGAGAATCGAACTGAAGATCTGAGCACTAGCTGTTGTAACCACTAGATATACGAGGCAGATATTTACCGATCAAACAGAGTATTATGTATTCTCGGAGTCGTCTAACAACTAACATTTCACATGATAAAATCGGAGAATCTTTAAGTACAAAAAGCTTTTGGGTTTTCATTTTCTTAATAACATCCATTTTTGTTCATGGAGTGTCAGACTCTTACTGACTTAAATACCCGTGTTCCTTCTAATTTCCTTAGCATTTCAGGGCCGCGGTAACTCTTTCGAACAAATTCCGCAACCTTAGTTCATAATACCATTATAGCTACTACGACACTGAGCTCCAAGAATTCTGCGCATCTTAAAGTTAACATGATTCTCTCTTCCCGAGCGCTCTAAAGTTACTTTGTTAGATATTCATGCTCCGCTGAACCTTGGCTACATCGCTGTATTCCACTTTAATTAATGCTAGGATATTCTCTTCAAATTATACGGAAACACTTTGATTAATTCTGGCTCAGTCGAATGTCTATAAAGAGTTATGAAAGGCGAATTTCTTTTTTTGCTTCGACATAATTACAATTAGCTTTTGCCCGCAGTCTCGGTCTCGTGGCCTACCACTCATTTTTAGGGTTCCGATCCCAAAGAGTAAAACGTGACCCTATTACTAAGACTCCACTGTCCGTCCATTTGTCTGTCTGTCCCTGTCACGTCCGTCTGACCGTGTGATAGTTAGACAGTTGACATTTTCACAGATGATGTATTTCTGTTACTGCTATAACCAAGAAAATTAAAAAAAAAAACATGTAAAATAAATATTTAAAGAGGTTCCGTTATGGCTCGCCGTCCGAGAGCAACCAGGCCCGAGTCGACGGCGCGTCGTGTTCCACGCGCACCTCAAGAGCTGTCAGCAAAGAAGACGGGGCCCCATAGGGTCAGTGCCTGCTAGGGTTGCGGAATTTGTTCGAAAGAGTCACCGCGAAACGCCAAGGGCACTAGAAGGATCAAGAGTGGGTTTTAATCAGTAAGAGCCTGACACTCCCTTCTGCTCCACCCAGAGCGGGAGAAGTCATTTGATGATTTCCCAAACAAAAAAAAGACGGCTTCCCCGCATTTGACCTTATCGTTACCAGCAAAAGAACCATCCACGCAGGGCATACATGCTCTACAAAAAGATGAAGCAAAACCCACCCTAATAGTAATAGCTGAGTAATCACGTTAGCAATAAGGTTGCCTAATAAGGTTCGGCCCTTATTAGGTACCACGGTAGAAGATGCGAACCAAGTACATACGTTGGGGGCCCGGGCATTTTCGTGTATTTTCTACTACTACAAACTGCGTTTTTCATAATATAATATTATAAAGAGGAAAGTTTGTTTTGTTTGTTTGTACTGAATTAACTAAAAAACTACTGGACCGATTTTAACCATTTTATCCCCTTGTTCTCACTGGAACGGGAACGACGCGGATAAAACCGCGGTGCGCTGCTAATCTATACTAATATGTAGAGTTGAAGAGTTTGTTTGTTTGTTTGAACGCGCTAATTTCAGGAACTACTGGCCCAATTTGAGAGCCGCTAAGAGCAATAGGAGCGGAGCACCAATGAATAATGTTTAATAACTATTCCACGTGGACGAAGTCGCGGGCAGAAGCTAGTCTAAATATAATATGGCTTTGTTTGAGGTAGTTTTTAAAGAGACAGACATACTACACAAACTTGCATATTTTTCCCATGACTGCCTATGATGGTATGCCGAAACCACAAAGCGCCGATTCTTAGGTACATCTATACTCCCCACCGAATGTGTCTCCACGTTGTCGTCGTGGTGGGGCTTGAGCGTCTCAATGATCTTGCGAGCTTTCCCGGTAGAGCCACTCATGCCGGAAGGTCGCAAGTGAGGGATCAGACCAAGAGAGACACACACACGCTTGCTCGCTGCTCTCTGGTACGCGTCTGATCATCAGACGTGACTGTGGGAGCAGCGAGCAGGTGGAGAGGTGAGGTGAGGAGAGGGCCCTGAGAAGGGGCGGAGCGAACAGGGACCGCACCCTTAAAAGGCACAAAATGAAAAAAGGCATTTGTAAAATGAGTCCCCAGGTGGGTCCCGACTGCTCAGCGGTCGGGGAATCCCACCCCGCTTCGGCGGGCTGCCCTCCGTACTCTGGGGTGGGCACCAAACGCCTTCCGCTTGCCAGTGGCAACACGAGCCGAGGAGGCTCCCAATCGTCGTCATCCGAGTCCGCTTCCTTTAAGGAGCTGATGGCGTACGGTTGCGTAGAGGAGGGTTCGCCTGAGCGCCGGGGTGGTGCGGAGTCGGATTTCGGCTACTTACCAGACCTAGTAACGGTCAGCTCGGCGGGCTCTGGAGACGAAGGAGGGGGGGCTGCTGCGGAGAACGTAAAGTTCTTCCGCAAGCGGCCCAGACGGGAGGATGAGTCGTCCTCCGAAGGCGAATTTGCTTCCGCCCGGAAGATCCCCACCGCTAGGCGGGGCAGGGGCTGTGAGGCAGGGAGGGGGCTGGCTCCCTCTACCCGGGAGGTAGAGCGTCGGGCCGAGAGGTTGGTGGAGGAGGGGCGTCGCCCTGGAGGGAGCGGTCGCAGGGCTCCCTCTACTCGTCCGCCTCCTCTCGACTCCGACGACTCGGAGCCCCCGGGAGAGGTAGCTCCCGCTATTGAGGACCAGAGGGCCCAGTTTGCGGAGGTCGTGGAGGCCGCGATCCGCGCTGTGGCCTTCAAGAGGAAGCAGTCCTCGAAGCGGGAGGCCATCAGTGCGGCCAAAGCCTCCATACTGGCGGCAGCGGCGGCCAACGTTGGCGGGACTGCCTCAGAGGTGTCGGAGTTGCGGGCGGAGGTCGCCCGCCTAGCGGTTCTTACGGAGCGACTCGTTCGGGAGAATGAGTCGCTCCGGAGGGACCTGGCAGGGATGGCCAGAGCGGCCTCCGTGGAGCCGCGAGGGGGACTGAGTCCGGCAGCGCCGGAGGGGGGCCAAGTGCTGAGCCAGGTGCGGGACCTGGTACGGCAGGAGCTGGCTCCCTTCCGGAGGCAGTTCTCCATGCTGGAGGACATGGTCCGGCGTCCCCCAACAGCGGCAACAGTGGCGACTCAGAGGGCCCCGGGCCAGCAGCAGAAGGCGGCCTCGTACGCGGCCGCCGTGGCTGCCAGCCCGGGAACGTCCGGCCAGGCGAAAGCCAAAGGAGGAGCCGCGCCAGCGCCTGTGGCGCCGGCGCCTGCGACGCCGGCGACGACCAAGTCGGCCCCGGCGAAGAGGGGTAGGAGGAAGGCTGGAGGGGGAGCGGCTAAGGCTGCTGCGCCAGTGGCGCCGCGGCCGCCCCCACCCCCACCCTCGGACACTCCTGCGGCCGAGGCCGAGTGGCAGGTTGCTGGAGAGAAGCGGCGACAGAAGAAGGCGGCCAAGAACAAGGCCAAGAAGCAGCGGCGGAAGGCCAACGCCATTGCGGCGAGGCTTCGCGCCCCGAAATCCGCGGCTGTGGTGCTCACACTGCAGCCGGAAGCGGAAAAGAGGGGCGTGACGTATCTCGCCGTACTGAAGCGGGCAAAGGAGGCGGTGAGCCTCCAAGAGCTGGGCATTAGCGGGGGCATCGGGGTCAGGAGGACCCTAACCGGTGCCCGCAAGCTTGAGCTCGCCGGAGCGGAGAGTGGCCCGTTCGCGGACGCCCTGGCCGAAAGGCTGAGGGCGGTCTTACCCGCGGACGAGGTCCGGGTGTCCAGGCCGACTAAGCGCATCGACATGCGCATAGTGGGCCTGGATGACTCCGTGACGGAGGAGGAAGTTGTGGCCGCCGTCGCCAGGACTGGGGGGTGCTCTGCCGAGCTCGTCAAGGCGGGCGCCCTCCGGCCTGACAACACGGGCATGCAAACCCTTGTGGTGAGCTGCCCCGTGACGGCGGCCAGAACAGTGTCGGAGGGTCGAAGGCTCTTGGTGGGGTGGGTTTCTGCGCGGGTAAAACTGCTGGAACCCAGACCTCTGAGGTGCTACCGCTGCCATGTGGGCAACCACACGGGAGCTATGTGCCCCTCGGAGGTGGACCGCAGTGGACTTTGTTTCCGCTGTGGTCAGCCCGGTCATCGGGCCGGCTCGTGCGAGGCCACGCCGCACTGCAGTGCATGTGCGGCTGTTGGCAAGCCGGCCGAGCACTGGGCTGGGGGAAGGGCCTGCGCGCCATCCACCCCGGCCAGGGGCAAGAGGTCCGCCGCCGCCGCCGCCTCTGCCGCCGCCGCGGCTTCCGTCGCCGCTTCTGCCGCTTCTGCTGTGGGTGCTGCGACTCCCGGTACTCGGGAGGGGGCTGAAATGGAGTGCCAGTAGTGGTCCCATTTCGGCCTCCTCCAGAGACAAGTCGGCCGCTGTGCTATTGCGCAGTGGCTGATGCCTGTGGACGGTGAGCGTGGGTGGCTCGCCGTCCGATACCAGGCTGAGTCGACGACGCGTTGTGCTTCACGCGCGCCTCAAGGAGCCGTCAGCACCAGAGACGGGGCCCCATAGGGTCGGTGCCTGCTAGGGTTGCGGAATTTGTTCGAGAGAGTTGCCGCGGCCCTGGAACGCAAAGGGCACATGGAGGAGCACGGGTGGGTTTTAGTCAGTAAAAGTCTGACACTCCCTACCGCTCCACCCAGGGCGGGAGGGGTCATTTGATGATTTCCCATCCAAAAAAAAAAAAAAAAAAAAAAGGTTTACATAAGTTGTCACTCTCACAGGGCATTGGTTCTACAGTAAACAGATCCCTAAAAACATTTGCAATATTTTGATCACCTACTACACCATCAACGCTCACAGGAATGCTCGGCCCAGGGTTCAGATGCCCCGTATTTTTCCAAAAACTGCAAAAATCTTTAGCCTTGTGCTTTGCTGCCAGTATGTCCATTTTTATTTGCTCGGCATTATCCTGGCACCATTTTAATTTTTTCTTGAACACTTTACGTGTCTCACACATATCTACGTAATGTGGTCCTGCACGCGGCTTCCCTAGTAAGACCCAGTTACTAAAACTAAGCCGAGCCCTCCTATGAAATTCACTTACATGCTTGTTCCATCCTACAATACACTTCCTCTTATTTCTCTTACTGATACTTCGTGTTTTTTCTGAGGCATCACTCAAGATAGACTTAATGTTCGCGTACATTGCATTTATTATGTTCCTATGATCTATATTATCACATATATGGTCACAGCAATCCCGCAATTCCACTGGAAAGTCTATATTTCGTAATGCCTCGTTACATAACTCCCTATATTTACAAATTTGTTCATCATCCCTTATTCCCCATACTATTTTGTTATCCACGACTTTGTTTACAACGGTTTTTCTAGGCAAACTCTTAATATTACAAATAATTTCCATTGGGAAATGGTCAGACCATGACACTTCATACAATACTTTAATCCTTTCAATTGTTTGAAATGCCATTGACGTAACCAGGCAATGGATATATGTGGATATGTGTCTACGAAAGAGAGCTCTCTCAAAACATGAAATAAAATAAAACAAATCTACATCGCGATTAGTTGACACACCGCAGGAAATCGTGACGATGTGACGCGCAAGACGACGTCACAAACCCTAATATAACGCACACCTACGTGCGACAAGATGTCACACGCTCACAACAATGATTCATACAAAACTCACGCAAAATACACATGCGTCTAATTGCGTCGCAATGGCGCCCGACGCGACGCGAGCCGCGAGTTAGCGATCAAAATAAAACAGTTAATTGAATTTCCGAGAATATCTATTTATACTTACAAGCATTTCATATACATTTCCATTCTGTTTACGACTTCTGCGCCCTTGAAATTCATTTAAATGCGGGACAAACAAGATTTGATGGAACAATAGCTAATTAAAAACTAACAAAGGAAAAGGTTTATAAGGCGGGGCACGTTTCTTAATGAGGTAATGTAATTGTCCTGCCAATTGTTCAGACACCTCTGAACTTTGGTTTTGACAGTCAATGGCCAAGGTATCATCATGATGTGATGCGTCAGAATAGCAGTTGATGCACAATAACAAATATTTTATCGATCGGCACGATTCGATTCTCGTGACCGTTATGTTTTGAACAGTCAATTCAAGTGAAATCGTCATGACACGTTTGATTTTCTTTGAATATTTGGTTGCTACATAGTTTCTTGATGATTCTTTTGTGTGGTCTTCTAATACCTAGAATTACGCGATCTCATTTCTATGTTAGTGACGCGCTTTTATGAAATTCTCCATCTAAAGATACGGGTCTACTAAAATGCAGGTAATGGCTGCATAAGAGCTCATATAGCAATGCTTTTGAACCATAAATAATGTGACTTAAGATTCCGATTGAGAGCACAACATTGCAGATTACATTGCAAATCGTTCTACAGCGCACTTATACAATACAGATCAAAGTTTTAGTACCCTAGAATGATGAACCTTAGAAAATCTTTTACGTTTCCACTCCACTAATTGGTGTATCATTGAAGCTATTATTTTCTCCATACTTTTTCCTCTACCTTTTATATCGTCCGGGTTAACGAAATTATCTTAATTGAGTTCCGGGACATGACTTCCTTTCAAAGTTCAACAAAAAACTTTGCTTAGAATTCCCATTTGCAAATTAATGTTATCAAATGGTCCACCGACCGTGAGACCATTACATTAAAATATCTGGAAATCGTTCACTGAGGCGTGTTATCACATTTTTGTTGAGGTAAATGGAAATATAGAATATTCAAGTTAACGTCTTCATCGTATTGTGGTGTAAAAACAAACATACATAGCTTTTTAACCATGTAAAAAGATGCAGAAGGCGAACGGTTGACAACTGGACAAGATGAAATTAACTTTTCGACACACTTACCCGAAAGGAATCTCCTACAGTCTTTTAGGCATTCATTAACGTGTATTTCGCACTAATATCTACTAAAACGTCATTTGAAACACGTGGGCAATGCGGTAGCTATCTCGATTCCATAACGGATTTTATTTCGATCGTATATTCCTCCTTAGCTGCAACGAAAAAGTTGCATCAAAATGTACTAATTTGTAAGTGATGAGATTAAAGTTACTCATAACTTAGTTGAGAATAGAAAAAGCTTTCATAATGACGCAACAGATACTTATCGTAACTATTAGTGTTGTTATGTTATGTAAATAGCCCACATCAATTTCTATTTTTAGTATCTCTTGCGTCATTATGAAAGCTATTTCGTTTCTCAACAAAGCAATGAGTAATTTTTATATTTTGCTGGCTTGACGCACTTAGACATGATCATTTACCACTTCAGTCCTTGTTCCAGCACTTTTTACTGTTTTAGTTGGTAAGAAGAAGTGGTGCAACAAACTTCCCAGCAACACATCCATAGACACTGATTTTACAATAGCATAGATATTTATACATTTTTAAGATATTAAGCAAGATTGTTTACTATTTAATACATAGTTTAGTTTCAGCAAATTATCTTGATTTGGGTTTGAGTTAATTATATTTTAAACAAAAAGGGAACATTCAGCAAAAATCTCTATGACAGATATATCGAAAAATTATCCGAATATTATACATATCACCGGGAAATTGCAGGCTCTGTAAGATTGTAATAAATCTTTATTAGATTATAATTTCTCGACATATTATGAAAAAATCGTTTTGTATAGAATATAATAGTTTCCACGTGTCTTATGCACTGAAGCATTTTGGCACTGAATGGACAGGCCCACTGAAATCTGTGTGGTTCTCTCCTTACAAGACCATTCCAGACATAGATCTGCATGGTTCTCATGTAACATATTGTGAGGATTTCACCATATTAGCGTCTCATTTCAGTTAGTCTGGCAGTTCGAGTAATTTATGCGGCCTACCCAAATGTCCTTACTTTGGTGTTATTCGTCAAATCGTTGAGTTCCTTAGAGTTCTAAGTTTGAGCTACACGGTAACTGACAAATTCTTGCACTGTCTGGACACTGGACAGGTCCACTCAACTCTGTGTGGCACTTTCCTCAAAAGACCACTTCAGAAATTAACCTACATGGTTCTCATATGATTTGACCAGTACTGATTGTATGGATTTTAAAAGAGACTTTGACCTCTGAGTTTGTTTTGATGTTTCTTCTCAGAGTAGTCGGCTAGGAAACGCCGGCTTCATCTAGCTTAAAATGACCAGAAATTTTGGACGTGTAAAAGTTTTATGTTTAACATAAATACAAAATAAATATCATTTATGAGGAAAAAATTGTTCTAACATGCCCTTGTCGTATTAAGAAAATATAGTTTACAATGTCTCGCGATATTTTACAATCTTCCAATTTGAAATCCGGTGACATTATACATAAAGGTTCCGTTTTCCGTTTGAGGTCTGAAGTCGGAAGCCTTCTCTCCCATGGTTTCAAAACTTTCTCTTTTATTATTTTTATCCACTTTGCTAGTGACATACACGGCTTCTGAGGCTCCCTAAAAACTGTGAACTCGACATCATTTTAAATTAAGTGGATATTCTGCTGCCCGTGTTTGTGGTGGTGGTCGGGTGTCGTACCAGGAAGGCGAGCTGGGTCGGCATTGTGCGGCAGGCGCTGTTCCGCGAAGGCGCGCGCAAGCTTTCTACGAGCGAGCGGCACTATAGCGGGCGCGCGGAGAAACGGCGCCGTTCCTACGCGTATTGTTTCCTCTGCACTTCGCAGAATGAAATCTGTGTGGTTTCGACGATGGCGACCAATTGTATGGTTTATTGAGATTGTTTGTAGAGTTTATGCCAGAGTCAAGTTTAGTTATTTTCGGAGTAAGTAGAGATTTTCGAAATGTAAAAGAATAAAGGAATACAGTGGCGTTACTATTTGTTTTGAATATACACATACGTGCTAGCTTGGATGATAAAGAATATACTAGACGAGAGTTACTCGTCGGGATTCCTCGCGTGAAATCTTGCACGTCACACGGTATTCGTGTCCTTGCTTTATGCGCGTCATACAAAAGTATTCGATTTTCCTGAATAACGCAATGTGCCTCGATTTATGATGCAGACTTCCTTGTTATTTTTTAAGTAAGTAGAAAAAATTTGTAGTGTGCTATTTACAGGACAAAAGACTCCGTACATCCTTTCCATTCTTCTATAGTGAAAGCTGCATAGACTAGTTTTTAGGAGATCAGATCATCCCGCGATCTTCGTCTGGGTCTGCGACGCCGTCACTTGCCATAAACCTAAGCCGTTTTTAACATAATGTATGGCATGATATTTTATTTTTATCATTCAGCCTATTTTGTCCCACTGCTGTGCCATCTCAAACCACGCCTTGCAGTAAGCGTCTAGATCATCTTGCCACTTCATCTAGGCAGTCCTTGACAGTGCCGTCCATCTACAAGCTACAAGGACCCACTTTGTGGAGACTATTTTTAATAATTTTATTTTAAAACAACATCATCGAAAATATGACTTATTAAAATCCAGTGGCCACTCCTCGCTAGCCGGACTACAGCACACGGGCGGTATTCGCCGCGTGCAATCTGTGCGTACAGATGGCCTGCGCCCGCGCAGCCCGCGCTTATTCCCCGACATTTATAATGGCACGAATGTTACCGAGAACATCAGTAAATAATTTATCAAGCATAATGTATATTTCAATCTCGCCGGAATTGTTAAGAGCATTTCCATATCTGCGTGTTTCATCTTTAGAGAGTTGTGTTTCCTTATTCGTTTGTTCTGGTCATTTACGGGGTTTTCGTCATTTTGTCACAGTTACAATGACATCAATTTGAGATGTCATCGTCGTTTCCTGAATTCCTCGTCACTATCCTCCATAAGTACTTCTGGGGGTCCACTTGTAATGAATGACACATGTAGGTTGTACGAATATATACCTATTGGCCTTGTTAGTATATTGATGATGTTCGTACATGACGTACATACTGCTTCTTAATGAGTCCATAAATATATAGGATATAATTATTGCCTTGAATTATTACTCCTCCTTGTAAATCTGCGATTAGTAAATGACAATACGAAAAATGATTGTGTGAGTGAATACGGATATTTCCTGAGTAAATAATATGTTTCTTTTTTATTAAAATAATTAAATATATTATTATAAAAAAAATATTGGATACGTATGTTTTGCTTTATCAAATCTATAAAATGGAAGATAAAACCATTAAAGATCAGGAGTGCTTGTGACATCACGTCGTGGTAAAATTAAAGAGTAGTGACGTCACACGAGCATTCAACGCACGGTATCGTCTTCGTTTTTTATTGTAGGTACGTGAAAAAATAAGTACGTAGTAGATAAGTACGGACTGATTAGATTGTTTAGTCAACTACGCTAGTCTATATCTATACTAATTATACTAATATTATAAAGAGGAAAGATTTGTATGTAACGAATAAACTCAAAAACTACTGGACCGATTTCAAAAATTCTTTCACCGTTAGAAAGCTGCATTCACCCTGAGTAACATAGGGGCATATTCTCACGGGAACGGGAACTACGCAGGTGAAACCGCGGGGCGCTGCTAGTATACTATACAATAGTAGGTATAGTCACCCTAGAACGTTCCCACTGCTGGTACTGGCCTGCTCTCTATGAGCGCAGTGCGGGTTGGTGGATGTCACATGTTTTCGCATTTACGATACCGTTGGTTTCCTCACGAAATTTTCCTTCACCGTTCTGTGTCACCGTGGTGATATAAATATCTGAGTGTATTATATGTATTTCTGGAAAATTGAGGTCGTGCTTTTTCCAAATTCGTCCTTTCCTAGTAAATGTTGTTATTATTAGCCGTTCTCTTCAGGAGAAATACAACCGAAATAGGAGTAGATTGTATTTTCAGAAGGCCGCTAATTTCACGCATGACCTGTCTTGGAAAGCTAAAAAAGGGTTCTAGTATCCGTCGGCCACCTACGTTTGGCCCACGCATGTATTTCTACATTTATCTTGGTTATGTTTACTTCGGTATTTAATAGAATAATTCCCACAGATATTATTTCAACAAAAGTTAAAACAACGTCATTGTTAACTTTATTTCATAACGATTTGTAAATTATGTAAAGCAGTTTTGGCCGAGGCGGGTGGTATCTCTTGACACAATCAACTTTTGGAATTTACTACTATCTAAGGTTACCCAATGAGGGCTTGCTGGTTTGCTGGTCGTCTGTTAGGTCGGCTTATGGGAAACTAGATACAGTTTACTTTAAAAAAAAGGCCAAGCGCGAGTCGACCCTTTTATTTGTTTTGGATGGGAAATCATCAAATGACTTCTCCCGCTCTGGACGGAGCGGGAGGGAGTGTCAGAATCTTACTGACTAAAACCCACCCGTGATCCTTCTTGTGCCCTTTGCAATCCAGGGCCGCGGTGACTCTTTCGAACAAATTCCGCAACAAGCGCGAGTCGACCCTGCGTGCTGGTTTCGAACGATTTTTTAAAATAATTATGTTACTTTGAATCCTTAGACTTCTTATCGTCGATTCGTTTTCCTGTGATCTGTTTTTTTTTTCTCAAAATTCTAGGCTCCTTAGTATCGGGGATTAGCATAGAATGTTCAATTTTGATCTATTTTCTTGACTAACTAATTGTAAATGCAATATTTTAAAATTATGAAAAAATAATATTGTGACCGTTATAATGAGTCCTTTCATTTGATAACGACTCCAAAATAGTTGGGAAAAGGCTGAGTGAATTGTTTGATGTGTAGCCTTCTGTGTAGCAGCCGAGTCTAGATGTGTAGGTATAAGCCGGTAGATGGCAGTACGCTCGCCAGCTTTACGCAGAAATTAAATAAATATTACTATGACAAAATGTGAGTGTATGTACATCGCTGCCCAACCCACGCGCGCAGCGGCAAAACAATCGTTTCTCAAAGTACCTAATCTCATGGTGTGAACATTAATTAAAAGTTGACCGTTGTACGGAACCGTTAAGGTATTCATAGCGCTTGGCCAGGCACTAAAGTGGTACCTATTCAATTTTGAAAGTTATTTTTTTCGTGTAGGGTTGTCACTATCACGTGCGGCTCGAAATGGGAGGGGGAGGGGGATGTTTTCCTTCACCGTTTTGAGAGCAGTGGTGATGAAATAAATTAAACAAAGTGATACGCCTGGCTGGGTTTGAACCCGCGACCTAATTCGTAATTCGGGGCCGTTACCACTCGGCCACCACTGCTCCGGTACTTAATTTTCCAGAATTAAATTAAATTTAATAAAAGAATTAAGATATTTTGGTAATAAAAATACAAGTGTGTTTGAGTAGGGGAAGGACGCATATGTAATCTAAAACCTCACCACTGGGGAGGGGGTTACTAAAAAGTTAATAAAATCATCAAGTTATTAATGGCCATTTTTTCTGGATGGAATCATCAAATGACTCTTTACACTCCCTCCCGCTCTGGGCGGAGCGGAAGGGAAGTGTCAGACACTGACTAAAACCCACCCGTGATCCTTCTTGTGCCCTTTACGTTCCAGGGCCGCGATGACTTTCGAACAAACTCCGCAACCCTAGAATGGTCGAGCTCTGTGGTAATACTTTAAATTAAATTCCTACTGCTTTCGCTGCACCATTTTCGCAATATAACTTTGAGTTTTCAGAAGCAAATGAAGTGCATGTAGATAATTAGCTTTAAAGTTCGAAATTATATTTTTTCTCAGACATTTTCTCGATCAAGTAGCTAATTGGTTCACTACAACGCAGTTTCAACTCAGGGCTCTTTTATTTCGCGTCAAAACTATAAATGGTGTAGGATAGTTGGGCGCCAAACTGTAACGTTTTTCCCTCACAGTTAAATAAAAGAGGAAATAAGACGTACTAATATATTAAAGAAGAGCAGTTGACTTAAAACTAAAACCTTAACTCTGTCTCTAGTTACCCCTACCTATCGCTCTCCATAAGATTCACAACACTGACACAAACTTGGAACAGCCTCTGGGCTCCCCGCCAGAGAGGCCAGGCAGCAGGTCCGAAGGCGAGGCCCCCTAGTAAGGCCTGCACGCGGGCTCCAGTGCTTCCGCAGTGCGAACTCCGGTGGTGGTTCCTAGTTGAACCTCGTCGTAACGCTTGGTGAAGGTTTTCTTCAGATCGACTTCAGTTGAGCCCCATCCTGGCTCCTCCACCTGTTTCTCTCCAGTCCAGCCACCGTTTTTTTCCCTTCAAAATCCCCACGTATCTTTTCTTCCGGAACAATTCAAAATTCCGTCCAGTTAGAGTGCCAGTGAGGTTTATGGCCAGTATTCCGTTTACAAATAATCTAAGTGAGAGCGTTCATAAGAATTTTAGAAATACAGTTTATAACATAGCTATACAGAAGGAAAACAGAATATAGCTTAACATCTTATATTAATCAATTAAACACAAATATAAAGTGAATTTTAGTATTTAAAATCAGTTAAACCTTTTTAGTAAAGCTATAGCGCAATTACCTACATAAAGAAAAAAGTTACAGCTTGACAAACTCTGACGTGAATGTCACAACAATAAAAATAAACAACAAAAATATTAAAAGGTGATTTTATATCCAGTGAAATCGTTTAGAATCAGCGCCTAAAGCATTAAATAACGAATTCCACTACTAATACAAGCACTTCATTAATTTCAGTATATGTAACTGTGAAGATAATCTAAAGGTCAAAGATAGCAACCATACAGTACCTGCCGCATTAATGAATCACAATACGTACCCGTTCCGTATCTTAATACGGTTTGGCCCGAAATTCGACGGCGATATAACCCATAACAACGCCTGCCTGCCTGAGGCGTTACTGCACCATAGGGAGTGTCAGACTATTACTGACTAAAACCCATCTGTGTTCCTTTGCGTTCCCGGGCTGCGGTGATTCTTTCGAACAATTCCGAAACTTTCGAACAAGTTTCGCAATTTTCTAACGAATTTCGCAACTTTCGAAAAAATTCCGCAATTTTCGAACAAATTCCGCAACTTTTGAACGAATTCCGCAACCCATTCGACTAGCCTTAGCTGGCTTTTCCCTGTCCCAGGAATTGTTAATTTTTCGACATTAAAAGTAGCATAATTATGCCTCTCACCGATAGTGTTGCATTGTATTTTTTAGTTAAAAGTACTGCTAGAAATTCCCTTCTACAAACTTTTATATTATTAGTTCAAATTATAGACAACCTCATTGTTTTAATGCCACTTTCGAGAACAAAACCCTTAATCCGGTCCCCAGAGGAGCAATTTTTTTTTAAGTAGCATCGCACACATCGTAGTTATAAAATATTAAAACCCCTCTAATTTCTCTACCTTTTGAAAAGGTTTGTTTTAAAATCTAACTTTAGCTGGAGAAGTCGCTGAAAGCGGCTTAAATTTGAACGGTTTGACAAACACTTTTGAAAAAAAAAACGGGCCCTTACGCTTTTCTTAAATGAATACCTATTACAGACAAAGGTTTTATTGGTTTTATTAATTGGCTGCTGTTAATTTGAAATATCGTAGCTGGAAAGCTACGTTCCAAAGGTGAACGGCAGATTTCGTACAACAAACTTTTTTTGTTTTTCTGTTATAGAATTTGTACCAGTTATTAAGGCAGTTAAACCATCTTATTTCGTGTAGGTGCAGCATTTTAAGAACTTGGGATTCATGAATAATATCAATAAAAGGATTTGAACAAATAAACGTAAAAAGGTAAACTAAACGCACTTATTTTTTTTGCTAGGTTGCCATATGTAAAATAACACAAATATCGAAACGATAATTAATTATTTAGAAATAGAAATAGCATTAAATATAATTGAACACCTATATATTATATCTGAGAGTGCATTCTTGTTGTATAAAATCATAATAGTTCACGATTTAATTAAAGATAAGATTTTTGTCATCAATAATGTTTTGTTCATATGGCAATTAATTATTGACAGGTAAAGAAAATCTGTTTTTTTTTTGTTGTTGTCAATTTCAGTTCAGTTCTTTGCTGTTGTTTTGGATTGTGGTTTGTGACTGCATCTGAGCAATTTAGCGAATTATCTGGCTGTTTTTACGTTGATTTGAGCATCTGCTCCTCCGTCCTCTATCTCTTGATAGTAGGTAGTTTTGCGAAAGGACGCTTTAAGCTGTGCTGTGTGTGTATAAGTACTTTAATTAAAATGAAGAGTTTGCAATGTTCGCTTGTCAAGTACAAATAATAAATGTACATACTTTCAAAAACAAAGTATTGTTTTATTTACCGACACTCGACACCCATCAGAACTTCATCATTATCAAACTGTTGTAGTCCGCTACTGAACATATTATGTAGGTATCTCCTAATGCATCTCACTGAGCAGATACGATTACTAGACTCAATATACCTATTTAATGGTAAGTAAAACACTACAAAGATAGCGACAAGTAATCTAGAACATTTATTTATCACCAAAACAATGTTTATGAGTACTTATTTGTAACACTAGTACCTACATAACCTTAAAAATAAAAATGCTTATAACTTTTATATCCCAAGTTCTAAAAATCTAAAAAGTTGAAAAGGGCTTGCGTAGCATAGTAGTTATCAATCAAAACAAAAAGTATCCCAAAACACGAAAATTTACTAGCTGTACGAAGTTCCCATACAAAGCTGCCATTCACCTTTAAATATTTAAATTAAATAAAGAAGACGAGTGATTAGTTTAAAATTTGTTGTGGCAAATTGCCAGAATTCACTTCACGCATATCATCATCATTCATCATCATATCATCGTATCCTAGATTTGGCCGACGATATTCATTCTATAAGATTACAACAACACAGTCGACGTCAAACAATTAAATTCTATTGAATTGACTGATATCGGCCTTGGAACGTAAAATTCCATAGGTGCTATTTTCGTTCACTGATAGGTGCCCGTTTTTTTGCAAAGGAGTGTATTTGCTTTCATGTTGTGACATGACCTTTATCATTTTTCCTATTAGTCATAATTTATTATAATAGCTAAGAGATAATGATAGTAAAGATTATAAAACAAACCGATTAAGCGATATTGCGTCATTTTATCGTTTGTTGACGCATAAGAAATCAACATAAAGATTTTTAAGGATGTGTCATAGAAAATGTGCTGTTAAATGTGAGTTGCTTTTTGTTACCAAATATTCTACTCCTTCCTACTTTATTTGGCATTGTTCGTCGAGTCGCTGAGCTTCTTATTGGTTCCAAGTTGAGCTACTTGACTACTGACATAGGCTTGCACAGCCTGAACAGGTCCCTCAAATCTGTGTGGTTCTTACGTCAAAAGACCAGAGACTAATCCGTATGGTCTTCATATGATTTAATCAGTACAGATTCCCTCTGAGTTTGTTTCGGTGTTTCTTCTCAGGGTAGTCAGCTAAGAAAGTGTGTCAAAGCATTATTTTTAACGTATTTACAAAATAAATATATTTAACAGGGGCTGTTATGTTAGGGTAGCGAATATTACTGGTTATAGTGGTGACCATAGAAATATAAATCTATTATATCTATGGTGGTGACCCATCGAACCGGACAATCCGCTACAAATTAATTATATCCTTTACAATTTCAGTTCTCCAATTTAACAGCGATGTCAGCTCTATGTGGAATGCAGATTTCTTTGTGCATTGTAGGTATGTCGGTATTCAAAACAACAAAAAAATATTTATACAGTGTCAAATCAAATCAAATCAAATAAGTACATTTATGTGTACACAGGTAAAAAAATTTTTTTACAAAAAAATACAACCGACTTTTACACAAAAAATCAAAAAAGTGCAAAATAACTTTAATTTCGGAACTCGGTGTTTGTGGTTGCTTTTTCGTTTTTTGAACACCGACTTCCGAAATTAAAGTTATTTTGCACTTTTTTGATTTTTTGTGTAAAAGTCGGTTGTATTTTTTTGTAAAAAAATTTTTATTTTTCACTTTTTAGTGGTACCTACACCCCCTCCCTTCCCCCACCTAAACAAACCAATCACATTGGTGTAAAAAAACGTACTGCTCCTTTGCAGAGTAAACTAGGAGGTCGTCCATGTAGACAATGTAGATATTTTTTTTAGATTTTTCAAAAACCGCTTGGTTGATTTTGATAAAATTTTCATGGGACCATTTGGGAAGTATACCCTTTCCAACAAAAAAAGAATTTTTCAAATCGGTTGACAAGCGACGGAGCTATGCGCGAACAAACAATAAAAAAAAAAAAAAAAAAAAAAAAAAAAAAAAAAACATACAAACATCCGAATTGAGAACCTCCTCCTTTTTTAGAAGTCGGTTAAAAATGGGTGGTTTCGTGCGATGCGAATGTGAACGCTCCTACAAAATATGAGAATAAAACTGTCCTTAGGTTCTATTTTGTAATTCGTATGTTCTATACTTACACTACAGATGGCGCCACAAGCCTATCATAGACCTATAACCTTAATAGGTTGCATTTAATAAGGATGAGTATGAAAAATGAAAAGATTTTTTTCTTTCTTACTTCTTCAGATGGCACCACATCTCTGCGAAATATATGACTGTAAAGAAATACAATATTCTTACAAATAAATCACATCCACGCAATCCAAAGTGCTCTTTGACGCAATCTTATTCACCGACTAGCAATCAATTGCTCGTCAATTGCGCTATATTGTATAACCATGAGCAAAGAAACCATTGTTCTATACTTATAAATACGAGCTTCGGTTTCCCAATTACGGTAGTCGGGCGATTAGAGAAACCCACGCTTTTAGTTTCATGATGACTGTACTTAAAGGTGCGTCAGACGGAAGTGCCAAGATCATTCTTCTTCGTCGTTCCCTCATTGCTGAAGATCGCGACTACATACGATGCGTTTCCAAGCCATGCGGTCTTCTGAAGCGCGGACCACTCTGTACATGCTTCCAGTGGCGTGCAGTGGTTCGAGTTAGGGTAGGCCAGAGAAAATGTCCAAATAAATTTTACAAAATAACCACATTATTCAGGGTTGATTTTTAATGAAATGAGTTTTTTTTTGTTTTTTTAAATAGCCTAATAAAAAATAAAAAACAAAAAAAAATAACACCACATTTCAACCCTGAATAATGTGGTGTTTTTTTTTTGACATTTTCTCTGGCCTACCCTAAATCGAACCACTGCACGTCACTGCATGCTTCCACCAACAGCCTTCTTTATGGCATCAGACCATATTCCCGGTGTTCTACCCTGAGCGTGCTTTCCTTCGACCCGGCCCAATATGATGAGCCTTTCCAGATTATGCTTGGATGAACACATAATATGCCCAATAAGGCTGAGGGCACGTTCCTGGAATATTGCAGAAACCCGTTTGGTGATACAGAGTTCTACCAGAATGGACTCATTCGTTCTCATGGCAGTCCATGGTATACGAAGAAGTCTTCGCCAAACCCATATTTCGAAGGTGTCGATATTTTTGCTTTCGCGAGTTTTGATGCAACATGTTTCTGCTGCTCCATACAAAAATATTGAGAATACCAGGACCAATCGAATTTTGGTGTTCCTGACAAGATCATACAGTGGGTAAAATATAGCGACCACTTCACTAATTTTATCTAAAGATTTCCTTAGGTTGTTGCGAATGTGCGATCAATATAGAAGAATACTAACACAATCATTCTCGGTACTGAGAAGGAAGCGGCTAACCACCATGTTTTTTTTGGGTATCGTACGGATTTAAACGGAACCCTTATAAGACCACTCGTGCGCCATTTTTTTTCCGAATCTATTGGACCGATGCAGTTGAAATTTGGGACTTCTGTGAAACAAAAACAAAAGCAACGCGAAAAAAAAAATTATTATAGGGTAAAAAAAAAGTTAAAGAAATACGAATTTTATGGTTGACTAGCTTCTGTCCGCGACTTCGTCCGCGTGGAATAGTTACTTTAACCCCGATTTTGAAACTCTCAGCCCGATCGGTTTAAAATTGACAAAGTTTAATACAAACTTTCATCCCTTTCGACCAAATTTGATTACCTACCATAAAAACGGTTCTAGTGAGTTAATCTTAAAAGATAGACATATACTGTCGCGGACATTTTTTTAGATCATTTTAAGAGGAATAATTCTTTCCTACATATTTTTTTGGTATCTTGAACCGTTTTCGCAGCGCACGCAACGGAAGCCCTCAAAGATGAATAATTTTCCCCGTTTTTTCCACATATTCCATTTTTTCTTCGCTCCTATTACTCGCATCGTGATGTTATATAGCCTAAAGCCTTCCTCGATAAATTGTCTATTCAACCCAAAAATAATTTTTCAAGTCGAACCAGTAGTTCCTGAGATTAGCGCGTTCAAACAAACAAACAAACAATCTCTTCAGCTTTATAATATTAGTATAGATTCGTTCAGAATCCCAAAACTGTTGCTGTGCTCGTTTTGCTTACACGTCAGACCAGACCCTAACTGTACCAATGACGTCAGCTTAACAAGTATGAGTATAGGTATCTACTCAACGGTATTCCTGATCTTTTTCCCATTGCGGTTTCTATATAAAGATAAACTACAAATTACTTAATTGTACCATTTTTTCCTGTGATTTAAGCGAACTGTAAGCGTCAGGCCTGGGTTTGAGATTCCCTCTGACGTTAATCTTAAATTACTTTAGAGGAACTGGTTTTATTTACTTCGTGTTAGTTTTTCCTTCCTCATATGTACAGTTATTAGTGATTATATACATACTTCCTTATTAGTACATTTGTTCATTTTGTGCTACTGTTTAGTGAATCATCGTGTAATTTTCCCATAAACGGGATAATCATGCGTTCTGGAGAAAAGTTTTCGTGAACGTAAATATTTACTTTAACTATTCTATATAGTTGAGAATTATGATGTTCGTGGCGTCCCTTGAAGTGGTATCGTAGCCATGTTGTTGCATTTTCACAGTTTTTTCGTAGCGTTCTCGTACTCAATAAATGTAGCGCTTTTAAATATCGATATCGACCCGTTGGCCGTTGGTATATATCCCGATGGTAAAATATCGCATGAAATTGTAAACTCTATTTTCTCAATAATATATAGATGTATTGATTACGGATTTATTGTGTTCAATATGATCTGTTCACAACATATCGAGGAATGATAATCTAATAAAGATTTATTACAATCAAAGGCCCTTTCAACTTAGTCGTTTCCGCAGCGATGCGGGTGTCATACAATTAGGGTTGCCAGGTCTTAAAACCGAAAAGTCGGACAAACCAGCCAGTTTGGCCGGACATTTGGGCAAAAAGGCCAGACACTTAATTTTATAGTCTTTATAACTCAACAAAGGTTTTTTTTATCATTTACCGTAAAATGTTCTTAAATTCTAATGAAACAACAATGAAATTGAGTGAGCCAGTCTTCATTATTATTAATCATTCAATATTCATTTCAATAATTGCAATAGTATTAGGAAGCGATAGGTACAATGTGAGCGAAAAAATGCCTTTTAAAAAGTCTTTCAAATATCCGAATAGGCCGGACGTCGTCTAATTTGCCCGGACACTCAACCAAAAAGGCTGACTGTGTCCGGATTTATCCGGACGCCTGGCAACGCTACATACAATCTATGCACAAAGCACGCAGTACGACACCGGGGCCGCGCACGCACGATAGCAGGATGGCAACGTCATTTGCTTTATTTTAATTAACAAAAGCAGCAACAGTAATGTTACTTCAAAAATCAAGTCATGTATTCAAACTAGGCTGAGAGACAGCACTTTTTGATCGCCAAATCTATACTAATATTATAAAGCTGAAGAGTTTGTTTGTTTGTTTGTTTGAACGCGCTAATCTCAGGAACTACTGGTTCGAATTGAAAAATTCTTTTTGGGTTGAATAGACCATTTATCGAGGAAGGCTTTAGGCTATATATCATCACGCTTAAGCCAATAGGAGCGGAGCAGCGATAAAGAATGTTTTAAAATCGGGGATTCCACGGGGACGAAGTCGCGGGCAGCAGCTAGTTTTACATAAAGACAGTCCCCCAAAACGCCCACCCGTCACCACTTCCTAGTGTTTTATCTGGGAAGAAGAAGTGGTGCAACAAACTCCCCAGCAACACTGTTGCCACATGAGTAAAGAAACGGAACAGAGACCAAGCTTCATAAGAACGTGCAAAATTTTTACCTATTTTATTAAGGTTGTCACAATGGGTTGTGACAAATTAAACAAAACATTTTGTTTAATAGTTTTATTATTCAGTATGATAGAATACTTTATATTACTCGAATGTTTTTCTTTTAATAATTGTAGTTTTTGAATAATTTATTGTTTCTTTTAATGGTGTGGTAAATAATATAACATGCTACTAACCGTTAAGAGTTCCCTCGTAAGGAGACAATTCTGGCTGCAACAGCAATTCATGATAAAAATCGTTCTAAACTATCAAAATTAACACACATAATTCCTACCTACCTACTACATACCAACCCACTCACATACCTACAAATGTTTAATAAAAGCTTGTAAGAACAATAAAAAGGTAAAACACACCGTGTAGTACTACTCTCTTCTTATTAAAAATGATCATACAATAAGATACTTGAAAAAATAATAGTCAAATTTGTACTTACCTATTATGAAAGTTAGAGAAAGTTAAAGTATGATATATTTTTATTTTTTCTAGTATTATTATACAAACAGTACAATAAACAACCATTATTAATAATTAAATACCACGTTTTTACATTAAAATATTCAAACTTGCAACTAACAAAACAAACAAAGTGCGTCGCGCTGACCCTTAGATTGTCCTCTGGCTGTGCCAGCGTAAACTGGTTTTTTCCAGTCTCGCTGTGTACGCGACAAGCGGCCAGTGGTCACGCACACATGCCCCGCGTACTTGTAGAAGTGCAACCGATTCGCGCGGTTGTTCGAAGCTTTATCTCTGTTCCGTTTATCTACTCATGTGCTGTTGCGTTTTAAGAACATGAATTTAATACAATAGTATGCAAAGTGCAAACATGATAAAGGTAGGAAAAAAAAAAATAATTATCCAACATAGAAATCCTAAATAACGCACACTATAAAACATTGTAAAGAGTACATTGAGCCAATAAAGTAAAAACAATTATATGAACTCAAATAACCTGTAGGAAAAAGACATGTCAACTGAGAGCTTGTATGTAGGTATATTTATTGCTCTGATATCCGTAAGCCGGGGCGAGCGGTGTCGCTAAACTCGAATAAAGTAAGTATTTACTATTTCATGATAACTTTTTTCGTAAGCACCTACCTAAAAGCATTGTCCGCAATTGATCTCATGGGTCCATCAAGTAGATAATGTGCTCTTGAATCTATATCCCACTGCGATCTCCAACGAGCCATGATTAGCAATTTCCTCAATTGACTGGAGTGAATTGTGGGGATCAGTAGGTACTTACTTCGCTCGAGCTACCTACTTATACGTTTATATAAAACATTTGTCCAATATAAAGAAAATAACTGTGGATAACCGGCCACTGAACACTGTACAGGCTTTAGGGACATGAAGGTAGTATTTTCAGACATTGTGTGTACCTACCTAAATGTGTGTGTCAAATCAACATGTTTTTCTTTCTTTTCATAAATACTTGCTTATAGATATTCAGGCTCATTCATAAAAATCTTTTTATAAATATCTTTGGAGAATTTGAATCTGGAATTGGTTTATAAATAGAACTGTATCGGTGTGGGCAGATTCTAAATTCAAAATATGAAAAGAATACTAAGAATCTGTTTATCGATTGTTGGAAGTATCGTGTTTAAATTAATAATTAATATCAAACAAACCTGCCTCTTACTAGTTTTCGCAAAGCCACTGCAAACATCAGGTTCTGGGATCGAGTCGGGTTAAGTGTTATTGGACTTTCCATTTGGAATTTCCGAAGCCTAGATTTCTGCTCGATTAATGGCAATGGAACTTAAAAATAACTGGCGAAATGTGTATGGGCTTATTGTAGGAACACCTCCACCTAACTGTGGGCTGAGAGGTGAGAGGCGAGATGTTGCATAAGTTAAACAAAGGATGCAGGACCACGTTCGTGCAGTGCAACGGAACTGTTTTCTATGCGCTATTGAAACTTTTGCCAATTCCTGTTATGGGTTCTATGAAACTAGAGTTTTACGAGAAACTGCAGAATTCATGGAATTCCAAACGTAAACAACTTTTTCGATTTGTGCAGTTTCTAAGTTTAATATCAGCTATCAAACTATTTTTAAATTAAGTACTGTACCTAAACTAAGACAGTGACACTGTGAAAACGATAATCGGCAAAATCTGTATTAAAATGTAGTAAATAAATCTATGCTAAAATTCAAAGCTTTGATCTAAATGTATACGTAAAAACGAAAGGTGACGTATAAAGATGAAAGACAGGAAGATAGTTTATAGTTAGTAGGAGGATTTTAGGAAACTTTCCCACAAAGGGGTGAAAAGGTACTTTTATATGTTGTTACTTACTCATTTGCAGAAACCTAGCTTGGTTTTACGTAACATTTCCATTTTTTCAAAGCAAATTTCATAGAAGTGAGGTGAGTTTAAGAAATAAATACCTACTAGGTAGGTATGTCGGTAGGAAAGTATTCGAAACGTTGCTGAAAACATACTGAAAATCAGTCTCAAGACTGACAAGACTTAACTGCCGAACAGCTGTACTGTTCGGCAGTTAAGAATGAAAACAGATAGATTCTCTGCGTTGTTTAAAGTTCCATCACTAAATGGATATGAAATTCAAAGGATAGGGACAATCGACAAATATTGTTGGCGCAAATAACCATGATTCAACTCAGCATTTATGTTATTATTATGAAAACATGTTTTGAATTTAAATCAGTTCGTGGAATAAACACGGTTTTGTTATGTCATTAGTCCATTACTGAATAGTTTGGTAAAATTAGAAATGACTCGGAAAATTAATAATTGATGTTTATTACCCAATGTTTCTAATGACTGTGATGTATTGTTGGAAATTAATTTATTTCTCTGAATCAACTGCATTCAGCGGAAGCGAAATATGAGGAGAATATTCGTTCACCGTTTCGAATAGGATAGATCCTTCCCATAGTTCCCATAGTAACTACTAACTATATTAGTACTTTCACGAAACTTCAGACCTGAATAAGTAATTTCAAACTTATCTCTTTGCAGGACTTGTGGCTAGTAATAACAGCAGCAAGGGTCGATCTTCGACGTTAAGGACGCTTCCCGAAGGCCGTCCGTAGATTTGTGATCATCCATTACTTAATGTGCATTGATTGTAATTATATACTTAAATACATACCAACGTCCGCGCTTCGGAAAACACGTTTGTAGCCTTTGGTACCGGCTATCGTTTGAGGATCTTTGAGACAGAATAGGGTATCGTGACGCCTGTAGAGCTGAAATAGGCACCGTTTTTTTTTTTTTTTTTGGATGGGAAATCATCAAATGACTTCTCCCGCTCTGGGCGGAGCGGAAGGGAGTGTCAGACTCTTACTGACTAAAACCCACCCGTGTTCCTGCTTGTGCCCTTTGCGTTCCAGGGCCGCGGTGACTCTTTCGAACAAATTCCGCAACCCTAGCAGGCACTGACCCTATGGGGCCCCGTCTTCTTTGCTGACGGCTCTTTGAGGCGCGCGTGGAACACGACGCGCCGTCGACTCGGGCCTGGTTGCTATCGGACGGCGAGCCACCCATAGCTCGCCATCCGCAGGCCCGCGCCTACGGTGGCCGGGAATCGCCCTGCGTTTCCCGACGCCCGGGGCGTCTTCTCCTGTTGCGGCGGCTGGAGCGAGGAGCTTCCCTCTCTCGCACGCGCTCCGTCTCCTCCTTCGCTAGCATTACTGCTTCGCAGAAGGAGGCGACCGCCTCCCATGCCTCCTCACTCCCGACCATGGCTTGAACCAGGGCCGGACGCGAGAGGTCGCCGCCGCCGATCGCCTCGACGAGGACACGGCGGTGCTCCGCCCAGGCAGGGCAGACCTCCACCGTGTGCTCCACCGTGTCCTCCGGGCGATCCACACAGTGATGACACCCGGACGTGTCCTCCCGCTGGATCCGACACAGGTACCTCCCGAAACAGCCGTGTCCGGTGAGCACCTGCGTCAGGCGGAAGGTGAGGACGCCGTGGCGTCTCTCTAACCACTCCTCAAAGAGGGGACTTATCGCCGAAATAGGCACCTAGTAAAATTCTGGTACTTACTCAGTTTTATTGTAGGTTTCGATTTTCTCAAACGATTCATTGTTGTTCATCAATTCATCATCAACAGCCTGTTTCAGTCCACTGCTGGACATAGGCCTCTCCAAATGCACGCAACTTCGATCTATTTTCGGCTTCCCGCATCCAGTTTCTGCCAGCCGTCCTGCGCAAATCGTCACTCCACCGTGCCTGAGGACGTCCTACACCACGTTTGCGTTTGAGACGTGGTCTCCACTCTAGAACTCGTTTATCCCAACGGTTGTCGGTTCTACGACTAATATGGCCACTTGGCCAGCCCACTGCCACTTCAGCTTACTAATCCAGTGGGCTATATCGATGACCTTGCTTCTCTGACGGATCACCTCATTTCTGATGCGATCCCTCAGAGACACACCGAGCATAGCCCTTTCCATAGCCCGCTGAGCGACTTTGAGCTTGTGGTATACGAGCCGTCAGTGTCCATGTTTCGGCTCCGTATGCCATGACGGGTAGGACGCACTGATTGAAGACTTTCGTCTTTAGGCACTGTGGGATCGACGATGTAAAGACTCGACGTAGCTAGTAGCATTATTGTTCCTTCAGGTTAAATGATTGTCTGCATTGAGACTGATTTTCGGTATGTTTTCAGCAACGTTTCGAATACTTTCCTACCGACATACCTAATAGGTATTTATTTCTTAAACTCACTCATCTCACTTCTATGAAATTTGCTTTGTAAAAATGGAAATGTTACGTAAAACCAAGCTAGATTTATGTAAATGAGTAAGTAACAACATATAAAAGTAGCTTAAGTAGGCTAGGTAAAAACAGTTAATTGGGCTGAAAAACCAGTTTTTGGAATTCAGAAATTATCCCAAGTTCCACCAAACTTTTTTTGATTTCATGTATCATAGAGCGAACAGTCTTTAGAGCTTGGCTTTCGACGAGATCTGATAAGTTTTTCATATGGTAAGCTACGTATATTCGTCTTGGCAACATTTTTATATGAAAATGTTTTTGGTGTTAATTTTGGAAAGGAATGTCAGACTCTTACTGACTAAAACCTAGCCGTGATCCTCCTAGTGCCCTTTACGTTCCAAGGCCGCGGTGATGCCCGGTATCGATCAGGGCCCCAAGTCTGCTATTTTTATAAATTTGTCATTCCAACACGATCCCATTGTCATTTTGCTAAAAGTTTGTAATCTGCTAAATTCATAATAGTCGATCATTGGTCGGTCAATGATCTCGTAATACTTTTTGATATCCGAGTTATTAAAGAAATGACTGCACAACGACGTTCTAATGATAGGTCACTGATCAAAGGAATTGTCAAAATTTTAGCAGATTACTGCATACGTCTGTCATTGATTACCATTCTATACCATTTCTTTCAATGGAGTGTCAGTGGTTATTGGTTAACCATTGGAAAGTCAGTCAGTCAATGACGCTTTTATATTAGTAGATTACAAAACTCGTCAAAATGAACCATTATAAAATCAATGATAGACCATTCTGACACTATTGTAATAGTAGACTTGGGGCTCTGGGCCTTGTTGTTATCGGTCGGCGAGCCACCCATAACTTGCCGTTGCCATCCGCAGGCCCGCGGCTAGGTGGCCGGGAATTGCCCTGCGTTTCCCGATGCTCGGAGTGTCTTCTGTTGCGGCGGCTGGGGCGTGAGATTTCGATCTCCCTCGTGCTGTCTGCCTCCTATAATATACATGTACCTATTACTTGTGAGATAGGTACATTATGTGTTCATGTAATAGCGAAGTAAATCTATTTATTTAAAACATAAAATATTTTGAATATTGATATGGTCATTATAAGATGTTGTTAGATTAGCTAATTACGTATAAGCCAGAAGATCCCTTAAGTAGGCACTGCATATATAAACGACTTGGTTCATGGATCTCACAACTGTTTACGGTAGAAGAACTGAGTGGATGACTTGTCTTGACTTGGTGGCTATACTAGTTTATAATGCTACTACCATAAAGTAATATTGATGAATAAACTAGCGAAAACAAATAGGATATTTATATAGCTCTGCTAAATTTTTATTAAGCATAAAAATCATCCTTTCACAAAATATTAACTTAGGTCTGTTCATAAAACTCTTTTCAAATAATTAATAAAATGCGTTTTCAAGTAAATTTATAATACGATGTATGTATGTAAATGCAATGCATATAAGAAGTTTTGCTTGAAGTCACCACAATTTTATTGCGCTCGCATGCAATATGGACGGCCTTAGAAGCCATATTAAAAGGGAACCGAGCTTTTCAACGTATTGAAAAGCAGCGATCGGGAATTCAATTCGTTTGTTGATAGATATTTATTTCAAACTTGCTGCTGTCCGCGACTTCGTCCCCGAGGAATCCCCGATTTTAAAACATTCTTTATCGCTGCTCCGCTCCTATTGGCTTAAGCGTGATGATATATAGCCTAAAGCCTTCCTCGATAAATGGTCTATTCAACCCAAAAAGAATTTTTCAATTCGAACCAGTAGTTCCTGAGATTAGCGCGTTTAAACAAACAAACAAACTCTTCAGCTTTAATGAGATGCTGGCTCGCTGGAATGAAAAATAATCTTTGATGTTCTATTTCTTTTGCTTTTAGTCTATGCTTCAGCGTAATGTATACCCGACAATAATGCCTTTTGCGCTGCCAAGTATACTCTGGGAAAAAAGTATATAATGTACAGAAGGAATGCTTTTGAATAGAGCTCTGCCGTTTTGCTTAGAGAACACCGGTAGAATCTGGGACGCAAAGGCTTTTATTATCGCTTTCGCAAAGAGCTTTGGTAGGTAGCACTTATGTAGGTAATTAACCACATACTGAAGGCTGAATATTTGTTTGATTGAACAAACATATCAAGTATTTCTTTATAACTTCGTTCGCGTGTCTGTCGGAAATAAATGTGTTACATAGATACGATGTACATAGGTACAGTCAACAATACCCTGCATTATCTGACCTCTCTTAGACACTGGGCACTGACTGAATAACCTTTTCCGTTTAAAATGACGACCAGCCTTGAATGCCTTGATATCTCATGGTACCTCGAATAAAGTTGATTCTTGATTTCATACTAAGTACTTAGGTACTTCATTTATGAATTCACTGGTGTCAGATTTTCTTTGAAAATCCGTAGCGAGTGCCAAATGTGCTTTCCGAGGTACCGAGAAATATCGGTATGTTAAGATTGCCACCCATCTAAAGACCAACCTCGACAAGCGTTACTTAACCTTGAAGGTCGACCCGTGCAGTGCCAACATAGTTGGTTAATATTTTCAATTATGGTATGTTTGCTTAAGTCGTACCACCCCTAAGTCGTTTCGGCAATATTTGATTCCCTGTTTGAACCTGTATTACAGTACCTACTGTATACAGCCGAGAATGATGTTCTTGTTAATGAAAGTCTCATTAGCACCCCTGAGTCTAGATCTGTACCTGTTTGATGGCAAAAGGCTCGACTCATGAGATTCAAAGTAATTTGGCTAATGCTCTAGTAATAAACGACTATCTATAGGTACCTACTCAGTATACATCTGCCTAGGGTTGCCATTTGCCTGAGAGCGTCCGGACGGGGTTTTCAAAGATGTCCTGGTAAAACCCGAACATTTGTTGTGTCTGGGGACATTGAATGATTTAGTTCAAAAGTCATTCGTAATCGTAAGTGGGATACAACTTCTCGTAAATCTGGAGTTGCAAAAAGCCGACCTTATAGTTTATACTGAGAAGAGGCAATAATAAATTTAAAAAAAAACAGCGAACGTTTTTTTAACATTTGAAAAGCCTTTCTTTCGGTTTTGCCCGGGGAAAAATTCAATTTCACCCAAATGTCCGGGATTTTTAAGATTTTGTCTGGCGTCGGCCATTTCTATGATGACGGACCTACATGACATATGCCTCACTCGTCGAGGAATACAAGCATATGTTATGTTACATAAGTATCTACCTACGTACCTACTAAATTACAACAATTTCTGTCGTTTATTAGGATCTCACCAGTTTTTTTTTTAAACGTTGCCCCACACTAGGATTTACTCCTGTATCGTGGGTGCGTTCACAAAGATGTAAACTCACATACACAACACACCCAGACTTGGGACAACTATCTGTAGGCCATACAAACATTTGTTCCATGCGGGGATCGAACCCGCGACACGTAGCGCAGCAGCTGAACGCTCAACCACTGCGCCAATCGTGTCGTCCAATTGTAAAAACCGTAAGATTATAAAATATCTTGAGAGATTGTAGACTGTTGATAAATTGTCAAGTTCTGAACATTTGGAATACTTGTGTAGGTATTCTACATAATATAGAATTAACAAGATGCATCGGAAAATCACAAGACAAGTTAAACTCGAACCGTTAGATTGTGTCATCTAAAGCTCAGATAATACACTCGTATGTATATAATACCTACTAGCGTCTAAACACACATCAACGACACGATCTCAGTCTCACAATTGTGGAAATAATTGTTAATATAATAATAAAATGTAATAAAACGTTAAGTACGAGTAACGTTTCCTTAATTGCTATTCCACAATTTCACGGAAAGACTTCGAGAGATTATGTACTGTCAAAAATTTTGATGCGTAAAATAGTATTCCAAATGTTCAGTTGACAATTTTTAGAGAGCTTACAATCTGTCAAGATATTTTATAAAGTTACGGAGTTTGCCATTTTACGGTAACATATGCACTGGTTTCTTCTATGAAAACTAGTATCACACTTAATGTATTCAACCTTCGTAGCAGCGCGGCAGCGTTGCGTTGGCTGTATGATGTAATTCCGTAGCCGGCCATTCACTAAACTGTATGAATGTGGCTTACGATAAGATCGCTGATCTGGTTTCTGTGGAATTCTACTAAATTATGATGTTGATGTTTAGATCGTGTCGTTGAGGTTTGTTTAGACTTTAGTATTATATATGTATTACTTATCTGAGGTTAAGGTGACACAATATATCGGATCGAGTTTTAAGTGTCTTTTGATTTTTCGAGCCATCTTGTTAATTATGTCTTATGCAGAATACCAACATAAGTATACAGGGGAAGAGGGACACTCATAGATATAATAAACTATGGGGACACTAGATCCTCCATTTTGTTTTTGAGCTTTTAAATAAATTGATGAAAGAAATAACAAGACTTGAATATTTTTTACTCATTTCCGCTGAATTTATATAGGTGCTTTTGAAGAAAAGGCCTCTCTTTGTTATAAAAATCTTTTTTTGATATAAAAACTTCCGAATATTGCACGTATTTTAACAAGAAAAACGAATACAGTAATGTACTTACACTCTTACTACTTATAGGTATAAAAATATATTTTGCTTTCTTATAATGCACAAAAATCGAACTCAGACAAAACCCTACTTTTATTAAGTTAGTCTTTTGAAAGCTACTTACATTTTCGAGCTCGCTCCGCTTGCTCTAGCAACGCACCTATCAACTGTTTTTATACTTTGCACAAGTTCACAAAATAACTGCTGTTTCTGTTTCAATTGTTAAAAGAAAGCCTTACATAGGTATTTATCCCAGGTGGGATGCTAACGTGTTTGAACTCGCTTGTTTTTTTTTTTCATTTTTTTTGTTGTTTTGTTTCATTCTCAAACTATAGCTACTTTATTTTGTAAATGTTTAAAATAAACCTAAACAAAAAGCTACCAGATATAGTGAAAACCTTTCTGACTAACCTTTCAGAGACAGTATTTTAATTTTCCGAGCTTGCTCTTTCAATATTTCTCAATATGGGAAATTCCCAATCAGGGGAAAAAGTATCTCCTTTTTCTGTTTGGAATAGGCCACTCAAAAGAAAAGCCAAAGAAAAATCCAAGCACGAAAAAATTAAAATCTGTACTAATATTATCAAGACGAAAGATTTTATTGTTTGTTTGTTTGTACCGAATAAGCTCCGAAACTACTGGAACGATTTTATCTATTTTCTTCAGTGGAAAGCTAAATTAAAAAATAACTAAAGCATACAATTGGTTTCTTTATTACATTCTCTTCCAAGGCAACCCGGAATCGATACAGATGGCCTGGAAACGAAATATTTTTGCGATGGCAAAACTTAGTCATACACAATCAGAGTCTAATTAGGAGTTTTATTTTTATTTCTAGTGTATATAATTAAAAAAACACTGACGTGTAAAAAAGTTACTTGTAATCCATTTGTGAAGATAAAATTAATAATATTCTTATTAACAAAATTTTTTTTCATTTTCATTTACCTAAGCACCAATACGTATAGAACTTGACATCACATATTACATATAACATAGGTATTCATCTAATCTAGTCTACATAGGAACAACTCCATTTAAAACACAATACAATTAATTGAAGCGCGGAAGCGGAAGTCATAGGTACCTACAATACAACACCGACTAGTGCAAATACAATCACAGTCAAAAGTGATATACAATATAATATGTAGGTATTAAACTAGGACAAAATTTGCAACTAGTTCGAACTAGGGTTGTATGGGAACTTCATATTCGTCTCCGTTAATGTGGAACTTTCTTAAGAAATTATAACTCCGCATAAGCACGGCTATTATCAATTATCTACCTACACAGCAATTCGATTACATACCGAAATTACGAGTAATTGTTGTTTGAACATGCTACATCACTACATAGTATAAAACAAAGTCGCTTCCCGCTGTCTGTCTGTTCCTATGTATGCTTAGATCTTTAAAACTAATTTTTCATAGATAGAGTGATTCAAGAGGAAGGTTTATAGGTATGTATAATCCTACTAATATTATAAACGCGAATGTTTGTAAGTATGGAACGATGGATGGATGTTTGTTACATTTTCACGCAAAAACTACTGAACGGATTTGGATGAAATTTGGCACACAGGTGGTTTATAACCAGGATTAACATATAGGATAATTTCCCAGATATTCCCACGGGATCGAAACTTATGCGGGTAAAGCCGCGGGGCGCTGCTAGTACATGCATAATATAGTAGAGATTTATTATCAGCATTGCACCCGTGTGAAGCCGGGGCCAGTCGCTAGTTCTCGCTAAACGCTAAAGTGTGTGAAGAAAACTTGTTAACTCTTATAATTAAATATCATAAAAATTAACCTTTTGTACTATCACCCCTACAGAAACTTACAGCGGCGTGGGATTCTGTAAACGTCTAACCGCATTAGCTTAGGTGAGATGAAAATGAACTGAGTCCATTTCTTGGTTAGTAAGACAAAAACCTTAAAAAACTATGTTAGTACTTATAACTATTGGAGAAAACACACGAATGAACAATACCTACGCCACAGTGGCGTGTAGGCGTACCCAATGTCCCAGTATGGGGCTGTCCCACCTGTCCGCGATGGTTTTCAGGATTCTAACAAAACGAATGACAACTCACATCTCGCTGACTCCACCTAACACGATGGGTTGTTGAAGTATAGACCGGCCAAACCACACGTGCAGGTCTAGTAAAGTTGTGGCCGCCGTCGCCAGGACTGGGGGGTGCTCTGCCGAGCTAGTCAAGGCGGGCACCATCCGTCCTGACAACACGGGCATGCAAACCCTTGTGGTGAGCTGCCCCGTGACGGCGGCCAGAACCGTGTCGGAGGGCCGAAGGCTCTTGGTGGGGTGGGTGTCTGCGCGGGTAAAACTGCTGGAACCCAGACCTCTGAGGTGCTACCGCTGCCATGTGGGCAACCACACGGGAGCTATGTGCCCCTTGGAGGTGGACCGCAGTGGACTCTGTTTCCGCTGTGGTCAGCCCGGTCATAGGGCCGGCTCGTGCGAGGCCACGCCACACTGCGTTGCATGTGCGGCTGTTAGCAAGCCGGCCGAGCACTGGGCTGGGGGAAGGGCCTGCGCGCCAACCGCCAAGACCAAACGCAAGAGGTCCGTCGCCGCCGCCGCCTCTGCCGCCGCCGCGGCTTCCGTCGACGCTTCTGCCGCTGCTGCTGTGGGTGCTGCGACTCCTGATACTCGGGAGGGGGCTGAAATGGAGTGCCAGTAATGGTCCCATTGCAGCCTCCTCCAGAGACAAGTCGGCCGCTGTGCTATTGCGCAGTGGCTGATGCCTGTGGACGGTGAGCGTGGGTGGCTCGCCGTCCGATACCAGGCTGAGTCGACGACGCGTTGTGTTCCACGCGCGCCTTAAGGAGCTGTCAACACCAGGGACGGCGCCCCATAGGGTCGGTGCCTGCTAGGGTTGCGGAATTTGTTCGAAAGAGTTACCGCGGCCCTGGAACTCAAAGGGCACAAGAAGGAGCACGGGTGGGTTTTGGTCAGTAAAAGTCTGACACTCCCTACCGCTCCACCCAGGGCGGGAGGGGTCATTTGATGATTTCCCATCCAAAAAAAAAACAAAAAAGGTCTATTAAAGTTTGAAAATCGGCTGTAATTAAATACGCTCCTGGTTCCGGTAATATGTATCTTCAAAATCGAAAGCCTTTCAGTAACGAATGCAAGTTCACGACGAAAGATATTTTGCGTCTGTGTTTCCGAACGCATTCAACCCTAATCTCTTCAAAGTTAGAACGTTAGCGTACGGTTGGCATCGCATTGTGAGTTTACGCCAAATAACAACGCCGGGAATACAAGCTTGTTCTGAAACAGACCGCTACCCACAACCACAAAAGTATGAAGTAGAATATCGTACAGAGACTTAAACCGAGTTGTTTGCAGTTAAGTTTTACACAGTTTGTAGAATTTTAGGACTGCTTCAAAAAACTAAATGTTGAAAGTGAGCGTCAACAACTGAAGTTCATCGGATGAAAAAACTTTAGATACCTTTATTCATAATCAAACAAGACAGTCTCTCGAATATCATTCTTTGAATTTATTATCAACTGACCAGAACTTATGAAAAAGAATTTAAAAAAATGTCACCTAGGGCAGAAACATGCTTTCGTGGTTGCGAATTATGATATTCGCATTAAACTATAAGCTATATTTATGGTATATATTGAATTGAAATTATATGAGTAAACTCAGGAACAGATTCTTAATTATACTGAAATCATTTTATTGGACAGGTATTTTTTCTTTTTTTCACGTACTTAAACAAAAAAACGAAGGCGTTGAATACTAGTGTGACAAACCCCCACCCATGATCTTTGAAGCTTTTTATCTTCGTCAATTTTTATTGATAAAGCAAAAAATAGTTGTCCAATATTTTTCGATAATCTAACTGACGAACTAAATAGAATCATATTTTTATTCCTCAGGAAACATCCCTATTGTGAACTCGTTATTCGTACTTAGCTTCGGACTCTGTAGGATATTTCTCCGTGCCGCAACTGCATCTGAGGTTTTCATTAATTTACGAAGGTAAAGTTGTGACGCTATTTACTTTTTGTATATGTTATATACAGCATGTTAGCCGCTTAGTCGTGGAGTTGCGGAAACCAGCCCGATTACTAATACAAAGTGTAGTACAATCGACATTTATTTAATAAGTATAATAAGAATAACTAAGGTGAGTGGGGGTAAGTCGGAATGGATTTTTGATCAGATAAACAGTGTTGATTTGAAACTGTTGTGAAACAAAGGGATTTAAGTCAAATGCATAAAATGATGTTTTGGGTAAAAAAGTATAGTCAACTTGTTTCTATAATGTTGACAGCAATCTTTTTGAAATAATATTTTATGAAAAAAACGTTAGTAAAATTGGTCTTAGGAAAAAAAATATGTAGGGGAAAGATGAAACGCTGAAGGGGTAAGATTGAAATAGTGACTAAAATCGTGTTCATGGTCATTATACTTGTGTGGTGATCAATAAACCTTCCGCTTCAATAACCTAAATAACTTGAAAATCAGTTACATTCAAAAATCGCATTATAAGTGCAAGAAAAAATAATTTATCAAATAAAATATATCGATCTTACCCCGTTGAAACGGCTGGCAGTCAGGGGTTCTCAAAATGTTATGGATATTAAAAGAATTAAATAATCATGCTCATGCAGATACATTAACACAGTAATCAGCATAACATGCCTGTATTTCCCGGAGGGTAAGGCAGAGGTGTATCTTCTTATCGTATTGATCAATGGCATTATATTTTTTCTAGACACTGGTCTATAAAAAAAATCTTCTGGTTTGTGAGGCAAATTACTGACTTCACCACACAAACCAGAGGTGTATAGTACACTAATATTTTGCCAGCTATGTGTAAGTATAGAAGATAATCCGTGCATTAATCGAGACTCCCGGCTCTTATAGAGAGATTCTTAATGGAAAATCAAAAACACAGCCTGACCTGGGCATCGAACCCAAGACCTCATGCACAGCAGCTGCGCTTGCGACGACCATCGAGGCAAATTCTGGTTAATAATTTCCCTACCAAAGGAAATTATTAGAGAAAATTAACAATAGGTACCATAACAGTAGGTATCCCTAATTTGTTTAAATAAGTTACCACAGTGGTTTTCGGATGATTAGAATAGAACATACAAATTGAAGGACATCAGAATGAAAACTTTAACCATGGATTCAGTAGGTACATAATTCTAGACAACTTAACGTAGAATTTATTTATTCGCTTAAAAAATCAGCTGTATACATTGGTACATTTTAATCGTGTAAGTATTGCACTTATGTACAGAGCATCTGATTTTTTTTATGCCGACAAGCGGTTTAACACTAGAGAGTCTAGAATTATGTACTAATTTTATGACACAAGTTTTTGATACGATGTTGTGGAAGGGATACCACCGTGTATTTCAGAAGATTGAGGGCCCCTGACCTTTTGTAGGAGTTTCGTAAACGGGGTAAGATGGAAAGTTTTATATTATCATCTTACCCCGTTAAATTTTGCAGGGGAAAGTTTGAAAGGCACCATAAATCTGAAAATACGTGAAATATACTAATCACCACATTATAAAGCTTATTACATTTCAAATCTAATTACGAATATCAAAACAAAATGTTTGTTACTTACCTGTGTAAGGAGATACAGCGAGCGGGGTAAGATTGAAAAACTCAATTTTACGCGGGAAATGTAATGTACGGAAAATGTCAAATAACACACGAGCACCCTCACTTAGCGACTGACGCAGACTGTGGGGCGGGGCAAGACAAAATTGTGTCCACAACGATATTGCCAGCATTAAAAGAATTCCCTGGTATTCGGCGTTATTATACTTTTTTTTATCTTTCCCCGTTTTTTATCTTACCCCCAGTCACCTTACCGAAGAGTTTAATTAACTTCTCCGTTTGCCACCCGTTTTATCTATTTTTAAACTAGATTGAAAACGAAGTAATAATTCTGAATACAGATTTGCGATAGTAGCTAAATATCACTATCAATTGTAAGTCTCCTCAACTCTCTAACTGGGTACCGAAACTATGAAGTCAGTACAAAGGACGGGAGTTTGCGGATGTCTTAAATTAAATCCACCGGATACCTAAACTTTAAGACAACATAAGGAAAACAACGACAAGGAGTTGGAATTAAAAACGCTTTGTAACTTAATATCCTAGAGTATTAAGTTCTCTTCTCCAAGTTGCGCACAAACTCATTAAGAATCTTTAGTCTATGACTTTGTGCAACGGGAGAATTTTTTAAAACAAGATGGCGGAGAAGAGTTTGTCTTGAATAACGTTACTGGTGAAAATGGGTCGTTAACCGAGCGCTACTTGGCAAAAAATATTATATACTAATGCCATCAAAACATAACTTGTAAAAAAAGCAAGGCAACTCAGTTCTTCTACCGTAAAAAAGTTGTGAGACCCATGTAATACCAAGTTGTTTAATTTATTAAGTTATTACGTAATTAGCTAACTTAACAACATCTTATAGTGATCATGTCAATATTAAATATCTTTTGTGTTTTAAATAAATACATTGACTTGGCCATCGTATGAAAACACAATGTATCTCACAAGTAATACTCACATATTATATTAAATTATATACCGTGTTTATACAACGCCTGCTTGGTTTCTAAAAATTCAGGCTTCTAGTTTTTTCCACAACGAAGTTACAGCTGGGTCGAAAATGGCCTGAACTGTTTTGAAAAAAGGATGGTAAGGCCGTGTCGCTTTTTGCTCGACTTGGCGGGGGCACTACAGTGTCCCCAGGTTCTATAAAATTATTTTTAACGGAGCCTTCAGCGAGTAAAATCTTTTAATTGCTAAACCTCATTAAAAGATTTTACTCGCTGAAGGCCTTTTTTATGAAAGAGTCACCGCGGCCTAGGAATGCAAAAGGCATTAGAAGGAACACGGGTGGGTTTTAGTCAATAAGAGTTTCACACTCCCACTCCACCAGAACGGAAAAATCATGTGATGATTTCTCTTCCATAAAAAAGGTACTAATCTATACTAATATTATAAACAGGAAAGATTTGTATTTTTATATTTTTGTATGTAATGTAACGAATAAACTCAAAAACTACTGAACCGATTTCAAAAATTCTTTCACCATTAGCAGCGCCGGCCCGAAGCAAATTTTAGAATGGAGCGAGATTCAATTATGGCGCCTCTCCCGTTTTCTCCTAATAATAATACCTATACCGATTGTGAATCTCAACCATACTCTGGCGTGACCAATTGAAAATTAGGCGCAATACCGAGTACGGTCGACTAGGTCGAAATTGATTCTTTTTCATGTAACATCGGACTTTCAGTCGGCATTAAAAAAGTCAAAAATCAAAATACGAATCTCGGTGACACCGAGCGTCCGGCTCCCTGCCTATGCGACACAGGAACCTCCCGAAGCAGCCATGCCCCGAGAGGACTTATGTCGCGCGATACGACTTCCCTGTCGTATGCTGTGCCTTCTCCCGAGCCAAAGGTCGACCACTGGCCGGATGGCTTCGCAGTGACGAGGCCGGCGGAAGGGCGTGATAGCCTGTCCCGCCATTCCGCGACCAGGACCTCACACAGCTGCGACCGACGCAGCTCGATGTATCGCTGCATCAGTCGCTCGCCGCGCGCCCGCGCGTCCTCGCTCCACAGTGACGCGAGGACTTTTACCTCCAGGTCCCATGGCAGAGATCCGGCCAGTGCGCAAGCCGCCTCGCATGAGATCGTGCGATAACCCCTGATGACTGACGGCCATCACCCTCTGTGGCCTCCGCAGAACAGTGATAGTACTGGCCGTCAGGTCAGCCGCCCAGATCGGAGCCCCGTATAGGGCCATCGATCGCACGATCCCTACGTACAACCGCCTGCAGGCGGTGCTCGGGTCCCCCAGATTGGAAAGCAGCGTTGACAGCGCCCCATTCGCGCCCAGCAACTTGGGCTCCAGCCGCCGGAATCGGGGCCGAAATCCCATCGGCTGTTGAGCACCAATCCTGGTACTTCATGGTGGACTCGACAGCGATACGGACCCCCCCCCCCCCCGACCACGATGTGTGATCCCGGTGGCGGTGTCCGCTGGGGGCCATGAAAAGCCATGGCCTCCGACTTGCTGAGGGCCACTTCTAGGCCAAGGCGACGTATGCGGCACACCAACTCTGAGACAGCAACCGTTGCCGCGTCGCCAGCAACGCTGCCTCCCTGTATGAGCTCCCTCGGGCAGTGACCAGCGTGTCGTCAGCATAACACGTCAGGTCCACTCCCGGCTGGAGCTCCCTCAGCACCCAGTCGTACCCGATGTTCCACAGGGCCAAGACCGAACCCTGTGGAACGCCGCACGACATGGGGCGCCGGTGTCTACCATCACGTCCCAGATAGTGACACTCCTCTCCGCTAAGTAAGCCCCAACGACGCGGCGGAGGTAGGGAGGCACTCGATGATAGCGTAGTGCCTCCAGAATACAACTCCAGGGCAGAGTGTTGAAGGCGTCCAAGGATACCGCCGGATACCGCTTCCTCCGCCAGGACTCTCACTCGCGATATCGCCGTGATAATGGAGCGCTCGTGCCGAAATCCGAACTGGCATTCCGCGGTCTGGCCCCTCTCCGCACAGACGAGGCGAGCTGAGACTATACGCTCAAACAGCTTTCCCACCTCGTCCAGCAGCACTATGGGCCGGTACGCGGACGGTGAGTCCTCAGGGCGCCCCGCCTTCCTGAGTAGGACCAGACGACCAGATTTCCACTGAGTGGGAAACTGGCCCTACTCCAGGCACGCTGAGTAGACTCCTCTCAGTTGGGGCTCCAGCTCCTACAGAGCAAGGGCCAATACGCAGCCATGAATCCCATCGGGCCTCGGCACAGTGCTTTTTGCCCGGAGCCGCATTACGGCCGCCCTCAGCTCTGCTTGTGTCACCTCCGGGACGCTAGCATTCTCTTCGGGCTTTGCGGATGTGGGCAAAGCCATCGGCGGTGGAATGTGCTCCGCTCGTGCTGGGAAGAGGGCTGCGACCACGTCCTCCAGCAGCTCTGGTTGGAGACTCTCCGTAAGCGGAGGCGCCCATGGTCCGAGTTTCCCCCGGACGATAAGGACGGATCCCCGTTTAGTCTCCAACATCTCTCTCGCCAACAACAACAGTTCCCTAGCTCGCGTCTCCGTCTCGCCAATGGAATATCAACAGTCCTAGCCCAGCTAACTAAATTGCAAGGTTAGCGCGGGGTGAGGTTAGTGGGGTGATGTGGTGCTCCGCGCCCCGGCGCGCCTCCCGCGCACTATATTCGCGCGCGTCTCATCTACTCTTATACATATAGACAAACGAAAAAAAAAAAAATAATTTTTCTTTACCTTTTAGGCGCCCCCTAGGATTTGGCGCCTGGAGCGACTGCTCCGTTCGCCGTATGGGCGGGCCGGCCCTGACCATTAGAAAGCTACATTCACCCTGAGTAACATAGCTTACGGAACGACACGGGAAACGGGAACTACACGGGTAAAACCGCGGGGCGCTGCTAGTTTTATATAAAATTGTGATTGTGATTTTGCAAGATCTAAATTTACCTAGAATCTATCAGAGCTATGATGTATGTATGTATGTATGTCTGCAATTATTCCGTTATAGATACCTAGACACAGTAGACACGTTGTAAATGATTTTATATTTGTTTAGATCTTGTCTTGATCCTTTTCGCAGACATACAGTCTGACATGACATACACACGTCTCACAATCAGTAATGACTCGTGAGAATTACTTACCTACTCCGTGATTACAGGTATGTATGTAGGTAAAATATCCGTTCTTATGAAATATTGCATCAACTCAAGCATTTCAATCGATGTTCAACCATAATACCATGAGATAAAGTTGCTTTTTCCGTAGTTGCACCTCGAAATGATATAATTCTACCGCGAATTCGTACTGGATCATCTTCTATGGAATTGTAGAAAAGTTAAATTATTTCCATCCGTGTATTATGACATGTTAATTATAGTTTTAGCTGGAACTTTATATTAACTGCGTAATTTAAATTAATTTTGTCTTTGTTGGATTCGTTTTTCTCAATGCCGATGTTAATTTTATTTGTATGTATGTATTTATTATTGTATTTTTCCCTCTCTGTTTGTCTTTATTTTAAGTTGCACCTGCCATGTTGTCTCTGCACTACCCTAAGGTCGACCGGTAGACAATACCTATGACATTAAGTCCGCCTTTGTACAGTTTTTTACTAGTGCATAAAGTTTTAATAAATAAATAAATAAATACTTGTGCACAAAACATCATGGTTTCTAATTGGAAATTAACTTTGAGTTGTTGAAGGCTCTCACTGAAAGGTGAGGCGCGACAATCCAATGACGATGCCATAGTATTACAATAGGAAATATTGTAATACTGTGACGATGCTACGACGCCACTATTCAAGTAAAACCGAAAAAAGGAAGCTGTCGCATTCTAGGATCACGCCTGTCTGTGGGAGTCTTTAATGAGCTCTATTGAGTTACGAAATTCGTCAGAAATGAGTAATGATGAGCTGTTCTCCTTTCCAATTAGTTTATTAGTTATGTATTCCTTGGAGACGTTTACAGATGACGACTTATATTAAACAGTTTTATCTAAGCGATAGTTTAGTTAGTATAGCGAATATTTTTGTGAGGTCATTACTGCGTAGTAATGGACTCACAAAAATATATTGTTTTATATTTACCGTATTCCAGTTATCTTAAAAAAGAAAATAGGAGAGACCCAGCTGCGGGAAAAACAGGCTAGATAGATGGTTTTAGTAACATGTAAGTACCTACTCTCTGAATAAAACCCATCCGTGTGCCTCCTTTTGCCCTTTGCGTTCCAGGGCCGCGGTGACTCTTTCGAATAAATTCCGCAGCCCTGGCAGACACTCTTCTATCCTGATATTTAATTTAGGCGCGAGTGGAACACAACACACCGTCGACACGGGTCTGGTTATTAACGGATGGCGAGCCACCCAACGCTCGCAGACTGGGGGCCCGCGCCTACGGTGGCCGGGAATCGCCTTGCGACTCGCGACGCCTGGGCGTCTTCCTCTGTTGCAGATACTGGGGCGTGAGGTTTACCCATAGATATTTACCTATCCCTTACGCAATCCGCCTTCTCCTTCGCTAGCATTACTGCTGCGCGAAGGTGACTAGTGCCTCCCATGTCCCCTAGCACGGACCATGGATTGAACCAGGGCCGGAAGCGAGAGGTCCCGGGCGCCGAACGCCTCGACGAGAACACGGCGTTGCTCCGCCCAAGCAGAGTAGATCTTCGAGTCCTCCGGGCGATCCTCGCAGTCTTGACACCCGGGCGTGTCCTCCCGCCGATCCTAAACCGTTAGCCCCCGATACATCCGTGTCCGGTGAGAACCTGCATCAGGCGGAAGGTGACGACGTCGCGGAGCCTCTCCAACCTCCCCTCCCAAAGAGAGCCACCACAATGGTGGCCTTCCCAAAATCTACCTATGTATATGTACCACCTACCTAGCAGAGATTTATCCCTAAATCCTGAATTATAATAATAATAGTTTATTTCGGAACAATAACACAAGACTTACGAATCCTGAATTATGAATTTGAGTATTTGTCTGAACTTTGGCATAAATCTAGGATTTCATAGATTCATAACTCCGTACACTCCCATGTAGGTACACTTCAAATCATGTTCATAGGAACCATAGATATAATAATAGGAACACACGACAGCATAAAAAAAAAACATTAATTGCCGATTTAATTCTGCAAGCCTGTTTTAGTTTACCTGTTGTGACAGTTTCTGAAAAAATTATAAAAACAACATTTTAAAGATGTTAATTTAACTGTGTGACAGTTTCTGGAAAGTGTATAAAAACAACATTTTAATGATGTTAAATTAACTGTGTGACAGTTTCTGGAAAGATTGTTAAAATAAAAATTTAGAGATGTTTAGTCACGTGTGATTGGTTGAATGAGTTTATCAACAAACGATCGCGTCGTGAATTTTATAAACACAAAAGTACCTACCTACATAAGATCCAGGCTTTTAACGGAACCAGGGGGGAGGCTAATGGGAGCAAGTAATAGATTATTGTTTGGAAAAGCACATACTTGGCTGTTTTTTACCCTTGGGACGATTTCCGACATTCGTACGGGCAAAGCCGCTGGCAGAAGTTACTTTCGATTTACGAAAAATTATAACTAGCATTAAAACCAAACACCATTAGACGTACCTAATTAAGTAGAATCCATCAACATTTTAAAAAACAAAAAACTATGATGTACCTACAAGAAATATTGGTATTAGTGAAACGCGACTTAATATTAAACTGATAAGATAATATTTACCAAATATTTCTTTTAACTCCACAAAATTCTTAGAAATCTCATCTAGAAAAACTATTCAGTCTTTAATATCGAATATCATTCTTCACATTGTTATTAGAAAATAATAAATAACAGTCACAACCAATTAATATCGGGGTGAGTATAAATAGGTACATTCGAGTCGGTTTTATCTTCGTCAGATTTCAAATTATTTCCTTTATCAAACCGGGAAAAATTCACCCTTGTTGATTTAAGACACTGAGCAGAGCAGACAATTGCATAGAAAACTAAGTATATTCACCCACTTGAAATATATGTAGGTATATATTTTTAGGAACTGACAGCCATTCTATGACATAATGACAAAACTAAAAGTTATGCAGATTCTGACTGAGCAAAAAACGAACCATAAGTTGATAAAACTAATTTGACTGTAGCTGTACACATAACAAGTTATTTTACAAATTGTTTCCTAATAAAACATTATCCGTGAGTCCGTCTTACGGTTCCAAGAAACAGCAATTAAAGTTAAATTAATTGTATAAAAACTCGAACGAAAACGTCGAAAAACAATTAATAAAAGTACCTACTCAACAAAAAAGCGGCCATGTTTCTTTAGTTTTTAATTATTATCTGTCTCGGGCGATGTCGTAAGTTCCAATTTCAAAGTAAAAGAAAAAAAAAATAAAGTGCAGTCGATTACTTATTATTCACATTTCTCTGAAACGATACCGGCCTGTTTAAAATGTATTCTCGCAAGTCGGCGTGGAATTTTGTAGTTATAATAATGTTATTTCCATACTTGAAAAGGTAATTCGTTTTTGTTTCGCATTCCATTGCAGTTTTTCAGCATTCATTTCAGTGACGTCTCTTGTAATTTTATATGATGATGCATTTGAAGTTGATTTAGTTTCAGCGATTCGTGTAAGTAGGTTTTGACATCAATTCGTAATAATATAGGGATGGCTACGTGTGTGTGGGTAATTCAAAACCCAAACCTCAGGAAGTCCTTAGGTAGGTATACAGTGTGAAATTTTAATGGTTGTTTTCCCGAAGCGAAATGAGTTTGTATCGGTAATACAATCGATTTATATATATAAAAAATATTAGACTCCATAAATGGCAGATTAACAATTGTGATAAACAAAACTCGAAAGCGACTTGAACCAACAGTAGTGCATCGCGCGATATGTGCGTCTCATGTAGGTATCTACCTACTTTATGTCTAGTGCACTACTATTGATTCTCACTCTTTCGAGTTTATGAACACTTTTTTAATGATTTGAAAAAATAAAACATTTATTTTTTTAGTTTAACTTTGTGTTTCGATCGTACTACTGATGGGTAATCGTCCTGCCGCGGGAAAACAACCATTAAGATTTCACACTGTATAACTCTAACTGTTGCTTTAGGTCAGATCAAAGGTTATCTACTGGTTCGTCACTTGTAAGTAGTTAGGTACTTACCTATTAGGTGGGTAACCGACGAAACAATAGGTAAGTATTTTTAACATATAATTTGAACACATGTAAATTGAAGAATTGTAATAGCAGGGTAGTACCTAATCAACCAGGCCCGAGTCGACGGCGCGTCGTGTTCCACGCGCGCCTCAAAGAGCCGTCAGCAAAGAAGACGGGGCCCCATAGGGTCAGTGCCTGCTAGGGTTGCGGAATTTGTTCGAAAGAGTCACCGCAGCCCTGGAACGCAAAGGGCACAAGAAGGATCATGGGTGGGTTTTAGTCAGTAAGAGTCTGACACTCCCTTCCGCTCCGCCCAGAGCGGGAGAAGTCATTTGATGATTTCCCATCCGGAAAAAAAAAAAAAAAAAAAAAAAAAAGGGTAGTACCTAATGGCTTGCCGTCCGATAGCAACCAGGCCCCGGTCAACGGCGCGTCCCGTCGTCTTCCACGCGCGCCTCAAGAGCTGCCAGCAAAGAAGGAATTTGTTCGAAAGAGTCACCGCGGCCCTGGAACGCAAAGGGTACTAGGAGGAACACGGTTGGGTTTTAGTCAATAAGAGTCGACACTCCCTCATTCATTCAGTCATTTGATGATTTCCCATCCAAAAAAAGAATTGCTGGTGTAAAAATATGGAGAATTGGAGATGTATCGAAGAAACAGTAAGGCTTGGAGGTGCGCCGAACGTAAAAAAGCTTTTGAGGCCGAATCAACCGACAGAGCTGTTTAACGGGCAAACTTGCCCTGAAATAGCCCAACACAGAGAAGTTTAGAAGGAGGAAAGGGACCTCTTTGCGTGCGTTGCAGACGTCACAAGGCTGGCAAAAAAAAGAAGGATCATATTATAAACTTCGATGAATATTTAAACTCCTATTATGCAAAACAATCCTATCTGATCCCCCACAGTTTAATAATCCAAAAGATGCTTTAGAGCTAAGCTCATTCACAATCATGATTCATGAATACGTTTATGAGTATTTTCATTACAATATCTGTATGAGAGAGCACTTCCCGGAGATTATTAGCATTTATATTAAGTCTAGAAAAGTTATTACATATGTAAATCAAGCATTGCACGTTATGCTTGAATACCTACATACATATATCTGATGTAATCTATTGGTGCATTACACTTCTATGTGAAAACTGAGGTAGAGTGAGCTAGTAGTAAAGTGTCATTTCACGTTACTCATTTATTCTCAACAATGTCCAGGTCAAACTTTAAGACCTAGAAAGCTAATAATTTCCACAGATGTTCCTAATGTTTGTAAGGAAAGGTATTTCGAAAATCAACTCCTAAGGATATGAAAAGGCGGTTGCGGAATTTGTTCGAAAGAATCACCGCGGCCCAGGACCGTAAAAGACATTAGGAGGAACACGCATGAGTCTGACACTCCCTTCTACTCCGCCCAAAACGGAAGAAGTCATTCGATGATTTCCCATCTTTAAAAAAGAGTATGAAAAGGTTTGTCAAAGTTTGGACGGTTTTGCTCATATTTATTTGAAACATGATCTCATCTTGGCAATCTGTGACACAATTAAACAAACATTCCTGGGATTAATATTAATCATCCTTAAGGGGTGAAAAGGTTACATGCGCAAGCGAAGCCATGGGCAAAGCCTAGTCTACTATACGTGTAGATCTACCTGAAAATTCGCAGAAGGCAATAATTATAGGTTGCTTGTTCTCACTAGCGAGAAATAATGCGGTCATTGGCTATATTACAATGTTACATAGAAACATGATTATTATCATTCATTACTTTATACATACATATGATATACCTGTGTAGTAGGTACACATTATGTATTATATTCTATTTTCGATATCTAACTAACAATCGTCTAAATTCCAGGTAGCGCATGCATTTTAGACTATCGTAAGGTATTAGGCCCATTTATCTATAAATAATTTGCAAACGTGTATCTGATAACTGCATATTCGCCCATCATATAAAGCATATCTAAATTGTTTTAACCGCTAGCGTGGTGCAGAGAGGAAACATCAATGTGCCAACCCTAATTATGTTGAAAGGTTTGGTAAAAGCATTATCCACGAAGGTTGAGGAGATCGTGGAGTACGTTAGAGCGAAGACCAGCTGGACCGTAAGGGTAGAGAAGTTGGGGCCGCGTAATAACACGAATTTCAAGTCGTTCGTGGTGCGAGTTCCGACTCATTATATTGAGACCTTCCTCAAGGAAGAGTTTTGACCGAAGGGTGTCGTGTATCGGCGATTCTGCGGAAGGCTACGTGACACCACGCAGCGCAACACGACGCCGTCACTTCGTGTAAATTAGTATAATATTTTAATGTAAATATGTATGATAGTTTATAAGGTATATATGTTATGGGTCTTTGTTACCCGATTTAAATAAATTATATGATATGATTATCAACCGACCGCGGCAATCCATTACCTTACGAGGCTGGTCCATGAGCGTTACCGCCGCAATTTAGCACATATCTAGACTCTGTTTATTGCATCCAACATTGTGATTAATAACTGTAAGAAAGCTGTGTAAACGCTTTTGGAAATAATAAAAAATATTTTTTTTCAAGTAACAAGATCAGGACAGGTGTTGGTAACAATTAACCTGCAAACTATATTCGTAAAACAATACAAATATAGAAATACAAAATTTAGTGACACCGCTACTCTAAGTTCACAGCCCAGCCGACACATTACTGCTGCAGCAGTGGTTCACAAACGCACAATATACAAAGTTTCATCAAAGTTATGCTGGACATATTCCTCACCTGAGTGCCAAATGCGTTGTGCTGTGTCTGTCCTGAATAAAGTTTTTCTATTCTATTTTATTCTATTCTATTCAAATCAAGGCTGGATGGATTGTGTGAAAGATGACATTGTTAGTTAACAAACATAAAAAAAAAAAATACAAACATCCGAATTGAGAACCTCCTCCTTTTTTAGAAGTCGGTTAAAAAGAGTGAGAATTCTGAAAAGACGGTTGATGGAAATAAAGCAGAAGAAACGAGGAAGAAGGCATGATACGTTATCAACAATGAAGAAAGAGACTGCGTTAACATATATATAATTGTCTTTATACTATATACGCAGAGAGACTAGAAACACTTCTAGTCTTTCTGCGTACATATTATATAGTACTAGCAGCGTCCCGCGGTTTCCCCGCGTAGTTCCTGTTCCCGTGGGAATACGGTGATAAAATATATTCTATTAATCTTCAAGTCAACGACGACGGCGAACACCTATACTGAAATAAAAAAGAATCTATCTATATCTCACAAATCAATAACAATAGTAACAATAAAGTTAACGTTACGTTTGACGACGAAGCCGACATACAGAAGGCTGGTTATGTAATGAATTAATTATTAATAGGACATACATGGTATTGTGTCATGTTGCTCTGCCTACCGATATCTCAATGCCGGATGTGGTGGTGTGAGTGAGATAACTAATGTTACCGTCGTGTCCTGCTGTTCTTGTTTGCAAGTTAGGCCTGTGATTACGTTCACAGTGTCGTAGATACCTACTGTTTTTTTTTTTACAGTTGGTTTAATGCAGACACTTTATACAGTTTTAGTTTCAAAGGTTGAATTGAATCATTACCAAATTTCGGGGCCAACTTATGTGCCCTGCGCAAGAAAGATGGCGGAATTCGTCCTATTGCCGTGGGACCTACTTACCGTCGTATGGCAGCCAAGATTTGTTGTTTCGGAAAAATTTCAGCCCCTGCAGTTGGGTTACGGCTCCAAAGGGGGCTGTGAGGCTGCCGTACACGCGTTATCGACCTACCTAAATTCTGGTAAAGGAGAGGTCATCCTGAAGGTTGACATCAAAAATGCATTTAATTCTGTAAATAGGGACGCCTTGCTGGCTGAAACTAAAAAAGAAATGTTATAGACAACCATCGAAATTACTTTATCGGGACAAACTTTTGGAATCCGCTGTTGGTTGCCAACAAGGTGATCCCCTCGGGCCAGTGATCTTCAGTTTAGCTATTCATCCCATTATTCGACAGCTAAATTCTAAATTTAATGTTATCTCGACGATGGAACCCTTGGAGGCGATGTAAATTCTGTATTAACTGATCTTCAATTTTTGAATGATCATTTTCATTCTATAGGACTTGACCTGAACTTTTCCAAATGCGAATTATTTTTATCTGACAGTACTGACCGACATCTAACGCTTTCTAAATTCAACGCAATAGCCCCTGAAATCAAAATAATGGACAAAAGTTCTCTTCGCCTCCTTGGGTCGCCAATCTTCGAAAATTCCTTTCCCAACTTTATCGAAGAAAAAATTCAAAATTTCAATGACATGTCTGAAAGATTGTTCCAAATTAACATGCATTCGGCCATCACCATAATTCGTTACTGCTGTTTCGGCTCTAAATTAACTTATTTCCTTCGTGCTTCCCATCTATGGAATTACCCCCACCTTTTAGACAAAATGGACCAAATTATCAAACATACACTGTCTTCAATTTTAAATGTGACCATGGACGACCGAGTTTGGGCACAAGCTACTCTTCCCATCCGTATGGGAGGTCTTGGCGTCCGCAAAATTTCCAGTATTAGTTTACCGGCTTTCATATCCTCGGTTCACGGCACTGATAAATTAATCAGGAATATTCTAGCTCCCACACTGGTTGATTTTGATGTGCCGTACTTCTCCGAGGCCGTGAATGCATGGAGACTCGCTTGCCCGAATGCAAATCCTCCCGACAACCCATCAAACCAGAGGCGGTGGGATGAGCCGCTTTGCAGAGAAGTTCAGAAAAAGCTTATTGCTACTTCTGCTACTCCTGTGGAGCGTGCGCGCCTGCTGGCTGTGGGCGAGTGGGAGTCGGGCCTCTGGCTTCACGCACTACCGTCGTCGAACATAGGCACCTTGTTCGACGATACTACTTTCCGCCTCGCTGCTTCCCTTCGTTTAGGCGCTTCTTGTTGCTCTCCTCATCGCTGTCACTGTGGCGAAGCTGTCAACAGCCTCGGGCACCACGGCCTGTCATGCAGCCGTAGTGCGGGTCGCATAGCACGGCTCGCAAACATCAACGACATTATCCGACGTGCTCTTGTTGCCGTCGGCGTTCCTGCCGTATTAGAACCCAATGGCCGACCGGACGGTATGTCTTTATTTCCATGGAAGATGGGTAGGCCTTTATTGTGGGACGCTACTTGTGTCGATACTCTTGCGCCATCCCATCTTCCTAACTCGTCGTGTTGTGCTGGTGCTACAGCTGCGGCTGCTGAGAACCTCAAACGGCGGAAATATAATAACCTAGTCGGCAATTATATGTTTGAGCCGTTTGGGGTTGAAACTCTCGGACCGTGGGGTCCGAGTGCTCATGCGTTATTTAAAGAACTTGCTAAACGTTTGGTTGACACTTCGCGTGACCCAAGGGCTGGATTTTACTTCGGTCAAAGGATAAGCATTGCCATACAACGTGGCAATGCCGCCAGTCTATTGGGTTCACTTCCAGTCGATAGCGATGCGGACGAGTTTTTTGATGCCATTTTGTAGTAGTTTGTAGGAGAATTTTAGTTTATTTTTAGGTTAAGTGTATATATAACTTTTTTCATAATAAGAGAATAAATAGTTGTGTTACCAAATACCCTTTAAACTACGAATCATCTTTGTTTTGCTATTATCCCACTGGGCAAATTAAGACATTTTTATTTACTGATCCAAAACTATTGTTGTCTCGACGTTTGGCGGTCCACACTGTTCATTTTGGCTTTTAGGAGTTGCAGTAGATGTAAATATTTATCTACGAGCTACGACATATGTACATATTTCCACACTTCTCTATTAGTCTTAGTTTCAGTATTCACTCCCTTTCTCCACATCATCTTATACATAATTAACGAATCATTCATCATTTTGATCTTCTCCTGCTCTGGTGGCTGTAGTTAAATACTCAAAACTTTCTTCACGACTATTTTCGCATTCATCAGCGTCATTTATATCCATTACTGACGATTTCCTCAAAACTTTTCTTCAATTCAATAATGTAGAAAGTTCTGGATTTTGCGATGTGTGGCTTTTTGGATGAGGGCTCAAAGTCGTTTCTAGGTAGGTACTGTCTTTACGTAAAGTTGATCAATACGTAAATTTACTTTGATTCAGATTTTTGTTAAATCCTTCTAAATCAATTTAAAGATTATTTAATGTGAATTTAGTACAATATTGCTGGAGTAATTGAGGAGTAAGCGTGCTCTACGACATACACAAGCATGACACAAACTCGGCCCATAATACCACCATAAAACTGGAATTCCTTGAAAGTGGAATTTAAACCAGCAAGTTACCAGATACCAACTTTTGGATACAATAATTAATGATTTCAAACTAAAATCAACTACGTTATAATGTAAGATAAGGTACAAAAACTCAAGTTAATTGTCGAAATAATTACACGCAAAAAATATATTATTACGAGCGTGCCGGATTCTTAATTGACCATAACTATTTTTTTGTTTTTTTGCTGGTAATAAAATTATAATCAGCGATATAAAATTGTATAGGCGTCCGTTTGTCTGTATGTATGGACATACTTGCGGTTAGGATGTGATCGTGAGATTTTTTAATGTTGCCTGATCCTGCGTGATCTTTAGTCCTGTGGCCGTACTACGAAGTGCCAATGCTATCATGATTCAGTGTGAGGGAAAGGGATAGTGCTATTCGTCTTGTGTAACTCCGTCTCTCTCTGACACAGGAATCATGATGGATTTAAGACGTCATGGTAGGGCTGCTGAGCGAGTTTCACTCAGGGTTTTAAGACATTATTACAATGTACCGTAAAACGGGGTGAATCGAATCAAAGCTTTGGAGGGGATATTCTTGTTATTTAAATAGGTATTGTTGACAGAATTCAAGGATTCTAAATTTTTATATGGATCCAAACAAAAAGACACTTTGTAAGAACATGGAAATAATGTGAAAATCCCAAGCAAACTATTGCTTCAATTCACCCGCGTTTCTATTGTCCCCGTTTCCCCCTTTACCTTTAACTGGAAATATGTGGGTGCTCACGTGTGGGTGATCTGCCTACTCTTTCGAGGAATTCAGGCACGACTATACCAACTTTGCCAGTACCAGTGCACGATGGGCGGAAACAAGAGGAACGTTTCAATATACAACTTATTACTAGCTTACTTGGAACCTGCACATAATAAACAAAAAAAAAACACATAACGCGTAGGCAAAGATTTTATTCCAGACTAGCTTCTGTCCGCGACTTCGTCCCCGTGGAATCCCCGATTTTAAAACATTCTTTATCGCTGCTCCGCTCCTATTGGCTTAAGCGTGATGATATATAGCCTAAAGCCTTCCTCGATAAATGGTCTATTCAACCCAAAAAGAATTTTTCAATTCGAACCAGTAGTTCCTGAGATTAGCGCGTTCAAACAAACAAACAAACAAACTCTTCAGCTTTATAATATTAGTATAGATATATTAGTCACATCGCTCGATCATCGAACTAAACCGTGAGCAAGTATTCTAACATTGTCGATTAAAATAAGTTTCTCAGTAAACAAACCCACGGGATATGCGTAGTATTGAACCGGTTTCCAACAGATGACTGTCATATTCAGACCGGATGTTAATGCTTCGCGAACGGCGAGCTCTTCTGCGAATTTTGATTGGCCAATCAAAAAGGCTCTGAAAAGGTTTCGCAGAAACAAAATATTATATTTCGTTCTAAAAATGAATAGCGTTCATTTCTGTGTATTATAATATTACAAATGATTGGAACTTCCAAGGAGCTTCAACGTTTATTATGTTTTATAAAGGTATAACGCTTTTTATAGCGAATATTCTATTTTTATTTGTAGGTAGGTAGATACCTATTGGTGCGGCGTGTTATGTTCAAAGAGATGTCAGCATAGAAGACTGGGCCCGCTAGGGTTGCGGAATTTGTTCGAAGGGTTACCGCGGCCCTGGAACGCAAAGGGCACTAGAAGGAGCACGGATGGGTTTTATTGTTAGTAAAAATCTGTAACTCCCTTCTGCTCCGGCCAAAGCGGAAGAATTCATTTGATGATTTCCCATCCATAAAAAAGAACTCTAATTCGCTTTGGCCTCATCCATAATGGATTATTTATTCGTTGTGTTCGTAAATTTCCAGTCTAACTAAGACCAATCTTCAAGTCCTACGGATGCGATGCAAATCCAGATTGCTTAGTATAATTTAACATCCACGATTCCACGACTACGTAGAACTAATTCGACCGAGTGTGTCAGTTTCAACCTCTTTTATCTGTTCTGTGGTTTCAACCCATAAAGTCCTGTACCTAAATAAATAATACCCAAGTATGTCATCACAACCTGCCAAGTGGCAGGCAGGGAACTGAACTCTACGAAGAGACGCTTTGAAACTTATTTTTTTAACAACTCACATAAAACGAAATTGCTCAACACTTTTTTTTTCCTGAATAAGTAAAAAAATCAGGAAAAATGAATTTATAACCTACCTATTGATATTTCGGTGAATTTTGTAAAACCTAAATAAAATAAGGAAAATGTTGGTCGATCATTCGTCCCGTATCTCGGAAATTAACGGTTCTTAAGTGATGCCCGTCAAATTAGATAGAATGCGCCGATACGACTCAAGGAAAAGTCCAAATCAAGTGTTTGAATAAGGAAAGAAGTTACTTAATACTCGATAGGTGCTCTAAAATAGGATAACCAACACTTGTCCATATTTTTGTAATTTTCGTTAGTTATATTATAGATGAACTTTAGTAATTTCTAATGGACTTATGAGTTTCTTGACGAATTTGTTGTTCGGTCGCGGATGTGACTGAAAAACATTTTCATAAAATAGTAAACTCTATTTCTTAGAAAAGAACATAATGGTAAAACATTCAACACCAACCATCATCAATATCTAACCATATCGTTATATAACGTAGCGACAGTGGAGACCCCAATAAATGGAATTTATGCAACCAGTTTCTGCAGTTGAAATCAAATCAATCAATGCATTGATTGATTTGATTTCAACTGCAGAAACTGGAAACCAACTAACAAAGTGGGTAAATTTTGAAGTCTCTCCCAATTTTTTTATTCTGGATCGGAAATCATCAAATGACTTCTCCCGCTCTGGGCGGAGCGGAAGGGAATGTCAGACTCTTACTGACTAAAACCCACCCGTGTTCCTCCTAGTGCCCTTGCGATCCAGGGCCGCGGTGACTCTTTCGAACAAATTCTGCAACCCTAGCAGACCGCTGCTGACAGCTCTTTGAGGCGGGCGTGGAACACGATGCGCCGTCGTCCCGGGCCTGGTTGCTATAAGACGGCGAGCCACCCATAGCTCGCCATCCGCAAACCCGCAAATGTCATAATCCTAATACTACCTTAACAAAGTACCTATTTACGGGGAATAATTTAATGCTTTTAATCTAATTGAACGACATCAAATGGAATCTCTTTGATGAGCCGCGGCGCTGAGTGGTTTGCAATTAGTACAATGGATTCTGTAATAACATTGAAGCTGATTGTTTGTAGGAAATATCGCTTTATATTATCGGGGAACCGATTTGTTTGAGTAGTTTTATGAACGTAATTGTTTTTGTACTTAATTTTTTTCCGTTATTTAGATTAGTTTTGGTTAATTCTTAGTTGTACATAAAACGAGATATGGTTGTAAAGTAATTCATGTACAAAGGCGAGCTTAGCTCAAAACTCTTCCAGGAAACCTTTAAGAATTGGAGAGACGTCATATAAGAATGTAGGAGGAATACTGTAAGCGTTACTAGGTATTTATTATAAGCCTTTCTAAAGAAATCTAATTAAGTACATACATAAATAGTAAATACACAAAAAAAAAACGTATTATCTTGCACCATATTATTGATGTGACTGTTGAATATCAACTTTTTTTAACAAAAATCACATAAAATATCTTTAATTTCGGAAGACGTTCGTTTCGTTTTTTGAACACCGTCTTCTGAAATCAAAGTTATTTTATACTTTTTGTTTTTTTTTTTGTTTAGGAATTGGATGTTTTTTTTTTTTGTTTTTGTACCACGCAGCTAAACGTACGTTACTTACTGTAAACAATAAACCGACATGCAACATCAGTAATCCCGGAAGATTTGCTTTCATGTATTGAAGAGTTCCATTTATCGAAGCCATGCATTTTTGGGATAACTTAAATACTGGTCAACAGATCAAATTTAACTGGGACTACATGACAAGCACCAGCTTTGGAAGAATCATCAAATTCGTTACATCCAGTAAAAAGTTACGAGGTAACACACAAAAGATACAGTCGACTTGAGAACCTCCTCCTTTTTTTGGAAATCGGTTTAAAAAATCGATCTTCAGAATCTTTGTTCCCTTTTTGTCCCTCTGTAAATATCCCATTTTATCTTACAGGCCTCCCAGCCCACTCCCTCTATCTCTATATCCAAAGCTTCCAAAGATCAACTTTTGTTCCTGGAGTTCAGCTCACTCCGCCATCTCCATCTGAGCCTACCACAAATTCGTAAATATCACTTGCCATTAAGAGAGTCTTCGAATCCGAAGACTTGTGACATTCACCAACCCGCACTGGGTCCGCGTGGTGGATTACGGCCCATTATCTCTCCTAGAGAGGAGGTCTGTGTCCCAGCAGTGGGAACATTAAAAGGCTGTAGATTATGCTTATGCTAAGAGAGATCCACACATTATCTGGCATTCAGCAAATATGTACATTGAATGAAATATCCAGTATTCACTGTATACAGCTGTTTTTATTAATAGACAAGAATACCGTGCATTTCACGAATTCATGCTTTTTTTGTAAAGGCTGCAAACAATAGAGTTCGTTAGTAGATAATTCTGCACGTGAACAAAAAGCAATATATGATTTTTACGGTTCAGTTTTTCATTTAAGGTTAATAAAGGCGCCAAAGGAAGTTGAGTATGCAAAATGTGAGGACCGGCAACTACACTTGAGAGAGATAAAATCGCACACTTTGACTTATTATTGTTAAGGTAGTTTTTTATGAGTGTTTTTGTATTGAAATTTAAAGTTTAGTTCAGTACCTTTCTAGTGATATATATATAAAAAAATAAGGGGCTTTAGGGCACAAAACCCAGCATATGAGTAAAATTACTTAATACTAATGAAACGTACTACGCGTTTCTTCGACACAGTTCGGTAACCCTTATCGCATCGGCCGCCCGATGCGATGCCTCCCGCATATCACTCTTTTGACTCTATTACCCTATTCCAAGATAACCGTAGAGAAACCAGCACTCTGCACAAACCGCGACCGCGGCTCCACCTTCTTCCACCCTCGCCGCCGAGGCCTGTTCCGACTTCCCCGTCAATATCGCTTGCTCGAGCCAGCCCGCGCCGCTGAGTCCGTAAGCTTAATTTCAGCCCTAAATAATAATCCTTATTCGAGTCAGCCCGTCTCTAGCTGTTATATCGACGGCCTAAGCCGTGGTCCGTGTCCCACGAGGGGTGCCCTTACCGAGTAGTCGCTTTTTCTAATAGCCCTGGCGGGAGGCTTTAATATTTATATGAAGCCCACCACAGGCCGGTTAAGCGGTCGACAACCTCCTAGGTTGAACTGCGAGAATATCATAAAAATATTTTTAATCAGGTCCATACCGAAGGACAAGTTGATAACAATTTTAATGAAAGCATTTAATTGATGAAGTGTATCCATATTTTTCCAGTAAATCCTTTACTGGAAAAATATGGATACCACGCACACAGAAGCAGAAGCCGCTCAAAATGTTGTCTTGCTCGAAGTAGGTAAAGTGAAGTTGCTCGACGTAGTGCTACTCTGCTCTTTGTGTATATACCAGAGGTTCCAAGAAACTGGTGGGATCTGGCCGGGGCGACGCAATACATCAGAGCGTGATGACCGCTTTCTTGTGACAAGTTCTTTGAGAAATCGGCAACTGAACGCGGTTGGATTGGGACAACAGGTTCGAAAAGTTCGCAACAATTTGCCAGGGAATACTTAAATGAAACGTATGACCAATGGCGGGCTGTTATGTTCTTTGATGAGTGCAGAATGACTTTCCATAGTCATGACGGACGCTCTAGGATCTAAAGAAGGTCACCAGAGTGATAAGCGAACTTATGGCTTTTGCTTTTGGAGGTAGATCGTGTATGTTTTGGACTGGCATAATGTGGGATACTAAAACTAGCGGGTTGACGGCTGTACGAAAATTACAAAAACCAACCGTTCATAAATTCTCCAAATTCACCCGTTTGCGTTATCACTACTTGCACCCTAAGTCCCTAACCACAGATATAAAATGGTGGCTTCTTTTAGATTTTAAATGGGCCGATTTGCATGACCTTTGCTCCATGTAAATACTGGTATTCAGCTGAAGATTGATTGGCAGTATACAGGATTTACCTAAGAGACAACTACGAAGGTAAAGTCATATTCCTTGAAACAAATTCATAATTAAGTCGCAATAAAAGGTAAAATGATCACCAATGTCGCAAGAATATCGAATGTCAAGTTACCCCATCGGGAATTAAATCACCGATTTTCGAAGTGCTCCGTTACCACGGTAACACGAAATCAATAAGGGTGACTTAACTTGCCTCGACTTCCGATGAAAATGATATTACTTACTTAGGGCTATAGAGCTAGAGACGCCTCTACGGCCACTTCTAGAAACGAATTTTTTTAAACTTTCCATACAAACCAAGCGTGACAGTGGTTATCACCGTTTACTTATAGAAATTGACAGTCCTGGTTTTTTTTTTAAATAAAATCCTTGTTAAAAGACAAGGCACAGCAAAAAAGGGTTTTTATTTTTTATTTTTACTGGATAGGAAATAATGTTTATAATCAAAAGATGCTTGACATGGAATCAGTTACGTTATTGTTTAACTCCTTGGCTTTTTTTTTGTAATGTAAAAAACGACTCTTCTACTAAATGGCAACTATTTTCGCTTTTCAATGATCATTTCGGGAACAGACCCGGGTCGAAGGTCGTTATGTTGCTCAGATCAAATACATTCCCCGCAAGACAGTCTACGATGCCTTCGACATCGACGTCCACGAGAAAATCATTCGTCAAAGTCACTACTGCCATTGAGAACTAAGGACGCAAGGAGGAGACAGCAGCACATCTCCTTCATCCTTCGGAAGCACCCCCCTCTATTTTTTTTTTGGATGGGAAATTCATCAAATGGCATCTCCCGCTCTGGGCCTTTGCCTTGTGCCCTTTGCTTTCCAGGGCCGCGGCGACTCTTTCGAAAAAATTCCGCAACCCTAACAGGCACTGACCCTGGGGCCCGTTTTCGTTGCTGACGGCTCTTTGAGGCGCGCGGAGTGACTTCTTCTGTTGCGGCGGCTGAGGCGTGAGGTTCCTTCTGTCGCACGCCCCTCCCCCCCCCCTGGGGGTATCCTCTGTGTGATATTAACACGAAGGCGTTGCTGGCCTTCCTTGGGGAGTTGGGGCGGATCGAATGACACATTTGTCCCACTTGCACACAAAATACGACCATAGTCGTGGTGTGGTCGTGGAGTTGCGGAAACCAGCCAGATTTACTTATACTTTATTAAGGAGGAGGATTGCTAGCGGCGCAGTAGTTCCGAGGTCTATTCTTAGTACTACTTAGTACAAATGAACTCAAAGCCATCAAGATTGAAGATACGATCGCGATTTCTAACTAATTGATAGTTAGTTTCGTGTTGTCTTATAATCCAGTCAGTTATGTTGACTTCGTATCCGTTAAGGTAAAGGAATTGATATTATTAGTATTACGTGAGTATTATTTTGCCTTTGATGTTAATACCTTTGATTCCTTATACATTATTAAGGAAGAATTTATTTTTGTTCCTTTCTTGTTTCATGACGGCATAATAATATAGTGCTTATAGTATCCTTACATGTTATGTGGATACCGTATGAAGTGATAAAATGGAACGATCACAAAGAAGTCATCCAAGGAAGAATCCTTAGATATGACTTCTTGATCAGACTTTAGTTTTAGCAAAGTTTATTTGTAGTAATGTAGTTTAGTTGTGTAGTAGCTTAGTTGGTGCTAAAGTTATAAAAAAAACAATTAAAAGTTTAAAGGCAAAATAAACATTTAAAACAAAAAAAAAAAAAACTTTTTGAAAGCAACATTTATTTTAAGGTATCACGGGTATATCCTACGGGAGCCGACATATCTTACGGGTATATCTTATGGGACATAGAATTGTAGACATACATATATGAATAGCAATTAATATTGATAGCGTTTGCAATTTTTTTAGGGAAGCAGAATATTTTAAAATTACTATGATAGCAAAGCAAGAACATGTGACTCTCAGTGTCGTTAAGCGTCCTTTCATATCCGTTAGGCAATCACCAACTACTGATATTTTTTATGTGTATTAATGTGTATTAATATAACCAGGGCAGACTACCCTGGCGTACCGATTACATCCTGTGTGCATAGCTTAATGCAATGATTGGAATACCTGATGGTAAAGGTTATCAGGTCACGAAATTAGCCATCACGGAAACGAATGTAACAAGAATGTCACTTGACTTGTTAAGAAAGATTCTTAAGAAGATGATGAAATCACTGTGTCACTTCCGAGAATGACCGCTGAACGGACTTGTGAGTTTGTGGCATTGTAAAGTCATGAAATATTAATTGCTTGCCACTTTTGATGACCATTCCCAGGAAATGGACATTTACATTGTAGGTACTTCACAAAATTGAACAACCTTGTCGTTTTTTTGGTGTTTATTAGTGACATTGATAAAAAATTGACCCTTTTTTCCTGGATGGGAAATCATCAAATGTCTTCTCCCGCTCTGGGTGGAGTGAAAGGGAGTGTCACACTCTTACTGACTGAAACCCCTTTGCGTTCCAGGGCTGCGGTGACTCTTTCGAACAAATTTAGCAAACCCCGCACTGACGCTATGGGGCCCCATCTTTTTTGTTGACATCTCTTTGAGGTGAGCGTGGTACCTACACGACGCGCAGTCGACTCAGGCCTGGTTGTTATTGCCATCCATAGCTCGTCCGCAGGCCAGCGCCTACAGTGGCCGATAATCGCCTTAGGACTCCCAACGTCCGGGGAGTCTTCTTCTTTTGCGGCGGCTGGGGCGTGTGGTGTCCCTCTCCCTCGCGTGGTCTACCTCCTCCTTTGCTAGCATTGCTGCTTCGAAGAAGGAGTTAACCGCTTCCCATGCCTCCTTGGTACGAACCATGGATTGAACCAGGACCAGAAGCGAGAGGTCGCCGCCGCAGATGGCCTCGACGAGTACATGGCTTTGCTCCGTGTAAGCAGGCCAGATCTCCACTGTACCACACCGTAAATAAATAGGTAAATAATAATGTGCAGCAAGACGCGGCATTTGCAGGAAACCAACTGCCGATCAACTATTCCATCTAGATAGACTTCTGGAGAAACGCACGCGTGACAGAGCTGAGCGACTGAACCGAAACTTTTGGCGCATTTCATTGGGATTGTCTTCCAGTCTAGCTTTAGATAGCTCAATGAATACCAGTATTTGCATGGGCCTATCTGATCTCCACAAGCTATTAACTAGGTAAAATGACATCCCAAGACTGGTGTCATATTTTCTGGCTTCTGGACTGTCAAAGATGTTTAAATGACAGCCGGCACCAACGGCTTAACCCGCCTTTCGTGGGCCGACGTTGAAATTCGTGCTGTTTTCATTATTTAGCCAATACCAGTCTTAGTTCTCAAATTGAGTATGTCCAGACCGAGCGTGGCTAGGGGCATTTAGCGCGAGCCGCCTTCTGTATAGATAGACACGCCCTTAGGCGCCATATCCTTTTGTAACTATTGTGAGAATTCTTTGCAATATATACGCATTCTATACTCCACCTACGCGAGCTAGATGAAAGGCAAGATATTCTTTCCGAGTATAAAATGTACGAGAATATCGGTCTTACGTACTTAGAGGTATATTCGCTTTCAACAGCCGGAATGTTATTGAATCTATTTCATTGTACATTCAATTCGTAATCTAGTATTCTATCTATTCTGATCGAAATGTCTGCTATCGTAAAATTTCCTTGAATTCACATTAGCAAGAATTGTTCTTTTTTTTTGTGAAAAGAATCTGTAGACGATTTTACGTTCAAGCAAGTCATGGATGAAAATGCATAGTGCATTTCTATGGATTAGAGTCATCGCGTTGTCGCGTAGTGCTGTCTGTAGGAGCTTGAACGTGCAAGCCCCATCGAACGTTTGATAATTTCCAGACTACTTAATATATATCTATACTAATATTATAAAGCTGAAGAGTTTGTTTGTTTGAACGCGCTAATCTCAGGAACTACTGGTTCGAATTGAAAAATTCTTTTTGGGTTGAATAGACCATTTATCGAGGAAGGCTTTAGGCTATATATCATCACGCTTAAGCCAATAGGAGCGGAGCAGCGATAAAGAATGTTTTAAAATCGGGGATTCCACGGGTACGAAGTCGCGGGCAGCAGCTAGTATATATATATATATATTTGTTTTTTCTAGGTGGATTGAATAAGTGTCTAGCTCACACCTACAGGGCTTAACAGAAATAACACAAAAGCTGAAAAAATGGTGATAAATTGATAATGATAAATGATATTTATTCTGAAGTAGGTTGTAAATAACACTTTTACACGTTAATCTTTTTGGTCGTTATAAACTAGATGAGGCCGGTGGAGTGCAATCACTCATAATTGGAAATATTAATATGATTAGAAATCGAAAACAAATGACAGCCGTTCACTAGAATTTGTCAATTGTAATGCACTTTATTTTTTTTTCAGGTTTTACGGCATTTATGTTACACATTGATTAATAATATTCCGTAGAGTGGATATCTATAATTAAATAGATAGGATTAACTTACACAGTGGCATCTGATCCTCAAATTATGTGAAGTAATCTCGTCTTCATTGTATCCCTATCCTTAACAGATTCTCATCTCTACCTCGTTCAGAAATTTTGTATAAATTGTATGTCTCTGTACATTGTACATAATATGTGCACGGTGTTATGTTATACTTTGAACTAATGAACATGATATAATTACATATATCCACAGAGCGCAGCCGTGGACCACAGACTAACAAGTATCCGACAAACCTGCGACGTTGAGGCGTCCGGCTCCATTGTTTGTGGTCGGATGTCACTGGGTAAGTTTATGGTCATAATCTCGTCCCCATTTGTTTCTAGTAGTACTTATACTCCGTTCGCAATAAGATTAGACATTGGAACAAAATTGTTTACAGTCCGTTCAACCGATTTTTACTTCTATTCCGTACGGATTCCGTAAGGATGGCATTAATAACAAAAACGTGATTATAATACCAACTGTTTACTGCAGCTACCACGTGTCATGCCACCAACGCAATAGAAGCCAAAATCGGTTGAACGGACTGTAAAAAAGATGTATTTTAATGTCTAATCTTATCGTGAATGGGGTATAGATGTTGAAAGAAGAAAGTTGTGTTAATAATCGACATGTTTATTTGACAAAACCAAAGTAGGTATGTAACTTAGTCCTCTCATCATTATAGCATCAGTAACTTCGTCTGTGTGAGTAATCTACGGATTTGGATTTTCAACTTCCAAGCGGGCGAAGCCGCTAGCAGGAATTAGTATTAAATAAAAACGAAGCAAGTTATGAAATTACTTCTTTGTGAAAAAAAAAAGAATAATGTTCAATAATAATACAATGTAATTCTATAATACATATGTGTGAGAACTTGTGAAATTTCCGAGAAATGCATTAGGTACGAGACGTTTATCTAAAGACCAGATTTCTTTGAAGAAGCGGTTAATAAACTGTCAATGTCAACCAGAGCAACCTTGACAGGAATTCTGAGAGCGCTATCAGTTTGATTGTATCCATCTTGAGCTACGGCTCTCAAAGTTTCATTGACGTAGCGAACGAGACAGTGGGGCGCGGGCGCTGGAAATAATTGAAGTGTGAAACGGCATTTCGTTTAGGAAACAACGATGTTGGATGTTTTCTTTCACAATTGACTGTAAACTATTTTGTACTATTTAGGGTCCAAATTAAATTAGTCAGCGAATTGCCGCGTATGTAATGCCGTTTATACAGGATTAACAAAATTAATTGATTTATATTTCATGATACCACCAAAAAAAAACTATAAGTACTACCGGCATCGGATGTCCCCCGCTGAAAGCTAACAAAAATTAAAGTATAGATTTTTTTATTAACCCTGTTTTATTACTTATCTATGATATTTTATGAAAACCAATATGAAAGATAACGAAGACTTAAAATGATTCTTCGAAGCAGGGTTTACATAGCAAACTTCTCTGTAATTCTGCTAACGAGTCTCAATTTGAGCGAGCTTTACAAGGAGCTCGTCGTCGCACGCCTCTCATCCCACGCACTACGCAACGCTGTTCAATTACCGAATTCCGGCAACTGATACACAGACGATAGATTGCACCGCGCCATTGGAAGTTCCAGTAAATTGCCAATACACTGGAAGCTCCAGTTACTTATAATTACGCTGGATGGTTTAGTATTCGTATATTCGTTATACGGCTAGAAATCGCAGTAACAGGCTCTCGGAAACTGGAATGATGATTTATCTTTGGAATCATAAATATTACCTCGGTCATTGTTATTAGATTAGGCAGGGATTATGTTAGTGATGTACTTGGTATGGGTTAGTATTTCTCGCTATTTACATAAAGATACATAGAACGACATTCAGAACTTTCAAGATTAGCTACCTTTTCCGACTAATATTATACCTACTTGGGAGTAAATATGAAAGTGTGTGTTTAAGGATGTTTGACAATCTTCCTGTCAGTAATACGTTTCCGTGGAATTTTGGATTTGACTGGCCCAGTGAAGCAAATTGACAAATGGTAGTAAATACCAATATGCTTAGGTACTTTAAATTAATTAAAATATGTTTTTTTTTGTTGTTTAACATTTCTGCAAATCTAGAGGAAGACATAGACTACCTACGACATGAAACAGTAACTAAAAAAAAAGTTGGAGCGTTTTAAAATGTATGAAAAACAGAGACAGCACTTGCAAGTCACGCCATAGGATAGAAAAATAGTAGTAGATAGACTTCCTTACTTTCCACCATTTAATATTTTCACAATTTCAGTAACAACTTTCAAATAAGCAGCAATTCATGTAGATTTTTGATAGTAGTAAAATAGCATATTTCACGGTTCGTTTAGTTTAGAAACTGACCATTGAACTTTGAGAGTCGGTGCCTTGATAATAAAACGTGTTTTTATATGATAATACGCAGAATACGTTTTTTTTTTCTATTCACTTCCTAGTACTGATATGTGTTATCGTACATTCGAATCGCCTGTACAATACTCGAGTTGTGTCCATGTGTTTATGTCCTATATTCTACGTTTGCATAATATTTAATAAGTAGATAGTTCTGAGTTTCTAGGTAAGTAATGTTGATTAATCACGTTTGTTTAGGTTCTTTTTAATTAACTTGTAACGCATGATTCTCGTCATTAAGGCAGGTGCCTACATAGTAAAATAAGCAGATAAAACGAAAAGAACAAAAAATGGAATGTCAGACCCTTACTGACTAAAACCCATCCGTGTTCTTCCTAATGCCCTTTGCGTTCCACAGCCGCTGTGACCCTTTCGAACAGATTCCGCAACCTTAGCAGTGCATCTTCTAATTTATTTGAGTATCTACATTTCTTATGCCAACGAAAGTCTTGTATTTAGTATTTAAGAATAACTTGTATTCCTCATAAAGTGTTATTAAATTTGAGGATTAATTTAAAAATAAAAACAGCTTAAGGTGATACTTGAGATGGTGATAATGTATTAAAATTAATTTCGAATGACAAATTCTACTATTGATAGGTAGATATTCACTCAAGCGAGGTTCTAAAATAAACCGTGGGAACTAAAGTAATACCTACGCTTACCAATGTATCCACGATCTACAATTCCCATTGTACTCTCGTAATGCTTTTGCAATCTCGGATTCCATGCCGAAGCTTGGATACCTACGGAAACGTCCGATTGAAATACGAACCCCAAAGCACTGTGCTCAAAGGCTTAGCCAGGCTTGGCTGTGAGGGCGAATCCTCCTAATTGCTTCAAAGTTTAGCCTTTCAACATTAATGAATAGGAGCTAGAGGCTAAATATTCACTGATGGACGCTACTGACATTTAAATATCTTTGAAAGGCCTTACGTATTGTCATAAGTATAATCTGGTATCAGTGGTGGACGTCAGACGGGCAGTCGCTCCAAGTAAAGTAGGTACTGGTACTCAGTTGTTCTCAGTTATATCCTCCATCCTTAGACTGAAAGCCGACTTGTGGAGTCGGCTTCCAGTCTAACAAGTTGGCTAAAAAGTTCTATTCTAAAAAGTTCCTAACAAAAAAAGTTATCCTAAACGAAGTTATAAAATGTCCTGAACTGTTTCGAGAAATGCATGGTACGGCCCGAGCCGCTTTTTTGCTCGAATAGGCGGGGCCGTGCCCACAGGTTTAAACACTAGATATTACTACTACATTATCCATCTAAAGGCCTAGGTGATGCTACGCGTGACCCAAAGGGTGGCTTTTACCTTAAACAGAGGATAAGAATTACTATACAACGATACAATGCCGCCATTTTTGGGATACACTTCCGATCGATAGAAATCAGACAAATGGGTTGACTTCACTATTTACCTTTATTTCCCTTGATGGGAATTTAAATCCTCAAATGACTTCTCTCGCTCCGGGCGGAGTGCAAGGGAGTGGGGGGAACGCAGGGCGATTCGCGGTCACCGTAGGCACGGGCGGATGGATGGCGAGACATGGGTGGCTCGCCGTCCGATAGCAGCCAGGCCCGGCCAGGTCGACGGCACCTCGTACTCCACGCGCACCTCGAAGAGCTGTCAAAGAAGACTAGGATATGGTTGCAGAATTTGTTCGAAAGAGTCACCTCGGGCGCCGCTGGAACGCAAAGGAAAGAGGAGGAAGACGGGTGGGTTTTAGTCAGTAAGAGTCTGACACTCCCTTCCGTTTCGACCAGAGCGGGAGAAGTTATTCGATGATTTCCCATACAGAAAAAAAAGGGAGTGTCTCTTACCGACTAAAGCCCACACTTGTTCCTCCTAGTGCCCACTGCGTTTCAGGACTGCGGCTTTCGAACATTTTCAGCAACCACAACATAAGTTTATAAGTGTCAGGGATTAGTTTAGGTGAGCCTAATGACCAGGGACTTTGCTAGTTTGAGAAGTGCTTCTACGACAGCTGCGTCTCGATGCTGCATGGCCGTCTTCAGGTTGTAGTCGACGACCTTTTTAGTTGGCGCATCCATCGCTCTCCGTGCAAAGCGGCCCGTGGCATCATCGGCGTCGTCGGAGTAGTAGACGCAGCTGACTGTGTGTCTCGACACCGCCACTACCGCGTGAGAGACGCTGTCGTGAATTTGGAGCCTCCTGAACTTGGTGTCTGTATGTAAGTGTTTATATTAACTCTAGAGAATTAGGTATACTACCAACAATCATCATCAAATAAACTCAACAAATTCCCAAGAAAAAAAAAACAGACCCTTTCAACATACACAATGATTTCCAAACAATAACGCTTAAGTCAACAATGGCTCGGATTTGTAATCATTTTTCGCCGTATTTAATATACCTCGAAGCCTTCTAACATCTAATCATGGCAACTGCCAGTCATATTAGCTGGAAACTTACTTCGCCGCCTTTCGAGGAATATTCAAGGTAAATCTGTACATTACATATAAGGTTTCTCGTTTATAACGTTTATTTGGTTAATGTATAATTCAATTCAATTTCATTTCATGTATAATTTAATGGGTTTTTCGCTGTTTTGATAATGTTATTTATGTTCTTTTTATTTATTTTTTAACAAATGTAAAAAATTTACTTTTTTAATATGTATTTGTTCATCCAGCGGCATTTATTGCCGATATTCTTTTAGTAAATATTTGGGTAATGTAGTGGGGTGCAATCCTGTAAACGATTGTTTAAATCGTCACATTTTTCTTTTTTTTTTAATATGTGTATTGTAGCTATTTATTGTCCCATACAATAAAATAAAATTTATTCTCGTCTATTGTAAGACTTAGGTATATTACAACTACAGGCAAGCTATACCTAAGTTGGCGGATTACATTGAAGATAATAATGCTTGGCTAAATGCTGGTCCTACTCCACAGCCATTAGGATGCACAAACTAAACTATTCCTCTATCCTTTAGCATTTGAAAACATAGTTGGACCCGCTGAAGATTGTAAGAATTGAAAAAAGCTTTTTTTATAGTATAGACTCAGTCTTCATGCATTAACGGCACATGTGTGAGTACTATGTACTATAAACTATTTTTTTTTGTATGTCTGACTGGAACGTGCCCTGGCGGTTGGGAGTGTCATGCTCACTCAAAAGTCTCTCTGATGATGGCGTATGTGTTTCATTCATCATTTGGCTCCGTCAGCTGGGACGGGTCATCTCTCAGCTGCCACGGTTTATATTAATTATTTGTACTTTAAAATGTTCCTTTCACTCTGGATACCTGTATCATACACGTCTTTCTGCATCGTTCTCTCACATAGGCATAACATCAAGAAGAACAATGTATCCACAACTTTGTAACAATTTATTGATTTAAAAGTGTCCGTGGAGTTTCTTGCACGTTCTTCTCCATAGAGATCTACGCTTTGGCACGTGCTGCGTGCAGATAGCTTCACTTTTTTCGACCTTGACAATTCAAAATTGCCAGTAGGTAAAGGGTTTAATTGAAATAAATGCTTTGAGTTGAGTTGACTATTATGAGGATTTCTTCGAGAATAACACATATAGGTGTTGCACACATACCTACTGTTTAAGTTTTTTTTCCACAAAATTTTGGACCCTTTTTTATTTTTTCTATGGAAGGAAAATCATCAAATAACTTCTTAAGCTCTGGGCAGAGCGGAAGGGAGTGTCAGACGCTTACTGACTAATGCACATCTGTGTTCCTCCTAATGCCCTTTACGTTCCGACCGCGGTAACTCTTTCGAACAAATTCCGCAAACCCGGGAAAGGATAGACCCTTATCTTAATACAAACTAGTATAGTATTAAAGTGTTGCGAATGTCTTTATACCTACGATTGAGAACAAAAAAAAAACCTTCTTTGTTTATTACTTTTGCAAAGAGAAGGGTATTTCATTTATTAAGGGTTTTTCAATAGGGACAAGGAATGTATCTTTGACAGCTGACGGCGGCCATATTACATTGTCTATTGGCGCGAATTTTAGACTGAATATTTCATTAAATGTTCGGTATTTTTCAAGATGAGTTGCTATATTATACCTACAGTTGAACAGCGCATGAAATGATTAAAGTGAACTATGAGAACGACAGTTTAATTCGTTAAACCTTTTTTCGTTTAAATAAACTTATAGTTAACAATTTTCATAAGGACGCAACTGTTCGGGTTCAAGGTATTCCATTCCACTGGTTCAGAAAGGAAATTCCTTGTTTAATTCGGACATTTTGTTGGTTATAATGCAAAGAACCCTTCTTCCCGATTTCACCTACCTTTTACTGAAAACGTTTCTAATTTCCACATGTAAACAAAACGTCAATCAGTCTGGTCAACATACATGCTCACCAGACTGATTGACATTCCCAGTCAAACGAGAGAAAGGCAAAGATACGGACACGTGCAAACACATGTGTGCGAATGAGTTTACGATTCGGATAGTAGATACATAATCCTTAAGGCGCGCAGAACTCAGAACTATGGGGTGTACCATGGGTTTTTTTTATTAATGTGTGTACATAAATTGTTAAATAAATAAATATATGAGATGTAGAGCAAAAGCCCTTGACGAGATTTTCCTAATAACAAACATTATCTACTCGTATTTTCCCAGACATCAATGCATTTGTTGACAATTACAGCGAATTATATGTATGACTAGCTTCTGCCAGCGACTTCGTCCGCGTGGAATAGTTACTTTACCCCCGATTTTGAAACTCTCAGCCCGATCGGTTTAAAATTGACAAAGTTTCATACAAACGTTCATCCCCTATTTTATCCCCTTGGGGGTAGAATTAATCAAAATCCTTTCTTAGCGGATGCCTACGTCATAACATCTACCTATGTACATGCCAAATTTCAGCCCGATCAGTTCAGTGCTGTGCATTGATAGATCACTATGTGTGTGTGAAATATGTACAACTTACAACAAAAAAAGAAATGAAAGTAAAGCTGAAATGCCTGTGCAAAATTATATTATAATAACCTATACCTACTTCACTTAAAAATAAATACCTATAACTACGTATAACTAATTAATAAAATAACTACTAATTAATAAAAGTAGGTATCTACGCTTTTACCTACTTAATACTAAAAAAACAAAACATAAATTAGGTAGCCAAAACTAACCTATCGGTATCTAAAAATCTATGCTCCTACTACTACTACTACTTCACCTAAAAAGAAATAAAATTGAAACTATTAATAATTTGTAATTTGAACGAATATTTAAACATTACCGAAATAATTAATAAGTACCTATTTTATAAAATAGCAACAAAAGTTACACAAAAATAATCACAATAACATCTTACAGCATGATTCAGTATTAAAACGCGACGGCGCGATGGCTTATTATTGTATTCATGTATAAGTTTGGTGTTTTTATACCAATTTCTATGATTCTTTTTTTATTGAATAGGTAATAATGTTAACTTTTTTTAATTAGGGATGAGTGAGAGTATTATAAACGTAAGAGTAAACAAATATAATCAGAAAGCTCCGAACTGCTAAGCTATCGGGAGTTACACGTGTTATTGTGAGTCAACCATAAAAGATAGACATATGCTGTTGTGGGATATTTTTTAGATAATTTTATGTAAAACATTTCCGTAATACATGATTTCTATGTAGCTTTAACAATTAAGGCTACACACGCGACGGAAGCTTAAAAAATGGAGTAACTTCTCCCGTTTCCCCAACATTTTCCTTCACTGCTCTGCTCCTATTGATTGTAGCGTGATGATAAGTATACTATAACCTGCCCAGGAGTATGAAGAATAATTGCACCAAGTTTCGTTAAAATCGGTCGAGTAGTTTTTGTTTCTATAAAGAACATACAGACAGACAGACAGACAGACAGACAGACAAAAATTTTACTGATTGCATTTTTGGCACCAGTATCGATCACTTATCACCACCTGATAGTTATTTTGAAAATATATTCCTTGTACAGAATTGACCTCTCTACAGATTTATTATAAGTATAGAAGAAGATAAAGAATATTGGTAGATAATTAGCGGGCACATATCGGCTTCCTTTTATATGCGAGGCGATAAGCATTAGCTTATATGCTACTAATTATAGTAGTATAGTGGTGAAGGGTCAGCATTGTCAACGGATTAGCACAGAACAGGATTTTTTTCTGGTTTACGCCCAGTTCCTAGCGCCATGTAACTTACTCATAGATTTTATATAGTTAAGACTAAAATTACATATGTTTAACTCAAGATAAACAAAACCGGTCAAGTGCGTGTCGGGCCAAGCGTAGTGTTGGGTTCCATAGTTGTGTATCACAATTGCCTAAAACGAATGGTGCTATTTGTTTGTAAGTATTTAATTTTATAGTTTTCCTTTTAAATTTGTTATACAACGTGTGATAGAATAAACGCAATACATTTTAAGGGGTCATTGTACTCATTATTTGGATCAACTTTTACTATGGGACCAAAGCCAAACCGAACCCGACCTAAGTATATGGTTTTTATTTCAACTCGATACCTCCATGAGGTCCCGAGATAAAGGGTCTTGGCAGACAGACAAACAAACAGCAAAATGATCCTATAAGGGTTCCGTATTTGCTTTTTGAGGTATGGAACCATAAAAATCAAAGTAGGTAGCATAACAAAGTACATATTCAATTAAGTGCATTTCAGTAAACTTAAAACACCGTCACGTGGAGCCAAAACGTCAAAAGGACCTTTCAGTTCAACATAAAAGTCTACTCCCCTTTGAGGAACGTTTTAATCAACTGCACTCTAGCTTTGCGCATTATGCAAATAAACTCCGCAAATCCTTCGTCTGATTCAATCAATACGTTTGCGTTCTGTAAAAAATGAGAAAAAAAGATGTGTGAACGACTTCGGGGAAAAATGTAGGTATTCAGAAGGAAATTAGTCATTCAGGCATTTCGTTCTAGACCCTTTTTTCAAGACTTTTGAGTTACGCACAGCAGCTGATGTGGGTTCGTTATAAGGTTACGGCTCCGTTGGATAGATTCTTAATTAACATTCTTAATAGAAAATTGCATAATCTGCTAATCAGTTTGTAAACTACTTAATCATTTATAGCTATACTTACTCCACTTATTATAACACTAGCTGCTGCCCGCGACTTCGTCCCCGTGGAATCCCCGAATTTAAAACATTCTTTATAGCTGCTCCGCTCCTATTGGCTTAAGCGTGATGATATATAGCCTAAAGCCTTCCTCGGTAAATGGTCTATTCAACCCAAAAAGAATTTTTCAATTCGAACCAGTAGTTCCCGAGATTAGCGCGTTCAAACAAACAAACAAACTCTTCAGCTTTATAATATTAGTATAGATAAGAAAAAAGATGCTCGCAGAAGCAGGAGTACGAAACCTTTTATTTTAAAAGTTAAGTTCAAACAATTTTAATAAATAATAATGTATGGCACACAACAAAGTATATTCTATCTATCTACTTGTCACGATGCTTGGATAGGTACATAAAATGAAACATTTTTTAGTAACAATCAGTTTAAAACAACTTTTTCAACAACCGACAAATTTAAAAATTAAAAAACACGTGCTGCCACTACTTTTGAAGTGATTAAACAAAGTATTACTTATAAAAACATTTGTTAGTTTCATTTATCCAGTAAATAAACGAATAATAACTGTTTATTTGTTAGAGTGGCCTTCCATTGTACACCCACCTTAAATGGAATATAGATGTTTTTATAAATAAGGCTGGAAGACCCTAACCTCTACAAAATAAGGATGATTTTATCTTTTGATTACATTCTCATCATTATCCCCTTCGAGACACCCACAGGAAACAAAAGGGTAGCTTGTTACATGCTTCAATACCCGTAACCATGGCAACGCGATACGTTCATAGGAAAAACATTGCTAAGATTAATCTGGAGACGTGAAGGCAGGAAATTGAAAAAACCGGTAACACACGCTAACGGAAATTGGTTCCTACACAATTGTGCTTCATCAAGGAAATATTAGCAGCGAGTTATTACTTCTTAGAAGCTGTGTTATTTTTATATTTAATCTATAATAATATTCTCAATGCGAAAGTAACTCTTCATGTTTGTTTAGGTTTTCACCGCTGAATAAATATTGCTGAAGGAATTTGCAGAAATGAATGGGCCTTGGAGAAGGAATGGGATATTTTTTATTTCGGGGTTCTTTCCGTTGAAAGATTAAATTAATTTTTATGTGGTCAGAAGCTAGTACCCAAACATTAGGTATGTCGTAAGCAAGTAGGTAGGTAACAAATCGCTAGGCCGTTCAAACAGAAAAATAAATCTGATAGAACGCTTACAAAGTTTTAATTCCTCTGGACCTTAAATCACGCAGAAGCTAGATATGAAGATACGATCAATAGTAAATTATATAAAACTAACTATATATACACTTAAACTAGAAATAAACTAAAATCCTCGTGACTACAAAATGGCATTAAAACTCGTCCGCATCGCTATCGACTGGAAGTGAAAACAATAGACTCGCGGCATTGCCACGTTGTATGGCCATACCAAGATACCATGGATAGGTTCTTTTTAAGGATTATTATCAATGCTCGCCCATAAGTTCATAGAACTAGTACATAGCTGATATAGAAAAACAGAGAGACAGAAATAGTTGTACCCAATTTTTTAGTATTTATCTGTTGACAAAAACGGAAAAAAAACGTTTCTTAATTAATACCAGTTGTCAATACGAAAAAAAAAAATGTTCAAGATTTTATAATAACTATCGGTAAACTGGACCGCGTGAGACGGAGGCAAACTTCACGCCCCAGCCACCGCAACAGAGGAAGAGGCCCCGAGAGAGTCTGACAATTCCTTCCGCTCCACCTAGAGATCCATAAAAATAAAAAAGCCTGCTCCATAAAGTGTCTTTTCTCGTTAGATTACTTAACATTATCTATGAAATTCATCATGACCATCATCTACCAGCCCGTAACTGCTGTATATCTGCAATGGCCTCGCCAATCGCACGTTACTTATTTCGATTTTAGAATTCTGTCTGAAAACAAAAAAAGGGTTCTTTCTGTATGCCGACAGGTGGTGACCGATCAGTTTCGCAAGTCAGTTATCTATCTGTATGTGTTAGTTGCGTGGACTGTATTTTTCGTATGCTGGTGGTGAACAGGTCGTGGATTTGTGGAATGAAAGATATATCACTATTTAACTGTTATATTAAGCGACTAGCAGCGGCCCGCGGTTTCACCCGCATAGTTCCCGTTCCCGTGAGAATATGGGGATAAAATATAGCCTATGTCACCCGGGGATAGCGTAGCTTCCCAACAGTGAAAGAATTTTTCAAATCAGTTCAGTAGTTTCGGAGCATATTGAATACAAACAAACAAACAAATCTTTCCTCTTTATAATAGTAGTATAGATTACAACAATTTTTGCACGGCACACGCGAGATCAGGGTTTTCGGAAGTAGTTTAGAGCGGAAGTGGAACCATTTGGTGTTGTCACAATACAATAATAAAAATCTACTGTAAATACAGTCATGTTGGTATAATGTTGCCAACAGTACGTGTGGTGTTTCTGAAGGTGAGGAGGTCATGTTCTGTTGCTGATATACGTAGGTACAGTAAAAGACAATAGCAAATTAAAAAACTACTGACTATTTTCAAAAAAATCCGACCGTAAAAAAAACGGCTAAAAAGTTCCAAACGCATCACTTTTGAATCGGTACAGTTGCTGGCTTGAAGTCTATGATTGAACTAAAATGAATGCCTTCAATCGTAGCGAAGTGCTTGCAGATACGCTGGCCGGTCGAAAATGTATCGGAGTGAGCCTGTTATATGACCCTGCCACTTGTGGACTACTTCCACACATGTTTTCCAGTAAAAGCAGTAAACAGCTATTTTTACATTTCTATGGTTATACATCACATTTCGCAAAACAACACGACACGGTTATCATCGGGACAAGGTAATCATGTTAATAGCACATGCATATTATTTGTCAGTGCCGTTCATGCATTTATCAGCGCAGGATATAAGTTCCGAGAACACTATAATTATTATACAAAACATATTTTATTTCATTTACACAAAGATAAAATTATTTAATTTTAAATGTCGGATTACGTAATTTGAGCGCTTAATCGGAATGTTAATAACAACATTTTTAAATGTGAAAGGTTACTCTGCGTCTTATCATAATGTCAAACGTTCCACGAAAGGGTAGACAGAGCACCCATGTCTGAAATTCCACGTATTAGGAGGCGACTCTAATTGCCATTAGTTGCGGGGCACGAGTCCTGGCTCCGGGCTGCTACTGAGAAATTTCAGATGGCACAACATCCTAATAGCACTTTATGAGACTAATAACGGTCAAACCTCGTTACCATCCAGCAGTTGCCGACAGACGAAAAAGCTAAAATATTCGCCATCTTTGATCGTGTGTGGCATACTTTCCAAACGAATAAGTAATTTATAATAATTAACATACACCGAAGGAATAATCCCTCGTTCTGGTAGATTCATGAATATTTGACGAATATTCATACGAACCCAATTTACATTCGAATACATAAATATTAATCGAATCTTTTACATGTTGGCGCATGAGTTTGAGAGGCAGCCTCGAATTGGGTTTTTAAATAACTATTTTATTTTTACTAGCATCGCTCCGCGGTTTCACCCGCGTAGTTCCCGTTCCCGTGGGTATATGGGGATAAATTAGCCTATGTTACTCAGGGTAAATGTAGCTTTCCAATGGTGAAAGAATTTTTGAAATCGGTCCAGTAGTTTTTGAGTTTATTCGTTACATACAAAAATACAAATCTTTCCTCTTTATAATATTACTATAGAAGTACAGATTGTACTGGGATTATAATAGCTACCTATCTACATAGTATAAGAGCTCGTTAGTCAGCTTAGTCTGCTGCACAGATAGTCAAGGTATAGCAACCCTCGCTGAGGCCGTTTCATGGATGAGTTACCCTATCATCCATTACGTAGCTATATGTGCATCTGTGTTTTCGAACGCATTCAACCCTGATCTCTTCAAAGTTAGAGTGAACAGGCTTCTTCTGGGTAAGCTTACCCCAACGAAAATAGAGGTTATATCGTCGTTGGGGTAAGCTTATTCGATCGTCGAATCGAAAGTCAAATGACAGTCGGCAGGTACGGGTAAAATTCAGATAGGCAGATAATCTATGTAAAATACAAGCTGCATCTAGTTTGATTGGAATCCGACCCGAACTAGGTACGTACCTAACTGTCAGCATCAAATAAATAGATCAATATCCAATCAAATTGAAATCCTGATCAAAACGTAACTACTGTGTACTAATCAAGGGATTGAACACCGTTGTGGAAATGGAAACCGTTTGTACCGGTACGCTTGTTTACTCTGAACAGTGAGTTTCAGGAATTTCTCTACTTTTTACACTTCTACGAATTCAGCATACTCACATTAAGGGGATTGTTTTGAAACACTTTTGAAACGCTCATTTTTTTTTTTAAGATAATTATTATTGAACTTTGCAATTTGCCCCAATTAACAATTCAGAGAAAATGACTTAGCTAGTTTTTCGGAAAATGTTTGTCATTATAACTTGGTCTATAATCGATCAGACAAACAATTCGGTTTCCCGAAGAAGTCACCAAAATGTAGCCAGGCTACAGACGCTAAGAAGTCTACATTGGGCCCATGTAGGACGGTAAAAGCGACCGTGCCGTTGCTCTACCATGTGGTCCTTAGTATCTAATAAAATAAATTTGCGCCAGCTCTCGTTAGCCAAGGAGAGTGGAGTAAGCCCTTGTCCACTTCCAGCACATCTCGAAGCAAACGTCGCCGCGTCGTAGGAAATATTCTCTAAAATTACATACATTGTGAAGGAGGTACGGTTGACATACATATGTCATATTGGGCATGTGAATTGTTACTGAATAAATTGAATTGAATTGTCACCGGCCCGGGTATCCATCCATCCGTTATTTCTGGTTGTTCTAGTCTTACTAACGTAGTAACGTACATTATGTGTGTATGAAGTGCATGAGAGGATTGACATATTTTCGTGTAACCTGAGTGAATTCGCAAGAGTTTTGTTGAACTTTGTTAGTTATCAGGGGCGTAGCTACCGCCGTATCAGCCGTATCAATTATACGGGGCCCCCAGGCTACTGGGGCCCCGAATATGTGTATGCAAAAAAGCCTAAAATATTATCCATAATATTTTATAGATTATTGACATTTTTTAATATAACTGCTGTGTTCTGTGCAAACATTTAGTATAAAAATCACAATACACCGAATTAATTTATACTTCTATACTAATATTATAAAGCTGAAGAGTTTGTTTGTTTGTTTGTTTGAACGCGCTAATCTCAGGAACTACTGGTTCGAATTGAAAAATTCTTTTTGGGTTGAATAGACCATTTATTGAGGAAGGCTTTAGGCTATATATCATCACGCTTAAGCCAATAGGAGCGGAGCAGCTAAAATCGGGGATTCCACGGGGACGAAGTCGCGGGCAGCAGCTAGTAATATATAATTCAGATTAGATTTAAAAAAAACTAAAATTATTTGTTTCCAAATTAATATTGTTATTTTTTTAAATCAATTGGAGCATTTTTCGTTTTTTTTATATAAAAAACTATACTGTTGGGGGGCCCCTCAACACATCTTGATACAGGGCCCATCTAAGGCAAGCTACGCCACTGTTAGTTATAGTTAAATATGGTAGATAAGCCCGATTTTAAATTTTAAAAAAAAGTTCCTTTTTTATAATGAGTCCGTCTCCTATTTTTAAAGTTAAGATTATTATTAAGTATTAGCAAGTTTTTGAAACCACTATTGTATCGGGGTCAATCTGTAAAGATAGTGTGTGTTAGTGGAATAAATAAATAAATATTTGCACAGGCACAACCTTATAGCTGGAATTATCTACCAGCAACTTGCTCTTAAATACAATCTTGTGGAGTCGGAATGGCTTCCAGGGCCGCGGTGACGCTTTCGAACAAATTCCGCAATTCTGGCAGGCACTGGTCCTACGGGTCCCGACTGTCGATATACCTCCTCGTAGAAAATGTAACAGAATATACGCAAAATCTGAAAAAGGAGTTATTAATAATTGGACTTTTCGGGTCGGATAATTACCCGGTTTCCTGGAGAAAAAACGACTGCCCAGTGCCCCATACATTTGTGCATAAAGCGACAAAATATAGAGTAAATAAATATCGTCTGATATTATATATAAAAGTTGTTTAAAATGATAAGTACATATATAACCGTTTTTATAGACTTTGCGTTCATTCCAATTTTAAACATTATTGTTATATTATTGTTCTCTTATTACTATGTATTTGTCAAAGACAATTCTCTATGGTATTTGTTGTGTCGGGTCCGTGACGAATAAATATTGTCTATTCTTTATATAATGTTCTATTCTTTCTGTCGTGTGTTTATTGAAGATGGCACTTCTCTTTCGGTAGATCATACTGTATAAAAAAATGACGCTGCATTGCATCGCGCGGGGTTCCGTGATGTCCATACCTGCCCATACCAATATTTATGTAAGTATGTATATAATCCACTGCCAGGAGCATTTTGCAGCAAGCTTTATTAAAGCCGACATGGTACAGGCGTATCTGTTTCGACACAGGTACGAGTATGTAGATATGTATTTTTGTTTTCAAGCTTCACTGTAATGTGCAGAATAAGCCGATATTATATTTAGGTTTTAGCATTTAGAGCAAATACGAAGGGATACTAAGGTCTATTGTGATGCACGACTGCTCGAACTATCAATAAAATATGATTTACAGAGGTGATTTACCGCGTTGTAATACATATATGTATATACAGGGTGGCTCATTTGAATCGGTCAGTATGGGAAAGTCTGAAACTATTAGACATACGAACACTACTAAAATAAATTTTATTAAAGTATGTGAAAACGATGCATTTTATTCATTTTAGACAACATGTTTCATAGAGACATTTACTATATGATATCTAAATGGAAATAGTGTAATTTTATTTTAACAAAACAACCGGGTTCGATTCCTGATCTGAGTACAGGTTTTTATCAAATGTATGAATGCAGTTTTTTTTTGTTATTAAATTCGATGACATGGTTCCTAAGAACAGATGTTCGTATGTCTTATAGTTTCAGAATTTCCCATACCGACCGATTTATATGAACCACCCCGTATACCTAGTTCCCATTGATAAGCAGAGATAACTACCGTGCCTACATTAGACAAGCGCTAAGCAATGATGAGATTACGAATCAATTTTCATTAAAAATTGCGAAAACAAGTTTTCCCTGAGATAACGCTTTCTTAACTGTCGGAGAAATGGCAGCTTGGTTTTGCTGTTCTAGAAAATTATTTGTTAAGGCGCAGAAGAGCAAAACGCCTAATATAGGTAGCAGTCAAAATATAACCTTTTTTATGGATGGGAAATCACCAAATGACTTCTTCCGCTCTGGGCTGGCGGCGCTGGCGCAATGAGAGTGTCAGACTCTTATTGAACAAAACCCATCCGTAATCCCGTGAAACTATGGAATTGCTCCACATTGAAATGGTAATCAATCAACTGGTTCTGAGTTCCCGAAACAAACAGATCAAAAAGAACATGTTGGAATAGACTACACAAATGACTATGGACGCTGTGCCTCATATGAACATGGCTAATGTGGGTTGCCAACTTTTAATGGAAAAAATAACGCAATATTTTAGACAGGAAAAAATAAACTTTTGGGAAGGACTAACCAGACTAGTACTTCCAGGGATTACCGCCTACAAACAAATAAATACATACTTTAAAAAAAAACTTCTTTATAATGTTAGTTTACGTTTTCTTTGGATCTCTACTAACTCGGAATATAGCCCATCTTAATATATTAACTAAGTATATTTAAAGCCATATTAACTGTACAAGACTGGCCATTGTAAGTGCCATTTCAAAATATGTAAATTCAACTTAATTTTTCAAAGATTTAGGTATTAGGATTCAATTCGTTCAGTACCTTATTAATTGATAACCAATAATCATTTCTCGTATTACGTTCTGATACCTTGCAGGTTTTGATAAATAGTTCATTATTATCCATATGCCTGTTTCGTTTACGCATCACAGTACGATTAGAAATAAAGTATTTTCCCATACTTTATTTTTATGCAAACGTATAAAGTATACTTATCCAAGATAAAGTGGGATACGTTTTTATAAAGTGTTTACCCGCGTAGTTCCCGTTCCCGTGGGAATACGGGGATAAAATATAGCCTATGTTACTAAGGGTGAATGTAGCTTTCTAAAGGTAAAAGATTTTTTTAAATCGATACAGTAGTTTTTGAGTTTCTTCGTTACATACAAAAATACAAATCTTTCCTCTTTATTATATTAGTATAGATATAGATAGTTGGCAACTGTACCTACTCATGAGGTTCATGAAAGAATTTAATAAATGGTTGTATTTTCGAGTCGCGCCTGTATTTGGATGCCTTTTGTTTCTTCAGCTCTACAATCTAATAATAATATAATAATAAATTAAAAAACCGTTAGACAGTCCGTTTTCAAAATTTTCAAGAAGAGGCACTTTAGTTAAAGTGATAAAATAAAATATGAACGAAGGCCAACCAAATTAGAAACACAGAAATAACTGAAAATAAAACTAAGTTGTTCTTTTGTAATCAATCAACACGTGCTCCCACGACCGCAATAAAATAATTAGCCTAATCAACATCCATAAAATATAGGTTTGGTGTTCCGTGGAATTCATAATAATAGCGTTAATAACTGAACAAGATTGAATGGACCATTCCGAGAACATGCTATTACGATAAGAAGTAGTACACACATATAACAGAAATACCGAGTATTATGCCAATATATTGACACTTCTAAGAAACAATATCACGTTAATGGACGATATTCGACGATATGTCCAATTTGGATATAAAAACGGATAGTCATTATACGTACTTACGTAGGTACTCCAATAACGTCATGAGATACTAATAAATATATTCGTTCCAAGAAATGAAAATATAGTAAGATTATGCAGATGAGTATTGATTATTTATGGAATGGTTTCGCATTTTGTATGAATTCCAATGATTATTTTCTCTTTTAATGTTTCCTTCGTGTTAGTTCGAGCTAAGGCACCACCATCATTTATTTATTTACTTTATTTTAAAGAAGGCTTACAGACTCATCAACCAATATTAACAAATAGCTAATAACAAGCCTCCACATATAGGTAAGGAAAATAGTCGATATAAAAGAAAGTACATACAAGTTAATATAACCAGTTAAGAGAGCAGTAGATAAAGTAACTGTCCTTAAAAAATAACTGTGCGAAAAGCCATCTTAAGGTCGCCACACTAGTGCAAAACAATTCGACATTAAGGTAAGGAAGCCTATTGAAACTAAGAGCACTTCTTATTGAGAAAACATTCCGCCTATAATTTGTAATTGCGAAAGGTACATTTAATAGACATAGGTCACTGACATAATCCTATCAAATTCGTGCGTAATGACACACTAGTAATGAGTTCAGTCAATGTGACCATTTGCGATACCCAACAGAAAGCTCATGTCTGCAATAATGAAGTCTTATCTCCAGAGGAAGGAAGTGATACTGTTTTTATCTTGATAATATTTTAATTCAGAATCGTCACCTATCTATATTATTTGGGCCCAGAATCATTATCACTATTCTATCCTTGATGTTTAACTTCGAATTGATAATTGGAGCAATAATTGTGTTTTATAATTAGTGAGTTTAAAGTTGCAATTAGTGTTGTTTGATTAAAGTATTTAATTTAAATGTTTGCTTATTAAATCGGATGTTTTACTGTCACGAACCCCAAGCTCTTAACAGTCCCATATCCAGTCAAATAAATTGTCCGTAATGACGTGTCTTCTGGTTTTGTGTTATTTCTGTTACGCTTTGTATGTGGACACAAATACATATACCAAATCTTTATTGATTGAACTTTCTTTCTTTCTATTATAAAAAGCTTTTACGGCATTCACGTTAGCAACACAGCTTACCTACACAAAAACAAACCTAATAATAAATACGAAAAGCATTCAGATATACACCTGTTTACTTGTTTTGTACAAAAACATGTGTATCTTTTATCAACAAGATACAAGATATGTTTTGCAGTAGGTGTTTCCTCGTAATGTTCTGAAAGTAATATGTTTTTCTTAGAATTTTCTTCAAGATAATTGGATACGAAATAAGGTCATAGGTATGTCGTGGAAACTTTTATAAGGTAGGGTATATAAATAAATTTGGAGTAGGTGTTATCAAAGGTGATACAATTTGAGGTTCCTACATATAAACCATTGTCATTTAGACAGCTTTCAATTCAGTAGTTGCTATGTCTCCTAAGCTTCACATTCAATTCGAAAACAACTATAAAGACTGTTGGTAATAGTTTCACATTAAGTACTACTTAGTATTTCTTTTACTCTCCTCATAGCTGTCACTGTGACGAAGCTGTCAACAGCCTCGGGCACCACGGCCTGTCCTGCAGTGAAAGTGCGGGTCGCATAGCGTGGAAAAGGACGAGAACACGATGAAAATATGCGAGCATATTACGGGTCTACAGAGGAGGAACTAACCTCTATATTTCTTTTTTTGGATGGGGAATCATCAAATGACTTCTCCCGCTCTGGGCGGAGCGGAAGGGAGTGTCAGACTTTTACTGACTAAAACCCACCCGTGATCCTTCTTGTGCCCTATGCGTTCCAGGGCCGCGGTGACTCTTTCGAACAAATTCCGCAACCCTAACAGGCACTGACCCTATGGGGCCCCGTCTTCGTCGCTGGCGGCTCTTTGAGGCGCGCGTGGAACACTACGCGCCTTCGACTCGGGCCTGGTTGCTATCGGACGGCGAGCCACCTATAGCTCGCCATCCGCAGGCCCGCGCCTACGGTGGCCGGGAATCGCTTTGCGTTTCCCGACGCTTGGGGCGTCTTCTTCTGTTGCGGCGGCTGGGGCGTAAGGTTACCCTCACTCGCACGCCTTTCGCCTCCTCCTTCGCTAGCATTACTGCTTCGCAGAAGGAGGCGACCGGCGCATCGGAACTAACCTCTCTGCTTACCGTGTGAAGATGCTGTCTCTGTTGCAGGACCTGGAACTGACAGCGGACGTCTCGGCTCAACGATTGTCGGATCAGGTGGGAGTCATCCAATGTAATCACATATTGGACGACGCCGCATTTGATAGCCTGCACTCAAAGGTATGTTCAGTAACTTTGAGTGCAGACTTATCATCATCATCATATCATCGGACCTTATCATCTCAACCCACACACAGACTACTGTATAGGTGCGAGTTAGTGGCGCAACCACACCGCGGCCCAATACTGGTAGTGATGAGGTAGATGATTGAGTTGTTGTTGTTGTTGGTAAGTAGCCAGTGCAACACAAGAGGACGCGCTTCGCGAGTACAGATCAACTCTCACCGAACTTAGGGTCGATTAACACGGTTACCTATTCACAAAAAGAACATGTCGCTGGTATGTACCTTGGATTTGCTGCTGCAAAATATCTACGAAAGCAGCGAGAACCTCATTGATACGCACTCAATCCTATTTTGCGGGGCTGTTGCGGCATGTCGTTTAGCAAACGTCAAGTTCCATAGTTGTGACGAGGCTCCTCAACCTGCCCTGCCCTAGCCTGGCAGTGCAGGATCGAGAGTTGTATCGATGAAGCTTGGGCAGTCATCGGCAAACTGTACTGCTTCTGGGAGGGCAATACATGACTATGTGTGATACGCTTTGTGCGGCGAGCGTTTTCGGGGACTGGAATCAGCCCGTTGATTAAACCAGGGCCGGAAGCGAGAGGTCGCCGCCGCCAATCGCCTCCACGAGGATACGGCGTTACTCCGCCCAAGCAAGGCAGACCTCCACTTTAAAGGATAACCTACCTTCTCCATAAATCAGGTAGTACCGCGGAGCCTAAAAAGTATAGACCGATAATGTGTTTACCGACCGACGGTCTATAAAGTTCTTACGCTCATTTGGAGAGCAAATATAACCCATTATATTTAAAATAATTCAATAATAACTGTTTCACAGATTGGATATAGGGAAGGGTCCCTCGATCGGTACTAAGGAGCCTCCTCCAGTAATCCTTGTACTGCCCTCAGGGTGGAATTAAGGTTTCTACCCAAATTAACCGTAACTACCTCCCTGGGAGGTACTGGTTCCTGGTAGGTACAAACTCTTTTATTTCACCTACTTTTTCTCTTCTGGCTACATATCTACAAGTTGTGCATAAGTGAAATATGTAAGTACCTAAATATTACAAGGGACTAATTCACAACCGCGAAGAAAGATCTGCTGTTTCTCACATTTTGTCTACATATTTATTCCACAAAACCCACTCTAACTTGTCAAAGTTGTATTGACAGACTTCGGAGAAATCAGTCGTGATGTCTACGTTTTACATCGTATTATATTCATATCTAGAGGTAGCATCCCAACTAACAAAAACGTCATATAAGTCTTGACTTATACGACATAAGAGTTGGATAGCAGTCTTATAATGATAGTGAGATGACTACTAGGTCCTTCAGACGTCTTTGATTTGACTTATTAGTCGTGCGACGAATATGTCATAATAAGCTGGTCTTAGTAACGTCGGTAAGACTAAATTAAACGACGTTATATTACAGTCATAGCTAAAACGTTTGTACGACAACGCAATAGTCATACTAACGTTATAGTCCATTATACGTTTTGAACTGACCAAAATAGGTCTTTGAAAAACCTTTATATGTCATTTATATAATGTAGCAATTATATAGACGTTTTCACAGTGATGTTTATATAACGATCACTTTCCTGTTTTACAGCGGTCAATTGGAGACTCTTAAACGACTTGGTTGTTTATTGAATACTCAAATATAACTTATTTGTAACATGATGTCCGTTTTATGTCATGCCCTGATCTTAATCACACTTGTAAGTAGTCACATTTAAGTCAGGTTTTGACTTTAAAACGTCTAGGCCGTCATATTTACGGAACGTTTGATTAAATTGACTATGAAAAATGGAAGCAGTGTACACCACGTGAAGAACAAAAAGGTTCAGTATAAATATTTATTTTATTTATAAAAATCACACACGATATTGTGCGATTTTTTTCGATGTTGAATGCGTTATTTATAAGTAAATTTTTGATTAATCTACAGGGTGAAATTGAATAGATGCGACATATTTAAATATACAATAATACGTGTTGTCAAGAAAATTTAGAACATACCAAATGTAAAATTAATGAACTTTTATCACCGCTATGAATGGCAACGTTTAATAACGCGAGTACTCCACAACGATCATTGAGCACTGCGATTAGTTGGACGAGATTTTTTGATACTTTAATTTTTCTTATTTATTTTGCATATTAATTATTTTTCTGGAATACCGATAATTCGTACTTAAATAATGATATTAACATCGATGGATCATTTTAAAACGCCAACCACGTAACTTTTTTTAACGATTTAGATTGTAGAAAAAACAGTTTATAATTACTATGTTACTGTAACTGAAGCTCCCATTTCATTTTGTCGCATCTATTCAAAGTCATCCTGTATACAGGTTGTAAAAAAAATTGGCAGCAAAACTTATCAAAAAAATGTTTTTAGGATTCCGTACCTCAAAAAGGTACGGACTGTCTGTCTGTTTTCTTGTCTGTCTATCCGTCCGTTTGTCTGATCAAAATATGTCGAATAAAGCGACATATTAGTATCTATTTATTATTTGATGCTCGCAATTGAATCAAAACCTATAGGGCACTTCGCGTTGACCTAAAATAATGTGATTTGTTTAGAAGCAAGGTTTCAGCACAATTTATGGAAAAATTTTGAAAATTGTAAATCTATCACTTGAACACAAAAAAAATAAGTATGTCTTCTGTCGAGGCCCTTTTTCTCAAGGAAGCGTGGAGGTATCAAGTTAAAATTAATAAGTCGTAAGTCTATAGTCCCTTAGATATTTTCGAAAAAATCAAGCTTATAGAATTTGTAAATAAAAATAAAATATCTAGTTTTAATTTCCGCAAATATTTGTGGGTTGCAGGTATGCACCTCCCTCCCGCCCGCTATATTATGCACATGCAAGATTACAAGGCAAAAATATGCACTTTGCCTTCCTGTAGGTACAGGAAGGCAAAGCAAAACCCAACACCAATACCGACACGTCTTTCGCCTCTCCACGAGGCATCCTCAGGGGACGTGTTGACTCGCCGACCGCAACTCACTTTTCCGATAGTATAAAATGAGTGCTTTCCCATGGCCAAACCAATGTATTAAGAAGTCTAAAATCTGTTCTCGTTAGAAATTTATCTATATCCAAATACTGAATGATCATATTTTCGTTAAATTTACATATGTTAAAATGTTTGTAAATCTGCACTGCACTTTTATTGTGACCAAAATGAAAAGCGTTTTTAAATTTATGAGGAACCCTAATAGCCGCTAGCTGTCATGGCGTATTGCATGGTCTTGGAATAACTTTAATACGACTTTATGTCTTTATAACGTCGTAAAGAGATAAATGTGGGACAAAAGCAACATGGCCTACGTTTTTAGAAATAAATATATTTTTACTAATAAAAATATAATACTTTAAACGCAAAATTGCGAGGGGGCATGAAAATCTGAAACAAATACACATAGGTATATTATCATAAAACTTTAATGCCCAGTCGAACTAAACGATATAAGAGACATTAGATCCATTTATCAGCGAGATAAATACATATAAATTAAATAACACTTTTATTTCCTTGTAATTTATTTTGCACTTTCAAGAAAAATGAATAAGTCTTACACGTGTTGTTGCTTGACTCAAATAAAATGTTTTAGACATTCAAAAACACCTGTACGATGACAATACAACAAACGTGTCATTGTAAAGTTATGATGCGACTTCTGCGCGACGAAAGGCGGTAGTTTCATAACTTTCATACAACTTTTGAATGACGTTAACGAAGTCAGCTTGTGACTTTTGTATATCCATTATACGACAATGTTGGTCGTATAACTGGGGCCATTTTCGCGTTTAGTAAACGTTATTATAACGTTAGTGCAACTTAGGTATGGTATTAAGATAACGTTTACTAAACTTTTCAACGACGTTAAATTGTTAGTTGGGATAGGCACAATTTTAATTCTTGGTACTAACTAAACATTAAGTAAATAGGCTCGAGAGCCAAATAACAATAAAATTCCATCGCTATACAATACGGCAACATTTCTTAGAACTACATTATTGTCCGTTCAATATGGAAGCATGCCAAACGTTCGCCAAACCACGATTATTGTCCGCCGAATCAAGGTGCTTCTGCTTACACCATAAAAACGATATTACTATATTTTACATACAATAAGCCCCACGTAACAACATAATAATATATACAAAGTATTAGAGCACTTCAATACCTACTTTTTAGCTATCATCTTTGGACACTTTTTCTTACTCTTGATAGGCACGCGCTTGACCACAATCTCACCTGATGGCAAGCGATGGTGTGATCGAAATGAAGCACGCTTATCTAGAAGTAATCTATTCACTCTAGACTGCTGGCACATTCACTCAATGCGCCAGCACTGCTGTATGTGGATTACGTCTTGTGGTCCGCTGATGGCTTAGCGGAATTAAACTATGCAATTCCGTCACTCCCCAAAATGCAACCGATAGAAATCCGGCAACTTGGCGTCGATGCTCAAGACTTTGGAGCTTCGATTCGACGAGCGTATAGTTACCGATGATCCTCTTGGCTCGTTCCTCAATTGACTCAAGGGTATCAAGTCGATATCTGGCAGATCCGTCCCAGAATGAGAGCAATGCGCAAGTTCTATCGTGAACTTGCGCCTAGTAATGTTTGAGCAGCTGTTCTGGCCTGACGTACCGTCTAAACCAAATCTCTCTTATTAAAAACTTTTTGGCAGCCACTTGAGCCTTTTTCTTTTTTTCTGGGTGGGAAATCATCAAATGAATTCTCCCTATCTGGGCGGAGCGGAAGTGAGGGTCTTACTGACTAAAACTCACCCGTGATCCTTCTAGTGCCCTTTGCGTTACGGGGCCGGGGTGACTCGATTTCGAACAAATTCCGCAAAAGCTACTTGAGCCTTAACCTCTATGGCCAATATGGCCTCTAAGGACCAAAATTGAGGGTTGATGTCAAGGTTACACCAAGAAGCTCAAGTTGGTCGGTTATCGACACGGCTAAACCGGGGAAAGGTGGAGCTGGGTGGAATTATCTCTTTTATTTAGCTTGCTTTATTAGCAAGATCGAACTTGACCAGATTGGCCCCATTCAAATACCGCCTGTAAGGACAAGTTCAAGCGCTCAACCATTGCCTCTCGGAGAGACCGAATCTGCAACCCACCGGCTTGTGTGCTGAACATAGATTCTCAGCAAGAGTCCTGTCGTCTGCATACTGGGTTTTAATAGATCGTCAATATGCAGTAAAAACAATATTGCCGAGAACACCAACTCCTGAGGAACCCCAGTATTCATATCCAGTAGTCCCTCGGATAGACCGATCTGCAGCAAAACTGCAATCCAATCAAATAAACCGGCGGGCAGACTGAAAGAATGATACTTACCAGTAAGGCCATCGTGCCAGAGCCTGTCGAAGGCCTTCGAGATGTCATGGGATACCGCTAATGCTTTCCCGTGTTTCTCGATGGACTCACTTTAGAAGTGAATGGCAAACGCTAGAAGATCCCCAGTTGGCTGTATTCGGCGGAAGCCGTAGGTATGCCAGGTATGCCAGGAGCTTAGCATTCAGTACGCGTTCCATACTCTTACAGAGTATAGAAGTTACTGAGACGGGTCTGTAATATGCTGGGTCTGCTCAACTACCCGTCTTGGATTGCACGTTGGCTTGCTTACAAGCCGGCACTTTTCCAGTCTCACAAAAAAGGCGAAGGCGTGTCAAGATCGGAGACAATTCAAGCGCACAAATCTTCAGAACAATTGCTGTTACCGCAAAACTACACGGACAGTTCGTATTGGTCTTCTGCTCTGCCTGTTTCAGCAAGCGATTGGAAACAATCAATTACTTACATTATATTGAAAAAAAAAGGAATTCTAATTGAATTCTACTACAAAAACAAACAGAAGCTACTAACAAACGCAACAAAGCATATATAACAAAGGCTTTTATTCTCGCTACTTAGATATTAAATCCTTTCAGAAAAGCGGGCGAACCTAGGCTAATACCACAAGAAATATTCCAGTATAAAGGATCAGTATTGCGAATACAAAGGAAGGATTCAATGTTCTATAAAAGGATTAGGTTCAAAGGTAGGAAATGAGTTTGTTATATTGTTAAAGGAAATTTTAGTTCTTTCATGGCATTCTATCTTAAAACTTTAGACTGAGCTGGTAAAAGGAAAATCGGACAAAAAGGACTTCATCTGGAGTCCCACACATTTACTTTCTACACATTGGGTTTGCAACGTCCAACGGAACCTATTACCAAGACTCCACTTTTTCTACTGCCTCCAACATTTTATCTATACTTATAATAAATCTGTAGAGAGGTCAATTCTGTACAAGGAATATATTTTCAAAATAACTATCAGGGGGTGATTAGTGATCGATACTGGTGCCAAAAACGCAATCAGTAAAATTTTTGTCTGTCTGTCTGTCTGTCTGTCTGTCTGTATGTCTGTCTGTATGTTCTTTATAGAAACAAAAACTACTCGACCGATTTTAACGAAACTTGGTGAAATTATTCTTCATACTCCTGGGCAGGTTATAGTATACTTTTCATCACGCTACAATCAATAGGAGCAGAGCAGTGAAGGAAAATGTTGGGAAAACGGGAGAAGTTACTCCATTTTTTAAGCTTCTGTCGCGTGTGTAGCCTTAATGGATAAAGTTACATAGAAATCATGTATTACGCAAATGTTTTACATAAAATTATCTAAAAATGTCCTAAACAGCATATGTCTATATTTTATGGTTGACTCACAATAACACGTGTAACTCCCAATAGCTTGGCAGTTCGGCGCTTTCTGATTATTTGTATGAAACTTTGTCAATTTTAAACCGATCGGGCTGAGAGTTTCAAAATCGGGGGTAAAGTAACTATTCCACGCGGACGAAGTCGCTGGCAGAAGCTAGTTTTAAATATAAGCTTACAAAGGATACTATACATATAATATCAGAACTAAGTGCATTTAATGCCTATTTATATTTTAACAACTATTTGATCACTTTGTATTTCAATAACTTTCTTTATTTATTATAAAATTATCTGTGATATCGAATATATGTCAAATATTTTTATGACATTGTATCTGAATTTGCATGATATATAATTTAAGTTGAATGATTAAGTTAATGAGCTGACATTTTATAACTTTTTAATATTCTCCTTATCTACACTAATATTTTAAAGAGGTAAACTTTGTTTGTTTGTTTGTTTGGTTGTAATGAATAGGCTCAAAAACTACAGGACCGATTTAAAAAATTCATTCACTATTTAAAGCTAAATTATCCACGAGCCTATGGGCTATATTTTATCCCCATATTCCCACGGGAACGGGAACTACGCGGGTAAAACCGCAGGGTGCTGCTAGTTATGAATATTTTGCATGCCGTAAGGCAAAATGTATTGGGACAATCAACAATTATAACACCTTATCTGTATACCTACATTATTGTCAAATAAATGATAACGATTATTATTTCTTTGCTACGGGTACTATACCACCCTTCGCATACGGGTCCAACTCACACTTGGCCGATTTTACTACGACATGAAGTTGTTGGTCTAGATGTCTATGGTTTACAACAGTAGTACTATTTTTTTTTTGTGGGATGGGAAATCATCAAATGACTTCTCCCGCTCCGGGCGGAGTGGAAGGGAGTGTCAGACTCTTACTGACAAAACCCACCCGTGACCAGTAGTACTCTAAAATAATCAATCCATCAAGACTGAATTATGTAAATTCAGTCTTGATGATCATTTTTGAGTTAGATTTTAAAGCCAATGAGGTTTTTCTGGCTGTTGTGTTCAATTTTAAATGCCCGATCGTAAACATTAGGTGCATACGATCGTATCCGCTTCAAAAGCAATTAAATTATAATAAACCATTCCTGACCTTACTGCTTTGCTAATCAAAACTGGATATAGGAAATTGAATGAGATGACGTAGTGGGGATTTCGGCAACGCGCTAGAAAACTGGTTAGTCGTCCCATCATTATCTACTACTAATCGCGAAACGTAGCAAATCGTACCTACTACTTATTATCTGGCACATTGGTAAGCCAATAACGTATTTTCCTAGAGAACAATTACACAGCAATAACTACTCCTGACCTGATTGTTTGATGGAGTTGGGATCTCATACCTATAGGAGATCCCAACTCCATCAATCAATCTGCCTCGCTTTTCGGATCACTCACTCTATTCAATAATCATCACTATACTCTATTCGGAATTTCGGATACAGAATACTCGAATCAGTATTTTACGGGAAGCGACTGCATATTCGATGTCCACATACCAGTTACTGGGTAACGTTTGGTTTGTTAAGACTGGTGACAGATTTTCTCTGTTCTGACCCGTGACCCGTAACGGCTGTCAAACATGTTCAAATGAAAGCTAGACGATGGCTTTACGTGCTTTACGAGCTTCGGAGGAATTTCGGTATGTAATGGAACCTATCCACATACAGAACAATTCAAAGGCAATTCTGAAGATAGAGCCGTACTGCAGAACAAACGTGCATATATGTAACTAGCAGCGCTCTGCGGTTTCGCCCGCGTGGTCACGTTCGCGTGGGAATACGGGGATAAAATATAATATAGCTTTCCATTAGTGAAGAAATGTTTAAATTCGGTCCAGTAGTTTCGTAGCTTATTCCGACAAACAAACAAAAAATCTTTCCACTTTATAATAGTAGTACAGACTACTATCATTTACTACAGTCCGCTTTCCATGGCGCCATCTATCGGAATGTTCACGGTCCTTAGCTAAAGACTTCATTATACAATTTTCTGCAAATAGTTTAGTGTCACTACCTTGTAATTGCAATTTTTAGCGTGTATTACAAGCGGGCGCTGATTCCCCGAAACGCGGCACATTCGAACGGCCAGTAATTACGAGTCGTAGCTACAGAGAGGCCGCCGGTGTTACTGCGAACTGTTGGTAATTAGACCCTTCATTACCTACTCCGGTACTCGGAACACCGATGGTAAGAAAAAGAGTTAATTCACTCAGCCGGCTAACTACATAGTTATGTACTTCCGACGATACGCTGGTGACCGTTTATCCATTGGCGCTTAAATCCTTGGTTCCAGTGGTTTGACTCTCCTCATTAGTATCGCTTGGAAACCAACTTACATTATGCATTGTATAAAGACGTACGGCTAATGCTGTTGTATGACAGGAATGTTGGATCATTTCAGCGTTATTTTCGTGTTTAAATATGAAATGAAACCGTCTGCATGCCAGGGATTATCGACGGGAAATGCTTTGGAATCGCCGTAGCGCGAAACATTTTGCTTGGAAATTCCAAAACAGTTTTTTTTTTATTATTTCTTGCTGTCGTATTCCGTTCGCTCGAGCTCGTGGCTAAAGAATAACAGCCGCACAGGTCGATCTTCAAGGTTAAGCAACGCTTGCCAAGGTTGGTATGTGGATGGGTGACCATCTTAACATACCCAGTTTCCTCCGTGCCTCGGAAAGCACGTTAAGCTGTTGGTCCCGGCTGTCATTTGTAGATCTTTGGCAGTCGTTACGGATTGTCAGAAGCTAGAAAATCAGTCTTGCCAAGAAGTACCGTGTTCCCCAGCTATTGAGTTGAGGAGGTCTGGTAGGCAGCCGCTCCACGTTAAATACTGGCATTCAGCGGATTCCGGTATGACAGGAAGCCGACCCCAATATAGTTGGGAAATGGCTAGGCAGATGATGCTATTGTATCCTCTGGTAGCATATCCCTACCTAAAAAAAGAAGCTACCCTGGTGAAGTTTCCACGGGATAATTTCCAACATTTTAACGAGGGTGAAGCCGCTGGCATATGTTTTTTCCTAATATATATATACATATATTTTTTTATTTATTTTAGGATCACCAACATAGAATATACACAACACACACAAATAAGAAGTTACAATCAATATCAAGTTGGTGTACTTCTTCACTTATAGGAGACCACAGCATGCTCAGATAACTAAACTGTAGTATTATATTATCTGTGACTAAGCTATAAATGTTAAATAATTTAAAAAATAAAAATTGTAATGACATAGAGATTGGCAACCTTCTTCATAATTACGAGATCTGAATATCAAAATCTTTTCACAAGGACACATCTAGACATAAATTATTCATTACTTTTATTTGCCATATCTTCAACTCATTTCTGTGTTCGACTGAAGGTACGATACCAAGAAACAGGCTTTTTCCCATTAATAAGGTTTTCCTTGAGCTAGAGAAAAATCGAATATATTTTTCCTTTCAAATGATTTCACTTTTTGTACATAGTCCTTTATGTTTATGCCTAGTAGGTACCTACCGTAAGGCTTAGGACTTTAATTAGGTTTTGTGTAAATGAAACTCCGATAAAAAAGACTATAAATGTCTATTAATTCGATATAATGTCATTTCAACGCCACCAAATCAAGTATCGACTCTGGAATTCTGTTTATAAGTCTATTTTTAAGTAAAAAATTGTATTAAAAGGCTCATACACGATATTGAGTTTTTTGTTTCAAAAATTGTTTCGAGTTTTTCTTGAACTCTGAATTCAAATAACTTTTAATTTTTAGCATTGGATGGGAAATCATCAAATGCCTTCTTCCGCTCTGGACGGAGCGGAAGGGAGTATCAAGTTCTTACTGACTTAAAACCCACCCGTGTTCCTCCCAATGACCTTTGTGTTCCAGGGCCACGGTAACTCTTTCGAACAAAGTTCGCAAGCCTAATAGCCACTGCCCTTCAGGGCCACGTTTTCTCCGTTGACATATCTTTGAGGCGCGCTTAGAACACGACCCGCTGGCGACCCGAGCCTGGTGGTGCCGGACGGTGGGCCACCCATAGCTATATCCTACTACGCCTACGTACCGTAGACGTAGGCATGCGGATATAGCTATGGGTGGCTGGGAATCGCCCTGTGACTCACGACGCCCGGGGCCTCTTCTTCTGTTGCAGCGGCTAGGGCGTAGTTTCCCTTCCCCTATCGCGGTCTTCCTCCTTCGCTAGCATTACTGTTTCGCAGAAGGAGGTGTCCGCTACCCATCATGCCTCCTCGCTCCGGACCATGGAACTAAGCAGGGCCCAAAGCGAGAGGTCGCCGCCGCTGGTCACCTCGACTTGGACACGGCGTTGCTCCGCCCAAGCAGGGTAGACCTCCACCGTATGCTCTCTCGTGTCCTCCGGATGATCGACAGTATTGTCTGTTGTATACCTACATATGTATTTGATATAATAAACTCACATGTCAGAATATCTGGAGAATTTCTTATGTTGATTTTATTTTACCATTTAATTTGAAATTGAAAACAATATATCTAGTTTTAATTCAACTCACTCAATCAATTTTATTTTACCATTTTCCTTTGACCAACTGAAGCTAAATAGCTAAAGCCTGAAGATAGAACAACATTAAAGAACTGACAGCTTATAACGTCGTATTAATGTCTCATTTCCTATAGTTTAACATAAAATATGTATAAAGGTACTAAGGTACAGTGCAGAGATACACATATAATGTGAACCACATGATTGTGAAGCAAATGAACCTCACATAGTATGTAAAGGCACATCATGTAAATTATCCTCCGGATGGAAACGTATGGAAATTGCGTTGCTATCAACACGGGTTTTTAGTCTACGCGAATGCAAAAAACAGAAATTTGCATGGCAGCAAAAGTCCATGCTTAAATGCAAACAATTTCTTAGTAATTTGATAAACACCTTGGAAACAAAGTTCATATAAAACTGTATCTTTCGTGAAATATTTCGTTACAAATAAACTTGTTAGTTTAGTAGTATCCGGTCTTAGCTTGAGAATTTGGTAGAGATAAGCATCCGACGTGATGCAGTACCAAATTCTCACTGCTTAACCTCGTTTCGAAACCAAAAAACGGTAATGGTGACAGTATTTTTATTCAAAAACCTGGTCATATGCAGACAAAATATTAAGTTACGATTATCCATTGTTTAGAAAGAAAGAAGAAAGAAAAAGCGTTTATTCATGCTCGTTTTTGACGCGAGAGAAAATTAAAAATAAATAAAAACTTACAAATAACTAAACCAGTCCCACTGTCTGAACCAGCCATTACAAACAAAGCATAAAATTATGCAATTTGTCTATGGCGTGCATTGGTGTGGTGTGCCACTCTGACAGCGAGACTATTACATAAAACAAAACGAAAATAATAAATAAAAAAATATCAACAGAAAATTGCGATGCATAAATATCATTATTATAACATTAAAATCAAGATTGTGCGTCGCATACGAGCAGAATAGGTTTAGTACAGAGGTTCCAACAATTCAAAGGTATCCGAATGTATCCAAACCAAGTTACTTGACATTTAGCTACTAGGTACGAGGCGTTACGCTTTAAATTATTCCCAGTAAATTTAAACTTCACTAAGGAACTAGTTCCCTGTGATACCTGTAGAATGGTCACATAAACAGATCGAATCCATTTGTGACGCGCAAGTGATATTCAACCTCAAGATGAAATCCCTGACAATACCTATGTTGCTTTTCAGAAATTTGCCATCGCGTCATTTCAGTTTGTTGCCGCATCAAAATTACACTTTGCCAGAAAATGGTTGTCCTATCGTACACAGATTCAGGCCCAATTACCCAATTACCAACAAATCAATAAGCAATGACTATATTCGGTACACGAGAGTAACGAGCCATCAGCGCAGTCCTCTCCATTATTATCGACCGGCGCGGCGGCGTCCGAATTCTGGCGTCCCAACTCCACATGTTAGTAACAATGGACAGAATTTTAAAATATAGGTCTCGAATTCTCAAACTAACTAATATTATTAATAGTGAGTTTGTTTGTTTCGCTTTCACGCCTATTTCACTGAACCGTTATTGACGAGTATTGATAAAAACGACGAATAGTACCCTTTTTTTTGGATGGGAAATCATCAAATGACTTCTCCCGATCTGGGCGCTCCTCCTTCGCTAGCATTACTGCTTCGCAGAAGGAGGCGACCGCTTCCCATGCCTCCTCACTCCGGACCATGGCTTGAACCAGGGCCGGACGCGAGAGGTCGCCGCCGCCGATCGCCGACGAGGACACGGCGGTGCTCCGCCCAAGCAGGGCAGACCTCTACCGTATGCTCCACCGTATGCTCCACCGTATGCTCCACCGTGTCCTCCGGGCGATCCACACAGTGTTGACACCCAGACGTGTCCTCCCGCTAGATCCGACACAGGTACCTCCCGAAACAGCCGTGTCCGGTGAGCACCTGCGTCAGGCGGAAGGTGAGGACGCCGTGGCGTCTCTCCAACCACTCCTCAAAGAGGGGACTTATCGCCGCAATGGTGGCGTGCCCAACGAATAGTACCCTGGAGACGGTTACGCTACTTTTTTGGCTATACGCAAAAGCATATTTTTTGCCTAGGTTTTTCTCTACAGAACAAGCCATTATTCCATCGGCCAAAATATACTAATATCCAAACTGACCATAACATTTCGTTGATATGAATGATTTCTCCACTTTTTGGACATGATGCGGTGCGTACTATTACAAAAACTACATGGTGCTTTTTAAACCCACTTTTGAAATACCAATAATAATTAGGGAAGTGCAGCATTTGAAGTACTGCACGTAATATGGAATACTTGCATATCTAAATTATTGAAAATGTCATCTGTGTTTATCTACCGTAAAAGTAATGTTAGATGAAATACGACGTTAAAACAAACGTGTATTTTGAAAACTTTTAAGAAAGCAATCGTCGATAATACGAGTAATTTACGTTACTTAATTATCTATGCGTACCTACATCTTATTTGTACTCGATACGTGTTATGTATCTTTTAAGATTATTATTAAAGGTTACCATTAGCATTATGTATCATTAATGTAAGTATCGAGCCAGTATTTTCCCCACTATTTCATTCAGTAATTCCCTATAACGCTAGAGTATATGAATAATATTTCCTCAAACCTGTGTATGTTGACGTGGTAAGACTCTGTGTTTCATAAATACATCTCTATTTAATGGTACAATTTTTATTCCAAAATTTCCCAGTGGTTCAATTTCCCTTTGTTTTATTTGGAACTTAAACAGCGGCAACATTTAGGTATGCTATAGGTACAACAACAGGAATCGCTGATGCGGGCAACAAGTCTGCAGTAAGATTGGGCGAGATAATATGCATATCTAGAATGTATGAGAATTCATGATAGATGGGCCAGTCTATCTTTATGCCGTAGGACGGATGAAGTCACCGAGGAAGCCTTAGAAAACGCTAGCGTGACGAACGTATGGGCATTTACGACTGATTGGTCGGAAAAGGCAAGAGAAGAGTAGAAGGTTATGGGGAGACCTTTGCCCACAGAATAGGAAAAATTAAAAAAAAAAAAACGAAATAAGTACACTACTGTAATCTTAGGCATATCATGCTTGACTTCTATCAAGAATTTAAATATCGAACTCGTATGTATAGACGATCACGTAATTCATTCATTCAGTCGGGTTTTCCGGATTATTATGTACTAACAGACGTTAGTAGTCTACGGTCGTCCCAGTTTCTCAGATATCTGTATTGACACAGTAACCTTTAGCGATTATTAATAGAATATTATTGCTATTGCATGGTAGTAGACGTTCATTCATTGTTATCTCAGCAAATATACGCGGTTTATACATTGCAGTAATGTTACCCTAAGTAACATTTTTTTGCCTAGTAAATTACTTATTTGGAGAAAACTATTGATGATTAGGTACATATTAATAATGTACTATGATTAAAGTACTCATTATTGTCTGTTAAATAGTCCGCAAGGGACCTACCTACTGTCACAATGACCGCTTTTTGTAAATGGAATACTGGTGATTTTGGTATCACGATTTCAATTCCTTCTTGTCCATTTAAATGGCGATAATAAAGGTGGATTATGTACATGAAGAGGACCAGTGGTGGCCGAGTGGTAACGGCCCCGACTTACGAATTTTAGGTCGTGGGTTCAAAGGCGCATTGCTTTGTATAATTAATTTCACCACCACTGCTCTCAAAACGGTGAAGGAAAACATCGTGAGGAAACTGGCATGACCTAGAACCAAAAATTGGAAGACATGTGACATTCACCAACCCGCACTGGTCCCGCGTGGTGGATTACGGCCCATTCCCTCTCCTAAAGAGGAGGCCTGTGTCCCAGCAGTGGAAACATTAAAAGGCTGATTATGTTATGTACAAGGAAATTACACTTTAAATTATTAAAATCAGACATTCCGTTTTAAATGTTACAGTTAATAAGAATATAAAATATCTTGAAAGATTGTAAAATATCGATAAACTGTCAATGACATAAACTACAGTGTACGGTTCTACAATTTATCAGATTTTCTTGCCTAGCCAAGTAGCAGAAAATGGGGCACCGGGAGCTAAGGGTTTCCCGACACGGATATAGGTTATGTTCTATTGGTATAATACTTAGCTCCCGACTTGCCATTTATGTTAGCTTTTTAAAACCCTGTAGACAGAATTAGGGCACCATCGTCGGTTAGAGTGTTGAAATTGTAATACATACTTCATTAAGTTTTACAATTTCAACATTCAGTAATTCAAACATTTCAATCATTCCGAGATATTGGCTATTAAATGATGCGTAAAAAGTTGACAATTTATCGAAAGATTACAATCTCTCAAGATATTTCATAATCCTATTGAGTTTATCATTTCCCGGTGACATTTACAAAAGTGAAAGATCATTCGCTGTTTAATCACAAAACCTCTAAAACCTAAGAGATTTATGATGGTGAAAAAAATGAATAACATGTAGGATATGGGATTATTCGAAAATAAACTCATAAGTTTTTTAAGGGATGACAACCAACCTCCAATGGGGTAAAGGGCGCAACAGTTGTGCTGATCCCGAGACCACAGGGTCAGTAAGAAAACTGATAGTTATGAGCGTGTACGCCGTATGGCATTTCATACAATTTTTAAGTCACTATTTTGCGAAATGACTGAACCGATTTTAAATTATTTCAACTAAAAATGATTTCAACTAACTTTTTAGACCTATGTATCCTGCTTATGTGTGCAAAGTTTCATTAAAATCGGTTTAGACATTTCGGAAAATAAGGACTTGAAAGTTTGTATGAAATGCCGTACGGCGTATACGCTCTTAATGATTATATTTTTTTCGGACAATTTTAAGGGAATTTCCCTTAACGGGGCTCAACGCCCCGTTAAGGGAAAATCACGGGCGAAATGCTAGTCTATGTATATTGTATTATAAACAGGAAAGTTATTTTTTTTCTGTTTCTTTCACCAATGGAAAGCTACAGTAGGTATCATTGAGTAACGAAGGCTATATTTAATCCCCGTATTTCCACGGAAACGTTAACTACGCAGGTGGAACCACGGGGCGCTGCTAGTATTGTATATTTAGATGAGTAGAACGTGATATAGCAGGATATTATATAGGTATGTATATACCTACACTACCGTCCAAAACGTTTGGAAGCAACAAGATAAAATAAAAGTAAGCCATCTTGTTTTTCTTTATTGATACAGAATTAAAAATAGACAAAAACATACTTCTACAATAATAAAATTTAATAAGTAATCTATACTTATAATAAATCTGTAGAGAGGTCAATTCCGTACAAGGAATATATTTTCAAAATAACTATCGCTCCACCCAAAGCGGGAGAAGTTATTTGATGATTTCCCACCCTCAAAAAAAAAAAAAGGCTCATAAAACTAGTAGCAATGCTTTGTTTGTTCAATGTACCTCATGAATTTATCAACAAGATCCAATGTACCTCGATCATTTTGATAGAAATCACGATAAATCGCCTCATCTATTCAGCGGGACCCTCAGCTATAGTAGGTACTGCGCTCGTAATGCAAAAATAAAAATATTGATCGCATCTACTCTTAATTTACCTCTCGATTCATGTATTAAATTTTATGAAATTTTGATAGAACAGGAGAAATTCAGCATGAAAGTTTTGTCTTTTTCAAACAAAACATTCATGCTGAATTTTTCCTGATCTATCAAAATTTCCTAGAATTTAATATATGAATCGAGAGGTACATTATGAGTACATGCGATCAATATTTTTTTTTTGTATTACGAGTGCAGTATAGCTGAGGATAGATGATAGATGAGGTGATTTATCGTGATATCTATCAAAATGATCGAGGTACATTGGATCTTGTTGATAAATTCATGAGGTACATTGAACAAACAAAGCATTGCTACTAGTTTTATGAGCCTAGCTCGCGGGGCCCAGCTGGACAGAAACACATCTTATTTCTAGTGTGACCTTACAATTATTATTTAGTTTCATTCTGCTGTCCGGTCTTGGCATCATTGTGGCCTGTTACCAACAACACACTTCTCAACGATACAATAGTGCGGATACCTTAAAGGTCCGTCTTTAGGTTCAAAAACAATACTTTTACAGAAATATATTGAATCGTTAAGGGTAGTCATCATGACAAACTACTCTGCTATAAAAAAAAAATTACCACCCCTTTAGGGTCCACAGTATTTGCCATGATGACGCCAAATAAAATCACATGCACACAACTGACACAAACAATACACTTTTTAGTCACTCTTACACGTAGGTACACAATAACTAAATTTGAATGGACGATAGTATAGCTGCATGCAATGCATCCAGGAAGAGCGAATAAATTATATACATATACTTTAGAATTAATTTATCGAAAAGGTTAAGTATAGAAATAAATAAAATTAACTTATTTATTTTTAAAAGCAAGCTTTTAAACTAAAAAGTAACAAAATAATATTTAGTGTATGAACTTAAATAGTAAAGATACAGAACAGCCCCAATCCTTAGGCGCATCATCAGGGAGTAATACAACTTATAAATATAACTTTAAGAGGTGAATTGTAATTAAATTTAATATAGGTATGTAAATACTGCAAAATAACATGACGTTTCACGTCTCAAGCTTTTTAGAAAATATAAAAAAAAAATTGAGGTCGTACACGAAATTATGCCGATTTCGCAGCGCAAAAATCCGCTCAAATCGCTCTTATGTATTTTATATGAACTATCGCACACCACGCCGGGGCGCAGCGGGCATAGTTTGTGATAGTTCGTATAAAATTTTTGCGTGCGACCCGACAGCTGCGGCCCGACAAAATATGTATACGCGAACTTTTATTAGTCCTGCGCCTTTGATTAGTGACTAAGGATGGGGTTCTCCTGTAGCTTTACTAAATATTATTATATTACTTTTTAGTTTAATAGATTATATATTTCTACCTTGACCTTACAATTATTTAGTTTTTATTCTGCTGTTCTCTCTTGTATTGTGGCTTGTTACCAACAACGCAAACTCTGCAGCTTGTCCTACGATCAAGCAGCAAAATATAAACCAAATAGTCAGATTATACAACTTACATTATTATGCGACTTTTTCACATTTCAACGATACAATAGTATAAAGGTATCCCCTTTATATAAGGTGTATCTGTTCATACACGAAATCTCTTAAGGGGTCATTGTACTCATCTATATGAACAACTTTTACTATGGGACCAAACTTGAAATTGCGAAAAAAAAAATCAGCTGCTCAGTACATTTATCTTTAACAAACTCGTCAAAATGTAGGGAGGAGTTGATTTTTTTTTCGCGATTTCAGATTTGGTCCCATTGTAAAAGTTGTTCATAATGATGAGTACAATGACCCCTTAAGAGATATCGTGTTTGAACAGATACACCTTATATAGGTACCGTCTTTAGGTTAAAAAAAATGCTTTTACGAAATATATACGAGTATAATCGTTGGCATCATGGCAAACTACTCTGCTATAATAAAAAATTACCACCCCTTTAGGGTCCACAGTATTTGCCATGACGACGCCAAATAAAATCTCTTGTGTTCAAAATGATTGTTTTACCCAATATTTTGAAATATTTGAAAATTACAATTAAGTAACAAGTTTAATACAAATCATTACATGCGGAATATTCTTAGCTCTTCAAATCCACATAATAACATTCATTTAATTTTCTTAATAAAGTAGGTGTTGTACTATCACAATCATCCAAACGAACTAATCTAGTTTGCGTTGTACTTTCCACAACAAATGACATATAATGAGAACTGTAATCTACCGTTTTTAACACTGTACACAAGAATGATACCATACTGAGATCAGTTTCTTTTAAAAAAACTTGGTCAATTTTATAAAATAAAGGATAGTTAATATCATATTTGTACAAAATAACATTTTCGTCATTATATTGTATCCCATTAATTTCAAAATGGAAAACATACCTGACCTTATCTATAATAAGATAATATGTTCCACCAACATCTATTATATACGGCTGTACCGTTTTTTTTTTCCCATATGCATCCGTAGAAACTTCGTCCATTTTTGATTGTATATCGCCAGGTGACTAAAAAAAGAAAAATAACGTTAAGTTTCAATTTTTTTTTATAAATCAGTCATATATAATGAAACTAAAAAAAAACAATGCTGTCTAAAAAAAGGTTTGCACTCCTGACTCGATGGTCTCACTTTGAATTTTTGCAATTTTTTGGGTTCGCAAGTTACAGGTGACGTGGGATAAACATTTTAAGACACAGTTTCAGCAACCTTAGTTGATGAGAACTAATCTCAGTCAGTCAATTAAAGTATGGATTTAATGTAAAGTACCCTGTTAGTGTAATTACCTTGACATTTACAATGAAGCTTTCTACACACTCGGTAGTTGAAAATTTTTGCCTCCTGTTTAGGTGTCCTTTTGGTGGCACCAAATTGCAAAGCAATTTTATTTGTGATGGAAGTTTTTCATCTAGAATAAAATAAACTTTACCTATTAACATTAACATAAATAATATAAGTAAGTACATAATTCTCACATTTATTCTGTCAGAAAATATCAAGGAGCAAGCATATCAAGGCCCTCAATAAAAACTTGTATATTATTTAGCCTCATTTCTAAAATAAAAATGGCATCATATAAACTAAATTACTATTTTGTACCAACCATTGTCATCTAATGCATTAATATACTCGATCAAGGCCACCACTTCTTCGTTAGTATTTGTTTTTTTTATTTCTATTATCTTTTTGATAAATTCATTCCAATTTATGTAGAATTTATTCGCTCTTCCTGGATGTATTGCATCAAAGTCTAATTGAATCTGAAAATAAGTTAATGTGAGTGAAAGAAAAAACATAACTTATTTGTCTCTCCATGATGAAATTAATGTTTCTTACCAAGACATCGCTTCTGACGTCATTTAACACGTTCGAGGACGCTACCACTTGAGACTGTGTACCAAAATGACACAGTAAATTTCCATACAAATTATACGACGTATGAGTACGTAGCCTCCCATGAAAATATATTGTTTTAAAGACATCATGACACAACCGTTTTATCACGTTATCGTATAAATACGTTATGTCATTAAAACATCAATTTCACAGAGTAAAATTATTAATTCATAGTAAAATAGTATACTGTCTGGCTAAGGAATAATACATAAATCAAATAAACTAAATACTTTCGATGTTTTGTCGCGGCAAATATTACGATACGCCACGAAATGTTTAGCGAACGCGAGCGCACCCCGCAGTGACGCAGCCGCACTGAATGTAGGAGCGCGGTAGGCGCGCGCGACGCATTTACACGTTGTGCGTGTGTGAGTACCGTTCCCGCCCACTGTCAACGGCACTTATTTGAAATAGTTTAAAACTTACTCTACGTGACAGTAAAGCTTCGGGTATTTTAAATGTTGTGACACAAGATACATTCAATAGGATTTTAACTTGAACGTTCATCGGATATGTACGTTCTGTCGTAAAGTAAAAAAAATATTTGGACGTCATTGTACGTTGTGCCATATCAAAATTTCGAACGATGACGTATAATCTCGTTCTGTCCTCGAACGTGTTAATATAGGCCAATTTTCAATCAGCCCACCTACGGTTTCATGAGCAGAAATTTGGCGGAGTTCATGGGTCGTTTTCCATTTGTTTATGACACATTCCCATGGTTCTGAATTGTTTTTCAGCCAAATAACATCTTCTTTATGCACATCGAAAATAAGGCGAAAATGGTGAATAATGTAAATTAAATCACAAAAAAATAGCTCTATGGCTACTCTACCTACGAAAGCATTACATCTCTAGGTAATGAGTGGGACAGAAATAGAAGAAACCAATCGCAAAATAAACCAGGTAGGAAATACAATCATAAACTATTTACTGCAAGTAAAATGACAGATCCTAAATAAAACTAACTACTGTAAAATATGTACTGTAACAAAATTAAAAATAAACCTTGTAGTTCGTTTAAGTTTTTAGATCTTTTAGAGGGTATAGAATCTTTATTTTCTGTTTCATTCAATTTTCTTTTACGTTCACCAGATTTATATAGGGTATTGCGAATTTTATCAACTAATTTTCCCTTTGCAAAACCTGGTTTTCCAGAGATTGAATCTCTTTTTTTAACAGAGGGAACAAAATATGTTCCCGCATTCTCAGTGGGAAAAAGAGCGATGATTTTTGAAGTCAGTATGTTATACTCTTCATGATTGATACGACTGGAAAAAAAAGTAAAGTTTAGGAAAAGAAAGAAAATTCATCTGTCAAATCATGTACAGTCAGCAACAAAGTCAATAAGCATGTAGGTAACTAGTGTTTCTAATTACTAGTCTTTTAAGAAAGATTAATTCTGTTTCAGATAATAATTAGTGTTAGAGCGGCTTTAACATGAACTCATATTGAAATCCATTTAGTGAGGGGCTGTTTTAGACTGCGCTTTTCGATAAGTGGACTCCACTCGAAAACCTTTGTGCCCCAACCGACGTCAGTTCCTCGAGCTAATAATGTACGTGGTAATACAAAGTAAAAACTAAATTAATAGGTACTTACTGATTTACAACACGTGTAAAAATACGTCTGCAGATAATGTCTGTGAGTGTATTTCTATGTTTGACTGTCAGTTGTTTATTTGTTTCATAATATTTGAGTATGCTACTTCCAGAAGGTGATGTGGTAAGTAATGTTCTCAAGTCAAATTCGGGAAATGCTGGCCGACATCCTATCATTTCAAGAATATTATTTTCTTCGAAATCTGATTCCAGTTCACTGATGTAATTGATTTCTGTTTCTGTGTTTTGAGAACAACTGGGCACAGAAGTGACCGTTGATGTTTTATTCTGAAATGAGAAATAATTCAATACCTACTTTAGCATAATATGGCTTTAATGGATTAAAACTGTACCATGAAAAAGCCATCAGAAATCCAGACTAATATTATAAAAGCGAAAGTATCTCTGTCTCTCTGTAGCTTTTTACGGCTGAACGGCTCAATGGGTTTTAATGAAATTTGAAAGAAGATAGCTTGAATCCTGAGGAAGGACATAGGGTACTTTCCGTCATCATCAACACCAATTTTCATCATTATTCACATGGATGGAACCGCAGGGCGCAGCGAGTTATTGTATAAAATTTAAGCCGTGTCAGCACTGCTTTATTTTTGTTATTTTACTTAAGTAACATCCTGCAAAATATTATTTACTAGTAAATCTACATAGGTACCTATAATAAAGTTATGCAAACCTCTGCTGTTAAATATTCGTCAATTTTGTTTTTCAGAAATATGCGCGTGGAAATTTTTGGGCTCAGCTCTTTTAATAACTCATTTGTTAAGTCTTTAAAATGACTTAAATCAATGCCATTGTCTGAAAATAATAAATAAGTACCAAGAATTTTAGTCTTGAATCAAGAGAACAGAATTAAAATTGTTTCGGGTATTTGTCCTACTACATAATATACCTACCTATCAATAATTATTATCAAATTAACAAATTGGTTAGACACCGCGACGCGTCCTGTCGTAGTAGGTAGGCAGGTATAAATACATAGTAGGTATAAATTCGTGAGCGAGCTAGAAATACGGACATAATTAGGTAGGTACTTATAGTAACATAATTTTCTAAGCTTCCCTAGTCACGTAGGCGCAGGTATGTAGGGTAGGCACGAGCTATTCTACCATGATTCTAATTGGTTAAATGCGATTAAATAGTTGAATTCAGTAATTAACATTATCGGAGAGGTGCTTACTTAGAATTAAGACTAGGTCTTTATGCCTACATCCATCGAGATATGTACCTATTAGCTGAATATCTACATACAAATACATCAAATAAATAAAAAGCTTAGCAGTGTCTAGTGTACAGACTAGAGGTACAAGACTTACCTGTAAAATTTTGAATTCTTGGTTCTTGGATGCCCCAGCTTTTTAATAATTGACACGTTTCTAATTCTAATTCTGACATTTTTTTTACAATAATGCAAATCAGCAAAGGTTTAAGGCCAGCCCAGTCAGTAGTCTTAACAGTCCAGTCCTTTATATTTAATTTAAGCTGAGCTAAGGGAGTCGACCATGAGTAGACGCACAACGGCACAAACGATATGAATGAATGAAACGAAATGGGATTGTCGTTGTCGGGCGCAGCAGTTGAAGTACTTGTGCCACGCTTGCTCATTATTGGCTGTTTATTTTTATCTTCCGATGAATTGTGGCCTCTGATTGGTTGCGTGGCGCGCGGAATATTTTAACAGTGTTGCCATCCCACAGTATTGTTTTTGCCTCGAAAAACGGACATCCGCTTTTTATTAGCTTATTCGATAAAACAAGTTATTAAGAAAATAAGAGTAAAATACCCGTGAGCCAATTTTACACCAAACACGTCTATTTAGTCCGTCAGTCAAATAGTAAAAAAATATTAGACACGAATTTTTTGCTTTATCATATTACCCGTCGCGCGGCAATTAGCAGACAACAGAAATTTTATTGTTATCTGCACACATGGTTGCAATCGATATTTTAAGAGTTAATAAAAACCGGCCCAGTGCGTGTCGGACCACGCACAAGGTCCCGTAGTTGAAAATAATTTATGTCAAAAACAAACTTAACTAGACTCCGTTTACATTACGATTAGATATTCAAAGATAACTTTTTACAGTCTGTTACTGCAGCTGCCATTTGTCATATCACCAACGCAATAGAAATCAAAATCGGTTGAACGGACTATAAAAAAGGTTTCTTTAAATGTCTTCTTGTGAATGGGGTATAGTTAATTTTAATTTGTTTCTTTTATTTAACTTCGCGGATGTCGGAAAATAGGTATCCCACGGGAACGTGCTACCGGGAAATGCTTCCTTATTCCTTGTCTACATTATCTATGGAACCTCTGTGCAAAATTTCAAGTTTCTAGGTTCAAGGGTTTGGGCTGGGCGTTGATGAGAGTCAGTCAGGACTTCTCTTTTTATTTTACAGTAGCTTTTGCTCGCGGCTTCGCCCGTTAACGCCATGGAGCCTGTTCAATATTATTTTAATAATAGTGTAACAGCGAGTCTTAACTGTTATATAAAATATAAAAATACAAAAATGTAAAAGGAACTAAGGCAGATTATTTAAAATTTACTCCAATCAACAAAAAAATGTGGATATTATACGAGTAGGTACACTCGAAAACTACGGAACAGATTTTCATTGGGTTTTCAACTTTTGGAAGCTTACCTAGTTTCCCAAATTCGAGGTATTTTTCATTGCTATGTGTAAACAGTTTTAGAGAAGTAAAATAAACTACGCTAAACTTTTCTATTTCCCTGCCTATTGTTTTTCTTGTAAGGAAAAAAATATAAACTTGGTTTTGACAAAAAAAGCAACTCGATTTTTTTTTGTGAAAATATTTTTTTTTTTTGCTGCTTGCAGCACTGCGTCTGAGCAAAATGAAAAGAATTTCTAAAAATGTGTCTTCTTGTATTAAGACAAAAAGTCTTGGTTTTAAAATCATAGGTAACGTCTGAGCAAAATGAAAAGGATTTCCAAAAAAGTGTCTTCTTGTGTTAAGACAAAAAGTCTTGGTTTTAAGATCATAGGTACCTACTTACCTATCCAAAGTTGTTTTATAGGTACCTTCAGGTTACAGTTCAGTCCTACCTAGGTCTTTTAGTTTTAGAGAAAATACCTACCTAAGTAAAAAGTACCAAAGGCAAAGTGTGCCTACCCTGCCGCGGCTGTCTGTTCACGTTTTTCTCCGTAACTAAGTAGGTCCTACCTACTCCATGATTACCTATTCAAGAGGAAGGTTTATAATGTTGATTAGCTTACCTACTTATATTCATTATGCGTAAATAGGTATAGGTACCTAAAGTAACCGTCATGAGAAGCTATAAATTTTGTAAACAAGTGTTCAGGAGTTCACAAAATTTGGACCAACAAAACGCATTCGAAACTCGAATGACGCGTTTATTTCAAAATGGGGCGTCCCGATAGTTTACAATACAATCCCTGCGCTGCGACGGACGCGTTCCGGTACCAAAAAACACAAACGATAGCGCTTTGCGTCGTTAAAATATGATCCGACTAAATTAAATAGGTTGTTACTTTCATATAACCCGTCTATATTTCATGTCGATTGAATATGGTCAATTTATTATTATCTCGCAGTATAAAATGTTTACTTAGTAAAAGATGTTTGTTTACATAATTTATAGCTTCTCGTGACGGGTACTTTACCTACCTAGCCATACTAAAAGACTTATCACGATGAACTCCGGGGAGGTCGAAAAAAACAATTGTCGATCTTCGTACCTACCAAAAAAACGGGCGAAGCCGGGTAGAGGCGCTAGTAAATACTATAGGTTTCTATCTAGATAAGGTTAATTAACGGTTAAATCGCTAGCTTAGTAGGTAGTTATTGTGACCATGATGTGGGTAAGTAGGTACCTGGTTAGTTAACAACGAGTGGTTAAATGAGTGTAACTTATAAAGTATAAAAGAATTTATGGATAAAAAATGTTGATGCCATAGAAGGGTCACATTTTCAAAAACCCAAAGGTTTTGCATGCTATGCTATGCTATTTTTTTGTCCTAGCTGTACCTGTTTATGCCTTTTTATTAATATTTAACACCATTGTATACCTACTATGTTTTATGCAAATAAATGATTTATTATTCTTTGACATATCACGAGACCCTTGGGTCCCGGACCTTTGGAAGGCGTACGAGGGGCCGAAGCCAACTTGCAGAGGCCCCTTAGACCATTTTACATTATGAGAAGGCACTAACCGACGATTATTCCTGTATGCCCTATGCAAGTGCACCCAAGGATAACCCCTGGATGATGCAGGACTATTGCAGAACATGGAAACAAAATATATTGGGCTATGGGTTTGGGTGGTTATAGTGGATGGAGTACCTTGTATAGTTAATAATACAAGGTACTCAATCCACTATAACCACCCTTGAGTACCTTGTATTATTAACTACTAGCTTTTGCCCGTGGCTTCGATCGCGTTGGCAAAAAGATTTTTCTTTCCTTGCACATAGTTTGCGCAATCTGTGATGAGTGAGCGCATCCATACTAATATTATAAATTCGAAAGTAACTGTCTGTCTGTCTGTCTGTTACCTTTTCACGCCTAAACCATTGAACGGATTTCGATAAAATTTGGCAAGACTATAGATGATATCCTGGGGAAGGACATAGGCTACTTTTTTATTTTATATAGGGAATGAAAGTTTGTGTGGGAAACCCACCATTTCTTAAGTTAGGGACATGAAAATTCAAATTTATTCTTTTGGTAGGAAATAAAGAAATATGCGGTTCAGGATTTTTGAAAATTCATCCCTTAAGGGGTAGAATAGGGGTTGATTTTAAAATTCACAAAACTGCACAGAATTCGATAAAATTAACGGATGAAAGGATGTGAGAAATATATGTGCGAGTGAGAAAGTATTTATTATTTATTTATTGGAGTATTTATCAAGCAGTATTTACAAGGATTCTGGTCGCTTATTTTACCATACAATCCCACATACATCTTATTAGTACCTATAACCAAAAAAGGCTTGGTTTCAACTAAGTCAATATTTTCCAGTTAAAAGTATTCTTGAAATGAGATTAATGTATTCTTCAATTAATAATATATTAACTACATTTTTTAAATTCTTAATGAAAGGAATCTGAACTTCTTCAACCGAAAATACATTATTCTTGACATGCAAATCAATATTGTTTTAAATTGAAGAATTTTGAGTTCTTGTAAGAAAACAAATAACATTTTAGAAGAAGATGTAGAAACTCTTGAACTAAGAATAAAGTGCTTCTTGAGTCAAAAATAAGCGAAATCTTTGAATCAAGAAAATACACCTTATTGGTACAAGAAAAAAAGTGTTGGTTTCAAATAAGTCAATATTTTCCAGTTAAAATAAAAGTATTCTTGAAATGAGATTAATTTATTCTTCGATTAATAATATATTCTTAAGGTAAGTATATACAACTACATTTTTTAAATTCTTAATGGAAGGAATCTGAACTTCTTCAACCGAAAATACATTATTCTTGACATGCAAATCAATATTGTTTTGTATTGAAGAATTTTGAGTTCTTGTAAGAAAACAAATAACATTTTAGAAGAAGATGTAGAAACTCTTGAACTAAGAATAAAGTGCTTCTTGAGTCAAAAATAAGCGAAATCTTTGAATCAAGAAAATACACCTTATTGGTACAAGAAAAAAAGTGTTGGTTTCAAATAAGTCAATATTTTCCAGTTAAAATAAAAGTATTCTTGAAATGAGATTAATTTATTCTTCGATTAATAATATATTCTTAAGGTAAGTATATACAACTACATTTTTTAAATTCTTAATGGAAGGAATCTGAACTTCTTCAACCGAAAATACATTATTCTTGACATGCAAATCAATATTGTTTTGTATTGAAGAATTTTGAGTTCTTGTAAGGAAACAAATAACATTTTAGAAGAAGATGTAGAAACTCGTGAACTAAGAATCAAGTGCTTCTTGAGTCAAAAATAAGCGAAATCTTTGAATCAAGAAAATACACCTTATTGGTACAAGAAAAAAAGTGTTGGTTTCAAGTAAGTCAATATTTTCCAGTTAAAATAAAAGTATTCTTGAAATGAGACTAATTTATTCTTCGATTAATAATATATTCTTAAATTAAGTATATTACAACTAGATTTTTTAAACTCATAATGGAAGTAATTTGAACTTCTTCAACCAAAACTAACAATAAAAAAACATTTGTTTAGATTACCCACCTTTCTATTCTTGAATCAAGAAACAATAATTTAAATGAATAAGAGTATCATATTCTTATATTGAGTAAAAGTTTTTTAGATTAAGAAAATGTATATCTTAGGTCAAAAATAATGTAACTGTTTTAAAGTAAATATAATATATTCTTGAATGAAAACACCATTATCTTGTTTTGAAAAGTTTTTAAAGTCTTCAGTAAAAAGTAGATATTTTCTTCAATTAAGATTGTAATAGTCTTGAATCAAAAATATTTGCTCAAGTCAAGAATTAAAACCAAGTATTTATTATTCTTAATTTGAGTAAACGGGTTTTCTTCGACTGAGTACATTTACTTAAGTTAAGAAAATATTTTCTTGGACTGAAACAATTTTTCTGAGAATATTGATATTCTTCGCAGAAGAAATCCTTTTTTTCCGTGTAGGTGCCTTTATCTGTGATCCGTAGGCAGATGCCTTGCACAGGTATCTTCGCAGTTAAGGCTTAGATCAACTTTGCTAAAATATCTTTTGCTACCACCAGCAGTGGAACACAAATAATGAAATGACGCTTATTTCATTATTTGTGTTCCACTGCTGGTTAAAGAACTCTTTCGCTTACCAACTCTCTGTTTTGTACGTTCTCTGGCCCGCCTGACATCCTAAATACTTTAGTAGAAAGCTATAGGTAGGTACGTACTTCCGATATGTTTTTTTCTTTTATCCGTTACTATGAGTATTAGATACAAAACCCGTTACTAACCGCCTTCAACATAATTTCGTAAATGAGCTACTGCGAAGTGTTAGAATGAATCATACTGATTTACTCATTTAGTGCCAAATACTCCGGTCCTTATTCGGACGCACCGATAAAAGATGAGTCGTCGATGGACCAAACCGCAAGTAACAATGGGAATATTTGTCAAACACGGCATTGTGACGTGTGACATAATGATTGTGAACTCGGACACAATCATCACATACGTAAACAGCTCGCGAGTTCATTGCTGTCCTTTCTCATTAAGTAGTTGTTCAACTATAGGTAGGTACATAATTAACGTTTGTAATTATAATTGGTCATTAAAGAACTGGTCATTATCTATTAGCTGTAGGCAATCCACCTACATAGCAGTAATCAGTATAATAACACCAGAATTTCAGTAAATACATACCTACGTCACAAGATTAGCTCCCAGCAGTGTATTGTATCAACATGATATCTAATCCCCGATACCAAAGACACATTAAGGCGAACCATCTAAATATATATAACTCGAAAGGGACTGACTGACTGACATAGTGATCTATCAACGCACAGCCCAAACCACTGAACGGATCGAGCTGAAATTTGGCATGCAGGTAGATATTATGACGTAGGCATACGCTATGAAAGGATTTTTGAAAATTCGTCCCCTAAGGGGGTGAAAAAGGAGTTAACATTTTGTATGGAACTCCACGCGAACGAAGTCGCGGGCATAAACTAGTCGGGGCGGAGAGCGGGCATATTGATACAGACAAATTGATTTACCTACGACGTGATGAATGCTTGAACGCGGATTAGATTACAATAGATGATCGACACTCTGTTATAACAAGTGCGTAACTCTACAGCATGGATGATGGAAGTATGGAAGTACTCAGACTTCTGTGACCCAATTGGAACGCTACCAGATCAAACATTACGGCCGGTTAAGTGATTCTCAAGAATTTCTCGGATAAACATACTAACGTTACGAAATTCAGTGTCTCAATTTTTTTCTTGTCATAAAAAGACAGTGTTTATTGTTTAAACATGACACGCGTTAGAAAACTATGTCGATGTGATTTCAAGAAACCATCTTTTATTTTTTCTTTAAATCTCAGAAGTACTTAGTTCAGAGTTTTCTTAGAACACTAATGCAAACAAACAGTCAATTTTCTCCTGTATTATATTAGTGGAATTAATTATGGAATCCGCCCTGCGCCATGGCAATGGCGTGACGAACAGAATTCTCGGTAGAGATGTTACTCGATCTAAGAAATAACTGGGGAAAAGTACGTAGTTAGGAAGTACATCTATTTCCGTTGTAAACAAGACGAGCACGAACTGTTTTTATGTAATAATCAAAAACTAACCTGAAGGCAACAGTATTTATTTATTTATTTGGTTAACCAACAATTGTTTACACGGAACATTTACAATATCATTTTTACTACATTTATTAGTGTAACAATTAATTAAAGGTTAACACCACATGCACAATTTATGGTAACAAAAATATGTTAAAACAATAACAATTAAAATAGTAAAAAATTAAGGATAAAAATTAAAAAAAACAGTTAAAAAAGAATAAAACATAAACATACAATTAAAAATTTCATTATGACATAACATTAATTAATAATTAAGTACATCACAGCCATTATTAAGACATAACATTTGAGAACCAAACACAGCATAAACAACTAAAATACATCCCATCATAATCTTAAAGAAAAAGAGCCAAATAGAGTCATATTTTCATAAGTTAATTAAATTAAAATAAGTTAATTACAGTACATCATTAATATATTGAGTTAGAATTGATTAAATTGTATTGGATTGTTCTCCATTGTCAAACAATTTTGAAGACTTACCTACAGTAAGTCATCCAAATTGTTCGAGCTAGGGACTTAGGGTAGGCCAGAGAAAATGTCCAAAAAAAACACACCACATTATTCAGGGGTGAAATGTGGTGATTTTTTTTTAAATAGGCTATTTTAAAAAAACAAAAAAAACTCACTTCATTAAATTTAAATCAACCCTGAAAATTGTGGTTATTTTTAAAAAAATATTTGGACATTTTCTCTGGCCTACCCTAACTCGAACCACTGCACGCCATACCTACTATAAGTATTTTTTATAAGTTAGTCAAAGCCCTTCTGAATAAAAGAAAATAAATCTCAGTTAAAACTGCTCGCAACGCAAAGCGACCATAGCCATGACTAATTAATAAGATAATACAAAGACGAACCGCAATGTAATGGGAAAACTGATACCTAACCTACATTTTGATTTGATTGATTTTCCAACAAGTTGCGTCTACAAAATTTAATTGGTCTAGTCCAGGAGCGTATGTGCTTTGTAAATTTCATTTATCGGATGGAATAGGCCACTACCTAGTGTATTTCAGAACTGCGCTGTTTATTTTGAGCTAGTTATACTATTCAGAATCGATAACAGTTTAATATTCAGTGAACCGAATCCAGTATTGGTTTAATTGAAAACTTCACTTCACTTTTTTATTGGGTCGAATCCGTTTTTGGATCCAATTTTTTCGCTGAATGAAAAGTGAATAATACAGATGACAGAACAGCTGTGCAAAAAAAATGCTCGTAGTTAGGCGGCAATGGTGAACGCGCTCGGATGAATGAAGTACAAAAATATATTTTTCGATGATATTCCATAGGTGCTAGACAAATTGTCTACCCAGTAACCATTTGAAAATATATTTGAATAGCAGCGCCCCGCAACTTCACAAGCGTAGTTCCCTTTCCCGTGGAAATACGGGGATAAAAATATAACCTATGTTACTCGCTGATAGCATTCCATTGGTGAAAAAATGTTTGGAATCGGTCTAATAGTTTCGGAGCTTATTCGGTAAAAACAAAAAAAAAATCCTCTTTTCCGATAACCTTTTTGCAGAAATCTATAGTGACACGGCGAAAGTGCGGGAAAAAGTTGGTTTAGTATTTTATGATCTATCTTTAATGAGTAGGTAGGTACCTAATATAAAACTTCTAGTGTTGCAGAATTTGTTCGATAGAATCACCGCAGACCTGGAACGCAAAGGAGGAACACGGATCGCCCCGCCCGCCCAGAGCGGGAGAAGTCATTTGATTATTTCCCGTCCATAACAAAGGTGACATAAAACTTAACATAAATGTCTCTTATTGCTTAAAAGAAATTGGAATACGTAAAAATAAATATGAAACCCTATAAAGATCACGAATCTTTATTCTATATTTCTAGCCTAAGGTAACCAATCCAGCTCCACAAACGAATAATTTCCTAATAGAAACTCTGCCACTAAACATTAAACGTATCTCAACAGGAACCTAGACGTTAGATAAACAAAGGGGTGTTATCCAGTGAGGCAGAACGTCAGGTCAAAGCCGGTCGCCTGCACTACCTGCCCTGCCTAGCCCCTAGGTCACTCAGGCGTAACGATCCTTCCTGCACTCCGAAGTTATTGATACTTTCCAAGAAAATCTTCGCTAAGTGTTGCTTGTAACGCGATAAAATTATAGTGTTAACCTATTTTCTGGCTCGTTATTTTATAGGATGTTCTGTGTACTGTTTTTACTGTCGTAGTGTTTTGTGTTGCCGGTTTGATGAGTAGAAGTTACTCAGGACAATTTATGTTGGGTCAGCATAACCTTAAATACTTACACGAAAAGTGTCTGTTGCTTTTGAATTAGTGTATCTTCTAGTATTTGATGGTAAATAATATTGACTACATCTACGTACCTATTTACCATGTGTCTCTTACCTAGTCACAACAAACCTGAACGAGGAAATACACAATATGTATATCAGTAACGGGAAATGCACAACAGCACCTGCCCCCACATCGTCCAAACAAATAATTCTAAGTAACAATTGAATCATTAGAAAACTAACTAAATACCGCATCATGTCGTCACAATTAAAAACCATAACATAATACACACCAGTAGCACATGCGCAGGCGCAGGACAGCTGCCCGTCGCGCGCCGCTCATTTTGTTAATGCTATTTTAATCGGCATGTAATTGCCCCTCATTGAGGACACGGAACATGGCAAGAGACAAATTACACCAATTCTTAGAAATTCGGTAAAAACACTTCAGCATAAACAATTAATGTTATTATGATACGCTGTTTCGTAGCAATCAAGGTAAAACATCGGAAAATTAACTGACATGAAAAAACGCAATGCATTCATAGAAACTATGGGTTTCCTATAAATGCATTACGAGCCTACATTACCTTGTTATAAGCTTGTAATTTACTAGATAAACGAAGCATAAAATTGTTTGCGGGTATTACAAAATGCGTACGAATATGGACTGGGAACGAAAATGGAGTAGGTACGTAAAGACTTTCCAAGTTTTGCACTTAAATTCTATCGAAATGGAAAACAAGGCCGTTGAAGTATGTTTATTGCAGACATGCTCTGAAAAAAACGATGAATGCAAAATAAAAGCGTTACAAACCGGCTTCGCTGCGCTACAAAAAATACCGTTGATACTTGATAACAAGATACTCGTACATTTAGAAACTGTAGTTTTGTCCTCCATACTATGTAGTATACTTATCACATTTAGATGTACCTACATAAAAACTACTGGAGTGGAGTTGTTAATTTTAATTCAAGATAATACTACTTACATTTGCTTTGTTAAGTAGGAATGATAGGGTATCAATTAAAATCTGCTAAATTGTTGTTCTTATTACTTCCAGAAAGTTTAATAGATCTAACGGATGTCTCTTTTCAGTTTTATACAATTAAGAGAATTTTATTTTAAGAAAATTTGTAATGGAAGGGTCCATGTCATTTCTCTTTAGATAAATTGTCCAAAAAACTTAGCTCTGCAGCATATGCCGTCAGAAAAATACGTGGCTTAACAGATTTAGAGACAGCACGTTTAGTATACTTTGGTTATTTTCATAGTGTGATGTCATACGGCATTTTGTTGTGGGGAAATGCCGCTGATGTTCAGACAGTATTTGTGTTACAAAAAAGAGCTATCCGTGCAATTTACAAATTAAGTCCTAGACAGTCCCTCAGAGAAAAAATTAAAGAGATTAATATAATGACTGTGCCTTCTCAGTATATTTATGAGAATCTTTTGTATGCACATAAAAATATTAATCTATTTAAAAGATACAGTGATATTCATAACGTGAATACTAGGAACAAACATAATTTTGTCATTCCTAAAACTAGGCTCAAAAAAATAGGTGGTTCATTTAGATGTCAATGTATACGTTTTTATAATAAACTCCGTTCCTACATCCAAGACCTTAGTATTAATAAATTCAAATCGATAGTAAAACGTAAGCTATGCCAGAAAGCTTTTTACACAGTTAAAGACTATATTGAAGACCAAAAGGCTTGGGATTGAGCTGCTTCAACGATGTACATGGCCTACTATTACTTTTATCTATTGATACTTTTCTCAATTTTAGATTTGACATTTGATATTCTCCTGTTTGTGCAATTTTGACATGAATGTTTACTTTATGAAGTATTATTTTATTATTGTGACATGAATATTTACTTGTTAAAGTAATATATATTTTTTTTTATTTATTATGTTTGACATGTATACTTACTTTGTAAAGTAGTATATTTTTACTTAATTTATTTTTGTGAATATGAGGACTATATGGGTATTATTTTCTTTTTCTTTCCTTTTTTAAAGTATATATAACGATGACGTCTGGCAGTTTAAGTACTTTTGTGGCCTACCCAAATGTCCCTTCTTTGGTATTGTTCGTCGGGTCGTTGAGCTCCTTATTGTTTTCTAAGTTGAGCTACTCGACTACTGACAAAAGCTTGCACTGAATGGACAGGCCCACTTAAATCTGTGTGGTTCTTTCTTCAAAAGACCATTTCAGACACTGATCTGCATGGTTCTCATATAACATATTGTGAATGTGAGGACTATGTAGATCGCCATATTAGGGTTTTATTTCAGTTTGTCTGGCAGTTTGAGTAATTCTTGCGGCCTACCCAAATGTCCTTACTTTGGTATTGTTCGTCAAATCGTTGAGCTCCTTGAAGTTCTAAGTTTGAGCTACACGGTATCTGACAAATGCTTGCACTGTCTGGACAGGTCCACTCAAATCTGTGTAGCACTTTCCTCAAAAGGCTACCTCAGACATTAACCTACATGGTTCTCATATGACTTGACCAGTACGGATTGTATGGACTTTAAAAGAGACTTTGACCTCTGAGTTTGTTTCGGTGTTTCTTCTCAGGGTAGTCGGCTAGGAAACACCGGCTTCATCTAGCTTAAAATGACCAGAAATATTTGACGTGTAAAAGTGTTATGTTTAACCTACTTACAAAATAAATATCATTTATCATTTATCATTTATCTTTGTAGAATCTTACAATTCGAACGTGTAAATAACTAATTAAAAGTCTCTTTTGTGCTAATGTTTCCCTCAGCTGTGTATAAGCCTTTCAGCAAGAGATGTAAACTTCATCGAGAAAAACCACAACCTGGATCCGACATGTGAATATGAAAGCTTTCAGTTACAAGTTTTAAACGAGCTATAATTTTAACAAATTCAATTTACCGGCTCTGTGATGGAAATATTTATACGTAACTAGTTTATTCGTAGCACTTCGTCCAATTCGGAACGGCATTAAATTTAGGTAATCTCACTTTCATAACGACAGTAATTTCCGCATGTACATATATTGTGCCATAACGTGATAAACCAATTTATGGTTTACCTGGGTACTATGGTTTAATACAAAGAGCCCCAAGTTGCTATTTTTATAAATTCATCATTCCAACACGATCCCATTGCTATTTGGCTAAAAGTTCGTAATCTGCAAAATTCATAATGGTAGCCGAGCTATTAAAAGCAATGACTGCACAATGACGTTCTAATGGTAGGTCACTGATAAAAGGAACTTAGTCAAAATTTTAGCACATTAGTGCATAGGTACGTCTGTTATTAATTTGTCATTATGTACGAGATTACCATTCTATGGGATCTCTTTCAAAGGTGTGTCAGTGGTTGACCATTGGAATGTCATAGTGACGCTTTTATATTAGTAGGTTACCAAACTTGTAAAAATCAACCATTATGAAGTCAATGATAGACCATTCTGACACAATTGTAAAAGCAGACTTGAGGCCCTGAACTAATGATAGTGAATTGTCAATGCAATTAAAATATCGCTGTTTTAATCAACCGCATCAAACTCGCACTCAATTTGAGGAGGGAGTTTGACACATTATATATTTATTACTAGCTGCTGCCCGCGACTTCGTCCCCGTGTCCCTGATTTTAAAACATTCTTTATCGCTGCTCCGCTCCTATTGGCTTAAGCGTGATGATATATAGCCTAAAGCCTTCCTCGATAAATGGTCTATTCAACCCAAAAAGAATTTTTCAATTCGAACCAGTAGTTCCTGAGATTAGCGCGTTCAAACAAACAAACAAACTCTTCAGCTTTATAATATTAGTATAGACTAGCAGCGCCTTGCGGTTTCACCCGCGTAGTTCCCGTTCCCGTGGGAATATGGGGATAAAATATAGCCTATAGCCTTCCTCGATAAATGGGCTATCTAACACTGAAAGATTTTTTCAAATCGGACCAGTAGTTCCTGAGATTAGCGCGTTCAAACAAACAAACAAACAAACAAACTCTTCAGCTTTATAATATTAGTATAGATTAACTGTATAGCTGACACTTCAGTGAGTGGTTATAATATCATTAATTGAGTCAATTTATCAGGAAAGACCGGCCTCATCTAGTTTATAACGGCCAAAAAGATTGACGTGTAAAAGTGTTTTTTACAACCTACTTACAATCATTTATCATTAATTATTTTCAACAAAACTATTTAATGCTCCTATTGTTATTCATTACTTTACTGTTTAAGTAGATATTCCCTAATAAAACACATTACTTTTGGTCAGCCACTAATATAACATATCTTCCGTGCACCATTTCAATCTTAAATTTAAAAGCTGGATCTTGATTGTACTTCTGGGATGAGTCAGATGGCCCTATACCTCTCAACACAAGATGTTGTCCCGTGGCGCTACTTAATTTAATTAAATGGCATTTTATTGCAGTGTATATTTTCACTGTTGTCATGCAAGGGTCAATAGTCGTTCTATAGTTCTGTGTCCATATCGTGCATAATGAGCTAACTTGATCGGACTATGTAGGGGTCAAGTTAGCGCATTTAATTGGGGTAAGGTTACAATGATTCGCATAGAGCTGAATATTTTTACTAATGTTCGAAAAACCATTACTTATAAATGAAATGTGAACATTCATCAGAAAAAAAAACAATACAAGGTCATAGTTCGCAAATATGAGTTAAACGGTAAGTTTTATCTTGAAAAAAAAAAAGTCAGAAGCTACATAATTATAATTAAAACTGACCGTTTGGCTGAAAAACGCAACTTGAACTCATATTTGCAATTTTGTTTTGCAAATGCAGTCTAAATCGCTTGATGTTATTAATTAAGAGCGTCGACCACGGCCTCCTCGAGTTAGCTTCCGCCTTTTGAACGCCTTCCAAAGTCTCCCTAAGGTCCTGTGAAATCTCAAAGTCGTAAAACAATAATAATCATTTATTCCAGATGAAGGAACGCGTAGTTACGGTTCAGTAATGAGGGTTCCATCATCAGCCTCACCTGCTTACAAGTCAGGTACAATCAGCCTGCAAAAAGTAAAATTGTCCTTCCTTTAGGTATGAATCGAAGCGTAGATACAACAACATGCAAGAAATAATTAATGCAACAATAAGCAAATATCAGGCACAAAGCTGGACAGCAAGCAAACAAGCATAAGAAGATACAACTAAACTAGTTAGTTTGAGATAGTCTGGCCAGAAGTTTCGCTTGCTCTGCAATTTGTGCCCCTCACTCGACCACTACAACGCTCCGCTAGACAAGTTGGAGACTCGGTTCGCCTGGAGTGGGCGATTCACTGAGGATCTATTCGGCGAGCTTCGTGAATTTCACTCCAATTTCTGTGAAAAAACAGATGACACAATAAAGCTTGTTGCAATAGTCCAGTCACATTAGACAAATTAAACGTCGCAGTAAATAGCAGTCCTGATTTCTTTGGGATGTTTTTAGGAGGTTACCTATGCTACCTATGCCAGTAGTTTACACAAAATTTTTTGACTTTTTTAAACCTATGCTTACTGCGTGGTGCTCGGACAACTTCTTAATGTTCGGTCATGTAGGATTTAGCCTTAATTCTTCTAAACGGTGCATGCCATAGAGAACATAAAGTAGACATAATTTGCTATAATTTGAGGGTAACCGCAGCACTGTAGACTTGAACGGTATTGTGGTACCTACAGCACTTCAAACACAGGACATTAAACCCAAAAATTTATAAATTGTAGTTTTCGCTTTACAATCGGGGGAGTTAGCATTACTACATTACCGTATTTTTTGTATAAAACATAAGAACTTTAATATCTACACGACGACGCGACGTATGCGTAACTGATACGCGTTATAACCAGTTTGATATTATGAACTTTTATTAAATGTTCACAAATCTTCTTTTTAGTATATATTTGTCCACATTCAAAAGAAAATGTCCACGAAACTAAAACAGATCCCGAGACACCTACTCGTACATAATTCAACAAAGGCATAAACTAATCCTATTCGTGGGAAACTGCAATTGAATTAATTACTAATATGATTATAATGACTAACGTACTTAAATATGTATATTCATTTTCTTTTATTTTGTACTTTAATTTACTTAGTATCCCACTATTTTTTTTAATTTATATGAACTCGAACGATGTATTGCAGGTACAAAAGCTGTTGTCGCTTCTGCGGTGTAAAATCTATAGAGATGTGAAATTGTCGAATCGTCAAAAGATTTCTTTCTTATAATACGAGCATGTGAAAGCCACACGAGTAAAACATGTCTTGGATTAGGATACTTTTACATCCTGACAGTACCTACATAAACGTGGGAACATGCAAGTAATATACACACGAGATATTTTAATTAATAAAATGAACGGCCGGTCGCACAATTACCTTGTCTCCGGACTATTTATATTCGATCAATGTCTGCAAATAATTAATTAAATCAATTAAAAATTCCGCTGCAGCCGCCGTCATTCATATGTCGGAGGGTTCATTGTTTGTAATGTAGTTACCTAATTAGTTGTAGTTGTATCTGATAATAAACAGGCTAAAGTTTAAAGGAGTCAAGTGTGAGAAGGTATCGGAATTCCAAGGTATTCGATTTGCTTCCAAAAATATTCTCGACCTAACTATTAGATCTACAATTTAATCTTACTATTCTATCTTTGACCAGTCTTCTTTCTACTACTACATATTTCTCTCATGTATATGGATGTAAAGACATCACGTCTCAATAGCTGAACAGAATATAATAAAATATGTCTTCGTATGTATTAAGATCGTCACATTTTGCTTCTACCGTGCCGTCGTCGGCAGCAATGCTTTTTTTGCGATGTTTAAAAAAAAACTTTAACACAAAAATCTCAAAATAACAATTTTGTCATTATTGTGTCAGTTTCTTTTTTTGGACATGTTTATAAATATCCTGTGAAAAGTGATCGTTAATTTAAATACATATTTTATAATACACCAACCATCTATAACATTCATCGGAATCGTTAATGAGGATAATTAAAAGACCACTACGTGGAATTCAAAATGTAGTTACATCAATTTTACCCGATTATAATATAATTATGTATGTTGTGCATAGTGCGTTGGTGTTACTTAGCAACAAAGTTTTAAATAAATTGTATTAGACCACTATTGTCGAAAGCCAGATTGATTCTCTTTTCAATCAATAAACACATCGATATTATTAGGAGCTCATTCGGGATTGGATTAATGTAGGTAACAAAGTGTAGATGTAGGCCTTTACCCAAATGCGGAATCTATACTAATATTATAAAGCTGAAGAGTTTGTTTGTTTTTTTGTTTGAACGCGCTAATCTCAGGAACTACTGGTTCGAATTGAAAAAATCTTTTTGGGTTGAATAGACCATTTATCGAGGAAGGCTTTAGGCTATATATCATCACGCTTAAGCAAATAGGAGCGGAGCAGCGATAAAGAATGTTTTAAAATCAGGGATTCCACGGGGACGAAGTCGCGGGCAGCAGCTAGTTGAATATATATGTATAATTAATAAAAGGTTTTCCTGCCTTCTATACGGAATCCTAATAAAAAGGTTTTATTGTATTCAATTACACTGTGGCTTGATCGTAATTCTGGTCAGGTTCGTCACAAAATGCCAGTGAGTTAACAAGACATTAAAACATGTACACATGACCTTTGTTACATTCGTCACTGCGTCGTCGACACTCTCCAAGACACTTATCTAACTACAAAAAGGTGTAAAAGACTAGGGCAGGTAAAATTTTGATGAAAGACTAGCATATTAAATGATTTTTTCTTTGAAACAGTCACAAATACGGGTGACATGTTGCATACAAAAACAGTTTATTATACACTCCGTCATTTTTCCCAACTAATTAACGCCAGGGGTTAATTTTATGCAGGTCAGGTGTCCTCTAATTAACGAACTTTTCCTTTTGTTTTAAAAGGAAAAGTTCGTTAATTAGAGGACACATGACTCGCATAACATTTTAATTACATAAGCATAAATAACATCACGTCCTATTTCCGTGGGGTAGGTAAATTGCAAATGATATACTGAACCTCATAAGTTAACAAAATATATGAAATTAATATTGAAAATTAATTGCGGACATCGATCGAGGAACTCGTGGCTATAGAATAACAGCCGCACAGGTCGATCTTCGAGGTTAAACAACGCTTGCCAAGGTTGGTCTGTGGATGGGTGACCATCTTAACATACCGAGTTTCCTCCGTGCCTCGGAAAGCACGTTAAGCCGTTGGTCCCGGCTGTCATTTGTAGATCTTTGGCAGTCGTCACGGATTATCAGAAGCCAGAAAATCTGACACCAATCTTGCCAAGAAGTACCGTGTTCCCCAGTTAATGGGTTGTAGAGGACTGGTAGGCAGCACGTTAAATACTGGTATTCAGCTGAATCAGGTATGACTGGAAGCCAACCCCAATATAGTTGGGAAAAGGCTAGGCAGATAGATAGATAGATGATCAAATATCAACAACACATTATAGACGAATGAACTTTAACCTTTCTATAACTAGGTATCGTATAAATAAAATAATCCCCTGGTACCATATTCAATGTGACGAACCACGCAGTAATGCGCAAGGGGACTCCCGCTAACAACATTGTGGCTTGGCTATCTGGCTCGAGTAGATACAAAAAATAATAGACACATTGACTATGATGTTGAGAGAAAAATCTAAGTAAAAATGCGACGGAATTGATCACGATCGCGAAAAGATGCATCGTAGAAAATGAAAAGCCTAATCTGGGCCTGTTTGAAAATATGTACATCTAAATTTCAGCAATCCCGAACGACTTGCTATAATTTATTGAAGTTCCGTTTCCTATTATCTCTGTTCTTCATCAAACCAGAAAGGGACCACGTTGAAATACTAAGATGCTCTTCCAAACCATCGTACACAATTTTTTTTTTTTTTCATATTACATCGACAGTGACACAGTCATCGGGAGTGAGAACGTCGTCAATGTAAACTAAGCCACGCATTATTAGGGATAACTCAAATATTAGTCGTCAGATCTCAATCAAATTTAAATGGGACCACACGACAAGCACCAGCTTTCGAATATAAAGAATCATCAGAATCGGTACACCCAATAAAAAGATATGAGGTAACAAACATAAAAAAGTACAGTCGAATTGAAAACCTCCTCCTTTTTTGGATGTCGGTTGAAAAGATAGTTTCACGTAGGTAAGTATGGTGCTTTGTGGTCATTCGGTTCATTTTATCAATTAAAGATTGCATCCCTATCGCCTGTTAATCTTTTTATTGCAATTGCTTTCCGATATATTCACATATTCAGAATGTTCGCGTAGACTACATAAACAATGCCATGAATGCTAAAATCAAAGGCAATATTGCTAAATTTTATGATTTCTGTAATGAAATCGACACTTGGCAATTGTAGGTACATATATGCGATTTTTCAATAATTAAATGACTCCTTCCACTCTTGGTGGACTCTGAGGAAGTGTCAGATCATCATCATCATCATATCAGAGTGTCAGATGTATTCCTACAAATGCCCTTTGCGTTTCAAGGCTGCGGTACAATACAATCGTCGATCGAACAATCCCGCAATACTAGAGGTCTACATACGTAGGTACCTATCTCAGTCTGAGAACTCCACTAATACAGCATGTAAAGGTCCTATCACTAGAGCAATCCAATCGCAAAATCAGATAGCATGAACACGATAAGGACTACTGTTTCAAAGGTAAAATACATATAAAACTATTTATCTTTTCCTGCTAGCGGTAGCAAAGGTATTTATTGATTTCGAAATTCATCGAAGCGATAAAATCGTATACTATTGTACTATGCATGTTACGATGTAATTACTTGAGGAACATTATCTAATCTCGGCCCATTTACATAAAATGTAAATAATGAGAAACAATAACAGAGCTCGGCTGGATTTTGAGAATTGTATTCGTTACAAGGATTGGCGTGATAGTTAGTTGTAAACTGTTTGGATTAGGGTTCAGTTGGTTTTGTTTAAAAACTGCAGTTTTTGCCTAATTATAATGTTGCACTTCTTTATTAAATTATTTAAATTCACTCATATCTGCCAAGCCTTTTATATAACAAATTTTGTGTCAGCATTATTTTTTCTAGATGGAAAATTATCAATTGACTTCTTTCGCTCTGGGTGGAGCGGTAGGGAGTGTCAGACTCTAACTGACTAAAACCCACCTGTGCTCCTCTTAGTACCCTTTACGTTCCAGGTTCGCGGTGACTCTTTCGTACAAATTCCGCAACCCTAGCAGGCACTGACCCTATGTCCCGCCTTCGTTGCTGACATCTCTTTGAGACGCGCGTGGAACACGACACGCCGTGGACCCGGGTCTGTTTGTTATCGGGCGGCGAGCCACCCATAGCTCGCCATCCGTCCGATGACGATATATAATATAGCTAGGTTTCACGATAGGCATTGGTGCGTATACTTTGGGGTTTATAAATCCGTAACGACTATCAAATAACTTAAAACTAACAGTCGAGAGTATTCCGAAACACGGAGGCATTTCGAAATATAGAGAATGGTCGTCCTCGTCACCCAGCCGAGAAACGACCTCGAAAAGCGTATTAGTAATAGTATAATTAAAAATAAAAGTATGTATTTTATATCAGCTATTAAAATTATTTGGCCTTTTTTATATTCGCCGTCCTCTTTTAATCCGACCCTTGCCTTGTTTCAGGACACTGATTTATCTTTCAGGGCCTTAAATAGAGTCCGACATACCTACAAAGAAACTAGGTTAAACATCATACATTTCAAAGGCCATCGATTCATAAGTGGTAAAGTAGTTCTTAACCTATTTTCCTGTTCTTTCACTTCAGTTACTTTTTTATTATCTATTGAGCAAAGCGAGTTTGATTTTCTCTAGTATTCAATATTCATAAGGGCCCATCCATTAATCAATTGATGTTATTTGTGATATCTCAGTACAAACTTGTGATGTTATTATTTCCCAAACCCCTCTCCGTCCCTTTCAGAGCCTCACGTGATTAATGAACGACCCCTAAGGGATAGTTATAAGGTGTTAAAAAATCACTTGCAAGAGTTTCTGTGCATGCTCGGTATCAGTTATAAATTGTGCGATGTTAAATTTTTAACGCTAAAATTTAAATTTATTCTTAGTTATAATTTTAGTGATTTGTGCGTAGTGAAAATATTGCATATCTTCGAAACGGATACGATATGTGAACGGAAAATTGCAGACTCTGTAAGATTGTAATATGTAATTATTAAATTACAATTTCTATATTCATGATGATGAAAAATAATAAATAGAGAAATTATGATGAAAAATAATTCATTTTGCATACAATAAATATCATTCAAATTCAATATTTTCCTATATATCCCTGTCTTATTAGGAAAAAAATGTTAATAAATTCACACGATATTTTACAATCTTATAACGTTTGTAATTTTACGGTGACGTATATAAAAATTATATACGTGTTTTTTTTTAAAGTTAAGGCGTAGTTAAAGTGCACATGCACATATTTAATCCGTTTTGGTTTGTAAAAAACCAACCAATTGCTACTAACAGGGCAAAAATCCGTAGCCTCTGGAGTAAAGATTTTATGATACTGAAAAATTATAAGTAGATGCAAAAGCTCAATAATAATTTGCGCGAGCCAACCTATTGCCATCAACTGGGATAAAGTCCGAAGCAGTACCTAGTATTTGAGTAGTCCGAAACTCCGAACACATATCGGAAGAACCCTGGTCACTGAGTAGGTATTAACCGGATACCCCATGACGCATATCATATCGTCCGACTTAAATCATCAGATTAATTATGATTACTCAAAGATAATGACTTTTCAGGAAGGTGATATCGCTTATCGATAACGCGCCGGCGCCAAATTAACCATATTAACCAAACAATGCTATAGGTAATACTTCAGTATCTACAAATTCGTCGTATCGTGATAACGGCAATTCGCGAAACTATGAAACAATCAAAAAGCTAAAGTGTCTTTGTAGATTTTTGTGGAAAGATAAAAAGTAATTGCGCATAGGCTGTATTAATCTTTAATATTTTATTTACCTTTAAAATCTATGGTTATCTTTTGTTTATTTTTCGGTTTTCAGGCAAACAGCCAGTACGAACAATTTAGTATTTTCGAAACATGCATTACGTACTATACTTTTAACTTTCTTCTCCGTTGTTAGTCAGATACTTATGTGCTGAAGTGGTATTTGTTTCAGACCTCCTCATTATTTTTGAAATTTCTCTTTAATCCAACAGAAATATTGGAGGTTTTTACAAACATATAGGTACAGGGTGTTTTACAAGTGCTTATTCATATTTCGGGGTTACAATCTGTTTCTGATAAAAAGTAAGGAATAATGAAAACAAGACAGTAAAAAGGACGAAAAGTAAAAAAAAAAACAATTTACTATAGGTTGTGGCATCAAAACTGATGAAAGTTTGAAAAAAAATTGTTTGAAACTTTTTTGTATTTTATGCAAATGAATTATTTGAAATAAAGTATTTATTTTTCCCATTGTTTCTTTATTGTATATCTGATACAGGACGTAACCCGGAAATATGAATACGCACTTCTGAAACACCCTGTATGTAGGTACCTACAATTTAGGCGTCATTTTGCAGTATTGGCACAGAACCATACTACCGTGAACGCGGCCTCGTTATTCCGAAAATATTACATAACTTGGTATTTGGCCATGCGCCAACCGGCACGTGCTGTCGTTATAAAGTCTGAATTCCCCGAGTTTGTATAAGCTAGGCAGACAATCCGCACGTACGGTAAACAAATGCTAAGCGACCGGGATTCACCATTGTTGGGCAGCAATGTTGGGTCTTTCTGAGTACGAATAACGTTTACTATCGAACGGTTACAGGCCACAGGGAAATACTAGTATTTAAACTAGTCTTATAAATATGAGGCCACGGCTTACTGGCAGAGTCAGGTAGGTAAGCTTCATCTATACTCAGCCAGTTCTAACGTACTATTCTAAAAGGGTTAATGAATGATCATGCTTCGTTGCTTTGAGGATATTACGTCTAAACAAACCCTTTTGTCTCAAAACGGTGAAGGAAAACATCGTGAGAAAACCGGCACGTCCTGGAACCAAAAATTCGAAGACATGTGACATTCATCAACCCGCACTGGGCCCGCGTGGTGGATTACAGCCCCTTCCCTCTCCTAGAGAGGAGGCCTGTGTCCCAGCTTATGCTATTTGTAAGCTCATTAAACATAACTGTCTTGAGACATGTTCGTGTTTATTCATGCTTTCACAGGACTAGTTTCGAAGAGCCGACTAGTTCTGAATTCATGCGCTTTGGTTAACCGGGCAAACAAAACACTTAAACCAAAAACTTTCACGAAATTTAGATGAGATAGGTCGTTATTGGAATTATGAAGCAAATAGACAGAGGAAAAACTCTCTAAATGTGTTTTAAACAATTTTTCTTGCAAGCCAAGAACGAGAATCAATGCTCAGTGAAACACGTTGCCAAACAAAACAACAACGTAAGAAGAAAAACAAAGACGTACACACATCTATATGTGAGGCACGTTCTAAGTAGATTGCTATGCTAGCTTATCACAGCCGCGCAGTGCTGCCTTTCAAACTGATTTTTCCTTTCTCTCACAACTTTTACGATTTCCTCGAATATAGCTGACATGCTTTTGTTTCAATTGCCAAAATAACAGGAAAACGACTGGAACATAAACAACAGTAAGTATCTATTTCATTCCTCTATTTTAATGATTTGTATTTATCAACTGATAACATTACTAATTATGTAACATAAGACATACATCAACAGGAAAAATGTTTAGGTGTGGTAAAATAACATGGTAACGCCAGTTTTTTTTTTTACAAAATATACATGAGTCGACTAGATTTTAAATCGCCGTAATTTTATAAAATTTCCTCATTAAAACTCACCGAGATGTTGTTTTAGTGCGTTGAATCCATACTTTTAACCTTAAATATTTATTAATATGATTTATTCAACAGTTTTTCCAAAAATAGAGCAAACAACGTAAAAGTTAGCAATAAACTAGACAAGTTTGACAGATGCTGTATATAACTAGAAGTCTTATACCGGGTTAGGTTGTTGCCGACACAGAGGTTCTGAGAAAAATCCGCAGGCCGTGTAAAATGTATACTTTCGTCTTTCTTTCGTGCGATCGTCAAGATAAAATTAGCAGATTGGCCTATGTATAAACAAAAACATGGTTTTCCCGCGATCATTCTGCTGTCAGCGTGTTGAAAGTGAACTAACTACGCATTTTAACGATTTGTTACATTTGGGAAATTCATGCTGGAAATATTCTACGAAATGCTTTTTATTTATATCTCCGTGCATTCCTGTTCGAAGGTTACTTGTCTGAAATTGCTGTCTACGATAGGTTCGCCATTGTACAGACTATAAAAATATATTTATGTATTCTAGCGGTGTACCTACTAGATATACAATGTAGGTATGTACTTACGCTAGAATGGTTTACTGTACATATGAATGCGGATCATGTTGATGTAAGATTTCACGCCACGTGGTTTTCGTCGTAATAAATTAATGAATACCTACTACGTTTAGACGCAAATGTTTGATCTTATACGCTAAACTCCTACAGCCTGCTCATACAATAATCCGTTTCTAAGAATTCATCAATTCAAGATAGCCCACACTCTTCTAAAGTAGGTTTAAATAACTTGTGAAAAGCACGCGCCTCATGAAACCGATAAGAATCTTATCCGAATGATATTAAAATATATGTATTCCGCATACAAAATTCCGCAAACTATTGTACGTACCTTTTTTTTCTGGATGGGAATTCATCAAATGTCTTCTCCCGCTCTGGTTTTTATCGGATGACGAGCCAAAGCCCGCACTGTTGTACGTACCTACACGATTAATTTATCTTGTTTGTCCAGTTAAAATTATTCATTCATAATATATTGGAATCGTCAGTCTCTTTTGAATACACAAAATTAATTGGGTTAAAATTCATCCAAACCGAAATACCGCCATCATGTTTTCCGCAGAATCGGAATTCTCATATTCGTTTTAATTAAAACCGTCAATTTTATATCAGAACTATGTATCATGAATTAATGATTGTAATCTATACTAATATTATAAAGCTGAAGAGTTTGTTTGTTTGAACGCGCTAATCTCAGGAACTACTGGTCCGAATTGAAAAATTATTTTTGGGTTGAATTTTTCGAGGAAGGCTTTAGGCTATATATATCATCATGCTTAAGCCAATAGGAGCGGAGCAGCGATAAAGAATGTTTTAAAATCGGGAATTCCACGGGGACGAAGTCGCGGGCAGCAGCTAGTAAAGGATAAAGTTTATAAAATAAAGGAGAGTTCAGGACAGCGAGGCAAAGTTTCAACGTTGGGATAGAAGAAAGGGTTTTACAGTAGGGATGACAGAATCCTGAATACACATATAGCGTGAAAGGCGGTTGTCTTTATCTTTTTTGAGAGTAGACTAAGTGATGATATCATTTTAAACTTCTATAAAAGAATACGAGGGTAGTTACTAAGAAAACACCGAAATGATAGTGAAGCCGCAAAGTTTGTGGACTTAATGAGAAGCGGAATGAAGATTTCATGTTTAATAAAGCCTGTACAACTTCATCACGCTGTGGACTCTTATAACTGAAGCAGCTCAGTTAAATGAACCATTTATGTATATCATGGCGATTTATTTTATAACTGTGTACGCTTTGTGAACAATATGGATTGTGTATAATTAACTAGAAAACAGTATTTTTTAACCTTTTTGTGGATTGTAGAGCATACCGTGATAGGTACATTTAGGAACACCAGTATCGGCCCCCGCGAAGATCAAAGGGGAGCTTATTTCTGTTCAGCATAGCTAAGGTTGCCCGTTGCGTCATCCGGATAAAGCCGGATATAGTTAAGCTTTTCTATGCGGACAGGGCGCATGTGTAGCTAAGACTTTTTACGGGGTCGTGTAACATTTTGTGAACTTATGAGAAGTGGCATGACGATTTTATGACTCCCCCCGAATCGTTTCTCGTATTACCAATTAACAACCATGCGACTTAAATACGAAAACATGCAATACTACATCTAAGGTGGGTTCACTTTGTCCTTTACGGGGCCCGCTGTGGGCACTGTCACTGAAGCTCACCACCTGATAGCGCCCCAGAGCATGGTTATCCGGCTGGCCCGGTGATACCGCAAGGTCTCCGGCGAAACGGCGAACCTCCTTGTCGGATTGTTGCCATGGGATCTGGAGCCAAGATTCCTCGCACACGTTTACGCGTTGTTCGTAGAGGCGCTACACCAGGGTGAAACTCTGCTGCCACGGCAAATTGGAGGTATGGAGACAGCAAATGTTGCGACCCAGCGCAGGGCACGCCACAATTGCGGCAGTAAGTCCCCTCTTTAAGGAGTAGTTGGAGAGACGCCACGACGTCCTCAGCTTCCGCCTGACGCAGGAGCTCATCGGACACGGCTGTTTCGGGAGGCATCTGTTTCGGATTCAGCGGGAGGATACGTCCGGGTGTCAACACTGTGTGGATCGGCCTGAGGCCATGGTGGAGGTTTGCCCTGCTTGAGCGGAGCAACGCCGTATCCTCGTCGAGGCGATCGGCGGCGGTGACCTTTCACGTCCGGCCCTGGTTCAATCTATGGTCTGGACTGGAGCAAGGAGGCATGGGAAGCGGTCATCTCCTTCTGCGAAGCAGTAATTCTAGCGAAGGAGGAAGCAGACCGCGTGTGGGAGAAGGAAACCTCACGCCCCAGCCATCGGGTCAGTGCCTGCTAGGGTTGCGGAATTTGTTCGAAATAACACCGCAGCCCTGGAACGCAAAGGGCACTAGAAGGACCACGGTGGGTTTTATTCAGTAAGAGTCTGACACTCTCTTCCACTCCACCCAGAGCGGGAGAAGTCATGATGATTTCCCATCAATAAATAAAAATGTGCGATCACATATGCACAATACGTGATGACACACCACCCCTCACGTAGAAGGGTAAATCGTTTTTTTTTAAATGCCTTATAACTTAAGAGTTTAAACTTCGGTTTTCCGGTTTCAGATACTGACAACCCTAACAAGTTATATTCTTATTTTTAGAATAAGCTTTATAGAACTCAAAACCAACGCAAAATCGATTAAGACTAAGCAAGTACAAACCCATTAGCTTTATTTTAATTAGCGTACGTAAGAGATTAATTAAATGTAAAGAATAAAGTGTAAGGTGCTGTAGAAGTAATAGTAGCTTTTAACGCTGTGTTTTATTACCTACATTCAAGTTTTTGGTATAATTAATTACATATTGAGCAGTCCATTTCTGAAGAAATTCTATCAACGATAACGACACTTAGGTGCAATGGCATTTCAGTAGTGGTATGTCAACCCCATAATCTTGAGCTTCTTGTCAAATAGCTATCACTAAATAAATGTACCTTTTAATACCTTAACCCACGGATCTCTCGGAATCAATTTCCGTCAAAATTCAACGTTAAAGTGTTTTTAAATCAAGACAAGTTCCGACTTTAAAAACATGTCGGCTACTGAACCATAAACAAAAGCATGGCGCCAAATTTTGAAGGGGACATTAAGCAGCAAACATCAAAAGCTCTTAAGTTTATGGCCTTAGCCATTATTGTCGAAATGTGGCGACGATGCACGCACACAGGCACACGAGCACGACATCTGTCAACGACGAACACTCAACGACAAAAGTTTAATTAATAATGTAGGTCATTCACATGTCATGCCATCGTAATAACGATGAATGAGTTATGCAATCACCTAGAGCAGGAGCTCAATTTACGTTATTGGTCCGATGTTATCGTGTCGCCAACGAAATTGAAATATTACAGCAATTCGATTTAACCTTTAACGAAAAAATCCTTTCATGTTGATTTCATATTGGTTACTAGACGATTGCATTACCCACTGTATTCAAATTATAATGACAATAGCCTCTTACCTACCTGAGGCGGTTTTAAGCTTATGGGAAAAAATTATAACCACAAACATCGCATTTTTTGTAATGGTAAGATAATTTAGATTAGGTACCTAATCATCAGTCTCAGCAAACAAAATACGTTCTTAATGTCTACCTTCATGAAGAGTTTTGTCATCGTCTATACATACTGCGAAGAGCACTCTTTCGAAGAAGTGTGGCATGCGCATGTCACACGCATCGCCTTTCAAGGAATGCTCGATTATCTCCAGCATTATTGATTACTTGCCCTACTGGGAGACGAAATCACCTATTGTTACAAACACACCATAATAACAATAATATTTCGTAACTTTATATTCTTATTCATCATTTATTTATGTATAGATCTTTTACAGAAATAGCAGCAGATGTATTTAAATGTAACAGATGTCGCTGTTCATACATATACGTCATGTATGTGAAACTATGGGACGGTGTGAAAAAAGTGTGAATGTTGAGTAGTTGACTTCGGAACTAAGTTGAAAATAGAGTCACGCATATATGTAGAAAGCATTGATGTAATGAGTATGTAAATAATGGAACTGTTACCTACATATTTTATTTCTAGCTAAAAACAATATCTACAAAGATTTAGACGTTGCATCTCATATTTAACTTGCCAACGCTGTTTTGGCAAATATTGATAATGGTAATGTTATATTTCCCAAATACCAAATAGTTGGAAGATGGATGGTAAACTAAACGACGCTGCTTGGTAAAATATAGTAGTAGGTAGTACCTAGTAGTTTCCCGAATGTATGGATCCGTATCTGTACCAATCTAGTTGAGAGCAACTTTTTGTTCTGTAAGTAGAATGTAGAGTTTATACTCAAAGCGATTTGTAAAACATACACTGAACATTTGAATGTAAAATGCCTTAACTGGGTCAGTGCATTTATCGGCTTCTCTACGATACTCTATTTCACTTAGGTGCTAGTTAAGTTTCATAGTAATCTACAGGTGTTATCTACTTTTCAAGTAATGTGAAAATATTCCTATTATTATCTATAATGGCAGATCAATACCTACTGTCACAGTTTTCAAAGAGGTTGATAATGATAACACTTCAATTCATTCAAAATCTACCTGTATTTGTACCGAGGTGTATGGGTGTGTTTGTCGACAAAAAATAGACCAAGAAGTGAATGAACTTTCCAACGTTTATTACCACCATGTCTGGTGAAGGCAGGGGGCCGACTGGGCCGAGCTCGCACTTTGATTGATGTATAGATAGGTACTACAAGTTACCTAATTTAACTTCGTGCGCCGGTCATCGGGGTCACAGTGCTTGGTGCACGTCTTAACGTCACAGTCACGAGCTTTCTCGGCGGAGCCAGCCGGTGCCGGCTCGCAAGCCTTGGACGGAAGACCATAAGTTTTATAAATTAGTGACAATGCCTTGAGTTATTTCGTGGAAGTGCCAAGGTTGGTAGTTCTGGGAAGTGGCGACTCGTCGGCTTCGTCGCTCTGCGCTCGCCGGCGAGCCCGCTCGGTCTCGGTCGCACACTCACATGTCCCCCCGCCGCCCGCGCCGCTCCGCCCGCCACGCGTGTTTACCTCGCTCGCTCCGGTGCGCGCCTCGTGCCGGCTCCGCCGCTCGCTCAGTACGATTTTGTACACGAAAGAGGACTGTCACGCCGAAGCGACCCACCTCGCCGAACTTTCACCTCCCGCCGCGATATCGTTATCTGTGATAAACCGAACCGACCGTTGAGTGAAATTGAATGTGCGCGTACTTAGAAAGCGTTTCTGTCGAGGTACGCGGACGGACAGCCGTCGGCGACGTCGATTTCTGCAAATTAATTTCTCCAGTGCAGTCGGTTTCTACGAAACTGCTTATAAAGAGTTTTACTGAGAAACGAAACGGCCATAAAGTGGATTTGAGGAAATACAAGTAATTATAAGTGGGCCTTTGTGTTTCCGTGTTTGTTGTTAACTAAGGCGTTTACATTGGATCCCAACCGACCACGAACACCTCCAATGGTGGTCAAACTACCAGGTGAGAACTTGAAACTGTTGAAGTCAACGGTTCTACACAGTGACTACTAACAAAATAATCCAAGTTTTTCATTTGTTTACAATGTTATTCATGACTAATAGCTCAGCACGAATGTAAATTTGTTTAAGACTGCAAAACGCATGTACAGACAAAATATGAAACGGCGCCAGCTGTTATCATTATCACATAGGCTTCGGGGTCAATGCGTTCTCAATGATAAAAGCGTAGATTATATTAATGAATGACGTAATCCCTTACCATTTTAAAACACATGATCGTTTAGTTTGTGCTATTTTTGTCATTATTTTAACTCTACCTCTTTAAAAAAAAACTTTTTTTATTGTTTGCTTGGTGTTTGCTGAACTATCAAGGTACTAAATTTTCTCAAATATTTCGATGCTTTGCTTATTTTTGTAATTGGTAAGATAACCAAACTACCCACATTCCTGTTCTAAAGAAATGATCGTCTGTAAATAGGTTAGGAATCTTAATTACACCGGTGTAATGGCAACGTAACGTTATGCAGTAGGAAATGATATAAATAATATGATGTTTATGCACAAGCGTGCTGACTGTGTTAATGACACCTCACCAGGCAGCGAATCGCTTCATTTGAAATCAATTATCGTGCTTGCATGCTACGATATAACGTTTCCTTAGAATGAACGATCAAAACATAAATTGTTTGAGAGAATTATTGCATAATTACTATACTTAACATGCAACATATACAAGATCCAAATAGTCAACAAAATTATCATCCGTTTTTTTTAAGTAATACGACTTCACGAATTAAATTGACGGCATCAATTAACTATCAATCAGTATTAATTTGAAGTTTAAATTGCTAAGTGGAATTCATGTTTTACGAAACCGAATTTGCTAATTGCCTTCTAAGAAACTCATTAGGAGTTAAACGTAAAACATAGAAGGCTAGATTAGTGCTTAACAGTTTGTTTACTCGGCGTATTAAATGAAGGTTGGTCAGCCAGATGTCCACGCGCACGTACCCAACCACTTCATCCCTCAGCCACTTGGTAGCGGCCTCGCCAAGTCGCCAGTCACAAGACTGTTGACTGCACTTACTTCAAATCACTGTTATTGTTAACAATCCCATTGTCCACGTTTTACCGGGAACATCAAGCTGTTAAATGGTTTACAGGGAATTGTCGCGGCCTTTGTTTATCCTCAAAGGGAGACAATGTATTTTTTGTTGCTATTTTAAAGCTAAAAGGAGCCGAGTCTATTGTTACCGGTTAATGTACTGTGACGATGATATGATTCGTAGAATACTTGTAGAAACACTTCAACTGTCATTTGATTGAGACTCGTGGAAAAAAAATATTGATTACGATAATGTTTTGTATGTTTGACGTAGACTGATGGCGTTTCAATCGTAATCGTTGTTAATAGCAAACAACAATTACGAATAAATCACATCAGTACACTGTTACGCAGGGCTGTGCGTCAAAAGTTCAGAGGGCAACTCCGTACTAAGAACCGGATTAATCATTAAACTGATCTTTTACGTATGAAACAGCAAAGATAAGCTCTATAGGTGGAAACCCTATATTTGTCAGTGTTCAAGGCCAGCCTTCCCAGCCTTAACCCATTTTTTTTTAATTTCTAACGAAGAGTGTAGCTCAAGTGTGTAATCCAGAGCGAAGAGAAATTAAAACTTCGCAGTAAAAGGATATTTTGGCTTAACTTTCGTAACTTGTATTGTTTGGGAACGCATAAATTCTACTACCATGTTGGGCGCCAAAATTGACAAAAATATTATACTGGTGAGAACGGAATATTTAAAACGGAGTTCAGCTATGTAATCCAAAACGGAGGACAAAATAAATGACGTAATAAAAGAAGAAATTACTGCTGTCATATTTGGAACCGATAATGTATAGGATGCTTTTATTTCAATTACATGTTGATATTGCCGTCTATATGGGTATAAAGACGGCAACATACGTGTACTATTTACATAATTCTTTAAGCTCGCAACGTAATCCAAAGCGAATGCCAAAAAAAATGAAATATAAAATGAAGAAAACACTTTTATTCGTATCTTCTGTCGAGTGGAAATGTTAGAATTCTACTACCATGTCGGGCGCCAGTAATTTATAAATATAATTCATACACGCAAAGGGCCGTTTGAAATTAACTAAGAAAGCTTGTTAAATTCAATTTAGGGCAGGTTTTCCTCCCAGCAAGTCTAAACATTAATTTAGACGACACAGCTGTCGTTTTATCTCCACCCTTCAAGTATGTTAATCAATAAATTATTTCATTCCACGTTTTGTTGCAAGTATGTTTAAAATGTAAATGACTTTTCTTACTATTGTTATTGTTTGCAGTGTAGTTGTTTTCTGTGTTACAAACAATCAACTTGTAGTGTACAAAGAACTTGTTGTTCATCAAACTATTTGATTAAATGTAAGCCAATAAAAATAATGACCGTAGTAATAGATATACCATGCCAAGACTAGCTAGCACTAATCAAATGGTTTATAACGTAAATTGTCTGGAATTACCGCTAATCCACAAAAACTTTTAGCAATATTGGCAAAATGTGCAGCTTAAAAACGAATATAAAAATATATGCGATTATAATTCATTAGCATCGCTTCATGGGAAGACGCTAATTCCCAACTTGAGAAATTAGAAACGCTTCTTATCACAACGGTGAAAAAGAAATATATATATATATATATACATGTAAAACAAGTGTAAAGAAATATGAAACATTTGAAATCTGTTAGATACACCCAAAAAGTAAGTTTAAAGCGTAATCATTAATACTCTTTCCTCATCTGTATATTTGAAAGGCCTACCACCTATACTCTGAAATGAAACTTTATTACAGACAGAAAACAAACACAAAAACGTTTGTAGCTCAGCATACCAACTTTGACATTTTCTGTGAATACGCTTGTTTGTAGTTACGAATACACCTTCTTGAACCAATGTCGAAGTACCTTGTTAGTTTCCCAGAACTTATTATATATTAAATGCCGTACTTAAATCTGATTTCTGAAATATGATAACTGCGATTGTAATTCTAGCTTCATCGATGCTTGGAAATCGTATTTTTCGTATTAACATAAAATGCAATTTAAGGAAAAGCGTTAATAAAAAAGTCATGCACCTAAACCGTACCTTTAGCACAATAAGTTATTACTGCGTCAGCATCTACCTATGTTACATTCATCTTATGACCAACTGCTCTTAAACAAATTTATAAAGATTAGTCGCCCGCTGACGTCAATAGATTGAGTGTAGCTGCGTATCTTGCTACAGTTTACATGATATGAAAAAGAGAAAATGTTGTTTTACTTGGGAGAGTAACTACTAGGAAAATGTGAGTTCTCTCGAATCGGCGGGCGGACGGAACAAGGTGGGATGGTTGCGCGGGCGCAGGTATGCGTGTTCTCAGAACGCGCCGCGTCCGTTTTTGCTCCTTTTTCGATTCGAGTTTACCAAGAATCGAATGGCCCGGTGGCGGGCCTACTCGGAACTCGTAATTAATCCTTGGAAGCCTCCGACCCAAGGGTTGTTATGAGAAATCGCCAGCATTATGACTTCATTTTTTATTTATTTTTTGCATTGTCTCAATTTGAAAATTGTATACGGGTTATTGTTCGCCGAAGGACCGACATTGCCATACAAAGCATTATGCACGGCTATTAAATTTTATGCAGTGTTCGCCTCTGACCTCAGGCTCAAGAAACTTAAGTTATTGATGCGCTTCCAAGAAACCATATTTATTCATAATATATGATAATCTAGAATGTATTCAACAATCCACAAGTAAAAATATAGCGCAGGTTTTCTTATAATATTAAACTGCTCACAGAAAATAGGCTACTTAGAAAATATGAGTGTTCCCAAGAAGGCAGTCAGTTTCAAAAGTCAACAAATTACGCAAACTTTTTAATGAAATCAAGAATACTTTAGAAATGACAGAACCCGCGTAACGCAGGATCCTACCGCGTCAGAAGGCAGTCAGTTTCAAAAGTCAACAAATTACGCAAACTTTTTAATGAAATCAAGAATATTTTACAAATGACAGAACCCGCGTAAAGCAGGATCCTACCGCGTCAGCGAATCAGAAAACCTTATAAAGCAAAGAACTGTTTTGATTATTCATTGTAAGTTTCACAAAACTACAGATTTAGTATCTGGTCGGTGGCAAAAGTTACATAATTATGACAGAGCCTCATAAAGAAGAACATTTGCAACAGAAACAGCAGTATAAAACAAAATCGTGTTCTTTTTTTGACCACCAGGATTCAAGAACTGTTAACTCCGTATCCAATTTGCTTGGCACTGTGGGCATCTCATGTTTTGTTGGGCTAGGACTGAACTGACTAAAGCAAAACGAAGGAAAAAGATATAGTCGCTTGCACCGCTTTCCCAGAAGAGCGGCTAGTTTAAATTTCAATGGCGGACTACTGCGAACCCGCTCGACAGTTTCGTCTAACGAACTGATTGAAATACTGCTTTGATCTCTACCTCGGCCACACAAAATCAGCCTCTATATTGAGCATATTTAAAGTGCTATGTTGAATCTATCATAGGCAGCGATTTAATTTGCCGTTTCGCCTTTGAGATGGATTCGTGCGTCCTTGTGTTGGTTTTTGAAAATTGTGGAGAAATTTATGGCACTTTCCTCAAAAGGCTACCTCAGAAAATAACCTACATGGTTCTCATATGACTTGACCAGTACGGATTTTATGGACTTTAATAGAGACTTTGACCTCTGAGTTTGTTTCGGTGTTTCTTCTCAGGGTAGTCGGCTAGGAAACACCGGCCTCATTTAGCTTAAAATGACCAGAAATATTTGACGTGTAAAAGTGTTATGTTTAACCTACTTACAAAATAAATATCACTTATACAATATAAAAATCAAACCAGCGCAAAAGAACCTTTCATAGTAAGTTTTTCATTTTATTAATCCGAATGGAGCTTACGCCAATTAACATTGCGCTTGCAGCAACAGATATGTCGATAAACTTTTGTAAATAAGGTGAAGGCAAACGATTAGGTCACCTCTAAGGCTATACTACTATTCAGTTATCGCTATACATGCATCATATAATGCCACGTCAACATTGTACGATACACCTACCTACAACATTATAAGTATGTACGTTCGTTTATAACTTTTGTCAACATAGTTTATGGATGAACAGACAGAAACACGAAGGTATGCCAGTGTATGTATAATCAATCACAGCTTTATCTATTTCCATCAGAATTCAAGTCACAAAATCCAAGTTCAGTTCAAACGAAATGAAACGTCAAAAGAGGAAAGTTGGTAACGCCTAAACCCGTTTTACAAGTTCACAGTAGGAAATCCCTTTCACTCGGAAACGGGTCTCAGGTCTCGGGATAAAAATAGACCATCTCATTTACAGATTACACAACCTCTAATTGACTGGCCATAAATCGGAGCTTCTATATAGAATCACGTATAACGGAACGCATCTATTTTAAAAATTGAAACTACCACGGGTCGATGTTCCGGGAACCGCGGCGCAGCGTCGAACCGACCGGTCGGCGAAGTTCTCGGAACACGCGAAGGTTGCTCAGCTAAACTCTTACATTGAATCCGAATGGTTATTGCCAGTCTTTTATGTGATGTCGGACGAGCGTCAGTGATGCATTAGGGATTTTATAGCGCGCCATCAATTGCGAGATTGAGGCCAATAAAATTATTTTGGAGCTCGATATCATACAGGCCATGAAAAAAAAAATATTGCACGTTTTGCGTTTATCTCGGATCGTGAGCTGACTTTCTACATAGAGTCATTAAGGAATTCCTCCAGTGTTGGTCGACCGAGCCGTGAGTGTTGATGGAGATCAACTGCCGCCCGTGCACTCGTGCCCAGTTGGCGCCGCCATTCTCTTGTCTCGGTGTCAGGAGCGCGAAAATAATTGCATTATCTTATACTGAATAAGTAGGTACGTGATATTATAAACATATTTAAAGCAACACTCAAGAAACATGCATGTAATCTGGTCACCAACTCTCTACAGGAAAATATTATCTATGTGATCTATACTAATATTATAAAGAGGAAAGATTTGATTGTTTGTATTAAATAGGCTCCGAAACTACTGAACCGATTTGGACACTGTTGGGAAGCTACACGTTCCGCGGGTGACATAAGCTATAATTTATCCCCATATTCCCAGGGGAACGAGAAGTATGCGGGTGAAACCGCAAGGTGCTACTACATATTTAGATGTAAGCACTATGTATCTCATTTTAAGTGAACTGTACTGCTGTTCTTATGAGAATAAAATACTTTAAGCCTAAATAGTTTCTAAACTATTGTCATCCTTACTCTCATATCCTTTTCCTTTCACTCATTAATCTTTATGGCCTGTTTTGTTTATCTCACAGAATTGTGAATGATGAGTGTCCATATGTCTCTCGTCAGGGCGCACTTCAAACCGTATGTTTTCAATATCAGCTGTTACCAAAAATATGTATTATGTTGGAGCGATATTTATAGCCGACTCGCTTCCGAGAACTTCGTGTGTGAACAGAGTTGATATAACGAGCTGCGTGTGATACTAAAGTTCAATACTTATAAAGAATTCAGATACACAAGCGTCAGCTGAATAAAATATTTCTACAAAAATGCTTCATTAAGAACTTCCCGCGTTAATGGTGCAACCATCATAATGTAAATGTTAATGGTTCTTTCACAGCTGTATAATGTAAAAAGGCTGCACAATGAAAACTGTGAGCAAACTACCATTATTTCCGACCATCAACAGTTCCTTTTTGGCAAAAAGTGTAGCGCTGGAAAATGCACGGGAATTAAAGCAACGGAATAAATACTCTGCAAAAGAATGGTATTTTTTGGGTACGTCGAAATAATTTATCCGATGGACTTATTGTTATCTTACTCAAATTAAAGATACGACGATCAGTATTGATAACACTTGTCATTTAAAACGAACAAATGAATTAATTAATGTCGACCACAGACTAAACTCGAATGTCTCAAGATTTGAATTTATTGAAAGCAAAAACGGACTCCTTTGAAGAAATTGTGTTTTTGCCGATAATGGTGAATGGCTAATGGCTATGAAATGCTTGTAAACTCTCCAATATTATTTCCATGTTAAACAGGTTTCAACGTCGTAAAACCTGACAGCTTTAATTTCAATAATAATAAATGAATAGAGAAATATATGAGGGTAATAAATAACAGACATAACCGTACATGTTACCGTTACGGCTATTGAAATATAAACTAAAAGCGGCCATTTTACAGAGTCAATTAGCAGTAAATAACGTTTGTAACCGTCTTACCTAGGCACCGGAGGTCGGAACAAGATCTAGTTATTATATTTCTTGAAAGTTTATGAACGTTGTTTTAAACTTGAAATGTGTCGCACAAAGGCATTTTAATGATATTTTAAAGACCAGTTCTAGCTTTGATGGTATTAATGATGGAATAGGAGTGCAAAAGAATACCGCACATAATATGGCATGAGGATATAGTAAAGACAGCGGGGTCCTAAATGGATGCAAGCCGCACAGAGACAGGTGGAATCTTTTGGAGGAGGCCTTCACCCGAGAAAAGGTATTAAGAATATAATACTATCTAGACACGTGTATATTTACAAAATATCAATGACACACAGAACAAAGTTTACAAACAGAACAAGAATTTTCAAGACTGTGTAATATAAATGTTTCTACTGACGCTTTAAGACGATTCGCGAAACAAAATTGTTTTTACAGAAAAATAAAATGTATCGTTTGATTTATTGAGAAGCCATACAACAATAGGTATGCTTATAATATGTTCTAAGAAATTTATAATGCCAATTAGTCGAAAAAATAAAAGAAAACAACAGAACACTCGAACTACTTGTTAGCATTCGATAATTGGATCTCGAATTTTTATATTTAACTCTCAAGGGTCCAGATACAATTTTATCAAGGAATAATATTGTTTTTCAATTATTATTTTTCATAGCAGCAATGGCAAACGATTGAAGAGATACATTCAATTAATTAATAACTGGATGAACCGGATGATCGGAATAAACGAAAAGAACTTGTGAGACTTAATCAATGTAATTACTAATGTGTATCTATGTACCTCTACTAGTACAATATGTCTTCCGTTGATTTGTGACTTTACCTGTTTTTTTGTATAAGCCCACCTACTATCACTATTTAAATTAGACTTTATTTACAGACAAAACACTATTAACATTGCAGATAGCTAATTATTTATAGTATCTTGTCTGCTGTTCTTGTCGCGTCGCGTCACCGTGTTTCAGTCTGTACGAATTAAAATAATTACATATAAACATGCCTCTGCATGATTCCATCGAGTTCTGAGAAAGTATTTATACTTTATATTACAAGGTCGAAGTATAAATAAAATGAAGAACACTCGTGCGCCAACCTTACCCCCGCGATGACTCAGTTTTACCTGTATGGACGAGGGCTAGGTTATTTCTAGAGAACTGACGATAATTTTAACGTTCTGACACGCCCGTTCCTAGTATTGTAACCAAATTGCCAACGATATTCTCTATTTTTTCACGAACTCTTCGTGTTCAATTGGGAAACGATGAAAGTTTGACGCGCGATTTAAAGGTAGAATTGTACATGACAGTTCAGAACTCTGGAGAATCAGTTTATTCGGTTGGATTGTTGGCAAAAGCGAGGAATTTAAAAACGAACGCTGCGAAAACAATTAGCGCTTCCAGTTCCAATGCACGATGTTGACAGGAAGTTAATTTCACACCGCTCTTTGTCACTTCATCGCGCTCTGACAATATTTTATTTCTACACATTCCATGTTCGTCTCTTGATACACGAATACGAATTAAAGTTTCTCATACTTCCACTTATCTGGTCTGCTATGAATTACTAGAGAAACCGGGACCTATTTTGCTGTCTCTATTTCAAATTTATAGATTACTAGCTGTCCGCACAACTTCGTTTGTGTCACATTTTTCATGACTGCTCCGCTCCTATTGGTCTTAGCGTGATGATATATAGCCTATAGCCTTCCTCGATAAATGGGCTATCTAACACTGAAAGATTTTTCAAATTGGACCAGAAGTTCCTGAGATTAGCGCGTTCAAACAAACAAACAAACTCTTCAGCTTTATAATATTAGTATAGATTAGAATTTAGATCTATACTAATACTATAAAGAGGAAAGATTTCTATTTTTGTATGAAACGAATAAACTCAAAAACTACTGGACCAATTTCAAAAATTCGTTCACCATTAGAAAGCTCCATTCACCCTGAGTAACATAGGCTATATTTTATCCCCGTATTCCCACGGGAACGGGAACCACGCGGGTGAAACTGCGGGGCGCTGCTAGTACTTAATAAAATTATACCTATTATTTGTACTGTAACATTTTTCTTTCTTTTGTAAATTGTAAATTATGATGCCAAGGTGTGTCGTTCATAATCTAACCGTCCATGGTCGTTTATTGCAAACTGACTATTTCCGGATTGCAGCAATATTCCAGAATCGAATGCTGCGCAACTTCGTGCTCGAACTATTTTAAGAACTGAGCGAGAACCATTTAAACGGTAATATTACGAACTGAAATCACAATTTCAAATAACATCCCTTTATCTTTAACGTCGGTACAATACTACCACAACTTCATTCATACTTTAATTAAATTAATTAATGTGTGTCAGACTGATATCGTTACGAATTTCCTGCGTCCAGTCACGTTTTCATTTACGTTTGAGTTTGACATGCACGCCTGCGCCTGCGTCGACATAATATGAAGTTTCTGTACACATAACAATGTACATACGTATATTAAGTTTGTTTTATATATATGTACGTCACAGTAGCTTGTCATAATAAATACGTAGTAACAACAACTTGCCGAGAATGCCACTTGATGAGCTGTTGAAAATTATGATGAACGACGATGAAATCATATTCGTACAAGAGAATCTAGAATGCTACGCGTATGTAACGTGGCCGCATATTTTTTATGGATGGGAAATCATCAAATGACTTCTTCCACTCTGAGCGGTGGGGAAGCCTCAAGGGAGCATCAGAGTATCTCACTGACTAAAACCCATCAGTGTCCTATTGCCGTTGCGGTTCAAGGCCGCGGTGACTCTTTCTAATAAATTCCGCAACTATATAGACGCACGGACACTGCAATAAGAGACTAATATCTAATGATTATGTTTCCTCATACTATGTATGTCTTTAATGTTTAACTGGGTATTGTTGCCAAAACGATGTTTTCTATGGAAAGAGTTGGGAGATAAGATCGAGGTCAACAACCATTTCTTCAACGAAATTAATTAGTTTGTAAAATATTTTTCAATTGGCAGGTACTGAAGAGAAATGTTACAAATCCTCTAAACCAATTATGTTCGTAGGAAAGAGATGAAGGACGGGGGCAAAAGTGAATAAAGACTTTCTGTTATTGTCAATTACCGTTTTGGAGGCAGATACAACCTTATCTACCTTTCTTAGAAAGTATAATTGGGAGTAAGAATCAATTAGTCTACTTGAATTTCAGGAAAAGTTTCCAATTACTGTCCTCGACTGTGTTTGTCAAACTGCCTTGAAAATAAATGAGTAATCAAACGGTAGATAGAGACGGAGAGAGTATCTACGCAGTATTTATAATAGCCCCTTTTCTGAATGAACGAGTTTAAATTTTGAGCTTGAACTAAAATACTTGGCACTAACTTTAGTAGTGTGTTGTAACAGTTCCGACTGAAGTATTTCTGAGTAGTTCGAACTTCTGCAGATTCTCTAGAAACTTATGATATCTTCGTAAATTTGTCAGTATCTTGTGCTAATGTTGCATCGCAGTAAGATTTATATTAGTTACTTTGTTCATGTATCCCGTAGTGGGTATAGTCGATACGGAATACGCTGTATCGTTATTTTATGGGAACGGTTCACTTTTTTAATAGACTTCCAAAGAAGGAGGAGGTTCTCAAGTCGTTATTTCAGTTATCTCTAATAATGAGTACCATCGACTACATTGATGACATTTTCATTCTGTCATTGTCGATGTAAATTGAAAAAAAAAAACTGAATACAATACGATGGTTTGTAAGAGCATCTTAGTATTTCGAAATGGTCCGTTTCTAGTTTGGTGAAGATCTGATGAAGAACTGAGATAGGAAACGGAACTCTTCAATAAATGTTAGCAAATCTTCCGGGATTTCTGAAACCGCGTGTCTGTAGGTATATTATTTACACCAGTGTATAACACGTACGCTGTGATTACGCGGTGCACTAAAAAGAGAAAAATAAAGGTTTTTAAAAACAGAAAGTATAAAATACTCGTAACTTTAATTTCGGAAGTCGGTGTTCAAAAAACGAAGCAACAACATTAAAACACCGAGTTCTGATATTAAAGTTATTTTATACTTTTTTGTGTTTTATTTGTCTTTGATATTCTCAAAAGCTTGTTTCTTCTAAATAAAAGTGCTACTTAATATTCAAGAAAAACTTGAGGATCTCAAAGGAAAGCAGGCTTACCGCGCAACGAGGATTCATGTTATTAGAATATTTTAAATCAAAGCTATTTTAATATTCTTGAGATTTCTTTATTTATTACTGTAACAAAAACCAACACATTAATAACATCAAACCAACTAGGGGGCATCGTACAAATGAATCATCTTACTTAAGCGTAACATTAATCATTGCTTTTCAACGTAATAACTGATAAAGAAAATTATTATATTACTTCACACATGCAAACGAACCTACCTACACACTCACACATATACAAGTCTCGGTACGTAGATATACCAGACAGCGGTTCTAAGAAAAATACCGTCACACAAGTGAGGGTTTCAAGAAAACCTCTTAGTAACAATACAAAGTAAAGACTACAAGGAGTGGGTTCCAAGAGACAAGGTACCGAACGTCCTTTGAGCTTTGGATAATATGTCTCTAGAAAAGAACATACATATGTACATTTAAGACATATTCCTGAAGCGTATGTATGTATATGTTGCACGCTTATAAAAGAGACCTAACAAAACACCACTTCTAGGAGCCCAACAAAAAACATTTACATGAAATTAATTGGAATACTTGGAATATCGAAATGGAATTTCAATGAAAATTTTTTTACTTTTCCACTTAGATTTTCATAACGACGAAGTTCTGAGAAGAAAAGTTGATACCGGTCGATATCGATCGTTACGCCAAACACTCCGTTTTGTAGATCACTAGCATCTGCCAACGGTTTCGCTCGCGTGATTGTCGAAAATCATCCCAGCGGAACATACTCCCGGGATATATTTGATATTTCAGACTATAATCTACCTCTGTGCCAAATTTCACCAAGATATTTTCAGCCGTTGCGACGTGATTGAATTAACATCTATCCATCCAAACTTTCGGTTTTATATTATTTCTTCGTTAGAGTATTATATCTTTAAGATATTTTTATGCAAATAAATAACCTACCACAATTTGTGGAACCATCACTTACAACGCGATATAAGTTTGTGAATATCAACTCTGTAATTCTATACAGCAGGATTATTTTCAGCTGAAATGTTTGGAAAATTGCTTGAATTTTAAAGGAAGGTATCGACGTTAGTTCCGGTTCAATGTTCATATAAAGAGCAATGGGCAAAAATGGAATTTGTTCGAAAGAGTCACCGCGGCCCTGGAACGCAAAGGCCACTAGGAGGAACACGAATGGGTTTTAGTCAGTAAGAGTCTGACACTTCCTTCCGCTCCGTCCAGAGCGGGAGAAGTCATTTGACCATTTCCTAACCAGAAAAAAAGGCTGATACTTTTTAAACGAAAAGCTTATAATGCGACTGCGCTATACTACAAACATTTCATAAGTAAATATTCAAATACATACTTTTACTTTCTATACCAAATAAGAACGTCTGAAGTAATAATGAATATTAACTACGTTGTACCGTAATTTGTATTTAATTACATAACTGTATGGTTTAACAGTTACGCACGGCAGAAAATATCATAAAATCTCTAATTGGAATTACTAATCTGTCTATAACAGACAATTATCTTTTGTAAAGTACCGCTCGTAACACCGTTCTTACAATAACTAAGATGTTAAGATGTTTTTTAATGAAAACTGAATAAATTAGTGAGCCTCTAACCTCTTACACATTTAAAATATGTATGTATCATACTTGAGTGGACCTCGAGGAGTCTGATATTGTTCAAGCTTCAAAACAAAGATCATCTAACCGTTTAGGTACCCATTCAAACTTCTCATAATGGCTTATTATCATAATTAATACATTTATAATATTTCCATAGAACCATTGCTTTGTTTTGTTTATTTGCGACGTTTATACAGTAACTAGTAGTGATGTTTACGACAGTTTTCCTAGAACAACTTATTATGGCGCGAACCCATATGAACCCATACAATAGCGCGACGCTGAATACGTAACTCTTAATGGTAAGCTTATTGTCTACATTTACGCAGCGTGAATTTCACGAAATTATATATTTAATGGCTTTTGCTAGTAAACTACTTTCGTAGTTCGACATTTCAGGCTTTTTTATGTCTTCTTCCGCTCTTCGTCGGTGCGGAAGTGAGTGTCGGACTGTTACTGACTAAAACCCATTTAATTTTGTGTTCACGACGCCGTCAAGCCCAGATCCGTACCCCCAAAGGAGGTGCTCTTAGGGAGTAGTTATTTAATTTATTGCCCTGGCTGGGGGCCTTAAATTAATTTTAGGTCACCACAGGATAGTTTCTTTAAGCAATAACGCAAAGCGAGTTGAACTGCGAGCGTCACGTCAAAAATACAACCAAAAAATGCCCTTTGCGTTCTAGGGCCGCGGTGACTCTTTCGAACTATTTCTGTAACACAGGCAGGCAATTTCAGGCTAATTTTACTCGAATAATAACTTAACAAGTACTAGGCACTCATAAAATCATAGACTCAATAATAAATTGGAAACTCATTTCAGTTTCACTATAACGAGCAAAATTTCGAAACTTTTAATGAGGCCTCTTGTACCTTGTAAAAATGTTTTTGATATTTTTGTAATCTAAAACAAGCCAGGAGAAAGTCTCTTGTATTAGGTTTTTGAAAGTCGAATACAATAACAATGTCTAATGTTTGGAAATGCCGCGGCTGAGCGAACACTGAATAATATTATCGGGAATTATAGCTAGCTACAAGCTACACATATAGATCGTATTCCGTTCATAGAAATATAACAATTACATGGCTAAACAACCATAAAATTAAGCGTAGAACAGAGTTGGCACAAGCGCCAGTTTTATTTTAAAATTCCACAACAAAGTTGATTCGATAGTTCTTTCGTAATGGTACGCTATTAGCATTTTTATTGTTACTTATAATCAGTGATTAACATTCGACAGTAGGTCACCTATAAATTAAAACATATAGGCTGTTAAGTTATTTTTTATCAGCTTACCTAAGTGGAGGACAACGCGTATTAGTGCTAAAGCGCTTATTACACTATCCAATTTATAGGAAACCTAAATCGGATACAATTTAGGAATTCGAACTAAATCGGCCTCTTACTTCAATTACACTATCCTGTTTCCTAAATTGGATAGTGTAATAAGCGCTTTAGCACTAATACGCGTTGATAAGCTCTTTAATAAGGATGTTTTCTGTGTAAAAAATATGATTTAATTTAGTCCGTCAATTAGATTATATAAAAGTAGTTGAGTTGAGTAGGTATTTGAATAGTTCGAAAGTTCCATGTCCAATCTAAAATGAGGTAATTAACGGTCAGCGACCATGGTTATTAATAATTTCTTCACGGTGACCCTGGTCTGAAGGTTACCGGCACGAGGGTTCGATTACTTCGAACCGGTGTGACCTTTTTGATTTCATATGTACCTACTGCTTGTCACGAAAGGCATCACGGATTGGCTATAGTTGAAAATCATCTTGAGGACTGCCCACAACGAGAAAATAGAGCATTAATCCCGGACTTGACTCTTGGTCAAGTCGGGATGGATGCTCTGTTTTTTTTATCGGACTCTTTTTATTTAGGTTTCTATCTACCCTTGTTCAATCCCTCATCGGGTGGGATTGTTCCTTTACTTCTTTTTGCTGGGTTTTATCCAGAAAGTTGGTATATATATTATTTCAAATTCTATGTAGACGTTCAGTGTCATTTTGGATTTCTCGGGACACCTAATTTGCAATTCTGATTGTAGCGCAGACGACCGAAATTTCCCGGAAGTCGGGGCATGTGACCGGCCTGAATAGACAACGTTCTGCGAAAGCCGCTCAATAATATCCAAAATTTCCGTCGGTAGCGTACGTACACGGAACTGTTACTTTTTAATACGAACGTATCCATCTGGATCTATACTTCATTGAGCAATACCGTTATCTTTACTGTGTAGTACGAACGTATCGTTCGCAAAGTTAAACAGTACCGTACATGAGTGATAAAGCATTATCGGTATGAATTCTGCGAATATGTTTGTGAAGCCCAACTCTTCGCGTCTAATAAAGAAGTACCGAGAACAACGGTATTCACTGTGAAATTGAAATCGGAGTGTGCCAACCAAGTTCTACGAAACGGCATGATCTCCCTAAATAAATACTTGGTTCTTTTAGTTTTGAACGTGTCGGTAAGCCACAATTGTCACATTTAAATAAGCCTTCTCTAAAAGATAATCTTTTGATATATACCTACCTATAAGCTTCGTCTTCTCAAGTGAAAGCAGTAGAAGTAAAATGTATATGTATCATAAATATGCACATTTGAGGCATCTATTTAATTATACACAAAAGCAAACAAGATACAAATGTCTGAAATTCGAAACAAAACTGTGCGACCCGCATTCCCTTTAAAAGTTGCCAATAATAATAACGGACAACTTTACCGCTACCATCTGCATCCACTATATAAAGTCGTTAATCCCACGGGGACAACGAAGAACCGTCTAATTGCGCTAAATTGTATAAAATAAATCATCATCATAAATTGGGGGGACGCTTATTCAATGGGTGGCAGCTGCGCTATGAGTGCGCGTTCGCGCCAACGACAGCCGGCAGATGGTTGTGAAAGCTGCGCAGACGCAGGTAAGGGATTCCGAGAACGCCGAATATAATCGCACTACGAGGAACTCGCTCTCTATGGCACGCTCGAATGCGAATCGAACACCTGCGCGCGCGGCCACGCTAGGCCTTTATACTCGCAACGCTTTTTATCGCAGCTCCCTGTCGAATCGGTGAAGAGGCTGTTAATTGTAACGAATATGCATTGTTGGACATACCCCTTTGTTAATGTATGGGGGATCGAATCTGCCATACACTGCTTATACTGCGAGCTGTGATCGGGAGCTTTTATTTGTTAGATTACTATCTAGCACTCACGATGGACATTATATAATCAAAGTCACGATGATGTTGTAAAAGTGAAAGTGCATGACAGCCAATTAGTTTTGTATGTTTTTAATGATTCGTGTGCAGTTAGAAAATGATAAAACTCAATAAGACGAAGCCATTAAAGAGTTTCAGACGATTTTTTCATCTGAGAATATTAATTTTCAACTTCAGGAAACCTTTCAATAAGAATATGCTTTGTGCGATACCACGAAAAATATAAAGAGTGAACGAGCAAACCTTTTTTTGTGATTTATACCGAAAAAAGTCCGCACCAGCCCCTTATACGATTTCAGAAAGTAACTTTGCGTAGATCAGCAAGGTTCTTCCGCGTAATGTCTTATCTTGGAAATTCGAAAGACGGTTTTTAGGGATGAGGATTTAGATATTTGAAGTAAAAAAACTGGAAACGACTCATTCAATCGTTGCTTACTTTTGCTCCTTATCAGAAGTAGGCTAAGTTAATATTAATCATTTCTTGAATGAAACACATGCTAAACGAGTATTGTTCTGGTGACTGATAGTTTTATCTAATCATTTTACCGAAACGGAAGCTGCTTTTAAAATTTGTCATTGTAACAAGGATTTAAATTTCTTCATTATGTATCGCAGGTAGGTTTTGTTGTACGTAAATAATCTTCTGCTCAAAAGGGCCACACTTCTATAGAAAAAGAAGTGTTCAATTTTCAATTTAGACAATAAAACCCGGTTTCTTTATCAAACTGTAGCAAAATACAGAATTAAATGTATTGATAGAAAATGTCACATTCCTATTAAAATATTCTTAGAAGCTATCGAACAATTCCAAACAAAATTTACCTACTAGGTGCTACAGCCAAATGGGATTTACATTCCTAATACATAAACTGCGCAATATATGGGTAACATTCGCAGAAACAGAGATCGTGTCGCGTTGTAAAAGGTAAAGCCATTCAACTAACAGGACATAAAAGACTTTCCATAGTGGCCAGCTACATAACCATACGCGGTAAAATTTAAAACCAACCATACCATAGACAAACATAGGACATCAAAAAAAGTCAAATCGATGTTATTAATTATTTTATGGTTCTCCACACCGCCGCTAAGAGTGCGTACATTGGTCGGTGTTCGAAAGTTTAAAGTGAAAAATCATGTTTTGGTTCGAGTTTGCAAAACGCGAAAATAGACCGTACAGGTACAGAGACGTAGGTAGTGTAATAATCGATTTGAGAAATTGATAGAATACGTTTTCCGACAAATCTTTACTGTTTCAACTGAACGATTGAGAGCCGATTACAGAATTACAAGCAGAAGGTACCTCTAGGTAGTATGTAAATGGTTATCTATAGCTTTACATTACTAACATACCATGGCTATTACTAATGAAACCACGTAGCAGCTCTAAAAATTGAGCATCGCATTGATGTCAGGATAATAAACGAGAATTCTACGCGATTAACACACATAGAACCTAACCAGCTTAACCAATTAATATTTTATGTGAACTTAACAATTGCTAGAACACGACGAATGCTTTTCGATAGTTACAAAATTCATCGCGTCCCAGGGTTTGGTCAACCATGTGCTGTCGCGTGGGTAGTATACTAGTATCACGTAATATTCTCGGTAACAGAGCTTACAAAATGCCTTTGGCTTTAAAATAGTAAGCTGACCAAAAACCACTAGTACCTAGTTAATTTTGAATGCAATAGGTATAACATTTTCGTTACAGGAACTTGGGAACAATAATGTCTTTTCAAAACTAGTTGTTTGCTTCGTTACGTAAGTACCCACCTACGTTTATTCTTTATTGTAACACTCATAACACTGAGCGTTGGAAGAAACCTGTCGGACTACTTTCACAAAAATCGTTCACTATCATCAACCTAGCAAGTGTAGGAATAAAGTAGGTAAATACCTAATGAATAAAATTATTATAACCAATCAAACTTACCTAAGTACCCTGTCGGTTTCGAATATTCTGTTAGTTTATAAACGTTTACGTCTGGTCTAAATCAAAACGTTGGTATTTGGTACAATATAATAATATACTTAAACAATATAATATATGGGACCTTATATACATACCTACTGTACAAATCACATTACTTATTTAGTAAAACACTTTGGAGACAAACAGACATTTTGCTATTTTTAAACATTATTATTATAACTAACTATTAATAATACACTTATATATAAAAACTTTTAACAAAAACATTATTTATGATTTATAGTGTTTAAAAATTTATAGCACAAAACAAAAGGTTGATGGAACAGATAAATTGCGAACCTAACTAGAGTTGCGCGCTAACCATGGTCAATTCGCTCTGGTAACCGGGTCACGCGTTACTAGGAATCGTAATTTAGTCGTCATGAAATAATTTTTGTTGGGTATTTACGTCTCAGTTCATAGTTTTATTTTATTTTAATTTACTTACAAGTTTTTTTTTTTCAAATAAAGTAAGTGAGTATAAAAGTTATTCGTTTATTTATAATAATGTACAAGTACATAAAGTAATTTCAGATCTTTTACTTCCATTTTACAAAGTACGTACTTACCTAATAATATAAATTTTCGGATTATGATTTCCTACAGAATTATTTAATTGCGAATTAATATTGCTTGAAAGTCAAAACTCCGTACACAATTCGTAATCATTGAAGAGAAATTGTTTTACGTACGCCTAGCTACATGTATACATATTATGTTATAGCTGAATACAACACAATGTACAGTATAGCAAACAACTAGATAACTAGTAGTTATTGTCGGTGAATGAATTCTCAGAAGGCAGTGAACGTTTGAGTTTCGTATCACTGTCTGTTGCTTTGCTCAGCCTCGTCCACCACTCCCCTCCATCTGTACTATCTATCGTCTACACTCTACAGAGTAGCGCTGGCGCAGGCGTTGAGGCGTCGCGTCGTCAGTTGATCAGTTCAGTCAGTCGAGTCGAGTAGCACGGCGGTCGTGCGTACCGCATTACACATTCATTCCGTTTTTAACGTTACAGTGCGCTGCAAATTTAAATGTTTACTAAGTACATAAATATTTTATCAGTATTACTTGAAGGAGCAACAGGACTACTCTATCTATAATTGTTTGGATGACAGTGAATTTGTGACAGTGACGTTTGAAAAGTTTTTGTGGAATAGTTGTAAACATTTCGGAAAACTTTTTCATTAGGATTCAACAAGGAAGTGACTCAAGATATATAGATTTACTTTTATATTGTGATCACATTTCGAACGCGGACGTGGTTAAGTGGTGCTTTATGAATGTGTAACTTTGAGTGAATCGTGGCCTCCGTACGACAGGTGGGAGGAACACGCACCAGAGCCAGACGTTGTTCTGTGAATAAATGTGCTTTATTGAATGGCGAGAAACAACAATTTGTCCTATAAACATGACATTAGCAGCGAGATTATCTCCTCAAAGTAAGTTGTTTGGTTTTAGCGGTAAATTATTGCTATAGCGATAGGTTAGACAGTGTTTACAGATCAAAAAGCTATTTTGGTTAGGACGTGTATTTTTACACGTTAAATTTATTAATTATCTTAAATTCTTAATCTTAATGTCTCTATCTGAAAATGCACACGAATTAAATGTTCCGCCAGCCTGCGATATTACAAATAAATAAAAAATTTGCCGATGGTACAAAGAATGGACAAATAATGTCTATGAATTAAAAAAAAATCCTATGTACAAAAAAGTGAAGGCTCGCAAGTTTCGTGGTGAATAGCGAATTACAATATTTGCATGTGGTAATTACGAAGTTTTATTAGCACAAGTCACACAGCCTCCTTATCAGCTTTATGTATCTAAAAATAGTGTGATACGTGAGCAAATATGTTTATGTGGCCAGTGATAGCAGCTGAGTTCATAGGAAAAATCCGTACATACCTAATGAAAAATATCATAATAATAATTATGAATATCAAAAAGGTACTAAACACTTTAACAATAAAACATTTTTAACAGAATTTATTAACACACAGAACATAAATGTAATACATGCATATCGTCCGTGAACTTCTGAGATCTCCTATCTGACTATACACACATTTTACAGGAGGAACTATAAACTGATTTATTTAGTTACCGTGAAGCATATAGAAAAAAAGAAAAAAACACTTGGTCTATTTTTAAGTGCTTTTACTATTCATGGTGTAAAATAGCTATTATTTTGAGTTTTACTTTATTTGACGGAAGTTAGGAGTTTTAAGTTTTCAAATTCTCAACAAAATGTAGATAGGAGATATTTACATTAGTCACTTAGGAGGAATCACTCCCCAAAACTATATATGAAGTCTAAGGGACTTGAAGATAGGATTTATTAGAAAAAGCCAGAAAATTCGTAAAAACAAAATTAGGTATTTATTTGCCCTAAAAATCATGAAACAAAAACCAAAATCTTCTGACATTAAAATAAACTTCAATCTTAATTTAAAAAAAAACATTCTCTAGTTATTATAGGAACTAAGATTTAAACAGTCTTCAAAAAACTTTTAAAAAAATTAACAAAAATAATGTTTATTAAAATAAAATCAATAAATTCAAAGGATCATATTGAATGAGCGTTAATGATCATTATGTGGTAATGAGTCATAAAAGGAATGGCAGTCCAGTGGAATTACTGACTTCAGTTCCTGTAGGTGTTTGTACTTCTGGTTTGTGATTGGTATTCTGTTTCTATGTAAGGCAGGATACTCTCTTACTATTGAAATTTTGTTAACACGTTGAGGGAGAGTATCCCAATCAGAATCAAAGTCTAGTTTATATTTAATGATACCGTCTTTGTTGTAACTGATAGCCCTTATATCTGTAACTTTCGGATCTCCAGTCTTGCGACCTGGCCGTATTGAGGTATAGCGCAATGTATCAGGAGATGAAAAGTTTTTAAAAAATGTGTAGTCGACCATAATGGCTTCATAAGGATTTTTACGGGCTTCTTTAGTAACCGACAGAAAGTCGCTTGGAAGGTGGATTAATCTATTTTTCAATTTTCTTTCTATGGCACTATGCACACAGTCTCCTTCCATCTGAGTGTGTCCGACCTCAAGGTACTTTTGAACAATGGACACTTCATATTGCATAGAAAAATTCAATAGGGCATTGGATAAAATATTGTTTCTGTTTTGGCTTGTGCAACCATCTGAGTATATTATAATTGGTAAACGTTTGGGCAGGCAATGGCGAGTCAAATAATCTGTAATAAATGTTGCATAGGTAGATGCTGATAAATCACCTTCCGTTTCTGTAAACCAGTAACAAGTACATTCATGTGAGGCTAAATTGTAGATGGAAAAATTGTGCACACACAATTTGGTCTTATAATAAACAGCGCTGGCGGTGATAAATGGACACACCTTAACAGATTGTAAATCCATCGTCAAAACTATGCATTTACCATTAATTGCTTCATTTTTGTCTTTATTTTTTTCTACACGAGCTCGATTTTTCTTGCACAGATGTATTTGGAAATCATCCTCGGATACATTACCAGTCTGATGACCCACACAGGTATCACACATGTCCTTCTTTATTGTATGGATAGCTATATTGTTAAATTTAAGTGTTTGTGTAAATTTATTTCTAGCATAGGGATCCACCTCCTTTTCTGAGCAAAATTGTTTGTATGTGCTGTATAAGTGATTGATATTCCGATAAATGGGCTCTAGGTAGACTTTGTTGGTGTTAAGACGATTGTAATGCGATGGCATTTTAGGCAACCCATCCAAAAAGCTATTGAGGGCATCCGCACGTCCCGGACAAGGTAATGCTCTGGGGCGGCGATTACGGTTCATATTTTCTTCAGATGGATGCATGCCACATTGCCCTTTTTTGGCCCAACTCTGCACTGAAAATGATCCGAGACAAAGGGTCTGAAGAAACATTTCACGACATACTCGCTTCTTAGTTGTGGTGCCATCATTGGGATTGCTAACAGGAAGAAAATAAATTAAAGTACCTGATCTTCTCGAACTTTCAGATACTGTTAGTCTGCCTTTTCCCTGAAAAGTTACGTTGTTAGCTACATACACTTTTCGTTGATGCCAATCCATGTCATTCCAGAATTGATGAAATATCTTATCCCTATCGCCATCACCTACTTCATCACAACATCTGATCTTACTCTTTCTGCAGAAATTCGATTGACACCTAGGTCCTATGACCCTTGAGTTTCGAAATTGGGGTTGAACTTTTTCACCCCGAGGCCGTTTGTACCCTACGTACTCTTTGCCCTCCATTCGCAATCGCTTGGTAACATTTTTTTTCCATCTTTCTGGTTGAGCTTCTTTTAGTCGACGCCGGCCTTCTGTCATATCGCCATAGTGAACTACCTCCTGGATAGTTTCCGTAATTCGAATATTTGGATTTTCGAAATCAGAGATTATTGCTTCGTGGTTGGGTGGTTCGTAATCACTGTCGTCATCTGGCGAAAAGTCTTCACAAAATGTAGTAGTAGAATCTGGTCTAGCTGGTGGTGACGAAGTTGGCGATGATGTTGGTGTTGCACATACTAAAAAAGGCAGTGAATCTGTTGCTAACAAGTCTTCTAATTGAACCAGATCTGCGTTATTCTCAGTATTAAATGGCCCCAATATCAAATTTTCTTGTGCCGGAGGTTCGCCCCTTTCATCCCAATGTAGGTTTGTAAATGTAGCAAGATCGATATGTTCCGAAATAGGAGTAGGAGTTAAGGTTGCGGGTGTTAGATTATTTGCTTCACTTGAGCTACAAATTTTGTTCACTAGTGCATGAGCCCTGTTCCTAGAAGCCATTATTGCTGAAGCTGCCAAAAAAAAAACAAATACAAAAGATTAATATTAATCAAACGTTATAATTATTAAATTACCTATCGCAGAGATATTGACTGCAATAAGTAAAATTGGTAAAACAAATTAACTCTAATAGAAATTTATTCTATCTGACATGAATCTAAAACAAAAGATGCAATATTTACGTAAAAAGTGTTTGAAGAAATTACTCCTATCTGTTACATAAACTTAAATGCATCTCAGCTACATCTATTTTTAGGCATTCTAGGAAACATAACTAACATAATCGTTTTAGGTATTAACAACATTAGTTCAAATCACAAATTTCAGTATAAAAATCTTTAAAAACTTACTTTTTATCACCAAACGCCTCACGAGTACGACGCCGTGCACGCGCGCTTAGAGCAAACTGTCAGTTCGGAGAAATTGCCGCCAAATTTAGCACGACCAAATTTAAGAGATATTTCTCCGAAAGAATGTCGTCAAACCTAAGGACTATTTAATTTAGGAGGTTAATGCATTCGATTGGTTCTACCCATCGTCAAAAGATGGCGTAAAAATAAATTTTTGCTGAAAATGTTAGTTAGGAGGTGTCAGAAGTTCACGGACGATATGTTAAATTAAATTTTGAATGAAGAACTTACTAAAGTTGATTTGTTTTCTATCATAAATTCTAAAACCACCAAAACTCAATTTTTGAAGTACTAAAATTATTCTAAATTCATTGTAATTCACCAATTTAAAAATATTCTTAGAGAAAAAAAGTTTTTTTATTACAATTATCAACAAAAAGTACTTGTATTTGTTTCCAGTAACTTGTTAGTCATGGTACTATCTATATTTGCTATGTTTTAAAGAATTTGATATCTTCAACATGTCCAATGATGACCATATCAGTCTCATTGTCAGCAATCAGCTCTAGATAGGTATCATGTCCACCTTTTGTGAATGTAGTTCTAATTAATGGCTACAGATTGTACTTATTAATGGATGGAGGAATAAAGTACATGTTGTGACGTGTTATCAATGTATATGGTGAAACTCATCAAATGTTTCATTGAGGAAATTGAAACCATTTATCTATAATCTAGTTGCCTTGTCAAATTTAAAAAAAAAAGTAACACCATGACCATTATTGTTAGAAAAACTACTTATTAGCAAATACCTTAACCAACCAATTCTCCATCTTTCCAGATGCCTGTATGGAAGTGGTGGTGCCGCTTAGCAGTTGGTCAACGGGAGTAGCATGCTGCCCCAATTGCAGGCACGAGCTGCAGGTGTCACTAGCCCCAAGCGTGGGCAAGTGCCACGCCTCCCTCCACACGCCACCCTCCTTCACTGTCCAGCCAACGTACTTGCCACATTCGCCCCTCACAGTGCCGCTGTCACCTCTCATACCTACTACACCATACAATGATGAGCTGAGACGGTTAGCAGACACCTTGAGGGTATTACGGCTGTCAGGCTGGTACTATGGCAGTTTGGACTGGCTGGTATGTATTTTTCTGTATGCTAGCTCCATCTCTTAGCATGATTGTGAACTAATATTTAGCTATTCTATTTCTAATGCAAATTATGCACGTCACTGAATTCGAAAACTGGAATACCTAAAATCAAAGTTTATCCTTCCTTAATAAGTTTCATATATGGTAAAACTGTGAAGCAATTTCATTATCATAATTACAGTCAGTTCTTTTTTCAGTTTTCCCTATGAATCATTTATGACAGATAATGGCTCAGACATTTACAGTATTCTATGATCGCTGCTTGATTGACAGCCAGATTTAATAAAATCTAATAATATATTAGCATAGGTATTTCACAGAGTTATTTTTTACTCCTTTTAATCTATTCATGTCTATGAAGTCATCTTGTGTAGATGCATTAATTAAATAGTTATCACTACTTAATGTTTGTATGCTTACATCTTTGAAACTACGCAACAGATTTTGATGCGGTTTTTTTAAATAGATTGATTCAAGAAGAAGGTTTATATGTATGTAAAATACATGCATAATATAGTAGAGATTTAGTGTCATCATTGTACTAGTTTTTTTCTAAGTATTTGTTTAAAGATAGTCATAATACAAGGTTGAAGTTCGGGGACCTTTGTATATGTATAATCACTGTAAAATGTTGGTCAATGACTTGTTATTGCAATGAGATATGATAAATGAGAATAATAGGTCTTTATCCAGATTTGTAACATATTATTCCCATTATGTTATATTTAAAAATTCAGCATTATAGAACATTAATACATAAAAAGATAAACACTGTTTGTTTGAAATGACTATACATATTTTATGAAGCTCTTTTCTTCTTTTACAGGGCGCACGGACACTTCTAAAAGACGCAAGTGTTGGTGCTTTCGTGATCCGGGACTCTGGTGATAGGAACTTTGTATTCTCACTGTCAGTACAGACTGAGCGGGGGCCCACCTCCGTCAGGCTACACTATGAACAAGGTTTCTTTAGGTAAGCCAACCTTTTTCTTTTTGTTGTGAAATGACGTACTTATGTTTGTGGTAATAAGATTAGGACTTGTGATTATTCTGTAGACAAATATCGACTTTAGCTTGTTAGGAAATAAGTTCATTTCGAATTGACAAAAAAAAAATCAGTTTGTTATTAATAATTAAAACCTAACCAAATACAATACGGTTAAGGTTCATAATTCTTTAACAAGTTTATTTGACATTCAAATTAGTAAATACGTATTTATGTTAGGTAGGTAACTATAGAATTCGGAAAATTGGCAAGTGATATTTGATGAGTTTCAATGAACAGTGTTCTTAAACACGTCACTTGGACGTATCCGGAATTTGATCGTGTCTTGCGAAATATAGACGCACTAGCTCCTGTTCGCGGCTTCGACCGTGTGGTATGTTGACAAAAAGTATCGTAATTACATATGTACTTCTGCACGTCCTAGTTTATATCTGTTCTATCTACATTATTTCATTAGGATCGATATCACACAATATATAACAAACTTTATAATACTGGTAATTTATAATACTTGAGCTCCACTTTGAGCTCAAGTATTCCATTATTCAGCCTCACTGTAACGTTACGTCAAAATAACGTGTAACTACGTCACGTCATATAGGTATTCACAATAACTTGGTTGCGATGCTACTTTGTGCCACTGTTGACTCAGCCCGCAGTTTTCCTTAATTTTATTGTCACATTTTTTGACGATTGGTTTTGCTAGCCGTGTCGATAAGAATAATTTAATAAAGATTTATTGAGCCAGTGTCACGTTAAATTGGTTTTATGAAGTCCATTGGAATGAGTTGCTAATATTAGCATTGTGGACCTCCAATAGCATGAACCCACATACAAACATCAAAACTACACCTACCTAGAGCAAATGAGGTCCTCATAGCAAAGCTGTTGAATAAATTTGGTATAAACTATGTTTTGTACGCTCTGTTAGCTTCTTCTTATTTTGTATTTGTTTCATTTTTGTATTTTATATATCTACCACATGTTTCAGTAACATGTGGTAGATAAAAAAGATAAAGAGCGTGTCAACTCAAACAAGTATTGTTAATCACGTACTGGGCCTGCCTCAATTTTTTGTGCCATGTACCAATATGAAAGATAATAAACATATTATTTATAATTAGACGTGTTGTCTGCAGGTTAGACTGCGACCGGCCGCTGGCCAGGTACATGCCGCGGTTCCGCTGCGTGGTGGAGCTGGTGCAGCACTACGCGCGCGTGCGCGAGCGCGGCGCCGCCGGCACGGTGTGGGTGGACCGCGAGGGCTGCCCACACTCGCCCGTCATGCTCAAGGCGCCGCTGCGCAAGGAGCCTCCCTCGCTCCTCCACTCCGCGCGCCTCGCCATCCACAAGGCCCTCGACTCCAACCCCCTCACGCCAAAACTATGGTGCGCCCCCAAACACAGGCTGCTTCCACTACCTTCCTCATTAATAGACTATCTCGGAGAGTATCCCTATTCGATCTAACGCTCGGATATATTTAATGTTAGTAATTTATTTAGTCCAATCTGAGCGACGCCTAGTGAAGATATTAGTTTTACGGATGAGAGTGATCATCGCTCCAGCTGATTGTAGTTTGATTCCTATGATAGGGTGGCGGGCGGTTGACGTACTGAGCTGCTAGATTCCTAAGGTGGACTTCGTGTTTGCATTATCATACATAATATTATAATCTTATTTGTACAAATTAATATGCATTGTAATGTCTAGTACAGGTTGCTAGAAAGGGCCGGATCCTTTAAATACCGACTAACAAAATAATTTATGAATAATGTTAACTGTATTATTTGTAAGTATTGGATATATGGGACTCAACTATGGTATTTAGTGAAATGTTAATGCAGATTATTTTTATTAAGCCAATTATTCTTTGTCTGTATCTGTATATAAAGATGTTTTGAGAAAATAACGCAAGACTGATTCCTTGAGCTTCACCTCCTGTTTGTGTAATAAGGGGCCATCCGTAAATTACGTCTCACGAATTTCATTATTTTTATCTTCCCCCCCCTCACAGTTGGTCACATTTGTGGGACCCCCTCCCTAGTGTGACGTCACATAATATTTTACAATTTTATTCGTGTATTTGTTGGTATTTTACTTATCATAGATTTTGAAATGTGACGTCATTAAATTTAGAACCCCTCCCACCCCCTTGTCACACATCGTCACACTCCCCCCTCCCATTACACACTCCCTTAACGTGTGACGTAATTTATGGTTGTCCCAAATGCCTGAATACTGTTCTGTGTGTGTACGTACTGCATCACACGCCACGGCGCCGCCCTACGGCCCGCGAGCATCGACTTACGCCCCCCGCTGATATTATTATTGTAGCAAATTGTTCACTAATGCCTAATCTTGTCCATCGTCTTAAGAAGTCATCACATTATATAATAGAGCTATATTTTTATTTATTTATTCTTGGTTAAGTTAGAGTTATTCATAATTCTTCTTGTTCCTATCCATGGTTGGTTTAGCCATACCTTCAGTCCGCATACACAGTCTCTGCCGACAAAAAGCCTAGTTATAAAACAAAGTGCCATCAAAACATTCATAAACCATATTGAGAATTTAATTTTTGTCATATATAATTCAAATGAAAGTATTTTTGAGGCTGAACATGTACATAATTCTTGTTTTTTTTCTTCTATTTATTTCCTTATTTTAATAAGTAATGAGAAAATATGAGTATGTAATCGACATAGATCGTGGACCATGTAATGGTTTGGTGTATATTTAGTGCCTTGTTTGCGTGAAACTTAGTTAATTTCAACTAAATTATTGAATATATGGGATTATGATGTAACTGAGATGTGGATATGTTTTGACTAAGTTTCGCGCACTCAAGTGTTTTAGCGTGCGGTGGAAAGTTCGGCTAGTGACGTTCACTAATATAGTATATAGAGCATGTATGTACCTTGAATAATCTCAATTAGAGTAAACTTAGGCTTCACACTATGAATATGATTTCTTAGAAAAATACGCATTATTAAAATAACGTAATGAGCCTCAAAATTATTTATTATAATTTACAATAACTTGTAATTATTATTTTGTCCGTTGTCTTCGTGTTTAAATAACCAATTGTCTTTGAAACGGGAGTTATTTTTATACCATTTTGTAAGGGGAAAGCACCAATTAAATAAGTGTGACATAATAGAGAATACCTACTTGTGTTTAAATGTTTGTAGACTAATGTATTGAAAGAACTGCAAATAATTTATATACAAAACAAATATACATTCTGCCTATAGATTTGCATTTCATTTATAAACAACAACTAGCAACCCGACCCGGCTGCTCTCGGGTGCCTTCTTCGTTTACCGCTCTGCTATATCCGTATTAAAATAAATCAAAATTTGTTGTGTGGTTAAAAAGTAAGCGGACAAACAGACGGAGGTATACAACCACACCGGGAGATCATGCGTGTCCCTTTCTGGCAAGTGCGTGAGGATTTAAGGCCCCGATCATGAATTGAAAAATTATTCCATCATTTCAACTTGTACTAAAACGTAATAGCCCCATTTAACCCTTTTTAAGGCAGAGGTAATATTTTGGTAAAATTTCAGGTTTACCAATTCTAACGCAAGAGTTTCTATATCTCAGTATATCGTATGCAAAATCATGCTAACCTACTATCAAGATTTAAGATTTAGTATAAATACAATAAAATTGAACACTTCCAAAATTAAGCAAGATCAATGAACGTTACGTTCCTTGATATGTATGGAATGAAGGTCATTGTTCTTGTAAACTAGCTGTTTACAAAATACAATACTAGAATTTACATCACTATAGCAGAAACTTTCTAATAATTTGTATAAACAATATGAAATAGACACGGTTTGTTATGTTGTAAGTACAATTGCCCGGTTAAGCAGTAACCAGCCTTAGTGTGCTGAATTGAGAGGGGTCCAATAAAAAAAATGTTGTAAGTACAGCCAAAACGAGGTAAAGTTTGTGAGGTTGTAGGGGGTAATCTCTGGAGCTACTGAACCGATTTTGAAAATTCTTTTAATAATATAAAGCCATATTATTTGTGAGTGTCATAGACTATATTTTATCACCGTATTCGCATGGGAACGGGAACAACGGGTGTGTAATCACAAGGCGATGCTAGTGTAATATATAAAGTGAGGGCCCTCAAACCTAACGCTGCCAAAATAAAAAAAAAATATTAGTAACTTAAGAATGATAATTTTAGTAACAAGTTTCTTCTAAAATTGTATAAAAGTTCTCGCTGAAAGAACGCTTACCTATGTACTTCTCAAGATATTGATCATCTTTTCATTTATCATCAATTAGTTTTGCCTAGGATTTTTTTTTGGTATTCAGTCATATTTTTGATGCAGCCATATTTTTAATTTGCCGAAATATTTTTAAATCGTCTGCATATAAAAGAAATTTTGAAAGCATGTTCCTGTGTTATTAATAAATAATATAAATAAGAGGAGTCCCAAAATCGATCCTTGGGGTACACCTGACGTCACGAATATACTTTCCGATTGATAGCCGTTTATCACTACGCGCTACGTTCTTTTGGTAACATACGGCGAGAACCACCTCAACAAGTTCCCACGTACACTGATAAACGCGATCTTTCTTAGCAAAAGCTCGTAGTCGACCTTATCGAAAGCTTTCTGAAAATCTGTGTAAACTGAGTCTACTTGAATACCAGAATTCGAGTTGCCGCAATATCTTCTGACTGGTAAATTGCTCGCTATCCACCACAACGCAATCCTCGGAACTTTCTGCGTTTGTGCAAAATTCATCAATCATGGTGGAAGGTTCATAAATAGATTCGAAAAAGTGAAAAAGGCTCCATTTTATCCAAGCTTTTGCCTTGTTGATGTTCATCATGATGAGTACAATGACCCCTGTTTATCTGGTATTACGTTTATTTTGTTATACGGTGCATATTATAGGAAGGGTGTGAAAATAACATTAAATTAAATCCTATTGCTGTTGCAAATGTTTATTTGTCATGTAAAAAATAAACGTGTGCAACAGCAATAGGACCGAAATTTTTGCGTTTTACTCATTGTAAAACGCAAAAATGTTTGTTCCCCTGAAAGAAACGGAACGAACATTGGAAAGGGGAACGAAACCAAAGACCTTACAAATACTCTAAGAACGAAACGAACGGGACGGGGAGAGAAATGTCAAATGAAAGTAACGAAACGCAAAAGTGGTTTTGGTTGGGGTATTGTTTATTGATTGAACTTGTGTGTTCTTATTTTATTCTTACAAAGTCATTAATTTGAAGAAAAACAATGTGAAAAGAAATAATTCAGGACAAACGTCATGTCGGCTAATGGGAATGGCGGGTTTTATGCACCGCTGAAACAAATCCTATCCGACTCGGAATCTGAGGATGACAAGCTCGAAAATGCTATGCATATCAAAGCTACGGATAGTTGCAACAATCTGGACTTCAATAGTGGCTTACAGTCCTCGAAAAACTACAGCATAAGCGACATGGACGAGTTCAACACCAACGTTAATACCGTGGAAAGCACAATGGATAACGTAAGCTTCTTACAGTCTGACATATCCACGAAGATGTCTTTCCCGCGCCGGTGCGCGTTCATCGCCTCGATACTCATGTGCATATTCACCGTGGTCATATTTCTCTGGGGTATACCTTGTTCAGAAGTCGGCAGCTGTGCCGCTAACGAATGGCAAGATAGAACGACCAGCTGGGAACTACCCTACAACGAAATGGAATTGTCAGGAGCGGTGCAAGTCGTCGATGGTGCCATACCGAATACAAAGAACTTGATATTCATATACCGTGGAAATCACATGAGACTGGAACCTAAAAGCAGCAGTGACAATGTGAATGGTGTAGTCCTTATTGTTGGCAATTCTGGGAAAGTCGGCTGGTTTACCAGAGAGAGTAGAATACCAACGGATATTAACTGTCACCTACTTGATGTGAACAGGGATAAACAGAAAGACTGCATAGTGTCAGGTACGGAAGGACTGCTCGCAGCCTTAGACTCTGTGTCTGGAACATACTACTGGCACATACACAAGCAAGGCAAAGACTTGAGCAAAGTAGTAGCCATAGATTTCCCTGTCATGGTGAAAGACATGAACGATGATAAAGTTAATGACTTGTTGACAGTAGCTACTGTTTATCCCAGTACAAATCACAACTCTTTACTTATGATATCTGGTGCAACAGGGATTATTATGGCAGAACCTATTCCCATAGATGATTGTCTGTCAGTAAAACTTTTGGCAGAGATGGACACAGTCACATACATATGTAAGAATGGCACAACTGAAGCTGTGAGGCTCATATCATTTACAGTGTTGAAGAAAATGCTGAAAAAGGATCTTCCTATCAATCATAATCAGCCCCCACCTACAGTCCTGAAAAGAATAAATGTAAGCATGAAAAAGAACATTGGGAACACTATAGAAACATTTACAAATGGTCCAGGAAAGTTGAAAGTGGAAAATTCAGGAGAATGCCCAAATTCTTGCAGAGTCTATCTTAAACTGATGTTGGAAAGAAATGGCACAACAAATGTCAGCTGGGAGTACACTGCCAACAATGTTTATGCGATGCGGCCCAGCTCATTTGCATTCGCAAACTCTATACGAGGGTTTGTGTTAAAATTATGACAGTGGAACAGTGCACACCTGGCAAAGGGTGCACTTAAAATAGATGAAGTCAGATACAATGTTCAAAACCAGAGTCCCAAGAACATCAATGACATCTTCTATCGGTCCACCATAGACGTTGCTTCAATATCGGCTTTCATCAAGTATACTAACTTCACAGTCCATGATATTTCTGAAAGGATAGTTCTGGTATTATTTGACAAGCTGCAGACTCACAATGTGAATATAAGTCAGACAGATATTGTGCAGATATGTGTACGAGGGCCTATCGAGAGCAAAACACCACTGCCTCTCTGCCAGCCTGACTTAGAATACCAAGAGAAGTCTTTGATGATAGCTGACTTGGATGGAGATCAGTCTCATGAACTAATATCATACTATAGTACCTTTGTAGCTCCTGAGTATTCACCAAAGAATTCTAATCCCTATGATAACTGGAGCCTAACCTCCTTAGTGAGGGTAATTCGTTTAGAATCAGAACTACCTAAACTGTTTATTACTGATGTTTAAATTTACATTATAACCATGTAATCATCTTGCTTTACAATGTATTCTGCTGATATAATTATACAGTTTAAATTTGCCAAAATATGTAATGCTGGTTTGCTGTACATGTAGCTTGGGCAGCTAGCGATAAGGTGTCTAGTCATTCATCTTGTATTTATATCCACTATAGTATTATCAAAGGAATTTATCCAGGTTTTTTCTGGCTCATAATTTTTTTAGTGAATATGAATCAACTTTGTACTTCAACAATAACATTAGCTGGGACATTCAATAATAAGAATCTGCATTCAAAACTTGTGTTGAACAATTATTGGCATGCAGTGATCAGTTTCTAGTCAGATTAATTGGGTGTTCCTCATCTTATTATATACTTAATTCTTCATGTTCATTAATATTCATGCATGTAGTTTTACAATCGTTTTCGCCTGGAGTGTTCAATGTTTATTATTAATTATAATCATATTATATTAACTGTAACTAAATATTTCATGTACTATTGATATTTATTTCTAGTCTTATAACAATTAGGTAGTATTTATTATTATGACTGTATACCAAATAGTAATGTTTATCAATCTGTTTCATATAATAATCAAGTTTTTAAGGAGCCCCCTGTGGGATTGTGATCTCAGGTTCTTAAAACAAAATAGCAAGGGCTTTTCTCCAGGGTCTGGATTTGAATATTTGAAGAGAATGTTGCAACAAAACAGGAAGGTCCAATTTTATAGGATGTGTACTTAATTCTGGTTTTCACACGGAATATAATTAAATAGATTTTGGCGATGGGATATCGCGTCGCGGTTTTTAGGTTCAGCACCTAAAACTGGGCTAATGAACTCAAGATCGACCTGAATATAAGCTCTGTATACAGGTAGTACCTAGAATCTCAATCTGTTTTGGTCTGGTTATGGCACATGAAATTGTTTGTCTCACTGTGGTGAATGTTTGCTTCACTGGATTTCTGTTAATTTGTATTAGAAAATAATATGCGGAGTGAAGTGCCTTAACGCGGGGGCTATGGAGTGGTTCTTTTGCGTCGATTCGTTGAAATAAAAGTCTTATTACAGTATTATGCGGTTTTTTTTTTCTCTTTATCTTTATATCTGGCTGGGTTTGAAGGGAGTACCTACACAAATACAACTCGGTTAATAATAACTATGACAGCATATCATCCAGATAATTACCTAAGTGAAGTTAAATACAAAATTCTGTTTTTTTTTAGAAGAAAAAGGCATTGTAATTGTAAAAAGCTTTATTTCAAAATTATACAACCATTCTTGATACAGGACTACGAATAAAAACTCATTGAAAAAAAAAGACAATATTCAAACTGTTTAAAAAGTTCTGGTATAGACTCGTAATCAGTAAGTACTTTATTTAGGTTTTCAACTGTACTTTATACATAATAAACAAAAATTCTAATTATGGCCAGTTGGATCTTTTTATATGGAGCGCTTTGGTGACCAATCAGACCAGTGAAGAGTCGGGCATAACTCAACCAGCCATGTATCAAATTCTTGATTTTTAAATATTTTTGCGTAAATGAATGTGTGCAACTTTGCATATACTTAGGTATAAAGTTTAATAACATAAGCGATATTTATGAATACATCTTTGTCATTGGAGGAAACAATAATACAACATTGAAAAAATAAAGCTTGTACAATAAATCTTGTTTTGTTTTTAATCTTAACAAAAACAGATTTTCATTCGAAAATCTTGGCGTTGTTTGATTTCCACAATTGTTTAATTCCATGTCTGGATCAAAATAGAGCCTCGGTCTAAAAAGTGTTAAAGTTTTCAATCACTTTTGAAGCCTGAAATCTGTTAATACTTTGACCGAAACAAGCCAGTAGTTTTTAATTTGAGCTTTTTAAAAACTTAAAATACGAATGAACTTAAATAATTAATATCACTATAATAGGAATCGTCTCAACAAATATGTTAACGCTTATTGACAGGTGTTACAGGCTGTGTAAATAAAAAAAGGTACACGATAAATAAAGGGCCACATTGTACATTGCAGTGCAATTGAATCACGAAAGTAACAACGCGGAGGTAAGACCACTATTTCAGTTCGGCCCAAGTTTTAATCTTACTGCCTTTATCCCATGTTACTTACACCATTCTGTCCTATTACCGATCATGCTATTACTGAATCTTTCATCTCAGTCCTTACACAATTCATCCATCTTTTCTTTGACCTCCCTCTACATCCATCCACATTTAGATATACAGGGTTATTTATAAAATACTAACAACCTTTTAAGAGGTCATTATATTCATCATTATGAACCACTTTTACTATGGGACCAAACCTGAAATTGCGAAAAAAAAAAACAGCTGTAGTTATACGAACATAAATGTAAGGCACAGCTGATTTTTGTTTGACAAATAACCCTGTATATTCATAACTCTTTTAGTAACACGCGTTTTTGGCGTGCAATTGTTAAAAAAAAATGACCGATGACGTTCCAATATGCCACCATGATTCCGTTGTGAGAAAGAGAGATAGCTATTCAGGAAAAATAGCACTATCTCTTTTTCAAAACGCAATCATGACGGCAATATTCATGATTGACATTTCTGTATATCGTAGACAACACAACGAATCATAATGATCGTTAAATATCGTCCTTTAGCAAACAAAACCGCTGAAGTGGAAAAAAGGTGGTTTTTACTTTTTTTTACTTGACTACGGCAAAGCTAAAGGAGGGTTATTATTAACGCCATTGATTAGAATTCAGTGTCGCGGATACTACAAACAGTATTTACACAACAGTAACAGTTAGTTAAAATTACATGAGTGAAGGCGTTTGCTATGGGACGATATTTGAGTAGTTAGTTTAATCTAACTGCAATTAAAATTATGTACATCTATAAACTACCTAATATAATATGTCGTGTTTGACACAAGCTCATAAAATGTTCGTCAGTATTATCACATCGTTCCTCAGCACCACAATACATTTCAACATTCATCTCACTACTTTTTCAAATTACATGGTGACTTGTTATTAATTAGTAGTTTCTATGGTTGGTGAAAGACAAGTATGTGTACCTACATATGTCACTGGGTTATTTACAAACGCTTTTAGTCTTACTACTATCATAAAAGCGAAAGCTTGTTGTATGGATGTTTGTTACTCAATCACACCAAAACGACTGAACGGATCTGGATGAAATTTGGAAGAGATATCCAATGTGTTCCAGAAGTGCTACTGCTTAGTCATATTTAGGGAAGATGGTGGGTAGCTGAAATACAACTTGTTCCTTTTGGATATTCATAACTTTAAGGCTAGAAACACGTTATACATTAAGGAAAAAATAACAAAGCAAAAAGAAAATAACGACTACATAGTAACTGCTTGAAAAGTAATTTCTTCGGAACTTTTTAGAGTTTTTTTTTATAATAAGTCTCATTTGTTGTTTTGCTATTTTTTTCTTCATGTATATAAGCTACTCAATATCGCCCTTAAATATGATCACGCACTGCAACAGCCTGTATATTGAAATTTGGAATAGCATACACTTTGAATCCCGAGGATAATTATGTTCCATTGGGGCAATTTCCGACATTCCCACGGGCGAAGTCCCTTGCTGAAGCTAGTTTACAATAAATCTCGTGAGATTCTAAACTCTTACTACTTAATAAGACATGGATATATTGTAAGCTATTAAAATTATCTGTACACAATATATCGAGAGTGTACTAACTGTATAATAATTCCAGTGACATACCGCACACTTATTGTTTCAACAATCTGCTGATCTCTATATTTTGTCGAGTAATACGTACATGAATATACTGAACAGCGGTGTTTTTCTATATTTCAGGGTTGAACTCATAGAAAACGTTATATTTATATTGACGAGTACAGACACCCCCTGAAATAATGCCAATGACTTATGTACTGTTGAAAATTTAAGTAATGCATGTGAGAAATACATGCATATTATAACTACACGTAGCAGACTTATATATAAATCACGAAACATCGTGAATCATGTTTAGAAGCTTCTCTATAAATGTGCAATTGCAATAAAGAACAAAAATTAACAGAAAAATAAATATTCGAGATATTTAATTAAAAATAAACTTAATCCTTTATCCTTGTGCTAATTCACCGTAGCGTAGAGAATATACAGGGTTATTTGTAAAACAACAACAACAGTCATTGTACTCATCATTATGAACAACTTTTACTATGGGACTAAATCTGAAATCGCGAAAAAAAATCCGCTGTTTCCTATAATTATTTTAATGAGTTATACGAACATAAATGTAAGGAACAGTTGTTTTTTTTTCCGCGATATCTGGTTATTGGTGATTTACAAATAACCCTGTATAGTGAATCTCTTATGTAAAAGACTTACCAAATTATTTCAACTTGGGCTTGTCAATTTTCCAAGTCCATTTTCACTAAAACTAGGCATTAGAGATTTTCAACTTTCAGCGCTGAACTCAGAATTGATAATCCAACAGCAGGAGCATTTTTTAGGTGATGCTGTTAGTGAATACGGGCGTTTGCATGTGTTAATATTACAATCTAGAAATCTCTAAAAAAGTCTTATTATATCACAATACATATTAATGAGCTTAGGCGCATAATAACGAGTGCATAATGTACTCAAATATTATGCCAGAAAATACTTCAAAATATTCTTTATGTGCTGAGGCACGTGCTTTCTGAAAACTAATTCATATAGAATTAGATTTCAGAAAGCACGTGCCTCAGCACACGTTCTTAGGACTGTGTCATGGATCTAAATTAATACGTGACCAAACTATCACAGAGAAACAAACTATCAGACGGGACCTAAACTGGGAAATTTACTGGACGGAATTGCTCGCAGGCACGTTGTAACTTCAGGTATTATTTTGCACTATTGCTATGCTATGTAAATAGTTGAGATATGGTTACTATTTTTTTTTCATTTTCTAAATATATACAAAAAAGCCCCATTCATAAAGTAGAATACGAGAACTGTATAATAACAGTTAGGTCACAAACAACATAAGATTGAGTATTCGAGTGAAAAGAGGCAAGACTGAGGCTTATGTTACTTATTTGTAAAATATGTTATATACAGAAGCCGTTGATGAACCTCTAATAATAAATAGGTCTGTCCTATCTCTTTACGGCCGAACCCAATAACCGATCTATCGCATACTGGAGATAGAAAAACAAATGAAACAACAGAAAACCTTTATAATTTTTCTGTTGTTTCATTTGTTTTTCTATCTCCAATATGCGATAGATCGGTTATTGGTTTCGGCCGTTAGTGTCTGACTGTGAAAGACAGACTGAAATAAGGGGCCAACCATAAATTACGTCTCACGAATTTCATGATTTTTGGCCCCCCTCCCTAGTGTGACGTCACATATTTTACAATTTTATTCGTGTATTTGTTCGTGTTTTACTTAACACTTAGAATGAAATAGGTTTTGAAATGTGACGTCACGAAATTTAAGACCCCTCCCACGCCCTTATCATACAATGTCACACTTCGTCCACCCCCTCCCACCCCCTTAATGTGTGACGTAATTTATGAATGGCCCCTAAAGTAACGGGACTTCCACCGCGATGGCCTGCAGGAATGCCCTCGGGCAAGTCCGTCTACTGAATTCCTCATTCCAGCCGCGATTGATACGCGTAATTCCTCTGATGATGGATTTTTCATATTTAATTTGCATTACAAAATACACTTTATGAAATTCAAAATAAGGTTAATTTTGTATTGCACAATTGGCATGAGTATATTGACAAATACGCCAATGAAGTTTATACGTAAAGTACGTAATACTCTGTCAACATCTTCCATCCGATAGTTCGTTTCCAGTGTTTTAAAGAAAAGCAACAGTAAATAAATACAAGACATTTTTTAACAACCTAAAGGAAATCAGTTCTATATTTAAACCAGGCATTACTAGTTTATAACTTTTATAAAGTACCCGGTGTTACAAGCGACTGTAACATTGGAATGACTGAGAACCTAGCCGAGGTAAATAATAACAAATGAAGGACAATGTGCGAAAATAATCCTAGTCAAGGTTTTCACCGTTAACATTTTTATTACAATTATACCAACGTTGTGTGAAAAGGCCATAAATAAATTATTTGCGAAAAACTAAATGAAAAGGGCCCGAAAACAATTTATTTTGAAATATTAGTTTTAAGAGAATTTCTGTTAGTGAACATTTATTACTGCTTCATTTTATACAAACAGTAGCCCTACCATGACGTCTTAAATCCATTATGCTTCCTGTGTCAGAGAGAGACGGAGTTATACAAGACGAATAGCACTATCCCTTTTTCATACTGAATCATGATAGCATTGGCACTTCGTGGTATGGCCTCTGTTCCTGAGTCAAACCTACACAGAACCAATATCTCTTAAGATATATTTATGTTTGAGAACTTCTTAAGACTTTGTGATTCTTTTAGTTTCCTAACAATAACAAACACAACAAAAAAAGAATTAGCGAAAGCGGTTCATCTGTTCTCGAGATATGCGCTTAGCAACACATTTTTATATTATAGATAGTGGTACATAGGCGGACTTAATGCAACAAGGCATTCTCTACCAGTCAAAAGTATTCACAACATGCGTCTGTAAATGACCAGATGTATGAACGCAAACAGCAAATTTTTAAGAAACATATCAACAGTTAATATATTAAGGAATATGTACATATTTTTTTATGGTCGTTTCACACAGTATTTTTCTATTGTAATAAAAATGATTCCGGTAAGAAATCTTCACGATTTAGAAGACTTAGGGAAGGTTCATATCTGACGGAACATGCGTCGCGTATTATCGGTCGCGTAACGCCAGAACAGACAAATGTATAGAAAAACACTCGAGCGTTCACACTCGACCGATGATACGTTAGTGCGTCGAGTGTGAACGCTCGACTGTTTTTCTATACATTTGTCTGTTCTGGCGTTACGCGACGCATGTTCCGTCAGATATGAACCTTCCCTAAAGCGTTATCTTCTCGGTGTAGAAGCGAGCGCCTAGGGCACGACGACCTTCTTGGTGACGGCGGAGTCGTCGACGATGGCGTACTCCGTCAGCTCCACCATGTCGTTGGCGGCCAGCTGCTCGGCTATGCTGTAGCCCTCCTCGTCGAACAGTTCCACTACCACTTCGTCGTAGTCTCGGGCGCTGGAACATGATATTTAGTGTTGAGTTGGCAGTGTTTTTTTTTCATGTTAATTAGATTTTATCAATAGTATGAAAACAAAGCACCTGAAGGTTGTGGATTGCGGTTGCAATTGGAACGGTGGATTAATCATAAAAATCAATACAATTGTTTTTACTTTGCGATTGAATCTACACAATTGTGTCGATATCTGATACTTTTTGTTTATAATGGACTACGAGTATTATTCAAAGATTTTCAAAATTCCTCTAATTCAAACTTCTCAAATTAAGAATATGAGGTAAATTGTTCATTTGTTTTTAAAAGGTAGACTTTGGAAATACTGATTCGATTACTCATAGCAAGCTATATTATCACTGAAGCGTCACTTGCACGACAGATACTATCTTGGCCATTTAATCGCCTAGCAACTTCATTTTATAACAGCTCCACAAACGTGCCTCCACGCGATGCGACGTGTGTCACTTACGAGTAAAACGTCAATGAAATGCCGCGTCCGTCGTGTGCACGTTCTTACAGCACACAGCAGAGTCTACGTACTAGCTGCGTTCAACATAACGCATTGAGTAGTTTTGAACAGCTCGCCATCTGTTGTGATTCGCGACGCAGGCGGAAGAATAATAACCTCGTGGAGATCACGCGCCGGACTCGTGGCGATGCGTTTGCATGTAGAGGTGGCGATTGAATGTTCATCATCATCAACAGCCTGTTGCAGTCCACTGCTGGACATAGGCCTCTCCAATTGCACGCCACTTAGATCTATTTTCGGCTTCTCACATCCTGAATGAAAGCTGATTTAATGATGGCTACTATTATCTCAAAATTACAAATAGAAAATATTTATTGGAACAAGAAGCACATTTACAAAAAGTATGTGTACGTTAACAGCCGCATTAGTAATAACTACTGTGTCGCGGCCATTAGCGCCCACCTCCAAGAGGGGAGACGACAGCGTTCCGGATATTTATATGGACAAGTAGAAAATTGCACGATTGTACTGACATAATCCATGAGAGCGCAGCCTTGACTTTATAACTAGCGATTTTTATAAAAAACAATATCGTGTGACTAACATAACATGAGCGTCCAGCGTCTTGTCCTGCACCATGTCGGTGAGCGCGCGCTTGGCCTGCGCCCACTGCTGGCTGAGGCGCGAGCGCGCGCGCACGCCGGCCAGCACGCAGCGCACGGCCTGCATGGGCAGCGCCGCCTGCCGCGCCTCCAGCACGCGCAGCTGGTCCTCCTTCACCCACAGGATTGTGCCGTAGTCTACGTACATTACCTGGAAATGAGGATATATATGTACCTACTTACACTGATTTCATACACCCCGACTTTTGCCTAACGAGCCAGCCCGCGCCTCTGAGCCATTAGCGTTAAATCCCCTAAATAATAATAACTAGACCCAGCCTGTCCCTTGCTGCCCCTCTCAATGACCCCGTTAAGCCGAGGCCCGTATCCCACAGGGGATGCCTTTAGCGAGGCGGTCATTTAGTTTTTAGTAGTTTTAGCCCTGGCTGGGGGCCTTAAATTCATTTGAGGCCACCACAGGATTGTTCGGTTAAGCAGTAACCAGCCTTAGTGTGCTGAACTGCGAGTGGTACATTCCAAAAAGAAAACATGATTTCCTACAGCAAAAGAATAAAATAGATATGCCTCAAATCCCGAGATTAATTTGAAAGAACAGAAAAACCCCGTGATTTATTAAATAAAAAATTATTTACTTTTACACAATTTAAACCACACTCTTATTTTACTTGTCTTATGTATCTTTGAGTTTATTATTATTATTTATTTGTTATATTAGCTACACGGGACTGTCTATTAGAAATACCGAGAGGATCCATATTAATTTCGATGCAAGTACAAAAATAACTCTACCAATATAAGGCCAAGGTTTGCAGTTTAAAAGCCGTTATTTGGATTTGGACAGTTTTCAAGATGTTGCGTTGGAGATTGCTTAAGCGTTCCCGTAGCGTCCAGGGCAAGTGTACGAGGGAACACGAAGTGGTTTTAGTCAGTAGGAATCTGACAAACACCTCCGTCCGCCGTAGGGAACAGGACATCCATGAACGATTTCCACTCCGTTACAAAACAACAAGGTTGCACTATAACCAGCTACAGCATAATACCAGTATTTTTGAAAAAGCGACGCCTATTACTTACACTACCCAGTAACTGTGTAACACAGTAAGACTAGACTGGTTACCAAACTTTCTCGCTTCTGATAATACGTAACGATTTCCAAAAGGCAACTAGGACCACCGCGCTTTCCGAGCCACGGACCCATTATGATGGATGCTAACCCATTTTTGTACCGATTTTCAAATGTTGACTGAAATGCAACATTCCTTAATAAATTAAGCGGCTATGTAAGTATTCGATATCATTAGTGATGATTTATTTTGTCTACTGAAATCAAAATCAAAATCAAAAGTCATTCAAACTAGGCTGAGAGACAGCACTTTTTGAACGTCAAATTTTACATAAAGACAGTCCCCCAAAACGCCCACCCGTCACCACTTCCTAGTGTTTTAGCTGGGAAGAAGAAGTGGCGCAACAAACTCCCCAGCAACACATCTGTCTATTGCGTTTAAGAACTTGAATTTATACAATAGTATGCAAAGTCATTAATACATGACAAAAGAAAAAAAAAAATTATTATCCAACAAGGAAATCATAAATACAATTCACTATAAAACATTGTAAAGAGTAAATTGAGTCCATAAAGTAAAAACAGATTGACCTACATAGTCATCAAAAATAAAAAAACAATATTATATGAACTCATATAACTCGTCAAAGTGAAATATTTTAGTGCAGTTACCTCAACGCTCTGGTCAGCCCTCGTGACAGAGAGCACTCTCGCACGATACCAGTTGTTATCGGGAGGATACAGCGCCGCCACTAGCTCGCCTTGCGCCGGAGTTATCTGATTAGTTCACGAAATGTATTACAATTATAAATATTTAGAGTTATTTTGTACACTGGGGTGGGGAAATCGTTACCCTTAATTCTTTATTGAACACTAAACATGACAAAGTACACAGTTATTAAATCATTCATGTACAAAGACGAGCTTAATGCAAATATGAGTTTTCTCCCAGCAAACTTTTGAATGACAAAGAGATACATATCACATTAGAACTCTTATCAACAAGATATAGGTACATAAAACAGTTTTAGGCATAATTCAATTTGTGTTAGAAAAATAAAAGAAAGAAAATAGTTTATTCCCCTCATACACACACACACAGAGGTACAAATAAACAAACAAAAAAAAGTAAAATAATTGGTATTAAATATACAGGGTTATTTTTAAAACACCAACAACGTCTTAAGTCCAACAACTTCTTATTGTACTCATCATTATGAACAGTTTTTACTAAGGGACCAAACCTGAACGCGAAAAAAAAAGTCAGCTCTTCCTTACATTTGGATTAGTTATACAATGTATGGAACAGCTGATTTTTTTTCGTGATTTCAGGTTTGGTCCCATAGTAAAAGTGGTTCATAATGATGAGTATAATGACCTCTTAAGAGGTTGTTGGTGGTTTACAAATAACCCTGTATAATAAAAAAAAGTTTTAAAATTACATGTCAGACCCATTCATGAAAGCCAAACATGCTCAACCCAGATACCAATCAGAAAAACTCCGATTCAGACTCCACAGTCTGAATCCGCCAACTAGCATACAAATCGAGCACCGGCCGAATTCTTTCATGAATCATCATCATCTGCCTAGCCTTTTCCCAACTACATTGAGGTCGGCTCCCAGTCAAGCCAGATTCAGCTGAATACCAGTATTTTACGTGAAGCGGGTGCCTACCAGACCTCCACGGTACTTCTTGGCAAGACTGGTGTCAGATTATCTGGCTTCTGACAATCCGTAACGACTGCCAAAGATCTCCAAATGACAGCCGGGACCAACGGCTTAACGTGCTTTCCTAGGCACGGAGAAGTCTCGTTATGTTAAGATGGTCACCCCATCCACAGACCAACCTCGGCAAGCGTTGCTTAACCTAGAAGATCGACCCGTGCGGCTGTTATAATTTAGCCACGAGCTCCTCCGAATTCTTTCATGAATGGGCCCGCTTATGTCAGGGACGAACACTGAATATATAATCTTTTGTTTTCTACCGATTTAAACGGATAAACCATGATTTGGACTGGAAATAGGTATAGGCTAGTAACTAAACGAACTGCGGGCGTACCATGAGGTGTTAAAAAGTGAGTCTTCCGAGCGAGAAAGAGGGATAGAGTTATACAACCTATACAGCTCCATCCCTTTTTCTCGCTCGGAAGACTCACGTTTTAAGACGTCACGGTACGCCCGCTGGTGCTATAGTCGACACCAAATAAATGTGCAATAACGGTCATTGACCCACCTACATTTATTGACAACCTTAATTCTTAAAACAGAAATAATGAATTAATGCTATATTGAATCGACATCCATCGTGATCCTTTATATTTACTAGTAATGGAAAACGATTCATTTTTTTTTTTAAATTGATTGAGTCAGGCGTTACTTTGCGGAAATCCATTTTAATTTGAAATTGAAAACAATATATCTAGTTTTAATTTCCGCGAATATTAGTGGGTTGCAGGAATGCACCTCCCTCCCGCCCGCTATATTATGCACATGCAAGATTACAAGGCAAATGCAAGGATTTTATGCACATGCAGGAAGGCAAAGCAATACCCAACACCATTACCGACACGTGTTTCGCCTCTCCACGAGGCATCCTCAGGGGACGTGTTGAATCGCTGACCGTTGAGTTGCGACTGAGAAATTAGTATTTTTTTTTTTTTTTTGAATGGACTACTCGCAGTTCAGCACATTAAGGCTGGTTACTGCTCAACCGGGCAATAAGAAATTAGTACAAGGCACCCCCCCTTTTATACCCACTAATATTCGCGGAAATTAAAACTAGATATATTGTTTTCAATTTCATTTTTTTTTTTGTCCATATACCTACGAAGAGATATCAAGGAAAGGGCAATGACCTTTATTGCACATTTATCATTCTGGTGTCAACCATAATTAATTATTCTTATTTATCTCTTTAAAAACGATAAGTTTCTAGTTACCGTAAGTGGTTTATACGCAGTTCTTGTGGCAGGGCTGTTCATGTCTCGTACCAAAGCCGAAAGCGTCGTCGCGGGCAGCACTACTCCGAAACTTGGTATCTCTGGTTCTGTCAGAACATAATTTAGGAATTAGTTGTTTCGGTCACCAGTTTATTGGAAACACCCGTAAGTCCTTGAAAATACTTGTTTCAGATCTGCCAGCTTCTGGCTAACCATAACGTCTTCCAAAGATCTACAATAGGGTAGTTGACTAAAAAAATCTAACAAGTCTGTCAGATAGACACCTGAATTTGAGTCCCGAAATGTTTACTTTTTTTTCCTTTTTTTTAGTTTCAATATTTGTAACTATGCGAGTACCATGTGCTAATTAGAAAATTAATAAGTTTACCTCTGCTGGTAATACTAGGTTCTCTTATATACTTGGCTTATCATCCTCACATACATATAAATATGTTTTTTTTTTTTGTATACCAAATATTGTATAACATTTATTTGAAAAGAGTAACTATGGAGTTTCTTGTCCGTCCATTCGCAAAGGTAGATTCTTATGGAGAAGACTCCATAAGAATCTACCTTTGCGAATGGACGGCAGAGTCACTTTAATATGCTAACTTTAAATGATGACGTTCAAAAGTGCCGTTTAACGGCCTAATTGAAATGAACGTTTTAACTTTGACTTTGAAAGCATTTTACTACGCGACGAAAACCCCTAGTATCCTCCTTATTTTTAGTATTTAAATTGTTCACTGTAATTTTTCATTAGGTATTGTTTTTTCATCAATTCGATAGCGTTTTATGCGTAAAGTTTAGTGCATGTAGTGCTCTTCTTTAAGTGATGAGTGAAGAAATTTACGTCTGGGATGCTTTCTTGTATTGTAATAGTGTACTCATTGTTGAAGTGCCAAATTAAATAAATAAATAAGCTTAGCAAAATGAGCCCACCTGGGCGCTTCTCCGTCAGCAGCTGCACGTAGACCCTGTCGTAGTGGCACACGCAGGTCACCAGCACCTTGTGCCAGGTGTCGGGCGCCGGCAGCGGCACCGACTTGCACTTGCCTATCACTGGCACGCGGTCTAGTGTCCAGCCCTCTGAAAACGACATCTTTATAAGCGACTAGCAGCGCCCCGCGTAGTTCCCGTTCCCGTGGGAATACGGGGTTAAAATATTGCCTATGTTACTCAGGGTGAATGTAGCTTTCTAATGGTGAAAGAGTTTTTGAAACCGGTCCAGTAGTTTTTGAGTTTATTCGGTACATACAAAAATTAATAATACAAATCTTTCCTCTTTATAATATTAGTATTAGAATACACATGTTGTTGTGCTGGTAATTAAGATTTTATTTACAATTGCATTTATTAATGTCAAGACAAACAGCAAAATGACCACGATCGAGACACGTCACTGGTGTGGATTATTTTACCAGCAATTTTTGTATTTTATTTATTTGCAAAATGTTTTGCATTACTTCATTTCACTTTGGCAGTAACTTTCTCTGAAAATTTCTCTAAATCTTTATAGTAATACGTGAAACTGTTCGGAGGAGTATGAAATTTACTTATATTATAAAAGTTTTATATGGAGAAGGAGTGTAGAAAGCTAATACTCCTTTAATAATGTTTAATTATTAAAAATATGGTCGAATTTCGAACACTGGGTGACCACTACTTAAAATTAATAAATGCTTTTCTAACTAACCAGGATGCATGAGAATATGCTTTTTCGCACATCGGCTTCCTTTGAAGCATGTCTTTTCTGGTCCGCCTTTATAGTGTTTGCAGATGTCTATCTCGTCTCGATTTCTGTAGCCCTGTAAATTAAAATGTTACTATGTATAATATGTGTCTCAACTTGTCGGGGATTTTTTGGGCAACTTTGTTCCACATAACGAGATTTTTGCATCTTTCTTTTTTTATATCACCAAAACAACAAAGATAATTATATTATGTTAAAAGAAATGACTGCACAACGACGTTCTAATGAACGTCGTTGTGCAGTCATTTCTTTTAACAGGTAGGTAGGTCACTCAAAAGAACCGTCTGAACTGTGGATCAAAGGAACTGTCAAAATTTTAGCAGACTACCGCATACGTCTGTCATTCATTTGTCATTACGTACGAGATTACCATTCTATGCCATTTCTTTCAATTGAGTGTCAGTGGTTGACCATTGGAAAGTCATAATGACGCTTTTACATTAGCAGATTACCAAACTAGTCAAAATCAACCATTATGAAATCAATGATAGACCATTCTGACACTACTGTGATAGCAGACTTGGGGCCCTGAACCCAGAAACTAAGTACACATGACCCGTGCGGCTGTTCATGAAGAAAACTTCATGTTCAAAGGTACAATGGGTAAATGGTTATTTTCCGAAATGACTAAACCGACTTTAATGAAACTTTGCACACATAAGCAGGATACATCGGTCTAAAAAGTTTAACAGATTTTCGATAAATAGTGTTACAGTTAAATTAGACCCATTTGAAATTTTCCATACAAACATAAATTTCCAGTTATCTTTTTTTTAAATAAGACATTTCGAAAATGTTTTAAATTAACTTTTTAGACCTATGTATCCTGCTTATATGTGTGAAGTTTCATTAAAATCGGTTCAGTCATTTCGCAAAATAACCATTTACCCATTGTACCTTTGAGCATGAAGTTTTCTTCATGAAGACTCGAACTCAGACTTGAAAATTTGTATGAAATGCCATACGGCGTACGGGCGTACACGCTCTTAAGCGGGTACCAAAATCGTGTAACGCGGTGTAATCAATCCATAACGTGAGAACGGTACTGTCGTGACTGGGTGAGAATTTATAGCCGCTTCTGCAGCCCTACCATGACGTCTTAATCCATCATGATTCCTGTGTCAGAGAGAGACAGAGTTACACAAGACGAATAGCACTATCCCTTTCCCTCACACTGAATCATGATAGCATTGGCACTTCGTAGTACGGCCACTGTTTTCCAAAGTATTTACTAACATAATGTTACATCTTACTGTGACAGCTTCAACGGGGTCATCATATTCAGGGCTGTCCGCTATTTCGTAGTCCTCTTGGCTTGGACTAGAAACTTCTTCTGGAGGCTGCTTTCGTTCTTCCACCGGCTTATCTACTGTGGGTGAGACATAGGTTTCGTCAATAGCATGGCTGATTGAGGCAATTTTATAGAATACTTACTATTGGTACAAAATTTTGGTGGAAAAGGTATCATTGTACTGAATTTTATGAAAAAGTAAATATTATAGGACCAACACTGAAATCTCGAAATGACACAGATGCTCATTTGTCAACATTCTGCCGAGTTATCTATACAGTTGGATCCGCTTATAATGACATCGAAGGGAAGTGAAAAATACGCCATACTAAGCGGACGTCATAAAAAGCGTAATCTTAGGAACTAAGCTAATTCCAGGAACAAATTCGGTATCACGTCCCCAATTATGTTTGGTTTTTTTTAATTTCTGAAAAATAGGTCATAATAAGCGATATGTCAATAAACGAAGTCATTATATCCGCACTTTTTTAAAGAATTTAATATGAAAACCAAAATGAGAACTGTTTTACTTCATATTAAGCGGTTGGTCATTATAAGCGGCGTCATAATAAACCGATTTCACTGTACTAATATTATAAAGAGGTAACGTTTGTGAGTTAGTGATGTTGTAAGGGGTAATCTCTGGATCTCCTGCACCAGTTTACAAAATTATTTCACCAATAGAAAGCTACGTTATTGTGGGGTGTCATAGGCTATTTTATCTCCGTATTGCCACGGGAACGGGAACAACGCGTGTGAAACCGCGGGGCGCTGCTAGTGCGGCTATAAATGTATTGGGTGGGCAGGCGATTTCAGGTCTCAGGCAAAAACGGAGTGTGGTTTTTATTTAGCCATGAGCTCTCACTCCACGAGTTTCTACTTATCCATTTTTTTTCTTGTCTTTTGGCATAGGGGAATATTCACGCAGACGAAGTTGTAGGAAGCTAATGTACAGTAGCGTGCAGTGGTTCGAGTAAGGGTAGGCCAGAGAAAATGTCAAAAAAAAAACACACCACATTATTCAGGGTTGAAATGTGGTGTTTTTTTTTTAAATAGGCTATTAAAAAAAAACCCATTTCATTAAAAATCAACCCTGAATAATGTGGTTATTTTTTAAAATTTATTAGGAAATTTTCTCTGGCCTACCCTAACTCGAAACACTGCACGCCACTGCTAATGTACAAAGTGGTAGGACATAATAATAATGTCTTACTTGGTAGAGCTAATCCTTGTTGAACAATGATCTGGTTGAGAGTTTCGCCTGATGGGAGCACGACGTACACGCCTAGAGATTCCGAGGTACTGTCAACAAGTAAACGAGTTTTTATGAGCTTTTATTTTACTTAAGCTTGTTGGCTAATTAGAATGTTTGGGTCAAAACTTACAACTTGATATTAAAACAGTTATTCCCAATCGATTGAGCTGAGATTTTGCATACACGTTTGGTTTGAATACCAATGTTAATTTCGTATTATATCACTTTGGCATCGTTTAAACTCCGATATGGACAGAGGTTTGGAATACAGTTGAATCCGCTTATAATGACATCGAAGGGAAGTGAAAAAATATGTCATACTAAGCGGACGTCATAAAAAGCGCCATCTTAGGAATAAAACAAAATCCCATCTTTGTTAGTTATATCGTGTAATAATGAGAAACAAAAAGAAAATGTTGATAGACATAGATCAATCAAAACAAAATGAGTCAGAAACAAATTAGAAGTCATGCCCCTCATAACCAAACATAAATTCTGAAAAATAGGTCATAATAAGCGATATGTCAATAAATGAAGTCATTATATCCGTACTTTTTTTAAAGAAGTTAATATGAAAACCAAAATTAACTCCGTTTTACTTCATACTAAGCGGTTGGTCAATATAGGCGGCGTCATAATAAACGAATTTAACTGTACTTGTAACTTAATTTTAAAACAGTTATTCCCAATCTATTGAGCTGATATTCTGCACACACGTTTGGTTTGAATGCCAATGTTAATTTCGTATTATATCACTTTGACATCGTTTACAATCTGATATGTCCATATCGACTCCAAATGAGGTGCGGACGAGGCGCCTATTTGCTACCAGCTTATGTAAATCCAATTCTGGTAAACGTTCTCCACTCCGTCGCTTAGTGGACACATACAATGAACAGTTTGGTTCAATCGACATATTTCATCTTAACAGAGTTAGTTTTAAAAGAAACATAATCAACGTTTTGAAGGATCGGCAATAGACTGCGTAAGACGCATTACATTATTATTTTTTCATTGTACAATAGTTGAATTTAAGATAAGATTTTGTATAAATTCACCAGGCACAAAAATGTGGCATTTTTATATTCATAATAAGGGAGAGCACTTTTCACAATTCCGATATTTGTTACTTTTGTTTCATTAACAAATTACTTAGCTACAGTTAATATCTAATTTTTGTTTACCTACCTCTCTTTGATTTCTGAATAACAATTAGACAGCAAATGTCTGCGTACAGATTTAGTATCTTTTTTTTAGTAATCTGTGGAAAATGTAGTGGGTGGTATATTCTTTAATTTTAGTTTTAAGAACTATTTGTAAAACAATAATAATAATATACTACTGTTTGTTTTCCTACTAAAAATAAATAAATAAATAAATGATGAACCATTTAATTATTTTCTATACACCTGGGGGTGCATGTGAAAGAGTGATTATAAGGTATGCGTATCGAAATTACCCTATCATTTGCTGAGAGGAATACGAAATATAGAATGAGCTTGATAACAAATTAATATTTTTTATTTTGCTTTTATTTTTCACTAGCTCGGCTCCGTGAATGTCGAAAATTACCCAAAGGGACCATACTCCCGGGATAAAATCCTGTGTTTTATTTCAGACTATAATCTATCTCCATGCCATTCATCAAGATCCGTTTAGCCGTTTGCCGTGAATGAGTTACAATCATCCAGTCGCATTTATAATATTACTAGCGACCCGCCCCGGCTTCACACGGGTGCACGGCAGATACTAATGTTTCCTCTACTATAATATGCATGTATTATTGATATAAACCTTACTCTTCAATCACTCTATCTATTAAAAAAAAAATCCGCATCAAAATCCGTTGCGTAGTTTTAATGATTTAAGCATATATACAGAGATATAGGGACAGAGAAAGCGACTTTGTTTTATACTATGTAGTGATGCTATAGAAGTATATATAGTGTAGTATTTCCTAAATATGTTTATCAACATATTGTTTATTTATATTTAATATTTTTGTGCTTTTACAGAGGTTTTGAAATGTTGGTAATTTCTTTGGAGGTGTGAGTTCTTCGTATGATTTTTATGGCACTGACCTAATCAGAATACTCATATTTACTTCAGCAAAATACTAACTTGTCATCGACCTCAATGCTGCACTGCTTGCCGACGTATCCCCTCATGAACTCTTCTTGTTTCTCCATCAAGTTCTTGTTGTTATAGCTAACCAGGTCGACCTGCAAATAAATACTCGATCAAACAAGGTCTCTAAGGAAATAAAATAATTAGTTGTTCATTGTAATGCACATTTTTGTATTAGTTTTGCAAGCCCATTTTTTTTTAAATAAAATAGTAATGCAAAAAAAAAAATTGCTCAAATATTTAACATTATTTACATTACCTGAAGCTCTTTTCTTTTGAGACTACGTATTTTTTTGCGAATAAAATGAGAAGTGTAACCGTGGAAAAAGCTGGCGAGATAAGATGTGCATGTCATGTTTGCCAATGGACCATCAAAGGTTAATTAATCTACAAAACCCAGGCCGTGCGCCACACGTGAACGAACCGGTCCATCAGGAGCTCAAAAACATATCAGTGCAAACATTTTATATGAAGTACAAGTTACAAGTACATGTTCCAGTGACGCGAGAACAGTCGAAGCGCATGCACGTACGCTTAGACCGCATATTAGTACCGCGTTGTTTTCATATATTCATGATAATGTACATGGTGATAATAAAAAATGGATGAAGTTAATGATAATTTGAATGTGCGAGCCTTTAGTGGCGGTGGATTAATGGAACAGGAACCAGTAATTGATTGTGAACAACAACTTAATAGCATTTTGACTAATGAGTGGAGCACGAATGAAAAGGGTGAACAACAACTTAATAAAACTTCAACTAAGGAGATGAATAAGAAAAGAGACAGTGAGCAACGACTTGCAGAGAAGAGAGGTAGACAGGATGATGAAGAGATAATAGAAGAAGATGGTTTTGTGACAGTAAGAAGGGGAAATAAAAAGGCTAATCGAAAAAATTCTAATAGTGACATAAGAAATGAGAATAATGATGAGGCCAGAAATTCTAAGGTAATTGTATCAGTTACAGGAATAGAAATATTACCGAAACAATTTGGGATGGCAAAGCTTTTACGTTCACTAGGTATTGAAAATGTAACAAGAATTCTATATAAAAATGCGTTTAAAGTCTTAATTTACTTCAATAACAAGGAAGATGCATTGAAGTTACTGAATACTGAAAAGATAAAGGATCTAGGATACAGAGTACAGATGTCTGACGAAGCTAATCTGTGCTACGGAATTCTTAAACAAGTAGATCTTGAAATGGAAGAAAAAGAAATTTTAGAGAATGTGAAATGTGAGTATGAATTAATATCAGTAAGAAGACTAAGAAGACAATCTGATAATGGAGAATGGATAGCGTCTGAAACAATAAGAATTTGCTTCAAGGGTAACATTTTACCGCCGTACGTATATGGTTACGGTTGTAGGTTTAAAGTGGAACCTTACACTTTCCCGGTGTCCCAATGTTCAGTATGTTGGAGATTTGGTCATCTATCAAAATCATGTCCTATTAGGAAACAAGTATGTCCCAAATGTGGTAAGGATCACCCAAATTGTGAGACCGATAAATACATTTGTGTAAATTGCAAAGGACCACATATGGCCTTGTTCAAAAAATGTCCCGTTTTCTTAAAAGAAAAGGAAATTAGGACCATTATGACGGAGAATAGCTGCAACTATCGGAAAGCGCTTGAAATTTATTTGAAACGTAAAGAAACACAAAAATTAAACGATGAACATCACAATTATTTTGAAGAGTGCACTCAACAATCGGTTGTCAACTCGCGAGATGAGTCAACGCAGGGTGGCCTTGAGATATCGTACAGGAATGTACTTGTCACTGAGGCTCTCATTCATAATGCAAGGGAAAATCAGAAGGAAATCAATCAAATGGAGGTAGAAGACCAGCAACAGAAAAATATTCAAAAAAAGAGGGTAGTTCAAAATAAGCAACGGGAAGAGGTGGCTCAAGAGGCAAACACGACAACACGATATCCACACCAACAAGGAAAAAAATCAGAAGAACATTGCAATAGTCACATACAAACGGCAAATCTGGAGAAGAAAAATAACCCAGGTTCACCTTCCCCTGAGGAGGCAGAAAAAACATTTAGTATATACAGTATTTATAAAATAATCAGAGAAGTATGTTTATCTGAGGGTAACTGGTTCGCCAAATTTAAACAACTAGCTAATTTGTTTATAGAATTATGTGGTCAGTGGTTTTTTAAGGTCTTGAGTAGAGATGATCTGTGGAAAAATGTTTTATCTATGTTTAATAATGGATAAAGAATGTAATAATATGGTTTCAATCAATATAATACAGTGGAACGCACGAAGCTTGAGGCCTAAACGTAATGAATTAGAACTTTTATTGCAACAAAATAAAATACACATTGCGTTAATATCAGAAACATGGTTACAACCGGAATCGCATATAAATATATGTGGCTATAATATCTTTAGAAGTGACAGGATTGACGGATACGGAGGAATAGCTATCATTTCACATAAGTCGATAAAAGTGCAACCAAACTCTGCTATAATTAATAACTCAGGAATAGAAATAATGTCAATTCAACTTTTAAACTGTAACCAAATTAAAAATTTAGTACTAATATACTGTCCGTCATCAGTACGTACAAGTACTACCGATTGGGAACAAGTATTTTCGTTATTTCCCAGTAAATGTATTGTAGCAGGAGATTTCAACGGACACCACGCTACTTGGTCGTGTAAGACTGACGCGAGAGGTACTCAAATTTATGACTCCGCATTAGATAATGGCTTCATTTCTCTCAATGACGGTAGCGTAACAAGAATTAGTTCTGTTGATAACATTATTCAACAAAGTTCTCCCGATGTGACATTTGTTTCTACCGACCTGTCGCATTTAATAAATTGGAATGTTATGAATGAGTGTTTAGGGAGCGATCATTTGTTTATTAAGATATCGTATAAATATGATAGTGAAGCATACTCTGCTCATAATACCAAAAAGCGGAATTTTAAACTAGCAAAATGGACAGAGTATGCTAAGTGTTTAGAAAATTATTTGCTCCAACCTGTTGAAACTGTCACTGTACAATCCATGTATGACCACTTTATTAAGCAGGTGGAGAAAGCCGCAGATCAGTTCATACCTTTGATAAAGGTATGCAATAAACCTAATAACATGTTTCGACCTAAGCCCTATTGGACCCCAAAGCTGTCTCATTTAGTTGCACAACGAAGACGGGCCTTAAAAAAATTTAGGTGCAACCCGACTCCAGAAAATCTAACCGACCTTGAACGAATAGCTGAAACTGCGAAAACAGCCATACAGCGGTCTCGAACAAATAATTGGCAAACATATTGTAGTAGCATCGATGAACAAACATCCAGCTCCGATATGTGGAAACGTATGGGTTGGGTTAAGGGAGTTCGTTCCTCACGATCATATGTCTCCAATGAACAAAAACACAAACTACTATGCAGTCTAGCTCCCGATTATGCGTGTCGACAGCCCTATCACAGTTTTAAATCAAATAACATAGAATTAGATAACAGATTCACTTTGCAGGAAATGACTCATTGCTTCAAGCAAAAAGACACAGCACCTGGTAACGATGGTATAACATATTCGCTCATCTTTCACCTTTCACCGGTCAGTCAGCAGTATTTATTAAAATTATACAATACTATATTCTATACGGGGGATATTCCAAACCAATGGCGTGACATACTGGTAACGCCTATACCTAAAAATTGCCCTAATAACAGTCTTAAATTACGGCCAATTTCATTAATATCTTGTGTATGCAAAATTTTCCACTCAATGTTGTCAAAACGATTAGAATGGTACATAGAAAAAAATAAATTGTTATCTCCGTACACATCCGGATTTAGAAGAGGGCAGTCATGTCAGGATTGTCTGGTTAAATTAGTAAGCCAGATTTATGTGGGATTTTCGCAAAAGATTCCAACTATAGCTTGTTTTTTAGATATTTCAAATGCCTATAATAATGTATTAGTTGACGTACTGATTAATACTCTAGATGAAATAGGAGTCGGACAAAAAATATGTAAATATCTATGGAGCTTCCTAAGTGAAAGACACCTTATGATGAAAGATGAGACTGATCAGTATAATTATTTTACTAGGTACACTGATAGAGGTTTAGCACAAGGAGACCCAATTTCTCCCCTTCTTTTTAATGTTGTCACAATGATTTGTTTCCATAAAATTAAAAACGTGGGTATGTGTCAATACGCGGATGATTTCGTTTTGTATTGTTCTTCTAGAAATCTTAGTCAAAGTAAATATGAATTTCAAGTAGCATTAAATACATTTTGTAAGATTTTAGATGATATGGGTTTAGAATTATCAGCAGCTAAGTCTAAAATATGTATTTTTTCTAGGGGGTACAGAAAATTAGAAATAGATTTAAACATAAATGGACATAATTTACAGTCAGTAGACAATTACAAGTATTTGGGAGTGTGGTTGGATAGTTCATTACGTTGGAGTAAACACGTCAGTATGATAGCCGAAAAAGCACACAGGAGTCTAAGTTTGCTCAAAGTCTTGGCTGGCGCTGCATGGGGCCTGCACCCTAAACATTTGAGACATATTTACATAACTTTGATTAGAAGTCGCATAGATTACGGCAGCTTTTTATATGATGTTAGTGCAAAGTGTCACCTAGACAAACTAAATAAAATTCAAAACCAGGCTCTGAGAATAATAGGAGGTTTTATCAAGACTACACCTATTCACGTTATGGAAAGCGAGTTATGTGTAGTTCCACTGTATTTACGGAGAAAATACTTAGGTTATAAGTTTTGTTTAAAATCTAAGTCGATTGAAAACAATATTACCAATAATTTGTTAGAGGAGCTTCACACTTTTCGACAGAATAGTTATTGGAAAAATAAAAAAAAACCACTACTGACTTCTTTATATAATGAAGTGAAAGCAGAGCATATAGCATCATCACATCCCTTGCTGATGTTTACTCTGAGGACATGGGTGACCAACATTAATATTCAAGAAGTAATTATTTGGGACTTAGATGTAGTGAAATTATCTAAAAAAAGTTATAATGCTGATTTATTAAAATTTGATGTTATTAGAGAGTTGCATTCGAAGTACAATGAATGGCTTAGTATATTTACAGATGGGTCGAAGAGCGTAGAAGGTCGTGGAGCAGCCTTTTATGTGCCTAGTGAACCAATAAATTGTCAAAGTAATTGCTTTAAAATAAACAAGAATGCGTCCATAATGACGATGGAGCTTATTGCAATCTCTGAAGCACTTACGTACTGTACCAGTAGTGAACATAAAAATATTGTTATTTGCACAGACAGCAAAAGTTCCTTACAACATTTAGCTCGATGCGCCTCTGGCCGCAGAGGTGTATCGCTAGCTTATGTTATTCTAACTAAAATAGATGAACTAATGCACAAAGGTGTTACATTGAGATTGCAATGGGTTCCATCGCATATTGGTATACAGGGCAATGAAAAGGCTGACATGCTGGCAAGATATGCTGCTAAAAATGGAAAAGAAACGAATATAATTTTGGATTACTCAGAAGTTTTACCTAAATTTAAAAATAAGTGTTATGATGATTGGAAGGAATATTTCGACAAGCGCTCTTTAGACAAAGGGATCTGGTATAAAACCATGCAGGGTCAGCCTTTTCGTGTGCCCTGGTTTGCAAATAGTAATTTAAGTCGAAAATTAGTTGTTACGGCCCATAGACTCAGATCTGGACACATTCCATGTAATAAGTTTGCATTTATGATGAGAAAAACGAACTCGCCTAACTGTGTGGAGTGTGGAGTTGTTGAAGACCTACACCACTTGCTGATGGACTGTGTTCGGTATGAGTCAGAGAGAAAGGATCTGTTTAGGGTCTTGAGATTGAACAGACTTGAAGTAGGAACTTTTCATAAAATCCTGGCTCAACCAAATGGCGATGATGCGAAGAGTCTGTTCAGTTTCATGGCCCAGATATGACCAATGTGTATTTAGGGTACGATGGGACTGACATACGCATTGCGGTTATAAATGTCCCTAAATTAAAAAAGAATAAAAAAAAAAAAAAAAAAAAAAGTACATGTTCAGGCCGGCCCGGCCACGAGCATCTCATCCCATCTCGCCAGTGTCTACCACTTTCACGAATACGAAGCGCGGGTACAGCGGCTGCACGCACATTTACACGCTCACGAACATCTCCGCTACGGGCTGTGCTCCTGGTAACATTAGCTACAACTCACCCCCGCTAGGTGGCAGCAGCGCGCGTAGGGCGGCTTGCTACAGAAGCGCGGGTACAGCGGCTGCACGCACACGTATGATCACGAATATCTCCGCTACGGGCTGTGCTCCTGGTAACATTGGCTACAACTCACCCCCGCTAGGTGGCAGCAGCGCGCGTAGGCTTGCTACAGTAGCGCGGGTACAGCGGCTGCACGCACACGTACGATCACGAATATCTCCGCTACGGGCTGTGCTCCTGGTAACATTGGCTACAACTCACCCCCGCTAGGTGGCAGCAGCGCGCGTAGGCTTGCTACAGTAGCGCGGGTACAGCGGCTGCACGCACACGTACGATCACGAATATCTCCGCTACGGGCTGTGCTCCTGGTAACATTAGCTACAACTCACCCCCGCTAGGTGGCAGCAGCGCGCGTAGGGCGGCTTGCTACAGAAGCGCGGGTACAGCGGCTGCACGCACACGTATGATCACGAATATCTCCGCTACGGGCTGTGCTCCTGGTAACATTAGCTACAACTCACCCCCGCTAGGTGGCAGCAGCGCGCGTAGGGCGGCTTGCTACAGAAGCGCGGGTACAGCGGCTGCACGCACACGTATGATCACGAATATCTCCGCTACGGGCTGTGCTCCTGGTAACATTGGCTACAACTCACCCCCGCTAGGTGGCAGCAGCGCGCGTAGGCTTGCTACAGTAGCGCGGGTACAGCGGCTGCACGCACACGTACGATCACGAATATCTCCGCTACGGGCTGTGCTCCTGGTAACATTAGCTACAACTCACCCCCGCTAGGTGGCAGCAGCGCGCGTAGGGCGGCTTGCTACAGGAGCGCGGGTACAGCGGCTGCACGCACACGTATGATCACGAACATCTCCGCTACGGGCTGTGCTCCTGGTAACATTAGCTACAACTCACCCCCGCTAGGTGGCAGCAGCGCGCGTAGAGCGGCTTGCTACAGTAGCGCGGGTACAGCGGCTGCACGCACACGTATGATCACGAACATCTCCGCTACGGGCTGTGCTCCTGGCAACTTTAGCTACAACTCACCCCCGCTAGGTGGCAGCAGCGCGCGTAGGGCGGCTTGCTACAGAAGCGCTGGTACAGCGGCTGCACGCACACGACGGGCGCGCACCTCATCTCGCCAGTGTCCACTACGAATATCTCTGCTACTTCGCTATCCTCCTAGGGAAGTCACAAAAATAAGCTTGTAAAATAAATTATTAACAAATATCACCAAATGCAATCTGAAAATATAAATCATGAAAGTAATTAACGAACGCAAAGCATAATGGGCCGTAATCCACCACGCGGGCCCAGTGCGGGTTGGTGAATGTCACATGTCTTCGAATTTTTGGTTCTAGGACATGCCGGTTTCCTCGCGATGTTTTCCTTCACCGTTTTGAGAACATTGGTGATGAAATTAATTACATAAACTAATGCGTCTGGCTAGGTTTGAACCCGCGACTTACAATTCGTAAGTCGGGGCCACTCGGCCACCACTGCTCCTTCATCAGTGCTAAGTCACCAAACAATTCAAAACAATTTTTTCCCATACCTCAGATAGTTTGAGGAACAGTCCTCTGTAAAAGCAATCACTGTCTTCGTCGTAGAACGCGCAACAGGTGAGCGACTTCACGTCATTCTTGCTAATTATAGTTTGGTTCTCCGTGTAGAAGTTTGTCATTTCCATCATGAGGCTGGAACGAGACACAGCATTATGTAAGTTTTATTTATATTATGAAGACAGGATATTTAGAAATACAGAACATGATTTAAAAGAGTGTCCGTGGAGTTTCTTGCACGTTCTTAGCCGTTATTTAAATTACTTTGCTTTTGAGAAAAAAAAAAAGATATTTGGAGAAAAGAGCAGAGAATGTGGTCCTATTTAACGCTAGACGACGTCATCGCAGATTTAAGCGACGGTGGCGAGCGAATGGACGAATATTGTCACACTTCGTCATTTGTGCATTCGGTGGTACCATAGAAATATAAAATACAGGAGAAGTGGCAAGGGGGCGTGTCGGCGTCCACGCGACATGGTCTGGGCGAGCATGTCTTACGCAATGGTCGAAACCGCGAACTAGTGCGCTTCCGACCGTGAGCGTGATAAGATATAAGAATGCCGTGTTGTTCAGTGTTTTCTTGTAAAAAACCGAAGCCTAAACCAAAACTTTGTTAATTATGGAATCACTTACCATATCAAAATACAAGTATTTTACTATATTTGTCTTTAAAATCATGAAAAACAACAAATCGTAAAATATTTCTTGCTTATACTCTGTTATTTTTGTTTTCAAATGTCACAGCGACAATAACATATTACAATGAATACACTGCTCCTTAACCACTACCTAAGTTTTTCGCTAAGTGACTGGATGAGCAATGTAAAAATCACAAAACGATACTTTAGCAAGCCGATGTATCGCATAGTACGGCAGCTGCTTCTTGCCGCGAGTTAGTGATGTAGTTGTGCAGATACACTGTCGACAACAATGTCGATTGTTGAATGAAATATTACAAAAGTGTACCAAACTTTCTTAGATTTCATTAAATTTTTGGTAAATAATCGTTCAAGTGTTTTTGGCTTTGAATTATCGTATTTATGCCTTATCCTCGTGCTACTTCCTTACTTTTTATGGTAATTGTATTTTACTTTCGATAAAGTTTCGAATGCATTATAGTAATCGGCATGTTTAAGATAATATATTAGTGACCTTTGCTTAAAATTAGTCAACATATTCATGCTATTTATTTGTTATACATGGGCAGCATGGCGTGTGTAATAAATGCCAGAATCGATAACTTTCCGATTTAGTCAATCACTAGCGTATATCTATACTTATAATAAATCTGTAGAGAGGTCAATTCTGTACAAGGAATATATTTTCAAAATAACTATCAGAGGGTGATTAGTGATCGATACTGGTGCCAAAAATGCAATCAGTAAAATTTTTGTCTGTCTGTCTGTCTGTATGTTCTTTATAGAAACAAAAACTACTTGACCGATTTTAACGAAACTTGGTGCAATTATTCTTCATACTCCTGGGCAGGTTATAGTATACTTTTCATCACGCTACAATCAATAGGAGCAGAGCAGTGAAGGAAAATGTTGGGAAGACGGGAGAAGTTACTCCATTTTTTAAGCTTCCGTCGCGTGTGTAGCCTTAATGGTTAAAGTTACATAGAAATCATGTACGGAAATGTTCTACATAAAATTATCTAAAAAATATCCCGAAACAGCATATGTCTATCTTTTGTCAATTTTAAACCGATCGGGCTGAGAGTTTCAAAATCGGGGGTAAAGTAACTATTCCACGCGGACGAAGTCGCTGGCAGAAGCTAGTGTAAAATAAATTGCTTTTGCACAGCACAACGATACCCACCGTTGTTTTTGTGTGAGTAAGTTGCACGGTGTACTGTAAATATACGCTGTATTTATTAGGATAAGGTTTATAATTGATTGTGTAGTACAGTCCGATTTCAAAAATGCGGGTGTGTGCGCGACTGCGTATGTATTGCTTTTACTGAACTGCATTCGTAGTAGTTGCCGGGTGGTAGGGCAAAACAGGAGACACAGGTTCCGATACATTTTCGGCTACAGGGCATATCTCCTTGTTTATTATATCTATGGGTGGTACGCACTAGCAAAAAACCGAGAGGATGATGTAATTATTTTGCAGAATCTTCGCGTCCGGATACTGATGACGCATGTCCCCCTGCTTCTCCTGAGGGATGCGAGACGAACATATAGAAAATTCGCATCAATCAGAAGGACGTCCGTTGATATAAAATAACTGTTCTGGTCACCCAAAGCCAGTGTAAGAAGATCTCTGTATTCGTACATGGTTGGTAGAAGCGGGCGGTAATGTTTTGTTGGTTATTGTGAGTGAGTATACACATAGGAGGTCCGAGGTTGGCTGAAGTTAGCGTGGTATCGTAAACGACAATGTTGCAGTATCAGTTCCCACGCAGGTTCTCACGCTGTCGTCCAGGGGCCGTACCCCGAAGTGCCAATGCTATCATGATATCTGTGTGAAAAAGGGATAGTGCTATTCGTCTTGTATAACTCCGTCTCTCTCTGACACAGGAAACATGATGGATTTAAGACGTCATGGTAGGGCTACTACACTAGCTGTGGTTTCTGGTGAGAAAGATAAAATGCGTCGCTTTGGGTAGCTTTTGTTCTGATTAGCTCGGCGGGAAGCCCTTTACGGTTATGCCGCCCCAACAGGCTTAGTTAGTCACTGGCTGCGTCTGGTGGAGAATTCAACTCAAAAAAGGCACAAATTATTTCTGTAATGTAGATGAACATTATTGGCCACTGTGTAAGGGCTCGTAGACATAAACACGATACTACGTCTAATCTTGCTACGACGCGGCGTCTGGTCGTGGGAATCTACGACGAGCAAGCGACACGACATTGTTGAACATTCAAATATAACGAACGTCATTCGGCTTTATTCGCCTTTTTAATATCAGCATGAGGAGAACTCGTCTAGTGCGGTCCATTTTTCGAGATTTACTGCGACACGACGACATAACAAGGTGCCACCTTGCGATTTCATATCCCTTCCTCGTCGTAGATTTCCACAATACGACGTCGGATCGTGAAACGATGCCGCGTAGTAGCACAATGCGACGTCATATCGTGTTTAAATCTGAAGATTTTTATAACTCATACGGTCTAAGAAACACAGTAAACAGAAGCCACCTAGTAGAAGCCTTTAATCAAAAAATAAAAAATAAAAAAATAAATGTTATATTTCATTGTTAGTTTGTTACACATTGTACATTATACAGTTGGTGAGAGATGATGAAGATGCCTGTGCCAGGAGACCTTTTATATCTTAAAATTACAGTAACATGTTTAGACAATAGCAAAAGTATATAAATTAATATATTATCATTAGTCTGTGTGTGTGTGTGTGTGTGAGTGTGTTGTTGTGGTTATTTTATACGGAAACGGTTTTACCTTATATTCCATAGAAGATTCTCTACTTCATCGTAGCATAATTTATTTATCAATTTAATCAGCAACGATTTGCATTCTCGAAACGGTATTGTATGTATATCTAATTGTTTATTTATTTTATTGTATACATAAGAAAGACGAGTGTTTGTCGTACTGAATATTTGCAAATTCTGTTTTTGCAAAAGGGGTGGAAGCAATATCATTTAATAAACATAAACACAAGAAACTCACTTCTGAACCTCCTCAGGGTCATCAGTTATGACCCAGAAGAAGGCGCCGTCGACGTGCATGATGGTTGCCTTGTACACGTGGTCTGTCTCCAGCACCGGCTGAGCTGGTAGGTTGCTGGCCTCCGGGGGGGACTTGGGCGGATCTGGGTAAAGAGTAGTCAGTTATGTAGGGATCAGTCTAATGGACAGGGTTAAATCGAATATAGTGCGCAGTTTTCATCCATGCATTCGTACTGCATGGAAGTATAGTTGTAGTCATGCAAGTATAATTAACAGAACATATTTATCTATGAATATCGGTGCAGTACATATTTCGGATCCAGATTAGATATTTTTTAACCGACTTCCATAAAAGGAGGAGGTTCTCAAGTGGACAGTTTTTTTTGTGTTGTACCTCATAGCTTAGTAGGTACCGGGTGTCCCGATACCACTAAAAAGTGAAAAATAAAACACATTTACAAACAAAAAAAATCAACATCAGACTTCTAAAATAAAAACAAAAAGTATAAAATAATTTCGGTGAAGTCGGTGTTCCAAAAACGAAGAAACAACCACAAGCACCGAGTTCTAAAATTAGAGTTATTTTCTACTTTTTACGTTTTTTCGTCCGATCATATTTATCTTTATTAAATTACACATAAAAATTCAAGAAACTAAGGATGACAGAATGGGCGCAGTGAGCTTTATAATTCTAACACCAGGGGCCTACCATGACCTTATTAAAAACGATTCAAAAGCAAGACATTTCAATTTCAGTTCCAAAACTACATCGCTTCAAATTCGTACCATGACGTCCGATACGCTCAGCGGCATTTAGATCGTTATAAGTGAATGAAAGATCGCAATTTGTGGTTGAATCGCTTTTTTGGTGAAAAAGAGACAACGCTATATTAACAGATAAGTATGTTTCGCTCACATTTTAGTGTCAGACACATTCAGAAGCAAGTAACATTTAATTCTTTCTTAGCTCAGTATCATTACTTTAAACTAAAAAATCCTCAAACGTGGTGTTTAAGATTCCACGTTAATACCGTATTTTTTGCTACCATTGTTCTAAGTGGTAATTGAGATTTATTTATATTTTGCTAGGTATTTATTATACGAATAAAATACGTTTATTTCGACATAATGAAACGGTACGTTTATTATATTTATTTCGAACGTACCAGAGTAAAAAAAGTTATGTTTGTTGACACTGTCAGGCAGGCGTCACTGTCATTTTGACTACAATGAACTAGATACGTAGTCTTCAGTCCGTGGAGTTGAGATTGCGGTGGGAAAATTTAAATTAAGTTTTGAAAAAAAAATTGGTACTCAATTATTTCAAGCAATGTCGTAAGTATTAAACATTGCATATTTTGTTTAGTTACTGAAACTAAATAATTCCTTCGAGAAGACTACATAAACTATGAAATAATAATTTTATCTTGCCTCGAGAAGCCACTTTAATTGTAAGTGTTGGTGACGATGGAATTTCAAGTGCTTTTTTTTGTTGCATTGTAGTCGAAAAAGGAGAGTAACATTTAACCAGCTTGAAGCCTTGTGGGAGATTTTAAATGAAAATAGAGCTCTCGCAACTGGTTACAACAAATCTTCCCAGGCTAGAGAGTATTCCAAAAGGATGTGGCTGACCGTAGCCGATACTTTAAACTCCCAGGGTGATGGTGCAGAAAAGGATTGGAAAGGCTGGTGAAAAGTAAGTAAATTCCATATGTATTACGTAACTGAAATTGCATCACATTATTGCTAAATACATTACATTGTTACGTGCCAGATTTTTGGCGGCGGTTGGATAGTAACAACATGATCAACACTAGTTTATTCAATATACATACCTATGACTGTAAACTACTGTAATGCTAAACAAAGAAAGGCGCCAAGAGGGTTTTAGGCGGGTGGCAGTAGTTGTTGCAATGCTGGCCAGTGCGAGTCTTTGGCCCAAAAATATGTATAAACATTAATATTGATAATAACTTTACAAGGTAATACTACAGTTGGTTGTTCTCTAAACATAAATCTGTTGACTTGATAGGATCTTTAAACATTGGGCTCAACTCGGCGCACAAATCGAGCACTAATTCTTTAGATAGCCTATAGCGCCTAATGAATTCGGCGTCCTCTAAAGTATTAAAGGGGTCCATCTGGCCGCGTGACTGGAGTCTCTTTCGTTTTTGTTTATTATATGAGGCAGAATCTTCCTCAAGAAACTCAAAAAGAAGTTGTTCATCAGACATCTGATAGAGAAAAACAAATGCGGTTAAATAGGCATGTAAAATAGGTTTTAGACTTTAAAGGCAAAGATTAAATTAAACTTACATTGGTTTTTGTCAAATTCCATTAAAACAACACTAAAAAGCTTTGTTTTTTCTAATAATTTACTAAACGTATCTGTTCTGTTAGAGAAATATTAACTTTTATTGAATCGCTTATTTTGACAGTTCAGTGTTTCAGTTGAGCTGCTCTAAGGACGTCATGGTACCAAAAATGCACAAAATTGAATGAATGAAACAAAAACTTGCGACTCAGTATGGGTCAATCGCTGTCAGATGGAATGGCCAAGTTAACTGACATCATGGTACGAATTAGAAGAACAGTTCAGTTTGGGTCCTAAAATGAATCGCTTTAAGAGCTCGTGGTAGGCACCCTGTGGCCGTATTACGAAGTGCCAATGCTATCATGATTCGTGTGAGGGAAAGAGATAGTGTTATTCGTCTTGTGTAACTCCGTCTCTCTCTGACACAGAAATCATGATGGATTTAAGACGTCATAATAGGTCCCCTGGCCTTGGTAGGCTAGGTACTGTTTGTTAGGCCCGTTAAGTCTATAAAGGTAATCCTATTTTTATACAAATAAAAGTTTTTTTTTTAATGTTGAATGTTTAATTCAGTCTACTTACAAAAAAGATTATTTCAGGTTTAATATTACAACACATATTTGAGCCAGTCTTTAAAACATTGGAATGGCATATCATTACCACGTAATTTTTTTCGTCTATACTCCATCTTACTAATATTATAAACGCGAAAGTTTGTAAGTATGAATGTTTGTTACTCTTTCATGCAAAAACTACTACTAACGAATTGGATCTTGATGAAATTTGGCACAGATATATATCATAGTCTGGAATAACACATAGGATACTTTTTATCGCGGAATTATGTTCCCTTGGGATAATTTCCGACATTAACGCGGGCGAAGCCGCGGGGAGCAGCTAGTTTATTATAAAATAGAGATGACAAATAGTGAAAAAAATAATAAATAAAATAAACAAATAAAATTTTATTTAATAACTTAAAGGTATAACATTAAATACAGTATTTCTTAAACTGCAGACATGATTTGTGTGCACTTTACATAGATTAAAATGAGAAAAGACAGAGAATAAACCTTTTTTAACTTCTATCTAATGTAAACGGAGTATAGTAAATATGCGTCAATCGATTGTATTATCGCGTCGGTCTAGATACATTCACGCTCTGAGAGACATCAAGCACACTATCCATAATTTCAATACCCACAAAGCACTCAACGTGACAGTCTAATTATGCATACATAGTTTACAACAGACACCTTTTCAACTCTAAAAAAAATCATGAAATTCAATAGTAGGGACATACATAAAATAATACCTACAATATAGCAAAAATTCAGTAGCAGAACAGTTACAGGTGCAACATGCCTGATGGCTCAAGTTATTTTTGTCAGTTTTTTCAAAAATGTTGTATGCAGTGGAAATAGAACTCTTTGTCACTGTTCGAACTGATATAAACTATGTATAATTGGCGATCAACCAAAACTGGGCAAAACTTAAATAGTTACCACAGCAGCACTGAGGTACACTGGTTACACTAAATAATAAATAATAAGTAATCGTTTTTTTTTTCGTTCTAATGTAAAGTTATTCAAAATGGTAAAAAAAGAATTAATGGAGTTGTGATAGGATTACTATCTTTGTTAAACAACATTTCTTTAATTTCAGGCTTTTCAAACCTTTCTTTATTTTATTGTAGCATACCTTTTTTTGTATGTGTGGCAAATAGAATATAATCGCAATATAACGAAAAGTCAATTAAACATACCTTCAATTTTAACATGGTCCAATTCTGTCTCCAATTCGCATTGCACCTCCTTGGCAGCCATCACAGTCTTAGACTGAGGCACCGTTTCCTCCGATGATGATGTACTTGAGAATACTATTAAAGACTGGTCAGCTTTAGGAGTCTTGACTCTCTTTGGTTTCTCTGGAGGGCAATGGTTCTGGCATGCAGTTGACGTTGAAGGGGCTGGCTCGCTCAATGCGTCTATGAGGTTGAATGGGGCTAGGGGTGCTAATGGCATCAACGGCTTTGAGAATGAGTCTTGTACTGGAGTGTATTCTACGTTTGCTGCCTCGTCTGTAATGGAAATGGTGTGTATTATGATTTTAGACATGCATTAAGAGAAGAAGGAACGCTTTCCTACATGGATGAAAAGACAATTACATATATGCCATTTATCTTCAGATGAAGCAATAATAAACTTAATGAATTAAAATTCTTATGTATAAGCTATTGAGTTATGTGAAAGGTGCAATATTTAGAGTTTATTTATGTTGAATGGGAAATTTCTACATGCAGTGCATAAATTACTCTATGAAAAGATGAACTAAACTTACCAAGTTTAGAAATAGCTATGTTGAAGTCAGTTATCAGATACATATATTCATCAAGCTGTTTCATCGAGTTCAGAAATCGCTCTTTGAGCTCTGATGGGTCACAGTTGAGGTGCAGGACAAAGCCTTGCGTCTGTAACAATGGCAGTAAAAGAATAATGTCTTTGTCTCTAACTTTGTTTGGAGTCTATTTTTTTATTGATCTTTTCCAAGTTCTTGACTAAGGTTAATCCTATATCTTTCCAATTTACTTAGTATCTTCCCTTCTATTGCCAATCATAATATCTCTTGCGGGGCGGCTTAGCTCAGCCGCTTATGCTATTAGAAAGATAAGAGAGTTAACAGATGTAGAAACCGCGCGTTTGGTCTATTTTAGTTATTTTCATAGCATAATGTCGTACGGTATTCTGCTGTGGGGTCGGGCTGCTGATATGGAATCCATATTTATTTTGCAAAAGCGTGCTATCAGAGCCATTTATAATCTTTGTCGCCGCGATTCTCTTAGGAAACTTTTTAAAAAGATTAATATCGACGGTTAAAAGGAAGTAGGGCATAAGCGACATTTTGGTCAAAAATGAGTTATATATGCCATCCTACGTAAAATTTTCCGCTCTTTCGAATGCGCTTACTCTCATGGCTCTACGATGAATTTTTTGGCGTTTATGCCCTAGCAAAAAAAATCGTTTTCATAGTATTAGTTTTCGTAACCGACGAAAATTCAAGTAATTTTTGCTACAAAGGTACTTGTGCCCTTACAAAAATGATTTATTTTGTGTTTGTTGTCGGTAATGCTTTTTTACTTCATAAGGGTGTCGAGCTTTCGGTTGTTTATGCCTTTTAAGCTTTTCCCTCACAAAGTACAAACGTTGTTTATAGCCTACTTCCATTTCGTAATTTAACATAGCTATGGCGCTTGTACCCTATATACGAAATTCATTTTCATATTACTCTGTCAGTTATACCCTATTACCATTCAGTACTTTATGGAAGCTATGCAGGTTATGCTCTATTACCTAAATTTATTTTAATATCACACTGTTGGTTATACCTTACTTCCGCGTACAATATAAATACAGTTTTGTCGATAATATCTTATTACTTAAATTAAATTAGATATCATGGTGTCGATTATAACCACATTATAACCTACTTCCACGTTCTACAATCATACTTATACGTCACTTATACTACAATACCCAATAAGCTTTTTATTATTTACTATTATGTTTGTTACCTTTTTAAATGTTAATATTACGGATACATACCAAGTGTTCGTAATTAATTCTTAAGTTCCGAATCTGCTAGCTGCAGTATTAGCTACCTACCCATCATCATCATCATCATCAACAGCCTGTTGCAGTCCACTGCTGGACATAAGCCTCTCCAATTGCACGCCACTTAGATTCTTTTTTCGGGTTCTCGCATCCAGTTTTTGCCAGCCGTCCTGCGCAAATCGTCACTCCACTGGGCGTCTCGGCAAACGTAGTGTAGAACATCCTACATTACTTTTGCCGAGACGGGTCTCCACTCTAGAACTCGTTTACCCCAACGGTTGTCGGTTAATATGGCCAGCCCACTGCCACTTCAGCTTACTAATCCGGTAGGCTATATCGATGACCTTGCTTCTCTGACGGATCACCTCATTTCTGATGCGATCCCTCAGAGACACACCGAGCATAGCCCTTTCCATAGCCCACTGAGCGACTTTAAGCTTGTAGACCATACGAGCCGTCAGTCTCCACGTTTCTGCTCTGTATGCCATGACGGGTAGGACGCACTGATTGAAGACTTTCGTCTTTAGGCACTGTGGAATCGACGATGTAAAGACTCGACGTAGCTTCGCAAACGCTGCCCAGCCTAACTGAATTCTTCTATTCACCTCGCCCTCAAAGTTGTTTCTACCTAACTGCAATGTCCGCCCGAGGTACACATATTTTTGAACAACTTCAAGAATTGCACCGTGAATCGCAATCGGTTCCGGTAGAACATTTTCGTTGAACATGACCATGGTTTTATCCAAAGTCAAAGTCAAAATGTTTACTGCGTAACAATGTTGATGTTACAGAAAAGTCAGCCAGATCATTCAGCATCTGTTGTAGGTCCTGCAGCGTTTCTGCCATGATGACGATATCATCTACAAATCGCAAGTAAGAGATGTATTCGCCATTGATATTAATGCTACGTTCGTTCCAGTTCAGCGTCTTGAACATATCTTCCATTGCATTAGTGAACAATTTCGGGGAAATAACATCCCCTTGTCTCACTCCTCGATGCAACGGTATGGGACTTGTTTGCTGATTCTGTACTTGAATGGACATGGTGGCGGCCTCGTAGAGACATCTCATCACTTGGATGTATCGCCAGTCTACTTGGCAGCGCTGCAGGGACTTCAGAACAGACCAGATTTCAACCGAGTCAAAGGCCTTTTCATGTTTCACAAATGCTAGACACAGGGGCTGATTATACTCTTCGGTCTTCTGTATAATCTGCCGCACTGTGTGGATGTGGTCTATGCGGACGTATCCGCTCCGAAACCCAGCCTGCTCTGGTAGTTGGAATTCGTCGAGCTTTCGCGCAAGACGGTCCATAATCACTCTTTAAAACAGCTTATAGACGCGGCTTTGAAGGGATATGGGTCGATAGTTCTTCAATAGGGTATTGTCTCCCTTTTTGAAGAATAGAGTAGAAATGTGGTTATCTTAACCACACTTCTACTCCACGCCTCTGAAATTATCCCTTCAAACAGGACAGCGTTAAACAGCTTCTGGAGCTCCCTCAGTACGCGTTTACCTCCAGCTTTCAGCAGCTCTGTGGTAACGCCGTCTTCTCCAGGGGCTTTTCCATTTTTAAGCTGCCCAAGAGCGATCTCGATTTCGCCAATACTGACTTATTTCTTTATTAAAACTTTACGCACAAGTAAAAAAAAAACTGTACAAAGCGGACTTAATGCCATAGGACTTTTGGCGGGTCCTCGGTTAAATGGCGTGTCAATGTGGCTCTAGAACCCTCATTTTTGGGATCAGGACGAGATGCATGCGATGCGTATAACCGGCTATAGAAGTCCTCCACTCCCGAAAAAAACTACTGGCTTCAAAGAAACAACTTCTCCACTTGCTGTGGTCAACTTCATCAGGTGGCTTCTTCCAAGAGACTGTACGAACACCTTTGACCCCCGATTCTGCTCGATTGCTCTTTCAACCGAAAGAGCATTGAAGCCCCGGAGGTCCTGTCGTACGTGCTTGTTGATCTCTCAGTTTAGAAGTCGCTTTGCCGACGAAGTGACGGGTGGGCTTTCACGTCATTCCTTCATTAACCCTAAAGTCCTTTCTGAAAGCTTGAACTTCTTGCCCTTACGCTGCATATCACAGAATCTCGTACCCTTTTCCCTGAGGATCCAAATCACATTTTAGAGGTTCTGGTTTACGTCTGTTGTGGTTTCCACGGCAGCGAATCGGTTTTACAGGTTTGCCTGGAACGTTTCAGATCATGCCATGGTTTGGAGCAGAGTTGGTGAAAGTCTTGACTTCATCAGACGGACACGTTCGGCCTTGAAGTTAATATTCAGAGAGCCTCGGACAAGTCGGTGATCGCTACAGGTATTGAACCGATTGATCACGGAGACATCTCTGAATATATGCCTCTTGTCATTCATGATGAACAAACATGAGATCGACATCTCATGTTTGGTCATAGTGTCGGGACTTTGGCACGTCCACTTCCTTTGGGTCTGTTTCTTGAAGGAGTTCATCAAGAACAACCCCTCCCGTTCGAGGAAGTTGACGAGGATTTGCCCCCTATGATTTCTCCAAATCCATGGTATCCTATTACCTATTCGCAGCAATACTGTACTACCACTTTGGCATTAAAGTTAACATGACAACGATGTACTATGTCTTTGTAATGAAGTGGAGGGCTCTCGATATGTCATCGAACATATTTTCCACTTCGCCGTCCGAGTATGTCGAGGTTGGTGCGTACACTACCGTGAGGCTATACCTCTCGGTGAGCTTCACAATAAGGTACGCTACCCTGTTCGACACACTTGACATTTCCACAAAGTTGTTAGATAGGACTTGTTTACCAGAAACCCAACGCCGCCTTGCGATTGTTGGTCTCCCTCGCGGAAGTACATCAGATGACCCGATTCCAGGGATAACCCTGGAATCGGGTCATCTGATGTACTGGATGTGCTTGGGGGAGGACACCATAAGGTGTCCATGTCATGTCAATGTCTTTTTTTTATTTTAAAAAATCCTACTATCCGCTTGTTAGTAAATAGGTAAGTAGGTGACATGAAAATGACTATAATGACGAACTATCATCTTTGAAATCTACTATTTAGTGTAAATTAGAATAGAGGAGCTCGTGGGTAAATTATAACAGCCGCACGGGTCGATCTTCTAGGTTAAGCAACGCTTGCCTAGGTTGGTCTGTGGATGGGTGACCATCTTACCATAACGAGACTTCTCCGTGCCTCGGAAAGCACGTTAAGCCGTTGGTCCCGGCTGTCATTTGTAGATCTTTGGCAGTCGTTACGGATTGTAAGAAGCCAGAAAATCTGGCACCAGTCTTGCCAAGAAGTACCGTGTTCCCCAGTTAATGGGTTGTGGAGGTCTGGTAGGCAGCCGCTTCATGTAAAATACTGGTATTCAGCTGAATCCGGCTTGACTATTACTTGACTTGACTTGGCCCAATGTAGTTGGGAAAAGGCTAGGCAGATGATGAGTGTAAATTAGAATCAATTGAACGGGTAGGGTATACTGAAACAGGCCCCTAAGACTAAGGATCCTTAGTCTTTTTGTATGAAAATCGACTCCCTAATACTTTTAAAATACTTTACCCTATTTTACGAGTTAGGGACAAAATTACAGTGTAGTGTAATACCCGTTTTAGCTCTTATCCTGATGATGGATCGTGTTGGTTGCGCTACTTTATTATTTTTGGGGTGTCTTTTCATCCATATTTCCATAGACTCACGCAATGCCAAATGTTGATTATCCTTCTTTTCCTTTGCTTTCAAGCGACATTGTGCGTCACTAATGTCTTATATCCTGGTATTGTTTTGAAAGCCGACTGTTTCTTGTGCTCTATTAGCTTACATACAACCACTGTGAAAAGTACCTTATCCTTCTTTTCCTATAACACTTATTGAACTGTCTAGTCTCTTATACCCTTTTACCTTGCTGTGTGAGAAATCAGTATGTCGCTTAGGCTTCTTATCCTTTAATATTTTACTTTGTCATTTGTATCTTATGCCATATTTCCTCATTAGAAAATTAAAAGCTATTGTTATAAGCGACAAAAACCACTTTAAATAGCATAAAATCATTAAAACTAAAAATACCGGTAAATGCTCCATTTTTTTCTGATTTTATAACTGTTTTAGTTTACACGATATCTTAATAAATAACAAAATTACGTCAGTTTTTCTAAAATTTAAAACTTTGAACGGCTTTCCTGAACATTTCACTTTTTGTCGCTTATACCCTATTTCCTTTTAACCGTCGATATTATGACAGTCCCTTGTCAATTCATATATGAAAATATTATGTATGTGAGGAAAAATCGACATCTCTTTAGCAAAATTAGTGATAGACATAATTTTAATACTAGAAATAGAAATAAATTAGATCAATCATTATATAGATTAGCTAAAGTACGTACATCTTTCATGGGGTACAGTGTTAAATGTTACAACAAAATACCTTGTGACATATTAGAATTAAATGAAAGGAAATTTACTAATTTATTTAAAAAACCTATGTTAAAAGCACACTTTGTAAACAAGCATACTACAAGCTAGAAGATTATATTCAAGATAAGAATGCTTGGAAACATGCTGGTCCTGCTCCAAAGGACAATATTGGGTGTAGTAGACAAAGACAGGTGTAGTTACTGATCTTTTATAGTTAATTTAACACACACTGATTCATTGTTGGTAATTATATAAAACAAGGATTAAAAAATTGTAAATATGTGAGTACTATATCCCTGACTAGCAAATTTATTAATTTTACCTCTGCTGTCGTTACTTTGTTGTACCTGTTAATAGTATAGTACTTAGTTTTATTCGGGTGTATCGTCCTCACATATAACCAATTGGCTAATGTATACAAAATATTGTAAAACTTATACATATTTGAAAAGAGTAACTATGGAGTTTCTTGTCCGTTCTTCTCCATAAGAATCTACTTTTTGCGAATGGACAACTAGAGTCACTATAATATTTTTATTTTCAAATGTTTTGACGTTCAAAAGTGCCGTTAATGGTCTAGTTGAAATAAATGAATTGACTTTGACTATCAAATAGGTCATCATTGAGAAAAAGGTAGGTACTTACTTCAATGAATTAAGAACTAATTAGAGACTATAAATAAGGTATAAGTTTCTGTGTTTAAAAAACCAAAAAAAGGTAAATACTTAGCTTATATATTTTCTAACACTGTAAATACCTGTTGTATAGAATTTCTAAGTGCCAAATACTTGATGTATAGGTGATAGGTACCTACGTACAGGAAAAAATTACACAAATGACTGTATACAAGGCTGTAGACCCTAGCTAGCAGGTATGCGTAAGTACATAGATACTAACAATACTCTATCCCACACATTTGTTTAGTGGGGGCTCTGGGATCAGAGACCATTAGAAATTATAGTTTTTGAAAGGCTACTAATAACTAAAAAAATCAGTGCTAGCCAGTGCTAACTACCTACCTTTCTACCAATTTGTAAAGTCAGCCTTGGACTAGACAATTAGCCCAGTGCTTAGCAGAGCATCGCAAGTGGGCCGAACTGTCGCAGCCATAAAAAAATTGTACTTATACCTATTTTTTTTTTAAGGTTAAAACAGGAAAGCTCTATTATACTCTTTTCCCAGTCAGATTATTCACATTGTATTGTATTACATCCTCCCACAACAACTGTAATAAAGACCGACTTACCTTCATTTTTAACTTTTTTATGTCGTCAACCGCGCGATCACATTTCCCCCAAAAAATATTCAATCTCGCTTCTAGTTCGTTTCGCCGATGCATAGTCAGCGTTGCGAGGTCTACGAAACTCCTGGAAGAAGGTGCGTTTCAGTTAAATTATGCATAATGAAAAGCAAAACAAAATTTAGAAAGGCAATATGAAAGTACTTACATTTTGGTTTTTACTTGCAACTTTTACCCAATGTTATGAAGCTGAAGCTTGCAGGAACATACGCTAAAAGAATTTACAATTTAAGTTAATACAATTTTTACATTCGCATCTCTGAAAAAAAGCAATAACGCAGGTTTTTTAAAGTTTTTCCCATAGAACAATTAGATGTAGATATACTCACTCTATTCTATTCTATATTTTATATGGCAAGCAAAGCCGATGTCGACTATTCTGCCAGTGTCTAAAGTAGATTGGAAGAGCAAGCGTGTATGATGTGAACGGTAGACAAGGAATACACGTTTCGATTGATTGGTACAGTTGAACTTTTGCTGGGTTAGTATGGGAATATACGAAAAATACACTGACAATCTGAATCTGACAGACAGAATGTTAAACAGACAATGCAGACATCAGACACAAACCGAAACTGACCACAGAACATGTATTATGCCAATGCAACAGATTATAAATCTACACTGATTCGTTCATTCATCCTGGTTTTCCAAAATCTTACTCTTCAAGCACAGTAAATTGCGGTAAACCTAATGGTCATGTTTACTGTTATTTTGAAATCGATTGATATAATCTGAATATAGCTTTATTTGTATCACGAATTATGAAACAGTATGCTAGTGACATCTAGTTGTTCCACAAAAAATATAAACTTGATCTACTGGGTACAAGATGGCGCTACTTATCAAAGAAATTGTTGTAAATCTATTTGATAATTTTTTTTTTTTTTTTTTTTTTATTTATTTTATTTATTTATGCAATCTTACCTACAACTACCATTACAGATCAGCGATCCAATGCGACAGTGTGGCCTAATAGACCTAATAGACGGCGCTAGAAGACTTTTGTTGAAAATAAGGTTGAAGATCAACCAACCCAAACCATTTTATTACCGTACATTGGACTCAATCTTTTTTTTAAATTGTATTTGCTCATATAGGTATAGTTAAATTGTTTTTTGTTCAAACGAAAAAAAAAACAACTTTTATATACATAATCAACTTTTTATTTAGTATTGTCTCGAAAAAAAAAAGTTAGTTCGTATTTTGCAAAAGAAAACTCTCAAACTAGTCGTATTCATTAAACGGGCAGCGGGCGGGTTACGCACTACGTTTCAATTAAAAAGGCCAACAAACTAAACAAGGTCCACATAATAAATTCAGTGCACCCCGCTCCGCTCACCACTAATTGGATTCAGAGGCTCAAGCAACCAATTAGAGTGAAAGAGAAAGAGTTGCGGGGGTGTTTCTGAGCCACGAGGGAGTGAGACCGAAGATGTCTGCGCTAAATTTCAAAACAACCATAGAGAATCGTCCTGACCGTTAAAAGTTTTTCAGGAAAAGTTCCAGTGAACTAAAGTTGGATGGAAATAATTAGCTTTGTTTTAACTGATGCACGCTAGTGATATTTTATTTACTTTGAAATAGGTTGGAATGGAATATTTACAAGATTAATCTTGTAAATATTCCGTTTTATGTTTTATGGCGAAGATGTTTTGTAATATTTCATTCTAAACATCAAACAAAAGTTTCTCTTACGGCCGAAACCAATAACCTATCTATCTCATACTGGAGATAGAAAAACAAATGAAACAACAGAAAACCTACATGATTTTTCTGTTGTTTCATTTGTTTTTCTATCTCCAGTATGAGATAGATAGGTTATTGGTTTCGGCCGTTAGGGATCTAGATCTTCAGAAGAGACGAGACGAATTGTCAGACCTTCATGCTTTGAAAACTACTTCACATGGCCCTTATACAAATTTATTAGAAGTTAGGGCAGCATGTCTCTTTGTTTGAAACTGATAGGTTAGCGCCTGACGACTAATTTCACCGAAGCCTAAGCAATGATTCCAAACGTCTTCTTGGAAAATATAAACGTATTTGTATTATTTCATAGACCGGCCGACGGCCATTGCGATTTATAATTGTGATGAAAAAAAAAACCACTTAGGCCATGTTTCCATCTGGATGCTCGTATGCAAAATTACATTGCAGCAGTATAGTATGATCAATCGCTTATCCGTGCCCCGTAATGTAGTTAAAGTTGCATGCAAGTTCCTTGAAGGTAGAAATGCGGTTTTTAGTTATTGCGTTATTGAGTTCTAGATAGCAGCTGTCCAGGATACGCTGAGTGTTTGGAGTCACAGTAGGTGCCTACGGTTTAGCTTAGCGCCGCTCGGGAAGTCTCCTTCCATGCACAAAAGTATGGCATGAATAGGGTAGTTAACTAAAAAAAATCTAATTAGTCCGTCGGACACGTATTTTTTCTTTTTTCACGTAAACAAAAAATTAATACGATACAGTGCGTTGAAAACTCATGTGACGTCACTACTCGCTATAATTTTAACCGAGCCGTGACGTCACAAGCCCCCACTGCTGATCTTTGATGCTTTGTATTTTCATCAGTTTTTATAGATTTTATAAAGGAAAAAATACGTGTCCAATATTTTTCTATAATCTAACTGACGGACTAAACATAATCATATATTTTTTACTCAGGAAACATCCCTATTGTTTTTATCTGATCCAATTCCCTGCTAACCTTACTGACGACGATAAGATAGGTAGGTAAGATTTCTCTTGTATACCCTAAATATCATAAATGCTTTTTTCTGAAATGAATTAATCAATTAAATTGATTCACGGAAGGTTTTAGAAACTTTTTGTGGATGGGAAATCATCTAATGACTCCTTCCGCTCTGGGTGGAGAGTCCGTGTTCCTCCAAATGCCCTTTGCGTTTCAGGGCCGCGATAACTCATTCGCACCAATCACGCAACCCTGGTAGACACTGGCCCTAGTGGGACCTGTCAATTATGCTGAAATCCCTTAAAAGCGCGCGTGGAACAACGCGCCGTCGATCCGGGCCAGGTTCTTATCGGAAGGCGAGTCACTTATCGTTAGCCGTCCGCACGCTCGGGCCTACGATGACCAGGAATCATCATGCGACTCCGGAAGCCCGGGGTGAGGTTTGCCTCTTCTCATCCTCCTTCGCTTGCGTTATTGCTTCGCAGAAAGCGTTGACTGTTTCCTATAGATTGAACCAGGGCTGGACGCTAGAGATTGCTGCCGCCGATTACCTCGACGAAGACACGGCGGTGCTCCGTTAAGCAGGGCAGACCACCACTTACATAAATGTTCCACTTTGTCCTCCGGGCGAAGTAACAACCGGGCATGTCCTCCCACCGAATCCAATACAGGTAGCTCCCGAAATTGTTGCGACCCCGAAGACGGTATTAGGCAAACGCTAGTTTAATCTATACTACTATTATAAAGAGGAAAGATTTGCTTGTTTGTTTGTATTGAATAGGCTCCGAAACTACTGAACCGATTTGAAAAATTCTTTCACCGTTTGGAAGCTATACACTATCCCCGGGTGACATAGGCTATATTTTATCCCCATATTCCCACGGGAACGGGAATTATGCGGGTGAAAACGCAGGCCGCTGCTAGTCACATATGTATATGAAAACAACTGGGGTTATAATAGAGCAAGTCATCAGCCACATAGGTAGTCGTGCGTTCAATTAGCTGGCTCAAGCTGTAATTAGTAAAGCTATTGATTATCGATTATGATAGCTGAGATTGGTTATCGATTTATAATATGACATCTTAATTCCGAGAGAACAGGTTAATTTCTCGGTTAGGCTCTTTGGTATCCGATATACAAATCAATGGGCCTTTTATTCAGCAAGTTAACACTAGTTTCCTGAGAGTTTCTTAGTCTTAGTAGAAACTTCTTTTACGGCCGAACCCAATAACCGATCTATCACATACTGGAGATAGAAAAACAAATGAAACAACAGAAAAACTATATAATTTTTCTTGATTTTTCTGTTGTTTCATTTGTTTTTCTATCTCCAGTATGTGATAGATCGGTTATTGGGTTCGGCCGTTAGACGCGTATCGGCCAGTAGATTACGGGTCACCGAGATATACCTAATTTAATCAATCTGCGTTGCAGTGTAATGAAATTTGCATGCGAGTTGCTTACAGTTGGATATTCAAGTCTTTGGTTTTTTATATGACTAGTTGCCGCCGTGAATTTCGAAATTCATACAGGGATGATTGTCAGTTGCTGCTCCATGCGATTTCAAATGTCTAACAGGGCCTCTGCGAGTTAGCTTCAGCCCCTCGTACGCCTGCCAAAGGACCGGGGATTCCCAGGGTCCCAAGATTGTAAAAGAAATATCTGATAATAAAGTAAAACTTGTTTATAAGTGAGAAATCTCTATAGTTGGAAATCATGCTTAGGTCCCGACACTTTAGCAATAACCTTTGTTAGTTGGACAAAACAAACCCCTATATCTCTATAATTAAGACGGTGAGTATATTTTACTTCTTTTACTGAGACCATATTACAAACATCCATCCATCCAAACTTTCTCTTCTATATTAGTAAAGAAGCAAAGATGAACGCCAGTTGCATCGTATTTTTTAGGTCGTCAGTTGTGTACCTAAATGATACTCGGATGGAAGCTTTAAATGGAATTCCAAACTTTATGTACTATCAACACTATGTAAGTGAAGAAGTATGTCTTAATTTTAATAAAACTACTAGGTTTAGAATATTGACTTCTGTAGCAGTAAGAAAGCGGCAAAACTGTACTGTCCATTGCTTTCGTATGCCATATTATATGACGATCGTTACCGACTACGGTGAACCAAGGGTCCCATGCAATAATATTACCAGGAAATTAAATAAAACCTTCAACTCTAAATGGAAGCAATCAAGTGGAAAACGCAGCCAACGCAGTGAAAACTTTGCATCGACAGCGTAGGGTCGGACGACGGGCATATCGCATTTGGTCGTCATTATCGCGTTATTCTGGCGCGTATCTGCCGGCAATTTACCGCGTCGCTCCCGGTGTCCGGCACGGTTTGCCGTCCGACTGTCGGATTGCCGGCTCGCGGCATCCACTCGCTGTTATTACGCGCGGGCGGGGCGTTTAACTCAATTTAACGTAATACTCCGGGACAGATACTTACTCTGATCGATGCTAATAGCTTTTATTGATATAGCCTAGGTGTTATTAGTTTACAAGTGAGCCGCTATCCGGTATAGTTAGCCGTCGTAAATAATGTTAATATCACACTTTGACGCGATCGTGAGACCCTCAAATTGGCGCCTGTTGTGCATTTTGAGTTATTTGATAATTCATAGGCGTTCGTAGTGGTTTATTTTGTGCCGTTTACTCGTTTAACAGTATTTTCGCTCGTTGCGGGGTGTGGTTAGAAATGTCGAAGGCAATGAGATAATTTACACGTCTTCGGGTGGCGTGCTCGCATGTCTTGGTGGCAGTGAGAGAAGCGAAACGTCATATTATTTTGTTACTTTGTAAGGCGAAGGAGATGGTTATACGGTGTTGGCACGAAGGGCGGCAGAGAATAGAGGACGACATATGAGCGAGGTTATGGTGGTCAGCGTGTGCAATGGTAATCGTTTTACATTAGGGTTCCATGTTTCTTGAGACTCATACTTACTTTACCCATCTATGTATTGCTTATGCAGCCAAGAATGATATCCGAATATGAGTGTGTAGAGCAGGCAGTGTGTTAAGATTGTATTTTACTTAAACGTTCTTCTCTATGAATACGATTCTGTCTTTGGTCACGCTTATAACATCATTTGATACTGCAACTTTTGTGTAAAATTCAATCATAGATGCCATACCATCTTGGGCGGAGCGGAAGGGAGTGTCAGACTCTTACTGACTGAAACCGATCCTTGTGAGGAACAAGGATCGGTTTCAGTCAGTAAGAGCCGTTGCCGTTTGCATTACAGCGCCGCGGTGAGTTTTTTGAACAAATTCCGCAACCCTGGCAGACTAGTAGGTACCTACTACAAGAGTCTATTTACTCAATAGATCTAATCTTTTAAGAAAATATTGATGTCTTATTTTATTCACTGGATATTTAAAAAAAAATTCATACCTACCTACGTCAGTCTTTATAGGCATTCGAGCCATAGGTGTTAAATCATAAATAAATAACAAATCGATGCGCCCACGCAGATCAAGTAGGAGTCGGTTGTTAACGCACAAATTTACAATACCGAACGAATAATAAATTATTTTGTACCTAAAGTTTTCATACGAATGTCCATTTATTACGTTGTAAATCGGTAGCTCAAAAAAGATTATGTGGCAAGAAAAAACATGTATGACTGAAAATATTTGAACCATCTTGTGTTGGGGTGGGTGAATGGACAGTTCTTGAATTTAGAAAATGCATGGTTTGCAGTAAGTGGTCTAGGCCTATCAATCTTGTTGCGGAATTTGTTCGAAAGAGTTACCGCGGCCCTGGAACGCAAAGGGCACAAGAAGGAGCAGGGGTGGGTATTTTAGTCAGTAAAACTCTGACACTCCCTACCGCTCCACTCAGGGCGGGAGGGGTCATTTGATGATTTCCCATCCAAAAAAAAAGGCCTATCAATCTTGAAGAACTGACTTGTAAGGATGTACATATTTTTTTATTAGTGAGGGAGCTTTAGCTGGTCAACTTATGGTTGTCGTCTGCTTAACCGGCTTTACTGCGGCAGCCTTATCAAAAATTAAAGCCTCCAGCCGTACCTTTACTTATATTATAGTATGGATAGTGCGGACTGCACGATTTTCTGACGCCATAAATTGGCTCGTCTACTAGACCAAATCGAATTCCCCACGTGGTCGGCAATCATCGGGAGAGGTCGTCTGCGCGAGTCATTGAAAATGCCGTGTTTCTGGTATGGTGGACGCCTGAATGCAAAACTTTGGACTTTCCTGACTATAATATTTAAATGGATTTAGAAACGGCGCCAAACATGTCTGTTTTGTGTTTGAAAAAACGCTACAAACATTTGGGACGAAATAGTTCTATTTCGTCCCAAATGTTTGTAGCGTTTTTTCCAACACATACATATGTTTATAACCATTTCTTTTTTGTACTATCTAATAGCATTCAGCTACACAGCAATGGTAGATGTATTATTATGTAGTTGTACGTAAATACCAAAATACATACCAATGTTTATAATCTCGTCTATAATGTACATAGATAAATAGGTACTAACCGGTAATTGCTTAGAAATACACACCACCTATGTATAGCATCCATCTCGGTTAAGCAACGCAATCATTCGTACACTTCGAATACTAAACGTTAATTAGTTTATAATCTAACGTGTTGCATCTCACGTTTAATGACTAATTAAAGAGGCTCCAACATCACTCCGGGGCTAATTTTCTTAATTACGATTTCAGCTCGACCAGGAATCGTAAGTTGTGCGTAGACGCGTCAATACGCCCTTGACGTGCTGCGTTTGAATGCTGGCCTGGCAAGTAGAGATTGCTGGATAGAATAGTGGTCGAGTAAAGTGTCTGTTGTCTAATCTGCGGATAGAAGGACTCTTAGCCACGTTTATAATCTAACGTGTTGCGTCTCACGTTTAATGATAAATTTAAGAAGTTTGAACATCACCCCGGGGCTATTTTCAGAATTACTTTTTCAGCTCGACTATCAAAAGTTGTGCGTCGAGGCATCAATACGCCCCTGACGTGCTGCGTTTGAATGCTGTCCTTGCAAGTGGAGGATAGCGGCTAACTAACAATGATGTGTAAAGTATATACATAGATGCGTGACCCACACTGAAATAATAATAATAATAAGGTAACTAACCACAATTCCAAACTTTATTTATTGACTGTATTATTGATATTATGTATTATTGATTAGTAGTACCGATAGTGCTGTTTTTTAGAGCTGTGATGTTGGTGGCATGACGCCTCTATATAAAAGACGTCATTGTCGAGTAAAGTGCAGATCGAAGGACATGTAGTCATATTAAAGTTAGTTTTAAGGTACCTACATTAGGTTTTCTAACAGTCAATTTAGCAGAAAGTCAAAATTCTAAATAGGTATATTGATTGGCTTATGTAAAATGTTGGACATTGATCGTGTTATTCATAAAGTAATGTTTAACTATGCGCTGCTTTACTGGACATAGGTACAAACATTGTTTTATATAAACAGGTGTAAGTAGGTATACTATGAAAAAAAAAACTTTACAAATAAAATGTACATAACTCAAAATTACGCTAGGTATGTTGCTTCTAAAATGACTTCTTGAAGCAGGTGTAAATTGTTTTAAGAACTTGAATCGGATAGATAGCGAAGTTCCTGGAGGGCTCAGTTTAAATTTAGTGACTTCTTTTCATGATCAGTTCCCCTATCTGCACTGATCGATCGCAATTATTTTGATAAATGCTACCAGTTACCTGCAAAACAGCTTAATAACTACTACCTAATCCTTCACTGTTGTCATACCTTCATCATACAAGAATTCAAAGTGGTCTTCGCTTACTCAACTGTGGCCAAACCACTAGCCCACAAAACCAAACGATCTAAACGAGGCACGGTCGACGCGATCACTGTAATTATTATTAACATTCAGCCGTTTTGCCCGTAGCCCGTAATTAAAACATAGTTAGGCCCAACGAGCAGACGCCTTGCCAGATTAATGTCTAATAGAAATGTACCACATGATTACATTAATAAACTACGAGGTATTATCGCGTTTTTACATACTATCCGAGTGATTGATGGCCAATAGATTATAGACTAATTTCACTGGAACGTGTTAGGTATTTACATAGTTACTCCACTTGTGCAAGTAGGTCGTGAAAACGAGGTTCTGATTGGAAAGAAGGATTGTTATTTTTTGTGTTCGTTCTCTCTAATTTATCTAAGCTAATTTTATGCATATGATTTACCGTAAACCTTTTCTTCAGCTCGTTTGAAAACCACGGCTTTAATAGCATTACGAGTAATAATAAAGACAAAAGCAATAAGAAGATACCGAGATTATCCATATTACATCTCAATACTCGTGCCGACCATATTCACACCAGGCGATAATTTTCACGCCTTTGATTTTAAACAGTCAAATAACCATGAATATTATTCTGAAAGTCTTCAGATCTCATCAGGCATTCGAAATAAACTCGTAAGCAAAGCGAAATTGCGTACCGACCATAATAGGACCCTCTTAAAGTGTCTGACTTCGAAGCGTCTACGGCGTGGGCGTGGCGCTGTCTTCAAAGACTATATTAACATGTCACTGTAAGAGAGATAGCGTTATTAACGCGTCGTACGTGTGAAAGGGACGGCAGTAAACAAGTCTGGGCTTCTATGCGCTCGCGCACCACAAAGGAAGTATTGTTTTCAGTTGTTAACGCCCGTTGTGTAGTTGTGAACGATATGTTTATGGACGCATTGTCTAGGAACGGCTACTGTTCGAACTGATCATTATTCCTTATTAGCGGGTGGAACCGAAAAAATATCGTTTTGTTAGTATTTTGAATAGCTAGGTTTGTAAAAAAGGGTTTTGTTAAGTTTATTTGTGTGTCTGATGAACTCCACCAACAGATCTGATCTGTGAAGTGTACGGCTTGTTGTACCATAATGTTTACAAACCTCCAAAGCCATAAATAAATTCACAATTATTATTAAAAATTCACAATTCACAATTACAACTAATTTAGGGCAATGTGTTTGGATGCTCCTTCGATCTAATGAAATTACCACGAAATCAAAATTGCTAAGAATTTCTATTTTTTTTTATCTATCTTATGCGGTCCCATTGCTGGGCAGAAGCCTGCCTCTTCCTTTTCCACTCAACTATGTCATTATACTTCGGGTTTCATGTTTCTACCTTCCGTTGTTTAGCCTAGGGCTTTATCTGTTCACCAGCCATTCCATACTCACTGACCTCAACATTGAAGATACACAAAATCAAAACGCGAGACAATGCGACAAAAAGTCGTCGATACCAGATGTCACACCACAATGGGCCTTAATGGCGCGCGCTGCGACAAATTGTCTGACATTACAACTGTCAAGTAAGAGTGACACAAACTGAGAATTAATATGGGAAACGATTGATACTTGGAAGAATATCGTGTGGGTATGAGTTGGGGGCTTTGGAGACTGGTCCACAGTTCCAGCAAGCAGCAGCAAGTACCTACTTTTTGTCCTGTGCCTGCCGGGTTTGCTGATTGTTCGAAAGAGTTACCGTGGCTCTGGGACGCAAAAGGCATTTGAAATAACACACATGGGTTTTAGTCGCTAAGAGTCAGTCACTTAAAGATTTTTTATCCTTAAAAACATTGATTCCATGCGACAATCATTTTTTGATGATGCCCATCCAAAAAATGGGATGGTTTTTGAAACATAGATGCCTATAGACTGATTACAATCTATGAAGGGGATGATGTGGTCACGTATAGCTCCGTCACTCTTTCGCACTAGAATAATGATAGCATTTACATGACATAATGCATCATCGTCAGATAATTTTGTAACTGAAATATAAATACGGCTGCTTGATTTATTTTTTAAACAAAAGCTGTCAGACCGTCATTTTTAATTTACCTAAAGCCAAAGTTGTCGGATTAATGAAAAGTTGTTACGTCAGTTCCATTCTATGTGCTTAATTAACTGAGTCTTTACCCACCAGTGGGAATTGGGATCATGTCATAGTAGTAGTCATTTCTATTTTGACATTTAAATGACAGCATGTAAGGTTTTTAGACAAAGTGACATTTTATCAGCGGTAAAGAATGTCGAATACCGTAGTCCAAAAGTAAGACATTTACCACATGTCCGTGTACGCTCTTGTGTTAGGTTCTTGTTTAGTAGGTGTGTGCTTGATTGATCGGAATTCATGCTGGTTCTAAATTCAAATTTAAAATGAGAAACGATTTTAACAATCTTCTAACTGAAATTCGAAAAATTCCATCTCCTAGTGAGTTTACTGACTTTAGTCTGAGTAGGTAGACCATTGAAATGTTACTTCGAAGCAAATTTTGTCTAACAAGTTTCAACAAAATTGTGGATAGTCAAAAGGCTGATAGACATAAATAATAATAGTCCTGACCGATTTCGGCCATGGCGGCCAATCTCAATGGAGATTAGTCATCACCACGGGACATAGTGTCACACCACCAACTTCACAACTCCGGGCTGTGACCGAGAAATTCCTAATGACACTTTTTTTCCGACCTGGGAATCAAACCCATACTCGGCAGTCGCGCATGACACTGCGGGACCAACGGAACTGTTAGCTGAAAGACATAAATTGTTAGAAAAGCATTTCATATACTTAACGTAAAACATAATCTAACAATTCTGAACTCACTCCAGTACGTAACGATATTTCGAATGATTAATACATACAGACAAACAGACCACATTATTCCAAACACTCGCCATTTTATAAGGCAATTTACAACATTTATAGCACTTTAGCTCATTACACACCTTCATTAGAACTAATCGGTCACTTATCCCAGTGATGATGATTTCTTGCACACCCTATTAGCAGATCGTGAACGAGTGAACGAATGAACGAGTCAGTCGAGAGCGGTTCTCACGGTGAACGAGTTACACAAATAGCTTTAATTCAACTTTAATGATCTGTTCGCGTGAACTAAATTGATTTGGTTGTTGTGACTCTGTATTCGGTCTTTTGATTGTCAATTGCAATTGACAGTGATGTGTCAATTATATGCTTCGGGTGGTAAAAGTTTGATCTCAATTTAGCACGAATATAAATTGGGTTTTTGAATACGAGATATTTTAGGAACACTTTAATAAAGTACATAATGTAACACCAAGGATCTCAGGCCTGGGGCCGTATTATGACCTCTTAAAACCATCAGGTTTTCTGTGTGAGAAAAGGATAGTGCTATTCGTCCTGTATAGCTCCGTCTCTTTTTCACACCGAAAACATGATGGTTTTAAGAGGTCATAATACGGCCCCTGGTGTTACTTATTATTCTAATGAATAAAACACGGTTCCAACAATTCGTCTTCGTACTTATTTACGGCACCTGCCTTATAAGAACGCTACTACATGATTTCTCATATAAAAGCAAACATTTTCCGTATTCATAATTTAAAAATACCTACTCTTTATTCATTTGCCAGACACACAGATAATATTATTAATACCTCAAAAAGTCCTATCGACAAACTTGTCTGCCAGTAACCCGCAGCAAAAGAGGCTACCATAGTCACAATATAGTGTATTTTTAAAAGGTTCAATACAGCTAGATTCACTTAAGTGAAGTGAATGACATCCTTAGGTTTTGGTCCTTATGTGCCAGGTTTTTTTCTAGCGGGAAATTAACTTATTCCTCGAATATTTCTTAATCAATCCCACGCAGACGTACGAAACGTTTTGGGAATACCTACTATCATTGTGCGTATAGCTAAGACCGAAGATAGAGTGGCCTTAATGCAGCTTGTTCTTGCCACAGTGAATCCTTCAACGCTTTCCAGAACGGTCACGACCTTCAGCCATGAAGAACACGGATGAGAAAGAAGAAAGACAGCTAAAGAGTGGAATTATTCCCCGCCAGAGTCTTAGTTTCCTGATAATTATGTAGGTATTGGGGAAAGCTCAATGTACTTAACTGCAAATCTATCTGGCGCCCATGATAGTTCTGGAACCGACACTAGATTCCATGTTCGTAACCAGTCTAAATAACCCTGCCAATTACCACACAAGTCCACTCTACGACTCAGTTAAATATCAACAGCACCTCTTATTTCCTTTAGCCTCCTATCAGCTGATGTAAGGACATAATTTTACTATATATGATAAGTGCAAAATACAAAACGACCTGTCATCCAGACACTCTCTGGACGACTTTTGGAATCGACACTAGCTCCCAAGATCCATACCCACTGCAAATAAGCTCGCCAACAACCCACTTGCCACTCAAACCCTCAATTACATATCAATTATCACCTCTTTCTTCCATTAGCCCTCATCAGCACCATCAGCTGACGTAAGGACATAACGACGTAGGCGACAAACATCTCAATCTAGCAGGTGTCTGCGCTGCGTATGCGCAATTACTTGCGCCTGATGTACCGGCGCGGGCGCAGGCCGGTGATTATAAACACATTTGTAGCGATGAAAGTGTTGTTGACGCTGCACGGGCTCTTAGAAGCGACGAATATGGAGTAGGTGTGATGGGATTAGCTAAATATATGAGTCCTTTAGAAGGAGTGGAGTTCTGATCAAAGACAGGGTAAATATGAGTTCTGGAGTGGTGACCACGTAGGTACGGAGAGACATGTTGGAAGGTCTTCCCGCAATATTTATCGATGACTTGATGAAACTCATGGCCATACTGGGGATAAGTACGCTAGATACAAGACAACAGACAGCGACACTTAGGGGAGGCCTATCCTTGGTGTTTCGGGTGAAATGATGAGAATAAGTATAATTTATTTCAAAACAATTACAATTTGCTTGTGCTTTCAGCCGTAGGTAATTAACATTGTGTTTTGCTCTAATACAATAATCTTATGTCATGAGATTTTATTGGATCAAAGCCTATAAGTACACAAAGCGATATTAAACATATTGCGAAAACGGATAACGAAAAGACAACTTAAGGTTGACATGCGCTAACAAAATGTCACATGGTCAATCCCAATACTTAAACTTCTTGGGTATTTCAACAATCGCCGATAGAGCTTGTTACTTTGTCCTGATATGATTCTTAAAAGTGAAGTTCGTGTCACTAACCAGTCTTGTCAAGGGGTAATCCACTGTTGCGGAATTTGTTCGAAAGAGTTACCGCGGCCCTGGAACGCAAAGGGCACAAGAAGGAGCACGGGTGGGTTTTAGTCAGTAAAAGTCTGACACTCCCTACCGCTCCACCCAGGGCGGGAGGGGTCATTTGATGATTTCCCATCCAAAAAAAAAAGGGGTAATCCACTAGATATGTAATTGTGTTGTCTTTGTGGAAGACAGATAAATGCAGTCACTTTGTGTAAAATTAACTAAGTACATACTTATTGGCGTTAGCCACCTTACACAAGTTGGTAAGTATGTTATGTGAGTACCTTTTTTTCTACACAGTACAGAAAGAACATCTGGCCTTACAAGATTAATACACGTCTCACAATCAATAAAAACACATATTAATCAAGCCATATCGCCTCGGCTATCAAAATTCAAAGTAGTTAATAAAAGGTGTTTACATTATTTATATACTTGCGTTATAAAACGATAAATTAAAAAATCTATTTCCAAAACGTTATAGTTTAATCGTAACAGCCGCGTAATAAAATTAGGATAAAACTCATTGGTTCGAACGCAAGCTTCGAATTTTCAAATTTCGAACGAGCGCGGCCATCTTCCAAATTGCCGTCATAAACGCGATAATTGGATCAGCTCATTGGCCAGTAGCTAACTGAAACCAATTTTTAACGGCGACTCTTTTATTGTGTCGATTTTTAATGATTTAAATAAAAAATAACGTTTGCTTTTATAAGCTGTGATGAATGGTTCAATACATCATTTTCAATTTGGTTTCAAGAAGTATCTGCTTGGGGCTAGAATTTGCAAAAAGGGCAAAAAGAACATGAAGCTGTCATTATAAATAAATGTATGCTAATTAGTTTGGGGATCAATTTTGACAGTGGGTATGAGTATGAGGTGTTTAATATTTACCTTATCGATCGCCGAATAGTCAGGATGATTAAGCGCTCGTATTTCATTAGGTACCTAAGTAATTTAAAAAAATATATCCTATCCGAAAGCACTTAGCTTCGGATAATTCGGATAGGATAACATAATTATTAATAACAACAAAAAAAGGTAACAAGACAAACGATAGCATAAACAACAGAATTCTATTCTCAGTACAAAAACGACAATAAATTATAACACTGGCCGCAAGCTCATTTCGTTCGTAAAGCCAAAAAGGCTCGGAAAAAATGAAGCGTTCGAAATTTAATTTATTCAAAATTGAAACGTCACGGAGTACAAAGGCGCGCGCTCACAATGGCGCTGCGGCGCGGCCCGGACACACTGTTAACACGAAAATTAAATGCTGATATCACAATTAATCAAGGGCCCATATTAATAATTGGCTATTCACTATGCCGTGAGGTGTCAAATTATATTGCTCAATTAACCGCTCGTAGAATAGAATAGGGCGCGTCTGGCTGTTTATAAAATAGGTACAACACACATTCCCCATTGTGATTTTTGGGTACGAACGTTTCTATGAAGTTGTTCAAGAACATAAAATATGAAGTTGTTATGAAGAGGATCTTGGCAAGGGCCTTTGCCTGGCAGGGGTGTGGCATTTGTTTGAAAGAGTCACCGCAGCCCTGGAACGCAAAGGGAATTAGAAGGATAACGTATTGGTTTTAGTCAGTTAGAGTCTGACGCTCCCTTCCGCTACGCCCAGAGGTGAAGGAATCATTTGATGATTTCCGTTCCTAAAAAAGGCAAACATTATTATAAACAAAGAAAGTTTGGAATTGAGTTTGTTACGGTAATTCCTAAAATGTCTGAAACGATTTCATAAACGGTAGAAATTGGAAAGTCCATGAATACTGAATGTTAACTAAGTAGGTATATAGGTACTTACGTTATACTTAAAATATCCATCTTGGAATACCGTTAGGTAATATAAGACAAATTATATAAGTAAATTATAATATAAACATTCCAATTTGGTTTCTTTTTGAGGCAAATTCCAAAAAATTAAAATCACAGAAATTATAAACATTCTTTGACAATTCTTCATCTATTTAAAGATGTCTAATTAGACCGTGTAAAGAGATTATCCTCATAAATCCTCATAAGTATTCATGGTAAAACTGTTAAATGTTTGTTTATTGGAAGTATTAGATGTTATAAACAAACCCGTTAATCATGGTATATTTAATTCTGTACCGATTAAATTAGGTTTTTTCTGGTTATAATCAAAGGTTTGTAACTATTTTGTATTTTTCACAATTTTTTGTTGCCAGAAGTCAATTTGTGCTTCTTGGTTCTTATGGTAACTGTTTCATGATTTCATTTACTGAGGGATAGACGTTCGGGCCTGCGGACGGCCAGCTATAGGTGGCTTTAAAGAGCTGTCAGCAACGAGGACCTCGTAGGGTCAGTGCCTGCTAGGGTTGCGGAATTTGTTCGAAAGAGTCACCGCGGCCCTGGAACGTAAAGGGCACAGGAAGGATCACGGGTTTTAGTTAGTAAGAGTCTGATACTCCCTTCCGCTTCGCCCAGAGCGGGAGAAGTCATTTGATGATTACCCATCCAAAAACAAAAAGGGATTGGCGCTCGTTCCATGTAAGATAAGCACTGGTACTCAACTATATGAGTTTATACTGGAAGGCGATCCCAACATAGTAGAAGGTACATGAATATGTCAGAAAATTAACAATTACATTGAAGCATTTTCAAAGAAGCAAAGAAATGTGAAGTCGCAACTCTCTTAGAAATTTAGTGTCGACCTAAACTTGGAATCCAATCTCACTGAAGAGACTGTATGGAGAGGACCATACATAGTAATTTAATAACCAGCCAGTTACGGCAATTCTAGCCGTTAATATAATTTTAACTACACCTAAAAATCGAACTAAATTGAAAAGGGTTTCATTTTGAAAGAGGTTTTAAGTAAACTCGGCGTAACCTCATAAAAGTATAATTCTATTGAAGATCACAGGTCGGGTCGTAAAATTTTAAATATTCCTAATTCCCTTTAACGGTAGCTTTTCTTGTTTGACACGAATAAAAATAATATTAATGGCCGTATCGGGCAGGATCTGTGCCTCGTCATAAGCGGACCGGCCAGCAGGGCGCGTTAATACGATCTAGAATGAAATAATTTCCTCACTAATCCTAAAAATATATCGGTCGTAAATAATCGTTCGAATTGCCGCCTGTCCAAACCCTATTACAGTGCTGTGGTCGCTGTCGATAAATTATATCGATGAATGTCATTTTTAAGATGAAATTATGATATGCAGGTAGGTACTCATATACTGCCAGGATTGGGGATTTTTTTGCGAAAGAGTCACCACGGTCCTGGAACGAAAAGGGCATTATGAGGAACACCGATGGGTTTCAGTCAGTAAGAGTGTGACACTCCCTTTATTCCGCTCGCGCCCATCTGAAGATGTCTTGTAATGAATTCGCATACAAAAAAAAGGTATTCATGTAACTATTTATTAAAGAGAACGTGTGATGTGTTTTGCAAGCTATTTGGATAATAACTGAGTCTAATTGTGATAATAGATCAAGATGTCATGAAATTTATTGCCTTCTCAGACTCTTTCTGATGATCCCAGGCTTCTTAGCGACACTATCAATCAATTTTGTGAATGTTCCATCTGGTGATGTCTCCTTAATGTGATGCATTTGCTTTCCTATTCACTATTTTTTTTCCTTTTGTAATAATTCTTCGCCGAGTCAGTTAACCACTGATCACTTGATCAGTGTTCGCTTCTTTTGATAGTAAGTAATTGATTCTATGTGGGGGTAATAAAAGGTTTTAGTAATAAAAAAAACACGTGCCTTAAAATACTAAGCAAACCCAAGTTCGCTGAAAAATTGTCTAAACGAAAAATGCCAGGTTTCTGTGGAATCACCGATAGGATATCATTATCGATACCTTGTAACTCACTGCGCCACATCTCTAAAAGGTACCAGGACCATCCAAGTGAGCCGTTTGTATAGATTACAATATATTTTCTGCTATTAATGTATTACATGTTATTAAAATATACCTTTTTCATAAGAAAACGGTTCACTTTCTTATTGGTGAACGTATTAAGTTCTACAACCTTTGAACTTAATCCTGTGAGGAAAATAACTGAGAATTTTAAGGATCAAGGTTTATGTGACGGTTTGTTTTTAAGCTGATTAGGTACAGACTTCAATCTTTATTATGAATGAAAGACATAATCGTAACGCATATGAGAATTGGAGATAAGTGAATAATATTTTGTACAATTTTCAAGATACTTTAAAAAGTACAGTACATATTTTCATAGTTTCTAAGTACATACTTACATAAATGTGAAAGTAAGTTTCTCTGTATTATATATTTAAACCTTCTTGCACAAAAATGCAAAGGAAAAAAAAACAGTTTCAATGAATTCTTGTAGGAGTTATGTTATGGATGTATAGATAGGAGTTCAAAATAATGAAGTAAACCAGTAAACAATTCAAAATAGGTTTGTAAAGGATTTTAATGTAGTTTCCCATTCTTTTATTTAGATTATTAAGTATTAGCATTAAGTACATATGTTGATTTTCCAATAATTTTTTTTATTGTTTTTTGAAACCACTATTGTATTGGGATCGATCTGTAAAGATAGTGTGTGTTAGTTGAATATAAAATAAATAAAAAATATCATCATTGTAAAATATCACTTGAAATATTTTCACGTATATGGGTACATTGGAAACTATTGAATTTGGATAGGATTAATTACACACAAAACGATTTTTAGGGTGCCGTAAATAAAGGGAAAAGCGGAACCCTTGTAGGATCACTTTGTTGTCCGTCCGTCTATCTGTCTGTCTGTAAAAACCCTTTTTCTTAGGAACGCGTGGAGGTATCAAGCTGGAAATTATATCAAATACTCAGGTCTACTGTCCCTAGGAGCTGGGAAAAACTCTTCCAAGCCAACGCAATGAAAGGATACAGTCGTTCATGCCGCAAATTTTTGACACTCGCAAGGAATACTATACTATTATATACTCAGAATCTTCAAATTTAGTGCAAAGCAACGTCGTATAGCACAGGTAAAGGAAAAATTGCGAATAGTGTAATTTTGTACGTGTGACACACGTTTCTAATAGTAGGTACTCGATTGTCGTGATGGGTGAATTTTTACTTATATAGCTATATGTTTGTACGGAACCCTCAGTGCGTGAGTCCGACTCGCACTTAGCTGTTTTTTTAAATTAATAAATCTATCGAGAAATTATAATCTAATGAATATTGATTACTGTCTTCGTCAAAAAATCGTTATTAGGTAAGTATAATCACGTCTGATGTGACTATTGAAGGAAAGATTGACTAACAATAATGAAGAGATGTAATTACAAGATTTATAAAGCACACCCTGTAAAGTTTCAGGATGCTAATGTTACTTATATTCGTAGCTACAGTTGTTCTAACACCATCAAATCGGTTCCGACGTCGCGTCGTCCATCACTTGCAAAACAGAGTTTATTTATGTCATAGAGTACCTCGTATAAACTCGTAAAACATGTCAGTGAAAAGCCTTGGGTTTTATTGGAATAAAACAAGCAAGTATGAAAAAGGGCACAGTACGAAGTGTTTGACTGCAGTGCAGTGAAATAAAGCGTTTGTCATAGTGTATGCTAACAGCCGGTCAGTTCGTTAAAATGGCACCGTGGAACTTGTGAAGTTGGCTGTCATTCATGATGCATGCAGCTCATTCATTTCATCTTAGTTTTCACGGTGGGATTCATACGGAACTAGTTTTTTCCCGCGGCTTTGCTCGCTTTAAGTTTTACTGTCGGAAAAAGTACCAGGTCTCCATCGTCTTTTTACCAGAATTAATCAAAATCGGGTCAGTGTTTTAGGTGTAAAATGTTGCAAGCAAACAAACTCACCGTCACATTTATAATATTAGTTAGGATTTCCTTATAGATAGAGTAAAATTTAAACTCAAACTCAAAGCATTTATTTCAATTAAACCCTTTACAGGCACTTTTGAATTGTCAAGGTCGAAAGAATTGAAGCTATCTGCACGTTCCAAAGCGTAGATCTCTATGGAGAAGAACGTGCAAGAAACTCCACGGACACTCTTTTAAATCAATAAATTGTTACAAAGTTGTGGATAAAATGTTCTTCTTGATGTCCTATAATTATGTGTGATTTAAAATGTGCGACTAGGCTTTTTTTTTGTCAAACACAAAAAGTCTTCTATGTAATATTTGCAGAAATTCAGGAAGGAAAACTTTATTATTTTTGTTCATTAGTAGTTCTTACATAGGTACCTACTAGTAGCTAATCTTAAAGTCGAAAACAAAAATATTCGTCATACAACTCTAAAATAAAAAGTAAAGCCTCCAGTTTCTCCTAGTATAAAATAAAACAATTGAGTTTTGAAAAATAGTTTTCCCAGCTCGGGTCAAAACTTCTGATAAATGCCTAATTTAAAGTCACTAAGCAATTCTATTAAAAACGGGCCATCTCGTGTAATTAAGATAAAATCTGTCACAGGAGCTAGCACGATATTTTTTTAATGTTTTTATAGTCGTTTACGAATAGATTAGAATTTGCTTTATTGCTTGTTCGCGTGTCTGTAGGTCGCCATCTTTGTTTCACGCATTCCTCGCATGCGCCTATTTAGAGGTTCGTTTCGTCGCTGCGATTTTTCGAAAATTGTTTCTGAACGTAATAATAGTGTGTGAATCTATAATTGCAGGTTTTGGAAATCGAAAAATATTACCAAACGTATGTTTTTCGGTTGTTTTGTTTGAATTGTAATTGCGTGCTTTTATTGGTGTTCAGTTAAATAAGTAGGAATCAAAAAAGACCTTGACTGTCTCAGTAACCTATTCAATTCACTTTAACTACCAGGTGGCAAAGTGTTAATTTTGTATTTCAAACAAAACATAAAAACCCTTTAATGAAACCGCACCCTAACTAGGCTAAGCTATTAAAATATTTCAATGAATTCAACATAAAGTTTGTAATTAGTCTAGTGTTGCTCGCTCAATTTATTTATCTCCAGTAGAAACATATAATTTATGTTTCCTATAGTTTATATTACAAGAAGGTCTAAAGTAGAACTAAATTGTCGATGTATAAAATCATAACATCATCGACATTCCTTCGTCCAACGAAACCATGAAGATAACTATTTTTTAATACACTAAAGTATTTCTCCATTTATCGATTGGGTATTAATAATATTTTTCTGGTTTTCAATAGAATGTCTTGTAAATTAAATTTTCAATGGGACCTCTTAATTAGATAGATATACGATCTCAAAAGAGACTTGATTAGTGAGAATTACCATACATTTAAAATAACTCGGAGTATGGACCGAGTCGAATCCGCGGGGTGTTTGTAGGGCTGCCACATGGGACATTGATAATAATGGGAATGTCAAAAGATAGAAAAATGGTACAACTTAATAAAAACTTAGGTAAATTGATGGATGCATTTTTTATTTTATTTATTAATTTATAGTTAATTAAAACGGCACACGTCCAATTACATTAATTAACATATAATTATAAAAAATAGAATGAAATAACCATATATACAATACAAAAACTAATTAAAATTCATACAATTCGTGGATAAAAATAATTAATAATTATTTGAGTAAATGGTTAAATAAATTAAATACATCATAACTAATAGAAACTAACATGTAACAGTGAACTGGTACAAAACACCAGACAAGCAAGCATTATTTTCTTCCATTCATCAGCAAACACATCACATTCAGCAAACACATCAATTTAAATAATGCTCATTAAACATTTAAATCCTACTCATGCGTGCGACAATTCAGCCTGATGAAAATAGAACTTAAATCTATGATTTTCGAAAAATATTGGGTTCTGTTTATTTCGAATTCTGCTGTAATTTTGGCACTGTTTGTAACTGAATATTAAGATTTTACACGTTCATTTCGCGAACCATAGAGCATTTTCGATGCAACATTTCCTTAATTCCGTGTATTCCCGGCACCTACTTGGCAACCCTGTGTGAAACGAACTATCGATAACATTATTAATTAATTGAATATTCGATATTCTCATTATGAATTTTAACGCGGCGCGTTAATGAGCTCAAACACGTAACGATTTGTCTTCGTTATGGCCATCCACGCTTAGACGACCGCGTATTTAATTAAAATTGAATAAATTACGCAGTGATTTACTGTAAATTAAGTTGTGAGATGAAAAAAAAAGATATTTCTTCACAGTTTTTTGTATGTTGTTGGGAATGCTGTCGAAATTGGTTATTTTGAGGTGTTCGTGGCTATAAAATAATAACGTGTGCCGGGGCCCATCCGTGGAGTTCACCATATGGATGGACCATAGTTACATACCGAGACTCTTCCGTGTGTCGGCACATTGAGCAGATGGTCCCGGCTGTCATTTGTAGAGTAAAGCAGTGGTTAAAAGCCTGAAAACTGACACTAGTCTTGTAAAGGAGTATTACGTTATCCAATATAATTTATAAATTCAACTTCTTAAAACGTAACAGAAAGATGTGTTGCTGAGGAGTTTGTTGTGCCACTTCTTCTCAGCTAAACTACTAGCTTAGAGCTTGCATCATTTTACTAATAAAGAACACATTCAATAGCAAACATGAGATACAATTATAATTATGCAATAAACAAATCCGAGTAAATCATGCGTAAATGTATTTTCTTTCTTTCTTTCTTTCTTTAGTTATGTCTTCGCCTCCCAGGGAATCCGTTACTTATTTCCTCCGGGTGGCTACAGTGGCTGTAGAGACGAGCGGGCGTTTTTGGGGGACTCTATGTAAAATTGGACGTTCAAAAAGTTCTGACCATAGAATAAATAACTTCTGATCTTGATTGATAAATGCCTACTGGGTTGTCAGATAGGCAGTCGCTCCATCTGAAATACTGCTGTATTACTGGTTACCGGCTACAATAGACTGGAACCCGATTTCAGTATACGTGTACATAGTTGGGAAAAGGTTTGGCAGATTGATCGTGAAAATTGGTTACAGGTTCGTAGTTATCGCTGTTTTCAAAGTATTGTTAGTTTTTGCAAAAATATATGACGTGTCAAGATTTAAAGCGCTATTTTTATGACAGGAAGTGTAATTTGCTATACTGATTTATCACTTGAAGGCTCTAAATTCGAGCAATTACACTGTCCATGTGTAAGACTAAAACCGGTATTTTACCAATATTATTGTTAAAGTTACTAGTTTCAAAAGATAATTAAAGAAAGAATACTTAAAACAATTACTTTACTGATTAATGTTAATATAAGACGTCAAAGATATTAAAATAATCTCAGGATTTCAACATATCGCACTTTAAAAACTATTAGTAAGTTGAACCAAGTATACTTTTAATACGTAATAATATATTAGCTAGGTGTTAATAGGGTCACAACGGTAAAACACGAAAACTAAAATAAAAATATAAAATAATAAGTTATGGTGCGGACAGCTTAAACTCTTGAAAAATTACTGATAATTTTTATATCGGCTATACTTAAAAGAAACTGTATGACAATTCATTTTGTAGGTACCCCTATAGGAATGAAGATTAATAATTTTGACACCTTTGCTGGTATTCTTATGGAGATTTTCTCAAGAATATTTTAAGAAATTGTTTACTTGGTTTATGTTAAAAAGGTGCTTCTAAACCAAACGATTGGCGGGATATTAAATGAGCTTATTTTATTTAATACTAGCGACCCACCCCGGATTCGCACGGGTGCAATGCTGATACTAAATCTCTACTATATTATGCATATATTATACATATAAACCGTTCTCTTGCATCACTCTATCTATTAAAAAAACCGCATCAAAATCCGTTGCGTAGTTTTAAAGATCTAAGCATACATATGGACAGACAGACAGCGGGTAACGCCTTTTTTGTACTATGTAGTGATATGGTAAGGTAAGGTAGGTACTAAAGACCTCATTCAGTTGGCAAAAACTGGAAAAAAAGCCAATAGAAAGCATGAATTAACCTTCCCTTGGACACTTGGTTGAAAAAAGGCAAATTAGAATGGTGGCGAGTGTTTTCCTGTGTTATATGAGGGCGGTTGATGATGAGCATACTCCGCTTAAGTGGCTTCTATGGGAGGTCTATGTCCACCAACTTAGTCGTGGTCAAAGTAGCACTGGATACTACATTTTCAGTTGGAGCTGTAGCGAAGGTAGGTATTAGTAAAATCTGTAAAGTTCTTAAAGTTTTATATAAATTAAAATAGAAAACATTTATTCGGCACAGATCTTAACAAACTAAGTAACATAAATAATAGTAGGAACAGTTGCGCTGAGCCCATACTGAAAGTGTTTTCATATCAGTATTTTCTGGATGTCTAACACCCAGCGCTGGTTTTCAGCTGGCAACCTGCAGTGACACAAGAATGAAAGTAAATACAAAGAACGAAATACTTCATCAAATATTGATGTTATGGTGTCTCAATGCATACACTTTTTATTAGTTTTATGATGGCCACATCCAAAATAAACTTATCATCAAGTAAAAGTATACTTTCCATAGCACTTAAGTGAAAATTAATGCCAATAGATCCTCCATATTTAATGGTAATCCTAGTTGCCTAAAACTACTAATTCTGTTGAACATGTTTTGTATTTATCGTTCTAAATATCGAAACACCTGAAATTGGCACAAAGATATAACTAGTGCCACACTATAAAAAAAAAATCGAAATCAACGACAATTTATCAGATCTTTCACAATCGTAGGCTGCCACAGAATAAACAGCTAAGGTGTTAACTGTATTATTTGTTATAAGACATATATCATATGCCATTTGAATAGATTTCTATATGTATAAATATTAATTTGAGCGGACTAACGTCCAGCCCGAATTCGTTTATAGGCACTAAATCTCCCGTACTTGTCCGATGTCACTTCGAACGAGAGTAGATATTATTTAATGCCTTCAGAATTAACATATTAACATATTTTAACACTTATTGATTGTATCCTTATTTGTTTTTAGATTTACAAGCCCGGGTTAGGGATGTGTCCGCTATAAATCACTTTTACGTTTTTCTATTTTGATGAATGTGTTTCCTATGAATGGTGGTTTTACAATAGCAGTTTATAATGACATCTTCATTTTTTTCTGCGTAATAAATGCTGGGTCGAGTGTGTTTGTTCAGGTTTCGAAATTCAGCAGAATGCGTCTTTTAAAAATAATCTTTTTTCATTGATAGATTGCCAAGGTGTGGTGTGAATGAACGAGTAAAAAAACCGCCAAAAATACTAAGTTGACAACTATTTTAAGTTATTCCCGCATAGGTATGGCTGCTTCATTCGAATCAATCGCACCTTTTATGTGATTAATTTGCCAAATACATTTAAAGAAGGTAATAAATCAATATCTCGTAAAAAAATAAGCTACTGCTTGCGGCTTTGTTTACAAGGCTGTTGGACAAAATTAATACAGCGCAGCCTTTTTAGACGGCGTGACAACAAAGGTATTATGTGTGAACTGTGAAAAATATTTTATTATATTCTTGTTCAAGGTAAATGAGTAGGTTCTCTTCGGTTGGTGTAGAAACTCACAGATTATTATTTAAAGTATTTTAAACATATCCTTGGCATAAAAAATATGATTAAACTTCTAAGTCAATTTATTCCCATAACCCGTCAAAGTTTTAATAAAAATCGAATAAACTAGAGACAAACAACTAACGCTGTTATTATGGATATATTTTATTCACACCTGACACCGTTCAATTAGCCATTCAGAATAGACCGGTCGGGACCAGGCAATCATAAAATTGAAAGAGTATCGTCTGGCCGCGTGTCATTACTCACAAGCGTTTCCATACGAATGGCACGTTCACTACGAGAGCCCTTTATAAAGCTGTCAATTCTGTAGTCATTTCGGGTTAGAGTGGAAAGAGGCGCAGATGCGCGGATGGTCGTAACTCAGGAAAAAACGTTGCTGAGTCGGCGCGGCGCGGGAAAGACTCGAACGCATTAAATTATTATGATTTATGTGTTTTAGCGGAGCCAGCTCGCCTCCTTAATTATATGTGGAGGTTTAACGAACAAAACCTGATCGGTTTGGTGCGCCCCGATTCAGTTTGCGTCTACTGATGTCTCTATTGTGGTGCAGGGGAATGCTTTAAAATTATAGTGCCTTGAATATAGTACGAGAGTGTTATTTATACAGCGATGTAATATGTCAGCTGAATTGAGATGTCAGCTGTGTTTTGGTTCATTTATGTCAGTTTTATTTTGCATGTTTTGTGAAAAGTGCTACAGCCGAGTATGAGATCCTTTGATCGATTATTGGATCGGGTAAAATAGCAATGCGGCCATTTGGCTTTTATTTTGTTCGGAGTATGGATTTTTGTCTGGTTGTTGGCAATGGGCTTGCCAAGGGGGCGAGTCTAGCATACATGCAAGCCAAGCCATGACTGAATATAACATACCTAACAGGGAAAATGTGTGCTACATGTATAGAACTATAGATGCACCTCTCTGCCTAACCTTTCAGGTGTGTAGGATGTTCTGTTCTGCCAGGGTTGCGGAATTTGTTCGAAAGAGTCACCGCGGCCCTGGAACGCAAAAGGCATTAGGAGGAACACGGCTGGGTTTTAGTCAGTAAGAGTGCGGCACTCCCTTCTGCTCCGCTGAAAGCGGAAGAATTCATGTAATGATTTCCCATGCACAAAATAAAGGATTTTATGTTAGTAATTGTTTTATCATAAAAAAATAACATTGTGTATATTTCAATCAAATTCCGTATCGCCAGCTACAAAACCTTCCTTCTTTCCCAATGTTTATCTTCTCCTCGAACAAAACAGCTACGTAAGGATCACATGCGTCCAAGACGACTGTTCCTAGCCTACATGTATTTCTAGAATTCGACTACCGTAACACCTTCTCGTATATTCTAGGCACGTAGGAATGTCACAAAAGGAAACATCGAAATGTAGTGCTGCTAGCGGGATCTCATACATACTGAGTCGAGGCAGCGCGCTTGCTACTCATCATTATAAGACATCTGTGTTAGTTTTACATGCTTGGGAAAAGTGGCATTGTAAGAGCTGGTTCACATTACGTCGGACCGACAGTTTACCGTTGACCGACTGTCGGTTTTTGCTGTTCACAGTAGACGCTGCCGACCGGACCTAATGTGAACACCACTGACGGTACGGTTGTTTTATTGCCCGGTACGTCATAAAACAGTCAGTCGTAGTTGACTTTTGTGTATGATGGACGACGAAAAGTACTGTATTTATTTCGCCCTCCATATTTAAAAGTGTTTTTTCTGCATAGACGTCGACGTAACTGCTCGCGCGAGTGCCGAGAGCGGGGAATGAGCGGGTGGAATTGGCTCCACCGCTTTGTGCCGACAAATGTGAACGGCGCTATTCTTGCCAGTACGCCAATATTATGCCGACCCGACAGAAATCGTGGTTGAACGTCCGGTAAAAGTGTCGGCTCCGTTAGTTTTGTGGGTGAATGGTGCTATTGAAATACATAATATGCCAATTTGGATCCGACACGTTTGTCGGCCCGATAAAACTGTCGGTCCGTCTTAATGTGAACCCGCTCTAACTGTTTTTGGCACAAGTGTAGATTTTGTTGACCTGCCGGCGATTATGTTTGTACGGTCTATGCTGTACTTTTCTGATACAAAACAACTTTATTGGACCTTAGTAAATATTCGGGCCGAGGAATTAGTAACACCTAGTAGATGTAGTGTGTCTGACCTTGTCTACTAAAATGTTAATATATTGATAATTAAATTAACATGCCTTTTAGTTTATTTTTTAATACAATTTAATAATCGAAACTAACAACAACTTTATCTTACTACTATTATAAACGCGAAGGTTTGTGAGTATGGATGTATGGATGGAAGGATGATGTTCTTCTTTCATTATGATTCTTTTGATGAAACTTTAATACATATAGGTTATACATCACAATAACAAAATGCCCTCTATGTATAAAGGGGTAAGGACTAATACAAGTCTAATGAAACAGCCAACTTGTCTTTATAAGTACGCTCCGAAAACTTTGATCACTTTTGAATTTTGTCAAAAGCAGATTTTTGTTTCATATTCGTCAAATTAATTTACTGTCTTCATTGCTTGTGCAACCAATTAGGTACTTTTCTTCTCTTTCAGTCTTTTTTATGGAATACTAGCTTCTGCCGTCTGTTATTAAAAATTCTTAATTGGTGCTCCGCTCTTATCGGTCTTAGCGTGATATAGCCTATAGCTTTCCTCGATAAACGGGCTATATAACACTGAAAGAGTTTCTCAAATCAGGCCAGTAGTTCCTGAGATTCGTTCAAACAAACAAACAAACTCTTCAGCTTTATACATACCTATTAAGTATAGATATAATCATCAAATTACTTCTCCCGCTCTGTGCTAAACGGAAGGGAGTGTCAGACTCTTACTTACTAAAATCTACCCATGCTCCTGCTAATGCTCTTTGCGTTCCAGGGCCGCGGTGACTCTTCCGAACAAATTCCGCAGCACCACGTTCCCACCTGCAACCAGCTCGCATGTAAGTTGCATTACATTGCGGGCTCCGATGAACAATTGTGGTCAATCACTCGATCGTGCCCCGCAATGTAATTAAATGTGTACCTCTTCTTCCTAATGCTCTTTGTGTTCCAGGGGCTGGTGACTCTTCCGAACAAATTCCGCAACCTCTTACGGTCGTTAGCTCATATTTTTTCTATAGGTATATACATCCTGTGTAGATACAGTCAACATGTTCCACTGTTTGCTGAATGTGCGTCGCTGCTGAGTCGTGTTAGGTCCAGCAGCAACAGTTTAGTACGCGTGTTGGTGGACAGGTGGGACTCTCCACTGCTGAGCCACTGGATGCGCTTGCACACTGCCTTGTGAGGTGTGACAGTTTCCTCCTTTGTCAAATTTAATGTTTTGTACTTTTTATTTTGTGTTGTTTGTTACTTTTTCATGTGTTGTATTTTTGTCTTGTTTGTTTTTGAGAATGTGTTGTGATGTGTAATTTTTATTGTATGTTTCTAATATATGTTTTGTAAGTGTACCTATGGACAGAAAGTCTGAATTAAATGTTTGTTGTTATTATTATTATAAGCCCACTGTTCCAGTAAAAGAGTCTCCGACATTCCAGCCAGTCGGTCGCTAGCAGTAACAATACCGTTTTCAATTGCACTAACATCAGCGCCATCGGTATCACCATGTACCCATTAGAAGACAGGCCGTGTGATTGATTGGCCATGTCTGATAGAGTGACGTCACTTGTCAGTATACTTTACTATTTTGATGTTATTAACTAATTAGAAGTTATTAACTCTTGGTTGATGGGCGTTGCAGACACTTTTTTATTATGGTAGGCTTGCGTTTGGCCTTTAGCTTATTTGATAGTAAGCGATGTTGTGGTCGACTATGGAGCGAGCTTGCCTAGAAGTAACCTATTTACTCTTGAATAAAAGCCCCAAGTTTTAGTTCAACAGGAAACACAACACACACACACACACACAGGTTTTTCTTATTTGTTTCGAAATATGAGAGAGCCTCTATAAGTATTCGTTTTTTGTCTCTTTTCCTTGTGTCTTCCTCTGTCTAATCTTTGAATTTTGTTTCAGTGTAAGTATTGCTGAAAAACCGGAGTTATTATTTCTCAAAGTGTGTCAAAACTACTTCGTTTTTGAACGTCTTGCAGCAATTACACCAATGGTACACAAATTCGCGGTGCAGTGGTGGACATCGAATGGACAGTGGTTAGTCACACACATAAAGCAGCATCAGGCCACGGCTACTCTTGGGTCCCACCACATTTTATTCCATATACCAGCGTCAGACAGCATCAGTCTGTCTGACATATCGCTGAAATCGACCTATTTAGTGCAGCCGTGGGACACACACTTAGTTTTTGTCATACCTATTTTTTCTTTTTTTTACTATGTACCGTGCGTGTTTCATGTATGTACTGAATAAATATTATTCTTTCTTTCTTCTTTGTTCTTTCTTTCTTTCATATTGCGCAAATTCTTTTAAGAAAGTTTTGAGACTCAATGAGACTTGTGGTTGCAAACGCTACTGGTTTCTGAATACGGATGAATTCCTTGTTCGGGCAGAGTGTTATTGGACTTTTTACTGTCTAGAACTTTCAACCTGTAGTCTTGATTAGTGTTACCTGCTAGATGGCAAGAGACGAGCCTATTAAGGGAACTTTAACATATCTGGCGAGAGATCTGCCTACTTGTTAGGTACTGTAGGCGTGATGCTTTTTTATTTGTTCTTATCCTATTGTATCGAACTGAAAACTTCAAGTGTACACACGTTTTGCAATCTGTTCCCAACATTGTAAGCTGGGATCAATTTAAGAACTGTTGTTAAGTCCAACACTCCTGCCTACACAAAGATACATAGTTGTATCTAGTTAAATTTCAACAATAACATTGTTGTCACATATATTACTTGCACAGTACTGTGCAAGTAATTTCGAAACTGTCAACTGACATGTGTTGTATACACATTGTTTGTCATTACATTTGCTTTTAGGGTTCCGCGTATAAGATAAATTCTTGTAAAAGGTAGTTTTACGTCGCCATCTTGGTTTTCCGGAAAATTGTTACTCTAGGTAACTGGTTAATGTAGGTTGATGTGAAAAAGTGTGTTTCTATAAATTTATAAATCTAAGGCTTCGTTGAAAGAAAATCACGTTTTTTTATCATTCGTAATTAGGCTTATCAGTTAAATTTAGTTGTTAAGCCCATAGATTTTTTAAGTCTTTTTACAATACAAAAAAAAAGGCTTTTTAGTTTTCCTGCTAAATCCGCGAGGCACGGCTCAAACTATGTTCTCATGTATATATAACTTATCTTATTTAACATTTTATTTCACTGGCTAAAACTAACCAAACAGATTTTCTCTATCTCGAAAGTACAATCACAATCTAATTCATAAGGTTCAAACATTCATATTTAATTTACGGAACTGTATAGGTACTCAAAAAACGAATTATTTAACTACTTTATAACATAAAGATACTAAACATTTCTACAAATTACTCCGCGTTTTATGTAAATGCATGTACTCTAAGTAAAATGTGATAATAATAACCTTCTTACCTGTCAATCCGATTCGCCATGCCACAATCAAGTGGAAATTCTGTGTGCTCACAGCCATTTATGTGGTGACGTCTCCATGCAAAACTGAACTTTAAAACTGTGAATTTTAAATGTCGAATTTGAATGAGAACTTTGAAGCATATATGGAAGATGTTATAAGCTCTATGTGGTAATAAATAAGGCTGGTTTTGGAGTGGAAGTCAGTCATGTGCACAGTCAGATAGAAATCTCTCGCGAGCCGGTGACCGCGCGATATAATGACGTTGTCGGCAAAGAAGTCATTATTCATTTTTTTAATACAGTGTTTTGTTGAAACGACATTTTCACTAGCGTAATCACGATTTGTACAGGCAATATATCAAGGTAATAAAAGCCAGGTTATTACCGAGCGGTTACTGTTGATGGTTTTCAATTTGATGTCTTGACCGACGTGTTGTTTTATACGATCGCTCAATCACTGAGGAAATTAAACTCGGAATTATTGCCGCAAATGAGAGAAGACGTTTTGATTGACGATTTTTTTTGCTGATATACCGTGTTTAAATCAACACGTTTTTAATACAGCTCGTGAGTAAACAGATGCTTTGAGTAATTATGGATCGGTTTGCATAGCAACGTATTCGGTAGCTGTTTAATTATTGAGATCGGTGTTGGATAAGATTTAAATGGAATTAATTTTGATGGCGTCTCTTAGAACGTGTTTAAAATCATTTTCCGACTGAAAGTTTCATAATCGGTAGTGAAAAACTAAATTCCGAACGCATATTTAAAGGACACCTCAGAAATCTCTTTAAACATAAAAATTAACTGTCAGAACACAAAAACATAATCTCACAATTCGAGATACAAGTACATTGCGGGTGCAATGCTAAAACTTTCTCATTTCATAAACGAAAAACTGTAAGCTGTAACTCACGAGTACAATGTAAGGGAACCGCAACAAATAATAGTTTCCGACTGTACATCTGAGTTACGACAACATACTTCAGGTATACCAAGATCCTTCTTCACTTAAAACGACAAATCTCCAATCAATTTTCAACCTTGTACATAAGGCTGTAAGAGTTTGTGATTCACTTTCCTGGTGTTAAAGCTAAGTTGGTAAGGTGCGTAAATCCGCTGAAATAGCGTCTGCGATGGCTCAATCAATGGAGAACGACTGTTGTGGGTGTTTTAGACGTGTCGTCGGTAAAACAATTTCGCTATACAATGTACGAGTCGAGCTGCATTCTTGTTCACGTTTTTTTGTCGACCGTACTTTTCGTTCAGTTTTTATTTTATTTTTTGATGTGGAGAATGCTATTATCGTCCTTATTGTTGCAGTATTAAAAGATTTTGTACGAGTCGAATTCGGATTTGATGATATTTTTCTTGATATGGGACTTGAATGTAGGGTTTTTAGCGTTTGCGAATTTAATTGTGGTCAGCTATTTATTAAATACTAGCGGCCCGTCCCGGATTCGCACGGGTGGACATTTATTTATTTTATTATGACCTATACAGGATGACTTTGAATAGATGCGACAAAATGAAATGGGAGCTTCAGTTACAGTAACATAGTAATTATAAACTGTTTTTTCTACAATCTAAATCGTTAAAAAAAGTTACGTGGTTGGCGTTTTAAAATGATCCATCGATGTTAATATCTTTATTTAAGTACGAATTATCGGTATTCCAGAAAAATAATTAATATGCAAAATAAATAAGAAAAATTAAAGTATCAAAAAATCTCGTCCAACTAATCGCAGTGCTCAATGATCGTTGTGGAGTACTCGCGTTATTAAACGTTGCCATTCATAGCGGTGATAAAAGTTCATTAATTTTACATTTGGTATGTTCTAAATTTTCTTGACAACACGTATTATTGTATATTTAAATATGTCGCATCTATTCAATTTCACCCTGTATAACTCAGGGATAACGTAGCATTTTCATGGTGAAAGATTTTTTGAAATGGGTCCAGTCGTTTTTGAGTCTATTCGTTACAAACATACAAATCTTTCCCTTATAATATTAATATAGAAGTATAGACAAGTTTTCCATGGGATAGCCTGGTGTAAGAATCAGTGAATCTGGTTAACCACTTCCATCAGTATTTCAAATGTGGCGACTTCCTAACTGGCCTCCACAAGCCTGAAATCAGATTTCGAGCTTCGCGAGTATATTGTATGCTGTGTAATTTCTGCCAGCGGCTTCGCTTCTGGAAGTCGGAATTTATTTATTTATTACTAGCTGCTGCCCGCGACTTCGTCCCCGTGGAATCCCCGATTTTAAAACATTCTTTATCGCTGCTCCGCTCCTATTGGCTTAAGCGTGATGTTATATAGCCTAAAGCCTTCCTCGATAAATGGTCTATTCAACCCAAAAAGAATTTTTCAATTCGAACCAGTAGTTCCTGAGATTAGCGCGTTCAAACAAACAAACAAACAAACAAACAAACTCTTCAGCTTTATAATATTAGTATAGATTTTATTTATTACATACTTTATTGTTCACCAAAAGTAACACAAAAAGTAGACATAAAACTAAAACACATACAATGGCCGGTCTTATCGCATTCCGCGATCTCTTCCAGACAACCTGGCATGGACAGTATATGTCTGGACATGAAATGGGGCTGTCATTGGTGTAACAGAAACCATCATCATCATCAACATCCTGTTGCAGTCTACTGCTGGACATAGGCCTCTCCAATTGTACGCCACTTAGATCTATTTTCGGCTTCTCGCATCCAGTTTCTGCCAGCCGTCCTGCGCAAATCGTCACTCCACCGTGCCTGAGGACGTCCTACATTACGTTTGCCGAGACGCGGTCTCCACTCTAGAACTCGTTTACCCCAACGATTGTCGGTTCTACGACTAACATGGCCAGCCCACTGCCACTTTAGCTTACTAATCCGGTGGGCTATATCGATGACCTTGCTTCTCTAACGGATCACCTCATTCCAGATGCGATCCCTCAGAGACACACCGAGCATAGCCCTTTCCATAGTCCGCTGAGCGACTTTGAGCTTATGGACCATACGAGCCGTCAGTGTCCACGTTTCAACAAAAACCAATTCAACAATAATATAACAAAACTAATAAAAAGATAACATAGATACCTACATACATATGTCATATAATATACAGGATGACTTTGAATAGATGCGACAAAATGAAATGGGAGCTTCAGTTACAGTAACATAGTAATTATACTGTTTTTTCTACAATCTAAATCGTTAAAAAAAGTTACGTGGTTGGCGTTTTAAAATGATCCATCGATGTTAATATCTTTATTTAAGTACGAATTATCGGTATTCCAGAAAAATAATTAATATGCAAAATAAATAAGAAAAATTAAAGTATCAAAAAATCTCGTCCAACTAATCGCAGTGCTCAATGATCGTTGTGGAGTACTCGCGTTATTAAACGTTGCCATTCATAGCGGTGATAAAAGTTCATTAATTTTACATTTGGTATGTTCTAAATTTTCTTGACAACACGTATTATTGTATATTTAAATATGTCGCATCTATTCAATTTCACCCTGTATACATAAATATATACCAACTATACAGGCAGTAAAAATACGGAGGACTATCGATAATGTTCTTTTACAAATATTTTAAATGCAGGCAACGACTGAGCGCGTCTTACAGGGGCTGGCAATGTATTCCACAAACGAGCAGCCTGTACGGTGAAGGATTTATCCAAAAGTGTTGTGGAATGCATTGGCATTTTTAGTCGGAATTTATCCCAATTTTATGTCTTATGGAGATAGTCTTCCCCATACTGTAGTGCATTGATTCATTAAGAACAGTAAGACGTGAAAATGTAAAAACCCGCCAAGTGCGAGTCATAGACTAACTACTATTTATATACTAGAGGTGCGAGTCGGCCTCGTGCACGAAAGGTTCCGTGCCGTCATCTTTGAAAACGGCAAAAAATCATGATTGTTGTATGGCCCCCTTAAATATATTTTTTAAGTGAGTCAAATTGCTAAAAAAAAACAGCTGTTCAGTATCAACATTTTGTCGAGTTTTCCGCACATAAAACAAAGTCGATTATTTTTTCGCGATTTCGTGAGTACAATCACCCCTTAAGTAAAAATTCATTTAATTCTGTTAAATTTTGTACATATAATATACTCGTATATTAACCGGTAATGATTGAAACATAACATATACGGCATGTACAATTGTACAAGTATCTGCTCCAGTTCATACATTACAAACGTGAGCATAAATTATGATTGATTGCTACTATTGCGAATGATTTTACTTACTCGGCTCTTGTAAATTACGCCATTTGATATACAGCTGATGTTTACAACTATTTTAGTGAGATAAATAACTTAATTCGACAATCAAGTTGCTTTTATTTTGAACTAGCGACCCGCCCCGGCTTTGCACGGGTGCAATGTTGATATTAAATCTCTATCTCTGCTATATTATGCATGTAGTATACATATAAACCTTCCTCTTGAATCACTCTATGTATTAAAAAAAAAACCGCATCAAAATCCGTTGCGGAGTTTTAAAGATCTAAGCATACATAGGGACAGACAGCGGAAAGCGACTTTGTTTTATACTATGTAGTGATGGACTATCATCAACAATCGCATCTTTATTCCACACACAGCTGAGTTAAGATCCTCCACATCTATATTAATATTATAAAGAGGTAAAGTTTATGAGTTTGTGAGGTTTTGAGCTTGTGACGTTGTAAGGGGTAATCTCTGGATCTACTGAACTGATTTTCAAAAATATTTCACCAATAGAAAGCTACGTTATTGTGGAGTGTCATAGGCTATATTTTTAGGCCGTATTGCCACAGGAACGGGAACAACGCGGGGCGCAGCTAGTTGTATTATATACTGGGCTGTGCTATTTTATGCAAGTCCTAGTATATACTACAATTAATTGAATAATTTAGAGAATTTTCATTAGTGGCTTTCCGCTGCATACCTTTTGTTATATGTACTTTCCTGGTTATGAAAGTTATCTCAACGACTGCGTCTGCGTCGGCAAACGGTGTTACTCCACGATGTTACACGGTGAATATTCGGCCATACAAACAATTTAACTGTAGTTGCAATGAGTAGGTATATGCTATGGATACGTTAAGAAAAGTAAGTACCAATTACACTAAGAAGTATGAGTAGGTATTTTGTTTGACCACTGCAACCTACCATGTTGGTTGCGGAATTTGTTCGAGAGTTACCGCGGCCCTAAAAGCCAAAGGAGGAACATGGATGGTTTTAGTCAGTAAGAGTCTGACACTCCCTTCCGTTCCGCCCAGAGCGGGAGAAGTAACGACCATATCATAAAAACGGGACACCGTATTCTTAAAAAGCTTTCCAGCTGAATCTGAAATGCCAATAATATGCTGAAACCAGATTCATTGGTCGAAACCGTCGCTAATTGAAACCGAAACTTCGGCTGGAAAATATTAAAAAATAAGTTTCACGTTGATATGGACCGGTTCGATTTTTCCGGAAAGAACCTTTACTATGTAATAACTTACGCTTATATCGCAAACCATGTACATGTCTATGTACTTGGGCCGAGCTGGCCATCATTCTCAATGCCATTTCCTTATCACCACGTTCGACGCACCAATATGTTGTACCTACCTATATTATTAGTTTATACACCGGTCCCAATTACTATTAATTTTATCTTGATATATTGAACATTTATGTATTTTATATACTTGTTTAGTAAGTGTTGCGATTACGATAATCTTAGAATTGAATTTAATTGATCAGCCAAGGTGAAAAAGATTTACATTTTTAAGTGTTTAGTAAGAGATGTAGTTATTTACTTGCTATGTGTATGTTACTGTAAAATCTCGAATTATGGTGATTGTTTAAATTTGCTAATAAAATCGGATTAACCAAGTCTTACTGTATGAAGTACGAATTGTTTAGTGACAATATGTATATAGCTAATTAAGAACTTTTACTAGTAACATTTTGGTTTTATATTATACTAGCGACCCGTTCCGGCTTCGCACGGGTGCAATGTAGATAGACTAATGTTTTTCCTCTTCTATAATATGCATGTATTATACATATAAACTTTCCCCTTCAATCACTCTATCTATTAAAAAAAGCCGCATCAAAATCCGTTGCGCTTTTTTAAAGATTTAAGCATACATAGGGATATAGGGACAGAGAAAGCGACTTTGTTTTATACTATGTAGTGATAATATGACATAATCGCATGAAAAGGCATGCACGTCTATGACATACAAAGAGCCTTATTTATGGAAACCTGAACTGCTTAGCAATCGAGGGCACGGTTGTCGCAGTGATTGAGCAATTGGCTGCTGCGCTGCATGTCGCGGGTTCGATTTCCACACGGTACAAATATTTGTATGGCCTGGTCTGGTCGTTTGTGTATGTGAGTGTACGCGTATGTTTGTAAACGCACACACGATATAAGAGAAATTCTTAGTGTAAGGGTTTTTTTTAAATGAATAAATATAATGAAAAGATATATAACACAAATGTTTAATAGAAAACCTGAATTTAGAATATGCAAATCTATATTCAGGGTTTCTATTCGCCTAATATTTCAGTTTTTATTTATTCATTATGATAAAAAAATACTTATCAATCAAAGTACGTAAACTTGCATGTACATACACAAACTAACTCTTTTACATTGTTTTAGATAGATAAGATAAGATTTATTTTTGTAAAACATGAGTACAATACAATTTGTATGGTCTTATGATAACATTTTAAAAACTGGATCTACATGTTTTGCCATAAGTGGCGTACAAAAAATATTTGGTCAACTCAGTTAACCATTTGAATTTATACATCAAAAGGAAACATCACGCGTTTTACTGCAGTTTTAAGATTTACCGGTGTTTGGGCTTTAACCGCAACATACCAATACATACATATTTTAATTTTTAAGTACTAGATAATTATAAGAGCATTAGATTACAAGTTATATTCACGTGTTAATTATAGAGATTTTAATCAACACTGCTGTAATCAAGCTTGTATGTTAATATTCATAGATGTTTGCAAATGGGTTTTTTAAAGAAATAGGTACTTAATTATTCTATTGGTTTTAAACACGATTTGTATGGCAAAGCATTGAATCTTACACACTTATTTGTAAGACCCTATTAAGGAGTCTGCCCACGCTGTCGATGTAGCCAAATTTCTATCGAAACTCATTTAATAGGGATGTTGCCTGAGTAAAAAAATATATGACTATGTTTAGTACGTCAGTTAGATTATAGAAAAATATTGGATACGTATTTTTAAATTTATCAAATCTATAAAAACTGACGAAGATAAAATATATACCTTGTGAATGCTGCAGGAATCCACTGGATCCCTGACGCACGTGAGAAGTATTGACTCTTTGGACAGGCCTATGTCCAGCAGTGAACGTCTGAAATTAAGTGATGTTTGGAATGATAAACACAGAGAAGAAAATTCTATAATTTCCGATATGTCTAGTAAAAGACACGGAAGGTTAGATTATTAATATAGTACATCGTATAGCATAAGTGGTTAGTCTATTGATTTTTGCAAAAAATTTTATTGATGATCCGTTCTTCCGTCCTCGATAAATAGGCTATCCAATACTAAAATAATTTTACAATTCGAACCAGATGTTCCTGAGATTAGCGTGTTCAAACAACCAAACAAACTCTTCAGTTGTATAGATTTAAGTATTAGGTGTGAGGTACAGACAAACAAGCTACTTAACCAACAGGCAAAGTAAGTAAAGTATCTATTCTCCTTTTCACTGCACATGCAATTTTTACTGTTGGTAAACATATTTTTAATACAATTTCATGCTTCCGAGGATTCTAGGTCTAGAGGTTCTACTGCTGCTTACGAGGTCCTGGATGCCCTGGTCAGGTAAATTGGAGATAAAGGTGGACTGGAGTCGCTTGTAGCGGAATTTATGTTTTTCTCATTTGGCCGTTGTTCTTTCTGATCTTAATCCTTTTGTTCGCGACGATGCGTCTTAGCTACATAGTATAGATAGTTATAGGTAGCTATAGTAGTACATAGAATGTTGCAAATAAATAAAACCGCGACTACATAGTATAGGTAGTTATAGATAGTTAGTTAGTACATAGAATGCTGTAACAAATAAAGCTGCATAGTATAGATAGTTATGTAGCTATAGTTGATACATAGTTTGTTATTGAAATAAAACACATTCGTTACAGTCGTTTGCTCTCAAGAGGCAGTATATAAGCCCTTGGAGCCTTTATTTCTTCCAAGTAAATAGAATATAGTTAGGTAGGGTATCCTATCCCTTACACATAACAGTAAACACATGGTAACCCTGGTAATCGAAGGTATATAAAGGTAATCAAGGTATATAAAGGTATATAAAGGTGATCGGTGGTATATAAGGTAATCGAGGTATATACACACACAGACAGACATACATAGGTAAATAGAAAGGGCTTGGTAATTTGAGACTTGAAGTATTAGGTCAAAGGTAGTCGCATAGCTAAAAGCGACACTGACCAATCACAGAGCAGGAGGATGCTGGTACGTGATTGGTCAATGGTTTTTGATAAATAGCCCTGGTGAAGGTATGCACAAAAATAAAACACTTTGCATCTACCCTCTTCCTTTCCCGAAAATACAAGTCTAGATTCTAGACTTCTAAATGTCTGAAACAGAACCGCCTTGAAAAATCCTTTCAGGGGATATATAGATGTTTATAGTGTATGCAGGCATAAAGCCGTAATTAAGGATTTAATGAAACTGTTTATTTTTATCCCCCTGAAATATATACGCTTATAGAGTTGCAACCCCTTGAGTGACAGGGTTGAAACATATGTAGTTTTGTAGAGGGTTGTCGTATCTATAGAGATACATATAGCTGTATAGCCCTCCTAGCATAGTTTTACGGTAAATTCACCCCAAGTAGGTAATAGCTTCGTGCCTACAATAGTTTTGTATAGTTTTCGGCATCCCACCCCTACATGGAGGGGGATGAAGGGGTGAATTCGTCTCCGCTGTATGGAGCTTACCGAGGGCTATCCATAAAGGTACGACAACCCCTACTCACATAGACCTAAGCCTAGATATAGCCTAAATTCTAGGATAGACATAGTGAAAATTAGTGTTAATAAACTTCATCACACACGGTGATTTTTGGGTGTCGATACGGTACAGTTACGCCGTACAATAGTAACATAGGAAGTTTATTAAATTTGTAGTCATTTGCAAGATAGTTTGAACTTATACCTAAATGTAGAATCATATAGTCGCGAATTCCACCCTTCAAATCACTAAGTGAATAGTGAACAAGTTAAATAGTGTTTTATTGTGACTTTATTGGTAAGCCCTCAATACCTACCCCTATATATTGTGTTGATAACAGCAAGTATAGCAAGTATTCAGCTAAGGGTTGCATCCTCATGGCCCGTAGCTTATAGACGGAGCGTCAACGCGTCTGGATCATTTATACCTAGGTGGGTTGTCACCATACAGTCCACTTTCGAAGAATAGGATAACCTACCCTGGCCACCCTACAGTCCAGTCGATCACGTCCGCCCCGTACATTTTCTGGTCCATCGGAGCCGGATATTTTGAAGATAGCCTGATCTAGCTATTTGGAAGTTGGATTCACTGAACCACGCAGCTACCCTGAAGGCGCAACCCCTATTGTGAAGTCGCACCCCCTTGAAGAAAAAACTACCCTTCAACATTTCAAGACACGAAGGGTGTCCCTAGAAGCTAAATAGAAGTCGGATCTTGAAGAAATCAACCCTTCAAGAAAACTACCCCTAGGCAGATTGATGTTGAAAAATAGTGAAGGAATAACATAGAAGAAATTTAATCAAGCTGAACTTAGAAAATTTCGAACGACTTCACACTTTGAAAATTTTGAGGAGTTCCGACACTTAGAATATTTTTGAAGATTTTTGAACTTGGAAAATTTTTTGAAGAATTTTGAACTTAGAAAATTTTCAACAATCCGGGACTTGGAAAATTTTTGAAGAATTTTGAACTTGGAAAATTTTCAACAACCAGACACTTAGAAAAGTTTTGATCAAGCGGGACATAGAATATTTTTGAAGAATTTTGGACTTAGAGAATTTCGATCGACTTCACACATAGAAGATTTTGAACAGTCTGGGACTTAGAAAAGTTTCAGTCAATCCGAACTTAGAATATTTTTTGAAGATTGGGGACTTTGAAGAATTTTGAAAATTTTTTGAAATTTTTTTTTTTTTGGAAACTTGGATTGAAGTTTCACCTGAGGCTTACCAGTGGACTACCGAATAGTTTTGAAGATTCATTGAAGACTTCAACAATGCCGATCACGAGGTCGCATGGCAAATCATCCGAGGCGTGGACAGTTCCGATACAGGAACCAGCCGAGAGGGTTCCTGCTATCCATCATCAGGTGCCGCCGCGTTCGCCTTCATCGTCTGGGACGGCGCGATCGATGCAGCAGCGCAGTGAAGACGTGTCTCCGCCTGCTGCCGCTGAACGAATAGAACAGATAGAAGCTTCAGCAATAGAACGAGTACCTGCACCATTGCCGACAACAGTACAGAAACAGATGCCATCGACCTCAAGGAAGGGAACCCGCTTTGAGACGACTTCAGATAGTACAATGAAGCCGTCAAATAGAAAAGATAGCCGAGTCTTGCCAATGACTACCCGGGGTGACGCCCGTATAGAACATAGACGTCCGCCGTCGACCATTGACAGGTCACCGCGGTCATATAGAAAATTACAGAAGGCTCGCGAAGACTTATTAAAGATTAAGTTGGAGCTTGCCCAGTTAGCACTTCAGAGAGCCGAACAAGAGTCGGACGAAGAATATTTGGACGATAGAAACTCAAATGAAGAGTACGTGCGTTCCTGGCTGGAAGAGGCGCCTGAACCTGTTCCTGATCAGAGAGATACCAACGCCGCCGAGGGGGACATCCGTGATAGTCGACAGCAACCGCCCCCCCCTGTGGACTTCGAACCAATAGTGGACTCTCGTCGAACGCACATAGATCCAGATAGTGCTAAACAGATAGAGCCACCACCTATGAAGAAAATAGAAGACGATAGGAGCGAGGATAATTTACGTCCATTCGTTACGGACCTTACGGCTGCTATAGCATCTTTAGTTGACAAGAAAACAGAACAGCAGTCACAGAATTCCTCCTCGGCATCGAAGGTCATTATGACTTTACCAAACTTCAGTGGTGCGCATACAGAATGGTTGTCATTTCGAGCCATTTATGAAACAACTCGAAAATATTTCAACGATGTCGAGAATACAGCAAGACTTAGAAGAAGCCTGCATGGACGCGCTTTAGAAACAGTTAGTTCAGAACTCATCGGCCATGCAAGACCAGATGACATCATGAGGGAACTCGAGCTGCAATTCGGCCGACCAGATTCGATAGCACAGGCCGAAACAGATAGATTGCGAGGACTGACACGATGCAGTGAAAATCCAAAGGATATTTGCTCATTCGCAAGCCAAGTGAGGTGCGCTATAGTAACGCTGCGAGCATTGAAGAAGGATCATTACCTGATCAACGCCGAGCTCATGCGAACCTTGACAGAGAAGCTACCGAACTCGATACGTGTACAGTGGTACCGTATATATACAGAAAAGTACCAGTCCTTGCCAGACTTGTCGCTGTTTAGCGAATTCATTACCGAACAAGCTCGATACTGCAGCGCTTTCGCTCCTGCTGAAAACATCAAGACAGAGGGCTCATCCAACCGACGCACACCGCAGCAGAGGACTCACACAACAACAGAGAAGTCAGCAAGCAAGTGCCGACTGTGTGAGAAGGATGGCCATATAGAACGCGATTGCTCGAAGTTCAAGAATAGTAATAGTAACAAGAGATGGGAAATTGCGAAGAATCTAAACCTGTGCTTCCGTTGCCTGAAGCCAAGAAGAGAGCGGCATAAATGCAACGCGAAGAAGTGTGACGTCAAGGGGTGTACAGCCACGCACAGTCGGCTACTTCATTACGACAAGAAGCCTGCTGCGGTGGCAGCCGAAAAGCCCAGACAGACCGAAGTCAAAAAGGAGCCCAAGGAGACAGTCGCCAGCTCAAGATCATCGTCGAATCACGCCTATTTAAAGATCATCCCGGTCCGGGTCATTGGACCGGCGGGAGAGGCATCTACGTTCGCCCTACTCGACGATGGATCGACCGTATCGTTGATCGATGAAGACATCGCCGACCAAGTCGGAGCCGAGGGCAAGATCGACCCACTGAAGATTGGTGCGATCGGTGACACCATGATCGACACTCCTTGTTCGAAAAGAGTCACAGTGACACTCGCGAGTCAGCATAGAAATAGGGTGCCGTTCAGAGCGCGCACCATACCGAAGCTTAATCTCGCGTCACAGACAGTCCGTGAAGAAGATGTCACACATTGCAAACATCTCATCGACTTGAAAGAGCAGCTAGTCTATGATGTTGGCGCGCCCAAGATTTTGATTGGCCAAGACAACTGGCACCTTCTTCTTGCCAGTGAAGTCAGAAGAGGCCCCAGGCACCAGCCAATAGCGTCACTTACAACGCTTGGATGGACGCTACATGGCGCGCACACTAGAATACTCGGTCAGCAGGTGCATTACGTCAGCGCATGCAGAGAAGATAGAGAAAATAGAGACGACAGACTGAACGAGCAACTTCGTGAATTTTTCGCACTCGAGTCCCTAATAGTTAATCCTCGGCGTCCAGATTCTGATCCAGAGAAGCAGGCTGAAGACATCTTGAAGAGACATACCAAACAGTTGACAGATGGGCATATAGAAACAGCTATGTTATGGAAAAATAACAACTTTGAAATGCCCGATAGTTATGGGACAGCACACAAGCGGCTGATCTCTATAGAAAAGAAGCTCGACAAAGATCCGAGTCTTCGAAATAAATATATAGAACAGATGGACTCGCTCCTTTCAAAAGGGTACGCAGAAAAAGCGCCCAAACAGACCACGCCAGGAAGAACCTGGTATCTGCCTCATTTCGACGTCTTCAATCCCATGAAGCCGGAGAAGTTTCGAATAGTACACGACGCCGCAGCTAAATCGAATGGATTGTCGCTGAACGACTTCCTACTTACAGGACCGGACCTGTTACAGTCGCTGCCCGGCGTCATGATGAGGTTTCGTAGATATCCGATAGCCATTTCCGGTGACATTACCGAAATGTTCATGCAGGTCAAAGTACGACCTGAAGATAGAGACGCCCTCCGATATTTGTGGAGAGGCAATAGAAGAGAAGGAGCCCCCGACGAGTATCGAATGACGTCAATCATATTCGGCGCGGCAAGCTCACCGTGCACGGCCATATTCGCGAAGAATTGGAACGCGAACCGGCACATAGAACAGCATCCAGAAGCAGTAGAAGCAATAGTGAAGAACCATTATATGGACGATTATCTGGATAGCTATAGAACAGTTGAAGAAGCGACACACATAGCAACAGCGGTGAAGAAGATACACCAACAAGCTCGTTTCGAAATTAAGAAATGGGTATCTAATGACATCGACGTCATACAGAAAATAGAACCGTCGCTTATAGAAACAGAAGTCGTCGACATCGGCGACCATACAGAAAAAATTCTTGGCCTAATATGGAGACCAAGAGCAGATACGCTGGGTTTCAATCTCAGCCTAGCCCGATTACCGAGTGGCGTATTACAGAAGGAGGTGCCCACAAAGAGAGAGGCGCTGAAAATAGTGATGTCACTATACGACCCACTCGGCCTAGCCTCACCCGTAACGATTCGCGCCAAACAGATACTCCAAGAAGCATGGAGAAGAGGAGTCGACTGGGACCAGCCGTTCGACACAGACTTGGCCACAGCATGGAGAAGTTGGGTTCAACATCTACAGAATCTTGCCCAAGTCACAGTACCAAGATGTTACCCAGGATATAGCGACGCCATAGAAACGCAAGTCCACGTTTTCACGGACGCGAGCGAAACTTCGTACGCCGCAGCGGTGTACTGGCGTATCTCTACAGAAGATGGCAAGACTCACGTGAGCCTCGTCATGGCCAAGGCAAAGGTGGCGCCACTCAAGCTCCAATCGATACCCCGACTCGAGCTGCAGGCCGCGGTGATGGGGACCCGCGTCGCTGCAGCTGTCATCCGAGAACACGGAGTCAAGCCGGCCTCCGTGACGTACTGGTCAGACAGCAAAACCGTGCTGACCTGGATCAGAAGAGGAGCTCGAGTTTACAAACTGTTCGTCGCGCACCGCATAGCTGCCATAGAAGAGCATAGTAGAGTCGAAGACTGGCGATGGGTGCCACTAAGAAAAATATAGCAGACGCAGCCACTCGTGATGTACCACACAACTTTGATTCGAGACACGAGTGGTTTTGTGGCCCCAGCTTCCTGTATGAAGAGTCGACAACATGGCCAATAGAGAAGCCTCCACTAGAGGAACAGACGGGTGAGGAGCGAACCTTAGTCGCTATAGAAAATATAGATAGAAGACTCACAGAAGTCATACCCGATCCAGCAAGATTTTCGAAATGGGAACGACTGTTGAGAGCGACGGCGACAGTACTACGCTTCGTCGCCAAATGTCGGCCGCCCAAAGAAAACACGTTCTACAAAAGAACGAGGAAAAATATAGAAGCGGATCCGGATTGGAGGAAACGTACAAAGACGGCAGTGCCCCCTCCTACAGCATCAGTGACGTCCCCAATTACGTCAAAACATAGTCAAATAATAGAAGCCGAATACCTCCAACAAGCGGAGAGGTTACACGTGCAAGCTGTACAGCAACAGATGTTTTCCCGCGAGTTGACAAGTTTGCGAGGAAACGAAGAAATAGACAAGGACAGCGCCCTACGACCGTTGCAAATAGAATTAAAAGATGACGTCATACACCTCAGAAGTCGTATAGATAGAATCGACATACCTAGTCATAGAAGACGTCAAGTACCTACCCGAGCTCCAACACCGGCGGGAGCCCCATAGCCGTGGCCCTAATCTGCAGGTGGGTGATCCCGTACTCATTGCAGACGGCCAGCTGCCTCGCAACACGTGGCCGCGAGGCCGCATCATTACAGTTTTCCCGGGCGCTGATGGCGAAGTCCGGACAGCTGAGGTGCGCACATTCGGCGGCACCTTAAAGCGTCCGGTAAAGAAGTTTGCCACCACAGCGGGCGACGCTGCCCACAGGCGCAGCTCGCCCCCCCGCGGACATATTCGGTCCGCAATCGGCTCGCAACCAGCGGGCAATAGACGGCGACGCTGCTCACACAGCTCGCCAACCTATAGACGGGTGACGCTGCCTACACGCGCAGCTCGCCCCACCGCGGACATATTCGGTCCGCAATCGGCTCGCATCTGGCGGGCAATAGACGGCGATGCTGCTCCCACAGCTCGCCAACATAGAGAGTGATGCTGCCCACCGGCGCAGCTCACCTCCCGCGGACATGTTCGGTCCGCATTCGGCTCGCATTCAGCGGGCAATAGCAGGCGATGCTGCTCTCACAGCTCGCCAACCGATAGATGGGTGACGCTGCCCGCAAGGCGCAGCTCACCCCACCGCGGACATATTCGGTCCGCATTCGGCTCGCATCAAGCGAGCAGTGGCAGGCGATGCTGCTCTCACAGCTCGCCAACCGATAGATGGGCGACGCTGCCCGCAAGGCGCAGCTCGCCCCACTGCGGGCGTATCCGGCCCGCTGCCGCCTTGCTTTGTGCAGGCGACACAGCAGGCGATGCTGCTCTCACAGCTCGCCAACCGATAGATGGGTGACGCTGCCCGCAAGGCGCAGCTCACCCCACCGCGGACATATTCGGTCCGCATTCGGCTCGCATCAAGCGAGCAGTAGCAGGCGATGCTGCTCACATAGCTCGCCCCACTGCGGGCATATCCGGCCCGCCGCCGCCTTGCTTTGTGCAGGCGACACAGCAGGCGATGCTGCTCTCACAGCTCGCCAACCGATAGATGGGTGACGCTGCCCGCAAGGCGCAGCTCACCCCACCGCGGACATATTCGGTCCGCATTCGGCTCGCATCAAGCGAGCAGTAGCCGGCGATGCTCTCACAGCTCGCCAACCAATAGATGGGTGACGCTGCCTACACGCGCAGCTCGCCCCACCGCGGACATATTCGGTCCGCATTCGGCTCGCGTCAAGCGAGCAACAGCAGGCAATGCTGCTCCTACAGCTCGCCAACCAACAGATAGATGGGTGACGCTGCCAACACGCGCAGCTCGCCCCCCCATGCGGGCATATCCGGCCCGCTACCACCTTACTTTCAGCGGACAATGAGAGTGATGCTGCCCACCGGCGCAGCTCACCTCCCGCGGACATGTTCGGTCCGCATTCGGCTCGCATTCAGCGGGCAATAGCCGGCGATGCTGCTCTCACAGCTCGCCAACCAGATAGATGGGTGATGCTTTACAGCTCGCCCCCCGCGGACATATTCGGTCCGCAACCGGCTCGCATCCAGCGGGCAATAGCCGGCGATGCTGCTCTCACAGCTCGCCAACAAATAGATGGGTGACGCTGCCCGCAAGGCGCAGCTCACCCCATCGCGGACATATTCGGTCCGCATTCGGCTCGCATCAAGCGAGCAGTAGCAGGCGATGCTGCTCACACAGCTCGCCAACCGATAGCTGGGCGACGCTGCCCGCAAGGCGCAGCTCGCCCCACTGCGGGCGTATCCGGCCCGCCGCCGCCTTGCTTTGTGCAGGCGACACAGCAGGCGATGCTGCTCTCACAGCTCGCCAACCGATAGATGGGTGACGCTGCCCGCAAGGCGCAGCTCACCCCACCGCGGACATATTCGGTCCGCATTCTGCTCGCATCAAGCGAGCAGTAGCAGGCGATGCTGCTCACACAGCTCGCCAACCGATAGCTGGGCGACGCTGCCCGCAAGGCGCAGCTCGCCCCACTGCGGGCGTATCCGGCCCGCCGCCGCCTTGCTTTGTGCAGGCGACACAGCAGGCGATGCTGCTCTCACAGCTTGCCAACCGATAGATGGGTGACGCTGCCCGCAAGGCGCAGCTCACCCCACCGCGGACATATTCGGTCCGCATTCGGCTCGCATCAAGCGAGCAGTAGCCGGCGATGCTGCTCACGCAGCTCGCCAACATAGCGGGCGATGCTGCCCACGGGCGCAGCTAGCCCCCATTGCGGGCATATTCGGCCCGCCACCGCCTTGCTTTGAGCAGGCGATACAGCAGGCAATGCTGCCTACACAGCTTGCCACCGCAGCAGGCGACGCTGCGCGCATTCGCAGCTCGCACAGACAGCGGGCCATCCGGCCCACAGCTCGCACATTTGCGAGAGCCTACGCAACAGCCTTGCGACTGCAGGCGACCCACAGCAGGGAAGCGGCAGACCGGCGACTGCACAGCTGCGTCGAGCACCGGCATCGAGCACCGGCGCCGCGCAGCGGGCGACGTGGCTACAGGCGTCGCTCACCGGGTTTCTGCAGCGCCGCGACGTCATCGCACCGAGTCATCGCTGCACTGCACGGCGGGAGAGATGTTCGCGACGATGCGTCTTAGCTACATAGTATAGCTAGTTATAGGTAGCTATAGTAGTACATAGAATGTTGCAAATAAATAAAACCGCGACTACATAGTATAGGTAGTTATAGATAGTTAGTTAGTACATAGAATGCTGTAACAAATAAAGCTGCATAGTATAGATAGTTATAGGTAGCTATAGTTGATACATAGTTTGTTATTGAAATAAAACACATTCGTTACAGTCGTTTGCTCTCAAGAGGCAGTATATAAGCCCTTGGAGCCTTTATTTCTTCCAAGTAAATAGAATATAGTTAGGTAGGGTATCCTATCCCTTACACATAACAGTAAACACATGGTAACCCTGGTAATCGAAGGTATATAAAGGTAATCAAGGTATATAAAGGTATATAAAGGTGATCGGTGGTATATAAGGTAATCGAGGTATATACACACACAGACAGACATACATAGGTAAATAGAAAGGGCTTGGTAATTTGAGACTTGAAGTATTAGGTCAAAGGTAGTCGCATAGCTAAAAGCGACACTGACCAATCACAGAGCAGGAGGATGCTGGTACGTGATTGGTCAATGGTTTTTGATAAATAGCCCTGGTGAAGGTATGCACAAAAATAAAACACTTTGCATCTACCCTCTTCCTTTCCCGAAAATACAAGTCTAGATTCTAGACTTCTAAATGTCTGAAACAGAACCGCCTTGAAAAATCCTTTCAGGGGATATATAGATGTTTATAGTGTATGCAGGCATAAAGCCGTAATTAAGGATTTAATGAAACTGTTTATTTTTATCCCCCTGAAATATATACGCTTATAGAGTTGCAACCCCTTGAGTGACAGGGTTGAAACATATGTAGTTTTGTAGAGGGTTGTCGTATCTATAGAGATACATATAGCTGTATAGCCCTCCTAGCATAGTTTTACGGTAAATTCACCCCAAGTAGGTAATAGCTTCGTGCCTACAATAGTTTTGTATAGTTTTCGGCATCCCACCCCTACATGGAGGGGGATGAAGGGGTGAATTCGTCTCCGCTGTATGGAGCTTACCGAGGGCTATCCATAAAGGTACGACAACCCCTACTCACATAGACCTAAGCCTAGATATAGCCTAAATTCTAGGATAGACATAGTGAAAATTAGTGTTAATAAACTTCATCACACACGGTGATTTTTGGGTGTCGATACGGTACAGTTACGCCGTACAATAGTAACATAGGAAGTTTATTAAATTTGTAGTCATTTGCAAGATAGTTTGAACTTATACCTAAATGTAGAATCATATAGTCGCGAATTCCACCCTTCAAATCGCTAAGTGAATAGTGAACAAGTTAAATAGTGTTTTATTGTGACTTTATTGGTAAGCCCTCAATACCTACCCCTATATATTGTGTTGATAACAGCAAGTATAGCAAGTATTCAGCTAAGGGTTGCATCCTCATGGCCCGTAGCTTATAGACGGAGCGTCAACGCGTCTGGATCATTTATACCTAGGTGGGTTGTCACCATACAGTCCACTTTCGAAGAATAGGATAACCTACCCTGGCCACCCTACAGTCCAGTCGATCACGTCCGCCCCGTACACCTTTCTCCGGGACTCGTTGAGTTTCATTGACTCGGCAGTGGTTAGTAATTATTTGGTGGAACTGTCTTATTTGAAATTAATGACAGTAGTGGACCACGGCCTGATTAATGGCAAAATGCTTGCCCCCTTGTGAAACGGTGTATTATACAGGATGTTCCAGAGGCGCGTCGCCATATTTTAAAAGCGTCGTTCTGTAGCTGCTATGCAGAAAATAAATAAGATATAAAAAAAACTTAAAAAAAAACCCGACTTCGAAAAAAGAAAAACAAAAAAAAAAAGACTTTTCAATCAGTGGGATGCAGTTGCTACCATTGATTCTGTGATTGAACTAAAATAGACGCCTCCACCTGCATCCGACTGCTTGAAAAGTCATTTTTCAAACATTTGAAGCATTTTCTGCGGTATGTTTTTTTCTTCTGCTTTTGTGTAAACATTACTTTATAGCAGCTATAGAACACCACCCTTAACTATCACTACACACTTCTGGAGCACCCTGTATAAATTGTATGTAGTTGAGTAGTACCTAGGAAGACTAAAAGCAGCCCTAGGAGTAAGAGTTACGTTTACGAGAGAGATGAAAAAGGACTGTGTACAAGGTATCTAGGGTTGCGGAATTTGTTCGAAAGTCACCGCGGCCCTGGATCATAAAGGGTACCTACTAGAAGGATCACGGGTGGGTTTTAGTCAGTAAGAGTCTGACACACCCTTCCGCTCCACCCAGAGCGGGAGAAGTCATTTGATGATTTCCCATCCAGAAAAAATGTAGCTGCCAGTACACTGACTAGCTTATTCTACAGTACTTAAAGTTTTAATACAGTACTGATAGCAAGTATTCAGCTAAGGGTTGCATCCTCATGGCCCGTAGCTTATAGACGGAGCGTCAACGCGTCTGGATCATTTATACCTAGGTGGGTTGTCACCATACAGTCCACTTTCGAAGAATAGGATAACCTACCCTGGCCACCCTACAGTCCAGTCGATCACGTCCGCCCCGTACACCTTTCTCCGGGACTCGTTGAGTTTCATTGACTCGGCAGTGGTTAGTAATTATTTGGTGGAACTGTCTTATTTGAAATTAATGACAGTAGTGGACCACGGCCTGATTAATGGCAAAATGCTTGCCCCCTTGTGAAACGGTGTATTATACAGGATGTTCCAGAGGCGCGTCGCCATATTTTAAAAGCGTCGTTCTGTAGCTGCTATGCAGAAAATAAATAAGATATAAAAAAAACTTAAAAAAAAACCCGACTTCGAAAAAAGAAAAACAAAAAAAAAAGACTTTTCAATCAGTGGGATGCAGTTGCTACCATTGATTCTGTGATTGAACTAAAATAGACGCCTCCACCTGCATCCGACTGCTTGAAAAGTCATTTTTCAAACATTTGAAGCATTTTCCGCGGTATGTTTTTTTCTTCTGCTTTTGTGTAAACATTACTTTATAGCAGCTATAGAACACCACCCTTAACTATCACTACACACTTCTGGAGCACCCTGTATAAATTGTATGTAGTTGAGTAGTACCTAGGAAGACTAAAAGCAGCCCTAGGAGTAAGAGTTACGTTTACGAGAGAGATGAAAAAGGACTGTGTACAAGGTATCTAGGGTTGCGGAATTTGTTCGAAAGTCACCGCGGCCCTGGATCATAAAGGGTACCTACTAGAAGGATCACGGGTGGGTTTTAGTCAGTAAGAGTCTGACACACCCTTCCGCTCCACCCAGAGCGGGAGAAGTCATTTGATGATTTCCCATCCAGAAAAAATGTAGCTGCCAGTACACTGAATAGCTTATTCTAGTGTACTTTAAAGTTTTAATACAGTACTGATAGTTATGTTATTACTAACATCGTAATAAGCTTCTTCATCTGCGGATCGTTAATCAATCTCGTCCGCTGGAAAGTGTAAAGTGTGCGCCTGCGCCTCGCTCTGCAATCTAATAGATAGGTTAGATATTAAACCTCCTTATAAACTGCATATGTGTAGCTCACGGATCTGTTCGTGTTTATTTTCATATTTTTTTCTGGGATCTGAGAGGAATCTGGATGTGTATGTTTTCTCTTAATTTTCCAGGACAAAAATGAGCCTATTGGGATTTTCTGGGAGGCACTGACCCTAGCGGGCCCCGTCTGCTGTGCTGACATATCTTAGACTAGCCTTAAAAATACTACTAGTTGCACTAGAAGTACAAAATTAGGAATCAGAAATATACAAAGTTATAGAACCTAGACATACTAAATCTCATCAAAGCATAGAACTGCAGAATATAATAAATACCTAATTACTTGGCACGTAGAGTAGTCACAACACTATGTAGAGTGGACTGAAGTCGTTAATCAAGCTTCGTAGAGTCGAGCGCGGGCGCAACTCTATCGTGTGATTATACTTAATAGAGACCGGCGGCCCAGATATCTTACTTAGAGTAGGGTGAGGTGGACTGTTGTTGGCTGTAGAAGCAGACGTAATAATTTTTAATTATTTTTTGTAAGATAGTAATCGTTGAGAAATAATTTATATTTTACTTTATTGTCATGTCTAAGCTTAATTGACTCCTTTTGTAGAATATAAAGAGAAAGAAATCTTTATTTCTCTTTCTCCTCCGTCCTACACAAAGCCTATGAACCAGAACTATCATATTATCTACGCGGTACCTAACAATCTGGATAAGATCTAGATTTAGATCATAACTTTGACCCCAAAACAAACATTTCCTAGTATTAACGATTTTGAATTTTTTAATAAACCTTAGTAGCTCCTAAGCTAATCCGAATTTCCCGTGGCTACCTACTATTGAAAAAGTCTTCAGTTTCTCTTACAAATGATCTCAAAGTACTACATTAAATCCACGCCGACGAACAACAACTTAATCCAAAACTACCCACGTACATGTTGCTTACAAGATAGGAACCGCATCACTCCCCCACATTCCCGTCGCAGCGGGGCGCGCGCAGCAGGACGCCTCGTTATTAGCACCTCCGTGTTCAAAGCGCGAGCCGACACACCCCCCCTCGCACTACCGCGCCTCGACCCGGCCGGCGCGCAACTGAGTAACTGACAGCTCCAGTAAGTGAAATTGTTTTTAATTTTTTGAACTTGAAACTTTTTAGTTCCTCATCAGTGACTCTATTGTTGTTGGATTTGGAATTCTTTGTCGAGTTTTGAATTTCGAAAATGTTTGTTTGGTTTCTGTTGAAATATTGTCTCTTGAAGTCCAGAGAGGTACTCCAGATTCCAGACATTGGTCTGCAGGCTAAATACTAGTTTTAACGTAATATGTACATTATTTTTTACTGGGCCTACATGTCTTCTTCTTCCACACTTCTCTATTGGTCGTCATTTCAGTGAGTGTCAAAAAGTGTTACAAAACAGTATTTTTTTTTAAAATAAATATTTACATCTTTTTAAACTGACATCCATTGCTTTTAGGTCAATGGATATCCGTATTTAGAACTAATAAAATTCTGGATAATTATTTTCTTTAGCCCATACTATCCTTCAGCTGAGCAAGACGTCCCCAATTCTTTCCAGTTATACTCTATACGATTTGAAAAATAAATATTAAGGTTCCATCAAAAAGTTCCGTTGACAACTGCTCTTATTTCCATCTTGTAAGTACTTATGTAAGTTTATGTAAAACAGAAATAACAAGTCAAAATAATAGAGGTCTTAATAAAATTATAACCTTTGCGAGTATCTTTATTAAGTTTTTGTACTTTTTCGCAATTCACTTATATCCAATTACGGTGGAGCCGTAAAATGTACAATTGCAGATAATAAAATAAAATAGTAGTGTTACCGTATGTGAAGTGTGAACAGAAGGCTCACTTAAGTAACTAATTTTAAATTTCTGCCGAGACGTTTCCCAACTATTTTGGGGTTAGCTTCCAGTCTCACAGGATGCAACTGAGTACCAGTATTTAACATGGAGCGACTGCCTATCTAAATTTCCCAACCTAGTAACTGGGTAAAACTATACCCCTTGGCAAGACTCGAGTCAGATGTCTTGGCTTTTGAGTACCTATACACAATTAGGATAAAAAATTAGATTAAAAAATACATATTTAAAGCTTTGTTTAAAAGTTGTTGACCTTATGCTAAATCCTGAAACTAGGTGGCAGTTTCACTGTATCTAGTCACAAGCTAATCAAAATAGGCCTTCTGCATCTATTTGCATCGTCAACATTATCGCGTGCGCACACCGGGCGCCGCGCAACTCAAGCGCAGGCTTCTGATTGGTCGGCCGGCCTGCCCGCCCAGTTCACACGCCGATGCGTCTGCGCAATACACAATGAACACTGTAGCCAGCAAGCACACAATCATTATCCAAAAAAATAATAGACCCTTCATAGAAATCCCACTAATATGTATGTTAAATATCTGTGTGTTTGAATTTAGTTTGTTTAATAACGACTCAACATCTGAATGCATTTAGATGATAGGAGAGTGAGTTAAGGAGTCTGGAAGCCTAGCGGAAGAGACCCATTGGTATGATTCAGGGTTATTTTGCAACAAGCTACTAATTATCTTTCAGGAATCTACCAAAAACACGAAGTTACGATACAAAAACAACATCAATCCGGGGATCAATGGAAAAAAACTGGCTGGTTGGTCATTGAAAGATAACCCCGTATATTTTACCCACATTAGGACTAAAACTTATATCCTAATACTACATTTCCATGGGATAATATTCGACCTACACGCAGACGAAGCCGCTGGTTTAAGCTAGTTTAACAATAATTGTACGCAAATAATTGAAGGAATTATTAAAATTACCTTTCAAAAGCACTCTTTTGGATTTAATTATAAAGAGAGTGGCTTCGAGTGGTCATTATGAATAGTTTTCGTGTAAAAACGCAATTAAAGATGTCGTTGTACTATTATTTGAGTGGATGGTATATGAATTAATTTAAGCGGTTAACTGTATGCAACAGTTACTACTTTCACCGGACTTATTTTAATAAAGAGCAGTTGTTTATTTTTTGCATGGAAAGTACCTAGGTACTGAACAATAATCACGAAACTAGTCTATAACATTTTCGATATCATTTTTATTGTATTTTATAGTTTTATTATTATTATTTTTTTCGCTTCGCACGGTTTGTGCATTTAGCCAATGTCAACGATTTAATTTAATTAATACTTTACACACACAAATTGTACAGAGACGGATTTAGGATTCTGTATCAGTCAAACTTTGGCTAATGCTGAGACAAATAGTGTTAGGTGCAATTAAATGTAAGGTTCTCTATTGTGTCACCTAACTTTTTTATCCATAATTTAAGGAGCCATAACTTTTTTTGTCCTAATCATCATTTGTCCGAATGATAACTTACCCGAACTTAATATCACCTAATATCTGATGCCATAAAATTGAAATCCCTAAATATAATATGTCCTAAATCCGTTTGTCATAAATATTACAATCAATAATATACATAATTTATAAAATCGTTTTCAATAAAAGTTATAAGTCCTAAATTCAAGTTACTTAATGTTTATTTATAATAATAATATTCTTAGATCTTATAACAAAGCAATTGCTATGAGCTTCTCTCATTTGTTATAATTAAAAATATCTGATCATGCATTATAATCTTCATCTATATTTTCTGTAACTTATATGTTGTACATAATAAAGAGTATTCTATTCTATTCTATAATATTTTATTATACGTAAATAAATATATTATACATGTACTCAATAAAGCAGTTGATTGTGAACATGTGGTTTTTGTTAGCAAGCAAGCATGCAGTATGCAAGCAAGCTAGCATGCAGCATGCAAGCAAGCAAGCATGCAGCATGCAAGCAGGCATGCAGCATGCAAGCAGGCATGCAGGCATGCAGCATGCAAGCAAGCATACAGCATGCAAGCAAGCACGCAGCATGCAAACAAGCACGCAGCATGCAAGCAAGCATGCAACATGCAGCAGGCATGGTTTCTGTCACGGCTCCGGCGCTGCGGGGCTCCGGCGGTCCCACGCGAGTTAATCGTCGCAGATGGGTTTAACGCTCTCCACCGCAGCTTCGGCTTGCTGGCCGGCTACGCCGGCCAGCCTCAGCCGCGGCGGCGAGTGTTACAACCACCTGCTCCTCAACTCGCGGGCCACCTCGCCCCTCCGCGCCTACGCGATTTTAAATTACACTCTAGGGGTAGGGCAGACAAGACTGCGTGGAGTCGGATTTACAGCGATTCGTTTCTGTCACTAAAACCTATTTTTAGCAAATGATTTATTATAAATGAACATTCGGAATTATACACGTTATTCAACATAATACTTAGGACATATGACTTTAGGGCATGTAAAATTAGGAGATTCAATTATTATGGTACTTGATATTATGACAGAATACTTTTAGAACTAAAGATAATTATGCTGAACAAAATTTCGGGGTTTTAAACATTATGGTTACTGCAGTTTATAGCAAACGTGTTATGGATAATGATTTTCGGACAAACAATTTTATGTGAAGAAAGGGAGTACCTAAATGTAATCGTTAAATGGTACTTAAACATAATTAATTAAATATTAGGGTTACATATGGACACCTCTGCCAAATCTTCCAGGAAATACCGGCGTGAAGATATGTATGTACAAAATATTTTTCTCGGTGACAACTGTCAAGGGCACGGCGGCGATGGCGTACAGCGTTGATGTCTAATGTTAGCGAGATTGAACATTTTCTACTGACTAATTCAGGTTTTATTTATACAATCAATCATTTCATCATGTTTTAGTCTTGATCATTATTTTTACTATTGCGAGGTTTTATCAAGCATGAGACAATTTTTGGTTTTATTTTACTTTTTTGGTGCAACATAGGCCACTGACGGCATTAGAGCATATTCACGTATTCCTAAAATAGTAGTAGTTACTTTCCCACTTATTTGTGATTTTATCAGTACATATATATATAGTACCTACTTGTTTTCTTTAGTTCCAATAAATGAAAATCAAAAGTACAAAGTTACAAAACACTGAGAAAAAAAAAACTCATGAATTATGATTGTAACATTTGACAAGCAAAACTGTACCACTCGTACAGCAAGACTTAGTACGTAACACGTTCGTGTCGCATCAGATATGGAACGTAAATAATAACGGTTCATTTGAGTGAAGCCGTGCAAACGTCGCCGCAAATTAAAAAGTTTACATTTAATCGTACGTAGGTAACTATAACTACTGACTGGTATTTAAACAGTTCGTTTTTATTAAGTGTTGTTTAATTATTACAAAAGTATATTTTGTATACCTATTTGTAACATTCGCACTGGGGCTTTTTATTTAACGTTTCAATGTTTGTTAGTTGGTTCAAATCTTGTATGCTGAATTAAAATCACTTCCACTTAATCTGCAGTGTTGAAATTTGACGTTATGTTTTAGTTCCGATGACAATATTCTTTTATGATAACTATGACCTCGCCTTCCGACTAGGGTTGGCTCCAGATGAAGCAACTCCTCAACGGTCAACAGTTTATCTGCCTAGCCTTTTCCCAACTATATTTGGGTCGGCTTCCAATCATACCGGATTCAGCTGAATACCAGTATTTAACGTGGATCGGCTGCCTACCAGACCTCCACAACCCAATAACTGGGGAACACGGTACTTCTTGGCAAGAATGGTGTCAGGTTTTCTGGCTTCTGACAACCCGTAACGACTGCCAAAGATCTACAAATGACAGCCGGGACCAACGGCTTAACGTGGTTTCCGAGGCATGGAAAAAACTCAGTATGTTAAGATGGTCACCCATCACAGACCAACCTTAGCACGCGTTGCTTAACCTTGAAGATCGACCTGTGCGGCTGTTATTCTTTAGCCACCTACATATTTACTATTAAAGAAGTTTGTATGAGCTTACTTATATTTATTTCATTAGTATCTTCATGCTTTTCTCCAATGTATATTGAGGTATCGTGCGTTTTCTTTCCGTTTTTGCGTTTAGTTTACGTTTTCTTCTGCCATTCCGTCCTCTCATCCGTCAGGGTTATCACTGACTCTCTTTTTATTGCAGCGATCTTTACACTGGCCTGTGTAGTCCACTTTATATATATACTTCTATACTAATATTATAAAGAGGTAACGTTTGTGAGCTTGTGACGTTGTAAGGGGTAGTCTCTGGACCTAGGTACTGAACCGATTTTCAAAATTATTTCACCAGTAGAAAGCTACGTTATTGTGGAGTGCTATATTTTATTCCCGTATTGCCACGGGAACGGGAACATCGCGGGGGAAACCGCAAGGCGCTGCTAGTAATTTATAATTAAACAAAACACACCCTGATTTGTATAGATAATTATCAAAATCTAGACTATCCCAGACTACGATACGAAAGTCTCGATCTAGATACAATTTTTGTTGAAAACCGTGAAACCTTCTTCCGTGCAAAGTGCAACAAACGAATTCACAGTGTATCTAATAAGAAAAAATCTACAAAAGCATAAAACAACACGAACCTTCTACCTTTAATTACGCTGAATCATTTAATTACATCCCTGGAATCTATATCCGACATAAACAACCCATATTCAAAACATATCAATAACTAACAAAGGAACATCGAATAATAGTAAAACATAACTGTAACACGCCCACAAACAACTACCAACCCTAATTAAATACACACATGGAACCACACGCACACGGATAAGGACATAAAACACATGTGGCGTGCACACACACGCCGCGTGCACACACATAAGCACACCATACACGCAACGCACACTGACGCACACAACTTATTAACACATCAACTCGCTGCAACGGGACTCAGAAGAATTATTATTTAGCCGCTTAATAATGGAGTCATCATTTCGTCCATGACAGCTTCACACCTTGAGACGTAAGGCGAATTGACTCTCTTTATTATACTCTCGGGCTGTTTCTGTTTTTTTTTTTTTTCATTTGTTTTTTTTTTATTCTCTCCATGTTGGGTTTACGAGCGAGCTTTGTGAGCCGCGCCGCCGCGAGAGAGGTGTTAAAGACACCTCGCTATAAGATAATCTAAATTGTTATACAGCTTTAATGAATTGAACGTAAAAATAATTAAGATAATGAACTAAGTTTAACGATTTGTTAAGAATGGTCGACAAGTTAAAAGATAATGATTTGATGCAGCAATAATGCTATTGTTGTTATTGATTCGGATACAGATTTCGATAACTGTGTTTAGATGTTTTTTTTCCATTCTTTATTAAGAGTTTTTACGTTTCATTATGATAGGTCGGTGTTTTTTTTTGTGATCTAATAGAAAAGAACTTGTTAATAAACTGCTGCATATTTTTTTGTCGTTTTGAGTTGTCATCTAATCAAATTAGTTTTGGTACTTAGCAATCCTGATTTCGAAATTTAATTTGGTCCAATGTACTTCGATGTGTCAATATAATGTATTCTAACTGTCACATCATTATTCCGTTGTGGAAAAGGGTAGTGCTATCTTTCCTTTATAGCTCCGTTTCTCTCTAAAAGCGAAGAGAGAAGACGTAGCAACTTTAAATCGTACGATTCCTGTACGAACGATACCCTAGCTGGGGGCCTTAAATTCATTTGAAGCTACCATAGAATTGTCCGGTTGAGCAGTAACCAGCATTAGTGTGGTGAACTGCGAGAGGTACAAATAAAAAATAAAATAAAAAACGAATGATCAGGAATGCCAAGTCGCATGAACAAAAACTAGCATTAGGAAACATATTAAAAATGATTACTAGTGTTAATTACGGACTTTGTTTAACTAATAAACAAGAATATCGAAAACTGTTTCCCTTCACCATCTGCCACTTACTTCAGTTATGTTTTATGTTGATGGTTTACGGATACAGCTACGGTTTTCTGACATAACAGAATTACTGCGTTCGTTTGTTATCGATATTCAGCCATATGCTGTGAATTTTAGACACTTTATATCATAGTGAAACAGTGATGGGAATCAAATAACAATCAGCCGATTGAATTTGTCCTGTTTGAAACCACTCATGGTATTTTCAGAAAAATATGTTTGTCAATAATTATGTTACTTTATATTTACAAAATTTAACTAAACAAGACATTATATAGATGTATATGTACAAGCGGAGTAAAAAGGAGGAAAGACTCTAGGGTATCGAAAAATTCGTCCACAACGCTGTCAACGGGAAAAGTGCCCAGAACACTGGCCGCATTGCCACGTTGAATGGCAATGCTGATTCGTTGACCAAAGAAAAGGCCAGCTCTCTGGTCACGTAAAGAGTCGACTAACTGCTTAAAAAATATTATAAAATATTAGTGTTTTCCCCCGTCGATTGTTTCTGTTGAAAGTAGCAAAGCAACCAAACATTTTTGGGATATAAATATCCCATAATGCATTCAGCTTAAATGTAACTTTCTATCAGTGAAAACTCCGTAAACGGATCTGTACATTCTACCTACAAACAAACAATTTCACCTCTTTAATTAGTTTAGATTAAGTTGATTAGTACATTTGTGACAAATGTTGTCTCTTAGAAGTATTACAAAAATTTGATATTTTCAATACAACCTCTCCTCAATTAAAATATATGAACATATATCAACAAAAGCTACACGACTATTTCACAGCTCATATCTCAAGTACACTGCCGAGCACAATAATCTTACCATATAAATACACTGTATAGAAGATTTCACGCCTCCTCCAAACATTTTTATCTTCAGATTTATGCCCGATGATCCCCGAAGATGTCCGAAGGCGTTCCGAATGGCTAATCGGTTCAATTGTTGGAATCAATAAGGCACCGCCGCTATCGGAGATCGTTATAATATATTGTGATTCAACTTCGTGTTTCTTTGTCAATTGTACTTATATTATTTGTCGTCGATTTGTTAGGCTTTCAACTAGGTCAGATGGCCGGCTGATTTAAATGAAGAGTTTAGTTTATATTATTATAGATACTGACTTGACACACATTATAGGTATTTTAGAAATGTAGCAGATCCAAACTATTACTCAAAAATCTTCCGCAGAGTGAGTATTAAAAAAAGTAATATGTATCTACAAGAACTGAATATTTTACATGTTATGGAATGTATAATATAAAAGGTAAGTAATAAAGTTTCAATACCAAATTAGTACACCAAAATGGACTCGGCAATTTTCGATATCGCACCAACCAAATATACATACTGCAACCATAAGAATCTTGTTTTATGATAATTGTATTAAGTTATTAAAGCAGTAATTTAGCATAATTACAAGCGGTTACGATGGATTAGACTAGTCTTGAAAGCTAAGTACCTACCTATCTAGTTATTTCTCGTTGCTGCGATAACCAGTTGGGATATTAATAATAAACTGGCTACAAGAGTCTCGTTAGGTTTCACTAATCAAATTAATAAAATAAATCTTTTGGTACAAGGTCAGGCACTCCTTCGTTTTATTTTATTAGGATGTACTTGGCTCGAGAAATTAATTTTGGTGAATTTATAGACACTGCTATAGGTTCAATGTTATTGCAAAACGTAATTGATTTTGTTATAGCTTCTAATAATGTTTGAATGATTCGTTATTTATGTCTTCAACTGTACTTTTGCAGAAACTTTCAACACATTATCACTACATAGTATAATACAAAGTCACTTTCGATGTCCCTATATCCCTATGTCTGCTTATATCTTTAATACTACGCAACGGATTTTGGTGCGGTTTTTTTTAATAGATATACATGCATTATAGTAGAGGAAACATTAGTATCTACATTGCACCCGTGCGAAGCCAGGGCGGGTCGCTAGTAGCATATAAAGCACTTTAAGGTAAATTTACGCTCTAGAGTTGCGGAATTTGTTCGAAAGAGTCACCGCGGCCCTGGAATGCAAAGGGCGCTAGGAGGATCACGGGTAAGTTTTAGTCAGTAAGAGTCTGACACTCCCTTCCGCTCCACCCAGAGCGGGAGAAGTCATTTGATGTTTCCCCATCCAGAAAACATAAGGTAAACTCACGCTTTGTTGTGTATAAGCTTATATAAACTTTCAGTACTTACATTATAAAATATTAGTAATGCCCCGCGGTATCACCCCTGTAGTTCCCGTTTGCGTAGGAATACGGGGATAAAATATAAGCTATGTTACTCGATGATAATGTACCTATCCAATGGTGAAATCGGTGTAGGAGTTTCGGAGCTTATTCGGTGCAAACAAAAAGTCTTTCCTCTTTATAATATTAGTAAAGATACTGTGGTACATAAACATGATATTTGTTAAATTTGCAGAAACGCTGGACATACATATATATAGTAGTCTGTGCCCAAAATTACAGTAATTGAATTGCAGAATTACAGTATAGTGTATGTATGTGTGTACATACGTATTTATTACCACTTCAGATGAATGTAGAAATAAACTTAACATTAGCAGGCTAAACTTGAGTTTACTTTAGAGGAGGCTCAACTCATGCTTAAGGTATTACACACGATTATCTTGAATCCTAATAAGTCGGTGGAGAGTGAATATTACTTCCAGTTGAAAAAACAAAATTAAGACATCAGCTTTTTTCACATTAATTACGTTGATTAATTGTTGGGAGAAACGCAGACATGCGTAGCGCCTAGTACAATTTAATAGCAATACGTCTATAATCGTACCTGCGCATTAGCTTGTACAGGTACTGCCCTTCTACAATTGATAGTTTTCATAGTGCAATGTCATTGTTAATTAAGTTAAAAAATAAATAGTTTTCACGGTTTTAACAGGCTTGATCTTTTATTATTTCATCAGGTTATGGGCCTCTCCATGCCTGTTAAGTGTAGTACAGTGAAAATTTAAAGTAAATTAGTTGATTTTGACCAGAAATACGGATAACCTAAAAATTGTTCACGCGGTCGCCGAAGTTTTTTATATTTCAGGTATATTTTCTTGACAAAATGTCATCAAACGGATCTCTGATACAAATTGAAAAACTTACTGGCCGAGATAATTGGACAAGCTGGAGTTTCGCAGTGCAAGCATACCTGGAGCTCGATGATTTATGGGAATGTGTCCAAGGAACAAATACTGATCCAAAGAAAGAAAAAAAGGCAAAATCAAAGCTAATATTATTAGTCGATCCAATAAATTTCATACATATACAGGATGCGACGACGTCAAAACAGATTTGGGAAAATTTATCAAAAGCATATCAAGACTCTGGTCTACTGAGAAAAGTTGGTTTATTGCGAGACTTGATTAACACTAATTTAGAGACAAGCACCAGTGTAGAAGATTATGTCAACAAAATCATGAGCTCAGCTCATAAGCTCAGAAATATTGGATTCAGTGTTGACGATGAATGGCTCGGGACCTTGATGCTGGCAGGTTTGCCCGATGAATATAAACCTATGATAATGGGTATTGAAAGCTCAGGAGTAAAAATAAGTGCAGATCTGATTAAAACGAAACTTTTGCAAGAAATAAAAGTTACACCAAGTAATTCAGCTCTCTACACAAGTAATAAAAACACTCAAGCTAAGTTCAAAAACACTCAGCATCAGACAAAGTCAAAAGGTCCAAGATGTTTTAATTGTAACAAATATGGACACCTTGGTAAAAATTGTTGGTTTCAGAAAAATAAACCACAGAGTAAAGAAAATAATAAAGGGTTTGTAGCAGCTTTCTCGGCCATGCAACTGAATGATTGTATAAACTGGTATGTAGATTCAGGTGCTTCGATGCATATGACTATGCATAAAGATTTATTAGAGAATAAAACAGTACCACCAATATCCACGATCAAAATTGCAGACAATAAAACCTTACATGTCGAAAGCTGTGGTGATGTGATACTGCATGTACCTAATAAAGATGGCAGCAGCAGTGAAATATTAGTAAAGAATGTTTTATATGTGCCAAAGTTGTCTACAAATTTACTATCAGTTAGTAAAATAATAAAATCTGGTTGTACAGTGGAATTCGATAAAACTGGCTGCTCAGTATATAATTCAAGTAATGAAAAAGTAGCCACAGCAAATCTAATAAATGATACATATAGACTGAACATAAATTACAGCAAAATATTCGCCATGTCAGCAAAAGCAGCGTCATGTACACATCTATGGCATCAACGTTTGGGCCATCTAAATTATAATGATGTTTACAAGTTACCAAACTGCACAACTGGCGTACAACTATCATCACAGAAAGAAAAGTATGTATGTATAAGCTGCCTAGAGGGTAAGCAAACAAGGCAATCATTTCCTAGCAATGGCTCCAGGGCAAACGGGTTGCTAGAGCTAGTCCACACAGATGTATGTGGCCCGATACAAGTTGCTTCGATTGGCGGTGCCAGGTATTTTACAACTTTTATTGATGATTTCTCAAGAAAAGTCTATGTATACATAATTAAAAGCAAAACGGAAGTGTTTGAAAAATTTATTGAATACAAAAACCGAGTAGAAAATGAGCTAAATAAAAAGATTAAAATTTTACGCAGCGATAATGGATTGGAGTATACTAATAAAAACTTTACTAATTATTTAACGAAAAATGGAATATTACATCAGACTTCCAATCCATACACGCCAGAACAGAACGGTCTGAGCGAGAGAATGAACCGAACATTGGTTGAACGAGCAAAATGCATGATGCTTAATGCTGATTTATCAAAGAATTATTGGGCTGAAGCTGTAACAACTGCTGCATATATAATCAATCGCTCGCCCACACATGCTTTATCAGATATTACACCTCATGAAGTATGGACCGGACAAAAGCCAGACTTAAGCAATATCAGAATTTTTGGTTGTCCTGCTATGGTGCACATACCCAAAGAAAAGCGTCAAAAATTAGATGTGAAATCTCGTCAGCTAATCTTTGTTGGGTACAGTGAATGCACAAAAGGCTACCGATTTATAGACCCGAAAACTAATAAAGCAGTAATCAGTCGGGATGTGCATTTTCTGGAAGAAAACATTAAAAGTAAAATAGTAGAATCTACTTCTTTTTCAGCACCTGAAACAAAAATAAATAAAATTAGTCAAGAAGTAGATGAAATACAACAATTAAAAGATAAAAATAATAATGAAAAGAATAATAATAAAGAAAAGAAAATAACACAAATATACTTACCATTAAATGAACAAAACTCTGGATTAACTACACAAGATGATGAAAATACAGATGATGAAGAGCAGTCTTTTTCTAATAATCTGAGTAATAGTATCACAGATACTTCAAGTAATACAGATTATGAAGATCCACTAGATGTTACATACTTACCAAGTCAGAGTGTTGACATATCGCCTGCAAATGAAACAGGTATTAAAACTCGTCGGCAAAGAAAGTTGCAAACGAATAATGAAAGTTCATCTTTATATATTTGCATGAATGGTGAGTCTACATCAAGCCTTCTCAACAATGATCCCCAGAGCTTAGAAGAAGCTCTTCAAAGTAATGAATCTGAAGAATGGAAACAGGCAATGAAAGAAGAGTATGAGTCCCTCATTCACAATAATACTTGGTCTTTAGTAGATTTACCTGGTGGGAAGAAGGCTATTCCATGCAAATGGGTATTCAAACGAAAATTTGATCACACTGGACAAATCGCTCGTTATAAGGCTAGACTTGTAATAAAGGGATACAAGCAGAAAAAAGGTACAGATTACAATGAGACATACGCACCTGTTGTACGATACACGTCGATTAGATATCTCATAGGTATAGCTGCAAAATATAACCTAGAAATTCATCAAATGGATGCCATTACAGCATTTCTACAAGGCGATGTCGATGAAGATATTTACATGTCTCAACCACCCATTTTTGATCGAGGAGAGAAAGTTTGCCATTTAAATAAAGCTATATATGGTCTTAAACAAGCCAGTAGACAGTGGAACAAAAAGCTGAACTCTGTTTTATTAGAAATTGGCATGAAACGATCAAAACTTGATCCTTGCATTTATTATCGTATATTGAGCAAAAATGATATTTTATTTATCTCTGTTTATGTCGACGATCTACTTTTATTTTTTAATCGTTCTGAAACTGGCGAAGAAACAAAAAAGAAACTCAAAGATAACTTTAGTATGAAAGACATGGGAAAAGCAAAACAATGTATTGGATTCAGAATAACACAAGAAGATCAAAATAAAATATCACTGGATCAATCAATGTATATTAAAAAAATACTTACTCGTTTTGGTATGGACGATTGCAAGCCAGTCTGGACTCCATGTGATCCAAACATTCAATTAAAGAGAGCCGAAAGTGAGGACGAAATATTGAGAAACATACCTTATCAAGAAGCTATTGGGTGCTTATTATATTTGTCACAAGGGACAAGACCTGACATAACATATATTGTAAATTCATTAAGTCGGTACAATGGGCAACCCACTGTAGAGCATTGGACTACACTGAAGAGAGTCTTAAGATATTTAAAAGCCACCACTGATTATAAATTGACATATGATGGAAACTCAGAAGGCAACATTACAGGCTATTGTGATGCTGATTGGGCCAGTCATTCTGAAGACCGTAGATCCTGCACTGGATATGTTTTTATGCTTCAGGGTGCTGCAATAAGTTGGTGCTCTAAAAAACAACTAACTATAGCCTTGTCAAGTACAGAGGCTGAATACATGTCTCTGGCCACTGCCATGCAAGAAGCGATTTGGCTGAAACAATTAGATGAAGACTTTTGGCCTGAATCATCAGCTATTCCTATTGTTGTCTACTGTGATAATCAAAGTGCCATTCGCATTTCAGAAAATGAAAGTTATCATCAACGCAGCAAACACATCGATGTTCGTTATCACTTTATAAGAGAGAGGATTGCTGCCAAACAAGTCCTAGTTAAATACGAAAGGAGTCAAGATATGACTGCGGACATTTTGACCAAAGGACTGCATAGACCAAAACATGAAGTTTTCAGAAGAGCGATGGGTCTGCGTTCAGGAGAGAATGTTGGGAGAAACGCAGACATGCGTAGCGCCTAGTACAATTTAATAGCAATACGTCTATAATCGTACCTGCGCATTAGCTTGTACAGGTACTGCCCTTCTACAATTGATAGTTTTCATAGTGCAATGTCATTGTTAATTAAGTTAAAAAATAAATAGTTTTCACGGTTTTAACAGGCTTGATCTTTTATTATTTCATCATTAATGATAATTGACTTCCAATATGTACTTAACACCGCATTTATTAAAGATCGCTCGCTTGATTTGCATCAATTAACATTATTAACATACCCAATTTCAGTAAAACATACTTAAACGCAACACTTTATGTGGGAACACTCGCGGTCTGACAAACAAACTCAACATCTACATACATATTTATACCAACTTATTATCCATTTATTTATAACAGCTATCATCGTATTATTATTAATAATTTATTTTCCATCTTCATGTAAATTGCTTTCCAATATCTAATGTCAAACAGGATTGAGAACTGAGACCCGACTGTACAAGTACACTTTCTGACAGAATAAATGGGACATCAAAATTGTATGCTTATTCCCGTATCGGCTTAATACAAAAAAAATAGTTAACACAAACGTTGTGTCATTACGTTATGACGTGTCGTGTGGACGATTTTTATTGCGTCTGCGCCGAAAGGTTTCTGATTATGTCATTATTTATAGTGATAGAGAAAGTGTGGTGTTGATGCTGACCTATGACTCGGGCCGATAAGTTAGGATGATGTCTGCGCATTCTGTGCGCTGACAAATTAACTAAGAATATGCTTTGCGATGAGACTGAGAGGTTTTGTTTGACACCAAGTTGATGGGTTTGTACGAAGTTACTTTGAATGATAGTTACCTTTACGTGTTTATTTTACGTCTTAGGTCGCACATCTTTGTGCAGCTTTGCTCGAATGAAAGTAGAAAATATTCCTATGGGAGCATACTACCGATATAAACGTGTTTGAAACCATTTTTTTACCTGTATTTACAAATTTGAAGCAAATTTGTTCAGTGGTTGAGGCGTTATTAATTAGATAATAAACATCCAAGCAAACTTTCAAACTAGTAAGCTTAGGTAAGCAGGATAGGATAGGATTTCTTTGGGAATTTATTTTGGTATTATTTTCTCGGAGAGGACAGCACACTGGGAAGAGTAGATGTCGATGAGGGAGACCTTTGCCCAGCAGTGGGACAATACAGGTTGATAAAAACTTGCCGCCTTTGTACACTATGTTTTATTTATATTAAGTTGTAATAAATTAATGATTGCAAATGTATTATATATGTTTCTTTGTTGTATTTGTGTTTCAAATATATGTTAATTGCATAAGTTTCTTGTTTAAATTAAATCGTAGACATTGTTTGTACTACTGTCACTAAATATATGGACAGCTTTGAAGCAACAAAATGAGAAGCAATTAACAGAACACATAACGCGTATTCATTATTCGGCCGCATGTGTATAAACAGCAAAACTCACAGAGAAAATGTAATTAGCAATAAATTTAATATTCAATTACTGTGGCCAGTTAATTAACTCGTAGCCGTTATACAGTGTAATTAAATTATGTCCGTCTGTCTGTGGCGTTGTGTGCGCTTGCGCATCGTATTACGCTTTATGGAGACAATGTAGTGTTCTGCGTGACTTCTATTAGAATTTATTAAGCATTATGAAGAAGCGAATGAATTTTGTAAAATGTGCCTTATTTGTTTTGTTGGGAATATGATTTAACTTTGCGTTTCTTCATATGTGGAAATCATGTGAAGTTCTGCAATATCTCTTCATTGAAAATGTATTGTATTCTCTTATTATTTTGTTTAAATATGCCGTTTATGCATTACAACTGGTAATGATAATGGTAGGTATAGAAAAAAATATTAAGTAATCTTCGGTAATCCTCTGTAATCTTCGTGTTTTGAAAGCAAAGACTTTTCTTGGAGAGCGACTATTCTATTAATTTTTTAAAAAAAGAAGGTGTCAAAAATGTATGAAAAAATTGTTTTTTTTTTTTCGACAGATTGTAAATGAGACAAGAATGCGAACGTTGCTTGAAAATGAGTAGATTTGGCGCTCTGAAGACCATCCATGTACATAACAAAGCGTTCAAAATCCTAGTCGTAATATGATCTCTGCATCAGTCAAATGCAAACACTTATGAAAAAGTTGCCTACATACTGACGAGCTGACTGAGCGATGCGGATCTGAACGCTCCGAACACAAAAATTGAATCCCTGGGCGTCAGTAATTAACTTCGACAAACCGATACACTTGAAAGCACACATAAAATCAGTACCTAATGTATTTATTATTTCGAGAGTGTTACCGGTTGAACTTTTAATTAATAAAGGCGATACTAATTATTATAAAAAATGACGTATTATAATTGTCGGGAACACAAGACGAGCGTGCACGCGATGGCAATCGTTAAAAAGTGCCCCGCCTCATCAGTGCACGGTGCGTTATTGGGATGCAGTGAGGACAAAACGTGCCTTTTATTTGTATAAAATACGAGTATTGCACTGTTTTAATAGTTTTTACACGACTGCCCAAGAAGAGGAGTATTATGTTTTCAGGGTTCGTGTATGTATGTTTGTGAGTTTCTTTATTCCACCATAACTTTTTAACGGCTAAATCTATAGGTATAAATGTATGTGGTATCGAAGGAAGCGTTGAGTTATAAAGGGCTATAATAGGCTAGTGATAGTTTTAAAAAAATAAAAAGGGGTAGCCACGGTTCACAAAAAAAAATGTTCCTTAAAAATTTTCATTAAATTAGACTACATATACTGTCATCGTCTTAGCAAATAAAAGTATGAAATAAAAAAAAAAATATTAGTAATCAGCCGAATTTGATCTAGGAAGAAAAGTTAACTGATATTGATGTAATATTATCTATACTTATATTATTATTATTATTATAATAAATCTGTAGAGAGGTCAATTCTGTACAGGGAATATATTTTCAAAATAACTATCCGGGGGTGATTAGTGATCGATACTGGTGCCAAAAATGCAATCAGTAAAATTTTTGTCTGTCTGTCTGTCTGTCTGTCTGTATGTTCTTTATAGAAACAAAAACTACTCGACCGATTTTAACGAAACTTGGTGCAATTATTCTTCATACTCCTGGGCAGGTTATAGTATACTTTTCATCACGCTACAATCAATAGGAGCAGAGCAGTGAAGAGAAATGTTGGGAAAACGGGAGAAGTTACTCCATTTTTTAAGCTTCCGTCGCGTGTGTAGCCTTAATGGTTAAAGTTACATAGAAATAATGTATGACGGAAATTTTCTACATAAAATTATCTAAAAAATATCCCACAACAGCATATGTCTATCTTTTATGGTTGACTCACAATAACACGTGTAACTCCGGATAGCTTAGCAGTTCGGAGCTTTCTGATTATATTTGTTTACTCTTACGTTTATAATACTCTCACTCATCCCTAATTAAAAAAAGTTAACATTATTACCTATTCAATAAAAAAAGAATCATAGAAATCGGTATAGAAACACCAAACTTATACATGAATACAATAATAAGCCATCGTGCCGTCGCACTTTAATACTGAATCATGCTGTAAGATGTTATTGTGATTATTTTTGTGTAACTTTTGTTGCTATTTTATAAAATAGGTACTTATTAGTTATTTTGGTAATATTTAAATATTCGTTCAAATTACAAATTATTAATAGTTTCAATTTTATTTATTTTTAGGTGAAATAGTAGTAGAAGTACCTAGGAGCATAGATTTTTAGATACCGATAGGTTAGTTTTGGCTAATTTATGTTCTGTTTTTTAGTATTAGGTAGGTAAAAGCGTAGATACTTTTATTAATTAGTAGTTATTTTATTAATTAGTAATACGTAGTTATAGGTATTCATTTTTAAGTGAAGTAGGTATAGGTTATTATAATATAATTTTTCACAGGCATTTCAGCTTTACTTTCATTTCTTTTTTTGTTGTAAGTTGTACATATTTCACACATACATAGTGATCTATCAATGCACAGCCCAAACTACTGAACGGATCGGGCTGAAATTTGGCATGTAGGTAGATGTTATGACGTAGGCATCCGCTAAGAAAGGATTTTGATTAATTCTACCCCCAAGGGGATAAAATAGGGGATGAACGTTTGTATGAAACTTTGTCAATTTTAAATCGATCGGGCTGAGAGTTTCAAAATCGGGGGTAAAGTAACTATTCCACGCGGACGAAGTCGCTGGCAGAAGCTAGTATAAATTAAATTAGAAACCCAAAACCTCTAGTTTTTTAAAATGTTTGAACATTTTAGTAACTAGCAGCACCCCACGGTTTCACCCGCATAGTTCCCGTTCGCGTGGGAGTACGGGGATAAAATTTAACCCATGTTAATCGCTGATAATGTAGCTTTCTATTGCTGAAAAAGAAAGTTAAAATCAGTCCAGTAGTTTCTTATTCGGTACAAACAAATAAAATAATCTTTCTTCCTTATAATATTATTAAAGACAGGGGCAGATATCGTATTCTTATGAAGCGTTCGTACTTGTATGTTAGTCACAAATTGTCAAAAATTTAGATTATTGTGTCTTAAATTTGAGCTCTTTTTACGCTATCTTTCTTACAGTGCCTGTCAATTCAGTCACGTAATTGAGTCCCTATCAGAAAAGTGCACCACAGGTAAGCCCTTTAGAAAAAAAGTATTATTGTAAAACTTATTATTAATAAAAAGGGTTTTTTTCCACAAACCGCTCAACTGCCGCACAGTGCGCAACCTCGGCCAATTACATAAAAGCGTTTCATTTGCCGCTGCAAAGTGTTATTGTGTGACCCCGCGCGATACCATCGGCCATGGTTCCACGCTGATTTGCTCCGCTTGCAACCATGCTTCTTGTTCCTGTGCTATCATATAAAATACCCCGGAGGTTGGAGGTTGTGGGACAGTTAGAAAAACTTTACAAAAAGTTCTTTATGAGCTCCTTTGTAGTTAGAAGGCCCAATTGTTGTAAAGATGGTTAATACCCTGGAAAGCAGTATTATACCCTTTGCCTTATCTTGATCATTTGGAATCCCATATGAGTTAATCTTAGAGATAAAGTGAACTGTTATTTTTTTCTGGCTATAATGAAAAAGAGTTGCATTGGGCTAAAAATGAACCATTATGACAGCGGATGGTATTTTCTTCCCTAATAGATCGCGATCAAAACAGTTTATACTTACATGCACCGGTACTTCAAGAGGTAGAATTGCAGAGAACACAGAAGAGTTCACAATATTCAGAACAATGTAGAACTACGATCAATTTTAGGCGTCTTTAATGTTCCAAAAAGTTCAGGCACGTAGGCTCCCTCGTTCCATCTTAGACCTCATTCAGCCTTGCAACAGACTTCAAGAGATATATTAATTTAAAAAGGATCCAGGATTAAATCAAGGTACTGGATAGAACCGAGCAGTATCTGGCGGTCAGAGAGTGAGAGATCCGAAACAAGCGGTCACGTATGCGCAGTATTAATTAATGAATGCCATTATTCTTGCCTTATCCTGTTTCAGTGCAGTCTTTGGAGTCAGCATTGTTTTTGAGGCAAAAGGCCAAATATAGGGGCAGACGTACCCAGATCCAGCCTTTTGTATTGTTTATCAGGGAGTTATAAAAATGATGTAGAGTTATAACAATGATGTAGATTTACGTCTAATGAATCTACACACACACATTCAACATTTATTTGAAAATAGATTTGCACAGTGGTGTAAATAAATATTGACGGTCAATAGACGCTTGATTCGCGACGCCCCTCAGTGCATATAACAGAGGTCAAGATGATGGAACAATGCATGTATTTCCGGAATATTCAATTGGCCATCTACACTAATATTATAAACAGGAAAGATTTGATTGTTTTTTTGTTTGTTTGCATTGAATAGGCTCCGCAACTACTTGACCGATTTGAAAAAATCTTTCACTCTAGGAAAGCTACACTATCCCCGGTGAACATAGGCTATATTATATCCCCATATTCCCACGGGAACGGGAACTACGCGGGTGAAACCGCGGGGCAATGCTTGTTTCAGATAAAAACAAAAATGCACATGGACCTGGTTTATATGCCCAAATGTAACTCAATTCTTAACCTACCTAAGAAAAAATGAAGTGAAATGAAGTACCGTAAAATGGAGTGGATAGAAATGCAGACTTGTATTGGGATTATCGCTTAAATACCATATTAACAGTTTCTCACAAATCATCCATTAGAAAACCAAATAAGTGATTAAAAAATTGGAGTATTTAATTTCTGCAAGCAATATTTAAATAACTAGAAAATTCAATTCAAAGTTTCGTTTCTATCCACCCCGTTTTACCGTAACAATTCTACCCAAAAAGTCTGTTGATAGTTTTTTGGTCTACGAATGTACGAGTAGAGTACTAATGAGATTAGGTAGCAAAATAAAAACAAACCTGCTCCAAAATGGTCGTTTATTTTTTAACAAACAAACCGATTGGATTACAACATTACAACGTGTCAGAAGCCGACAGCTAAATAGATAAAGCTGAATTGTGTAATTGCTCTTGTCGGCTAAACGTTGTTGTAGCGTTTGTTGCAATATTGTATTAATACAAAACTGTTTACAATTTTACCAGTAATAGGTGCACTTCAAAATAACGCTGTGTTTAAATAAGAAAGAAATGGCTGGGTAATGTTAAAGTTTTAAGAAGGCATTTACCTTTTTTTTTCCAATTATCATCAAATGACTTCTCCCGCTCTGGGCGGAGCGGAAAGGAGTGTCAGACTTTTACTGACTAAAACCCACCCGTGATCCTTCTTGTGCCCTTTGCGTTCCAGGGCCGCGGTGACTCTTTCGAACATATTCCGCAACAAGGCATTTCCTGCTGTCAGGTCCTTGACATCGTGATAATGTTGTGCACTATTAAGGGTGGTCTGGAAGGATATCGGGAGGCTTTTGCCCAACATTGTACACCGTAGGTTAAAAAAAACTTGGTCTGATAATAATACTTTAGTTTATGCCAGCTTACATTTCAACGTTTGCGTGTAGAAATAGGTATATCAGCATTATCATAAATAGCTTATAATGTTTCCACTGCTGGGACACAGGCCTCCTCACTTGGAGGTCAGTCCAAGCAAGGACGCAGCCCGATCCAATGCTGCCAATCCGAAATTGTCACTAATTTCTTTAAAGTTTTGCCATCAGGACATGCCCATTGTGCACAATTTGTTTGAAAGAGTCACCGCGTACCCTGGAAAGGAAACGAAAGCATAGGGCATTAGAAGGAACACGGATGGGTTTTAGTCAGTAAGAGTTTGGCACTCTCAAGTCATTTGATGATTTACCATCCATAAAAAGAACATGCCCGTTACATAATTTGAAATAACTAGTATGCAACTTTCAATTTAAAAATCTTCTTATGAAAGCTCATTTTATTTATTTCATAATCCAACTCACCGTTCGTCGACTTTCCATTGTTTAAAAAGCTCGCGTTCTCGGACAATCTGGCGGATTTATCAAAATAATAAGGCGTTAAGAGAGTACCTTTAATAGTTAGTTAAGCGTGGTAACGCCGCCATAATAAGCCGACTGCTGGTAATAACAGTAACAATGAAAAATAATAACAGCGCTGTGATAGCGGTTGCGGGCGCGATTAACTGTTTCTGCCTTTTTGTATTCAAGTACCTAGGTGTATACAAATGCGTAAGGAGATGTTGGAGTTCGAATTTAATCTAATACTGGTCCAAGTCTTGTTTTCTGCACTGAAGTGCATGTAGTACAATCAATGTGTGGTCACTAGAAACATTGTGTGTACAGGAACGTCTAGTTTTTAATGTTAACTGAAATTAATTACAATAGATGTCTATGTGAGAGCAGTGGTGGCCGAGTGGCAACGGCCTCGAGTTACGAATTGTTGGTCGCGGGTTCAAACCCAGCCCGGCGCATTACTTTGTGTAATTATTTTCATCACCACTGCTCTCAAAACGGCGGAGGAAAACATCGTGAGGAAACCGGCATGTCCTAGAACCAAAAATTCGAAGACATGTGACATTTTCCAATCCGCACTGGGCCCGCGTGGTGAACTACGGCCCATTCCCTCTCCTAGAGAGGAGGCCTGTGTCCCAGCAGTGGGAACATCAAAAGGCTGATTATGCTTATATGCTAAGATGTCTATGATGATAGCCTGGCAGAGATCGTGAAATGCGATAAGAGCGCCCATTGTGCGTGTTTTCTTTCTATGTATATGACACCTGAAAAAAAAAACTCCAGAAGATAATAAAATACCTTGAGAAATTATAAGCTCGCGATTAATTGCCAACTGAACATTTGTAGCAATTTTTTACACATCAAAGTTTAATAAAAAAGTCTAAATGCGCACAGCAAAGGAGTGGAACTTTCTGCCTGCGTCTGTGTTTCCAAACGCATTCAACTCTAATCTCTTCAAAGTTAGAGTGAACAGGCTTCTTCTGGGTAGGCTCATTCCATCGTAGACTCGGGGAGCCCTAAGTTCCCTCTGACCTATGTTCCGCTACTTGGCTAGGTCAGAAAATCCGATAAATTGTAGAACCGTACACTGATAGGTCGCCAACATGTAGTCAGTTTATGTCTGTTCACAAGCTCTGGGAATTATATCACGAGATTATTGACTATCAAATTCTAATGCGTAAAAAGTATTCCAAATGTTCAGTTGATAATTTATCCATAGTTTAAAATCTCTCAAGATATTTCAAAATCTCATGCATTTTACAAATATCCGGTGACATATACAAAGTGTAACAGAAAAAAAAAAAACAGTCGAATTGAGAACCTCCTCCTTTTTGGATTCGGTTGAAAAGAGGTCCAATGACCTCTTTTCAACCGAATCCAAATATGTGCTAATTCTGAAAAACTTCTATAATAATATCGACTGCATACAGACTGCATATTTATGTGCGCGTAACACGGTAAAATGATTCTGAAAAGTAAACTTTTTCTCCGCGTTTTTTTTTTGTTTATTCTGTTATACGTTGTATAATAAATAAAATAAGGATTAGAGACTCACGATAGTTAGCAGATCATAAAAGTCTTCTGGGCTCGCTCATTCCATCGTAGACTTCGATATCGCGACACATATTATTATTGCAAAAAAAAAAAAACAGAAAGTACATTTCCTTTCTAACTGCTTTCTTTACGTAGATGAAGTAAACAGGCACTAGATGGGTCATTGTCAAATTTTGTGCAGGTAACCGTGGCTTAAATTATAAACTTGAAAAAAAAAAAAATACTCAAATATGACTTTTCTTCGTATCAATGCCTGTTAAAACCAATGAACTTTGTGTGTTACAGTCGGCCGCGATGTTTCACCAGTGATTTATGATTTATTCCATATTTTTCGAGTTAGGGTGTAAAAAAATACAACTCTGTTATCATAACGTCTTAATTTTTATTATAAAATTAAACAAGTCAATGCCAAATATTTTGCCATTAATGTTAATTACAGTCTTTTATCTTATAATCACACGCAGAATCACAACCGTTTTTCTAAGTTTAATAATCATTTATTTAAATTCCAAACAACTCTGTTACTTCTAGAATTTTAGTAGACTTTAAATTCTACCTAATTACTCTAAATATTCATATAGTAACTGCTAACTATAACATATGAACGTATAAATATCTAACAAATTAACTTATTTTTATATTACCAAATTATATTAAATAGCTTCTCATAAAAATCTAAAGTATGTCCTTTAATCTTTGGGACATAAAAGTAACAGAGTTGTAGCACGGTAACATAGTTGTTCTTTTTCTGTATCTTACTTGACTAAATTGCACTCGGTTGAGCTTGATATCTTAATAACAAAAAAAAAATAGCATCAATATTAATAACAATAAACTTTATGACCATTTACCAATCTACAATTAACTTTATGAAAAAAAAGCAAATATTCTTGAAAGAGTAACTGGAAAGTAAAAGTTGCTTATTTCTCAAATATGTCTAAAGCAGTATCAAAATGATAGTATATTCTGTTACCTTTACATACTATTTTAGGTTCTGGAACAATAGCAAGTAAATTATCAAAAGGCACATAAGCTAAATCAGGATCAACTAATTTAAATTTTGTTACAATATGATCGATTGACTTAAAAACATAATTTTAACCTCACCATCTTTTTCTACCTCCGATAAGGCCTTTCCAAGATATACGTAGTCCTGTTTTAAGCTGGAAATTTTAACCAAGACACAAATACCTTGTTTTATTTTACTAACATGAATATTTTCCTTCTCGATCAAAGCATCGTCAGTTTGCTTTGATGTTGGTTGGTTGTTCTGCCAGAAGAGTTCTAGTTGGTTTTTCTTTTAATGATATAAGAGGGACATTGTCATCATCGGAGTCTGAGCTGTAGACAATGTTATAAAAGCCTTTTGCTCCTTTTTGACAAATGTTCCTAATATCGGACAGAAAATTGCTGTCGTACGTGGAATAAGTTGATTTTTCCACTGCAGTTTTAAATGGAACGCTTGCTTGGGATTCATGCAAGAACAAAAGCCGCATTGACAAAAACAACTCAAATTTCTATACTTTAGAACTCCAGCCTCTTCCGTGAAAACTTGATGGACTTTCATGGTACCTATTAATGGCCCAATATGCTCTGGGACCTGAGTTGAACTCTGTTCAGTTCTGTTGAGTTATCAAATGTAGCCTCACTCCTGTATGCAAGGATACTTGATTACGGGAGCTTCCAAAACCTCCTTCTCAGCAGGCGTCAGAGGCATCTCGAAATCGCAAAGAAACAGTATCCTGTAACAATGATTTTTAATATATTTATGTTTGTTAATATATAGTTACTCGTTTTATTTATACTAACCATGCATATAAATTACTTATGAAAAATCGTTTATTAAAAAAAAAAAACGTTTTGATACATAGCATTTAACAAAAAAAAAATTGGCATATTCAACTCCACGCGCTGGTAACAGAGTTGCATAGTAACAGAGTAGTAAATTATACATTCCATAACTCACAAGTCATAAAATAAAGCGAAAAGTACACTATTTCTTTGATATTTAGAATATATACCTCTTTGATAACATAGCGAACTTAAAATAATGAAAAAATACGCTGATGTACTTACGTAATAGGTAGGTAACAAAGTGGATGCACAATAAAAACACGCAGCCTGTTCAATGCCTCGCGGGCGACTGACGCCTCATGTACCCCTCCTCCCGATGTACCAGTTAACCACGATTAATGCAGACATCCCGTCCAAGCTAGTACAAACTTTAAGCAGCACCATTTCTATATTAAATTGCGATTAACTCAGTAACACAGTATTCCAGACAGTTTCACGCAATGCGCGGGACGAAGTTTAAAAAAATGATGAATATAGTAAATTTTCATATTTACCGTTTTTTAGACATATTGTTTAAATGTTAACAATACTCTGTTTATGATAATAATTTATTTAAGGTGGGTTTTTATAGAAGAAAATGAAATAATTTGATCTTTATTATAACAGAGTGCAACCAGGGACATACAGAGTTCGGAAGGAAAACCATTCTGTTACCAGAAATTACCACAATGTTACTCTTAAAAAATTAAAAAATAAACAAAACTGAGTCTTTATTTTAGTAATCAATGTTTATTAATGCGAAGTATTTTGAATTTAATGTAAAATTTGTAAGAGGTTGTGTTATTATTACTAATAATAAAATAATACAGTTGAGGGACTAGTTTTCCTGCGCAAAATTTGACAACGACCCAGATAGTGTTTTAATAGCTAAATGAAATTTTATCGATATTGAAGGTGCTAAGTCCGGTATTAGAGGAAATAATGACTCGATTAAGCCAGACAGAGGGCCAGACAACTTGAAATTAGTCACGCCTAGCAGCCAATGGAGACTTATAATTTTTATCACCCGTAATACGTTTTAATGCATATTATTATTTGACCGATACATGTAACTTACCTTACGGACTTAAAGCGTTCAAATAATTTGCAAGTAAAAGCCGTTTTGAGTTTCAAGTCACGCGTCTGCTTGGGCATCGTTTTACAAAATGGTTTTTAATGAAATTTATACATCATCATGGTATTTGACCATTACTTTTTATAGGTTTAAAGAAAGTGTTGAAGTATGTACGTGTTATACCCATACGATGGCATAAAATTATGCTGTTTTGTGTTTGGGGGTAAATTATTTAATTAGGTTGGTATTACCGATTTCGTGTTCGTAATGTTGGTCAGACCGAAGAAGTGTTTCACTTAGTAATGTTGCAGGTTATATAATGTCCAATGTTTCAGTACTTCATGATATCTTGGGCGTATGTCTCTTAAATAGGATGGGTTATTGAATTGAGTGAACAAGCAATATTTTCATCTTGCTTTCTTTAACATAAGTCCATGTTAAATAGACCATACTTAAAAAAAAAAAACGCTTAAACGTACCTATTGCCAAAATTGCGGTTTTAAACACTTACTTACTACTTATTTTCATATTATTAACATAATAGCTCGCGATTGACCACTACCCCATCTGATGGGAAGCGATGGTGTTTAGCTATGCACTCTTGAGATAAATACCCCCAGGTTGTATCTGCCACCGAATAATTATAAAATGCGTAAGATTATAATAAATCTTGACAGATTGTAAACTCTCGACAAATTTTTGTAATACTTTTTACGCATCAGAATGTGATAGTCTATAATTTCTCGAAGTCATTCCGAGAAATAGTGTACTGACATAAACTGACGACATGTTGATAAACAATCAGTGAATCTACAATTTATCGGATTTTTTGGCCTAGCCAAGTAGCTCCCCGACACGGATAGGTTATGTTCACGAACTTAGCTCGCGTCACGCCATACATGTTATTTCTTTTTACCCTTTTTTTTTTGGATGGGAAATCGTCAAATAACTTCTCTCGCTCTGGGTGGAGTGGAAGGGAGTGTCAGACTCTTACTGACTAAAACCCACCCGTGATCCTTCTCGTGCCCTTTGCGTTCCAGGGCCGCGGTGACTCTTTCGAACAAATTCCGCAACCCTAGCAGGTACTGACCCTATGGGGCCCCGTCTTCTTTGCTGACGGCTCTTTGAGGCGCGCGTGGAATACGACGCGCTGTCGACCCGGGTCTGGCTGCTATCGGTTACTTAGGTTCCCCGTGCCCTATGTTCTAGGCTCCCCGACACGGATAGGTTATGTTCACGAACTTACGCGGACTACGGACTTACGGACGGAACTTCTGAGGACAGAAATAGTTCCTTCCTCGTTTAGAATGTTGAAATTGTAATACTACTTCTACAATTTCTGGAAATTACTTCGAGAGATTATAGTAATTTTGATGCATAAAAAAGTGTTATGAATCTTCAGTTGACAATTTATCGATAGTTTACAATCTCTCAAGATATTTTATGATAATAATATTCTCTATTTTTCGGACAATAATGATCCATCGTGTTAGTAAACAATAATATCACTTGTGATAGTATTTACATTTTATTTATTATAAAATTAGTCAGTACGTGAACGATGCAGCAGTGGTTCACGTACTGACAGTCGAAAGTCGAAACGCTCAGCAAAAGCGTTCAGGATACGTAGCGTGTAATGAATCCGGTCTCGATGCTCGTGTGTGTAGTCAGTAGAAAACAAATATGCACAAGTTTTATTTTTTTAGGGTTCCCTACTTCAGTCTGGAAGAAAGGAACCCTTATAGGATCACTCTTTTGTCCGTCAGCTAAGACCCGTTTTCTCAGGAACGCGTGGAGGAATCAAGCTGATTTTAAAATAAAATACTCAGGTCTACTACCCCTTGGAGAATTTGAAATAAGTCAAACTTCTAAGTAAACGCAATTTAAAGATATTGCCGTTTATACTCCGTTTGTGGTGCATGTTTTAGGGGATCAAAACCTATAGGAGGGTACTTCCTGTTGACCTAGAGTCATGAAATTAATTAAAAAAGAAAGAAAAATGTTTATTAAGGACTCGCTCAAAACAAACAACAACAAAAAATACATAATTACAGGAACAGGAGGATTACAAGTACAGGAAAACGTCTGAAAATTAGGAGTTTGTTATTTCATTTTTTGTGATTACAAACTTATATATTTGTAGAATTTACCGCGACGTACATTGTAGTATGGGAGAACTTTTTTTTAACAAAGTTAAGTTTTTCCTCCAATTTTACTTGCTATATTTTTGACAGAGTAATGAGAGTGCTTTCATATTTTATACAATTCCGTAGGTAAATGTACTGAGAACACCATTTATTAACCCAGAAAATAATCTCAAAACCACCTTTCCCACCACAAACGTCCGTAATTCCGTACCCATCTCAGGAAGAAGCCTGGTTAATAAATAATATAGTTTAGGCGTGCGATCTGCGCGGCGCTCGGGTTACAAATGGCGGGGCGGTGCGGCCTCGCTGCGCGGGCGCAGATGCGCGATAGCGACGCGCGGGGCTACGCAGCCGCGTCAAGGATATTGTATGGGATTTCTGTTATTAATGGGTTATTAAATTAGAAAATGAGATTTGGTGATGGTGAAAAAAAAAAAACGAATTGAAGCGGAGGATCGTTTGTGAATATAATCTGTCATTGTTTTGATTCGAGTTCTCAAGTTCAACGCAACAGACATGATTGCTAAATATTAAAAAATCTTTTTTCGTATTCATTCTCCAGTACATCCGATCCGGATTTGGGGTCGGTGACTATTGTGTTTTTCTTTCCTGCATCTCCATTTAGAGATAAATAGTCACCATTATGATGACGCGAAATAGATATTCATCTTTGCTAGTCATGCATACCAGCTTTCACACAATCTTTTGTCTTTATTTTTCCATGAGGAAAGTATTAAGTTTTAATATGCACGGGCACATTAAAACATAATTTATTCAAAAAAACATAGTAATTTTGCACCTGCATGTGTCATTTGAAAAGTTGAATATGTCATGTTTATCCACATGACGGAGCTTAGCAAAATTGACTTATTGCACCCTCACATGACACCAAAACACACTTCAATAACCAATCAAAACTCTCCAATTTACCACAGTATTTAGCGCTGGCAACACAAATCACGGCGTTAACCCCCCACCGCCGCGGGGGTACTATCGGCATAAACTTGCGTAATTTATAACAAGCAGTAACAATGTGTGCAGTATCTGAGGGGTAATTTCTCAAACGCACACCTCGCCCGTAGCGGCCAGCTATCCGACGAATTAAATACTGCCGTCGGAAACCAAAAAGCCGTAACTGAAAATTTTCAAAAATTTCGATTTTTTACACTTTATACTTTCCACATCAGAGTGTCAATTCTACAAATTTTCGAGCAATTTTTTCATTCACATTTCTGTCACTTAAAATTTTGTAGAATTTGCCCTAAGGTGGGTTGTAGTTGAAATACATTATAGGTACATTAGCCTTAACTTGTGTCTATTATAACTGAGATTGTTTCTAACGTTTAAAAGCCGTTAAAGTAATATTAATGAAATTCATAATGGGTGTATAAAGCCGTGGTGGATCTGGAAAGGTATTTTAGATACTTTTTATCAACTACTAGCTTCTGCCCGCGACTTCGTTCACGTGGAATAGTCCCCCGTGGATATATACCGATTTTGAAACATTCTTCATTGGTGCTTCGCTCCTATTAGTCTTAGCGTGATATATAGCCTATAGCCGTCGTCCATAAAAGCGCTATCTAAGACTGAAAGACTTTTTCAAATCGGACCAGTAGTTCTTGAAATTAGCGCGTTCACACTCTTCAGCTTTATATATTAGTAAAGATTCGCGTGTGCGAAGCCGCGGGCCGTTCGTTTTAAATATTTAATATGACTCGAAGAAAAAGGACAGTTTTTTCTCGAAATTCACTTTCATCGAGTTACCACTTTTTGGCTTCTCAGAGCAGAATAGCCGGGCTCGAACGGACGGACGAACAATCGGTAGGCTCTACTCTTATTAAATGATAAGCCTCGTAATATTAATGTTATCGTGCGGCTAGCGGAGGGTTAAACTGTTTTGTGTTTTTAAATTGGTGTGTTCGGATTTTATTTTTGAGGTTGCTTGGAGTTGAAGTTGTTTTGTTTAAGTTGATATTATAAAAGTATTACGTGAAATTAATCCCGTTAAACCTCACATTAAGTTTGCTTGGTACAGCTCGACCATGTTATTCAACAAACTTGTTCAGCATTGAAGACACATCTTCATTTTCTGCTAAAATATGCACATCCCGTTATATTTCACTGTGGTCGCGCATTTACATAATCATCCAAAGACAACAATAATCTAATTTTAATTTTAAATCCTACATAGTTCTGGACAACACGCATCCCATTCTCCTCAGGTCTATAAAACCCTTTGACTGTGCAACATCAATGGCAGGACCTGGCGGGCTCGAAGTTAAAGCGGCTGGGCCGAACCTCTTTATATCTTCCAACATTTACTACTCCGCCACTTCGTTAATATTTTCAACTCTAAAGGAATAAATGTCGATTACTTCATTAGTGTTATGAATAACTTAAGTAGAACCGAACGAGCATACACAAGTATTAATATAAACATCTGTCTGAGACGTTCCAATTACCATTTGCAAGTCATTACGCATAAACACAGCGGTTAATCTTGCTCCGGCCAAATTAAAGACTTAATTAAATTACGGACCAAATCAATTTGTATCTTATGAGAACTAAACAGAAATTTAATTAGCGATACGCAACAGAAGAAATGTCAAAAAGGTATTAAGAAAAAACGTAAAAATTAATGCGGGTCTGCATACCTGAGCCGCGACCGGCGACCGGCACCTTGTGGCAAATTGAAAAGGCCGCGCTTGCTCTCCGAGCTAATAATAAATTCTCAAATAATAATAATTCATAAATAATAATCGTGGAAGAAACAAAATAAAAATATTATACACGTCGAAATAATAAAGGATTTGCCCGGGAAGCGGTCGACACGGGTTGCTTTTTTGTTGAGTATAACCAGCGGACGGATTGTGAGAATTCCGATTTAGGCTTTCAAGTTTTTGACTGAGGTGGAAGAAACATTTTGTTATACTGAAGAAAGCTATGACGCATTGTTTATAAATTGACGCCCAAAACATGCGTTGTGGCAATTGCAGGCTAGGTCATGATCGTTACCTTATTTTATCATAGTGTAATAGTCAAGTTAGTAGCCGCCCGCTATAATCAAACAGCATTAAGGCGCCAGTGTGCGCCGGCCCGCCGAACATAAAATTGTTTTTTGGTCCAACAGCTATAATTAGGCGATGCGTTACGTTTTTGTTTGGCCCACATTTCCCGATCCTCTAATTTTTGTGTTTTTTGCTGCTCCTTTTGTAGTCGTTAATATGATTACACCGTTGGGATGATGGCTTCATACGTGTTTTAGGTTATAACTTAATTTGCTCAGGTTACTTATTTGTTTTTTTATTGTTGTTCGACTTCCTGAGAGTCTGTCGTGTGTTTTTTGCGGCCAGTCGTTAGTTGGAGGTGATTGAATGTGATGGTGGGCAAATTGTGGGCCTCGTCCGGCGCGCCGTCCACGTCTCGGTGTCACGTATTTGGTTTGATTCGAATGTTGACTTAGTGTGTCGTAATTGGATCGTAATCTGTTAGCAAAACTTTTTTTCGAGATGATTGCGTTCTCGAGCTATCACGTACACTCAAACTTTCGACGATATTGACCGTTTAGCTTATTTTGAGCGTAAATTAATTTCTAATGAGGTAGGCAGGCGGCGGGGCCGGCGCGTTAGGGCTGAGAATGTCTTAATAATGTTTCGTGTCTGATGCAATCAAGCGGTTAACGCTGAATGCAGCTCTGACGGCTGAGGTAACGTAAACGTTTGAGTTTTAACACGTGCCTTTTCGTGCGTTTTCGGATTCTTACCAAGGTTGTGGTACTCAGGAATTGTGTTGAGAATGTTCTCGACACAATTCCTGAGTACCACAACCTCAAAGTTCATCTCTACCCACCCCCAAACTTTGTTATCCCTTACTAATTCTCAGCAGAACTTCAAAACCCAGGAATATCAGTCTCCATTCTCCATAAAGCGCTATCCCGCTTCACAAGTCAGCGGTAATGGCGCGGCGCGGTTTGACAGGTAAATTGAGCCTGGACGTGCGACGTGCAAATTGGCCGACACCGCCTGCACGCGACGTGCTAGCTTCGTGCCCGTGCGTGCACGGAGTGACACTTGGGTAACACGCCGCTTTGAGAACTAAATTATTAATGGAAATAGTGCTCATTATAGGCAAAGTGTTTCTTTGTTTCGAGTTACGTTGGCGAAGTTGGTGTTTGATATTTGACTTTTCGTGTTATCGAGCGATTAGTTTTGTTTCTTAGTGTCAAAGCCTTATGTTTCTAATGAGTGACTATCTCTCCTTTCTGGGACGAAATAGCGGAAAAGTAGCGTGTTTTGCCAATGGGAAATGAGTTGCATTTTCAAAGAATCGTCAAGAACTAGGAAAAGTCTATTTTTGGACTTGGATTACTACTGGGTATCGATGGCAACGAATAAGTAGAGAAAGAAACTACAAGACGTAAGGGTGTAATGAGAAAACTATACTTAATAATGCTTATCTGCCTAGCCTTTTCCCAATTATATTGGGGTCGGCTTCCAGTCATACCGGATTCAGTTGAATACTAGTATTTTACGTGTAGTGGCTGCCTACCAGACCTCTACAACCCATCAACTGGGTAACACAGTACTTCTTGGCAAGACTCGAGTCAGATTTACTGGCTTCTGACAACCCGTAACGACTGCCGTAAATGTCAACAAATGACATCCGATACCAACGGTTTAACGTGCTTTGTCGAGGCACGGAGGGAGACTCGGTATGTTAAGATGGCCACCCATCCACAGACCGACCTTGGCAAGCCTTGCTTAACTTTGGTGATCGACCCACGCGGCTGTTATAATTAAGCCACGCGCTACCTCACTGACAGAGCTATAATGAAACTACAAAATATTATCGTGCCAAAAGCTTAAGACACATTTAGTATTTACAGCAAGACTAATAGACCAACTAATAATTACAAAAACACACATAATAAGCCACAAAGACCACAATAACTCATGTAGGTGTACAATCGAACACAATTGCTTTCCGTGTATCTAAATCAATTTTATTGGACCATAGCACTTGTTATCTAATTATACTTCACCAGCTTACATACTGACCAGAAACACTGAACTGAGCTTTAACCCAACTTGGTAGATGCTGAAGGTCTTTCAGAACTAGTTTTTCGAACTGCTTCTTCCGAAACGCCCAGAAATGCAGACCTCTGGGTTAAGCTAAGCTGGTTGGAAATAGAGGTCGTGGTATACTGGTTTTTCGGACAAGTTCGCTTTGTATGATAATTTTAAAATCGACCTCGGCGATGAAAAATTGATTTCGGCTGATATGCTTTTGATTATACGGTTGGCAGTCGTTAGATACAATTATTTGGATACAGGTACGGGATTGTTTTTGGGCTATTATGTTGGTATTGATGATAATAAAGACGTTATGTTATGGTGGAGGCGTTCAGTTTTTTTTGGAGGATCTCCTTTATAGCTCTAGTGTTGAAATGAGATGCTGTGTTGTTATAAAGAGCATCAGTGCTGTTTGTTAAACCGTATTCAACAGAGAGTTATGGCTTTTGTTCATGAAAATTATGATTTAAAATTAAATAAAATAAGTGGTCTGTTTGGCGTGTACTTTGTGCGAAAGTTTTGAGTTTTTTCATGTAGATTGAAAATAGTTTGCTTGAGCCGAAACTCCTCCATGTCGCGGGAAAGCCGGGCTGCCATTTAAAGTTCTTCGACATTCGTTGCGTATAGTCAAGGAGTATCGAGATATCCAGTTACTGGGTTATCGTGGTACTCAGCTACATCCAGTTAGACAGGAAGCCGACCCCAATATAGTTTCGACAACGCTAAGCACATTGATTTAATGGTTTCCGTAACTTTAAAACAGCATCATTTTATCGTGTTGTTCTAGATAGAGTGGCCGGGGACACTATGAATTCATCCAAGTTCTGGTGTCTTTGTAGCGTGGCTCACCATCTCTCCCCATCTAGTTATGTTAGTAGTAATTTTATTTATTATATATATACCGTATTCTGCGCTGTGTGGCGAGCAGACTCGATTGCATGTATGTGACTCGCTGCTGCAAGCTGTCCACCTCGGTGGTAGGCGTGTGGTAGCGATTCATATACATATTATATTCATTGTTTTAGGTTAAGTTATTATAATAAGAACACTAAGATAGGGATAAGAAGTAATTGTTACTAACACAGTTGAGTCATGTTACTTGAAATAAAGATTTATTTATTTATTTTATTTTATTTATAATTAGTACACCTAAGACTACCTACAGTACTGTATTTCGTTTTCGTGTGTGCTGTCACTAATACATACAATAATACCTCAAGTAAAGCTGTTTACACACTAACCGTGACTTCGGCTGTTATAAACAACAACAGTTACAATAGTCCTGGATCGTCACGAGCGGCGCAGTTGCTGCATCTGTGCCGCCGGCTCCTACTTAGTTGGACGGCTCTTTAATGGTGTAATGCTATTAAAGATAAACAGTTGTTGCTTGGAAAACAATCACGTTTTCTTTTATAAGCAATCCTAACAGTCCTAAAAGTTTTGTCCTCAGTGAAGACTTCAGAGTTTTATAAGTCCAGCAGTCTGATTGATTAATACAAAAAATCGTCTTTCATTTGAAAATTGCAACCGAATTCATTACGCGTTTACCGTTGCCAATCAGGCGAATTTTTAAACATAGTGTGAAGCAGAAGATAGATTTTATTAAGTTTAGTTTATTTCGATTCTGTAGGAACTAATAGTGCTGCTGACTGACTTCCTCAGGGACTTATAATGTTAGATGTTAGTAAGGAACTCCTTACAATGTCAACCATCTGTCATTGGACAATCACTTAGAAATTAGCTGGTGGAGTTTTGACGAATGTTGTTAACATTTATGAGCAAAAAATGAGTTTAAGTTGTTGTCAAAATTTTCAGAAAAAACTAGCTTTGATAGCTTTTACGCCCTCCATGAACAGGTGTCATCATTAATCCACTCTACGAAGACTGAGGACATCGTAGAGTACTTATGGGTGAAGACCATACTACACGACGTATTGTCCAGTTGAGCAGTAACCAGCCTTAGTGTGCTGAACTGCGAGTGGTCCATTCAAAAAAAAAAAAACTACACGACGACTCGCAGCGTAACACGACGCCGCGCGCCACCGCGCAGTCACTTCGTGTGCAGTAGTTTAAGTTTTCAAGCGACTTCCAAAAAAGGAGGAGGTCCTCTTCTTCTCTTCTCAATTCGACTGTATTTTCTTTTGTGTGTGTTACCTCATAACTTTGTACTGGGTGTACCGATTTTGATGATTCTTTTTATATTCCAAAGCAGCGGGCTTGTCGTGTGGACCTTAAATTTGTTTGAGATCTGACGATTAGTATTTGAGTTATCCCTAATAAGTTGTGTCGTGGCTTAGTTTACATTGACGACGTTCTCATTCCCTCTTGTCGATGTAAAATGAAAAAATAAAATTGTGTACGATGGTTTGGAAGAGCATCTTAGTATTTCAATGTAGTCCCTTTCTAGTTTTGTGAAGATCTGATAAAGAAACGGAACTCTTCAATAAACGATAGTAATTCTTTCGGGATTGCTGAAATCGCATGTTTGTTTATTGTTTACACCAATGTGATTGGTACGTTTAGGTGGGGGGTGGGGGGGTTGTTGTAAAAAGTGAAAAATAAAAAAGTTTTTACAAATAAATGGTCTAGAAGTTGGTAGTATTTTTTTTGTAAAAAGTTTTTTTGTTGATATGTGTTAATTTATTATTTTGTGTATGGGCCTTAATGTTAGTTGCCTGATAACAAAGAATTACTAAAATCGTGGTATATATCTACATATATCCTTTAATCTCATCATAACAAATACAAGACACGCAATGCAAGCCAAAGGGTCTTATTTCGCAAAGAAACCGTGAATAGTCTACGAACACACAAAGTTGTAAAAATATCAATGTTTCAGTGAATTTTTCTTGTGTTTATTGGTTCTGCAAGTGAAAATGGTACGGTTTCGTGGCGGAGGTGAGGTAATCACTTCATTATATGGCACTGCCGTCTAGCGTGCTGTGCAGTCTAGGTGGGGTGACCATACACTCAAGAATATAAGAGAACAAGCATATTATTTTAAATCCTAACAACAACCCTAACAGTGAGTTTGTTTGTGTGCTTCGCTTTCACGCCTAACTTGCTGTCAAAATTTTGACGAATTTATGGTACAGAGATAGATGGGACTTTAGAGACTACTTCCAAGCTTGTAACCGAGCGGAACTGCTGGCAAAAGCTTTCTTCTTTAGTTTGTATGTCTGATGAAGTTTCGGAAAATACAATAATCAGACTTGTAAGGCAAGTTGCAAGAGCGATGAGATCTAAAGACTCTTTTGAATATTATCATTTTGCATTGATAAATCAGCTGCAAAAAGTGGCTGTCAGAAAAATATATTTTCTTTAAAAATAGACATACGTTTAGCAAGAAACACAGAACACCTTGACACCACGCCGGCATTGCTGGAGCATGTCAGTGATTTCACTCAAAGAAATGTGAAAATTTTGACTTTAGCTATAATAGTGGAATGTTGAGAGAAAATGATGCCGAGAAAACGTCACCGGATGATTAAAACTGCCTTTTTATTTTATTCTATTATTGTATATTGCAATCAATCTTATCTATACTAATAATATTATAAAGAGGTAAAGTTTGTGAGGTTGTATGATTATGAATAAGATTATGAATAATAATAATATGAGTATGATTTTGAAAATTATTTTCCAAAAGAAATATATTATATAATTATTTTGTCTCCGTATTCCCACGGGAACGGGAATTACGCGTGTACGCGGGGCGCTGCTAGTTAGTTTATAGACTCTCGATATATTGTGAGTTTACGATACATCCGTATCTTATTGAATATAAAGAGTTTACAATTTCACGCGATATATATATATATATATTTTAAACTGACGGTGTTTGCAATAACCAAGTGAAATAGACTTACTGTTTCAAGACTACATGAAGCACGGACACCCTACACCTCCATATTATAGAAAAGAATGGAAAATTGTGAAAAATTGCTTCTTGTTAAGTTAAGCCGGTGATGGTGGGCTGATACTGCACGGGGGAACTACACTAATCATTTTGGAACATTTCCTTTTATATTTCATGGCAAACGCGCCCCATGAAATATAACCTCATTATGTTTATGGGACGAGGATGTATTTAATGTTGGCTGTAGGTGATGTTAGGTTCCACATATTTTCCTTAACCATCAATCAGAAGATTGCAAACAACTAACAAGCAAAAAACATACATGTGTAGCAAGAGGCTGAAATTTAAAATGTACATATGAACACACTACACATGGTCAAGTCGTAAGCTGCAGAATTTGTTCGAAAGAGTAACCGCGGGCCTGGAATGCAAAGGGCATTAGGAGGAACACGGGTAGGTTTTAGTCAGTAGGAGTCTGACACTCCCTTTCGCCCCACCCAGAGCGGGAGAAGTCTTTTGATGATTTCCCATCCAAAAAAAAAATAGGTGATGTTAGGAGTGAAATGTCTGCTATGAAGTAATAGGCTGTTATAGTGATCGGTACTATAGAATATTAAGTTTGCATATACACCATGTGTGTATGCCATGATCTTTAAATAAAACTAGCTTTCTCCGGCGGGTTCACCTCGCAGGCCATGGCTCATCTCACAGGAACAGTGTAAGTCGGGTGATAAAAGAGCTTCAAAATGGAGTTTGGTAACTTCTGTACCTGACTGTACCGTACAAAAATCTAGTATAAAAAAAGGATGACGAAATGGGAATGAATGTATGAAGATTAAAATCTTGAGGAAACGCTACATATGTTCATAGAATTTGTTTTTTTTTCCACTTTTGACCTGTTGACGAATCGGGAATGTGACATATCGGGAAGTAGCCTATATTCCTTGCACACATATGTATGTACATACTTAGAAAATTATTTTTCCTGACTGACCGTCAATTTATAATGAAAGCAAATCTTAAAAGATTTATGGAAATTTCCACTTTAACGGAGGATTACGACTTTTAGTAATAAAAAGTGCGATAAACGAGGAAGGTTTTTTTTTTTAATCATTTGATTTGATTTGAACAAATGCTGTGGCGGGTCGCTAATAATTTTAAAGAAAGATTAAGAAATGTATTAAGTACATGTATAAAAATAATTTAATTATATTTAATTTTATTAAAAAACCTTCATCTTGGTTGTAGACCCGGAAAAACTATCTGTGGGCCATAGAACATTTGTACCGTGCGGGGATCGAACGCACGATACGAAGCGTAGCAGCTGAATGCACAAACACTGCACCCACCACGTCGATTTCTTTCTACAAAAAAAATAACCTCTTTATTGTATGTATTATAGTTTAAAAGTATACAGAATTAATGTTAGCGCGATAGTCACTAAAACGGTAAAGACAACAAATACTTCGAAGTATGTATGCACGGGCTGGTTTCCGCAACTCCACGAGTAAGCGCGTATTTTGCTTGCAGAATACGAAGTATAACCAATTTTTTTGTCTTGATTCTGTAGTTGTCCAAAAAACCGCCCTTTACTAGCCACTCCAACCTCAATCCTAGTTTATTAAAAAGTAACAGACTTTCAGTAGACTTACAAGGTAAATGAAGAGTTTCCTCCGTCACTCCGAAAGCACGTTAAGCCGTTGGTCCCGGCAATCATTTGGAGATCCTTGGCAGTCGTTACGGATTGTCAGACGCAAGTAAATCTGACTCTAGTCTAGCCAAAAAGTACCGTGTTACCCAGTTTGTGGGTTGTGGAGGTGTCTGGTAGTAGTAAGGTAGGCAGCCGCTCCACGTAAAATACTGTTATTCAGCTGAATCCAGTTTGACTGAAAAGCCGGCCCCAATATGTTGGGGAAAAGGCTAGACAGATGAAGACAAACTAAAAATGTTACTTTAAATTAACGATTTTATATACATATATAAGTACTGATCTTTCACCTATGTATATTATTTCCCAAGCACGTGAAAACCTTTACCGTTCCATACACACCGTGGTTTCAGTCATTATACCCCTGAAACCCATATAACAAATTAATACAATTTCCTGTCCCGACATTTTCATTTCTGAAACATTTTCATCGGCGTACACATTTAATTTCCTGTTGAAACATAATTAAGTTATGCCGTTTTTTCATGTAAAACACTTTTTTCTTGGAGTCACGACATATTATTTTCTATTAGGAATGTTAGAATGGCCGTTTTTTGAGTAAGTATGATTTTATGCTACTGTTTTACATAAGTAAGTAGTAAGTTGTGAATTTAAATCTTAATGTGATCTTGGAGTTATGCGTTTGATAACCTTTTATTTTTGGTATATTATGTTTTGTTTAATATGTGTGGAATAGGTATATAATATATTACTTTAACATTATACAACAGAGTTATAAATGTATTTTTTATGATTTATGCTTGGTTGTAAATAAAATAAGGAGTTTTATTTAGTTACACACGATTTCAGTGTATTTTTAGCATAATTAGCCTCAAATGGACTAGACGGTGCCACAAAAGTGGATTGTATTTTTAGATACCTTAATCCCTAAAAATCCTATCTACTTTTGTATTAATAATAACACAAAAGTGGATTGGATTTACCCAGAGAATAGGCCCACAAAATAGAATATACACATGAAATAAAGTCATAAATATAACATAAGTGTATTCAAATTGTTGTATCACGCCTAAAAGCGTCATTAAAAATAACTTTTAGTTTCTCTTAATGTACAACTCTGATCAGATAAGGGCCCGTCCACGCGGGTGAACGGGCGATCCTGCAATTATAAAGGAATTAGCCCAAAACAGCGCCTTCAATGGGCACAAATTGATATAATAAAAAGTAGTGTGGTTAGCGTTGACGCGGCGCCAGGGCTGCCCTTTGCGAGAAAAAGGAGAAAGAATTCATTCGCGCGGTGTGTGATGGATACCGCAAATAATAATAAGCGGAATAATTTAGTTACATACCTTAGACAAAAAACAGTAGTGTTGCCTTGGATCTTATGCTGGGAGATACCAGACAATAAAACTATATATAAATGTGTCAGATATAGGGAAAATATGCTTCATATCATAGTTTAGCTTTATGTTAGTTCTTTAAATTTTACTTCATAATCTAAGAAATACGTCGTTATACAGTTATATTTTCACATCAAATTATAAACATTTGTAATCAACAATGTAAAAATTATCCCCACATTATTAAAGACATGAAAAACTTGATTTAAATGTAACTAAATAGTTATTGTGTTTTCATATTAGTTTGATTCAGTGTTAATTTATAGTAATCAACGTTATTAGAAAATTATATGTTAACAGTAAATCAAATTTGTACTTTGTATTGTTTAGGGTGACCAAACGAATTAATCGAATTCGATCTAGTGGTTTGTTAACAAAGTTGATAACATCGTGCGCAATTAAACTGATTTAACTGACCTTCGGGAAACCAACCATTACTTATAGCTTTCCATAGATTATTGTAGCAATAACCTAAAAAAATAAAACATCTAAGTGACTAATTTTTAACACCGTTTTTTGGATGGGAAATCATCAAATGATTTCTTCCGTAATCATAAAAAAGAACAATAAACCAAAACGTTAATGTTAATAATACTTAATTAAACTTGGAAGAACATCATCAAGCGTCAGCTGTACACTAATTAAAGACTAAAAAAATGATTCAAGTATAAAAAATAATCTTCTTCCGTTCAGCCCTAGCTTGAGGTGTCGCCCAATAATTAAGTGATTACGTTAGAAACGCGTGTCGCCCGCCGCGCGATTTGTATCTCCGTTTCGGGCGATCATTAGCGCAGTGTGGAATTGCCCTTATTTGGGTCCCGATTGAGACATTGCGTAATTATTGTGATATTCTCAATTTAAGTAAGGTGAGGCTTTCAAGAGAGTTTTGTGGGAGGATAAAAGGGAGGGATACTTTTTATATTATACAGAAAATTCTAAAAGATTCATTTGAGAATTGAAAACTATTAAATCTGTATGAAATATGTGCTTCGTTCGTTGGTTAAGTTTCCAATCTTAGAACTTAAAAGAGGGAAAAAGATGTTTAAAGATAACGCTATCTTTAAACATCTATGGTTATGTATTTTGCCGTTTCCGTCCCATAAAGTAGAAAAGAAAGTCATATTCGATACTGAATTATAGAAATAGCAATTTATTCTAATAAAGACATTAGAATAAAAACCATTACCCAATGACAATTAAACAAAAATATTTCAACAAAAAAAAAAAACCAATTAATATAATTTCCCTCAGACGTATTAATTGCTTACCCCGACTTAGTAAAAAGATTAATGTCGGTGATAAGCAGGCTAAATGAAAAGCTGACCGAATTGAATCATTTGGGTATGAATGCCTTCATTTGCATACACTATAATTAGTGGTTAATGCTGTACCACTGTGCTCATTGGGGGCTTGGTCACTGTGCAAGAGAAGAATAGAAGGCTCAGTTGCGCACAGTTAATTGCAAACACGAGGTGATATAACAAATATTTCGTACCTGATGGCGATGGACATAGCAACTGGGTTTTAGAAACGACACGTTCTACGCGTAGTGTTGCGTAGCTGTACGCGTAGCAAGCTGCGTAGCACGCAGCGTAGCTCTATGCGTAGCAAGCTGCGTAGCACGCAGCGTAGCTCTATGCGTAGCGCTACGTAGCATTGTGCGTAGCATTTTGTAGCTCTACGCGTTGCGCTCGTAGCGGACTTGGCGTTCACTAATATACTGCACTCCCATCGATGCATTCAAGTTGTGTTATGCGTGGATCAGCTTTAATATGGGGTTGTACCTATATAGTTGTAAAATAAAAAAAATAGTTTTGCCTGAAATATACAGCCTGAAAACTTAATATGTCATTTAACTGCGTGAATATTTTAAAGTAAACTTTTTTATTCAATTATAAAGCATATCTTTCCGAAGTTTAATAACGTGATAACGAAGGAAAATCCATCAGTCTGCTGGATATTTAAACTACTGTATTCCATGGGATATGACGTTTCAACAAATAAGACAGATTTTTTGTTTATTTTACGCTCCACGACTCAACAAGGCTGTATGTGTATTAAGAATAATAGAAGAAGTCATAATTCGTGCCAGAATATAATTTGCACTCGAAATGAATGTAAATGACTATGTTACGAGTAATAACAAGACTTTTTATTTAATATAAATTGTGTTTAGACGACGCAGTGTGGGGTAACGGCTAGCTAAATGTCGGCTTAAGCGTAATTATTATATACTTGGTAGATATATGGTCTTTTAGCGCTCCAACGAAGCTTAGAAGCGATATATGTAGAATTTAATGAATGAGCTTTATATCAAAGTTTAGGATATCAAACTTTACAATAAGGGTTTTGTGGGAATCACAGATCTGCATTGTCTCGGCTTTATTCTGGTTGTCCCTTGTTAAAATTGTCTGACCCACCAAACATTGTCTGACTTACCGGCAAGGCATATCTTGTTAAGCTTTTTTTTGACAATTACCTTTTGTAAATAAATAATTTCTCTTTTTTTACTTGTATTTGCTTGGTCATTGTAAATCATAGTTTTGTATAATGTAGAAGCATTTTATTTTCAAATATTGTAAATGTGAGTACCATGGAAGCATTTACAGGTTATAAGTAGTGCACCCTTAGTAGCAGTGGACCCTTCTTTTTTAAACACATTGTAAGTAAATGCTAAATTGCACGTAAGTATGCTAAACCGTTCAGATATTGCAGATTCTGTGGTGATGTTATTGTTATAAATGGAAATTCGTTTTTCTATTTAAATAACATGTTGATACCACTACATACATACATCTATACTACTATTATAAAAAGGAAAGATTTGATTGTTTGTTTGTTTGTATTGAATAGGCTCCGAAACTACTGAACGGATTTGTAAAATTCTTTCACAGTTTGGGAGCTACACTATCCCCGAGTGACATCTATACTACTATTATAAAGAGGAAAGATGTGTTTGTCTGTTTGTTTGTATTGAATAGGCTCCGAAACTACTGAACCGATTTGAAAAATTATATCACTGTTTGGAAGCTACACTATCCCCGGATGACATAGCCTATATTTTATCCCCATATTCCCACGGGGACGGGAACTATACGGGTGAAAACACGGGCCGCTGCTAGTATATCCATAAATCTGTATTTCACAAACTAATACATTTTCTCGTGTCTTTTTTAAAATGTTTATAAATGGTTAGGTTTGAATATGATATTGTAAAATGTATATTTAATTTTGAACTATGAGTATTTACTTACTTTATCTTACTTAAGTATGTTTTAATGAAATAATAAACACTTTTATTACTTGCAGTGACTTTGTTAAATTTTTATTCATACTGCACATTTAAAAAGATATTTCCCGACGTGAGTTATATTAAAACTTAAAATAAAGCAAACTGCTGTTAAAATGGATCACGTAATTAGATATTAACCGTAAACAATTAGCTTAAGTATTAGACACCGATGCTCAATTTTTTTTTTATTAATCGTCCGTAAACCTTCGCCTTAGTTATTTTTAGTAGTCGTGTTACTCATTAGCCTTTCAACCTTAACGACAGTAATTTTATGATTAAAGTCGCTTAGTAACATGATTTATCGAAATGCTTGAACGTAGGATTCTAAATTCGCGCTAAAGTGCAATTTCTCTATTGCTCTAGTGGGTTCGATAATGTTGGCCATATACTGTACTATAGCTTCTGGCTTTAGCAACCCAAACGTTGCTAAAAAGCTTTGAAGCTGCCCAAGCTTTGAAGTAGGCATTTTCTCATAAAAACTCACACAAAAGGGGCCGCTTTTCAAACGTTATATATTTTTGTCTGTTTGAATACAACTGCCGGTTTTGTAGGGAAAATTGGAAACATAATCATTCTTCGGCGTATGTAGCGTTGGTGAAATCAGTCCTTTAGTGTGAACGATTGAAGAACTATAATATTTAAAAAGTGCAGAGGTAAATGAAAAGTACTTATCTGTTACTTACTAAGTAAGAATTTATTAATAACTCTGTCTTTGTCGAATCTCCGTTTTTCGTTCGAACTCCATATATTTAAGTTTTTTTGAACGTTTGAATATCGAGTTTAGCAAACCACCAGTCATAAAATTAATTACTCGCCTATTATAAGATACGAATGTGAGTTATGTGTCTTATCTCCTAAATCACTTTACCAATTAGCAATATTAATTTAAATTATGACGTGTACTAAATTATAATATTAATATAAGAATGATAATTTATACAACGAAGTTAAACTTATTTATGTGTGGTCATTGGTCATTTCATCAATTTTCATACCTATCTACTTTTTCCAGTTTGATAATATTTTTTTTCTACAAGTCGAGTCGTCCTTTCTTGCGATGATAATATGGTTGATTGATTGAATCAAAACCTGTTTCTGCTATGCTCGTCTTTAAAGATTCCATAAAATTAAATAAGTGTTTCATAGAAATGGCCTTTCGCCCTATACCCGGTACAATGTATCTATAGTTTTTATGGCAATAAAGAATTTATTATTATTATTATAGTGTGACATTTGTTAATGGTTTTGTCTTTCAAGCTGAAGTTCCTACTAGAAAAAGACCACACGCCAAATAACACCTCAAATAACATAATCAACAAAACAAAAAGCCTTCAATTGAAAACCGCGCCAAACAATACTTAAACCATAAACGCAGCGAATTTTTTTAACACCAAGACGGCGAAAATGGCTCCAAATGAGCGCCAAATGCGCCTCTTAATATAAAATCCCGGCAATTTACCTAAACACCCGGTTATTACGCACTTCATCCTCAACGCCGGTAATATGTTATACGAATGGGTTATAATAACAGAAATGGCTAACGATGATGCGGGCAGTGCCGGAGAATGGCTGGCCATAGCCATTACTCATGAGAGATAGATTGCTCCGTGAAAGTCCGAAAGTAACTGGCCGGTAATCAGTTTTAATCTGTGCAATGTAACTGTTCTGTCGTATTAGCGAGAATGTCAGTGTGTTTTTTTTTGGGGATTTGAGCTTGGAACGTAATTAGATTATGTTTTTTCTTTTCTTTGGGTTTTGGGTAACAAGTTGCTTTTGCGTAAGAATTGCGTTAAGAGTCACGCACCAAGCAATAGTAGGTATTTAATCGACTAAAGCACTGTGGCTCTGTTCAACCATACAACACCGTCTTCTTTTTCTTCTTTCCATACAGTGGCTTTCTGCAAGGAACGATAAAGAAAGAACATTTCTGGCTCGTGAATAAGGCCTATCAAATTTTTTGAGGTAAGGAAAACAATGAATCTTATATTAAGTTGCAAACGTTTAACTCATTGAATGTTAAAAAGACTGCCGATCTATGGGGTAATTCTGTCGACCTTGCTAAGTCCATTATACACATTGTAGCCTCTACTTTAGCTGTTATTTTTAATAATTGTATAGACCGTGGTGAGTTTCCTGATCTAATGAAATATAGTAAAATAATTCCGTTATTTAAATCGGGGAGTACATCAGACCCTTCCAATTATAGACCAATATCAGTGCTACCTACTTTTAGTAAAATTTTTGAGAAACTTATTTTAAATCAAATGCAAAGTTATTTTAATAAACATAAATTTTTACATAACAAACAGTTTGGTTTTACGAGGGGTCGTTCAACAACCGATGCCGGTGTTGAACTTCTAGGACACATTTACAATGCATGGGAGGACAAATGCGATGCTTTGGGCATTTTTTGCGATTTGTCCAAGGCGTTCGATTGCGTTCTCCATGAGACGTTAATCAGGAAATTGCACTATTACGGAATCCGGGACGCCTCTCTGGATCTTCTTACTTCATACTTGAGTGGTAGGATTCAGAGAGTTGATGTCAATGGTAAAAGGTCTCCTGGATCGGTAGTCAGGATGGGGGTCCCCCAAGGCTCAATTTTAGGTCCCTTCCTGTTTCTGATATATATTAATGACTTGCCGTACCTCATAAAAGATAAATATGATATAGTGTTGTTTGCAGACGACACGTCGCTTTTGTTCAAACTAAAACGTCAGCAGATGGTTACTGACAATATAAATAGTGCCCTTGCGACTGTAGTTAACTGGTTTAATGTTAATAATCTTCTACTTAACGAGAAGAAGACGAAATGCATAAAGTTTACTTTACCTCATGTAAGACAAGTGAATACTGTTCTAACAATAAAGGGTGAAGAGTTGAAACCCGAAGATACCACAGTGTTCTTAGGCATCACTTTGGATGCGAAGCTTCAGTGGGGCCCCCATATAGATAAACTGTCAAAAAAACTCAGTTCTGCAGCATTTGCCGTTAGGAAAATTCGTGGCTTAACTGATTTAGAAACGGCCCGTTTAGTGTACTTTAGTTACTTTCATAGCGTGATGTCATATGGAATACTGTTGTGGGGAAATGCCGCCGATATGCAGACAATATTTGTTTTACAAAAAAGGGCTATTCGTGCGATTTATAAATTAAATCCCAGACACTCACTCAGAGAAAAATTTAAAGAGATTAATATAATGACTGTGCCCTCTCAGTATATCTATGAGAATCTCTTGTACGCACATAAAAATATTAATCTGTTTAAAAAATACAGTGATATCCATAGCATAAATACTAGGAACAAACACAATTTTGTTGTTCCTAAAACCAGGCTCAAGAAAATAGGTGGTTCCTTTCGATGCCAATGTATACATTTTTATAATAAACTTCCTGGCCGCATTCAAGAACTAAGCATAAATAAATTCAAAGTATTTATAAAACGTAAGCTATGCCAGAAAGCTTTTTACACAGTTAAAGACTATCTGGAGGACAAGAAAGCTTGGGATTGAGCTGCTTCAGTTGTGTACATGGCCCAATGTTTTATGTTGTTGTTTTGTTTCTGTGTTTTTCTTTTATATTTTTACACTTTGACATGTTTTAATTTTCGTTTAGTTTACTTTTGACATGAATGTTTACTTTTTAAAGTATTCTTTTTATTTTATTACAATTTCTTATTTTGACATGAATGCTTACTTTGTAAAGTATCATATTTTTTAATTTATTTACTATTGTGAATATGAGGACTATATGGGTTATTATTGCTTTTTCCTCTTCAACTTTTTTTTTTTTCCTTTTTTTTTTTTTTTTTTAGCGTTGTCTGGCTGTTTGAGTTTTTTTGTGGCCTACCCAAATGTCCTTTCATTGGCATTGTTCGTCGAGTCGTTGAGCTCCTTATTGGTTCTAAGTTGAGCTACTCGACTACTGACCAAGGCTTGCAATGAATGGACAGGTCCACTCAAATCTGCGTGGTTCTTTCCTCAAAAGACCACTTCAGACACTGACATGGTCCTCATATAACGTATTGTGAATGTGAGGACCATGTAGATCGCTATGTTAGGGGTTCATTTCTTGTTAGTCTGGCGGTTTGAGTTCTTTATGTGGCCTACCCAAATGTCCTTACTTTAGTATTGATCGTCAAATCGACGAGCTCCTTAAAGTTCTAAGTTTGAGCTACTCGGTAACTGACAAATGCTTGCACTGTTTGGACAGGTCAACTCAAATCTGTGTGGTACTTTCCTCAAAAGACCACTTCAGACACCAACCTACATGGTTCTCATATGATTTGACCAGTACAATTGTATGGACTTTAAAAGAGACCTTGACCTCTGAGTTTGTTTCGGTGTTTCTTCTCAGGGTAGTCAGCTAGGAAACACCGGCCTCATCTAGTTTATAACGACCAAAAATATTGACGTGTAAAAGTGTTATTTACAACCTACTTACAAAATAAATATCATTTATCATTTATCATTTATCATTAAACGAGTTACACTATGAAAACGTCTTCTTTGTTAAAGCACAGATTCATTCTTGAAACACACACAAAGTTGACAAGCTCTAATCTCAATTAAAGCACCCAATATTATGAATCTTTCATTGTATGTATCACTTTGAGTACTAATTCACTTCTTAGTATTAACATTCAGTTTCCGAGATTTGTGCCATAAGGGGCTATCCATAAATTACGTGACACGTTAAGGGGGAGGGAGGGGGTCGACGAAGTGTGACATTGTGTGACAAGGGGGTGGGAGGGGTCCTAAATTTCGTGACGTCACATTTGAAAATGTATTTTAAATCCAAGTGTTAAATAAAACACGAACAAATCTATACTTAATATTATAAAGCTGAAGAGTTTGTTTGTTTGTTTGTTTGTTTGTTTGTTTGTTTGTTTGAACGCGCTAATCTCAGGAACTACTGGTTCGAATTGAAAAAATCTTTTTAGGTTGAATATACCATTTATCGAGGAAGGCTTTAGGCTATATATCATCACGCTTAAGTCAATAGGAGCGGAGCAGCGATAAAGAATATTTTAAAATCGGGGATTCCACGGGGACGAAGTCGCGGGCAGCAGCTAGTACACGAATAAAATTGTAAAATATGTGACGTCACACTAGGGAGGGGGAGGATCTCACAAATGTGACCAGCTGTGACAAGAATGGGGGGGGGAATCATGAAATTCGTGTGACGTAATTTATGGATGGCCCCTTATGTAACGTTACATTTAGGTACACAATAAATACAATCACGCGCGCGATCTTTGACTGGCTGCGCGGACGCAGGGAATTTGTGCTTTACTATGTCATTTGTCCTTATTATGCGGTTCAAGTGATAATATGACCTTCTGCTATCGGACTGGACAGTTGGTAGGTATTTGGATAAATCAGACGGAAATTTTATCTTTTGTTTTTGCTATGCAAATTACTTAGACATTGGTAATCCAAACCTGCTATCCTTGTACTTTTGGTTTGGGTCGCCTTTGGTCAAATGTTTGAAAGCGCGACACCAGCTTTTGGTCTCCTGTTCAGTTATTATTGTTTGACATGCTTTCATTCCAGAAAACTCTTTACAAGTATACAAATACCACTTTACTGGAAATATTTTGGTAAGTTCACTAGCCGCAGAAAATCCCGTCATTTTTATTAAACAGATTGTGCCTAATGATTGCCGGGAAAATATCATATTCGTATTTCTTAGATGTTTGGCTATGTATACAGCATATTGTGCAAGAAATGCTTAGTCTTTTTTCTTTCTTTGAATTATTATTTGATTTACATGATTAAGATGTCTCTCTTCTCTCAGCTATACTAATATTATAAAGAGGAAAGATTTGTATTTTTGTATGTAAGGAATAAACTCAAAAACTACTGGACTGATTTCAAAAATTTCTTTCACCATTAGAAAGCTACATTCACCCTGAGTAACATAGGCTATATTTTATCCCCTTATTGCCACGGGAACGGGAACTACGCGGGTGAAACCGCGGGGCGCTGCTAGTTTGTAATACTTACTGGCTACCCAAGAGTACTACGGACTGCAGCCGTTTTGGTTTTTGAACGCTCTCAGAACCCGAAGCGTCGCCGTGTTATGTATGAAGTGACTAACTAAAGATTTGACACATATTTTCCGCGGAAAGATGTCCACTGCTGGACATAGCTTTCCTCCAAGCGTTGTTTCATGGACCGAACATGATGTAGGTACTAATTATTTGGCTAAAATGTTAGTTAACTACTTATTCCAATCTGTTGCATAAAGTTTTTAAAAATTTGATTCCGAAAAAAAAATGGTTTGTCAGTGTATATAATTCTGATTATATCTCTCTTAAACATTTTAATTTTTAACCATAGTTTTTAATCATGAACAACGATGCGATCGACCATATTGAAATTACCGTTGCAAGTAAACATTATTACAACATGTGATAATTATACCCTACAGTATTCTCTAAAGTGATATCAGCTATCCATAAACGAGACCTGTCAATCAGATAACAACGTTTTTGCGACAAAAATGCAAAAAAAATACAGTAACTTTCCCGTTCATAATAATGTTACTATAATTAAATATGTACGGTCAACGTAAGAGCTTGGTGCATGTATGACAAAAACGACCAAGAACTAAAAAATAATATTAACTAGTCATTACAAACATTTTCCCGTGGATTTGCTCCGATGCCCTACCCCACAGGGATAGTACATTCTCTTAATAAAAACAAGTACTCGATCGGTGACAGTTAAAAAAATTTCGTAGCTAGATCAATAATTCTAAATCTTACTTTTCATATTCCATATCCATTACCACGTCTTTAATATATTATTTTCTTCATACACATTACTAGCTTCTGCTGCTTCGCACGCATGAATGTCGGAACGTAGCTATAATCTACACCTGTGCCAAATTTCATCAAGATCCGTTCAGCCGTGTGGGTGTGATTGTCTAGCAAACACCCATCCAAACTTATGCACTTATTTATTTCTAGCAGGTTTCACTCGCGTAGTTCCCGTTCTCATGGGAATACGGGGGTAATGAAAAACTAATTTTACTTACTGTTAATGCTTTCCATTGGTGAATGAATTTTTTAAATCGGTTAAGTGGTTTAGACGTGAATGCGTAACAAACAAACTCACAGTCGCATTCATGATATTAGTTAGAATTGCCGCAAGCAGTCTCAGTTACTTTAACCACAAATCCAGACCAAGTTGTCAAAGGCATTGACTACTCACCGTAACACGAGTACACCATGTTTTTTGGCGTAAGTGACTTATATCAATTGCCTGAATACTTATCTCTTTTGTTACCGGTACTCGAGCCTGTCGATTCATTGTCACGAATGCTTCACGGTCGTCTTATGTCAAAAGCAGCTGATTTTCGGTAAGTAAAAAAGTCAACACATTTGCGTGTATATTTGATGGTTTTGGTCGGTCAATTCATGTGCAGGCTTTGTCTGGAACCGCTTTTTTGACGAAAAATATTAGCTTAACTTGGCTTTTGTATTCGGCAGCTGTAGCTATGTGAGTTTTAGAATTCTATCAGTAAAATTAGTTAGGCACGTAGGTTTTACTAGATGAAGGATCGCTTTTAGCGATAAGGCCGCCTATTGTGTCACCCTATGTAATGTTTTCTTTGTACATATTTTCTGTAACTTGTATGGTGTACATAATAAAGAGTATTCTATTCTATTCTATTCTATTCTAAGGTTTTTCGGAATCATATAAGACCTCTACGATCGGGAACTCATTTGAAAACATAACGATTATGGTATCCGCTCATAATAATGTTCTCTCGTTTAGAATAAGTCATAGCTTAGTTCAAATATTAGCCAGGCAATATTACGCCGACTAAATTTACGCCGTGAGTAGTACATAAGCAAGTATGTATGATATACAATTTTAGTAAGAAACAAGAATATTACAACTAAATGAAGATGATGTTTCCTATGTGACTTCATTAAGAAGAAACACCGAAGCAAACTCAGATGTTTATTTTTACCACGTCATGAGGACCGTGGTCTGTGGATGGGTAACCATCTTAACATAACGAGACTCCTCCGTGCCTCGGAAAGCACGTTAAGGCGTTGGTCCCGGCTGTAATTTGGAGATCTTTGGCAGTTACACATTGTCAGAAGCCAGAAAATCTGACACCAGTCTTGCCAAGTGCCGTTTCACCATACAGTAATGTACCAGTAAAGTTAATGGGTTGTGGAGGCCTGGTGTGCAGCCGCTTCCCGTAAAATGCTGGTATTCAGCTGAATCCAGGTGGACTGGGAGCCGTCTCCAATATAATTGGGAAAGGCTTGGTAGATGATCGTAAACGATGATACGATCGACGATGGAGCACGCTCACCTAGTATTATGAATTCAAATCACTCTTAAATTATAACAGCAAACGCGAACTACGGCAGGGAATTCCATTTCTTACCTGTTTACACAGTGAAATTATTTCCAAAAACTTTTTGCAAATGTTTTTTGAAAAGTATTTACAATTTATTAGTGATTTGTAGGTGTACTTAATTCAACAAGACATTCTCTGCCGGCCATAATTGGCTTAAAAACACCACAATGTTCTAGGTGCCATGCACAAGGTTCTATGGTGTTTTTTTTCTTTCTATATTTTCGCCTGCAGCAGAATTTTATCTATCTCCTGTTGATCAGTGGACGTTGAAGTTCTGACATAACGATGATGAAGCACGTGCTGTTCTGATTATCTATTAATCCGTAATTATATTGTAGTGACAGCCTGTTACCTGTCTGACAAACTGATAAGATATCTTTTAAGAGCATCGCAATTAGCCAATGTTCTTATCAGCCGTTTGACGTGACATAGAGTTTATTTTTGTAGATCAATATTGAAAACTCGAAGACTGGTTGAGTGTGTTTTCTAAGGTTTGTTTACATTGGTTCGTAGGCAAGTGTTAGCTACTAGAACGGTCTTCTGAAATCAAAATCTTACTACTATTACGAAATGAGAACGTTTGTGAGGAAGTTTGGCATACAGAATTGATTATAGTCTGGAATAGCTCATTGGCATAGGAATAGGTTTTTCATTGCGGGAATATGTTCGCTAATTAGGATAATTTTCTACTTATGTAAATGCTGCTAAAAATAAAACATTTATTTGTTCTTTGGCTTTTTCATCTGGTATTTCTCAGAACCAGCTCGGTGATGCTTGTTCACTTTAATATAAGAACGCAAGTAACGAACTCAGCCAGCATATACTACAGATATGCTTCTGCCTTACTCTTCGGAGAATACAAGCTTGATATTATGTACTAGCTGCTGCCCGCGGCTCCACCTGCGTTAGTAGTAACTAAGTGCCGCTCGCGTGAATGTCAAAAATTATTACTCCCGAGATAAAAAGTATCCTACTTATGTGTTATTCCAGACTACAATCTACCTCTGTGCCAAATTTCGTCAAGATCCGTACAGCCGTTCTGACGTCCATCCATCCATCCAAACATCCTGACGTTCGCATATATAATATTAAGTAGAGTACTATAGATTTTTGTGTGAGTGTAGTTTCAGTCAGTTACCAGAGGCTTTCTAACCTTATCTAGAATACTTTGCTTATTGTTGTTTAGTTTCGAGGATTCTATTTAGACATTTGCACTGACAGTTACAACAAGAAATGCCCAACAAAATTCAAGAAAAAAAATACAGGTTTGTAAAACAAAATAATTAAAACATTAAGTTCATTTTGCGGCCACATTACACGGTGTCGCATATCAGAGGCGGCAAACATTTGGTGAATAATTTGTTCGCGTTTAAAATTATTAACGCGAAACCATTCGTCATGGCGGCCTGGAGGTCTCGTGGATTTGAGCCAGTGGTTTTTTTTTTACTACACGATATCCAAGAGTGATCGAACAAAAAAAATATAAATTAATTCTCATGCGTTTCTTTTTGACTCATAATCTTGGTTTCTGAAAGCTAAATCTAATTAAATCATTCGTTAAATGTCATGTCAACTTGCTTGATTTGGGTTGGTGTTTTGGTTACACATCATTCAAACTTGCACTAAAAATCCAGGACAGGCATAGCTGTAAATAATATTTCTTTTTCTTTTGTGTCAGCATGAGCCTTATAGGCCTTTGCAATTATTGAAAAAATACTGAAAACGCTGAAAAGATTTAGTATTTTTAAATACCGATGTGAAAAAGAGACGGATTTTATGATACTCATATTCCGTTGTGAAAATGGATAGTAGGTACACTATCCATTTTCACAACGGAATCATGATGGCATTGGCACAAAATCAAATGCTGCGTGTCCAAGAATCATACTTTCTTGTTTCCTTTATATTAGCTATAAATTCTGATTACCTTCACGATTTTATTGCACCAGGTAGAAATTAAGTTTCAAAAGCTTAATTATGTGTTTACTATTAACGAGTTTGTAGTAAAACTGTACATATTTATCGTTACCTTAGTCTTCAGATTCTTAGACGTACCGTGTCTTTGTACTTGCAAAATGGCTTTTTAACGCCCACTTAATGACGTGTTGAATATTTTGTTCAAATTGTAATCACCCGCGGGAATGGTTTGCGAGAATTCATTTGTTATTGGAATTACGCTATTTCCTTTATTTTGGTTGCTGTCCACAATGTTCTCAATTACGATTGTTGTGGGGCCGCTTGTAGCTAGTACAGACACCACTAAACCATATTATACATGCATTGATTTGCACTGACTAAAGTTGTCATTTAACTCCAAGTTAGTTGCTAACCCGGGACCATAATGTATGAAATTAACCGTGTGTGCATAAGCGACTGACTCACGAGTTCTCTCACTCTGGTTTGAACAAGTGGACACTAGATATACGATCTAAGACTGTATCAATGTTTCGTTTTGTTCACGAGAAAATGGCAGCATCACAGAATATTTATCGAGCAATTTCAGGATGCCAGTGGCGGTTATTCTGTAATTGTTTAGCGCATCTAATCGCCGCCGCCGTCTGGGTTTGCGTCTAGCCGCGAATGGAGAAATAAATCAACGACATCTGTGTTTAATCGTGTTATATTTTGATTCAATAAATTACTCACGTAACGTACCTTTTTACATCTTACATACAGTGTAATAGTCAATTTACAAATATCCGTTTTTCCAACTTTCATTCGTCTATATAAATTATAAATTAAAACTTAATCAATATATTTTGTACCTAAGATATTGTTTCCGACTACAAAAATGTACAATTAGTAACCTTTTATATTTATTACTACACATTACTTTTATGATAAAACATAATTAAAATACAAAAGATGTGGCGAAGAGAAGTTTATGAAGATCATAATGTTCTTAATAATTAATGTTCAGGTTGAGAATCACAATCGGTCACCCCTGAATAAATGAAGTAAGTCACTCTGTTTGATACGTAATAATGTCCTTAAATGTTCAAGTGTTAGGAACTCTTTTACGATTCACTGGTAAAATAAAATATACACCTAAGTATGGGACACAATAATCTTCACATAATAATAGTCTCAAAACTGCCAAGTGCAGTCCAAAATAGTTGTAACAGGTTGATACAAGTTTAGAAGAAAAAAAGAAATTTTTTTTTTTCATTAAAATTATTATTAGAGGATAATAAGCTTATCAAATGTGAACTATCAGTGTATGCTGATTTTTTTTCATTTTAAATTGGTGTCAGTAGGTTACAGCAAACTACAAAATGAGCCGACGTCAAATGTCAATTAATGTAAAATTAACAAATGAGAATTATAACAAGTAATAAAGTTTATTTGTCTTGATGTTTCCATAACAATGTACAAAAAATATTTTTATAGGTGTTATCTAGGGGTTACTCGACATTTAATTTTGATTGTCACTTCTAGCGGATAACTGTGTTTTTCGTTTGCTAAATTGCTCGAACAAATTGCTTTGTTCCTTCAACAGTAATTTGGCTTATCAATTACTAAAATAGTTTGTTTATAAATTGCAACTTTGTTAGCTGTTAAGTAGACTACGTATTGTATCTGATTCAATTGAACATCGAAGTTTCTTGTATGGTTGACGTAAGCCTTTCGTTTTCCAATTATTTGCCACTTTCCGATTTCCGATTTCGATGGGGCATTCATAAAAGTGCTCTATAGAGGTTTAAAGTAGGATAATTTCACGTGCCAACGGCTCGAGACAATAACTGTGTGACCAATCGGGTTGCACATTGTTATGTACCTATTAAACTCACTGCGGTGTAAGTAAAAATGGCAATAAACCGCGGGCAGCCATATTGTTTTGCTAATTGGCTCTCTTATCGGTCGTTACGCATTATACGTTCATTAATTGTTGTTATTTTACGACGAGAGATTGTATTTCTTTCGCCAATAGTAATTGTATTTGCGCCGCCATCTTTATTTGGCAAATGGATTTTTTTAATTAGTTTTTATGCCTCTATTGTTCTAGTTCTGGATCGTTGTACCAGAAGTTGATAAACGTTTCATAAAATTTATGTTTGCAGTTATAAAATGGAATGGATTTTAGTCTTCAACATTTTTATTGTAAATATCCTTAGCGACATATTCAATAACATTTAGAATGCTGCAGAACCCAATGAATGGATGAAATTCGTGATCCTGTTGTTTTTGTTTGGTGGGATGAACATTCACGGGGCACAAAATTTGTTCTCTTTAAATTTGTTATTTGGTTGAAATATTAAAACAATTTCTATCTAGCTTTTAAACAATTCATGGTCACCGTAGCGTGTTGTTATTGATGACAGATGCTAATGTCAAAGTTTTATATTGTTAAAAGACATGTATGGTGGTCGGTTCGGTTTATCGCCATAATTGTTACAAAGTGCTTCTGTCAAGAAATTACACAGTAATGGCGACGTAATTAAGTTAATTGTTCGCCGCTTTGTCTAATGGAGCAAACTTACTTAGTGTTTCATATACTTATCATGGCTTGATGGAACATTTAACAGTAAAACAGCTGTCTGTGACTACAAAAGTTAAATTAATTAAGTTTCTGTTAGTTTCTCATACATTTTCTTTTCAACACCATTTTCCACTTCTATTTAGGCACTTTTATGTTTTCTGACTTGTGCTTTAGTTGAGTTGGAGTTTACGTTTTGGAAACGTAAACGTAAAAATCCAATATGACCACGAAATCATCAATGAAAGCTTGTCTTACTGAGTTTTCGTGGACATATTGCGGGCTCGAGAGATAAGCAAGCAAATGCACAAGACGCGCTTGCTCAGCTAAAACTCATATCTCGAGCACGAAAACTTTAATTTATGAATATTATCAAGCCGCGATGGAGGTGGAGTTCGGGTTGAGTAGAAGTTTACGTTTTGGAATATTGACCTAAGCTACTAAGTCCAATTCATTCGCCATTTATTAAGTCAACAAATAAAATTTAAAAATTGCAAAAATAATAAAATACCACATCATTAACAAACGTCAATATAGAATTATTGCCCCGATTGTAAAATAATATATATTAACATTAAAAGAAAATAAATATAGATAATTACTATATACACTACTACCTATATAATACAATGCCTAATTCTAGTATTCACACGAGATATGTAGTTATATGGTACTCATCAAGTCTTTACTGAAGCTGATTAAGATCTAATGATAATAACAATTGTTTAACTGTAAGCAAAGGAACATCTCTGAAATGCCTGTAGGCTAGTGTTTGAGTACAACAGCGGGTGTACCATGACGTCTTAAAACGTGAGTCTTCCGAGCGAGAAAAAGGGATGGAGCTATATAGGGTGTATAGCTCTATCCCTCTTTCTCGCTCGAAAGACTCACGTTTTAACACCTCATGGTACGCCAGCAGTACTGGCGATGCCACGTTCGCAAAAATAGGTCCCGAAGTATTCACCTTAACATACTAAGAATAAAGTCCATGTTCTTTCTAGCGGCGCGGACGACGTGAACACTGCTGCAAGCTGTCCCAGTCTCGGCGCTAACTTCACTGGTCACAAACTAACCGAGAGCCTCTAAAGTCACGAGTTACAGTCACTTTCACGTGTTGAGTAAGGACTCTATACTGAAAGGATTATGTTTTCTTGTTCCCCCGTTTTTGGACAGGTCCTGTTCTGTGGCGTGGCCTCCGCCGCTCAGGTCTAAGGAGACCGCCCGGCCGGAGTCGAAATCGAACTTCTCGAAGTTCGTGCTTGCGCCGCCGAAGTGCTTGAAGAAAGAGGGCTGGGGGTCTGGGATGGGGCTGAAGTTCCGCGCGGAATGACCGTCAGACGTGGAACTGTCTGAGTTGTTCATGCCGTCGGCGCCCGAAGGTGCCCGAAGTCTGCCCGAGAGAGAGAAGTCTTCGGGCCCCGAATCGTGGCAGGAGTCTCCCCCTACCACATCAATCATGCTATCTTCTCCCTCTCCATCTCCGTCAGAGTCGGAGTACAGGCCACTGTTCTTGTGCTGCGCCAGATACTCCGCCTTCAGAGCCTCCAGGTCTACCGCGATGCCCTTCGCCCGCAGCTTCCTTGCTTGTCTCTCCAACGCTTTTGCCAACTTCTTTCTTCTTCTCGCCCTGTTGATAAAATCGATAGGGCCCAATTAGTATAGAATCTATAGCCCAAAGATAAGGTTCAATGTTAAACTGAGGCTTTTAAGACCTTTCGATTGGTTTGTAGATTGTGCTGTAAATTTATTGCATGTTTGGTTCGGAAGAATTAGGGGCAGCCTTTGCCAAGAAGACGGATTATTTATGTTTTTAGAAAATCAATTATTTCAGTATTGCTTGTGTTGTGTAGCAAAAACAGAAAGTCATGCTGTAGGTATTGTGATAATCTGGGTGGGGAGGCAATTGGGTGTAGGTGTAGATCTAGAATATTTCACAATGTTTTCAGAATTACAGTTATAGATACAAAGAAATACTGTCGCTGAGTCATTAATTACCGCAGTACAAATGACATCAGCCCCAAGACTGCACATGATCTCGTGCGTCACAATGTAACCTCTGCATATTTTCATTTTCTTTATCTTTTTATGTTCTCTTTAATTTACTTGAACACAGCCGATAAAACATGATTATATTAATCACAAAATAAAACAGAACCTTTAAACAAATTACATCAGTTAATTAATCAAATTCGCACTACCTACATTAAAAATAATCGCTTCATTTTAAGTCGTAAAAAGCAATCAAAAGTTTGTTTTAATACCAATGCAAGATATGGAAAAGATTTAAAACACTTTTAAGTCAAGGTGACGTTATAAATATCTGGATTGTCATTTCTAGAATTTGTATCAGTGGCACGTTTTTTGATGTTTTGGGCTCGATCCTGATCCTGAGGTCATCAATATATGTATATCAATGCCACTTAATTAGTTTATACGTGCTGTACAATAATTAGTAGGTACTTACAATGATGGATTTTGTACCTAAAACTCCATTCCTGGTGTTTTGTACCTAAACTCTATCTGTTGCCTAGGTTTTAGGAATATCATACAGAGCTATCAATGCCATGACATAAAACGTCTATCCTATAAGTAAACGGCAACAAGGACATGCATGGGTATTTTTGAGCTTTTCCTTTTTTGATGTGTCTAAAGTAGGTTTTTTTCATATATACAGTACATGTCCGCGCCTTTTTTACAGGTTTGAGTTGTTTCGATTTTTTTTTTGTACATTACATACAGTATGTGCTTCTACATAGGACACTTTTACTTAATCTACGCATAAAAGTATTTCGTAGCTTATGGTTTATGTGAGTCCATCATTTTTAAAAAATATTATTCCTGTTTTTGAATATTTGTGCTTTTTTATATATATGTATAATCTTCAGGCTTTTTGTTCTAAATTACTTATTGCAATATTAGTTAAAATACGGATCTTTTGACACACTTAACACAAATGGATATACATAAAGGGGTTAAAGTAGGTCTAAAGTAGGTTTGTCATTATTTGAAGATTTTGTTTGAAGAGTAGGTTCAAGGTTTCAAGGTTTTTGGAGTCTGTGGTAGACTACTATCCTTTCAGCCTGTAGGGGAAGTAAAACTACGTTTTGCACATATCTCACCTCTCCCTAGCCCTGAGCTCGTGGGGCGGTATGGGCTCCCCCGAGCAAGACTGGGGGTGCGCGTTGTGAGCTGGCCGGCCTGGTCCCTTCTTGGTGTGCTCCTTTTTGCGCCACTTCGCTCTTCGGTTTTGGAACCACACCTGTTTGACAAAAGAAAGGAAATTTTATAGAAGATGGCTGCGTAAAAGGTACAGCTGGAGTTGTACTGGAAATAGGGAACATGCAATATTTATTTAAAAGAATTCCGTGTAAAATAGAGCATACAAAAATTAAAAACTTAACACGCGCTAATGTATTGGTAAAATTGCGATCATAAAGTGACTGTTTTTCTTTTCTCGCAAAAACGGACGATGAAGTCACTCCTGTCTGCGAGAGATCATGAACTGTCAAGTATTAAAATTTAAGTTCGTCACTAGACGCCGATTGTTTACGTTCCGTTTCACGTTATATTAATTCGGAATAGTTGTTAAAAAACAATATTAACTACAATAAAAACATTGCAGTGGGCCTTGTTTTATACTATTTTATCATTTCAATAACAAAATTTTCATGAATTCAGTAATTGCATTTTCCCTATTGTGTGTGACAAACCATCTCTTGAGTTGGGGATTGAAAGTGTTCGTTTTGGGAGGCATGGTTTACAATCAGAAGGACAGAATATCTTCTAAACATAACCCTGGTAGGAGGTCTGTGTATCTTCATTTCACCGGAAGATCTTGTTGCTAAAAACCTGACGGGATAAATAAGCAAGGGATATCTTGTCATCCAGTGACTATGTCATGGAGGTATAATAGCCGTCGTTTAATGCAAGTTACTGGGTATTTCCTTTTACCAGGCACAATAAAATCCAGTAACAGTAAGAAAAAAAAGAATTGATTACAAATAGAATAACAGATTACAAAAACATGTCCTACATTTAAATAGGTGTACGATTCGAGAAACGGTATAAATGGCAGGAATTAACACGATCCACGAACTTAACAGAAACATTCTTCAAGAATACAATTCAGTCTGAACGTTGAATATCAGTAAATTTTGAAACATTAAGAAGTATTCCTCTAATCCGTTTTTTCGCACGAACTTCAAATGTCACGATAATCGCTATCTGACATTCTTTTTCAACACGATACAAGTTTTAAAGGTTTTTTGAGGTTACAAATGCGTTTTCGCCTCCCTAGTCCGACTTTGAATAATTGTTGATAATTTCAAGATTCCCGTTATGGTTCGAGTCGTTTTCGAGTTTTCATTTTTGATTCACAGTTAGTCTTACACATAGATAAAATAAACAAGTGTCTATACTAATATTATAAAGAGGAAATATTTGATTGTTTGTTTGTACATAATAGGCTCCGAAACTACTATACCGATTTGAAAAATTCTTTCACTGTGGGGAAGCTACACTATCCCCAGGTTACATAGGCTATATTTTATCTTCGTATTCCCACGGAAACGGGAAGTACGCGGGTGAAACCGCGGGGCAATACTAGTATTTTATATTTCAATGGTCATTTCACAAAATTTGAAAATGATGGAAATAGAACTCTTTGTCACCGATTGAACTGATATAAACTATACCTACTTGCTAGTTGCTGATCAACCAAACTTAGGCAAAACTTAAATAGTTGTCACACAGCGTACTGAGGGTACATTGGTTACACTTAATTAATCTGTATTTTCGTTCTAATGAAAAGTTATTCAAAATTACTTGAGCGGTGTTGTTTCCTAAGGGACGCTATACTTATAAAGAATCTGCGCTTTCATCTTCGCTTTCAACAAAACCGGGTTACAGGTTAACAGCATTTTAAGCAGCATTAACATGAGATTAAATACTTAAACGGCATCTATAAAGGTTAGGCGAGTTATCTCGCCGCACAAAGGTATGTAAAGTGCCCGCGACTCGCCAAGAATTGAGACGTAAAATTTCAATGCGCCTGGGCATTTGCATCGTAATGCCCACTACGCCCGGGCAAACGTGCCCGCGCATTTGACGCGCTGGATATTGGCGCTATCTTCGAGATGTGCGAAACATTGTATGTTGGAGTTACAGCGTTTTACTTGATTTTGAGACTCACGATCAGTAACCGTAAATTGTTGATCGTTTAGTCGTGCAATTACTTTAAATAAGGTTTTTGACAACTAAGAAGATAAATGTAAAATGACACTGGCTGTAGCACTATTAGAGACACACTGTAGCAATATGACCGTTTTAAAATTTGAAAGGTTGGGCCAGTCGTATTTAATAAGTTATGATAGCGTCATGTATAGCACTTCTTACTTTTATGACTTCGTAATAATTCTCCTAGTTTCCTCTTCCTTTATTCTTTAGAATACTTTCCCAACGTTTAGATCTTTCTCCTTTATCATCGTCCTATAAGACATGAAATAACGTTCGTCCACGTCCCTACCTTTTCATTAAGTCTTAGGTCATATCAATTATAATATGGTAGTGAATATTCATGAGTCGCGTTTAGTGTCTCCACAAACGATTAACAGTTTTAAGTGCGTAAACGAAAATGATGGTACCTACCTCGGAGACTCATATTGTCTCATATTGTCAAAAGGGGACATCAATGGCAGAATGTGGTACTTAAATATCTCGTATTACGTATAGTATTTAATTATAGCTGTAAAATTACTGTTATGGCAGGTCAATGGGACGGTCGGTCTTGGTCAGACCACCGGTATGTATATCTTAAGTGGCGTCACATAGAACGCACAGATTGTTAAGGGGATTTCTAAATAGACAATTGTTTACGATCCTTGGTATACAAGTTATTGGATCGGAAGAATGTTATTGTTTTATACGTCAATGAATGCTTGTCTAATTGACGTTATAAATTGAAGTTTTCGTGCTCGAGTTTGGCATTTAACTGAGCAAGCGCGTTTACGCATTTGCTTGTTCAACTTTCGAGCGTGGATATTTTAATTTACGACAAGCTTTATTGACAGTTTGATTTTCCAATGGTTTGGGAGTTTAAGTTGAGTTAGAGTTTGCGTTCGGGAATATGGATCTAAAAGACGGTGCAAAGAAAAGAGAAGAGCCCGATATGAGTTTAGGTTCTATTTTCACAACGCATTTTCCTCAACCACAAAAATTGGTTAAACAGATTTCTCTCCTAAAAAATCTGCACCAAATAATGCCAACATATGTATGTATCCTCGATTGAATAAAAAAACAAAAACGTAACGAAGTTCGCTGGGGCACGGCCGGTCAGTTTACGAGCGCCCCATCGGTTTTTATTGCGAAAGGCGAATAATACGCCAGCGCTCTCTGGCGGATTCATTCGGATTTATTTAATAAAATTATAACATAACGCCTTCCAGCGTCGGCTAGTATAATTAAGAAGATAAATATGAACGATATTTAAAGTGATTCGCTTTATTTATGGTCCGTTAAATTGGGTGAAAAGTTAATTCTCACTTAGTGGAAATGGTCTGCGTAAGGTTTTATGAACCTTAGTCGAGCTCGAGGTTTAATAATAACAGCAGACTGGTCGATTACTGAGGTAAATTGACGCTTGACTAGGTCGGTCTGCGGATGGGTGACCAGATATTATAAAAAGAGACTTTTCTCTAAGACGTTAAGCCGTTGGTCCCGACTGTTATTTGAAGATCTTTGGTCAAAGAGGTATCATATTACACAGTTACTGGGCTGTGGAGGCCATCGCTCCAGATAAAATACTGATGGACTACATCAGTTTAAGCCTAGCAATACAACTGTTTTACAGGTTTATCTAACCGGATGTAACAGTCTAAGGTTAGGCCACCAAATAATTTCTGATGGCTGGAAAAGGAAGTAAGTTATTCAGTTCCAACGTAGACTTGGAATATTATAAGAACGTCAGACTTTAGAGTTATTCTTGGACACAGCTCAGTCACGGTGAAGGATATCGTGAGGTAATACCAAGCGCATACAGTTAGCGAACGTTATGAGTAAGGTTCGTTCTACTGTCTATGAGAAGAGACGGTAACCTCGAAGAAGACCTATTGTAAATCCGATATCTATACTAATATTATAAAGCTGAAGAGTTTGTTTGTTTGTTTGTTTGAACGCGCTGATCTCAGGAACTACTGGTTCGAATTGAAAAATTATTTTTGGGTTGAATAGACCATTTATCGAGGAAGGCTTTAGGCTATATAACATCACGCTTAAGCCAATAGGAGCGGAGCAGCGATAAAGAATATTTTAAAATCGGGGATTCCACGGGGATGAAGTCGCGGGCAGCAGCTAGTATTAAATAATATTCCTGTCCTGCGGCACGATGGATCGATAATTTGAAGAAGGTTGCTGACAGCAGATGGATGTGGACTGTGGAAGACCGGGATAGTTGGCGCTCTTTGGGGGAGGCTTACGATCAGCGGCTATTGGCTGATATTTATATGTTATTCCTCTAGGATATTCATTACACGTCTGGCCAAAAAGGATGTTATGATTATTCATAGGCTCAAGTCTGATCATCTCGCCCGAGCGTTCATTGCACTCTTGACTTAAAGACCAGATCGTTGTTTAAGAAACTCCTTGCCGATGTCTGTTTTCCTCATAGACATACGCAGACAGCAGGGAATTTGCAGCTGTACGCACAGAGAAAATATTTCCAAAACGTTTTGAGCGTATGGATGGGATGACTTTTCGCCGTATGTCTTGTAGATGATCGAAGGGAGTTTAACGATGAACGATTATAATTAAACTAGCTTCTGCCCGCGACTTCGTCCGCGTGGAATAGTTACTTTACCCCCGATTTTGAAACTCTCAGCCCGATCGGTTTAAAATTGACAAAGTTTCATACGAACTTTCATCTCCTATTTTATCCCTTTGGGGGTAGAATTAATCAAAATCCTTTCTTAGCGCATGCCTACGTCATAACATCTACCTGCATGCCAAATTACAGCCCGATCCGTTCAGTGGTTTGGGCTGTGCGTTGATAGATCACTATGTCAGTCAGTCACTTTTGACTTATATATATTTAGACTAGCTTCTGTCCGCGACTTCGTCCCCGTGGAATCCCCGATTTTAAAACATTCTTTAACGCTGCTCCGCTCCTATTGGCTTAAGCGTGATGATATATAGCCTAAAGCCTTCCTCGATAAATGTTCTATTTAACCCAAAAAGAATTTTTCAATTCGAACCAGTAGTTCCTGAGATTAGCGCGTTCAAACAAACAAACAAACTCTTTATAATATTAGTATAGATTAGGCAATACCGAAGCACGATTTTCTATCGATTAAATTTGGGAGAGCGAGATGTTACAGATAGAAAAACGAGATTGGCAAGGTAAGTTGGCGACTATGTCCAAAGGCCCGGAGCTTAGACTCGATTAGAGCATCATTGTTGATGAGCTTTTGGGCTCCTCCAGATGGGTAGACTATTGTAAAAATCCCAACACGAATTCTTACACGTGTTTTGAAATTCCCGATATAATTTATTCTTTCCATGAAGTCATTATGTTTGTTATATTACTTTCTAATGAGTACTGATAAAGTTAAATGCGACAGTTTAATTCAAATCATTTATGTACAAAGTTTGGCTAGGTAAAATAATTTCTGAAACAATGGCCTACCGTTGTGAATATAATAAAGTAAATCGGCGCTACGTTTTCTATTTGCAACTATTTGTTTATATACTTAAGTTGCAATTATTTAGTTTATAATGAGGGGAAAATCGATTAAGTTTTTTAAGGCAATTAGTTTAAATTGAATTATGAAAGAAAACTGGGGAAAACTGGGTGTTGCGAACTTGGATCGTTTTAATGAGGCTATAATTTAGTGCATTTAGGTTTTCAGGAATCACAATGGATTAGAATTTAGTTATGCTGATTGTTTTTGTGAGTATCGGTAATTATATCGTCCTTCGTTGTTAATTTTTCGAACGATTTTTTTTTCTGGACGGGAAATCATCAAATGACTTCTCCCGCTCTGGGCTGAGAGGCAGGAAGTGTCAGACTCTTACTGATTAAAACCCACCCGTGTTCCTTCTAGTGCCCTTTGCGTTCCAAAGTCGTGGTGACTCTTCCGAACAAAGTCGAGCTTTGTTCCTTTTTTTTTGTAATTTCAATGGTTTCTTTATGAAAGTGCCTATGAAAATCAAATTATTTGTATAGTAAAGTAGGTCGTTTATAAGATTATGTTAACTTTGGATCGACGTGTCAAGGAAGTATTATGTCAATAAACCTCAATGGTCATTCGATTATAACCGCATCAGGAATCAACGGTTCTAATTATCTGTAGTACAGCCTGTTAAGTAGGTTCATAGCTAAATCCGTAATAAGATTATAAATGTGAAAGTAACTCTATCTTTCTATTTGATACATTAAATCGTCGTAAAGCCTGAACGGATTTATGTTCATACTAGCGGTGTGCCGCGGTTTCACCCGCGTATTTTCCGTTCCCGTAAGAATATTGGGAAACATATAGCCCATGTTATTTTCTGATAATGTAGCTTTCCATTGGTGAAAGAATTTTTAAAATCGGTTTAGTAGTTTAGACGTGAAAGCTTCTAACAACACAAACAAACTTACTTTTGCAATTATAATATTATTAATTTATTTATGTACACACAATATACTTAAAATAGAATATTTTGTACAGAAACCAAGAGCACAAAGGTATTGCTTATTTCAATAGAAATTAATAAATATTATTTATTATATAATATTTATTATTTATATTTATTAAATAAAAATTAGTTAGGATACCGGATTAACAAGTGTCCTCTGTCCAGGATATAGTCTACCCTTCTTTTCCCTGGATGGGAAATCATCAAATTACTTCTCTCGCTCTGGACGGTGCGCCCGGGTTTTTCTTCTAGTGCCCTTTGCGTTCCTCTTGACTCTTTCGAACAAATTCTCAACAAACCCACCTAGTCTACCCTCGTGTCAAGTTTCACAAAAAAGATCAGCTGGCGTAACCATATAACAACTAGAAAGACAGACAGAATATCTAGGGGTTCTTAGAGAAAACTTGATTTATTTCTGACTTTCACTGTGAATCCGCTGGTAAAACCTATTGTATCGAAATAAATGTATGTTGGTTCAAACCAACTCCAACAAAGTCCCATAACACCTAAAGCTTTTTTGGAACACACTAGGAATAAACACCCATAGAAACTCACATACAAAAACAGCCAGACCCAGAACAACTATCTGTAGGTCATACAATAGGGTAGTTAACTAAAAATATCTAATTAGTCCGTCAGATAGATTTCCAAAAAATATTGGACACGTATTTTTTTCTTTTTTCACGTAAACAAAAAATGAAGACGATACAGTGCGTTGAAAACTCGTGTGACGTCACTACTCGCTACATTTTTTTACCGGGCCGTGACGTTACAAACCCCCACTCCTGATCTTTGTTGCTTTGTATCTTCGTCAGTTTTTATAGATTTGATAAAGGAAAAAATACGTGTCCAATATTTTTCTATAACCTAACTGACGGACTAAACATAATCATATATTTTTTACTCAGGAAACATCCCTATTATTTATTCCGTGTGGGAATCGAAACCGCGACACGCACCGCAGCAGCCAAATGCTCAACCACTGCGCCAACCGTGCCGTACGTTTAAAACTATCACACAAAATTAAAAGATTACAGCAAAAGCACACTTTTAATTAACCCCCAGTCTACATCTAATAAAAGCACATTGATTAGTCGGTCGGGTCGTGATGACCCGGTGGGTAGTTCCCTCTGCTAATGAGCCACGTATATCCACCCCCTTTACACCCCCTACAACCCCGAAGGGGTGTGTCATTAATACGGGGAGGGGAGGGACGTACGATTTGTTTTTATTTTTGTTTCCGTAAGAGTTATGTTAGACGATTTATAGATATTGATTGCCTATTTAATTCATGTGATGGGGTTTTAATGGTTTTTCGGTTTTAAAGGTTTATTTTTTGTGTTAACAGAACTGTCATGAATTTAACACATTAGTTCCATATTGTTAAATTATAAAGCATTTTACATCAGTGGCCTATCTGTCCATATCCAGAGTTTTGTTTGGGAACAAAATCAGCCTGAGACAATTTCCGCGGCTTCACCCCTAAGCTTATGTCGAGAGAACGAAGCCGCGGGGAAAAACTGGTTGTATATAAAGTATTTGTGCTTTTACAAACAATATAGAAATGCACTTTCCTACCTTAAAAACTGCACAGTCAACCACATTGTACCCACAACAACCATTAAATTCACAAAAAAGGAAGATCTACAAAAACGATTTATTAAGTGACGTCACAGTGACAATTGCCCCATCGTCCCCTACCCGGGGGTGTAAGTAAGACATTTGCGGTGTCGATACATTGACTTGTCATCCCTCTGAGGGGTGAAGTTGTCTCTTACGCCCCCTACGCACTTTGAGGGGACAAAGATTGCTATTGGTGAGGTATTTACTTTTAAGATGTTTCCGAAGTCTATTTACACAGGTCTTTTCAGCGTTGAGGGTTCATTTTAAAATTAGGTAAATAAACTTGAGTTTTTTTTTTAATTATAATTTTTGAATTGCTTGACTGATTTTTGCAAAGTGTTAATATTAATAATACATAGATAAATAATATAGGCAGAGGAGTAACTATGGTCCAGCCATATTTCATCTGTTACGTTTTAGTCCCATTAAATAAAGCCTGTAGTCTTCGAACCCCAATAACACTTTGCAAGACCTGAAAATAGAACTTTTGTCAAAGTTATTACCTAATTAAAAGCATAACCACAGAATTTTATATCTAGCTAGAACATTTTATCAGTCATTATTTTTATACAGCCATAATGTCATACATAATAACGCATAACTATGTTGTTAAATATATTAGTTCAATTGGGTTGCTTATGCCCTGACATTACCTATTATTCGAATACAAAAAAGGAAGCAAATAATCGAATATTCGAAATGCATCACTCTACCACAAACCTCAATATTATAATTTTTAATCATCTTCTAAAACGGTTTTTTCAACCATTTCCTTTTAAATAAAGGATGAACTTGAGAAAAACCTTCATTACATAATTTTCCGTAAAAGTTAGATAAGAATAATCAGTGCCTTATTTAGGTACACATTTGGCTCAAGGGAGGGACCCACACACGAACGTGTAAATAAAGAATTGACTTGTATTAGCGCTGTCATCCCCTTTGGGGTAAAACTTGCGCTTTTTTCCTGGTCTTAAGTCTATGTTTTGAAGCTAGTTTTAAAACGAATAATCGAATCAGTTGGATGGCTTATAAATTAAATTAAATTAAGCGTAACTGTTCTATAGAAATGGGAGTACGCCTTTGCCCAGAAGGCCAATTCAGGCACAATTAAAAACCTCAAAATGACAAATTATGTTACATTATATTATTAATGATGATTAAAGTTTGTCTGTAAGAGATTGCCTCGTGTGATAAATCCGAACATTGTGCACTTGTTTTTTTATAAATGTTTGTCCTGTGCAAATTTTGTTGTGCTCAATAAAATATATAACGAATGATGACATATAACTGTGTAGGAATGTTTTGGCGTGTATTCAAAATTTGAACGAATTCCGCCATCTTGTTTTTTCCACAGGCAATTTTACAAATGTTTACCGACCGCGTCTCCTGAAAATGTTATTCAAGCGCTTTATGATTCTTGTAATAATGTAGATTTTTTAAATGGGTGCTCTTTCTATAATATGTTCACTATTTTCTAAGTGATTTCTATATTTTTTAATATGTAAATAAAAATCACCACTAGATATCTGGGGGCACGGTAGTGCCTCCACCAAGAAGAGCCAAGCAAAGCGCAAGGGCACTACCTACCTTTTCTCGAAAAGGTTCGTCATTTTTTTGAACTCTCATAACTTTACTTTGGATGATGCTGTAGAGTTAAATTATTTTTCAAGATAGAATGCCATCAGTAAAATCATTAAACATACAAAGTTTAAATGTCGTAGCTATTATACTTTAGATACTCTCGATTTTGTCACTGACTCACTCACTGACTCACTGATCATCAAAATTGTTAGGGTACTTCCTGAAGTCCTAGAAAGCTGTAAGTACTGTAATTTGGTATGTAAGCTAATATTACTACAAATATAACAAAACAATTAAAAACCTTACCTAACCTATCCCCTGGGAATAGGAGGTGGAAGCACAGATTAGACAATATTACGGTGGAAGTTTGTATGAGATTTGCACTACAGTTTGTGCTACATAAGTGAAAATTAATTAAAATACTTCTTCAAGAAATACACCCAAAAAAGGAAGGAAAAATAAACAAAAAAAAATCCATTAGCCAACTTACAAAAATAAATGAAATCCCACCAAAAACATTTTCATGTAAAAAATGTTGCCAAGACGAATCTACGTAGCTTACCCTGTGAAAAAACAAAAAACTAAACTACTAAACTTGTGGCTTGGCCGTTTTATTTCACACCCAGTGAAAGAATGCCTATGGAATCTTCGTGATGGTAGCAAAACGGCTAAGCCACACGTTTTGACTAAACTTAGCTTGTAGGTTTAGAGCGTGCAGTCTTTAGAGCTTGGCTTTATACGAGATCTGATAACTTTTTCACAGGGTAAGCTACGTAGATTCGTCTTGGCAATTTCTTACATGAAAATGTTTTTGGTGGGTCAATTATAAATATTAATGTCATAAGTATGTCTATTTGTATACAATTTTACGGGGCTGTTAAAATTTCAATGCCAATATTACATTTACATATATTAAATAACAATGAAATACACATTATTTTTGTAACAGACCCGTTTTCATCATTAAACAACGTTTTAAATTTTAAACATCGTTTATGGCAAGAAGTCATGATATTTTATCAATGTTATAATAGTCTTTACCTATTTAATTGGAGAATTTATAACCAGTATTTTCAGATTTAATTATCTCTGGATTGGCGCAAATAATCTTTATTCGGAAGCAGTGCAATTTCAAAATCAGTCATTTTGTTCTAAGTAGTGTTTTGTTTTTCTGAAAGAAGTAGAATATTAGGAATTGCTATTCGAAGTTGAAATTAGGATAGTTGTTTGTAAAAAAAAAGAATAAATTCTGCACTGTCTAATAATGATTTCACGCACAGAATATAATAAGCATTTTGAGAGCTTTGTCCTGAAAGTTCATAACCATAATCTATTAGTTTAGCTAAACAAAATTAAAACAAAGTTTTTTTTTCTATTATTTACACAATCATTCTAGGTAGTAACAATACCTTTTTGCTTGAAAAATGTAAAGACTGTTGTGTTTAAAGAAGATCGTTTGTTTTCAAACAAAGTCACCCCGATTCAAGTAGATTTGTAAACAACTTGGTGAACAATCGCATGAACCCTGTAATTCAGCTGTATTTCAGTGTATAGCGCCTTCTCTTTTCGTTCAGTACAAAAATTGATATCGAAGTGCATGTGTGACGGAGACAGATATAAATTTCGCAAGTTCGTCCCGAATTGCTAACAAAGCGTTTTCTAATAGGGTTGCCTGCTATTTATGATCTGGGTTCCTTACTTAAATAATATTTTAAGTTTTATAGAAACTACTTATGATTTATTCCATTGAAAAATATCTTTGATTGTGTTAAGATAAATCGGTTAATATTAATCAACATATTATCTTGTGTCACAGCTAATGAGATTCATGCCACGTTTTTTCAATCCAAGCGTTAAGTACGGCTAATATTTAATGCAGCACCAACTACTAATTTACATCGAAGGGTCGGCACACAAATTAATGAATGAACGTAAATGACAACTCCGTTTTAAACATGTTTAATATTTAAATTATACGGTTGTCCGTATGTGAAGCTCCGCATTTCATTAGGCACAGTAATTACATTAAGGCAATTTAATACGAAGCAAATCTTGTTTGCCAGTGAGAAAATTATTCATGCACGATAATTCACCGCCTCGGGAGCAACCCTGTAGACTCTCATGTCTATCTTTTACCGCTAAGCCTACGGCGGTACAGTCGGCTCGTGGTTTATAGCGACGGCGCCGAGAGGGATGAAGCGACGCGCCTCGCAGGGGAGCAACAAGGACGCACAACACTCCTTAAATTTTATATTCTATCCGCATTTTGTCGCCTAAGCGTTCCATTTAGTGTTCCATATTTAAACCTCGCGCCATTCTTTTTTCTTGCCAACCGAGCGGAGAATGTAAGAAGATTTTCTATTTTTTTTTTACTTTTGGGGTGTACCCAGCCAGCGCTGGATGTGTGTGGAATACTGATGTGTGCGTGCAACCGCCGACGCCCTGTTAGGGAATGAAATTGGCATATAAATGTAAATTTTATGCTATGAATTTTAAAATGAAGTCGATACTTCCGCGCTTACGGCGGAGCAAGTGAGCCGTTTTCGCAAGTTTACGTCAGGCAGGGATGAAATTAGATTAGAATATGCCACTTTCGGTAAAGAATGGGCTTTTAACGTCTTTCGCGAAACTCTTACGTTATGTAAGGCCATGATTACATTTGCCGTCTCTTCGAAACCCCCAAAGCTTTATTTAATAGTTGAATAATGCGGCCATGTACTCCACATCTCGTATTCAAAACGATACTAAATTACAGTATATTGCCCAGTAGCACAGTGGCATTCATGTTTATTCAATTACTTTTGTAAGAAAACACATTTATAACACTCAATTATAATACTTCCACATAAAAGGTATCATTGAAACCTATAAATCGAAGTCAATATTGCGATACGACGATCAGAAACGCAACCCGGGACGTTGAACGAACGAAAGAAAATAGAGAAATCAAAGAAGAGGAAAAAATCCACTTTACAGACGCAAACAAGTCACTTTAACTTTATTGAGCTGTAATCGAATTGTGACGTCCCTAGGAGCGGCTCGCAGCCGAGGTCGGAGCCGCGCGATCTGCAGCCATCCTTATCTGACCCGCCCATTTAAATCTATGCTATTCAATCGTGCCGTCTCGCTCGCATCCCAGGGGTGCCGCCAAGATTGCAATCTTTTGATTTATACCAACTATTAGGACTGGTGCGGGATAGTCTGTCTCTCCCCGCGAGATCCGAGCGAGATCCGCCGCGATAAGTGGTGGATACCATCGATGTTAGTACTCATTATAGAAATGGATTTACTTATACATTGTCTACAGAAAATATTGTGCTGGCGTATTTTGTAATACATACTAAACTTCATGAGCGTTATCTGCTGTATTATTATTTTATGAAAATATTATCAGGCTTGAAATGTTAAAAGAGTAACTGCGTAATGATCTCGGTGTCACATTTAGCAGGTTATAAATTAAAATGTATAAAACCAGATCAATAAATTGCGGAAAAAAGTTACAAAGAAGGCCAAAACAAAATAGAAGACGTATTACTGAAAGTAGTAAGAAATGGTAAATGCTTTACTTTTCCGTTCAGAGGTACAAACCCAAACAGAATGCCATCAATTCGTATACGACCAAGGGTTAGCCGCAAAACGGCGTCCATTCAAAACTGTATTATCTCAAGTCGAACATTATTTCGGATCCTAAAGGTTATATAAAAAGCGGCCAACCGCGCGGTCCCCCGCGGCCGCTTAGCCTCGTAAGGTTTGGGGAAAATGAGGGAAATCGTCCCTCATTCATATTGAACGGAAACCTTCAGCTTTTTACCCTTATGTACAAGTACCGTGCTTTGTGTTTGTTCGTGTATTTTCCTCAAAATGAGATCGGTTTCTCCGTAATGTTTTGCTTTATTTTGATGACATGATTTTTTTGAGTTAACTTTATCCGTTTTTGTAGCTTGATAAATATTGGGTGTGGAACAGAAATGGTAAAGATTTTGCTTTGGATTGAAATCCTTAATGATATATTGAATGTTTTCAGCTATAGGTAGGCCTTTTCTAAACTTTGGTAGGATCAGCTTTCAATCTGATCAAATGTAGCTAAATAGGAACCTGCCGGTATTTTACATAGGCATCTGCTGACTCCACAAGTCAATTACTGGGTCCCCTTGATAAGACTTCTGTATTGAGTCTTGGTTTTAACAGAATTTCCTTCACAACCCAACAACGTTTAAAGTCGTCGTCACGCTTATTGACAAGAAAACGTCTCAATCCGTCAACATCCGGCCATCACAGATCTAACAAATCAGTAGCCTCACTACTCACTAAACCAGATTCGGTGCGTAATAAAATTAGGCTGTTTCGCCATGGTAACAAATGGCCGTCGTAAAGCCACCCGCGATGGATTAAGACGTTAGGTGTGAAACCGTCGCCTTTAGTCCCGAGCTAAATATACTCTAACTTTTAGCGTACAAGCGACAACTACAAAGGATTCAGGGCGGGTTTAACACCGTTGCTAATCACTCATCGTCAAATGCGTCGTATGATTTTGTATAGTTTTGATTATGCTTCCTGTCTAGGGTTATTTCAAGATCCCTGGTGCTGTTAAGATGGTTTATGGATTGTCGCCTTTATATGGGGTTTGTTTTTACTGCAAAGTTACTAGTTACATTTTGATAAAGAACTTCAACTTATCTTTTCGGCTTTTTGATAACAAAAGTTACATATTGGTTATAATGACGTTTACGTTCAAGAAAACTACAAAATCTCCTAACTATATTTAAGCTTTTGGTATCAGTTTAGGAATTCTTCAAAGTTCGGAAAAACTTCTTTTATTTATTTATTTAAAAAAGGTACTGCCACATCACAAACATTTAACATTGAATATTACTTAAATTTAATTTATGGCCTGATGCATGTGACAATAATGGCGTACATAACATTGGCAATTTATCGGCTCGAAGATGGAATACAATAATTAATTAAAAGAAAAAAGAATACCTTATGAAAACATACTTTGAAATCTTCTTCAAACTTCTGCAAACTTACCACTAGAGTTTTGCATTGACTTAAATTCTAAATATTTACATCTACTCCAATTTATTTGCTAAGGTTTCAATTCTATCCAAAAGCTCCTGAGTATCATGTAGTACCTTGAAGCAACTGTCTACCTGACGTTCAAAACCTGGAAACCCATATAATTTGGCCTGGACTGTCAGTCTCACTTCTGGACAAGTCAGAAGGTCTCTATATAGCTCTTCATTCTCTAGCCTGCTCATCTTTCAGCCAGTTTGAGAGGAACCTAACCAACAGTCCCGTTATTACCTACGTAGCGTGCAGCGCCAAAAATACTGATAAATAGGTACTTACAGCCACCCTGCTCTCCTTAAGGTCCAGTCTCATAGCGAGAGCCTCTCTCATGAACACATCGGGGTAGTGAGAAGCCAGGAACGCTCGCTCCAGTTCCTCCAGCTGCCAGGAGTTGAAGTTTGTCCTCGACCGTCTTCGTTTGCCGCTGTCACCGTCATCGTCGCATACACCACCTAGAAAAGAAGAGAAGTGGTTAGTGACAAATCAGAGGTAAAAGTCACCTTTGAAAAAAATCTTTGTTTTTTTTTTTTGACAACCAAAGACATGTCCAAAATTTTTTTGGGTTTCATTTATGTATACCCACCCTATAACACTCTGACTCTAGTCTGACTGTCGCAGACAAACACTGCTACGCTAATAAAAACATATTTTATTAGGAAACGTGTCAACCAGAAGTACCTACTCCTACATTTCGAGCCGATGCTATATGAGTGGAGTCTTGTTTATAATGAAGCTAACCAATTTCAGTAAAACTTCGAAGACTCAAAATTGTTCCTCTTGATACTGTTTAAAAAAGAAAAAATGTTTATTTCGGACTCGTACAAAATAAAAAAAAATAAAAACCATTAAAAAAAATAAGAGGCTATTATTATAAAAAAGGTCCCTATGTCAGTATATGACGCGATATTTAAAAAATATAGTATATATACATATATATATATGGTATGTTACCATACCAAAGCTTAATAAAGCGTAAAAAAGGCAACTTTAATCCCTTACCATTATAGGCTTGCCGCGTCTTGCCCCCATAACACTTCGGAGAAAATCAAATGATGAAGACGTGTAAAGGCACCGCCTTCTCAGATCTATTCGTCAAACTAACTAGCAGAGACTTTACGTTCCTCAAACCCGTGTCAGACACATGGAATTCTCGGAGATTAACAACTTAATTCTGCAGCCTCATATAAGGAAAGATAAGCACCGAGACACAAGCCCCATTGAATCCAGAGATGAAGATATAAACGTTTCAATTACCTTTGATCAGACATTGACCTGTCCTATAGTAATAGCGACAATAAATATCGCCAAAGAAGGAAACCTTTATACGAATCAAATTGAATTTGAACGTCTAGCCCAAGGGTAACAGCCTCGCAATTAAACAGAAGTGCTATCGTCTAAAACTCATATGACAGAGGAAAGGGCTCAGCCCATCATCGTTAAAGCATAACGAGCTAACTTGAAACATTTCCAATCATCAGAGGAGCAGGATTGAAATGAACAAGACATAATCGTAAAAGCCTTCGTAGTCGGAACAAAGTCCATTGAGCCAATTCCTCCGCAGTTAAACAAAAGCCGCGACCGGGGGCTCATAAAAAAGAGATAATCTCGTTCAAAGCGTCAGAGCAAGTTTTTGAAAATAGAATATAATTTCTAATTTTCTCCCGGTGATTTTAATTAAAAATGGTCCCGGGAGAGCAGGATGGCTGCACGGCCGACGCCTCGGGTTGGAAAGGGACAGCTATAAATCGCTCGGTCCTCCGAGGGGCTAAATAAATTAGAAGTGATTAAGAGGAACGCGCTTCTGTTATGCGTCGAATGTATCGTTGTTTTGTTACCGCGATAATAATAATAATGGTAAAAGAGCTTTTTAAGTTAATTGAGTAATGAATATCATCAAAACAAAAAAAAACATCCAGAAATAAAAAGGGAGGTAGGTAATAAATCGTATCAAATGTATTTCAGAAGTGTTATAATTGCAGGCTTTATAATTTTATTTGCAGCACACCTCGACAAGAACAGAATGTTTTCAATTAATCCAGAAATCACTTGCCGTTAGACTAATTTAGTTGTTTTTACATGTCAGACTGCCGATACGTTACGTTGTCGCCTTAAGAGAAAAGGCTAAATTACGCTTGTGGGAGGGAGACAGAAGCATACCCGTAATGAGAGGAGTGAAGGAGACGGTGTCGGTTATTGTATTAAAACAAACGGCCGCCTTGGGCCCGCAGACAACAGTTTTGGCGCGCTTTAATTTAGTCTGCTCAATGTTTTAATGTCACAAGGGAGGGGCCCGGGGGGGACTTACTAAGTATCTATTTGAGGGCTGTATAACGCGGTTTATAAATTCGGTCAGTTAATAATTCTGCTACATTCTGTTGTTTCACGACGGTAAACGAATGATTTATTCGAGTTTTCATTGTCAGCCGTTTCATGCGCAGTATTGAGTAGAGTGAAGTTTGCACTAGGCAAAGACACGCTTGTCAAAAATTGAGCACCTAGATTTCAACATTTAGACATACCAAATAGAAAAGTTCTCAAAATACGTCGGCTATTTTAATAACACTAATAGACCACAATCAAGCCAAAAGCAAAATTACGACGTCCATAAACAAAACTAGAGCTCTTCTCAAAGACAATATTTTTATTTTATTCATAGAGAGACTATCGCCGCACGACATCGCAGACCGAATTAAATGTTTCTATTCAATAAATGCGATTTTATTTGTGATGTCTTTTATATTTCTATTACGGAAACAATAAAGGGGAATTGATACTCTATGGAAGCAGACCTTGTATTACAGATAATTTATGACTTATATTCGCAGAGATTTTTATCTTTATCTATGGTTCCCTTGATTGCTTCGGGCGAGCTTTTGCATTGATTGTAGTAATATTTGGGGACAGCATTTTATTGGATATTGTTGATTCAGGCTTTTCGTGGGCTTTGTTTTTATCAGGAAAATGTTTATTAAGCTCTGCAACCGTGTCATTACTCTTACTAGTTAGAGTTAGAGACTTAGACCAATCATTTGTTATAACATTCAGTGAATGTTCATTTCATCTAGGATCATAATAACTTTAACAGTCAAGCTTAACTTTTATAGCCCCAACCATAGACAAAGTTATCGTTAAGAATTAATAAAAGTCGTAAAGTAAAACGAATTAAATCATAAAATAACCGGTAAGCCGTCGGATGCGGAGGCAGGCGCGTAATAAAGATTGCGCGCGCAATGAAAATATTGGATGCATTGCTTTATAATTCCATTATTCCAAGAATCAATCGTCGATCGAGGGGCGGACTTGGGTGTAAAACTTGTAAATTTCACTGGTAATAAGGTCCCGTTGCAACAACATGATCAGTGCACACAGTCATCATACAAGCCGATAATTTCTTCCAACACTTCACACTAGCCAACGAATCATTTTTGAGAAACAAATTAAAATAGTCGCGGTTGCGGCCATTTTCTCGTTTTTCGTGAAAGTGTAATTCAAAATTGCGGACATTGCAAGTTTGTAATTGGTTAATCGCGTTCAAATAGCTGGTTCGGTGCACTTCGGGGCCGAAGTAACGCCGAATATGGCCGAAGTTATTACATTGTGATCGAAAATTGGAGGTTACTCTGATTTAAGGTGTAATGATACAGATATAAATGGCATGTCTTGGTGGTTTCATTTTAAAACAAATATAAGAGCATCGGTTGTAATGGTGGGTTCTGGTCGATAATGTGTTGTTGTTGCTAATTGTTAGTGGGGTAAATTGGCTCGCGCGCGTAATTTACCACCTTACACGTGCAAACACGTCTACAATGCAAAATGAAAATTAATACCTAGCCAATTTTAAAGTTCTCTCTACAGTAAATTTCGTTTTAAATCCTACAGCTCTTTAACAGATATTTCGTTAACCGTGTTTCAATGCGGGTTCACGTCGAGATGTCTTCATTGCTACATTGCCGGTGGGGTAAGAGGGTACCCCACTGTAATTTAGCTTCGATCCCGAGAAATTAATTTCCGAAATCACCGGCAATAATAAAGTTATAATTTTCAACGAAATAGGCGGTTACACGCCTGGTGGACAGGCCGCAGAGCCGGACTCAAGGATAACTGCCGGGATGGTAACAAGGAAGGATGCGCCTACTAGTGATATGCTGAGATAGGAACCTTTTTGGCCTCGCACATTTACATTTCGGTACAACTGATATCAACAGCTTTTGTTAATTTATTTTTCCAGTATTTTTTTTTTACTATTTTGTTTGTTTTTCTCTCTTTCTGTCTTACTTAGAACATGTGTGTCGATACTTAGGTAAGATCGTTTCCTCCTCACCACTTTTCCTACAAATTTGCTTTTAAAAAGAACTGGTGATTTTTTACTTTCCAATGCAAAAGTGTTGCTGTATCTAGCCTACCTACCTACCTGCAACCATCTCGCATGCAAGTTGCACCGTATTACGGGATATCGAGGTATAATGTGATCATTTGGTGATCCGCGAGCTCGCATGCGAGTTACTCGCAGCTATTTAGCTCAAAACGAGAAGTTCTCAGGAATTTCAATAGCTAATAGCTAGATGAGAGTGTTTAGATCTTATAGGAACATTTTCGTTACATTCGATCAAGGATATCGTGCCCTATCGATCACTAAAGAAAATTTAATTTTCATGGGATTTTAAATAAGAATCTTTAAAATAACTTGAAAATATTGCGGACGGTCAAAATCTACCTAGATAATAATGATGACTACTACTCGTATAAAAATACTAACAGGTATTTACACGACTGCCCAAAAAATGAGTGTTATGTTTTCAGGGTTCATGTAGGTATGTATATCTGTTTGTGAGTTTCTATATTCCACTATAACTTCTTAATGGCTTAACCGATATCAATTTATGGTGGTGTCGTTAGAAGTTATCCGGAAAACGCAGGCTAGTGAAAATTAAAAAAATGGGAGCCATTATTCCTAATTAAAAACGAAAAAATTATGTTTTCATGAAAATTAGACTGCGTATACTATCATCGTCTAAAGCTTGATAAGGACATAGCAAAAAAGGTATGAAATAAAAACAAATTAATTATTTGTTTTAAAAAACTTAAATTAAAAAACACACCAAGCATGTTAATTTAATTATGTATTCTTACGTATGTAGATAGTAATAAACAATCGTGTTTTTTTTTTTCAAAAATAACTGACAAACTTTTCAGTACATCCCTGTAGCATTGGATGAAGACATTGGTTACGAAAAGTGGCTTCATTAGTGAGCTGGCTGAGCGCAGGTTCCGCGAACCGACCGGCGAGGAACGACTAATTGAATTTATGCATGTTACGGTGCAATTGCAATTTCAGTTCTCCTTCGAAACGTCTAGGATGACTGACGTTACGAGATTTTGTAGAACATTTCAGTAACCTTATCTTACTACTATTATAAATAGGAAATTTTGGATGGATGGTTGGATATGTATCAATCAAGTTGGAACGGTGATATACATAGTTTGGAATAGCACATAGCTTTTTATCCCATACGTTTCGTGGGAATACTGTGATCTGTACTATTACTCGTACTGTTTCAAACATTCCAGAGGGTGAAACTACAGGCAGAAGCTAGAGCTATAATGAAAGCATTACGAGATCATAGCAAAAAGAATTAAACCTACATACCTAGATAGTAAGTTGTGATGGTGTTGGATTTTTTAAGAAATATTTATCAAATCCTAAGGTACAGGAGAAGAGAAATTGAAAAACCAAAGAAAGAAAAGAACGATTAATAACATAAAGAAAAACTTTTTGTTCAGTTTCATTATGTTTTTTATAGAAAATGGAAATCGTGATACACGCGCGCTTCTGTCTCGCAGTTGAGAAGAACTGACAATTTTGAGGAAAATATCTAAGTAGGTATTTTAATCTTATGATGACCTGAAATTATGACAATGTCATAAGTTCATCACGATTATATTGTTGTATTTAAAACTTTTATTGCCAATTAATAGGCTTTGATAAATTCAAAATACATGCAATAACATGATCATTAAACAAGCCATCAAGATATGAAATAGAAAATATTTTAAATTGCGTAATAGTTTTATTATTCCTGCATCGACACCTTTTTATGTTTTATCGATTATAAAATGAATGTTCAGCCGCAATGTTAAATAATAAATCTAAAAGATATAAATTAAGTATTTCTTCTATCTATCAATCAAAGTTTTGATGTAAGATTACTCAACTTTGAGTTTTAAGCTTGCCTTTGTAAATGAATTTTATTATTACATTAGATACTAAAGTTGACTTGTATAATAAATAATTAAGTATTACATAAAACATTGAAGATACCTGCAACATGAAATTATTGATTCACATACAGGCTCTCCTTGATTACCATAGCAGAGGGACTTTTTTAATTTCCATGACATTTATCGAATCATCAAAATACCATTTTGCCTACAACACAAGTAACGTGCTAGCCTTGCTCTTAGCTAATTGTCTTATCTTCGCTTTTTTCTTACCGCTTATAATTAAACTGGCGTAATTGAGGATTATTTAATACGACTGTTCAAATTATTAGCAATAAGTATACATATCATTTCAGAACATTAAGGATCCTTAAGAATATAAACGGCTCAAGTCAATGGTGTTGTTTTGTTGCTTACTTCCTTTTGACATTATGGTGCTAAGTGGAAATAGAAATTCCAGCTTAAGGACATGCAGCTTTTCAAACGTTTGACATAGACTAGTAAAATTGTTTCTTATTTTTTTTTTTCAGGATTATGCTAATGAAAAGCTATTAGCAATAATTAATAGAAGACATGTCCGTAGATAATAGAGCAAGCGATATTACATAATTATTTTACTTCGACATTTATGTGGACCGACGGATTATATACATACATATCTGTGTACTTCGTAGTTTCAATAACCTCATATGGGTATAAAACACACCGCAGCTTTCACTCAAGTCAACTCAGGATCGCAAGCAACTTCCCCTTTAATTTCCTCTCGCTCCTGGACCAATAAAGTAGCCGCATCACAACAAAAACCCAGTTCCGATTACATCAGCATTACATAAGCATATTTTACATAAAACTGTGAATAGAAACTATTTTTCACGGCATCCTGGACGTGTAATATTTCGTGGCGCACCGCGCATCTACCTGCCGGATCATATCGCCCGGGGCCACTTCGGCTCACGAGATTGAAACATGATAAATTGATACTACTATACTTTATACACAGTCGATCCAACTGCTATTTTACGTCCGTGAAAATAAGGTGTAATAAAATTTTAATATTTTACCAAAACAATATTGATTGCCGCGGACTTGGATAGATTGAGGTACATTTTGCTTGGCGATAAATATGTGCTTGGTCAGAATTTTCTTGAATTATCGGTTTGCTGTCATCTGTGGGTTATAAGAGTTTCTTGTGATGAAGAGTTGATTAAAGCATGTTTAACAGTCACCTACAACATAATTTGTTGTGGACGCTCAACTTTAGCTAGCAATAAATAAGACTATTTTCTTGAAAAAAAAAAATGGCATACAAAATCGTTCACGACAAATAACCTTGTTACTCACGAGGTACAGTAACTTATGTTCGCGGCGGTAATAAAGCATTTTGTCACACGTTTACCGTCGTAACTATTATCGATTTACGAAAACCAATTGGCGAACGTTCATAGTTTGTGGTCTACGTACAAATTGATGGGACATTGTCGCCCGCTCGGGCGGTAATCAAATAAATACTTCACGGATTCAAATGCTACAAGTAATTTAGTTAAAATTTATGTTCATCATTCAGTCATCTTTTATATTGTTGAAGTCTGTGTTTTTTTGAATAGTCTAGTTTTGCCACTTTTCCGTGACATTAGTTGTAAAGTCAATATTGGAATTTATGATCATTTTCAGTGTCAAACTGTAATTCTAACAGTTTGTTTTGTTCGAACATTCAATTGAAAACTCTGTTTCCATGCTACAGAAACGATTAATCAAAACTTTCAATCAGATGAACTCTTAAAAAGTTGAATTTACTGATCCCAAGGTATCCTTCAAGTTTGGCTGCAGAACCATACAGTAATATCTTACCAGACTTAAATGTGTTTTGGGGAGATCCTATAGTTACGTCATCACCAAAAGCCGGCAGCAGCCAATTTATTGTACGCACAGCTTACAATACACCGCAATAATTATTAGGGGATTACTCCCTAGTGACTTCCCGCGTCTCCTGCAAACATATCGATGCTAGTGATGCGCCCCAATTTATTAGGGTGCGAGGATTTGTCGATAAATCCTGATCCTATACTTATCAAGATATCAAGTAGGTACATATTATCATATTAAGCCCTAGGGTGTGAAGACTGAAGTAAAAACGTAATTATTCTGACTGGATGTCAACGCTCGCCTTACCGCGGAGGTATGTCTAACTTGACAGGTGTAACACTACCCCGAGTGCCAACATAATTGTTGTGCAGAAAATAAGCTCACAACTTTTTTTTTTTTTGTAAAAACTCCTTTTTTGCGAAATTAATCATCACTATATCAGCATATCGTTTGTGTATATAAGTTACAGTTTATATGGGACAAAATTACGGGGGTTATAATTATGTAAGTAGGAATTTTAGGTAGCACTTATTTTATATTGAGGCTGCCACAAAACATCATAATGGAATGTAATAATAATTCATTCTTAATAGAAAAATTGATTACGTTTTTTCCTGGTACGATTTCAATGAAAGGTGGGTTTTGGATTGATTTGAATTTTCATTTACTGTCCAGTCGATTGAAAAACATTAAGCTTACAAGTATACTTTATTTTAGTTCTTTTTTTCAAACATAAAAAAAAATGTTCTGCGGCTTCTACTTACCCGCCTTCATGCGAAAAAGGCGTTAGTTTTCGTAAGTACTCGTATGACTACAAATATAAATGTTTTGAGTAACATCATCTTAAAAAGATTTATGAATGTGTACGATTGTAACCCAGAACAACAACTTTGATAACAGATAAACTATTTCCTCCTTTAGTTTCCTTATACCCTCGAATAAACCAAAATATTATTCCGTATCATATACATCACTATTTTTTGCGTACGAAGTTTCTAACTTCGGTCCTACATTATCTGTGGCGATTCCTGCGGGAGCAATAATTCAGCCGAGTCAGTTTGTTGTATCTGTGCTCGACTTATTTAATCATCTGTTGTTGGCTGCATTGGAGCAACATAATAATTGCTATAAGAGGAAAAGTTTAATCTAATCTTTTGCTGTTTGTACTACTCAGTTGCTATCTGAAAGTTTATTAGTTTTCACAGAAACATTAATAAGGAAACACTATCGCTCCTTATAGGATGGATAAACTATCATTTAGCTATGTAATTCTTATAATTTGCTCTTATTTATTATTGTGAGATAAATATTCAGAAGGTATACTTATTCTTACTTAGCTGGTTTTTGGCTTTCACAAATTTTTAATTTTTAAAAGTAGTGTACAGCGTTTCCACGTCCATTTTCTTAACACGGAAAAAGCTCGATTTTGTTTGTACTTACGAGAAAAAAGAGAAAGAGCCCACAGATCTATTCATTTTCCATCCACAGTTTATTTTTCCATTTAAACGCAAATATTCTTTTTATAAGTACAATACAAAAATATCGCTACAACCACTTCTGCTATCTATTTATTTAGAATAATAAATAATTGCCAGTCACAGCACAAAGCACTATTAATATCGGTTCCAATTGACCATAAACCACTCTTAATGTATGTTTTCAAAGCGAACATGTGTATTTTATTAGGTAATCTATGGTAGTTATTTAGTAAAACAATGCTACTTTCCCTTGGGTGCAATAGATCAGGCGCCGGCGGCAGTCTGGATGACGTCATACCGACGACGCTAGGAGTGCCAACTGTCAAACGATAATAGGATTCGATTTTTGAAAAAATGTGCGGAATGTATTGTTCTAAAGTTTTAGGCCTGTTTTGTAGAATCTTAAGTTGTAATTAGGTTCTAGTGAAACTTAGTTCTAAACAAAGATTTTTAATTTAGTGACCTTAAGACCGTTTATTGAGTTTTTATCAGGAATGAGGATCCTTACTTAGTAACAAGTATTATAAATACGAAAGAAGTTTGCTTGCTGCACGTTAACGCATTAATGACAGCAACTATTTTGCTGAATTTTGAAAGGACTTTATTTTACTTTATTTTTCGAAAATCTTTCACACAAATAAAATGTAGTTATTCATATTACATATTATATTTATTTAAGTAATTGTATAATATTTAATAGAGATAATTCTAGACGTTGGTTAAGATTTTATAATTTTGGCGAAAGCTACTTAGGCAATGTTCAAGGCCATACATATTTCTTTTTTGATCGCTATTTCAGGTATGTATTTATAAAAACCTAGAGTGTTAAGTCTGATTAAAAAAAAAAAACTTGGCGTGAAGCGTAAAGTGTCACAAAGTGACAACTTATTACTTTATCCAACCTGTTGTTGTGATCACCGTAGCTCTAAACTCACGTGGTGACAATCTGTCACTAGAAAAACAGTAGCAACTGACACATAAAGCCACTAATTGTTATGCACAGTTGTGACAGCTTGTCACTTGGAAGTTGTGACGTGTTGTCACTAATTATGCACTACTACCTTAGTATTGTAATAAATACTTGCTACCAACTTCAGAAATTGTGTAGCAAATTAATAAGAATAAACGGATAGGCGTATCAGTTCTGTGTCATGGTGCTGGCTAATAATGTCAACATTTGTTATTAAGATGTGCTGTGCGCACGGTACCTAACTTAATTTTAATTGCATTGACGAAGTATGTAAATGTTTTTCTGGTTCAACAAAGAAAGTTTTTCTTAGACGGAAAATCGTCAAAAAACTTCTCCCGCTCTGGGTGGAGCGGAAGGGAGTGTCAGACTCTTACTGACTAAAACCCACCCGTGATGCTTCTAGTGCCTTTTGCGTTCCAGGACCGCGGTGACTCTTTCGAACAAATTCCGCAACCAATTGACGCCTGTGGCCTGTGACTCCGTGACTCGACTACGTACGATTTTTTTTTGTGTTACTGTCCCTTTTGGTGTTAAAGTCAAAAGCCCCGGCAAAAAGATTTTGTTTGTTTGTTTCTACCGAATAAGCTCCAAAATCACTGGACCGATTATCAGCGAGTAATATAGGCTATATATACTTTATCCCCGTATTCCAACGGGAACGGGAACTATGCGGTCGAAACTGAAAAGCTCTGCTAGTCTTACAATGTAACACTGAATTGCCTCCTTTTAATAACAAAAATCTCAACTATCCAACTAGCTATTGTTTACTAACACATTAACCCTTTGCCCGCTGAGGGCCCAAGCCGCACTCAAGTCGCACAGTCGGACGGTACAAAAGGGCCACTATCAACCGACGCGACTGGTGACACGACTCCGTACAATTTATTCGTGTTATTATCGCTACTTGTGCCTCGTTGTGGGGACGTGAGGTCTGTCAGACCTGATAATATCTAAATTAATTTGATGCGGAGATGTAATGTGGAATTAGTTATTTTTGTGTTATGACGGTGAGCCCGTGTTATTCTAATTAAAGAGGAGGCAGTGTTTTGTCCTAACTAATAGACTGAATGTTGTATTAGCAGATTAAGCTGCAATGTCAAATCAGTTTTCAAGTACCTACATATTATGAAATTGTCAATAGGGTATTTTACTGTAAAAATCTAATTAGTCCGTCTGATAGAAAAAATCACGTGACGTTACTACGTTGCTACAATTTTTACCAGCGACGTGACGTCACGTGAGTTTTCAACGCACTGTATCGTCTTCATTTTTTGTTTACGCGAAAAAAGGAAAAATACGTGTCCAATACTTTTTTTGTAAATCTATCAGACGGACTAATTAGATTTTTACAGTAAAATACCCTATTCTCTTAATGTATAAGATAAGGCCCCTAATGGACATAAAGGTTAAATATTAGCCTGTTACTGATGATATCATTACGTACTTCTACTTTCTTAGGGAAATCACCAGACGGATTTGTTAATGTACCTAACATCTTCCGTGAATTGATGATAACTTTAGGGATTTGATCAAATCTTCGCTTGCATTGTAACTCATTACAGGGTAATTAATATTTACGCTCTTTATATGCAGTGGGAGTCAAAGGTCAGGCTTCGTTCGTCGGGGAAGGCCCAGGAAACTCTGGCATGACAACTTAGAACGTTCATGAGGGTTTGACCTCAGAAGGCCACGAACCGGTTTACAGGCAAGAGTGGTAAGCAATATGAAAGACCTTTGCCTAGTGGGACTATACAACCTGTATAGAGTTTCTTGTCCGTTCTTATGGAGTTTCTTGTCCGCTTTTCTCCAATAAGAATCTACTTTTTGCGAATGGACAAGAGAATTGACTTTGAAACAGAATAAACGCCTTTTGAGGGATTCTTTTGAGGTTCTCATTATTATGAACAACGTTTACTATGGGACAAACCCACGAAATCGCTAAAAACAAATCAGCTGTTCAGTAGGTACGTTTCAGTTATGTGCACAACTGCACATAACTGTATGGGGCACCTGATTTTTTCTCGCGATTTCAATGTTGATCCCATAGTAAAAGTTGTTCATAGTGTACAATGACCCTTTATGAGGTATTGCGTTTATGTTACAAGTTGTGTAGATTCTAAAACTGTTTATAACTCAGTAATATGTGTAGTTTTCCTTGCAGAGTATCTAATAATAAGATTTTAACATTATTCTCTCACCAACAACCAAAAGCAACCACCTAAACCTGACCAAAAATCCTAACGGTCCTTCAGACCCCTAACCAGAAATGTCGTATTTAAACATTGCACGCATCGGGCATGACGCTCGGGTTAATTTTATGCTACATTAATACAGTGGAGGGTTGAAGCCACTTTTTAATAGGGTTAGTTATGGTATGGGGTCTCTCACACCCCCGCGCGTTCTCAGGGTTTGCAATATGTTACAGTCAATGGGATTATCTGCTTGATTTGAGATAAAATGGATTAATTTTTGGATAAACAGTTTGAGGGTTTATTTGCACTTCTATTGTTTTGGTTTGCTTTTTGTTGTGGATTTTACATGAAAGGGGAAATTTACGTAAAAAATCTGTGTTGATTTTTCTATTTGCTTTTATGTTTCTTATAGAAATACAATAATAAGAACATTCTTATCAGAGAAATAACGGAAAACAAAGTAAAAGAAGAGAGGGAGTTACTAAAATTTGTGAACCGTAATAAAACACCAAACCGTGTAAAAACCGATAAATAAATATCATTTTAGTTGTGTCAACGTTACAAAAAAATCTCTGAGAACAATTTGCCTCGTCGCATACAAAACAAAAAAAAAAACTATGCCGACCCTAATTTCTCCTAATGCAAAAAACAGTAGCTCCACATACAACAATGTACCAATAAAATATTCTAACAAACATTAAACTAATAAAATTATATTAATTTATTCATAAAACATATTGGAGCGTGAAATTAGTTGTTTGTTTTTTTTTTGTACAAGAAAAAACCTCGTGGGTGACATTTTTTCTAATGATCCCACGCAAAAACTACGCCACCTTCTTTATAAGGCTAATCAATTCGTTACAAAACGGAAAACAATAGAACTTTAATAATGACATATTTGTTTCAAAGTAATATTTTAACGCTTCGTTAACTAGAAAAATATTGACATTAAAACTTTCGCACGAAAAATCACAATTCATATTTTTTATTGTTTTTCATTGCGTCAATGTCCAAAGAGATTTCACTTAATTTCATCATAATAATATGCTGTCTATATTATTGTTTATAACTGCAACAACGACAACAAAAAGCCTTGATAACTTTATAGTGTTTTATGATTGTTAATTACAGAGTAGGTACAGTAGCCGAGTACCTAAAGACCAGAAGCTGTCATGTTTATTATTATAAAAATTATCTTTAATTAGGATAGCAAATTAATAATCTAAAATAACAGCTGTAAAGGTGATGCTCGTAACTGTGAACGCTCTTTGTGACATCAAGGCACTTATTTTCGCCCACGGGGCCAATTGTGAGCAACCAAACAACCAATAAACCGCTAAGTTAGAGGACATATTGGCAGAAAATCACACAAGTCTCCCGTGACCAATTTCAGAAAGGGTGAATAGTCCAAAACGGTGCACTATGAAAAAAGTAAATAGTAAAAAAGCGAATCGAATTTGACAAATGCGTGTTTTGGGGCACGCGACGCTCGATTCGCCACGCGTCGCGCGCCGCAAGATGTGATGACGCGACTCTATTTTTGGGTGTAATCAAATTTTAATGGGCCTTTGTCACATGTGCTTATTACGGAAATGGCTGTAAAAGCTGTTACAAATGTTCAGACCGCGTCGTTTTGCACCTACATTATCAAAGTTTGAAGTTGTACACAGTTAGTAGAACAAGCCCGCTTTAAAATGAACGGATTAACGCAACACATTAAAATCTCGTTATGCAAAAGGACAATAAAAACGCCTCCGTGTTCCCGGTAATACACAGCGAGTACTTCATTACAGTATCAATTTAAACAACAGCTGTGCGGTGGCAGACAAGAGTCAGGTCTGAAAAACATGGCATCTTTGGTTTTATTTTTAACGCGGACTCGTCACTCCCCTTGCGTTGGGTGTGTGAGGAAATGACCCTTGAAATTGGCTCGTAGCGACTCGGTTACATTTCGCGCACCTTGCGACTGGCCGACGACTTGACTAATAGGCCTTATTACCAACATTTTTGGCCTTTTGTCACTTGTTTGGCGTAATGACGTTGTTTTTATAGCTTGATTAAGACGCCATGGTGCGATGGCGGCGCTTTCCCCATTGAATTACGTGACTAGGTTTTTTTTTAAATTAAATTTTACGGTTGTTAATTTTTGGTAGAAATAAATATAAGTAAGCAAACTAAGCTTGTAACAGGTACGAATAGAATAACTTTATTTTCAGGTCATTTTGTAACGAAGATAAATGATGATTGAATGTGATTAAAGTTTCAAAGAAGTTATATTTGCTTAACATATTATAAACTTTACACAAATCGTTATTATTGCAATATTTCTAAATGTTGAATATATCTCTATTATAACAAAAGTTTCCTCTAAAGTTAGTTAAAATCCACTACATCATAGAAAGTCCTTATTTGCTAAGCTCAAGGGGCGAATATAGAGTAATTTATGCGTTGTTCCATTGCAGGCGAGTCTCCCCTCGCTACGAGCCCTTTATTGATGTACTTTTGACTAGTTCTGATTTCTGTTTATTAGTCCATTTAGCTATGTTATTGCTGTTCGTTTGTTTTTTCCATTAAAATTGTTTGGTTTATTTATTTATTGAGCAATTTATTGCCTGGTTTTGACGATTGTTTGAAAGTTATTGTCTATTTAATTGTTTTGGTTGTTTATGGTTCATTGTGAATTATAATTAACTTTATTTATTTTTAAGTTAAAAGTACCTACTGATTGCACAGCAAAATAGTAAACTTAAAACATTATTATATTAGCAACAATTAGAGTTTGTGACGTATCACTATTAATTAAAAAGTGGATTTTTTTCCTGAACGCATCTAATAATAGATAACTAACTTTTACAATAAACTTGGCAAAAAATATTTTTGATGTGCATTTAAAAATAAATATGTTTAATTGATTAAATTTATGGCTAGTTAAAAAACTTGATTGTGTTACTTTGAAAGATCTTAGAACAGAAAACTAGATAACATAAATAAAAAGTTAATTTGTCGGTACGTAAATAAATCAATATTTTACAAAGCAATCGACTTTCACATAGTTAAACACAACGCAACGCAAACAACTTGATTTACGCCTACTTTTTTAGAAGAAAAAAGCTACCTACATTGATTACAATTTTATACTGAAATGAAATAGATTTCCTACAGCTCTCCCAGAGACAATCAATCTCTTTCTGTTATTAAAAGTCGCAAGACAATTGTTTTTAATATAATTGTTTTTAAAATATAATTTTAATATACAATTGTTTTTAATATATTTTTTCGTAATCCGATGACTGGTTGAGATCAGAAATAAGTCGTTGGGAAATTGTTCTAGTAGTTCTCGCGGTATTTGGAAGAAAGTAATTAAGCACACAGTAATATGACTACATTGTTTTTTTTTTGCAAAACCTATTTTCTTTTCCTGTAACAGTCAACTTAATAATAAAGGTGACGAATAACAAAACATAAAACGCTGATTGAAAAAAAAAGAAATAGGATATCGGAGGAAGATAAGGCAAAATGGACGGATCAGAAAACTATCCTAAAAATATAAAAACTGATAGGTGTTTTCTATGTTTTAAATCAATATGAGACTAGATTTAATAACTTTATAAGAAGATATTAAAATTATTTTTGCACTGTTATAACAAGCAAAATTGTCCTAGTGATATTACAAAAAAAAAAATCAATAGCCCCTCCTGGCTTAATTGTTGTGTTTCAGATTTTTTCCATAGCAAAACGTTAGATAGTTTATTGTTTGAGATCATAAGAAGAGATATAGGTACCTATTCTATGAGCAAAAGACCATAACCGCCAGTGCCATGCTAAAACGAAACGAAAAAGTTCAACGTTTCTTTTAGAATACTCTTTTTTTTTCATTACTGATAGGTTCGCGTTTGTTCACATTATCAGTTGCCGGTAAGCCATGATGTGCTTCGTCAACGATTGAACAACTATGTGTACGTAAGCACTCGTTCTTTTCTAAAATATGGGTACATAATTTAAAGTTACGAGTACTTAGAACAAAGCAGTGGCGTGCAGTGGTTCGAGTTAGGGTAGGCCAGAGAAAATGTCAAAAAAAAACGCACCACATTATTCAGGGTTGAAATGTGGTGTTATTTTTTTCTGTTTTTTTTTTTTAATAGGCTATTTAAAAAATCAAAAAAAAAAATCATTTCATTAAAAATCAACCCCGAATAATGTGGTTAAGTATTTTTTAAATTTATTTGGACATTTTCTCTGGCCTACCCTAACTCGAACCACTGCACGCCACTGGAACAAAGTGCATATCTACAGTTCTATGCAAAAAATTAATTAATCTTTCCCTATTGACATTTTTATGGCACTCCAGGGTCAAAGTACGAACCTTTAAGTTATTAAGTTAAATTACAGTGACCGTCGGAAGGTTTTCCCAACTTAAATCTCTTAATTATACAGGTTAGGCGGGAAATATTATTAATGTATTTATGACAGCAAAATAAAATATGAAACAAATAATAAATGTTGCAGTTAGATTTAATAAAAGTTTTGTTGTTTCTCTCAAGTTATGTGAATATTGCAATGTACTTTGGAAAAATAATTTCTGAAAAACCGAAAAACTTCGCCATGTTTTTAAAACATTTGTTTGCAAAAGAAAATTTTAATTGGTTCAAAGTAGGTAGGTACCTACCTACTTGTTTTTGTAAAGTACTGCATGTTAAAATTTCATTATTTGGTACGAAAAATATATTTATGAAATTTGTCTTGATTCAAGTCTTGAAATCTAACTGGTAACTGATCATCATCTGCCTAGCTTTTTCCCAACTATATTGGGGTCGGCATCCAGGTAAATTAGATTCAACTGAATACCAGTATTTTACGTGGAGCGGCTGCCTACCAGACCTTCACAACCCATTAACTGGGTAACTCAGTACCTCATGGCAACTAATAGGTAAGTGAACTATTTAAAATGTTTTGTACGCAATTAAAAGTATATGCATTATTGTTAAAAATATTAGCTAGGTGTTGTCCGTTGCTTCGTCTACGTGCATTTATTTTAATGAAAAAATAAAATCATAAATATATATCCTGGTCCTTGTTCAACTGCCAGGATTGTGGAATTTGTATGAAAGAGTCACCGCGGCCCTGCAACGCAAAGAACATTGGAGGAACATGAATCGGTTAAAACCCATCCATGTTCATCCAATGTCTTTTGAGGAGTGGAAGGGAGTGTCAGACACTTATGGACTAGTCTGACATTCCCTTCTACTCCACCTAGAGCGGAAGAAGTCATTAGATTCCCATCCTTAAAAAAGGTCCTTGTCTAACCTGTCTTCATCTACATATCTTTATCAGTGTCTTGTACCTATGTCTTGTGTATCTCACTCTTCGTGAAAAATCTTGCACATTTACATGACTTGCATCACTTGCACAGACAAATAAACTTGCACATTTACATTTATGTGTGTGGATTTCCATAACCATGTTTATCTTTTTTTTACTTAATCATTTTAGAATCTTATTTTAGCGTTATGTATGAAAACAATATTCTGTGGACTTAATCAATAAACATATTAATTGGACTGGCTCTTAGTTTTTTTCTTTCTTAGGTAGGGTTCCGTAACATAAACGACATTACAAACAATACCTATCATACCAACTCATCCGTTAAAAAAATCATGTTGCTATTCTATTTTGTGCAATTTTTTCACTTATTTCAAAAATATTTTTAAAAGAGGGACTGGATCACAGGCCCTTTCCAAAGCAGTATCTATATTTATTTTTATAAATATTTTTATTTATATAAATTGAACTTTATGATGAACTATTTACCTAATATTATACCAAGCGAATAAATTACTCTGTAGGTGTATTTAGAATTTTGTATCAAAGTTCTACATGTCATAGGAAAATGGGCTAAAGATAGCAGCTTCTTTTAAAGGGAGTTTTTCCGATTATAATCACCTTTGCTTTGACTTTGACTATAATATTAACAAAAAATACTTATTCAGCATAATATCTGCCTTATATTTGAAGTAGATAAAATCCAACATAACTTTAATTAAATTAAATATAACACTTTGTAATTTAATGTATTGCTGAATATTTAATCGTAACGTGTGTGTGTGTATGTGTGAGTATGTTTGATTTAATTTAATGTTGACTATTTAATTGTAATGTTTTTATTGGATTTCTATGTAATGTATGGACTGTGTCTGAATTAAATAAATTATTATTATATTAGTAAAGGGATGCTTTCAATTATTAATTTTAGTTTGCGGTTTGAATTTTTTTAAATTTACTTACACTAAACTGTAATCATACAAAATTATGAATAAACTAAAAACAAAAAAAAAGTGGAACTTGCATAGTAAAAAGTAACAAACGGACAAGTTGAGATGCGAGGATAAAAACAAGACATTTTTCACCAACTTTTACGGACCCATTTGCATAAATGGAGAATCCTATTTTTTCCAAGGCTGTGCGTGTGAGTGGACTGGAAGGTAGTGACAGACTCCTACTGACTAAACCCTCCCCCCCGTGTTCCTCCTAGTGCCCTTTGCGTTCCAGGGCCGCGGTGACTCTTTCGAATAAATTCCGCAACCAAAATGGAGAATCTACACTTGTCTCTCTTTTTTCAAAGATGACTTCATCGGACAACGTGACAAACACATTTCAGATTAAGAGAAATGTAGAACGATAAATATACAATTAAAACCGATAACGTAAGCAATAAACTTCTCACCTACTTTATTTTAAACAAATGAGTCAAGTTATGAAGCTATAATTTACCATAATAAATAAGAAGAATTAATACTTTAGTATTACTAATAAACTATTTAAGTACTTTTAGACAAGTTTTAAGTTGACTCTTTGATCACTTACAAACAGCTAGTGATCGAAGTTGAAACTGTATACGGCTTACGCAATTTAATGTTCGTATTCATATTTTCCATAGCTTTGTGAAACATCATAGGCGCATCGCACATTATAATAACAAGCAAAAATAATAAGAACGAGCAAATCTTATAGTTATTAATATCAATTCATACTATCGCCCAACAACCCAACAGCCCGCCATTCCAAACATTTCACACGTGATCATCTTAATTTACAACACAAAAAAGCTATTGATATTTCTATTACTGTAACCAAAAAAAGTTTGTATAGAAAGACTCTGGAGTATGCGTCATCGACAAAACATTTAACATCCTAATTTCGTGAGTAACACCTCAGCACTAGAGCCGACAAAAGAATCGATAAACATCTCGATCGAGTCGGTATCGAGCGGTGTCGAGCGGTGTCGAGAGGACGGTTCGCCCAGCAGGCGGCCGCGGCGACCAACTAATAACTTACATTTGGATTACGCTCGTTAGCCTCTTAGCACCTTACCCGACGCGACGTTTATTTTTTATTAATACAAAATTTATTCAAACGAGCCTCGAGAATATTTCGGGAATAATGCCTTAATATTATAAAAAGCAATAAGTTATGCCTAGAAGGATAAGTGTATCGGACGCGGCACGATCATTATTCATATCATTATTTGTTCGTTCCTTTTAATCTGTAGGTCAGGCTAGCGTCGGAGTCAACACGCGTTTAATCTAGCTGTTATACCTATTATTGGATTACAATATGTTTTAGATGAGCGATCGTCCTTGTCTTGATTGCAGCTTTGTAAGATTGAATGAGGATCGAGTGGTGTCGTTAACTCATAATCGATATTGACAGTTCATGTCTGTATCGATCGCCGAGTAATAAATCGATAGTTTTTGTGTCGAGTCGTGACGTGCCCGTCGCAATTGTCGCGGTATCGCGGAGTTACGAAGTGAATTGCGACAACATGATAATTATCGAAGTATGAAATATAGCAATAAAATGGAAAGTTACCGTGATTAATAAGAAGTTTACACTTCGACACCCATTTGTTGTTGTAAATTGATGATAAGTTAAATTAATTAAGCGATACAAAATATTCTCTTTCTATCTGCATGTTGCATAATTTTGTATTCTATAAAAGTGTCGAGGTTGGAGGATATTAGCATATATTTTAATAATCGGCTTATTGAAATACTTTTCTTTATAAAAACTCTATGAGTTGCTCAACGATTTGCAGAGTTTGCTTCAGAATTAATTTTTTTACTTATAAGGTTTTAGGATATTTATAAAAAAAATATAAATCAGAAATCCTTGAAAAAAATAACCTGCATATCTATGTAACTTAAAATTTATCTATGTAACTCAACTTTGTCAAAATATTATTGAAAAACAATTTTTTTATTTCTAAATTTCATTAAAAAAAAAAATCTTGTCGCATCTCTATAAATAAACTTCATATTTCATACAAAACTCTTTGAAACTCTAATAAACACCTAATATGAAACTTTCTTAAACGAACCACAATAAAACACAACTAAGAAATAAAAGATAATAACTACAGGAAATGAATAACAAACATACATAATGTGTATTAAATACAGTTTCCAAGAAAATGAATAACACACAACATAGTGCGACGGCATTAAAAGAAAGGAAAAAAATTCAAGTAAGAAAAATAAATAAATAAATCCAAGAAAGAAAAAAAAACCAAGAAATAAATAAATGATCAAGAAAGAAAAACTTCTTGTATTGTTTGTTAAGTGGCGAGAAAATAATTAGTAGCACACAATAGTAGTATTAAGGAATTCATCATTTGCGGCAATACATCATCAGATAATTTATTGCTAATGAATATTGGAAGCTTTAATTATTTCCTACGGATTCTAGAGGATTTTTAATTAGTCACGCTAATCAAATTGGTGTTGTGGGTTTAAAATAATTACGTGCCTATGCATTTAGGTAAAATATTCAATTGAGTTAATAGTTTCTATGTTACGGTGATTTTATTTAGTAGTTACCTATAATCTTTTTTATTAATTGCTTAACGTACTTAGACGCTTTTTAAATTAAGCTTTGTACCTAAATTAATCTAACTGTACGTTAAAAAATAATGTCAACAATCTGCCATAATTTATTATGAACATTTAAAAATAAAATTACCAGTACAGACAAGAAAAAAAGTGATCAATTAACGAACGAACGTACAATCTCAAGATTTATGTAAAACACTATTTCACACAATTTGGTGAAACTGTAACTAAAATTATTATTCATGGATTTTAAGTATTATAGTTGATTACTTTTTCTTATTGTTAAGAAAAAGTTGAACTTTCACAAACAAAATCTGAAATATGACTGCTTTCACTAGCATTAAATAAACCTCATTAATTATAACGATAATTTAATTACAATTATATAGCAGCAATATTGTGCACTAAAAAATAAGTTCTACGCCTATTCGTTAATAATAAATCATAGTCGAGATTATTACATTTTATTTTTCACTTATTTTATTGCGACAGATATAAAAAAAAAACTTCGATAGATTTATCTACAGTTTGGTTCAAAAAAAGAACGGTTCTTTTTTTAAAATAACTTTGGGTATTGCCAAGATAGTTAAGGTTATCGTTAGCAGACACTGCGCTGTGCCAATAATCAGCGCAAACAGGATATCAGATTAATTAATTTACATTTTAATGGATACCTATCTACCATGCCTGATCTCGTTTCGTTATTGAAATGTCAATTGCACCTATTAATTAGACTGGATTATAAATGGCACAAGTTTTAGCTGTGTTTTTCCTTTTTGCATTTGAAAGAACTGCACAATTTTGCAGTAAAAAAAGTAAAAAGGTGTTTTTTTCGTAAGAATATTATGATATTGATAAGTATTAGATTATTCATCCGTTTCGAAAATAATTAAACGATACACGATTATTAAACTTTTTTTTTTGTTTTTGTGGCAATGCTACATAAGTTTTTTTTTAAATATTTTTATATTAAAAAATAACTTCTTATTGGCTTCTTATCTACATTATTTATTTAGTTTCATTCATCACTATTCTGATCACTTGAAAGATCATACATTTCTTATAAGAATACCGTATCTTCCGTACCTTTGCTACTAGCACCATCCTCATTGGAGTCCTCACTGGGGGGCCCGTGCGGGGCCCGCGCTGGCATCGGGTGCGGCAGCCTGGGCCTCGCCAGGAACGGCGGCGGGACCCCGAAGAACGGCAGGAACGGCGGCCACGGGGGCCGGGGGGCCAGCTGAGCCGCCGCCGCCGCGTACAGCTGCAGCGGCGCCGGCAGCCCGCCCTCCAGCACCATGCCGCTGCCTGCCCGCCGATCTCCCGATATCTTGACCACAACGCTCACCTACAAAACAACCCCATTCTCTAATGTCATTTTTCAAAACACCAACTTTTTTTTTCTTTCTTTCTTGAGTCACTACGCAGTCCAAGCACTAACACAAGATGCAACACTGGCGCGCGTCGCGTACGGCCGGTACTACAGTGCTCGGGCCTCCACGCCGCGCCCGCCACTGCCATGGCGCGCCCGGGGGCGTGGCCACCTCCCCCCCTAACTCCCACCACCACACAAATTAATTCTCCGCCTCCTTCATATCATAGATTTATTTCTCCGACAGTACATCGCACCCGCTGCTAAACGCTTTCAAACCTTATGCCGTGAAGTTACAGATCTGTATTGAATAACGGCCCATAAATTAAGGGACGGCATACATTGAATTAACGGTAACGTAGGCGACGGGTAGCGTTAAGTTGAAATAAACCTTATTTATATTAGTGTAACGTTTGTTATCGCGCAGTAGGGGGCCAAACATGGGATTTATAGGGTCGCCATACGTTTGCGGCCCGTGGGGTTGTCATAATCTTTTTTAGCCGCATGGCGCGCCTCTATACAGTGACATGTAGAGTATTGAGAAGGAGTTATGTTATGGAATGTTACTGTAAAGGTTTGTGTTTTACCATTGCCCTTTTAGATACTTACCTATAAGCTCGGTTTGTACCTAAAGATTCGACAGTAGGAAGAGACAAGTAGAGTTATTACCTAAAGTTAAAAACTTAATTTAATACAGGAACAGCTCCAAAACTCATTTATAAAATTATGATTGATACGTGATCTATTCTACCGGCTAAGATGAAAGGTGTTTATTATCTGTAATGAACGAGAAAAAAATAAATATATTCATAGGAATTGTTCGGACGTAATAACGGGTTATATTTTAGATTTCACCCATTCTTTTAATTTGACAGGTGATATTGTGATGGGTGAGCAATCAACCGCTGAGCGGCTCCAGCGGCTCACAGAGATGTTCACAATAGCGTTGCGTAAAACTAGATTACGACGCCTCCCAACCACTCTAATGACGGACAAACTATCAATCATACAAAATTAACACGTTTCAGATTATATTTTTGACAGTGATGAATCATAAGCGACCGAAAGGCAATCAATTTCACAACCAATTCCTTATTCCATTAAACAAAAAAGTAATAACGTAATTGACATAAATAATAATAAAATATGTCAAGACAGCGTAACGAGCGTTCGGACGCGACATGACAGCTCTATCAGGAATCTGGTACTGAGAGTGGTGGGGGACGCGGGGGCGGGGAGCGGCGCGCCCATTGGCGCAGCGGTGCGGGGGGGGCGGGGCCGCGCAGCTCAGCCTTGCATGAATTTAATTAGTGCGAAGAGCACCTCGGGCGCATTAGGAGCCGCGATGGGCGAAGCAATAAAAGATATAAAGGAATGAGTATAAATTAAAAGTTAAATAGAGAGCGTGCGTGCGAGCGAGACCGCCGCCGCCACCCCTCTCGCTCGCCGCCACTGCCCGTAATTGTTTGACGATCTTATTAGTATCAGTTAAATGTCGTTCTCTCTTTTTCTCGCGCGAATTTAATTAGTTTTTAATTAGAGCGTCGGTTAATGAGAGTTTGCAGGACTCGCTCCGGGCGCTCTGTTTTCACGATTGTCATTTTTGCGGTTTAGTGTAATCGGATTATAAATTGATTGAGTACCTTTTACATTTATAATATAAATCTCTGGTTGAATTGGTAACTTTAACACTCATTCTTATAGTAAAAGCGTCATTTTATTTTGCAGAATGTATCGATAGCTATTTTTATTTGGGTATGAAGTTAATGTTTTCTTTAATAATTCCTACCAATTTCAAAGTAACTGCCTCTACCTAATTCTTATAAGAAGGTAAATTCATTAAAAATTACCTAGGCAGTGACTTACCTGCGAGAGCTTTAAATTTTTTTTTTTTCAAGAAAGTAGGTATTATTTTCATCACTGAAATCCTACATAGTACATACATACATAGGTACACGCTCAAGGCTCTTACTCTAAAGTAACTAATATTTTCTAAGCGAAATTACTCAAACTCTACCTAATAGTAGAGCTTTTCAGATAAAGACTCGGTCCGTAACCACCGAATAGATAGGTACTAGTCGCCGTAAGCACCAAATACATACTGATACTAGCCGCCGTGAGGACCGAACAGATACTAATCGTAGTCGTAGTTTTTGGCAAGACTGGTGTCAGATTTACTGGCGTCCTACAATTCGTAACTACTGCCAAAGGTCGGTGTATTCCCGTTCGTCCCCTCGACTTCGTCCCCCGAAGGGGACGAACGGGAATTTACAAAAATAATATTTAATTTGTTCCCGATCGTCCCAATCCTAATTCAAGAGGGGACGAATGGGAACATGTTCTTCGATTAGTGCCATTCGTCCCACTAAAAAGATTTGTGCAGTAATTTACTGACCCTATTTCTTTGTTAAAATAATGAGTCAACTTTTCTAATTACTTACATAATGTAAAACGTAAAATCTTGCCACCATACACATAAGCAACTGTGACTACAAAAAATAGTGAGTTATACATATTTCAAAAGGAAACAACATGAATGGTAAAAAGTCTGTTTGTAGTGTTTAATTGTAATATACTTAATACAGACTTTTTTTTTATTATAAGCTTTATACACTGATTTTTTTATCATATTTTTTTAGTTATAAGGAGAAATTTATTCTTAATTAAAAAGATATTATATATAAAAAAACTTTTTACAAAAAATAAAACCGACATCTAAACAAAAAACCAAAAAGTATAAAATAACTTTAATTTTGGAACTCGGTGTTTTTGGTTGCTTTTTTGTTGTTGTACACACCGACTTCCGAAATTAAAGTTATTTTATACTTTTTTGTTTAGAAGTCGGTTTTATTTTTTGTAAAAAGTTTTTTATTTTTCACTTTTTAGTGGTTCACTCCCAGCTAAACATACCCATCACAGCGTACGTGGTATAAATTGGTGTAAACAATAAACAAACATGCGATTTCAGCTACCCCGACAGATTTGCTATCATTTATTGAAATTAACAAAAAAACCGCTTGTTCGATTTCGATAAAATTTTCATTGGTGCATTTGGGAAGTATACCCTTTCCCTTTTTTTTATAAAAAAATTCAAATCGGTTGGCAAGCGACGGAGTTATGCGCGAACAAACATTAAAAAAAAATACAAACATCCGAATTGAGAACCTCCTCCTTTTTTAGAAGTCGGTTAAAATATTGCGAGTTATCGCAAAATTGATTCTGTGATTTTTATTCCTTAATAAATGACTGATATTTAATTCAAATTTGTTTTTTTTTACCAATTTAAACCACCAGTCTTATATTATTTGGTGGGGAGCAATAGAACCAAAAAAAAGAATTAATAAATTGTTCCCATTCGTCCCCTAAAAAATTTAGAGGGACCATCGGGAAAATAAATAACGAATTCCCGTTCGTCCCCCTCGGGGGACGAAGTCGAGGGGACGAACGGGAATACACCCCAAAGGTCTACAAATAACAGCCGGGATCAACGGCTTTTCGTGCTTTCCGAGGCCCTTGAAACTTGCGACTAACTTCAGTTATTTTCATGAAATAAGCTTGTTCACTCATTACAAAAAAAAAACATACGTAGTAAGAAACACAATAACAATAACAGTCGCACAGGTCGATCTTCAAGGTTAAGCAACAATTGCCAAGGTTGGTCTGTGGATGGGTGACCATCTTAACATACCGAGTTTTCTCCGTGCCTCGGAAAGCACGTTAAGCCGTTGGTCCCGGCTGTCAATAGTAGATCTTTGACAATCGTTACGGGTTGTCAGAAGCCAAAAAAGCTGACACCAGTCTTGCCAAGAAGTACCGTGTTCCCCAGTTATTTGGTTGTGGAGGTCTGGTAGGCAGCCGCTCCACGTTAAATACTGGTATTCAGCTGAATCCGGTATGACTGGAAGCCGAATCCAATATAGTTGGGAAAAGGCTAGGCAGATGATGAGTAAGAAACACAGTAACAAAGCTGGTTGGTAGTTTAATACCTATTACAGCAACACGCGTCGATCTTCAAGATGTCGATGCTACGCTAGCCGAGCTCACTCTGTGGATAGGTGACCATCCACTGCATACGAAAGCACTTTCAGCTGTTGGTACCGGCTGTCATTTGTAGATTTTTGACAGCATAAGCATAATCAGCCTTTTAATGTTCCCACTGTTGGGACATTAGGCCTCTTCTCTAGGAAAAGGAATGGGCCGTAATCCAACACGCGGGCCCAGTGCGGGTTGGTGAATGTCACATCTCTTCGAATTTTTGGTTCTAGGTTATGCCGGTTTCCTCACGATGTTTTTCTTCACCGTTTTGAGAGCAGTGATGATGAAATTAATTACCCAAAGTAATGCGCCTGGCTGGGTTTGAACCCGTGACTTACTATTCGTAAGTCAGAGCCGTTACTACTCGGCCACCACTGCTCTCTCACTCGGCCACCACTGCTTTCGATTTTTGACAGACGTTACGGATAGTCTGGGAACCCAGTTACTGGTTTGTAGAGGTCAAATAGATAGCTACACTACATCCCGTTAGAAGAGACGCCGACCCCAACATAGGTGAAATAAGGCCCCATCCATCATCCCATCCCATAAAACATCGTTTTTCATACTTCGCAAATAATTTGGGACGTACCTTTTTAGTAGGTGCCCATGTTTCATGTAATTTTAATTCGAAGGTAAATAAAAACCTAACATATTCAAACACACTTCACCACATTCATCAGCAATCCCACTTCTGATATCAACATGGCGAGCATATACCTCTCTGTCTCTCTCTACCACGTGAGACTCCTATCTCTCTGTTTCTGTCTCGTCATTAGGCGGCCCATGCACGCTCCCGCCGTTACTCCTCATTATGTCGGGCTTACGCTCGCCCGCGTTATGTATTGTCTGGCGGGGAATGGCCCGCTTTAGTTGTTTATTGATGTAGAATTGTAAGGGTTGAATTGTATGTTTCTCTTATTTTGTGGAATAACTTTAATTGGTTCGTTAAGGAATTAGAAAAAATCAAAGTTCCTCAGAGTCCTCTTACCGATGTAACCCGGGATTTATTATGTATGAAGTAGGTTGTAAACAACTATTTCATACATAATAGGGCCGAGTTACTAACTAACGCTTACTTAAAAATTAATCTGATTTATACGAGTGACTCTTACTGAAAACCCACCCGTGTTCCTTCAGATGCCTTTGCGTTCCAGAGCCGCGGTAACTCTTCCTAACACAGGAAACCCTAAAATAATAATCACATAGTTAAACAAAGGCAGTTTAGAGCTATTTTAAAGGCTCTTACACTATGAATAGAATCAGCCTTAATAGTCCAAGAGACCACACATCAATTAAAACAAGTACCGCAAGTACTTACAGTACTGATTTATGAATACTTATCATAATCTATACAATTTCATTTGCTATAAAGATAATATGGAGCTATGAACTTTTGACTTGTCATTTTGCTGGCTTTAAGAGTCTAAGACGTCATTATATGTCAGGCCACACACGATGGCACTACCATAATTAAAATATTGATTGGTTGGAAAAACAATAACAATATCTAATATTGTTTGTTTATCCTCAGAAGTTACTGTTTATGTTGTTCTAATCGGAATTTACTGTTTATTGGTCTTCACTTGTATTTAACTAGCGTTTAGTGTCATTGCAATGCAGTTTGTTGCTATGACTTGCGTTTGGATTGTATAATGTTTCGCTGGAAATTTTCAAACGTTTTCAAGATTGTAAAATAACATAAGTAAACATTTTTTTTCTTAATAATACTAATAGTGATATATTGGAAACTATTGATTTTGGATGGGATTTATTTTATACAAAACGATTTTAAAATCTGTAAATTGGCACATCCATAAATTGCATCATCACATGAAAACAGCTCGACCGTTTTTTTTATCCTAATTTGTGTGCCGCTGCTGAGCCAGGGATTCCCCTTTCATTGTTCGCAAATTCATATCAGTCAAAAATCAGCATTGCCATTCAACGTGGCAATGCGGCCAGTGTTCTGGGCACTTTTCCCGTTGACAGCGATGTGGACGAATTTTTCGATGCCCTATGAGTCTTTTCTCCTTTTTACTCCGCTTGTACATATATATATATATTCTATATTATATCTTCTTTAGTTGTATTTTGTTAATATATAGTTTGCCTAGATTTTTGTAATTTTAGCCTTTTTAGATATATGATTACCACTTAAAACTGTTATGTTTTGAAAAATGAATGGACATTGCGGCTATTTTGACAGCTTGCGACTGAGATACGAATGCAACCTTAAAAATTAGAAAGAGTATTGATCCACTGATCATCACACCAACTTCGCTACGGTTGACCTCGACGGCAACGGTCTCCCTATAGCGTCCAGTGAGTGAGGATATTCGCCCTAGCTCTGAGTGCAACCGTGCAACGTAGCCAGCTCACTCACACTACAGCCTATCTATACTAATACTAGCTGCTGCCCGCGACTTCGTCCCCGTGGAATCCCCGATTTTAAAACATTCTTTATCGCTGCTCCGGTCCTATTGGCTTAAGCGTGATGATATATAGCCTAAAGCCTTCCTCGATAAATGGTCTATTCAACCCAAAAAGAATTTTTCAATTCGAACCAGTAGTTCCTGAGATTAGCGCGTTTAAACAAACAAACAAACTCTTCAGCTTTATAATATTACTAGCTGCTGCCCGCGACTTCGTCCCCGTGGAATCCCCGATTTCAAAATATTCTTTATCACAGCTCCGCTCCTATTGGCTTAAGCGGGATGATATATAGCCTAAAGCCTTCCTCAATAAATGGTCTATTCAACCCAAAAATAATTTTTCAATTCGAACCAGTATATATAGTTCCTGAGATTAGCGCGTTCAAACAAACAAACAAACAAACAAACTCTTCAGCTTTATAATATTAAGTATAGATAGTATAGATATAAAGCTGAAGAGTTTGTTTGAACGCGCTAATCTCAGGAGCTACTGGCCCGATTTTAATAATTCTTTCAGTGTTAGATAGCCCATTTATCGAGGAAGGCTATAACATCACACTAAGACCAATAGGAGCGGAGCACCAATGAGAAGAATGAAGAGAGAAGAAGAAGAATGTTTTATAAGTATTCCACGCGGACGAAGTCGCGGGCAGAAGGTAGTTTTTTTGTTGTTGTTATGTTCGTAATTTTCAGGATAGGATTTGAATGAAAGAAAATATTCCACCCGTGCGAAGCCTGAGCGGTCGCTAGTTTATAAAGCTAGGTAATTACACAAGACAATGTTGGCAAGTTAATCAGGTGAATGCAATCAGTTGACAAGAAGGGAGCGGTGAGCTAAGGGGGCAGCCATGATTGATGATGGCCGCTCTGTGCTCGCCGCGCGGCGTTTGGCGGCGAAGTGGCCAGTGTGTGGTGGAGGGCTACGAAAAAAAATATAACCGACTTCTACATTTTATACTTATTTTGTTTTTTTTTTTAGAGGCGGTTGTACGTATTTTTTGTGAAAAGTTTTTTTTTGTTTTTCACTTTTTAGTGGCAATAGATACCCTACAACTAAACGTACTCAAAGCGTACGGATTATAAACTGGTGTAAACAATAAACAGATATGCGATTTCAGCAATCCCGGAAGATTTGCTATAATTTTATTGAAGAGTTCCGTTTCCTATCTCCGTTCATCATCAGATCTTTACCAAACTAGAAAGGGACTACCTCGAAATACTAAGACTGTTTTTCAAACCATCGTATACAGTTTTCATTTTACATCGACAAGTGAGAATGAGAACATCATCAATGTAGTCGAAGCCAAGACTTATTACGGATATTCAAATACTAGTCATCAGATCTTTTGACGGATTTAAATGGGAGCACAAGACAAGCACCAGCGTACCAATATAAAAAAATCAACAAAATCGGTACACCCTATACTCACAAAATACTAAAATAACATACAGTCGACTAGAGAAGCTCCACCGTTTTTGGAAGTCAGTTCATAAAAATAACTACTGCAGCTACATTACTTTTTAGTCAGTAAGAGTCCGTGCACTCCCTTCCGCTCCGCCTAGAGCGGGAGAAGTCATTTGATGATTTCCCATCCAGAAAAAAAAAGCCACATTACTTGTCTGATAACTCTTACATTGAGAGTGGGTAACTAAAAATCATCGTCAGTCCAGTTTCTAGAAATGTGGGATTTGATGGATGGTTTTTTAAGCATGGGAAATGATAAAATGACTTCTTCCATTCTGAGCGGAGCGAAAGGGAGTGTCAGACTCTTACTGACTAAAGAACCCATACGTCTTCCTAAAAAAGCTTTGGCGTTTTAAGGCCGCGGTGACACTTTCGAATAAATAGGGTAGTTGACTAAAAAAATCTAATTAGTTCGTCAGGTAGATTTCCAAAAAATATTGGACACGTATTTTTTCTTTTTTCACGTAAACAAAAAATGAAGACGATACAGTGCGTTGAAAACACGTTTGACGTCACTACTCGCTACAATTTTTACCGAGCCGTGACGTCACAAGCCCCCACTCCTGATCTTTTATGCTTTGTATCTTCGTCAGTTTTTATAGATTTGATAAAGAAAAAAATACGTGTCCAATATTTTTCTATAATCTAACTGACGGACTAAACATAATCATATATTTTTTACTCAGGAAACATCCCCATTCCGCTATCCTGGATGGATGGTTGGATGCATGGATGGATTGTTGGTCCATCAAGTAGGTAGCCAGTGCGAGTGAGAATGCAGAGAGTATTACTAGGTATCTGTTTGTGTATTGTTCACTACACATTTACTTGTACATATGTAACTATTTACCTGTATGTTTAACACCTTAAAACTGATTTACATCCGTCCGGTTCAGTTGAAAACCAGCGTCAGGCAGCTCCTAGTTGTATAGCATTTTGCTGAACTGGCGCAGCCGCGGGTCTGTGTGTTATTGTTTTAAATTTAAGTTTCCTTTTATTTGCGTCTACATTATGTGTATCTGTATGTGCCAAATAAATTTATTTTCTTTCTTTCTACAAACACACATTTTTGCCTTTGAACCAAGATACTAATAACGCATAATTTTGTGAGACTGGATGGATGAATGTTTATTACTGTGTCACGCAAAAGCTATTGAAACGATTTTGATGAAACTTTACAGTAATTAGCTTATATCTACATCAGAACAACACATAGGCTACAATGTATAAAGGGGAATGTACTAATTCCTCACTGGTGACAGTCTCTTATACTAGGTAGTCATCATCTGCCTAGCCTTTTCCCGACTATATTGGGGTCGGCTTCCAGTCATACCGGATTCAGCTGAATACCAATATTTAACGTAGAACGGCTGCCTACCAGACCTCCACAACCCAATAACTGGGGAACACGGTACTTCTTGGCATGACTGGAGTCAGATTTTACTGGCTTCTGACAATCCGTAACGACTGCCAAAGATCTACAAATGACAGCCGGGACCAACGATTTAACGTGCTTTCCGAGCCACGGAGGAAACTCGGTATGTTAAGTTGGTCACCCATCCACAGACCAACGTTGGCAAGCGTTGCTTAACCATGAAGATCGACCCGTGCGGCTGTTATTCTTTAGCCACGAGCTCCGCTTAGTTAGTACCTAGTTTAATCATGTTAACGATTCGGCGAAGAACGCAATAACCACTCAAGCGCAAGCACAAAACAATCTCAACTCTTCCGATCTCCTTTCCATTTCCGCCCGACACGTCATCACGTGATCACGTCAAACTAAAACTTTATAAATATTGATAACGCAAGATGGATGACGCGCACGCGCGACTCCAATTGATTTAAAATTAAATACACAATGTTTCTCGATGATTGATGCACATCACGCCTTCCTGGGAACGGGTTGGGTTACTGCTAAATGGTTATTTTTTGCACATTTTTACACGGTCCAGTGGGCACAGCCATTAGGAAAGGGTTTGGATCTCGTTTAAATTGAGTCGAGATCGTTATGTAGGAGACGTGTCGACTTAGTTTGATGAATTATTGTTTTGGTAGTGTTTAGACGAAAATTAAGAGTGTCCAAATGTCCATGGTTTATACCAAAGGATTGGAGGGGTGTTTTTTACTTCTTTAATGTTTTTTTTCTGATTAATTTTGTTGCGGTATCCAAGACAGTTGAAGGAATCGTCGAGATTTATTGACTCGAAGTTTTCTGGTGGTCAGAAAACAAAATACAGAGTTTGTCAGTGAGCTCAGAACATAACCCGTGTGCCAGTTAAAGATGTTACATGTGCGTTCATTTGTACACTTCTTGCACTGCATTCGTTACCACAGTAAACGGGATCGTAACCGCCTCATTAGATGTCCGTTGTCACAAGTTGGAGTTTATTTTTATAAAGATATAAACTTATATACCTGCAGTTACTACTAAACAAGATATAATATAGAATATATATATATATATATGTACAAGCGGAGTAAAAAGGAGAAAAGACTCATAGGGCATCGAAAAATTAGTCCACATCACTGTCAACGGGAAAAGTGCCCAGAACACTGACCGCATTGCCACGTTGAATGGCAATGCTGATTCGTTGACCATAGAAAAGTCACGTGAAGAGTCGACTAACTGCTTAGTTACTACTTAGTTGAGATCACAACTTAAAAGTGTGTTCTTGTGAACCTGTTTTTCAAAGAGACATTAAAAATCAATCAATCTGGCTATACTAACTACGTGAGAGACGCAAGTCTGCCTGGCGCAGCCAAAAACTAGTATTTTACATGGAGTTACACTGTATCTGACTTTCAAAACCAAACCTCGTTTAAAATGTTTACTGCTGAAAACAAAAAATAATAATAATAACTGAACTGAAAAAAACAATAACTGAATGAACAATAACTGAAAAAACAAAAACTGCTGGAAACAGGCGTCAATCAAACGTTAAGGCCTATAGCCCGCTGAAAAAAAGCTCATACCTCCAAATTAAAACCCATACATCAACCAATAAAACCACACGCAAACACATACATAATTAACTGCCACGGAGCTCCAGCACTCAACTAACAAGAGGAAGTCAAAAAGCGACCAGATTCATAATCTTGTTAGCACTCAAATTTGCATTAATTAAGGCGCTGAGGCCTCACTGAGTCTAAACTCTCTGAGGGTAGCGGTGTAAGGGGATGGGGTGGGGGGGTGGGGGGTAGATAATATTCAAATGGTACATGTAACGACGCGGCTGCCGCTTGAGCCTCGCCGCCCGCAAGCAATATAGATGGTACAGTCGCGGTGGAGAGCGTTGTAGCTGGCTATATTTTCAAGACATGCCATCATGCATGCTGGATAAAAAATGTGTACCTAGAAAGATAACCCGCTACAGATGAACTGCCTATAGCTTTCTAAACTTTTGTACCCTATTCTCCCTGAACTTACCAATCGTCAGCTTCCAGTTACCGGGACGTAGCTGAGTACCAGTATTTTTCATAGAGAGACAGTCTATCAGACCTTCACAAAGCAGTGACTGGGTAATGCTTCCCAAAGCTGGTGTCAGATTTTCTGGCTTCTGACTATCTGTAACGATTGCCAAAGATCTACACAGTACAGCCAGGGCCAATGGCTTAACGTGCTTTCTGAGGCACGGAGGAGTCTTGGTATGTAATGGATGGTCACTCATCCACGCACCAACCCCGACAATCGCTGCTTCACCTTGAAGATTGAACCATACAGCTGTCATTATCATACAGAGAATTTACTGATTGTGCTAAAGTGATTTTGCTTTTATACAATTCTTGACCTAGTTTAAGTACCTTATTATTTAAGAAACTATACAATTTATACAATTTTTGACCTAGTTTAGTTAGAAATCTAGAAGTTAAGTTTTTAATTGTCTATATCACAGATTTTTTACATATTTGTATTGTACTATAGAATCCTTTTGATTATTTGTTAATTTTAAATTATTTTAGATCTTCTCGCCTGAAACACAGGATTTCCTAGTTCAGGCTCGTAATACTTAGAATTAAGATATATATTTAAGACTGTATGTAATTTGTCCTGTAAATTTGGTAATAAAATAAATAAATGGTAATGGTAATTTAAATTATTTAGCTACGAGCTCTCCAGAGCTCCATAAAATAAAAAAATCCCATCTCTCCGACACTTCCGTCCTCACCAGTACCCTAGTGAGAGCATCGAGGGTGCGCTCGACAATTTCCTCGTCGGGTAATTCACTAGGATTTAATTTAAATTAGTTTTGGCTTGGCTTAATAGCTTCCCCCTCGTGGGGGGAGGTAGTGGGAGGTGGCGCCGCTCCAAACGATGTATTCTGATGGTGAGATCGCCTGCCTGGATGTTGATTTTCGATAGCTGTTTAGTTGGAGTTAATTTGTAATGTTCTTGTAATGTTTGTGTTTTTTTTTGTAGGTTTTTGCGGTTGTTGTTTTCTTTATTTTCTGTGGATAAGGGTGTATTTAAATAACAGTGTAAGCTTTGAGAAAAAGTGGTTTAAAAACATTCGTATTACCCATTGATATATGCGGATGAAGCGTGGCTGGAAGGACTTAGGATAGGCCTTTTTCCCAGAGATGGGCGAGAAACAGCTAGATAAAATATAATGCTGTAAATATCTCACACTTTGTTTAATCCAAAGATTAAGCGATCAGCAAGCTTGATCACACTTCTGGTAGCGAGACTAGATAAATACAAGCTTTACCATAACTCGGTGAGCAGTGATCCGACTTACGAACTATTATAGGTCGCGGGTTCAATCCCAGCCAGGCGCATTACTTTGTGTAAATAATTTCATCAACTCTGTTCTCACAACGGTGAAGGAAAACATCGTGAGGAAACCGGCATGTCCTAGAACCAAAAATTCGATGACATGTGACATTCACCAACCCGCACTGGGCCCGCGTGGTGGATTACGGCCCATTCCCTCTCCTAGAGAGGAGGCCTGTGTCCCAGCAATGGGAACATTAAAAGGCTGATTATACCATATCTCGAGTTTCTTCGAGTTTCAGTAGGAATAAGCTACCTTTTTTTTGGATGGGAAATCAAATGACTTCTTTCGCTCTGGGTGGAGCGGAAGGGAGTGCCAGACTCCTACTTACTAAAACCCACCCGTGGTCCTCCTAGTGCCTTTTGCGTTCCAGGGCCCTGGTGACTCTTTCGGACAAATTCCGCAACCCTAGCAGACACTGACCTTAGCGGGCCTCTGAAGACTACCAGCCATGCCCCTTTGCTCCGGACCAGCAGTGAGAGACACGGCGATGCTCCGCCGAAGCAGGTCAGATCTCCACCGTATGCTCTACTGTGTCCTCCGGGCGAACTACACAGTGTTGACACCCGGGAGTGTCTTCCCGCCGAAAAGTAGCTCCCGAAACATCCATGTTTCGGCGCCCCGTCTTCTTTGAGGCGCGCGTGGAAGACGACACGCCGTCGACCCGGGCCTGGTTGTTATCGGACGGCATGCCACCCATAGCTTGCCATCCGCAGACCCACGCAGAAATGAGCTACCTAGAGCTCCAATATTCACATCTAAAATAACCTTTATTCTGAATTAGCTTCGGCAAGCAAATGATGTTCATTTGCGTTATAGTCGAAAATTATTGCAGAAACATACTTAACCCTGGGATAAAAAGTAGGTATTTTTTGTCCTAAATCCAGGAAATAATTTGTGTCCTGTCTGTGTTTCATTTAACTCTGGTTTAGACGTGAAAACGTAAAAATCACCCAAATCAGTTGACAATTGACGAAAATATCGTTGAACAAATATACAAAAAAAAAATCGGTCTAATTAAAAACATATCGACGATACGATACGATTATTTTCGCGTTTGTAACGAGTATGAGTATCTATAGAGTTCGGATATATCTGCATACCTACATACAAGTCATCATCATATGCCTCAGAACATTTTTATCAAACTGTCACCACTCCATCTCTGTGCGTATCTCGTCTCCCAGAATACAGCCGTTTGAAGTCCGTCGGTAACCGAAGTGGAAGTCGCACACCCCACCTAATTATTTGTGTCGACTTTAAAACGCCACCAATTATATTAACGCCCCGTTTCGCCCCGACAATAATTGCTGCCAAAAGTTTACATAGGTGTTACTGGGAATAATGAGTAGGGAATTTAATAAATAAGTTTGCAAAGTAGTGTAATGCAGTTTTGGGAATATCTGTAACTCAATACTGTTGACACTATGTCAATCAATATATATAAAACTCTTCCGTTACTGAGTAACTGACAGACAACACAACCTAAGCGGTTATAGAAAGCTGAAATTTGGCATGTAAGTTCATTGACGAAGGGGAGTACTATGAGAAGATTAAGGTAGTTGACTAAAAAAATCCAATTAGTCCGTCAGATAGATTTTCAAAAAATATTGGATACTTACGTTTATTTTTTTACGAAATCTAAAAGCAAACACGATACAGATCGCTGACGTCACGACGTGTTACAATTTTAACCACGGCGTGACGTCACAAGCCCCCACTCCTGATCTTTGATGCTTTTTATCTTCGTCATTTTTTATACATTTGCTGAAGCAAAAAATTCGTGTCCAATATTTTTCGATAATCTAACTGACAGACTAATTAGAATCATATTTTTTTTTACTCAGGACACATCCCTTTTCACGATATTCCTATGGGAACCGGAAATAACGGGATATATGCGCGTATGAAGTCGTGGACAAAATCTAGCGGAGTATAAAAAATATCAATGTGAAATATAAATATAACAATAGAATGTAGTGTCGAAATACGTCCGCATCGCTGTCGACTAGTCAATAAATTTATCAGGCTAATCTGTAGGTATGGTTTTAGTGAGGTAAAAATCCCACACTCCCTTATCTTTTCCCCAAACATCCAGGCGCCTTTTGAAGGTTTTCCCCCGAAAAAAAAATGGTACTTATAGCTAATTACAGAAGCTGGCTTTTACCTTGTGACTGGCTAAGATAGGCCTTGGGTCCTTTTTTTTGCATTGGACCACTCGCAGTTCAGCACACAAACGCTGGTTACTGTTTAACCGGACTTTCCTGTGATGGCCTCAAATGAATTTAAGGCCCCCAGGCAGGGCGGGCCTTGGGTCACAAGAATTATCATTCTTATTAATACCTTATGTGTGTTCCTTGTACCTACTTGTTGTTGCATCGCAAAATGTCTATTTATTTTCTTCGCGACGCCACGGATTATTCCGAGAAATAGGCTCAATGTGAAGTGAATAAATGTACCTATGTACAGTCGGTGATAGCAATTACCTGACCCCCTAAAAATTAAACGAATTTGAACCTTTTGCTTGTTAGCAGTAAGACAACTGGTTCAACGTCTATGATCAATAAAATAGTTATTCGAATTTGATCTTTAACACGCAGTGTTGAGGTAGGTATGGTATTGAATATTATTTTAACTTGTAATATAATACGTAATTTCGCTCACGTTAAATATGTTTCGAGTGGTCTAGTGGTGACTGTAGTGAGCTGACAAATCGAGGTTGAGAGTTCGTAACCAGCGTGAATGACGCGTTTGTTTCTGTTTTGTAAATTTATTTTAAGTTATAAATAATAAATTATACCTTTAGCAACAAAAAAAAAAAATAAAACGAGCAGAAATAAAAAACCAAAATGATGGTAAAAACGATTATATTTTATAAAAAAAATATTATAAGAATAACATAAATGATATTGATGACGACACAAAATGATAATATTTACCAACGTTGTTAACTGCACTGAGTTTAATGTAGTGAATCAACATGTTATAATATTTAGAAATATAAGTATGTATTTCTATTTCATAACAATAACATCACCACATTAAATATCATTTAACTAAATAAAACGGCATTATACGTTGAAGTTCTACCTACTATATATCAATTTGTTTTGTGAGTAGTTATTTTAGTTATAAGGTTTTGACAAAAAACTAGGTATTCGAAATACTTCGTTAGAAATTATAACAATAGTTAATTTAACACACACACTGACATACGTTAGTATTGTTTGTGACCAACACTGGTTACTCAAGTCATTTATAATATGCTTTTAATAGCGAAGTGGAGCACCATTTTTTTCTATTACTTGTTGCAAGCGGTCCCGCATACCGCGCACCATATCCAACAACAATCACTTCCTCTCATGAATGGTTTTGGTCCAGCTCCAGGACGATCTTTTTGAATATTAAAACCACACGTCAAACGTTTTAGCCCCAATCTGACTGTATTTCTCTGAAACAACACATTAAGCATAATTTTAGTAACGAATAGGTAAACATCAAAAATACGTTTATCAATTTAGATAATATAAATCAAATTAGACCTATAAATGATCTCAAATTAGACTCATAATGAAACATAGTTAATTTTCTATTATTCTACATTCACCGGCTTTTAAGCCAACTAACGAATTAAGGAATAACTATAGTTATAAATGAAGCATAAAAAATAATACACTTACCGCTATATTAAGTTTTGTAGCAATCGCTTTAATACCAACATTCTCCTCATGCAAATAGATTATTTTGTATTTTAAATAATCACTCAACTCAACTTGGACATGACGATTAAACTATCAAAACTGATAACAATTAATAAAAAGGAAGATAGATTACAATATAGTAAGGCAAAGTAAAAATGTTCGCGCGTATTCACTGCTATTTGTGTATAGAATATCTTGTTCAATTTATTCTTCTACCCCATATTCATAATGTCATATCTATAGTAGTTTTGGTTGAATACGCATATTGACGTCTAACTACCCACTTATTAAAATAGGTGAACAGTTATAAATAAATGACCTAATACCAACCTCTTAAAGCTCAAGTTTGCGTATCAAAATTATTTATTGTTTCTGTTCAACGAGTAGTGTTAGTCTGATAGACTCATACATATTGAATAACGTTTAATGTTATGAGCATAGGGTGTAAAATCGAGTAATTTTTAGGGGGGTCAGCTAATTGCTATCACCGACTGTACTTATCTCGATAGTAGTTTCTAGGTATATTAGAATTTTTTTTTTTAATATCAATTAGTATTTTTTGTTTCATTAGTATTACGAGAATAATTAAAAAATAAACAAAAAGAAATAATAATTAAATAATACCCGAAATATATACCACTTCCCATTAATAAAAAAAAATATATACCCAGGAAGCTGCAAAAATCACCCACCCAGAAACATTTTATAGACACGACCCCACCAGACCACTAAAAACCACCCATTTCTAAATAGACAAGTCCCACCCCCACCTAATTATTTGCGTCTCCTTTAAAACGCCGACAATTATATAACCGCGTGTATAACATCCTGAAACACCCTGAAATGTCTGTAATAACTGTTTGTAGTCAAAACTTTACGAAAGGCTCACAACATATAAATGGTTTGGGCAGCTCTGTATATACTTACATATGTGGTGTTTATATGAGCATGTAGGACGATGGGGTGATTTTGAGTCCTGGGCCTCAAGTCTACTAATACAGTAGTGTCAGAATGGTCTACCATTGACTTCAAATTGGTTGATTTTTACAAGTTTGGTAATCTACTAATACAAAAGCGTCACTATGACTTTCCAATGCTCAACCACTGACACTCCATTGATGATTGATGATTTTATAAAAATAGCATGAATTTATAAAAATGGCTTGGGGCCCAGGTTGTAGTACAGTAAATGGTGTAGTGATAATTATGCATTTTGAATCTTGAAAAAAAATTTATGATAGTAATGTCACCGGAAACTGGTAAACTCAGTCAGATTGTAAAATATCTTGAGATATTGTAAACTCTCGATGAATATGAAACTGAACATTTGGAATACCTACTCCGTTACGCATCAAATTCTGACAGTCTATAATCTGTCGGAAGTAATTCCGAAAAACTGTGGAATAGCAAGTAACGAACCGTTAAGTACCTATTACAATTTTAACATTCTAGCTTCGACGATGGAACCTATTTCTGTCTGAGGGTTTAAAAAAGGAACATGAATGGTATGTCATACCATTCGAACCTAACCTATCCGTATCGGGGAGCCCTAAGTTTCCTGTACGTTACGATCCGCTATTTGGTATTACAATTTTAACATTCTAGCCTCGACGATAGAACCTATTTCTGTCTGAGGGTTAAAAAAGGAACATGAATGGTATGTCATACCATTCGAACATAACCTTGTGACGAGATTGGCCGTCGGAGAGCCAATGTGACGCTGGGTCACAAGATGTGAGGTTCTCCCACCTCCCAACTCGTCTACAGTGTGTAGGATGGTATTATGGTAATAATAAACTTGATTTGTGGCTTGATTGTTTATTTTTATAATTAGACTAAAGAAACTGTAACAAAACAAAAATAAATGGTTACAATAGGAAGGTAAAGAGTTATAAACGGAAGGTAGGAGGTAGATGTTTATAAAAGAATGTTAATTATAAAACTTACCCCGGGTTTCTAATACTGTTACATGTTATTAAACTGGTTAACTATTGAAATTATTATTGATTGTGCTCTGGTTGAGCGATTTGATAGGACTGAATGAAAAAATCTGAGCAATCATTAAATAATAACGAAATTTAAAATATTTTTGAAAATAGACATTTTCTTTTCAGGTCAATAAAAGTAAGGAGTTTTCAGTCATCGTGGAGGTTTAAAGTCCACGAGACTGAAAACGCAACGATATCTAACGATATCGTTGCGACACAACCCACAAAGTCCTAAGCTCCCTGTGCCCTATGTTCCGCTACTTGGCTAGACCAGAAAATCCAGTCAATTGTAGAACCGTAAACCGATTGGTCGCCAACATGACGTCACTTTATTTCGGATCATAATTTCTCCGAATGACTTCGTTAGACTATCAAATTTTGATACGTAAAAAAGCGTTCTAAATGTTCAGTTAACATGTTATCGCGAGTTGTTATTCTCTCAAGATATTTCATAATCTTACGGGTTTTGCAATTATCCGGTGACGGTTACAACGGAAAAATCATAAGAGGTAATGTCTGTTTGACTTGATAAAGCATTAAATCCTCCTTTGTGTTACATTAAGGGCATAGGACTAAAAGTATTATAACTTATAACTTATTGCTCGAAAGTCAGCCCAAATGTTTGAAGAGCAAGATTCACGAAGCTTCATTTATGTTTCATAATACTTGTTCAGCGAACATCTACGTACCGTAGGTGTAAAACTGCCATAATGTCACATTACCAAATAACAATCTAATTAGAAATTACCTTCAAGACTATTAAGTTTTCAACCATTACAATAATATGTAAGAGAGGTTCACCCGTGTTCCTCCTAATATCTTTTGCGTTCCAAGGCCGTGGTGACTATTTCGACCAAATGCCGGAGCCCTGGCAGGCACTGACCCTATGGGGCCCCGTCTTCTTTACTGACGTCTCATTGAGTCGCGCGTGGAACACGACACGCCGTCGAGCCAGGCTTGTGGCCGTATTACGAAGTGCCAATGCTATCATGATTCGTGTGTGGGAAAGAGATAGTCCTATTCGTCTTGTGTAACTCCGTCGCTCTCTGACACAGAAATCATGATGGATTTAAGACGTCATAATAGGATGCTACATCTACTATCTTGTTATACATATTGTCATAAGTCCTAGTTAGGTTTATGCTTGCAAATATGCTTCTCCACCCATTATGCACAGCCAAAAGCAGTAAGGCCTAGGCAAGTGTCATAACAGCCTACTAGTGAGTGGCATGCTGCCAGCCATATCCTCGTCTAAGCACCTGAATGACCCTATTATCAAACTGATAGCCCCTCTTTAAGTTTATACGAAGGATCAACATAACATGTCGGAGATATCAAACAAATATGGATAAATATTACTATAAAACTCTTAACTAACTAAATATAGTCGAATATGGCATAGAAAAATTCCTCCGCGTCGCTGGCCACTGGCACCGTTGTGTGACAATGCTTATCCTTTGTCCAAAGTAAAAGCCAAACCCGAAGGGGTCACTAAAAGTGACAACTATAGCGTCATAGTAACTAATAAGTCCTTCATTTAATGTTTTGATAGGAAACATAATCATTATTAACCTAACTAGGGTTGGCTTCTTGACTTCAGGATGGAGCTGAATGTCAGTATTTTGCGACTGCCTAACTGACATTCATAGTCACCACTAGATGGCACGATTCCAGCAACTTGAAATCGAATCGTAATCGATTAGAAAATAACGACATACTTAACTATGAATATTTGTAAAATTGTGTAATCATTCTAACTGTACTAGGTATGATTTCAATTTCAATTCAACATCAATATCCCGATATTTCCCTTTTTCTTGTTTCGTTGTTTCCTTGTTTTGTAACAACTATGTCCCAGTTTAACTAGAATAATAATTCAAATTCATAAAACCTAAACTTGTCGTTAATATATTACTGTTACACGCAGTATTTCATTTTTTGTTTCTACATTCTATATTTTTACGTAGGTATAGGTATATACGTCTATAATTTTGTTTCTATCAAATTCTATTAAATACTAATTAAAAGACAATACACAACTTTAAATAACAGACAAAAAGTTAGCAACACCTAACCCTGCGCATGCCGACGGGTCGGTCTCGGCCCGGGCCGACAGATGCGGTCGTTATCCGTTATGGCACGTTTGGGAGACGTTCTCTTGAGGCTGGCTGGTTATCACCGCACTGTGATTATATCTGCCAAGTACTGATTTCAATGATGGTACAGACTTTTATGGTGATTAATTTATTTAAGAGAGAGTATTAGTTTTGTTTTTCTGTGATTTGAGGTACATACTTGCACTTGAAGCTAGGCAGATTTATATAATGTGTAATTTAACAACATCTTGTGTACTCCATACTAATATTGTACTCGTATTTATATGTTGAGGTGAAGGCGTTTGTATGTAGGCGGCAGTCTCTGGAAATCTTCATCCTCAATCGATTACGATTATGACACCTTTCGTGTGAAGTAAAAATTACTATTCAATTAATTATAAAATAAAAAAGACTATAAAAATTTTACAACTCGCACACGAATCATCTCAAAATACAAAAAACCAACACAATTTAAACAAATCCACACGTAAATAACGTCATAAAATCAACAACCTTATTTTATATCAACAATATCATTAAAATATACGTTTTTTTATAATATAAAAACACGCGTAGAAGCGGAACTTAACTTAGGAAATGAACTCACAATCGCCCAATATATATTTTTACGATCCATCCATCAGTGTTTATCGCCACATCATTGTGACGTTTGCTCGTAACCCTAAACGTTAAAGACGCTTGCCGTTGTAAAATAAAAGATTCAAAAGAAATGAGAATATAACTAGAACATTTTTATTATTCATTTACAGTAAATACAAAGGTTTTTATGGTTGTGGTGTGATAGAATACGTTTTTCATCGTGTTTAAATAAAATTGAATTAATATACTAAAGTAGAAGTGGAAAAAACTTAATGAAAGTAGGTAACTGGCAAGCGCAAAAGTCGATAAGTTAGTTTTTTTTTGTTTCTGTCTTTGGTTATTTTGCTTTTTTCCAAATAGCGTTTTATTTGCAAGGAAAAGATAAACATACACAATTTAAGACAGCACAAAATCCCTGATTATTAAAATTTATTGCTACGATAATCCAAAAAAAAAACTGACGTGACACCGTAAGCCTACATTTCGATAACCAAATAACCGAATAGCGAGACTGACAGGTGTCGGGTTAACAGCTTTTATTGCGCTAAATAAAGATTTAGATAACGTATTTCGGTAACCGCTAAAAGAACCATAAACAATGGTACTGTCTGTAACCACGACACCGTGACACATGTTTCAATTATTCTTATCAGTCATCTTTTTTCGACCGCATTTGGCCCATCTCTATTTATAAATATCAATACTACTCCATTGCTGGGTTTTGTAGTATTTGTTCAAAGAGAAGCCTGTTCAAACCGTCTTTGGAATTGAAATAAACAGGGTCGTTGAAATTTCAATAGTGTATCGTTTAAAAGATTATCTGTTCGTATTCAGCCGCAATCGAAACCGACTTTTGTTGTAATAGTCACATCTGGCAAAATATTCGGCCCATTGCGGTGGGGTGGCCGGTTGGACCCGGGCGTCGCAAGTCAAGGGTTATGGTGACATTTGTTATTGTCCTCTTCAAATTAAAAATGTTACATTATTAAATCTATTATTGCATCTTTATGAGTGGGGGCCTTTTTTGGAGAATGAACAGATTATACATAACTTTAAATTATTTTTGACCCACGGAATATCTGTATGTGACATGTATCTTTTGATCTTCTGATTTGTATCGATATTTGTGACATACCGTAGTCAAAACGCTGAATAGTTTTCTGTTGTTGGGCAGATTTTTTCTACCCTGTTGAAACGCACAGAGGCGTCATCTTATTCGTCATGGTTCGTCATTATTACAACTCATCGTTTTCACAATCTTTCATTCGTCATTATCACAATCTTTTCTTTCTTGCCAATAACTATACAACCAGTAAGTAAATCTTCCATTCCACCTAAGCCCTCTAAAGAAAAATCCTTTCAACCCTTTACAAGAGTACATACATAGTGGTTACGTGTCCAATTTGTATTCAAATCACGAGTCCACGGCCTTAGGAGCGCAGCGACGAAGTAGAACTTGTAAAAAAATAATATATTGCCGGGAAAGCGCGCGAAATGATGAAAAATGGCTGCCATGGCCGATTCACAGCCCTCGGCCGACGTCATTAGTCGGCGGGCGCCGTAAATTTTGTCTGTGGAGAAAAACAATGTTTGAAAAAAATGCTGTTGTAATATAAAAAAAAGGTAAGATGTATATAAGGGAATCAAAGCATATGTATGAGATAGTACTTATTTTTATTCATCTGTGTCCTCAAGATATATAAATACAATTGGATAGCTTAGGTACAAAGGCAGGTTTACTCAGCATTAATTTCTCTTACAGCAAAACTTAGTGTGATAGATAGATTTGCAAATGAGTACAGTGCACAACAAAATGTTAAAATTACTTAATATTGGAATACTTAACACGTTCGAGGACAGAACGAGATTATACGTCATCGTTCGAAATTTTGATATGGCACAACGTACAATGACGTCCAAATATTTTTTTTACTTTACGACAGAACGTACATATCCGATGAACGTTCAAGTTAAAATCCTATTGAATGTATCTTGTGTCACAACATTTAAAATACCCGAAGCTTTACTGTCACGTAGAGTAAGTTTTAAACTATTTCAAATAAGTGCCGTTGACAGTGGGCGGGAACGGTACTCACACACGCACAACGTGTAAATGCGTCGCGCGCGCCTACCGCGCTCCTACATTCAGTGCGGCTGCGTCACTGCGGGTTGCGCTCGCGTTCGCTAAACATTTCGTGGCGTATCGTAATATTTGCCACGACAAAACATCGTAAGTATTTAGTTTATTTGATTTATGTATTATTCCTTAGCCAGACAGTATACTATTTTACTATGAATTAATAATTTTACTCTGTGAAATTGATGTTTTAATGACATAACGTATTTATACGATAACGTGATAAAACGGTTGTGTCATGATGTCTTTAAAACAATATATTTTCATGGGAGGCTACGTACTCATACGTCGTATAATTTGTATGGACATTTACTGTGTCATTTTGGTACACAGTCTCAAGTGGTAGCGTCCTCGAACGTGTTAATTAAACTTACTAAAGAAAATACACGAACAAAATAACCTAATACTATACTTTTGTGCATGTAACTATTCCTACCTACGTATCCTTCAGTTACTGTTGATAAAAAGAACTTAAGATTTTGCTATTGATATAAATATGCACAGACAGTTTGTTAATTTAGCTTAGTGTAAGTAAAAATATCACCTCAACCAAATCCTATAGCACTCGGAAAGAAAATACGAATCTTTCCGAAGATGGAACCCCACTTTTCTACTCTAGACCCCTTCATACATTCTTATAAACATTTTGCACAAACAAAATCTCGCAGGCGTTGTTAGTTGGTTAGTAAATCCCACTAGAGGGCGTGCCGGAACTAAGTGGCTTTTCATTTTCCCTCTCGCAACGCATTTTATTTATTTTTCATCGCCCGCGGCACCCCGATATTATATCAGCCATTTTGTTCATTTTTATTGCACCCGCACAAATGCAGCTATTATTTTTTATAGAATGTATAATGAATACTGTTTTTAGGTGGGGTGTGTACCTTCCTATAAGTACCTATCTTCCTTTTACAAGTTATGGAAGGTGAGAGTAAGTGTGTTTTCTACTCTTTACTTTTACACACAATGTCTACATCTCTTTTTACTCGACTCTCCTATCGCAGGTATGCTGGAAGAGATTTCTATAGAAATAAGCATCACCTTTGTACCTATTTTCTGTTTCCTTCTTCTTATAATTTTATTAAATGTGTGTACATAAATTGTTAAATAAATCAATATTTACGCTAAGGCTTATCCTGCCTAAGTAGAGTTAATTCGACTGTAGATACTTCTGAAATATGTTTTCAGCATTACTGTTAGAATAATAACGACAGCATCTTTTAATTCTTCTTCCCAAAACGTTTTGTGCGTGATGTTCCCAAAACGATTTGTGCGTGTTTTATGCTAATCTAATAATAAAAATAGACCTATCAATTCGCTTTACCGTGCTAAACAACATTACGCTTACATAGAAACCTGTCGCAAATCTAGCAGATCTCAGCGCACGCCGCTCATAAAATTGTATTGAGCGCACGTTTGCTTACCTACAACGCTGGCGTTTTAGTAAACCGATCCGTCTTTATCCATGTTAAGGGTGGGTCATGCTAAAGCTAACAATTCCCTTTAGAAAAAAAATCAACAAGATAAAACTTAATATTGGCACGAAATATCGTGTATACAAATTATAAACTTAAACTGAAAATCGTTATTGATAAAACCTATTAGTATCGAAATAAGATTTGTATAGAAAACTTATAGGAAACTGGGGTATATTTGGTTCCAAATCAGTTACCATTTTTACACCTACTCAAAATCATTATGATTATTGAGTTTGTGACTGTAGAGCTTTTAATGAAAGAGCTTGTTATGAATAGTAAGTACTTACTACTAGGTATACTTTGGCCCGGGTTTATGGTAACCAAACTATTATAGTATAAGCTAGCCGCGCATTCTGTTGAAACTGCTCTACGCTAAGCCTATCGATTTGCGTTCTTGTTTTATTATATTTGTTTTTACCGCTAAGGGTCTCTGAGGTTCTATGGCAGCGAAAAAGAGCTCATTAACAATTGATTGCTTGTGAACCACTCAGCGATAAAAACATCTAAATATATTTCTTGCTACACTGTCACATATATCGTCCTACTGTTTCGTCTAGTCATTGACTATCAACATCTCGACCAATCTGTCTCCTTTGGATACAAAGCTATCTTGTGTCACAAACATTTTGATTTACTATAGATTTACGTAGTCTATGTGATTTACACTTATGTATAATGAAGTATTCTGCGACTTGTTTCATAGAAACCGTGGATTTTCCGGGGTATAAAGAAGTCTATGAAACACTTAGTCTATCTTCTTCTTTATCATAAACAATCGTTAAAATTGGAGCAGTACTGCCAGTTCCTTATTTATTATCATTAGTTCACGTTTGTTCTGGTGAGATTTTACCTGATGAAAAGCGATGGTGTGCTTGACCGTTATGTACTCGTATACACATATGTACTACATGTATAAGTAAGCTTACTTTGTAATAAAAAAAAACGGCAGAAATTTTCATGTTCATAGTTTTACGATGGAAACATTCCTTTAGTCAACATTCACAGAGACTGTTGACTGCATATGAGAAGTGGTAAGATCATAATTCAAGTCTGCACAATTGTGTAAGTACCACCAATAACAATGTACCAGAAAGTTATTTGCAAAACCCAAATGCAATTGTCGTCACCAACTCTTGTAACAAACAAATCGTTGTGGAACCCAAACTTCCTTAACCAATGACTTGCCAATACTTATGTTACACCATTATGCAAGCTGTGCCACTAATCCTTTTGTCTAATTTACGACTATCTGATACCAACAAAGGTATCTTTCGGATCAATCAGTAATTAAAAGGGTCTGTCTGTACAGTTGCCGACGAAAGTGCTAAGCCTGGTTCGTCCCTCGACGCAAACAACACGCGGCCGCCACGTGCCTGCCCATTACATACACATTACGGAGATATTTCGACTATTACCGGACGGTTATCACGTTATCTTCGGCATCAGATCATCCCGGATTATGCGGAGTCTGGGAAACTTACACAACCAACTGGAAAGCTCCAAGTTACCGATTGTTGTAGTTTGATAACTTTGTATTTCAATAATTTATTAGTTCCTTTTATTTTCTGCGGTTGTCTCTGCACCATCCAAAGGTTGACTGTGGCATTTAGTCCACCTGTGTACATTTATGTGCTCAAAGGTTTAAATGAATAAATACATTTTATAGACGAATGAGACTAAATAGTAAATCAATCACATAGTGCCTTTTTTGTAACTACTAATTTATAGCTAGGCCATTCAGTTATTTCAGTTGTATGACTGCAAAAAAGTGTCGAGAATTTATGTATGTTGAACACTGCATAAAAAAATGTTACGCTACGTAAACACACGTTTTGGTAGAGACAGGTGTAATGTGCTACACAATGAAGTGTAAATCATTATAAAATGTATTAAACCTGCAACAGCAAAAATAACCCATAAAACACAATAAAAACGACAGTCATAACACCACTTTAATAAGAAACATTGCTTCCGATCCCCGACACCATCAAATTACAACAGACGAAGGGGAGGACTCACTTAAATATGAATCATTTCATTATAATGCCGTATTCAATCCGAGTAAACCTCACTTCATGTTGTTATTACAACAAGGGGAGCGTACAAACATAAAAATGTATTATACTCGTGCTCACTAAGCCCCGTGGAGACGATAACTGACACTTAATACCATAGAGCGTGACCGCATTACTCTGTGATCTATGGTCCGCGGAATCTGTGCTTGCTACTTTTATCTATGAGTCGCCATCGTCGAGCTGTCAAAAATTGGAGGGAACCGAAATCGGTTTTGTACAAAAGTGTACCTCGTTAATCTGCAGGGCACTTTGTTCCTTAATACTTTGAATTAAAATGCATTATTTGGGACCGGGGGTGCTGTTTTTTTTTTCTTTTATTTGTTTATATGCGAACATAATATCTACATGTATAGACGCAAGACAGAAAGTTGAATGGTTTGTTGTTCTTTTGACTGTCGCGCGAGGGGAGGCCGAGGTTTTATGGGAACAGCAAATTCGGCACGTGTCAAGCGATAGAATTAGCCGTAATACTTGCATTAATAAAGTGTGAAATTGCCACCGACGGCCGGTATTTGTTATAATTCTCTATTAGGCGTTTTTGAGCGTCGCCCCCCGGGAACGACTTGAAATAAGTCGAATTGGATTCTTTTGCGGATTAGGCGTATTTACAGAACTTCGATCCCTTACTTGTGGCGGAAAGTCGTTCATTCGTAATAATCAAACAAATGATCGAGGTGACTGCGCCCATTCGGAGTTTCCAGTTAATTGTAGGTAGATGTTTTTATTTCAATTTTTTAATTACGTCAGTGGTGCACGGTGGCGTGACGGGTGATACCTGGCTACAATGGCCAGAGCGCTGTATTTAATTCCGGCGTGGTTTTACGGTCACAGCATTTTATTGATTGCTCTGGCCAGTGAGCCGCGACGCCCCGGACTGGATAAACAAGGGCTAAAAAAATAAATAAAAATAAAGATGGCGAACGAGGCACCGCCCCCCGCTGCGCCGGTGGCTACCGTTTCCAAATGTCATTCTCAACCGAGACAAATATTGTGGCTCGTCGGATCGATAGTAGGAATCGATATCGATGTGTAGAGCCCCCTAGTTCGTGTAACGAATTTTTTTATCTTGAGGCTAATAACGGTTGAGACTTCAGAAAGGGACGTTTGTGAAAGAGCCACAGTTCTGTAACAAAACCCATTCATTCGAACTAAAACTAAACCACTGACGTTATATAACATCATCTTTTGCAGTGTTGGATTTCTTGTACACAAAAAATGGCACACATTTCTATAACACAATCCTAAACCTTTGGCTATAATAGCAATAGTGACCAAAAATATCACCAGATACCCATTAATCAATCTAAGAAACGATATAATATTACTATAAACCAACTCAAAATCATTTTTATCGACTATCGATAAACCACTACAATTCAAAACCCTACAATTTTCCACAGCCAACCGAAGCAGTAAATCGATAGTAGTTTTTTTCAGTCAATCGTCTTTCAATTCTAACTTTGGTGATATCGTATCGACTTATTCAATTTCGAGGGGCATTCGCATTTGTCGTGGTTCGATCATTTCCGTCGTTTTTTCTATAGTATCGATGTCGATGGAAGCATCGGCCGATTGGTCACGCGCATTCCTTCGATTTGTAGAAGTCGCTGATAGAATTTTCTTAGGGTCAGGTGCATCGCGAGCTCACGAACGAACACGATGTTGGGACTTGAATGTTGGTAGTATTGAATTGCGTTGTTGTTGGTATATTTTGTTACTGTTACTGTTACTAGCGGTGATTGTCGGCTGACTGTGGGCGTACCATGAGGTGTTAAAACGTGCGTCTTCCGAGCGAGAAAGAGGGACTGAGTTATACACCCTATATAGCTCCATCCCTTTTTCTCGCTCGGAAGACTCACGTTTTAACACCTAATGGTACGCCCGCTGAAGTGCATTTATTCTGAGGATTATTGCATGTGCAACTGCAATACTGTTTTCTGGTTGGCTGTTTTGGGGCTGGATTCTCATAGTTTATTCGTTTGTTAGTAAGATTTTATGATAGTTTTCTTTACATTAAATTATGAATATAATTTCTTTCTTGTTGGTTTTTTAAGTGTCTTTTTTGTAACGTAGGTGTTATATTGGTTTCTTGTATCTAAATAATGATTAAGCTCCCTCTAAAGTACTTTGCTTTTAAAAAAATCCTGTAAATATATACATTTTTTTTATAAAAAAAGGAAACAAACACTTACTCTTAAAATAACAAGTTTTACTCTCAAAAAGGACTCCTAAATAGTTTCGGGAATCCACAGTAGCATCAAACTTGCTTGGGCTTGGAATTTAATTTGATTTAACCAAACAACTTGTCTCATCATTTCAAAAATGTCAATCACAAAAAATCAAATTAATGTAAAAAATATATAATCATTGGTGTACAATTAAGGCAGTTACAGACTCCCCGAGGGGTATATCAATTCCGTGTATTTAGCACGGCGCGCGGCGGTGTGGGACTGTTGTGTTGAAAACTATTAATTAATGTGCGCAAGAGTTTCGGTGCCCCGCGGAGCCTGATCCTGCGCACGGCATGGGGTACCCGATGTCCTTGATTGTAGCGACACCATGAACACACGGCCTTAAATGAACTTCACACCTGCGCGGCATTCTGATGATTAATAAGACGATTTAGAAATTAGGACAATAATTTGTTTATTTTTTCTTAACTAGATTCGGATATTTTTTCCTTGACAGCCAAGCAAGATGTAAATAAGAGGTAAAAAAGTAAACAAATTAAAGGAATATTTAAAAAAAATACTGGTTATTTAATTCTAGAACTAGTTACCGATTTGAAGAGCGGAAATAAAACTGACTACAAATTAAACTTGATTATGAAGTTTTAACTTAATTTTGTCACAGATAGTTTTATCAGAAAGCTTTTTAGAAGTTCATCCAGTAAAATTAACTCGTATCATCTACCATCTGAATAAGTATTTCTAGAATGTACGAGAACGTTAGTATTTATTTTAATATGCGTGTTTCACATATACATATGTGGCAAAATTATTTTTCGGGTTCGAACGTCATTCATCTATCTTTCTTTCTCTAACATATCTTTTAAACCGAAAAGAAAAGAAAAACATTTTTACGTTGGAGTGACCCAAGTATCCATGCACCTGTATTTTAGAAGATTTAATGAATTACCGTTAATTAACTTAAATGCTTAGGTATTTTACTAGTTATAAAAATCAATTCTATTTTGTCCGTCCGTTGGATTTTCAAAAAATATTGACATATATATTTCAAAACGTAAAAAAATTAAGAAAAGATAAAGTGCATCAAAGTGCAAGAGTGGGGTAACAATGCTAGTACGTAGTGACGTCACGCGAGTTTTTAACGCACTGTATCGAATTCATTTTTCGTTTACGACCAAAAAGAAAAAATACGTGTCCAATATTGTTTGTTAATCTATCAGACGGACTAATTAGATTTTTTCAGTAAAATAGGTATTTCACTGAAAAAATCTTGATGGTTAACTCCTTAGATTTTTGGGCCCAGTAGGTGGCTGCGTTAATAAGGTTATTAACGCAGCCATCTACTGGGCCCAAAAATCTCTCTCGCTCTCTCTCTCCGACTCGAAAAGAAGAAGACCGAAACTCATGGCAGCACTGCCAGCACAATAAGACTATGTCTTCTCCCAATTCCACAAATTGATTCAGACCTATTTGGTCCGTATCAAATGAGGCGTTCTGTTGGGATGAATGCTGGCATACCTTTGTCATTCCAGAGCAGACGCTACGCTATAGGGAATAGAGGTACATATAAAAACTTACTTACGTGTGGAGTGTAAATTAATGTAATCTACTACGATGAGTGGTTAACTTGTGTCTTTTCATTCAATAAGTCACATTCAACCCTGATCTCTTCAATGTTAGAGTGAACAGGCTTCTTCTGGGTAAGCTCATTCCATCGTCGAGTTTGTCTCTGTAACCTGCGACCTAGACTAAAGTCAAGAGCATAAATTCATCTTACAAAAAAAAAGTACGAGTAGGTATTATTGTGTAGGTAGTACTGCCAGTTAAGAATTATTTTAGGGGCAGTTAGTGGGCCTCAGGCTATATTATATTTATTTATTTAGTCTCTACCAGTCAACCTTTGGGTTAAAACGACAACACTGTGGTAGGTGTATAAAAACAAAATAAAATTAAAGATCCATTATTTTTTTCAATTTTAGTAACTATGCTTTGTGTATTAAGTTTCCATTTGGAATGGAGGTATTAAGGTATACTTCCATGCAATTAAAGCTCTATAGTGCATTTGTGCCTTCTGTACTCTCTTAATCAAATCTATTGTTACTGGTTATCCACTAACTAACAACATATTACCCTAAACCTTTATACCTACTTGAAGCAAAGTTGTTTACGCATGTATATAACAAAACAATTCATTCATAAATCAGTTCATTCATTCAAACTTGCATTCTAGCGTCACAATGACATAAATGCGCGAGATAACATTCCAACCCGCCTCCGACAAGATCTTCAAGCAATAATTTTGCGAGCAATAAATAAAATTTAATGTAACCGATCAAAACAAACCGTTTGGTTATCAATCTACTATTAGTTAAACATATTGCAAAGGGTCTATAAGTCAATGGAGCGGAAGCTGCAAGTCTCTTAAATAGGACCCGTTAGTGCAATGCCGGCTGCGAAGTGAATTAAAGCTTATTATCTAGAAGATATGGTAGAGTTTTCGTGCAAGAGCATCGAGGTCGTCAGTTTATGTGGTGCATCGGAAGTTTTGACTATCTACGGATCGTTTGAAATGATAAGATTTTTAATTGTTTGTGTTCGAATAATGATTTAGGCTTTGATTATATAATGTCTAGATGGAGCGTCGCCCTACTGTCAAAGCAAAGAAAACGAGGCAACAATTTCAAACATGTGTGCGTGCGGACGGTGTTTTACACTATGCGTCTTTGTCTCTGTGTGCGTGAATAATGATACCAGCTACTAGAATTCTCCCATAGATCACATATTTAAAAAAATAAGATAAGTTTAGTTGTATGTATGTAGTATTATTCAGTTTTAGTAGTGTCTGTTTTTCTCTTTTTTAAATAAATAAAATATAGGTACTTACAATTTAATTAGAGTTGTGTGTGTGAATGTTGTATTAAATCAGCTTAGTTAATCAAATTAGAATAATAAACTTTTTAGGCAGTTTATATAGATTGAATCTATGATTTAATACTATTAATCAGTACCAGATATTAATCATTACCAAAATGAGGACAAAAAGACGGTACAGCATTAAAACTTTATGGCGGCTCGGAACATGAGGCGAGTCGCTGTGCAGTAACAAATTCGAGTGTCAGCGGGGGTGAGGGATGCGGTACTGCGTAGGGAGCACCGAGCAGCGCACTTCAGAGCCGTCATAAAGATTGAATTGGAGTGTACCAAGTAAATTATTTACCGAGCTAATAACAATTTTTACTTGGCAACGGCTTCAAAAGCATAATTATAAAGAAAGACTTAATAAATTAATCTTATTAAAATTACTCTTAGCATTTTTTAAATCGGTTTATTGAACCCAATGCAAAAATAATCATTAAAATTGGCTCATAAACAAAAAAGTTATTCGCCAAAATTATATTATTATAAAAAAGTAAAAGTATAGACGATTAAAAAAACTCCACCTTTTTATAAATCGATAAATAAACTACGTCAACTAAATTATATAAACGTTAACATAAACCAACGAATATACCCACAAAAAAAATATGTTAAGTTGGGAGAATAAAAAAAGAAACTGGCAACACTGACAAAAAATGGCGTAATTTGGTAATCATAAAAACAATAAATAAATACGTAGTTTTCTAGTTACTTAGCGATGATAGGTGATGTATTTGGTACTTTTTACCCTTAATTTATAATTCCGTCGCAGTTTAATAACACATACCGTCATTTTATCGCTGTTTTTTGTTTATTACTCAGCGCGCGTAATACGTAGTGACACCAAAGCGGCTCGATCGGCACTAATCGGCGGGTAAGTACTTATAGGCCAACAGTTGGCTGATATTTTTTGACACGTTTCTGCCCTATTGATGCTCTATCTAGACATTATATAATCAAAGGATTTAGGTATGTCTGCCTGATAGTTTTAAAGGATGAAAAAAAAAACTTGCTAAAATATTTAAATTCATTTACTGACAGACATCACCGGTCTGCTTCAACGCTTACCTACTTCTTCCATCATCATATCAGCGTCAGGTATATTTGCCTGGCACATGCTGAGCTGGACTCACATTTGGTGCAGCTTATAGAGACACAGATCGCTCCGTGAATGACACTCGTTGGATTTATGTCATTTTTTTTTATTATATCGGTAGTTTGTCTGGTACTTTAATGTACTGCCAAAAAAAAATCAGACAATCTTTTAAATGTATTTACTGTTACCTTAATATTAATAATTTCTAGTGTTGTATGATTTATGTGATTGTGCTTTTGTGTGTCCTCTGTTCTTGCGCTGAATAAATGTTTTATCTATCTATCTATTGTTAGACTAAAAGGTTTGGTTAGGTTAATAAACAGTACAAATTAGCTTTTAAACGTAACATATAGCGTTAAATGTGATACTGGTTAGCAATATTTTCAATTCCGCCAAAGATAATTATAGAAGTTTATCATATTCAATGATTAAACATATAATAACCTAAGACATATCTAAATGTACAAATATTTAAGTATTGAAATAGAGCTTTCATTAAATGTCAGGCATCATGATTGTCTTTATAGTGCTGTAAGTGGCAACATTGTTGGTGGTATGACCGATAGTCCGAATCTGACGTTTTGTAAAAAAAAGAAACTGTCAAGAGTAAAAAAGAACGTCAGGTTGGGCGGGAAAAAAAAGGAAGATAGAAAAAAACGGCCGATACGAACGTCGCGCAAAAGAAAACCTAAAACTATTTTTAAATAATTAATATCTAAGGAACTACTGTGCCATCTAGGAGATTTGCAGTTGTTGATTGGTCAGTATAATAAAGTTTGTATACGACAAGGAGTTTCTTTTACAAAACACCCAACATATCAGAAGCCTGGATTTAAGTAGAGCTACAAGTTCTACTTACCACGTCCACAAAAGTGAAAACGTAAGTACAATCTACTTACTAGTTGTTGAAAGATGCTATTGGTACACAAAAATCTTGATTTTTGACTAATATTTTGTTCATACCCTTGGGTATGTACAATAGATAATAATTATTTAATATTATATGTTATTAGTTGTTGAATATAATTATGTTCTACCTGTGCACAGTTATTATACTACTAGCTACGTTATTGACTAAACTAATGTACTTACCTAGATGTGAAGAGGTATTTTACCTGTGCATGGATAACAAGGTGAATAATTTTTGCAGTGCTTTATTATTATGATCAGTATTTTATTATGTATGACATGTATTGCTGTATTGCAATGTTGAATGTATTGCATGTTGCTGAACAAAAAAAAATGTATTGAAACTTGATTGTTTAGTTTATCATACTACTAGCCTACAAAGTACTTTTTGTTTTTCAATTAAATTACTACAAACAAGAGAACACCAAGTACAAGCTTTCATTCATAAAAGTTCATCTTCTGAAGCCCTAGTGTAATCTACTATGATGCTGATTGTACCTACATACACATGCAAAGGAACTTATTGTTTAAATAATTTGTTTTTTAGAACCTTTATCTACAGATATATGTCAAGAGTATTATTATTTCTTTTGTTTTTATTGAAGGTCTGGTTCATACTGGTACAGATTAAAGTTGAGCATTATTGTGTGTTTCACACTTTTAAATTATTAAAGTGTAACTTTAAAGTGTCTAATATGCGCAATTGAAAGTTTCAGCCAAGACAATTGTGAATAATGCCAAAGCACAGGCAAAAGTCTCGTGAAAAGCAGTCCAGGTATGCGGACAGGACCGACTCACATTATGGAAGGAATGTGATGATGCAATCCCGGACTCGGACCCCAACCTTGCACCGTAGCAGGTCAACTAATCGGCGTTCAATGAGAAGTAAGCGAACAAGTAAGCGGTCTTGTGAGCGACGGCAGCTCCGCAGCCCTACAGTACAAGAGGTAGGAGAGAATTCTAGAACCATTCATGAAAGGTCCAAAAGGCATCATGCACGAAGTCAATCACCGAGGTCAAGTTCAGATGAAAGATCTCCTTGTAGGAAGAGGCATACCACTTTAAGTAATGTAGATTTAGTGGAAAAGCTTTTAAATGTTATAACAAGTAAAAATAACACTGATGTAGACAAATTTCCTGTACTAAATGTTGTGCCTGATTTTGATCCGATGTCTCATGAGCAGACCGTGGAGACCTGGATACATAAGGTTGAGGAATGCGCTCAGATTTACGGGTGGTCTGATAAACAAATAGCACTGCCAAAACTTTGTGGCGTTGCTAAAACCTGGTATCAGGGTCTCCCCTCTCTGCTACACTCTTGGTCTGAATGGAAACTAAAATTAACCGAGTCTTTTCCTTCACAAACTAACTATGCAGAGATGCTTACTCAAATGTTGAATAAGAGGGCTAAATTTGGTGAATCCCTTGAAGAGTATTTTTATGCTAAAACTAATCTACTGAATCGTTGTAAAATAAATGGCAGGAATGCAGTAGACTGTCTAATTTATGGCATAGACGATAGAGGCGTTCGCTTAGGTGCTCAAGGAGCACAATTCTCTGAACCTGAACAATTGCTTAAGTTCTTGAAAAGTGTTAAAATAAATCAAACTAGTGGTCTAGTCAACGATCTTAAGAATAAAAATACTGATCGGCAGGACAAAAAACCTTTTCAAAAATCAGATAATGATAAAAAGCCTAAGTCACAAGGTTTAAGGTGTTACAATTGTAACGACACTGGTCACCCATTTTTCCATTGTCCCAAGCCTGTAATTAGATGCACAAGGTGCAATTTAAGAGGTCATTTAGCTGATAACTGCCCTAATAAATCAAACCAAGCCTCTAAAACCAATATTGAGTCCCAGTCGATACTGAAGGTGCAGTCCACTAGTAACATGAATGCCAAGTACAAGATTCCGATTAGAGTCAATGGAAAAACACTTATGTCTCACATTGATCTCGGGAGCGATTGCACCCTCATTAGACTAACTGACGCGATAACTCTAGGAATTGTCTGGAAAACTGATTCGTTGCCTATTTTGAGGGGATTAGGTAATATTCCTTATCGGCCAATTGGACGGGCTTTCGTTAGTATAGATGTACAAGATGTTGTAGAAGAAAATGTTGAGGTTTTGATCGTAACTGATGACATGATTAACGACCCAGTATTATTAGGACACACGTACACTGAACGCAAACAAATACAAATAACAAAAACTGATACAGACATAATTGTTAAGCGCTGTCAAGTCCAAGAAAACCCTAAGTTTGTATTGATGACCGTTCAGTCAAATATTCTAAAACCACATACTACCAATGCTTTGAAGGTCAAGTCCGATACAACTTATAGCGGTAAGATTTACGTGCACGGGACGATAAGGGGACGTCCCGGTAATGAATACTTTCTTCTTCCCGGTGAATATAACTTAAATGTAGGACTAGGAATATTAATTATACAAAACATATGTGACAAAGACTTGGACATACCTATTGATACATTAGTGACACGTGCTCGAGTAGCTGATTCTATGGATACGCAAAATGCTTATAATATCTTAGACATACAATTGACTGAAGAAACTATAAAATGCGGTAACATTACACAACAGCAAAAATTTGAACTTGTCATCATGCTGGAGAAATATCGCGGATGCTTTTCTTCTAATTTGCACGAACTTGGCTATACAACTAGTGTAGAGATGGAAATTAAATTGAAAGACTCTGAGCCCGTCGTCTATCGGCCTTATCGACTCTCATACCCCGATAGGCAGCTAGTACAAACAATGGTTCAGGAGATGTTAGACAGTGGCGTCATCCGAGAATCGTCTTCGCCATATGCAAGCCCTATAGTTTTGGTGCAAAAGAAATCCGGCGAAAAGCGACTCTGTGTTGATTATAGAGCCCTAAACAGAAAGACTGTCAAGGAGCATTTTCCACTCCCACGTATAGAAGACCAATTAGATCTCTTGGCTGGTAATACTATGTTCATCACCCTTGATTTAGCATCGGGGTATTACCAAATTCCAATAGCTGAAGAGTCCCGTGAAAAAACCGCCTTTATTACACCCGACGGCCAATACGAGTATAATCGTATGCCGTTCGGGCTGGTAAATGCTCCCTCCGTGTTCCAAAGGGCGATAAATAAGATTTTGGCAAAAGTTAGAAATAAGCGTGTGCTTATATATATGGATGACGTCCTAATTCCAGGCCGCTCTTTTGAAGAATGCCTTAAATTGCTCGAGGAAGTTCTACTACTTCTTAAGAGCGGTGGACTTACTCTGAAACTCGAGAAATGTAAATTTTGTTTTGACCGAATAGAATATTTGGGATTCGAAGTAAGTGCGGAAGGAATCAGGCCAGGGTCGTTAAAAACTGACGCGGTTTCTAAATTTCCCATACCCCAAAATCAGCATGATGTGCGCCGCTTTATTGGTTTGGCTAGTTTCTTTAGAAGGTTTGTCAAGGGTTTCGCAACAATAGCGAGACCGCTGACAGAACTTCTGAAGAAAGATGCTAAATGGCGTTGGGCTGAGTTAGAACAGAGTGCTTTTGAAACCATGAAACAAAATTTGGTCCAAAGGCCTATCCTTGCGTTGTACAATCCCCAGGCGGAAACTCAACTGCACACGGATGCGAGCAAAGTAGGCATAGCTGGCATTTTAATGCAAAAGGGGGAAACCGGTGTATTCCAGCCAGTCGCTTATTACAGCCGTCAGACCACTACGGACGAACAAAAGTTTCATTCTTACGAGCTTGAAACGTTGGCTGTAATAGCATCGCTAAATAAATTCCGTGTTTATTTGCTTGGAATTAAATTCACAATTGTAACCGATTGCAATTCTTTGCGTACAACTCTAACAAAACGGGATTTAATACCTCGTATAGCAAGATGGTGGATCCAATTTCAAGAGTATGATTGTTCCATTGAATATAGACCAGGTGAAAGAATGGCACATGCCGATGCACTCAGTAGGTGTCCCATTCCCGATAAGGAATGTGAAACGCGTGTATTAGATATACTAACCATAGGTTCTCAAGACTGGATTGCGACGGTACAAGACAGTGATGACGAGACTAAACGTATTAAAGATGTGTTAACTGATCCGGGTTCCGAAAACATCGCAGACATAGTTAAGAATTACAAAATCAAAAATGGTAGAGTGTATCGTATCATAGAGCCAGGCGTGCTCAGATGGGTGGTACCAAAAGGTGTGCGTTGGCAAATTCTCAAGGCAAATCACGACGAAGTCGGACACTTTGGGTTTGAGAAAACACTAGAACGGATTAAGGCCGCCTTCTGGTTTCCAAAAATGCGAAGGTTCACAAAAAAATATGTCAATGCATGTCTTGAATGTGCCCATCATAAAGTCCCGTCGGGGAGCAAGTCTGGCTTTCTTCATCCCATCCCGAAAACAGATATACCGTTCCACACTATACATGCGGATCATCTAGGCCCGTTTAACCGAAGCAAAAGGGGAAATTGCTACATACTTGTCATTATAGACTCTTTCACAAAATACATTAATATTACACCGGTCCGTGACACAAAGTCTTCTACAAGTGTACGTATTCTTAAAGAACACATTAGCTACTTCGGGACACCAACAAGACTCATAACGGACCAGGGTACGAGTTTTACAGGAAAGAAATTTCAGGAGTTTGTTAGGTCATTAGGTATAAAACATATATTTAATGCCGTGGCTACCCCTCGGGCTAACGGCCAGGTAGAACGGTATAACCGTACTATCCTGGCTGCGTTGGGCTCTATGTCTCATGAAAAACCTAAGGGAAATTGGGATGAATACTTACCCGATATTCAATTGGGAATAAATACCACTACACATTCCACAACAAAGAAAACTCCTACGGAACTTCTATTTGGCCATAGGGTTACTCACCCGTCTTTGGGTATTCTAAGCGAAATTATAGATGATGTAGGCAAAGGTGTTAGTAACTTAGAAGATTTACGTGAAACGGCTAAAGATTTAATCGCACAACAACAATATAAAGATAAGGCTCGTTATGATTTACATAGGAAAAAAGGAAATAATTTTGTAGTCGGTGATCTAGTTAGGGTTCTTAGAAATATTCCTAGTCAAGATGGTCAATCCAGAAAACTGGAAACTAAATGTCGCGGGCCCTATAGAATTAAAAAAGTACTCCCTAACGATAGGTTTGTGATTGAAGACACTCCGTTAACGAAGAAAGGAAAAACTTATGAAGCTATAGTTGCATTAGATAAGCTGTTCCCATGGTTAAGTTTTGGTAGCGCTCATGACGACATGTCTTCAACCGAAGAGGTTGACGAAGATCAATGTAATGAAGGTTAAAGTTAAAGTCTGTTTGTACAGTTACAAGATTCTGATTAAGTACAGCTACAATAAAGCAGTTATTACACTCCAATGCAGAGATTGGCAACGTCATGGGCAGTCTCTGGGTAAAGTCATGGCCGGCCTAGTGCCCTTGGAGATTATAAAAAGATCTTGGTAACCATGTGGTCAATTGTACAGTAACAAGATTCTGATTAACCACTCTGCTCGACAAGATTTTGACATTTGACACACTAGCTGAGTCGACGGGGTGTTGCATGTTACGTCATGAATTTCAGAAATTATCTCAACTTTCAGCATCTTAATTAACTATGATAAATTTGTTTCTGCAGCAATTTTATACGATAAGTTATTGAGAAATATCTTAAATTACAACTTAAGATCGTTCAAATCACGTCAGTCAACTTAAAAATGCGTCTAAAATACGTATTACTACACCCTTCCAAAAGTTAGTCGTCTTAGATTTGCTAAAATTATATATGTAAACAACCTTCTCGCTTGCTAAACAGAGGTAAAACCGCAAAATCAAGACATATTAATTATATTTGCGATCTTTCTTTGTCATTTTCTATACGCAAGTTAATTTAAAATACGGTTCAATTATGACAAAAAAATATTACTTTTCAACTTTGATGGCAGTGGTGTTCGAGGCTAAAAAACATGAAAATTATGAATTCCAGAAACCCAAACTCCACTTGAGGAGTAGTGGTTTGTTCATCATTTCATTATTTGACGAATTCATCCATATTTCTAAGGAAATATGTAGCGGTAATGAAGTTTTTTGGTATCCAAAGTCAAAGTTTCGCGCCAACTGTGTTTGTTTACGTTTTTATTTCACACAAAAATCACACACTCACATGTAAATACTATTACAAATACACATATTATGATTCTAAATATCGTGGAGAACAAGAAAAAGCCCAGATCTAAATGCAATAAACGAACACAGATCCAATAACACGTAATATTCATTACCGCTAATTTATTTTTGTTTAAAATCGTCAGCCATTTTGATTTTTTTAATGCTAGGGTGTGGGAAAACGATTATTATAATCGATGGTTTTTTTATTTCGTTCGACTCGATAAATATAAATGAGCAATTAAGGTAAATCGATTATTAAAAATTAGTGCAAAATATTTTATTTATCATAAAATCCAAAAAGCATTTATAAAAACCATATATTTGCGCTTTTTTAAGTAATTTAAATAGTTCTTTTTTTGGAAATCAACGAATAAAATCAACTAAACAAATTAATCGGACCCATGCGGATTTCGCGCCGAAATATCTATTTTATTCAAAATTTAAATGCAGAACTAGAATGCGCTCGTAATTCAGAAATATTTATTATTTTCACATATTTTTTTTTAATCTCTATATTGAATAAAGGTATGGTTAGGTAGTGGATCGGTTTGAACTTTGATATTTAATGTTATTTGAATTCGATATGCTATCTAATGTGATAAGTTTTTTTTTTATAAAATATACTATATTATAGAATGTTTGTTGAAAGTATGTACCTATGTATGTAAGTAGGTAGGTACATATATTTATATATATGTATGTACATATGTATTTTTGTAGTTACCTACGTCTATTTCTTTGGAACGTCCGGTAGCCTAAACGGCTGCATAGGTTTTTCAAATCACTCGATTAGTTATAAATGCCGAACTGTCATAGGCTATTCGAATTTTGAAAAAAAAAAAGTTTTTTTTTTCGAGACACAATCACGTCATTCTGCCTAGCCTTTTCTTTTTCTATGTTGGGTTTGGCATCCAGCCTAATCTATAGCTATTGCTTATAAGACCTCCATAATCTAGTAACTGAGTAGAACATACCTCTTGGCAATTACTCTTGGTTACAGTTTGTGGCCTATCGACTGTCTAAGATGTTCGAATGACAGCCGGCACCAACGACATGCATTCCAAGCCATGGTGGAAACTCAATTTGTATTAAATGGTCACCCATCCACTAGCCGATCTCGGCAAGCGTAGCTTAACTTCGAAGTTCGATTCGTTGATTATTTATTTATTAAATATGTGCATTAAAAAAGCTCTATAAAGCAAAGGACCACTCATGTCACGTATACTCACGCATTTGAAACGATTCAGATGAAATTCGGTGGGTAATAATTATGAATTCCCGCAACCCAAACAAGATTCCGGCTCGCACTTTACCCGATTTTTTTCATGGAATTTGATCGCAGATTCGTGATTAGGAACCCTATAAACCATGAAAATAACACCCATAACAAAAAACTAGAAAAATCTAGTCGGTGCCATTTTCACTTATAATACTTATTCATTTACCATGTAGAATTTGGCCTTAATAACCTTTTTTAGAAGATAGTTTGAGAACCTTAATTTGAAAATATATTTTGTAGTAAGTATGTGTAATTGTAATAAAATACATTTTTCCGTGCCCTGCATGGACATATTAGATAATGGGTTTCAGGAGCAGGATGACAAAATCGAAAAGTATTTTAAAAAGCAATATTCAATTTTCATAACATAATAAAAATAATCTGATACCATAACTCACTCTAGATAAAAAATATTTTTAAATAAAAATAAAAAAAAATTAAATTAAAAAAATATTTTTAAATTTGTCTAGACCTACTTAACATACAATACATAAACTATTAAGGTTGGTATTTCGCACGCAACCAGCTGAAAGTATCTAACATAAAACTCTCAGTGATTTAAAAGGAATAAAATATTTTTCATTCTGATTTTGAATAACATAGACAATTCTGCGCAAATTAACCTTGGGTCCGATAATCTGTTGAGTAGGATTTCTTTCTTTATTGTAGAGAATCATATTTGAATTACATAAGAAAGCATAAATAATAATTATGATTAATGCTTATTGTATTTTATGTCTAAAACGTATTTTTCCTAATATTTTAGTAACGAATTTAAATTAATCGATTAGGTTGAAATAAAAAATGAATCGATTCGCATAATCGTTTTGGTACACCTTAACAATAAAAAAAAAACAATAAGAATGATGGTTGATGGCGATTATCACATTTATGCACTTCGATTTTATTTATGAAAATTAGTAAACTTGTGGGTTAAATATTAAAGAATTAATGGCGCTAAGATATGAGAATTTTATCTAATTGTTTTAATTTTCGCCCATACATAAGATTTTTTAAGTGGCTTTATCAAAAATGCCATTATTAATTAGGATGTCGTATGACGTAACTCTGAGGTCCAATTGGTACTACAACCGAGCCGGCGGAGGTTTGCATGTCTAGTACCAATTGGTACTACTACCGAACTATACGGTTAAGTAAAGTACAGCTACACCAAAGCAGTTATTACACTCCAATGCAGAGATTGGCAACGTCATGGTCAGTCTCTGGGTAAAGTCATGGCCGGCCTAGTGCCCTTGGAGATTATAAAAAGATCTTTGTAACCATGTGGTCAATTGTACAGTTACAAGATTCTGATTAAGTAAAGTAACGCTACACCAAAGCAGTTTCACTCCAATGCAGAGATTGGCAACGTCATGGTCAGTCTCTGGGTAAAGTCATGGCCGGCCTAGTGCCCTTGGAGATTATAAAAAGATCTTGGTAATCTTAAATGATTTACGAAACCATATATAAGTCTTAAATACATAATATTAATATAACCATTAACATGTGGCCTTGTTAGAGGTGGCAGTGTCATGATTTCCTTTAGCAGGGTCCTGCTAAGAAAGTAGAAAATTTAGCAAATATGTCATGTAGGGTCTAAAAGTGGATTTCAAGAGCTTTTATATTAGAAACTTATGTAACTTTTTGTTATATTAAATAAATATCATAAAAGTAAAAATATATTACTATGTACGATACATAATTGTAAACTAGGTTAACTTGGTTATCTGACATCTATGTCAAAAGTAATTTTTGGATGTACCTACTTATCTTTCTACATTTGTTTTCTAATTTTTTTTTTATTTTTTATTTAAACGAGAGGTCTCGTTATTAAGTTAGTCGGATGGCCGAGTTGTTAGACTAAAAGGTTTGGTTAGGTTAATAAACAGTACAAATTAGCTTTTAAACGTAACATATAGCGTTAAATGTGATACTGGTTAGCAATATTTTCAATTCCGCCAAAGATAATTATAGAAGTTTATCATATTCAATGATTAAACATATAATAACCTAAGACATATCTAAATGTACAAATATTTAAGTATTGAAATAGAGCTTTCATTAAATGTCAGGCATCATGATTGTCTTTATAGTGCTGTAAGTGGCAACATTGTTGGTGGTATGACCGATAGTCCGAATCTGACGTTTTGTAAAAAAAAAGAAACTGTCAAGAGTAAAAAAGAACGTCAGGTTGGGCGGGAAAAAAAAGGAAGATAGAAAAAAACGGCCGATACGAACGTCGCGCAAAAGAAAACCTAAAACTATTTTTAAATAATTAATATCTAAGGAACTACTGTGCCATCTAGGAGATTTGCAGTTGTTGATTGGTCAGTATAATAAAGTTTGTATACGACAAGGAGTTTCTTTTACAAAACACCCAACACTATCTTCCAAACAACGATTCTCACTTGTAGAAAGAGCGATAAAGAGAGAATATCGCACTCTTAGAATGAAAGAGGCTTAACTCAAACTTTTGCTACAAACTGAACGTAAAAAAAATACTCTTAAAACTCATTGATTAAAATATTCCGAAATATAAGTACATAGGTCTCGGGAGATATTTGTTTTTTTACGCAACGCTTTTTAAAGATTTTCATTCTTCTTCATTTGCCAAAAATTGCATTTTTTTTAGTTAGGTCCCTTCCATTCTCAGTTTGCGATTTATATACAACGTGTAACAACATAAACGCAGTTCTGAAAAGAGGCCATTGTGATTTGTACTCATCATTATGAAAAACTTTTTCTATGGGACCAACACTGAAATTGCGAAATTGTAAACTATGTTTTCTTCTTAAGACTCGGACATATTGGAAAGTATTGAATTCAGATTGGAGTTATTCTATACAAAATATTTTTTTCATAATATATCGAGAATATCACTACATAGTATAAAACAAAGTCTCTTCCCGCTGTCTGTCCCTATGTATGCTTAGATCTTTAAAACTACGCAACGGATTTTGATGCGGTTTTTTTTAATACATAGAGTGATTCATCAAGATTTATTAGCATCTTACAGAGCGTGCAATCTTCCTGTAACATTTATTTGTATACTTACCCGTGCAAAAACGGACAGTACACTGGTGAAAACAAAAATACCTAGAGAGGTTGTAGTCTATAAGTTGGATTTGGATTTTTGCAAAGCCACTTGTAAACGCTAAAAAACCGTATTTATTTCTTTCGTTCATAATGAGAACGAGGCAATTCCGTGAAGAAGCGTCGTTCACCATAACCAGAAATTAACGCAGACAGATGTTAAAACTCTTTAAAGAGAAAAAGCAATAATGCAAGTATCGAAAAATAAATTGGTTTCTGTATGTTGGTATTATGATGATAAATGATGAACTGTGGTGGCATTTAATACTCGCGACTTTACGAAAATACTTTTTCTAGACAATAACTAATGCAAGTTCTTTTAATAGGATTGTTATAGCCTATTTCGCAAGTTATTTTTCATTTGCACCCTGCTCGATATTTCATAAGATTTTATCGATAAAATACAACGGACAGTAGCAGCACTCATTAATCAATCCTTAATTAACGCGTGTACGCAAAACATTCACACTCCTCTCAATTAACAACAAGATCTATAAAGATAAAATGTAAATTTTTCACCACCACACGCATCTTTTACTACCCCCGTCCCTTTTTTACAACAGCATTGTGTATATCCCCATCTTTTTCCATAAAAAAATGTTTGACACCGCTCCTTGATCGTTTTCAGTTGTTCCTGATAAATTTTAAAGCGTTATCCCATCCCTTTTACACATATAACTTTTTCGATATGCTCTCCTTCTTTTATCAATGACAAACGATGCTCAATATACATATAAAACTCGTCTCTTTACATTTATTCGGGAACGCAATGAAGTAATATTTCGGCTTTTATTAATCGTATTGATTACTTTTTTCTTGTAAAGGGCAGCGTTGTTAACTGCCACTGCCTTATAGAATGTTATTATTTCATTATTTAACACTTCAAGCGGCTGTTAATGAAAACATACAGGTTTTTTTGTTTAATAATCCAGTTTTAAAGGCTAATTGGAACGCAATATTACCTGTGTGTACATATCTGCATATCATTTGCATATTACAAATTCTGCTTTGTCACGAATTAGTTGAGTTCATCTTTCTTTACTGTCGTTTGGAAATCTATGCGTCCTGTATTAGACCAGATTGGTTTTGTATTTCGCAGGTCTTAAGTTTTCGTGCTCAAGGGATAAGTAGGCAACTGCGTAAACCCGCTTGCTCAGTTAAAACTATTCTCTCGAACTTGAAAACTTCAATTTATAACGTCAATTAGATAAGCTGTCATTGACGTTTTCGTGCTCATGTTGGAGTTAGAGTTCATGGACCTTTTTTCTGGATGGGAAATCATCAAAAGACTTCTCCCGCTCCGGATGGAGCGGATGGGAGTGTCAGACTCTTACTGACTAAAACCCACCCCTGTCCTTCTAGTGTCCTTTGCGTTCTACGGGCCGCGGTGACTCTTTCGAACAAATTCCGCAACCCTAGCAGGCATTGACCCTACGGGGCCCCGTCTTCTTTGCTGACATATCTTTGAGGCGCGCGCGGAACACGACGCGCCGTCTACCAGGGCCTGGTTGTTATCGGACGGCGAGCCACCCATAGCTCATCATCCGCAGGCCCGGAGTTCATGGGCCTTAGATTCGCACTTCGCATGGCTTTCAACAATGCCATACATAATCTTTCTATGATAACTGGCCTAATAATAAAGAAATAATTTTAAAATCTGTGCTTAGTCACTACTATATTACGCTTAAGATAATAAATTTTCATTACTGGGACTATGCTTGAGTCCCAGCAATAAAAATGTAATAGATTGTCTGTAAGACAGATTTTCTTGATAGGAAAATTTCCTAATGTAGGTAATGATAGAAAATCCCAGCTCGCACTACACAAAGAGGGAATGGGATGTCATTATTTTTCATCATTATTTCTTGGCTGTTTTCCCAATTTATTTGGGGTCAGCGCAAAACATTGTCTGTCTTTAATTCTGTCTCACGGGTCCAGGTCCTGAACTAAACAGCTGCGTTTGACCTACAACCGCTCTATCTGCCCAGCCTTTTCCTAACTATATTGAAATCGGCTTCTATTGTAACTGGCTGCTGAAAAGCAGTATTTTACACTAATCCTGTGCCTCCAAGACCCAGTTAATCAGTAACAAGATACCCATTGGCAAGACTAGTGTCAGTTTCTCTGGCTTCAGACGACCCGGAACAAATCTCAGAAATGTTAAAATGACTGCCGCAACCAACGGCTTACGATACAGAATAGTACGCCAACCGATGTTTCACCTCAAAGAACTACTTTTAAGGCAGTTAATTTACAGGCCACCTCCTACGTATTCTCCCAAATCAGAAGCCCATACATCACGCAGCATCTTATCTGAACAGATTGTGTACGCGATCGCACAATATTTAGGTCGCAGACACACTCAGTGAATGGACAACTGAATGGGACTGATAAGGCACAGCTGTGATTCAATGAACATGAATAATAATTAACACTGTGTTATCGATTCGATGCACAAATCATTACCAGCTCCGTTTTATTGTCCAATTAAATTTGTCGGGATGGGTTTTTGAAGGAGTGAAGTAGGTACTGAAGGTGTATTGCTACTAGGGAAATGCAGAAAATAACTTTTGGCCTTATAAACCGGTAGGTACAGTAAAGCCAACGTATGGAAGAGGACATTGTGGATTTGCGGGCAGTGAACGCAAATAAAACATGGAAGCATTACTTCAAGGGATCTAAGCGCGAATCGTGACCCAAAAATCCAAACAAACTCACACATCGAAACCTCGTCGCTGATTCGCCGAACCACACCAACAACATTATTGCTAATACGATGCACAGTTAAAAATTGACCTTATTTCCCAAGTATTTGGGTTTAAATTACCATGTAACGAATAGGCTGTGTAACTAAACACGTGAGCGGCGCAATCGGTAAGCCTCGCCTACCGCGGCGCAATGTGCTTTGGGTCATTTTTTTGAGTTAGAAATGCTTCCAAAATCTGTAATAGGACATAAGTGTGATATATCTCATAGTGAAAGATTTGACTTTTACGCGGGCGAAGCCGCTTGCAGAAGCGAGTACTCCCATATGTATGGTTTAAGGAATTTATTTCTCAAAAAGAGTTCACTTATATGAGAAAAAACTTACATATATCTAATTTAGTTCATTAAAAGTAGGCGAAGGCTACGCAATAAAACAAGGTTCAGTAGATAATGTGCTTGAAGATAAATTACAGATTTGTAGGTAACTAGGTATACCATAAAATAATGTTCATTAGACATTTATTTAAAGCGTACATGGACATTTGATCTTTCACTTTTTGAGGTAATAAATTATGTTATACTTGTAAACCGTGCATTGTGCATATAACTTCAATTTGATACAAAACGCGACACACTCGTTGGTATGTTTTTTTTTAATATGGCCTTTTATATTTCTTAGTAACTCTTCTATAGATTTACCGTGACATCATGTGCCTACATTAAGCGGAGTATTAATACATCTGAAGACACCTTGAGTTGTACAAATCGAATGAAAATTAAGAGCTATGAAGGAAACTACAAACATACATCTTTACTTACTATTATAAAGAGGAAAGATTTGTTTGTTTGTTTGTATTGAATAGGCTACGAAACTACTGAACCGATTTGAAAAATTCTTTCACTGTTTGGAAGCTACACTATCCTCGGGTGACATAGGCTATATTTTATCCCCATATTCCCCCGGGAACGGGAACTATGCGGATGAAACCGCGGGCCGCTGCTAGTACTTAATAAAGTTGAAAATTAAAATATCTACGATTTGTAATTCTTGGTGCATTCGCGCATACCACAGCGCAGCCGTGTCAAAGGAGCTGTTGGTTACTGCCAAGTTATCATAATTTCGTATTCGACATCTCGCAAGAGGTTATCAGAGCACAGATCCATTCGGACCGCTGCATCCGCTCCTAATGATAATGCTATCTACTATAAACGCAAGTATATGAGGTATTAGGTATAAGTTGTACGTTCGTGTAAGGCTCTAGGCAATAATTGTATGATGATAAGCGATGGGAGTTTGCAATCAGGTTTAGGCGGAATTATTCCGCATTGCATTTGATCCGAATCTGTCAGACGTAGCCAGGATTAGAAGAATGTTTGTGCACTAGATCCGAACTACGGTGTCCATCAAAACTCAGAACATTTCTTTTCGGGTAGGACTTGGATTTCAAATTAGAATCGGATGCAGTTCGCAAAAGCCCTCATGTTTATTATTTATTTATTTAAACTCACACACAAACCACCACACCGCACACACCACTCACACATACACACACTCACATGTTCGGTTCTTGCATCCAGCGAATTACCGCCACCTTCGATGTTCTACCCTGTTTTTGGCTTCACCATTCTGTACCTTCAGACGGCTGTAATTCTGCGGACATCTTCCGACTGAATGGTGATCATCACAGAACAGATAAAATTATCTGTTCTGTGGTGATCATGAAGCTATATTCTCGTCTAAGTGCCACGATACAGTTATTTATCAGCTTTTAATTTTCAACACAATCATTCCACCAAAGTTACGCAGACTTGTACTAGTAACTATAGTACCTACGCCTACATTTCAACAGCTATTCAAGTGGAGCGAGACTAATTCCACCAGCTGAGCTGCCCCAAGACCTCATGCACAGCAGTAGCGCTTGCGAGGTTGCGAGTTGCGACTACTAGTTCATCAACAAGGTAGTAGATTCGATTTGTGGAAGTTTTTTTTATTCGGTATTGTTACATAAATAATATCCTTTCCAAACCCAGACTACTTCCAAAAACGTTTTGGAAGTATTTTCATTCATATTTTGCGTACAGCTAAGGAGTGGAATTACCTGCCGCAGTTTGTGTTTCCTGATAGCGAGAATCAGGGTGCAGTGGCGGTACCTTCATATAAGCCCAAAAGCCCGGCATGCCTTACTAAAATGCTCGATAGATAATCAATATCAAACCCGAACTATTTAAAAGTTCGCGCGCTTAATTCCTGTCAAAATAACACAAAGTATCTACCTATGCCACACTACTACACATCGCGATTGTTCGCGCGCACAGAGTTTCGTATTTGCAACATCTACATATAGCTATCTTGCTTACACGCACCGGCTTTTACCGGGCTTTCAAATACACTCTCTGTCACTTTCGCACTTATAGCGATGTGCCGTATAACGAGTTAGAACATTGCGCGTCTACAAATGGATCAGTATGGAAGATTTAAGCCGTGCATGCCTATGAAGTTGTACGCGTATGGATGACCTTGTCACCTTGCCAACTCTGCAGTGTTGCTGTTTTAGCGACGTTGTGAGATCTTGGAGATTTTTAACGAGTTTGGAGACTTTTTTTTAAGATTTAGCAACAATAAAAACTAGCGATTTTTTAAAAATAACGAAATTAAAAATTCAAGCAATATCTTAAAAATAAAAAATTTGCGACATCTAGCTAGATTATTCATATACCTGGCGACTTTTTTTGCCTAAATGACAACACTGCAACTCTGCGTAAGTAGCTCCTGACACCCGAGTGCAACTAACTTCAGTTTCATTTTTGCTTGAGTTTTGTTTTGTTTTGAAAAGTTTTGTTGTTAAAATTTTTAGTGTGTTTTCTTAGATTTTCTCAGTGATACAATTGGTTTGGTGACTTACCTACAACAATGGAGGTAATTATACCTTGTGAGGATTTAAAATGCGTTCAAGTTTTGATTGGCGAAGATAAGGTAAAATCTTTAAACTTTGCTCAGTAAAAACAGTTCATTTCTTCATTAAAACCCAAGCCTAATCTGTGCATTTCTCAGACTAGTAAATCGCATAAACGAAAATTTAATAGATCAGTGTATAAAACTAGTTGGATTGTTGGCTGTTCGCACACTAATAAGTTGCATTGCTGGTGCTGCATATTTTTTTCGAATGAAGATTCCGTTTGGAATACACCTGGTTATAATGATTTAAATAACATATCTGGCGCCATTAAAAGGCATGCAAACTATTTCGACAAACAAACATTAAAAAGCCTTGTATTCTAGTCCTGATCTGAAAGATCGTAATGTTTTCGAATTAATTGATTTCATTCATGAGAATAACCTCGAAGATGCCTTTCCCGAGCTGTTAAAGTTAGCGTATCTTGTTGTAACTATTCCTGCTACAAGTTCTTCCGCGGAACGTGCTTTTTCGTCTCTTAAAAGTATCCATACCTATCTTAGAAATACACAAGGTCAAGAGCGTCTTTCCGAATTATCAATGATAGCTATTGAAAAACAATTGTTGGTAGAATTAAAACGATCACCAAAATTTTACTCTGATGTAATTAAAAAAATCTTATAAGAAAAATAGACGATTCCAGTTAGAATATAAATTATATATATATATACATACGTAGGTACCTACATAGTCAGTCGAAAACTGAACTTTCTTTTTTTGAAATCGGTTAAAATTTTATTGGGCTTGCCTTATTTTGAAACCCTAAGCACGCCACTGTCAGGGTGTCAAGAGTGAATGGGTTACTTCTAGGAAAGCGTGCTCCATCACTGACCACATCATCGTTTTCTATCAAGCCAGACTGTGGTCTAACTCAAGCCTACTATAAAAAATCTAGTTAGTCAAAAAAAAAAACAATACCATTACCATCTTAGTTGATGACCTTATATTGGAGCTTCTAGCGGCAAATAACAGCAAGTCACTTTACCCAAGTAATAATTATAAACGCACATACTTAACTAGGCGACCAGGAACATTTTACTCTAAACATTTCAATGTTAACGACAACATTAATTCGGCAGTCAAAGAGGCGGCTCTAGCAACTAGCTCTCAGTTATTTGTGTCCTACAAAAGGCGGGTCTTTTATGACAAAACTCTCAAGTTACAACTTAATAAGAGAGGTTAAAGACTTGTGGCTTATACAATTCTCTCTTGAACCGCCGTTTTTAAAGCCCCACCGCAGAGTATCGTTATAATACACAATATCGTTCTTCTAAAAGATGTCATGGTTCTACTTTATGATCACTTTCGTGGCCACCATGGGCTTAAATAGTTTCCTGGTTTGATTTTGCGATCCCATTAGCTAGTATAATGACGTGAACGTCTCTCTAAGTATTGTTGTTAACTAAAGCCGGTAATGCGATTGCCAAGCAAGATTCTAAAGTAAAAAGTTGATGACTCAGAAACTTGAAATGTATAAAACAAGGATTAAGTAAGGAACAAGAGCCTGCAGCAGAGGCGTAGATAGTTTAGTTCGTATCTTCATACTTTCAGCCACAACGAAACTGCTTTACTTAGTAATATATAATTGATATAAATGTCGGTAGTTACTGTAAACTCTTCGGTTGCTGGAGAAACAATGCAAATGTCTTGAACCCCTTAAGATGATAGTGGTGGACAGTGGACATAAAAAAATACTATTCACTTCCCTCTATATCTTCAGCAGGAAACAGAACAAAGATAGATCAATAAGCAAAAAGGTTGGTTGACAACTGTGAGACCTCAACTTAAATTAGCTAACTGATTTTTTAATTCTCTTCACCCCCGTTCCTTCTGTCTTTTACGATCCTCGAGAAACAATGCAATTGTCATGGAACCCAGAGTGAAATCAATATAAGTAAATTATAGTGGAGGCGTAAAAAACCCAATATTCACTTCCTTCCCTAGCCTCAGTAGCTGCAAACCCTTAGCAGGACTCGTGTCAAATTTTATAGATTCTGCAGCCTATTGGATCTGGATCATCAGCTTAACGCGCTTTTCGAGACATTACAATACTTATGAGATCTAAATTGTGAGCTGAGACATCATGCTTCTGGTATGACAAACCAGTTATCGTCAGGTATGCATCCAACTTCGCGCGGCAGATCACCAATCCGTTAGATCGACCAAGTCAAAACTGCACTTCAAAGACCACTCCTCGAATGTACACAAAGAGCTACAATACGCGAGAAATAGCGACAGATTGTAAAGCCACCACAACTGATGATGATAACCACGAATACTCTGCCAAGAGACATCATCTGCCTAGCCTTTTCCCAACTTTTTGGGGTCGGCTTCCAGTCATACCGTATTCAGTTGAATACCAGTATTTTACGTAAGCGGCTGCCTAGCAGACCTCCACAACCCAATAACTGGGAAACACGGTACTTCTTGGCAAGACTGCCAAGAGTATGACAATGGATAAAAATGCACCAAAAACGCTGTCCTGCAGTTTCGTTTGGTAAATTTCCCGCTGTTTCTCCAGCCCAACGCGCGTATAAATCGGACGCCATGCACACCGGCCCGCGGGCTTTTTGATCCGGCGCGTTCGCTTTAAGTTATGTGTCCCCAGTGAACAGGCTTGTTGCCCATGATACATGCGTTCTGTGCGTGTGTGTTCGTGTTAACATGGAAATTAATTGTTATGTGTTTAAATATCGGTTGTTTACTGATGTTCTTATTGTGTGACGGAGAAGTGATTTTTGTAGAAGTTGTACTGGCTAAGGTTAAGTTTGTCTGCTGTGGCGGAATTCTTTGAAAGAGTGCTTTCCGAGGAACGGAGGAGACTCGGTATGTTAAGATGGTCATCCATGCACAGACCAACCTTGGCAAGCGTTGCCTAACCTTGAAGATCGACCTGTGCGGCTGTCATTCTTTAGCCACGAGCTCCTCAACAATAACTCTACCTCACAATAGATAACAAAAAGCTAGGAAAACTAATTTTTGGTACTTTCTACTGCTTGGACGGTAAAACATGTATACAGGTCTGATACCACAAAAATGCCTTACACCATTTTTTACTGTGCAATGGATTTGCTCTTGACTCTAGTCTAGGTCACAGGTGACTGAGACAAAGTCTACGATGGAATGAGCTTACCCAGAAGAAGCCTGTTCACTCTAACTTTGAAGAGATTAGGGTTGAATGCGTTCGGAAACACAGACGCGGGCAGTGAGCTTCACTCCTTTGCTGTACGCATTATAAAAGATGATTGAAAACGCTTGGTGCGAATTGGTGGAATGAGAATGGTAACCTACAGTGCGTCTAGATGTCCTATGGTAGAAGTGGGCCGGTGGGATGAGGACGTGGACTTTATGTGCACGTGCACCATTTTGGAAAAGAGCTGATAATCTTCCACTGCTGGACCGATATTAACCAAACATAGCTAAAAACCACTGCAATTGGCTTACAAATGAAAAAAAAACCGCTTCGAAATCGGTCCATCCGTTTGAGCGCTACGATGACACACACAGACACACATCGACGTTAAACTTGTAACACTCCTCTTTTTGCGTCGGGAGTTAAAACCTCATCTATGAGCAACTAGTATCACGATCACTAATCTCTCGATCACTATATCTCGACCGATATCTTTATACACATACATTATTTACAAAACATTTCTCCCACGTCGTTATTCTCCTGAATAAACAGCTATAAAATCACTAAAACCAAATCCGGATGAACAAATTGGACATTCACGGTGATATAGTTCGTCGAAAACATTAAAGAAAACAACGAATATATAGCAGTTTATATGATTTAGTTATGTTACGAATAAAGTAGAAACGGTACCATAATGCGATAAAACTATTGGTGTATTTCTTGGCCATATATCATGTTTATGGGCCATTCCGCCGGTACATTTCGGCAATTTCCTGAATTATTGTACACCGTTGTGCCGAACTAGAGTTCTATTGCCTCACTCTGATGTATGTGTGCTTGTTATTTTTCATAAATATGCCTTGTTCTTGAAACGATGTCTTAAAAGGATGAAAGGAATGTATAAAAAGTTTAAAAATACTGGGTTATAGATAATAACCCGGTATTTTTAAACTTTTTCGTTTATTTTACTTTGGGTGTATTTTTTAAGCCCAAAATAAAATGAACAGATTTAGATAGAGATAGAGATTTAGAAGATAGGTAATAACCGTCTATATAAATAATACGCCAGGCTGCTTTTTTTCTGTAAACTGTATTAGTAGATATTAAAGTTATTTCATAGTAATAAATATGAAGGCGCTGAGAGGGAGGCGTTTGAAAGAGAATGCGCTTGCTAAAATATAAACTTATAAAAAAAAAGATTCTTTTACACTGTATATTTCAGAACATTCTATCAGAGGTTTGTTGCAAAAACTTCGAGCTCACTTCGATCTGTCTTACATCACTCGCTTTTCTATAGTTCTCATGTTTTACAGCATCATCAAACTAATTCTGTCTTGGCAAGAATGTGCAAGAAAAACCTCGAACACACAGCTTTGAAAATACAACAATTGAAACAAAAAATCCAAGAATACATCTTAAGACTATTTCATGCTCACTCAAACCGTTACCAAAATTGATTCGAAAAAATAGGTACCTACAAAAGTGGCACATTCCGATACTCTTTTATTTAAATAATGTCAATTTATCTGCTTCACTAAAAAAAAAAATTATAAAACTGACTGTCCCCGACAATGACAAATAAATATCGCTGAGTCGATAAATTATAACACTTAGGGATGTGACACTAATTCGATTTGACAATAAACATAATATTTCGGTAGCTTATTCGCAGTTACTTTTTTATGATTTTTCATAGGTAATAACACTGGTTGATTTTCTGTATACATATAACACAAATATATACATATAATATATTACGTAGATACTTTCAAAAACTGGTAGTAGAAATATGGACATGACATAAATTTAACATTTTGAAACTGGCCAAGTGTAAGTTGAACTCCCATACGAAGGGATCCTTACCATAGACTGAAAAAGAAAACAAATGGAAACATTTTAACAAAAATTCTGCGTAATTTTTGACTATAGGTTATAAATACAGATAAAAAAACTCGCTAAGGGTCGCTTGCACAAACTAATTTAATCATTTAACTCCGACGGACTAGCACTAGTATTTAAACAACTGAATATAAAAAGTCAAACTAAGGCTGTCAAAAATACTGATTATTGAAATACTAAGTAGGCAAACAACTGAGGGCGGACAGAAATATTGGAAACGGCGACTAAGGATACGAATTTTTAGGTAAAAGTTGTTCAGGTTGTGGAACGAAAGTTTTGGGAATTCTAAATTCAAACAAAAATAAATTGTAACATTCTAACCTCCATGACGGACCTATTTTTGTTTGCGGGGTTTAAAGTAACCTAACATGAATGGTATGACGGGAGCCAAGTTTGTTCGCTCACTCTAGTTTCCGTCGTACCATTCGAATCTAATGTATCCATGCCCTGAAGCCCTACCATGATATGATTTATGACGTCATGGTAGGGACCATGACGTCTTAAATCCATCAAGATTCCTGTGTCAGAGAGTAATTTATATGTATTCGTCTGGTTAATAATGTTTTCCTTAATAGGGATGTTGTGTGTGTTTTTTTTTGTTTTTGTTTGTTTAGGGATGCTTTATCAAATCTTTAATAAATACGATGATAAAAACACCAGGAGTGGGGGCTTGTGACATCACGTCGTGGTAAAAATTGTAACGCGTAGTGACGTCACACGGGTTTTCAACGCACTGTATCGTCTTAGTTTTTTTGTTTACTTGAAAAAAGAAACAATACATGTCCAATATTTTTGGAAATCTATCTGAAGGACCAATCGATTTTTTTAGTCAACTAATCTATTGCTAACGCGAGGTTAAATATTAATTTTGACATACCTAGTATACTTGTATATTATGGAATTTGTGTTTACCTCAAGCATGATTATTATTTTGTTCCGCAATTAATATTTGTACGCCTCTTGGCATAACATATATAGCGACCTATTAATTTAATTTAAGAACTGTATGTTCTACCTATGTTACAGAAATAAAAAAAATATTATGATTATGTATGACTAACACTCAGTCTAAAGATGACTCTGGTTTGTGCTAGCGTGACTTGAGTCGTCGCTGGAAGGATCGATCCAGCGTCCCGCTGACCATACCAAATCGCCGGGTCACAGCCCTATTCTCAGACGAAATCAATAACAATATAGTTCAGTTAATTCAATATAATAATTAGGCAACTGGCGACGCAGCAGATAACATCGTGTTCCACTAATAGCGAACACAACAAGCCGGGGTCAGGGGTTCCAAGATAAAACTCTTGTATTAATTTGCTGCTTTAGCCATGAAAGTGTTACTCACACTCTTTAAATAGATTGCGCGGTCGTAAAGTTAACTGTATGTTTCGATTATTAAAAAGACAGATTCTATAATGTAATATGTATGCTGCCTTTTTCAGGCGGGACTGCTGCAACACTATGTACATAAACTACACATGTTCCATTTCGAGTAAAATAATAACCGCATTAAAATTCCCGCCACCAACAGCACAGTAGGTATTTTAAAATATAAAAATGTCTTATCTATCCAGACACAATAACTAACTTCATTTTTTTTTATAACAACGAAGAGGTTTTATTCCGCTGAAAACCCATTTACATTTCTGGAATAAATAAATGTGTCTTTAATTAAGACGAAAAACATTTATTATTATCAAATTATTTATAATTCACAATAATTTGATACAACATATTTGCATATCACATATCACTAAAATTATAATTTTGAAGTAGGCTGTATGGACATTTGGCGCGAAACTTGCGCGCCTTGTCTCATAATTTTCATAGTATTTTGTTTGTATCGTATTTGTTGCTGTGAGGTAAAACGATTGCAATACATGTTTGTTTTTTCCTCACACACACACTTGTGTGTTGAAAAAGTGCGTATGAAACTATCGAGCAACTTGCTCACTAGACACTCGGCTGATTTACCGCAACCCACAGCCTCGTGTATAATGAGCTTAGCTCATAATGTATCATAATGCTTGTATCATAATGTATTTGACGGTTCTAGTTTTGATTGTATGTTTTACTGCAGTTTTTGTAACGTTCTGGACGTTTTGGTCGTAATCTTTCTTTATGCGCTGATAAGCGAGTATTCAGTCGTCGACCAATCAATAATTGCGACGCCGCAAACTCCATCTCTCGGAATAGTGAAAAATTAAATTTCGTATATATGTAAAGTGACTTTTTTTATTATACTTTTGTGTCTTCCGTGGAATATCTCACCAGCGCAATTGACCCCGTAAGTTTGTCCCCCAAAAAGTAAATCCATACTTAAAATGTATTTATTTATGTAACGCGTCCGTCCATGTTTGGGTTTGGTTTGGGTCACAGAAGTTTATAATTATGTGTACCAAATTTCAACAGAATCAGTAGGTATATTAGACTTCGAGAAAAACTGACTGTGCCAGACGGATAGACACCCGAGTGATCCTATCAGGGTCCCGTTTCTTACGGATATTCGGAACCCTAATGGGGCTTTGTAATAGGATCCCGTCAGCGCAACTCTTAAAGTCGTCTGATACTGCACACGAATCAGAAATGATCGCGGATTCTTAATAGTAAGGTCCTGATAGCATCTTTGGTACGGAACCCTACAGAACGAATACGAAAGTTGAACCTTCCGATACTTTTCAAAAAATAAAAACGTTCAAGAAGACCGACTGTTAAACGATTAACTCACAAATAACACAACCGAAAGAAATCAAAGATTTTTGCGAAATTAATCTTAGAGACCTGAAACCTGAAGACAAACTTGAACCTGAAAGACGAACCTGAAGACTTCTTGGAGACGAACCTAGTCCTCTAACGCACCATTGAATGAAACAAATCGTGTGAGAGTCATCTCACACAATTTGGTTCATTTTTGTATAACGCCATCTATCGACAACGTAGTAAACTGTCAATATTTAGTAGCGTGATACTTTCTTTAGATGATGTACCGAGTATGTACACAAAATTCGTGTAGTTGATTTTTAAAACCTTCCAAAGATCCAAGTCCAAGTCCGCGCCCGCCCTTTTTCAAAGATATGCAATATTTTCACTACGCAAGTACGCACAAATTCAGTCACTCAATCACTCAGTCAGAGATCAGTTTTATACACATACTACACAACGTTTGCTGACCCAGCAAACGTTGTTTTGCCATATAAAATTAAACAAATATTTAGGGTTATCGTAAACGGGTGAAAATGTAGGGTTGTATGTATTTCTGTAAGCTGTATCATAAAAATATAAAAACAAAAATTATGGTATAAAAAATAAAATAAAAAATTTAGGGGTGGACCACCACATTTAGGGGTACGAAAAATAGATGTTGGCCAATTGCCAGACCTACTGGATATGTATATATATTTTCATAAAAATCGGTCAAGCCGTTTCGGAGGAGTATGGTAACTAACATTGTGACACGAGAATTTTATATCTAAGATTGATTGTTTTACACGAATTTCGAATTAGTTAGTTACTTAAGGTTAGCTGAACACAATAAATTACATACTAATGTAGCGGAATCTATACCGCCTACAATGAATTACGTGAAAGAAACCCTGCCTCGTTTCAGAGTGTTCTGTGCGATTTGAAGATATACAACACCACAAATATCAAGCATTCAGCTGTTCCCCACCAGATACAACATCTGCTTGGTCTTCCCTTTTCCATGGAGGTTTCTGGAACTTTACTCCTTGCGCATACCTCTATATGAAATACAAGTTATCTTTTTTTTTTTTTTTTTTTGAAAGGACCACTCGCAGTTCAGCACATTAAGGCTGGTTACTGCTTAACCGGGCAATAACAAGTTATCTTACGGGTAAGCTCTTTAAGTTTCATCGTTCTCAATAACCCTGCAAGTAAACAGTAACCTAACATCTTTGTGCCGCCGCTCCTGCGATACTGAGGTTATCAATCTCTAATAAATAATCGGCTTGTCTTTTTTCAAGTAACCGCCACTGATAACTTGTTTATTGAATATTAACGCTTTCGTCGCAATTAAAACTGAAGATGGACAGTTTTTTAGGTCGATTAAAGGTCAGTCGAACGCGGATAGCAGTTTATTTTGATCTAATGTCGGGGGAATCAATGATTGAGTCAGTGCCTTCGGAGTTACCATGATAAGTTGTATGAGGAGTAATTACTAATTAACCTTATTGTTTTTTTTTCTATTATTACTTAATTCATTCAAACTACTCAATACACAGTTGACTAGATTGAACTATCTGCTGCCTAAAAATTATCCGCGATAATTAATTGTGTAACCTTGTGGTCGTGTTTTTCATCAACTTTGTGTTTGTCACCTGTGACCTAGACTTTTGTCAAGAGCAAATCCATTTCACAATTAAAAAAAAAACACTTTTCTCAATATTTTTAAGATATTCGATTAAAAAAGTAATAAATGCTGCTTTTAGTGTTTAAAATACACCAGAATACGTCCCTTTAGATAACTACATAAAAAAATCGCGACCTGTCCAAACTGTTGAGTTTGGAGGTCAATTAGCGCTTTCAATTAATTCTTTGGAAAAAGTTCAACCCAAACTTGTGTATATCATCGGTGACGTCTTATCGAACCAGTGCTTTTCTTAACTCTGCAAATTAATTCGACGAAATCAAAAAATAAATTATTAAATCCATCCAAAGGTTGTCTTGAAAAGATCGCTTTTAGCGATAAGGCCGCCCATTGTGTCACACTATGTAATGTTTTCTTCATCTATATTTTCTGTAACTTATATGGTGTACATAATAAAGAGTATTCTATTCTATTCTATTCTATAAAACGATAGTGTTCACCAGCCTAACACCACCAGTTTAACAGCAGCACTCGTCGTGAGGGCTCTTTAAAGAATACTAATTAAATTACTCCACCCAATTAGTCTCGTAGTGGAGTAAGTATTATTTGTGCTATTGTAGTAACACGGTAACGGAAGGAGGGGGGGAAAATCTTTGGTAGTTTTACAATCTGCTTCTGAAATTTCGGATTAAATTATTGAAATTAAAACAGTTCCGGCGTTAAAACTATCCAAAACAAAATCGCAACTCTTTAACTAAAATAAAGACACCAAAAATCTGCAATTTGGCCATAATGGCGGCGAAAAAAAGTTGTATGTTTGTACATCCGATTTGGTCGCCCAATATAAATATTACAGGAAATAAAAGATTTTTTTTTATATTACTGTACAATAAACAGCTACAGTATACATATTAACACAAAAAAGTGACGATTCAAACAATCGTTTACAGTATGGATAATGCAGTGGGCATTATCCACATATTTACTAAAAAGAATATCGGCAATAAATGCCGCTGGATGTACAAATAAATATCAAAAAGCATAATTTTTACATTTGATAAATAAAATTAAATAAAAAGAACATGAATAAATTTGCATGAAAATGGTGTCTTTACATAGTTTTTTTAGATACCTGCAAGAACCTTGAAATGGATATTTACTTTTTACTTTTCTACCCACACGGTACGGAACCGTTGTAGGGTGAGACCGACTCGCTCTTTTCCAGTTTTTTTTCCTCCGCTCCGCTTCCTTGCACAGCCGTGCTATTCTGAAAAGTTTATTTGCGAAATCACTTCTGAATCCGCTGGCCAAGGCTGGTCGCAAACCAGCCTTTGCTATCTTCATAGTGTTCAGCCGTGTAATCTATACTTCTACGAGTATACAAATATTATAAAGAGGAAAGATTTGTAGTTTTGTATTTTTATATTTTTGTACCTATGTAACGAATAAACTCAAAAAGTACTCGACCGATTTCAAAAATTCTTTCACCATTAGAAAGCTACATTCATCCTGAGTAACATAGGCTATATTTTATCCCCATATTCCCAAGGGAACAGAAACCACGCGGGTGAAACCGCGGGGCGCTGTTAGTCCTAAATAAGACATGTTCCCCGTCCGCAATGATTTGTTGCCAGTAGTGTTCCATTGTGTTACTATTGTGCCACTGAGCGTTACAACGTTGCTTAATATCTGCCTGTCCATCATTTGTTTGCCACTTGAATGTCCCCTTTTGTTAAACTTAACAGTGTTTTGTTGGATTTGTAGAGATTTCGCTTTTTCTTGTTTTGGTAACGGGTTTTCTAATACTTACCTAGCTACTGTTAAAATTTACAAGTTTTTTTGTAACTCTGTTTGTGTAATATTCAAATCGACGGTAAGGTTTAAAGCCAAGAGGTGTTTATATAATATAGCAAACTAAAAATCATTCAACTTATATACATTTAATAAATCTCTGCCTTTCGCAGCAATAAAATCTAATAAGAAAACCGACCAAGTGCGTGTCGGACCACGCATAGTGGAAGGGTTCCGTAGTTCACTGTTAAAATTTCATATCATTAAAGTATATAATCTGTGATGTTCAAACCAATTTTCGTTGCAAGTGTCTGTGAAGTTCTATTTGCTAATTTTTTTTTAGAATTTTCGACTTCATAGTTTAAAAGTTAGAGGGGCACATGTTTTATGAATTCGGAAGCACATATCTCAAAATCTATAAAAGCCTTAATTAAAAAATCTTTTTAGAAACCTCTATTTCATTTTAAAAGAGCTATTCAATGATACCCCACACGATTATGTTTGTTGGAATTTATTTTTTCATCCCTCAGTTATATGTATGGAGTGCCACCCCTAAAATTTTTTGTATCCATAATATTACAGCATCACTTAAATAGAGGTTAACAGGTTGCACCTACCTACTAATTTTCTTTTAGGTATGTAGCTTTAATAGTCTCCGAGTAAAACGGCGGAAACATACCTACGGACAGACAGACAGACATGACGAATCCATAATGGTTCCGTTTTTGCCATTTGGCTACGGAACCCTAAAACGGGAATAAATATAACTATTTAAATAAATTTCGTTCATAAACGGTCAGCTGGGTTAATACAGATAAAAAATACGCTAGGCACGTCCTGGCCAAATACCCGCGAAAATAATTTAAATAAAGAATGGTAACGGCATTGCAGGGCGGGAATGTATGCGCCGCTCAGTGTTGCCAACCGAATAAAAATAAATCACACGTGATTTATTTTAGCTGCGAAGTCACATGCTATGTTCTGGGTCGCTGCAGCTACGGTATGTATGACAACTCTCTTGCATATGTTACTGCATAGAATTTTGTATTCAAGGAAATATTCTGGTGACTTTTGTTTTATTCATTTTCGTGAAGTTTGCAAGGCAAGATAACGTTACTCTATTTCTTCCCGTATTCTCACTACACTTAGTTTGTTGTAAAAACTCGTTTTTATCATGAAAGAGTTTTTTTATATCACTTAATTATTATAAAGTTCCAAATAAATAAAAATTCTAACAAAATGTAGGTATGATGAAATGTTAGCTTATAGCTTCTACCTACCTTATCGGATGACGGAGACATTTTCAAAATTAAATTCAAATCATGCAACATCGTCACACCCTCCGGAAATTGAAGCAAGCGACGACGTCACTTGACCCGCGCCGTCAAACTGACAGCTGTCAAAACGCTGCCCTATAATATCTGTAGGCAAAAGCGTCGTCATCGTCGCTCTCTGACCGTGAAGATTTCTGATAAAATGGAAATTAAAATGAAATGAGAATTTTGTATTCAAAGTACCTACATCAAATGGACCCGGGCCCCATTTGATATGCGCACTTATTTACTTATGTTTAAGGTACTAGGTTCGTTCTTTAAATATCAATGTGGCGTCAAGAAAATCTGTCCCTAAGAACTTACGATACATGGCAATGCTTTACCAATATTATGAAATGTATTGTTTATTATCTATACTAATATTATAAAGATTTGTATTTTTTATGTAACGAATAAATTCAAAACCTACTGTACCGATTTCAAAAAATCTTTCACCATTAGAAAGCTACATTCACCCTGAGTAAAATATGCTATATTTTATCACCCTGAGTAAAATATGCTATATTTTATCCCCGTATTCCCACGGGAACGGGAACTACGCGGGTGAAACCGCGGCGCGCTGCTAGTAATTTACAAACGAAAATTTGCTATTATATACCAAACTCCAACACAGTCTGATACAATCTCCGTAGGTACAAATTAAATTATTAAAAAAAAACATACACTAAAATCTCTTTTGAGAGAGCTCAAACAAGCTATTAGTTCAATCTGTCTTAAATATCTGAGATAACTGTATAAGGCTCCACATAAAATAGAAACTTTAAATTCAATTCATGACCCTTGGGGTCAACTGGCGGAGATGAACCGATTGGGCTGAGGAACGGGGAAATGCACCATAAATGGCCATCAGTGTGCGCATCGATATTACCAATAAATTCGTTGCTATATTTCCCCGTAGCAATAGATAAGGCTCTATGATGTGCTCTGCGCACACGACTCTTTCTTATGCTCGGCTAGAATGGAGAGGGCTTTCACTAGGTAGAGGAGTTGTGGTGAACACACTGACGAGAAATAATGAGTTTTCGTTGAATTTGTAGGGAATTGGCGTCATTGACACATGAGCTCCTTACTAAGTTTGAGCTACACGGTATTTGACAAATGCTTGCACTGTCTGGACAGGTCCACTCAAATCTGTGTGGCACTTTCCTCAAAAAGCTACCTCGGACATTAACCTACATGGTTCTCATATGATTTGACCAGTACGGATTGTATGGACTTTAAAAGAGACTTCGACCTCTGAGTTTGTTTCGGTGTTTCTTCTCAGGGTAGTCGGCTAGGAAACACCAGCTTCATCTAGCTTAAAATGGCCAGAAATATATGACGTGTAAAAGTGTTATGTTTAACCTACTTACAAAATAAATATCATTTATCAGAAAACAATCATACAAAAACCTTAAAAATTCTTCCTCCTCAGTTGTTCGCCTCGCCGTTGTAATGAAGACATACTGTACCGAGACACGCCCTCGCTAAGCGGATAATTGAGTCATTATCGGTGCGCTCGCGCAGCGTACACACCGCTCCGGAGCTATCTGCGATCTGCCGATAGCGCCCGATCTCGATCCGGCCTCGGGTACCGCCGCCGCGCCGTCGTGAAGCCATGACGTTACTTATCGTACATACGTACTAAAACATGTAACTGACTTGTGTCTACCTTACCTAACCTTTATATACGTCTCACACACATAATATTATGACATATATAGATTATAAACTATCTTAAAGATTGTAAGTCTCACACACATGTAAGTCATACACAACAGTCCAAATTTCAACGATTGGGGAGTTGCCCACCAGACACAACACGCGTCTGGTCGAATGATCCCTTTTCAATGGACGCTTGCAGGACTTAACACCCTGTCACTCCTTTTAGTTCCGCCCGGAGCGGAAGAAGTCATTTGATGATTTCCTATCCAACGTGGCAACGTGTTTATTTCGTGTTCTTCTTCTTTTCGAGTCGAAGGTTGTGATGATTCATACATAATATCAGATATGCGAGAATATATTATTATAGGAGGCCACGCAAAAGCGAATAATTTTTGGGAATATCTGATGATCAACCGGATGTTCTATAGGAGTGCAAGTGAGCCTTAGACCTCCATTTAAAATTTTTGAGGGTAGGGTGGATCATTTCCTTATATGAACATGTTTTTAGAAATATAATGAACGAGAACGATCCAAAACCCGTCTTTATAGAGCAAGATATCAGAGCCGGCAGACGTCACTTATTTTCTCAGTTAGAAAATGTGTAAGACAGAGTAATGGTATAACAAAACACTTACCTTGTGCGTATATCTGCAAGCTTTGCTCAACGGTCAATTTACAGGCGCTAAAGTTAGCACATAAAGACATTAGGTACGTACTTACTTTTGTAAAAGTCTTTGTGCTGAATTATAGTTTACTAGCTTCTGCCCGCGACTTCGTCCGCGTGGAATAGAATACTAACCCCTCGATTTTGAAACATTCTTCATTGGTGCTCCGCTCCTATTGGTTTCAGCGTGATGTTATATAGCCTTCCTCGATAAATGGGCTATCTAACACCGAACATCTAGTTCCTGAGATTAGCGCGTTCAAGCAAAAAAATCAAACTCTCCAGCTTTATATATTAGTATAGATTTTATATTTAGAAAGAATTTATATTTTTAAAGAATATTGATCAATAAATTAGTAACTTATTTGTATTTTATCGCCTAATTAGTCATTGTTACAGTCTAAGAGCTTCGAGTGTGGTCCTAGTCACGAAGCTGAAATTAGGGACATTGTTTATTTACTTTGGCTTTTTGTTTATTTATTGGTTTAAATAATGAAAACCTAAGTCTAACAGGATTTAGGAAGGTGCAAATCTACCTCCTTTTATTTTGAAATATACGCGTCACAAAAAAAAATTGGCTGACGCACACACGGGTACTTGTTACTAAAAAATGGCCAATAATCAGTTTTTTGAAGTTTGCTTTTATAAAAATATTATTATTTCGTAGAATAGTATAAAACATTGTGCACGTTATGGCGGCCATCTCAATGCGCCAGAGTTAGTAATTGATCAGTAGCGCCAGTCGGAACATATCTATTGTCTAGAGCGCACGTTTTGTTCTTGGCGCCTTAAAAAATCAAGCTTTACGCGGTGATATAACAAAAAAATTAAGAGTTATTGACAAGTGTTGATGATGGATTCTGGTGATGGAGGTATGTAGCTTATTTTATACATTGTTTTACTAATGTTTATATCTTTTGAATCTTTTTTGTGGCTTAAATTAGAAACAGTAAAAATTATGAAAAAATAACGAAATAGCTTAACAAATGAGTACTTAACTTTCTTATATTTCCGGACTAGTCCGATTAGAAAAAGTAACAGAATTGTAATCAGGGAAAATCTGGAAAGTTAATAATGGACAAAGATGTTGCCGAAACAGAGCGTTTTTTTAATAATTTTTTTCGTCACAAGTATACCCAGTTTTAAAAATCTACCGATTAATTACTATATTTTAAAACAACATACATTTTGTTACAGATGCATCAAATAAAACATTCACCAAGGAAAAATTGTACAAAATTTTACTACAGTGCAAATTCAGAAAAAAACAGAAAATGATGAGTATAGTGATAGTGATTAAATAAGTTTTTGTATTAAGTATGCTTTTATCAAAATTTATAATTCTGTATCTATTATTTTGTGTTTTATTTAATGCTCATCGATTTTGGTAACAATCTTTCTGAGAAAAATCAAAAAATATTTTTGGCCATATTTTAGTCTCAAATACCCTTTTTTGCGACGGTCCAAACTAGGAGGTGTGCTCATATAAAAAGAAACTAAAATAGTATTAACAATATGAAGTGTGGCAATGCCGCCAGTCTATTGGGTTCACTCCCAGTCGATAGCGATGCGGACGAGTTTTTTGATGCCATTTTGTAGTCAGGAGGATTTTAGTGTATTTTTAGGTTAAGTGTATAATAATTATATAGTTAGATTTAAAGTAAAATGAATTGTTAACTAATATGAAAATAAAAGGTACAATATATTGTAACTGTACAGCTCACATTTTGTTGCTGAGACAGTGAGAAACGTCTTGAGGCGCTGGGATTTTGGACTGCCACTTTAAATACTTTTTTGTATATCTATCTGATACGGAAGGTCCGTATCAGATAGATATACAAAAAAGTATTTGTCATAGTTAGATTTAAAGTAAAATGAATTGTTAACTAATCTATACTAATATTATAAAGCTGAAGAGTTTGTTTGTTTGTTTGAACGCGCTAATCTCAGGAACTACTGGTTCGAATTGAAAAATTCTTTTTGGGTTGAATAGACCATTTATCGAGGAAGGCTTTAGGCTATATATCATCACGCTTAAGCCAATAGGAGCGGAGTAGTGATAAAGAATGTTTTAAAATCGGGGATTCCACGGGGACGAAGTCGCGGGCAGCAGCTAGTATGAAAATAAAAGGTACAATATATTATAACTGTACAGCTCACATTTTGTTGCTGAGACAGTGAGAAACGTCTTGAGGCGCTGGGATTTTGGACTGCCACTTTAAATACTTTTTTGTATATCTATCTGATACGGACCTTATCATAGCTGTGCAAAACAGCCATTACCTCACAATGTCAACAAAATGACAAGTATTTCATTTGACAAACACATTCAACTGTTTCATTTTCGATTGAAACTGTATTGGGTTGGTCGTAGATAGGATATTTTATTAAACATACTTCTGTGTTGCTAAATCAAAATGTCCGGTAGTGGGGGTGGAGGTGGTGGTGGTGGCGATGCTGGTGGTGGCGATGCTCTTAGTGCTGGTAGTGGTGTCATACCACTACAGGCTGATGATGGTGGTGGTTCTGGTGGTGACAGTGGGGGTCAAAACCCACAGCCTAGTGATGGTGGTGGGGCTCCAGGCGTTGACCAGTCCCCAGTCAATCAACCGTCAGACGGACAACAACCGGCTCCAGATGGTATGCCTGTGGATAATACTGCTGTCGCACACCCAGACGATAATTCAATTGTTGACCAAACGCTGCCCGACCAGGACGCGCCGGTCGAACCGGGGCCCGAGCAAGAAAAACCATTCGTTATGCCAATCTACATTTACACTGCTATTTTTGGTGTGATATTTATCATCGGACCTTTGCTTGCAAGAAGCGGACCTAATGTGGGGTAAGGCCACAATTTTTTTCAGTGGCGTAGCTAGCATGGGTGACACTCGGTGGGAATAAAGTGGTGTCACCTCTCGACCCTCAAATAATTAAAGGTTGTCACTTTCGTTCTGTTGACGGCAGTCGTAACCCGTATTTCCGTAGTCATAACTCCGGGGGGTAGGCGATAGATTATTTTTGCTTTTGCGGTTTAGTCTAAGAATGACTGATTCGCGAAATGACTACATGGTCTATAATAGGCTTGTTTCCACTAAGAATAAATCGGATGGCTTTGAGTTTCTAATGATTAACCATGATAATAAGTAAACAAAAAAACAACTTTTCTATTAATATAACAAAGGATTAAAAATATTTTTGCAAAATAAAATCGACAAAATTAGGCGTTTAATCACGTGACATTAAACACCAATCAGAGAAGAGCACGGAAGCGTGACGTCACACCTCGCGAAACGCTATGTTGTTGCTATCATTTTCGTATAAAGTGTACAGGTTATTTCGCGAGCTTTCAGCAATTGTTTTTAAATGAATACAGTTCGTTTTGAAAAACGGATAAACTTGGGGTACTACTTTCCTTTGGCTCATTCAAACACTCTGCGATTATTGACATCCTTCGTTTTTTCAACTATGCATGGTAGTTCCTTATAGCTGCATTGAATTATTACATTTTATAAAACGAAAATAATATTTTCACTTCAGTAGCTCAAACATGATTGTAGGTTTTGCTGCCTGAATTAGTGCTTATTTATTTTGCTCACTAAATAACTTTTAAATTATTTTATTTTCAGAAAGCCGCGAATATGTCATTCAGCCTTGGGTTAATCATACCTACAATTCGAAACATTTACACTCTATCTCTTTCCCGCCATTAGAAAGAGAGAGAGACGAAAGACCAGGCCTTTCGAAGTTCCGATTTTGAATTCAACCTCAGAGACAAACACGTTCGGAATTTCGTTACTAACTAAAGAATTTTTGCAAAAAGATATGTCTTTTAATGTAATTTATTGATTTTTTAACTTATTGTTGTATTTAAACGAAAATAAGTATTTACTGCAAATAAAACTGATACTTAACCTCTACATATTTATTTCTAGTTTCAGTAATGTTACATAATATATTTTGAATAATAAAATATCATGGGTGCAATTTCCGAATACACCTCAATTTAAATAAAAGAGCTCCAGAATCAAACGTGGCTGGCGCGTAGAGTTGAAAAGTAAAAATATTAAAATAATCGTAAAATATGAGTGAAACTAGCTACGAGAACAGTATTTTAACACCGGAAGAGTAAAAACAACAAGTTATTAATGCAGAATTAAGTATAAAGTACCTACTATTCCTGTTTATTATTTTAACTCGTAAAGTGTTCTCGCTGCTGAAGTGAAACGTCATGTGCGTTACACTAGAGTAAAGTTTTATGCATCTCGTGCCTTGGAATCCCTCGCCACACTCAAAATCAGCACTCGCAGCAAAAACAAATAAATATTTAACTCAAATAAATCATAAAACCCTATTCAAGTCATAAAATTTTATAGGTTTTGTGTGGTATATTATGGTAAATTTTGCAAAATTCATTTCTTTTACTATACATTTATAAATAGATACATCGAGTTGTGTATAATACTTAAATAATAATGAAATCAATTGTGGAATCAGTTGATAAAGTAAGAGAATCTTCCCACTTTGCCATTTTTAACCACTTTCTTCGTATTTGTTTATTGTTTGGAACATATATGAATAATTTGTTTTGCGTTTTTACCGTTGTACTTTTACATTGGGGCACTATACAGTATTTATAATACGAGGAATTCATTATTTATTAAAAAACACAGCTGACTGTTATATACAAACACGACTGTTTCCCGAGGTGTGACGTCATTAAAGACGCCATGACAGTCTTGGCCTTTTTCGCGATCAATTTCAAATTCATTTCAAAAGTCTCAAAATACTAATGTAAAAGACCTATTTTTCTTAAAATAATATATTTTTGGGGTGAAATAGATGCTAAGCTATAGTTTTAAACTAATTTCCAAATTTTGTCAACTAGCCTATTGACCAATTCTTGAAATGTACAATTCTTTAAATGACTGATTCTACAAATGACTGATTCTATAAAAGACCGATTCTTTTAAAGACCGATTCTTTTAAAGACCGATTCTATAAATGACCGATTCTTCAAATGACTGATTTTTCAATTCTATGAATGTGTGTGAATATCGTAAATAAAATGCTATGTAAGGGTTTGCAAATCATATATTTCAACTAGTTTCAAAAAATAACTTGTATAATGCCACATACTACATTTTGTCGCGCAAAAGTAAACATTTATTCGGTTTCTTTTCAAAAAATCAACAGTTATCAAAAAGTAATGAAAACAATTATCAAAAAATCAACAATTATAAAAATTAAGAAATAAATCATTTAGGAATATGAAGTTGAATATAAAATATTTTTTTTTAAAAAGACTCATTATCAAAAACTGTTGATTTTTTGAAAAGAAACCGAATAAATGTTTACTTTTGCACTACAAAATGTAGTACGTGGCATTATACAAATTATTTTTTGAAACTAGTTGAAATATATGATTTGCAAACCCTTACATAGCATTTTATTTAAGATATTCACACACATTCATAGAATTGAAAAATCAGTCATTTGAAGAATCAGACATTTATAGAATCGTTCTTTAAAAGAATCGGTCTTTTATAGAATCAGTCATTTGTAGAATCAGTAATTTAAAGAATTGTACATTTCAAGAATTGGTCAATTATAGACCATGTAGTCATTTCGCGAATCAGTCATTCTTAGACTAAACCAGCGAAGCGAGCTCGAAAATTGTATAGGTAGCTACACACCCTGCTAGCTACTAGTGAATGTAGTTCCAGTCATAAGAATGAAAATGAAAGGAAGAAAAAAAATTAATCAAAGATCTATGTGTTTTAGAGGAATGTCAGGGGTAGTCCCGAAAATCATCTATCTAGATCATGGAGCAGCCACATTCCAAGCAATGTCATGTGTTAGGTTCTCATTACTCATGACTAGTGTTAAAAATGGTTTCCATATTATTGTATAACATCAAGACATTTATATTTAAAGTTTGAATCAGATCCAATCTTGGCCTTAGAAGCAAATATGCTGCAATATATTTTAGTTTGATAGGTACTACATATGTTTAATTGATAAACGAGTTAAATAAATATCCAACGATGGATAAACGAGTTCAATCTCGATAGGTATGCATGAACGAGAGGATCGATACTACTATTTTTTTGCGCTTTTATGAGTACTCAGTCTTTATATGTATTTATGCAAAAGCCAACATCGAAATAATCGAAATTGATAAAAAAATTGTTCTGTTTTAATACTTACTTCAGACACAAAAACTCCAATGTAGGTATTTTTTTTGTTTTCAGCATAACAAGATGCTGTATCATGATATCTGCGTTTTGCTGCTGGATATTGTAAGTTGTTTACCTTTACATAGACTTCGCAATCGCGAGCGTTTCATAGCACACGCGCGCTGAGTATTTAAGGTAGTTATTTCGATTAGGATAGTGCTTAATTAATGCATATATGACGTAAAGGTTTGCCTAGTTACTGGGTTAAGGAGGTCAGACGGGCTTTATGTAAAATACTGGTATTCAGCTGCATCCAGTAATACTGGAAGCCGACTCAACATATTTGGGAAAGGGCTAGACAGATTGGTATATGTCCACACTGATTGTAAACTTGCAATGGTTTATTGCGATAAACAAAATATAGCCTAGCCCAAAACCAAACATTGAAAGATTGCACCTATACCGGAGCTCATTTGGTGATGAAAAGACAATTAAATATTTAAAAAAAAACGCATGCTACGGCAAAAAGTGAATAACAAAATTAAAAACAAACGGAACCCATTCTGTTTACATATGCACCTAATTTTTTATTTCTCACAAAGAATTCAGATTCGGAATTCCGTGAAACTAGCGTAGACGAACGATTATCAGTTCTTCAAACACACGGCTTGTTTTTGAAAGGAACGTCAGGTTTTATCCTCATTCCAAAAATATACAAACATATGCATAGTTGAACATTTTGATTGTGAGGCAAGCATTTATGTCTCCAAATCTGAATTCCGTATTAGGAAACCTTCTAGCTAGCGTTCATTCTTAAATTAAACGACTCAAGAAGCATAAAATAAGTTTATTATGGTTATGTTCTAAAGTACGGTCTGCTCACTTTAATATTTTCAGTTGGACCACTACGTACATAGTGCAGATGAACCCTCTGCTGGGCCCACGGATGGGCAACGAGACATTGGCTTGGATCGGATATAAATGGGTAAATGTTTACAAATATCTATTTTGCGAATGCGAAAGATACTACACGATTGATACCTAATCTGTCTTAACGACAATGGATTTGGATGAGATGTACCCTGGCAGCATTTGCCCTTGAGACGATTTCTGACTTTGCCGCAGAAACAGGCAGAGGCTAATTATTCTTTATCTATTGGATGACACAAAAAATGACAAAAAAAACTACAACCATATTTATTCTTTATCTTAATATTTAGTATATAAGTGTGCTCTATGTAACGTGGTGTTGGGCTGAAAAGACTATCGGTACTGATGAGTATTTTCAGCCAGTCAACACACCTGTCACCCCTCCACCGACAATCACATATGGCATACCGCCTCGGCAAAAACTACAAATGCCGAAACGCGAGTCTTCCGAGCGAGAAAAAGGGATGGAGCTATATAGGGTGTATAACTCTATCCCTCTTTCTCGCTCGGAAGACTCGCGTTTTAACTCCTCATGGTGCGCCCGCTGGACCCTCTGTCGGAATAATCCGACCGAATATTGTTACATTAGACCTTCTCGAGTGGGGGGTGTGTATGGTATAATTATTTTTAACTAGCATCGCCCCGCGGTTTCACCCGCAAAGTTCCCGTTCCCGTGGGAATGTGGGGATATAATATAGCCTATGTTCACTGGAGATAGTGCAGTAGCGTCCCAACAGTGAAAGAATTTTTCAAATCGGTCAAGTAGTTTCGGAGCTTATCAATGCAAAGAAACAAAAAACCAATCAAATCTTTCCCCTTTATAATATTAGTGTAGATATAACAAAGGCAGTTCTGACTATTAATGATATATTTTTCAGTTGATATAAATAATTTCAAAATATCATTGAAAGTCCTTCGTTTGACCATAATCTCACCTGCTGGAAGGCGAAGGAAGCACGCTTGCCTAGAAATAACCTGTTGACTCTTAAATACCCCCAGATTGCGGCTATCAGAAAATACAGGCTCCGGCAGGGAATTTCACTCCTTAGCACCTGCACGCACTATGAAAGTATTCCCAAAACCGTTTTGTTGGTGGGGTGTGGAACCAGCGGGCGTACCATGAGGTGTTAAAACGTGAGTGTTCCGAGCGAGAAAGAGGGACAGAGTTATACACCCTATATAGCTCCATCCCTTTTTCTCGCTCGGAAGACTCACGTTTTAAGACGTCATGGTAGGGCCCCTGGTCTTGTAGTCCGTTGATGGAACGGGCTAGCGGAACTAAATTGTGTAATTCCAAACACTAGTAGACAAAATGGGTTTCGTTTATCAACCGACTTCCAAAAAAGGAGGTGGTTAAGAACCTCCTCCTTTTTTGGAAGTCGGTTTGACTTCTCTCAGAGGAGAGAGACTCACAGAGGAGTAATGGACGGCAGAAGTTCGGTTCAACTGACTTTGCCAGGGACCGGGACACTTGAAGTTGATTATAAATGTAGTTTGATTCCAATACATGGAATATTGCTATTGTCATGACTGTACCCTCAGCTCATGCACACCTACCCGCATTAGCGCATAAGATGTCTTGCACTTAGTTCTATTATTTTCTACAATTACCCTTTTACGAGTTTACTAAAACTGTTATGAAATTCTAATGTCATTTCTTTGTTATTGACTTATTGTACCAACCCACTACGCAAATCGGCCTCATGTATTTATAAGTTATAATATTGTATTTTCTCTGTAAGTGATTGTAAATCTTTTGAGAAAATAAATGTCTAAAACCGTATAACACATAACAAAACGTCTGGTTAAAAGATAATCTGTTCATATTGTATAATATATCTATGATCTACTGAGGAATTTAAATGTCGGATCTTCCTTACTTTCTCCCTAACTTTGGTATGTTTCAGGGAAAGGACCCATTTTATATTCCTGACATCAAAGAAACTGAAGAGGTAGAGGAAGAAGGGGTGCTGCGGGCCGGGTCGAGGCAGGTAATACAAGGGGTACCGGACCCGCCAGCCGAAGATAAGGCATTGGTGGACGCGCTCGCACAAAAGGCTGCTGCGAACGAACAACAGGACTTGAAGGTAGAACCAAAGATGCTGGCGGAGGAACCGCATAAGGACGAACCGCCAAAAGAGGAACCGCCAAAGGAGGAACCGCCCACAGAAGAGGAACCACCGAAAAATGAGGAGGCATTAAGGCGCCGATTCAACGGTACTAATCTATTCACCAATCTGACTTATCTTATAAGAGACTAAGCCTGGCGGGGGTCACTGCCGCTCCCCCTCCGCAAGTCCATCGCAATTCGGTAAATTAGCTAATTAATGTTAAAATAAGTACTCAACTTATTTTAGTTTAGTGTAATAAACTACAATGTTCTTTATTTCTCTATTTTCTTCCGACCCGTGGAAGTAGAAACCCCTTTTATTTTATTTTCGTATCTAAAATATTAGGGCTTATTTATGAAATTGTCTTTTGTTTGCATTCGGGTCACCTGAAACCGATTGATTTCCTGTTTGTTTGTATTGGAACTGTAAATTTAAATTAACTTAAGATTTAAGCATGCCATTCTTTTTCGAGGTACAGTCCGGTTAAGACCTGCGAGAGGCCAATCTAAATATACAACCTTAGTTTTTAAATAGTACAAAAAAAATAGGGCTCTATCCGTACCCGTTACTGATCATATTTGTATAGTCAAAACTGAAAAAAAAAACCCAAAAATGTCCACGGAGTTTTTTCATAACTGGTAAATTCATAATAGAATCAACATTCATAACAATTGCTACTAGAAAATACTACGTGCAGTATTTTTCTATTTTAATCATCATTTATTCATTCATAAATCAATAGCCTGTATAGTATTTTCATAAGTTGAATGATATTTTGGGATATAAAAAACGCTAATAACTTTGCTGTTTATGAACACAATTTTTTGAGACTTTTCTTAAATAATACCAAGACCTATTCTAATAAGCCCTTATAGTATTTGTACTAATTAAAAACTAGGGGTGTATATAACTCAAAAGTGACTGACTGACTGACATAGTGATCTATCAACGCACAGCCCAAACCACTGAACGGATCGGGCTGAAATTTGGCATGCAGGTAGATGTTATGACGTAGGCATCCGCTAAGAAAGGATTTTGATTAATTCTACCCCCAAGGGGATAAAATAGGGCATGAAAGTTTGTATGAAACATTGTCAATTTTAAACCGATCGGGCTGAGAGTTTCAAAGTCGGGGGTAAAGTAACTATCGCACGCGGACGAAGTCGCGGGCAGAAGCTAGTCAATAAATAAACGTTCTCGAGATCTGTTATTTCTTTATCGATCTGGGTTTTGTTTTACCTGTAATACCTATTGCCATATTTTGAACATGAACTTGAACTACGGACTCGGTGTGCCTGCCAGCGCGACAATTGTGTTATTCCCTTTAAGTAACCTGAGAAGCAGATTGATTTGTATTTGTATAATTTCTCAGACGAAAGCGATGAACCATAACAACACCCAGTGCGTTCCATAGCGGCGTGGGTTCCCATTTCCGTCACTGATATTTTGTGCCATTTGAAACGCATAGTTGTTTTCAACGTTAGAACTCGTAATTAATTGCACAAATTATCTTAGACTTCATACAAAAGGCAGCAGAAGGTAGGGCATGGCGATGCAGGAATATGTGGATATTACAGAAAATAGCAAAACGCTAAAAATCCCTGATAACCGATTTTCGCAAAGGATCCCGCCTTAAATATCAAGTTTATTTCAATTTAAGAAAACCAACTGATTAAGACGATTGAGAGTGGGCCAAAGAAAACAAACGGCAATATAATAGGCCCCCATATATACCTATATATAACCTATACCTATAAGCCATACAAATAGAAATACTATTTATAGCTTTCACAAACAAGCAATCTTCCTACGCTGCCTTCGCTTAAAAAAACGCAATCAAAAAGTGGAAACACCAAACGAATTCTTTTAGCAAACGCCCCCAAAACAAATCTGTGGGTATCGCAAAAGATCAAAATAACATTTGTACCGAAATCATTTATCAGCGCTGATTCTTTTTCCATTTGGCGGCCCCCGACCCACTCCACCGCTTTGCAGTGTCATTACGGCTTTAGGACACAGTGGGCAGCGATCTGACGAAATTTAAATTGCAATAATGCATCGTATACAACGTGTAAGAGAAAACACGCAATACCTTTAAAGGAAACATTGTGAACAAGTTTTACTACGGAACCAACCCCAAAATCGAAAAAAAACCGCTGTTCAGTGGCCGAACTACGAAGTGCCAATGCTATCATGATTCAGTGTGAAGGAAAGGGATAGTGCTATTCGTCTTGTGTAACTCCGTCTCTCTCCGACACAGGAATCATGATGGATTTAAGACGTCATGGTAGGGCTGCTGTACATTTTATCGAGTTTTTTTTTTGCGATGTCCGTGTTGTTTCCAATACAATGATCCCTTTAAAGGTATTATATTTATTGTGTTACACGATCTATAACAACGCAAGATCTACTGGTACTTATCTATAGCTACGTACGATGTATGCTATCAATTTGCCTAGGTTTTTCCTAGTAATGTTGGGGTCGGCTTCCCTGTGAGACTGTCAAAGATGGTTAAATAGCAGAAGGAAGCAACAGCTTGGCGTGCTTACCGAGGCACGGGGGAAACTAAGTATGTCATTATAACATTGATTATTATTACTACACAGTAGGCCGCTATTGGTAACAAGTCTATATAAGTTGCAATCAGTATAAGCTGGTCTCTTATTCCTTCTGGAACTTGTACTACGTACAATACAATGTTTGGACGAGTCGCTGTTTCCCGCGGCTCCGCTCGCATACACAAGGAATGCTTTGCTGGTTGTTTATTTAACATCGATTTTGCCACGCGTTTTCATCTTGATAATCGTTGAGTGGCTAGTCTGTTTGCTAGCCTGCCAAAAACCCTTTCCCCATGAGCCGAAATCTGTTCAGGCGTTTTGTCAAGTGAAATCAAAATAGGTACCGAGATACCGTACCGTACCGTATAGAAAACTAGCAGCGCCCCGCGGTTTCACCCGCGTAGTTTCCGTTCCCGTGGGAATACGGAGATAAAACATAGCCTATGTTACTCAGGGTGAATGTAGCTTTCTAGTGGTGAGAGAATTTTTGAAATCGGTTGAGTAGTTTTCGCGTGAAAGCGTAACAAACAAACTTATATTCACATTTATATATTAGCAGGGAAGTAGGGATGATGTCAGAGAACTGTATGAGTGTAGCTCGAGTTAGGTCGATTGAAGAATTCTGTTCCAAAACGAAGTGAACTTCGTACTATCAAACGTTTACGCTTATGAGTGTGGTCGCTACCGAATCCCTAACGTACACAGACTAATGTGTTTCAGGGGAATAACATGTTTGTGGGGAGCAAGTCATTAATACGTGTTGGCGACGACGTTTATATTAAAATTTAATATTTGTATTAACTTTCTATGCTTCTTATGAATACTTAAATATTCGATTTGTAGATTTTTCCAAATATGTACCTCATTATCTAAAAAAAAACATATTTTTTCATCCGAAATTGAATTATTTATTATTATTTATTTATTCAGTTCAGTTACTCTTTGCACTAACAGTTAGGCATTACCAACACGTGCAGAGAGCCAATAATTACAATTATATACTTATTATCATTATTAAATTAATATCCGAATTACCTTACTGGTTCATTATCAGGAAATATGAATTAAGCATTCGATGTATAAACCGATACATAGTGATGTCCATAGTGTCTTGTCTAGTCGGCGACTAGGCGGGAAAGTTGACCATTTGATCATATTTGTAGTCTGCGATTGCTTGTCCGCTTGACCGCCATTTCAACACCAAGCAATCGTCTAGTCAGCAAAGTCGGTCGGTCGGCACATCACTACTTATAAAATATCGATTTATTCCTTGCGTTCTTACATGCTATAGAATATCAGATAGCATGGTCCAGCAGTGACCACAAATAAAACAACGTAGGTACATATGAGGATTTTAGTATTGTACCAATAGTCGTGTCAGCCAATGCCTTAATAGCCACGACCCTCGGTCAACACCTTAGGAGGCTCTCGTTAGACAGCTGGATCCAAAGCCTTGATTCGGAAAGAGGTACTTCTTCTGGTCACGGCTCACACTGCTAGCAGATTCCTCTCTCTGGAGCCCTGACAAATACGTATCTAACATCACGAAAATACCTACCCAAGTACATAACACAAAAGTCTTTACCTCAACAACACCGCTCATCCATAAACAGAAGACCCTCGCCAATAAAATAGGTGCAATTACAGAAATCCCCGAAAAACTCGCTTTACAAAATCATCCCTTACAGTAACTCAATTGTCGCGTCGGCTGCCCGATCTATTTTTTGCTCGGCACCAGAATTCGCGCCATATTGCCAACCACCCCATCTAAATGATAATTCGAGGGCCCTTCTTACAATAAAAATTATTGCGGCTGGTTTATTTTATTACACTTTATATTGTGTTCGAATACCTACGCAGGGGATTGCGTTCACAAAAATAGTTTTCCCAACGAAAATAACCTTTATGACATAGCCGTAAAGAACACAGCCTTTTTCAAGTAATCGAAGCCTGCATTTTGTGTATGTATGGCCGAACTTGTCACAAATGTCGTATTCGGCAAATGGACAGTGATTCCCCGTTTACCCTTTGACCAATTCGGTTACGATTCGTCGTATTTACATTTCGTTGGGTATGTTTCGGTATAAATTGTGTTTTTCAGTTTATAGCCAAATAGGTTTCAGGCGGATTTTCTGTAGGACGTATAGGGAATAACAAAAATCTTTATTGGAACTTTCCTTAGAAAATGTATTTGGTGAAGGAAGTCAAGATAGGCTTGGAAATCAAGCCTTTGGAAAAAGACGTCAGTTAACTTAGTCTTAAACGTTTTTTTTTTTTGTGTTTGTCATGCGAGTCTCAAATATACATTTATATGTACATATGTTTCCTTCTTTCTTTTCATTTATCTATCTAAACACACTCACAAAATAAAACTCAGTTTTTTTTTTTAATACAAAGTAGGTAAGTATGTCAAACGCTACCTATTTTTATTTTTTACATAAAACTTACCTGATTGCTAAAAAGCGGGCCATATAGCTGGACCTTGAAAAATCTTTATACGCTCATACTTCAAATTACTTTAGTCTGATGATTAAAGACCTCATTCATCAAAATCAGTTCAGTAGTATAGGCGCTAGAGTGGAAAATACTTACATACATATGTACATAGACAGCCAAAATCATTGTTCTCCTACATGGTTTTCATATGATTTGACCAATACAATTGTATGGAATTCGAAAGAGACTTTGACCTCTGAGTTTGTTTCGGTGTTTCTTCTCAAAGTAGTCAGCTAGGAAACACCAGCCTCATCTAGTTTATAACGGCCAAAATAGATTGACATGTAAAAGTGTTTTTTACAATCTACTTATAAAATAAATATGACTAGGTACCCTTCCTTATGGCTTTGCCACAGTATTACAATATTTCCTATTGTAATACTGTGGCTTTGCCTTAGTCGGGTTAAAATGGATAAGTATTTGTTATAATCTCTATACAAAACCTGCCATGAATGCCTCCATTTTAAAGTCACATAATATAAAAGTTATCTGACTATTGAACAACATCCTTTAAAAAACATGACCGGATAATTATTTACCTTGTGTTCTCAATTACTACAAAAAAAGCTACATGCAAACTTTGAAACATTTTGTACTACTGTGGTCTGTGCTTGTAGCCTGAGATAGGCGTCGTATCTAAACAAACAAAATTTCAACAACTACAAGCCATAATACCTTGGTACCAATACTGACATCCACTGCTGATGTAGGCACTATAGGTAATAGTAATCAAACGCAAGACAAAGCCACCCTATTCTTATCTCCCTTTCAGATCGCAATCAGTGCCGCCATGTTGATGTCATTATGAATCAAATTCCCGCCTTTTTACTTTTTTTTCCATTCGCTAGGCACCGGCGTCAGATCTCACAGCCGATAAGTTCTTTATTATCCTGGATGATTTTTTAATCTGTGCACCTACTTGGTGGTTTAACATTAGCGTATTGTTAGTGTGTTGTGGGGAAATTGCGAGGTTCTGAGAACAATGGCGTCGTTGTGATGACAGACGCTTAATGTACCGGGTGATTAAGTGCCTTCGCTCGTAGTTGACTAAATAATACATTAGACTTAGTAGGGAACTGATTGTCTTTTAATTATGGTCGTTAATTTGTTTTTATAAACCGACGGTTACGAGTAAAGTTTTGGTTTCAAGTAGGCCTCATGTAAACTAGGTACAACATGCCAGTTTTCGCCGACACTTGGTGACCCCTAAAAGTACCTACCTAACCATACTAACTTAACAAAATGAAGAGAGATAATTGTTTATTTGTTGGTATGTTTATAAAGAGTGATCCTACTTTTAAACCTAAGTTTTTTAATAGAAAACTCGATACAATATATTTGAATGCCTCAAACTACTGCTTGTTACGAAAAAAGGTTGCTGCGAGAGATGCTAGTTGTAGAACAGTGCATTCTTTTTGCATGGAAATAATGCAAAGAAAAAAAAACAGGCAAACCATAATACATTTTTTTTTTGGAGATACCCCTTTTTTTTCTGGATGGGAAATCATCAAATGACTTCTCCCGCTCTGGGCGGAGCGGAAGGGAGTGTCAGACTCTTACTGACTAAAACCCACCCGTGATCCTTCTTGTGCCCTTTGCGTTCCAGGGCTGCGGTGACTCTTTCGAACAAAATCCGCAACCCTAGCAGGCACTGACCCTATGGGGCCCCGTCTACGTTGCTGACGGCACTTTGAGGCGCGCGTGGAACACGACGCGCCGTCGACTCGGGCCTGGTTGCTATCGGACGGCCCATAGCTCGCCATCCGCAGGCCCGCGCCTACGGTGGCCGGGAATCGCCCTGCGTTTCCCGACGCCCGGGGCGTCTTCTTCTGTTGCGGCGGCTGGGGCGTGAGGTTTCCCTCTCACGCACGCATTCCGCCTCCTCCTTCGCTAGCATTACTGCTTCACAGAAGGAGGCGATCGCTTCCCATGCCTCCTCGCTCCGGACCATGGCTTGAACCAGGGCCGGACGCGAGAGGTCGCCGCCGCCGATCGCCTCGACGAGGACACGGCGGTGCTCCGCCCAAGCAGGGCAGACCTCCACCGTATGCTCCACCGTGTCCTCCGGGTGATCCACACAGTGATGACACCCGGACGTATCCTCCCGCTGGATCCGACACAGGTACCTCCCGAAACAGCCGTGTCCGGTAAGCACCTGCGTCAGGCGGAAGGTGAGGACGCCGTGACGTCTCTCCAGCCACGCCTCAAAGAAGGGACTTATCGCCGCAATAGTAGCGTGCCCATTGGAGATACCCCTGCATCTGGTGTCAGATATCTTGACTTCTGTAACGACTCTCAAAGATCTACAGATGAAGGCACGGGGGAGTTTGCTATTAATGGATGGTCATTTATCCAGGGAACGCAACTCGCTTAACGTATACGTATTTAGTCGCCAGCTGTCATTTTCATTCCATATTCATAAAAATGAAACGCTTTTCGCATCACTTGGAAACGAATAGGTACCCATGTGGTTTTTTTTATAAAAAAAGCCTCAATTGTCTTTTATGCGAACTCGGTAATTTGTACAGGATGGGTAAGACAAAGCTGGATAAGAATCATCTAATCTGCTAGGTCTTATAACATATAAATCAATTTCCGTTCGTTAGAGTCCAAAAACCTCAAAAACGGCGTGACCGATTATTTGTTTATGGTCTTCGAAAGGTCAACAGGTCAAGGGATGTATGAGCACAGATTAATAAATAGTTACTACGTAAGTATGAGTATGAAAGAAAATGTTGAAAAAAAGAATGCACCCGTGCCGTGTCACTAGTTTCAAATAAAAAGAAACAATATGCCTCTTATCAACCTTTAAAAAGGTTCGTAGAAACACAAACACAGCTCACGAAAAACTTTTAAGACGGAATTAGGAAAACAACAGTAGCCACACTTCGGACTTCCAACCTCGTAGTTCGGACTCGTACGACTTCCAACCTCGAAGTTCGGACTCGTAAGTAGATTTTCCAATTTGAAAGTCGTTACGGCCGAAGTCCCGAGTCTTTTTCACTTGGACTGCTCACGATTTATAGTCCAACTTCATCGGATCACGAGAACTTTGGCGAGGATGAAAATTGTCAGCGTTCCTTATTTATAACTTGCGCTTACTAGAGAGGGAAAAGTTGTGTTTTTTGAATGAGTAGGTACATGTAAGGTTACGTTTGGTTTTAATTTCATCCTATACTAGCTGAACAGCGCAACCTCGCCTGCGTAACATTTTTTTTATGAAAGCTACGCTCCTATTGGTCTTAGCGTGATGATGTACATATATTATATATAGTCTATAGCCTTCCTCAATAAATGGGCTATCTATCACTGAATTTTTCAAATCGGACCAGTAGTTCCTGACATTAGCGCGTTCAAGCAAACAAACAAAGTCTTCATCTTTAGATATTAGTATATAGATTGTACTAGCTTCTGTCAGCGGCTTCGCTCGCGTGATTGACGGAAATTGTCCCAAGATACCTCTGTGCCAAATTTGATCCAGATGCATCCATCCATTCATCCAAACTTTCACATTCATAATAATAATAGCAAGATAGGCTCGCGTTTGGCCACAATTACACCTGATGAAAAGCGACGTTGAGGTCGATGAACGAGCATGCTTGTCTAAAAGTAACCTGTTCACTCTTTATAATAGGGATGTTGCCTGAGTAAAAATATATGATTATGTTTAGTCCGTCAGTTAGATTATAGAAAAATATTGGACACGTATTTTTTCCTTTATCAAATCTATAAAAACTGACGAAGATAAAAAGCATCAAAGATCAGGAGTGGGAGCGTGTGACGTCACGGCCCGGTAAAAATTGTAGCGAGTAGTGACGTCACACGAGTTTTCAATGCACTGTATCGTCTTCATTTTTTGTTTATGTGAAAAAAGAAAAAATACGTCTCCAATATTATTTGGAAATCTATTTGACGGACTAATCAGATTTTTTTAGTTAACTACCCCATTATTAAAACTAATTAATTCGGAAATTGACGGGCGTGAGCGCATTCAACAGGAGCATTACCTAATCTAAACATAAAAATCTGGTGTAGGTCGGTTTCATTCTTTTTTAAAATTTAAAACACGGATTAGAAAAAAGTTGTTTAACACAAGAGCAGTAAATAACTTTGTCTTTGATTAGAGACTTGGGGTGTTCCTGAATTGAGAATTTGGATTCAAAGTTAAACTTTGACAGGTTTTGGATACTGTAGAGTTAGACAAATACTTAACATCAAATAAATACCTAGGTACATAATGTCAAAAATTGGGCGTAACTCCGAACAGTCTCGTTTATTTATTTATTTAATTAACATGGTAGAATTCCAGTTAAAACAAAGTGATACAGATTTAGCAACTTAAATATTACCGACCTTGTTCGCGATGTGTGAACTTCAAATATTCGTCGTGACATTAAATACCTACTTAATCTTCCTCACCAGTAACTGATCTTCCTTAAATATTTAAAAGTGTCCATCCTCCCTCTATTTGTCCAAAACTTGCCAATATTGCAAAATAAACACTGTCTATGTAATTATTTGAGCAGCACTAGCAGCGTAATGGCGTCGCTTCCGGTGGGCCGCCATTAGTGGCCATTTCCTGCCGACTTCCGGGCCGGCAGCGCCACCTAGCGGCGGCTGCTAACAGTCACTGAGGACGTTAAATGCTTACATTACAAAAGTTACAATTTCATTCGGATTGGGAAGGGAACGACGATGTTATCGGGTTTATAGGCTGAACGCTTGTAATGTGGACACAAATTGATACGGACTGGCTGCTAAGATTTTAAATTGGATTTGGGAAGGAATGTGTTTTCGTTTTGGTGGTTGTGTAAATATGCATGTAAGCTTTGGTATCTCGATCGGAACGTGCAACGCTGCGATTGCGGTTCCAGCGTTCGTGTAATGTTCTTGAAACATTGTAAATTTTTGCAAAATATCTTTAAACTTTTCTATCCTACCCGGCATTTAATATACTCAGTTTTCACGGACAAGTAGAAGAGAGAAAGACAGTTTTAGGGTTCCGTACCTTGAAAGGAAAAAACCGAACTCTTATAGGATCACTTTGTTGTCCGTCCGTCCATCTGTCTGTCTGTCAAGACCCTTTATCTCAGGAACGTGTGGAGATATCAAGCTGGTATTTCTATCAAACTAGCTGACCCAGCAAACGTTGTTTTGCCATATATAAAAAAAAATGAAAAAAAGATTTTCCCGATTTTCTTTTGAAATTTTTCCTGAATTTTCTTTGCTATAAACCTCACGGAACCCGAGACCTTTCCAACGAATGCAAAACCGTGGAAATCGGTTCGTGCGTTCTGGAGTTATAGCGTCAGGAAGGAAAACCCGACTTATTTTTATATAGTAGATGATCAGGTCCGTTAGAGCTGTGAAAAAATCAAGCTAAGCCAACGCAATCAAAAGATACTACCGTTTATGCCACTTTTCGACACTCGCAAGGGAATCAAAACATACAGGGTACTTCCCGCGAACTCAGAATCTTGAAATGTGGTACGAAACAACGTCTATAGCACAGGTAAAGGAAACATTGTAGAAACTGTAAATTTTTACATGAACACGTTCCTAATTGTACTCGATTGTCGTGATGGGTAAACTTTTACTTATATACCTACAGTATTGTACGGAACCCTCGGTGTTCGAGTCCAACTCGCACTTGGCCGGTTTTTTTCTTCTTAGTAAATAATAGAAAATGTCGTTCTATTATTTACTAAGAAGAAAAAAACCATGTATAAATTAAAAAAAAATGTGACCTAATATTTCAAAAACTGATTAAATGAATTTTAAATCTGCGAATTAATCAGTATTTAAACAAATACGCTTAGATTTTCTTTTTTCACTCCCGCAAAAAAACGGAAATAATATTTACCTACACTTTTGGTACCTATGCTCAAATCGTTTGTTTTTCTGCATGTCATATAGCTGTGTCACGTCCTTTTAGTAAGTCCAATAATACAACTAATGGTTTCACACTAACGGTTAAGTGGCGGAAACACACCCTTGTTAAGAACTGGTGAAAAACTTGAGCTGGGCTAAAAACGGATATCAATAACTTCCGACATTTAAAAGCGAAACTTACCAATACGAAATTAACATGGCGGATTTTTAAAATAATATTAATCTAGTGTGAAAAAAATTGCTGATTTTTGAAAAAGAATATTTATCTGGTTTGAAAAAAATAATAACATCGCCGGTTTTAAAAATGTTATAAAAAAGTGTAGGTATCTGCTATAAAAAAGTAAGTGTATACTTTGCTTTTAAATTATCCTAATAGGAGAGGAGAGAGGGAATATGCAATATTTTCATCTTGCTTTCATTTATAAGAATGCCTTGTAAAATAGACCATACAAAAATTAAAAAATAATACGCTTTACTGTATTGCTAAAATTTCGATTATAAACTGTTTTTCTTTACTCACGAAAACGGTCGATGAAGTCACTCCTTTCTGCCAGAGATCATGAACTGTAATGTATTAAAATTTAAGTTCGTCTTTTCGTTGTCATAACACCAGTGACGTCACTAGACGCTGATGTTTACGTTTCGTTTCATGTTATATTCATTCGTAATAGTTGTTAATCAATAACAAAATGTTCATGAATTCTGTGATTGCATCTTCCCTATATGATGTTCTTGTTCGAGTTGCCTAAAAAATCCGCCGTTTTTCTGTCAGTGCTGCATTGGTCTTGGCTATTTATTCTAGATATACCACGGGTAATTCACTTTTTGACAGCTTTTTTTTTTTTTTTTTTTCTGGATGGGAAATCATCAAATGACCCCTCCCGCCCTGGGTGGAGCGGTAGGGAGTGTCAGACTTTTACTGACTAAAACCCACCCGTGCTCCTCCATGTGCCCTTTGCGTTCCAGGGCCGCGGCAACTCTCTCGAACAAATTCCGCAACCCTAGCAGGCACCGACCCTATGGGGCCCCGTCTCTGGTGCTGACGGCTCCTTGAGGCGCGCGTGAAGCACAACGCGTCGTCGACTCAGCCTGGTATCGGACGGCGAGCCACCCACGCTCACCGTCCACAGGCATCAGCCACTGCGCAATAGCACAGCGGCCGACTTGTCTCTGGAGGAGGCCGAAATGGGACCATTACTGGCACTCCATTTCAGCCCCCTCCCGAGTACCGGGAGTCGCAGCACCCACAGCAGAAGCGGCAGAAGCGGCGACGGAAGCCGCGGCGGCGGCAGAGGCGGCGGCGGCGGCGGACCTCTTGCCCTTGGTCGGGGCGGATGGCGCGCAGGCCCTTCCCCCAGCCCAGTGCTCGGCCGGCTTGCCAACAGCCGCACATGCACTGCAGTGCGGCGTGGCCTCGCACGAGCACTTTTTGACAGCTGGCACAGTAATTGTAGCAACATAATATTTTGATTTTCTAACCGACTTTGTATGTAGTATCGATTACTGTGGTCAACTTTTAACTATTTCGTGCCACATGAGTCCATGTGTCTTTGATATTTTATTTATTTTAATAGGTTATCGTCAATAAAATTAATATAAATTTAAAAAACCGTTTGCCAAATACCTATCTGTAGACATTTTAAATATTTCACAAATCAATGAATTAAAAAAAAAATTGAAGGTTTTATAAATGATGTTATCTTGGAATATTTTCTAACAAATTTGGTCCTTATTAACTGTCTAACGGTAATCTGCCTACATACTTTGGTTCCATTTGCTCTGGTAACGCTTTTCAGTCTATGAAATGTCCTGATGGAATTTTTTTCAGCGGTCATCACTCAGTCTCAAATTGTTGGGATAACATTCAGAAACCAGTCTGAAAATTATATCTCGTGTGGCATGATGTAACCCATTGCTTGACAAGCCAACAATAGCTCGATAAAGAACTCCCAATGACCGTCACTCTTATATTTATCCAACTTATGTGCAACAACATTCTTATAAGATTATCATGCTAGTCTTCCAAATCGCTTAGTTTTTCTTCCAGTACTGGTTCTTTTAGTAACTTCTTGATCTCAAATCTGACAAATCTCACTTTTAGAATCTTGGAGTCATCATACCTACTCATCAAACTTTGACTTGAAGTCCGCTTGAAGCTAAAGTTTGATGAGCCTCCATTGACATTGACATTTTTATTTTATTTGACATTGAGGTAGATACAACCGGCATAGGTTATTTTTCACTAAGATGAGGGACTGATCTCTTAACTTATTTTACTCACACTTAATGGGGGCCCATGATTAAGCTAGATGGGCTAGAGAAACCAAAATACTGGTGATAACTATTCAAAGCCAGTTTTGTAAAATTACTTCTTTGTTTTTTTTTTAAGTCAATTCTCATGAACATAACAAATAGTATCTCTTCTAATTGTTATGAATTTAAAAAAAGAAATTATTAATCAGTATCACTTAATTAAAATTAATTATTAAGTATCAACATTCATGTTACTTAATTAGTGTTGACCAGTGTTGACAGATTTGCTGTCAAAAAAAAGGTCACATTTGTGCGTGGGTACAAATGAAGCGTTCGCTGTTTAAAGTTTGCCGATTCACGAAAAATTTAAATTCCCGAAAATCAATCAATGCAGAAAATGTACATACATACATAATGTCGTCTCATCTGACGAAAGTTTCATGTCGGAAAATGACGAATAGAAGCTAGGTTAGTAACTAATTGAAAATATAAACTTGTAAATATTTATGTAAGCAGCGTTGGATTTTCAATATACTTATAACCATTGACATGGCTGTTTTCAAAATATACAGATAACTCTTCCTATTCTAATTTACTTAGGTATAAAATAATTATTATAGATTTATATACATCTACAGCGACTCTGTAACTAAATACTTACTAACAATATAATGTAACTATATTACAATAGGGTAGTTAACTAAAAAAAAAAATAATGAGTCCGTCAGATAGATTTCCAAAAAATATTGGATACGTATTTTTTCTTTTTCACGTAAACAAAAAAGAAGACGATACAGTGCGTTGAAAACTCGTCTGACGTCACTTCGTGCTACGATTTTTACCACGGCGTGACGTCACAAAGATAAAAATCTTCGTCAATAAAGCAAAAAATACGTGTCCAATATTTTTCGATAATCTAACAGACGGACTAAATATAATCATATTTTTAACCGACTTCTAAAAAAGGAGGAGGTATGGAGGTTGTATAATATAAGGAGGTTGTATGTTTTTTTTTTAATGTTTGTTCGCGCATAACTCCGTCGCTTGCCAACCGATTTGAAAAATTCTTTTTTGTTGGAAAGGGTATACTTCCCAAATGGTCCCATGAAAATTTTATCGAAATCGAACAAGCGGTTGTTTTGTTAATTTCAATAAATGATAGCAAATCTATCGGGATAGCTGAAATCGCATGTTTGTTTATTGTTTACACCAATTTATACCACGTACGCTGTGATGGGTATGTTTAGCTAGGAGTGAACCACTAAAAAGTGAAAAATAAAAAAAACTTTTTACAAAAAATAAAACCGGCTTCTAAACAAAAAAAAAACAAAAAGTATAAAGTAACTTTAATTTCGGAAGTCGGTTTGTTCAACAACAAAAAAGCAACCAAAAACACCGACTTCCGAAATTAAAGTTATTTTATACTTTTTGGTTTTTTTTTTTGTTTATAAGTCGGTTTTATTTTTTGTAAAAAGTTTTTTTATACCTCAGGAAACATTCCTATTATCATCCTTTACATTTACGGTACCTACTGTACCTAATGCTTGTCAGTTATATAGGCAGTTTACATATTTAATTTATTGAGTAAATAAAAAAATAATAATTAAAAGTTAAGTATTTATCCGTAATTTAGAACCAATAACGTTCCAAGGCAACTGTCAAAAAGTCACTTTTTGACGGATGCCTTAGGTAGTTCTTTTATATAAATCATCACAATTTATTCATAACATGCTGATATCCAATTACCTGGTAATTTCTTGACGAGGTCGGCAAACGTTTAATTTTAAATGCCCTACACTCGTATCCTTTTTTGAACTACTCGTAAATGTCTGTCTAACCCTAAACACTAGCACCAATAAGTACCTACATCTGCCACAAACAATTCTAGAGTTGCTCCGCAAAGCCCGTGATTTACTGGCAAACGTAACTCATATCCCTCTTGCAGATCTAATTAGAAGGAACATTCTCAATAAATCCACATGATACACTGTAATAACGTCGTAATCCTCGCTCGAGATGATTGCCTCACCACGATATATCTTTTTTATGCCCGTTTATCGCCCGATAATATAATAATCATATCACGCTGACAATAATGGCATGCCAAATAAAATCTACCTACCCTATATTACACCTATTACACCCATTCTTATAACGATATTTGATGCATTTTAAATCAAAGTATTTCGATTTTTATTGCGGCAACTTTAAGGATAAAATCGACTGCACCCCAAAGACAGTTACGTCATTCTGTCACGTTAAAAAATCGCTTGTTCGAAAACAGAACGTGTACAAATTGGGTGAAGTTCGGTGCGCGCGGGAAAGCAATATGTTTTTATTTCTTTTTAATTTCCGGTTCGCTTTAATGGCGTCGAAATCAATATAATGGTGAAGCGGCCATCGCCGTTTTCGCATTTTGTGGTTTTGCTCATTTAGCGTCATTGAGCATTATTCAACAGTTGTAGTGGCCACTTACGCTAATGAATGCTGTCGTTACATCATGTACCTGTGCCGTGCTGTCTTTTATATTGCCTCGAGTCGATTGGTTGTGTCCTGTTCATCCGTTACGATGCATAAGTAATGTTAAATAAGCCGTTTTACTTTTGGCTCGGTATGGAATGCAACATCAATGCTTCACCATGCAGTCAATAAGCCTGCTAATTAGACACTTGAAGCTAGAGCATAGCTCAATCTGCAGGCCTTTCAGCTTGAATGCTCTTTAAAACCATAGACCCCTTTTTAATTTTAACTTCTTTTAGTCAAGCTTAAAAAGTACTTATTTACATTGACATGTCTTTTGAAAATAGAACTCACACTGCAAATCTATAGGTACGGGTTCAATGTTTAAAATTCTGCGCAGCTCTAGCCGATTCATTGGGTGATTGCGTCCCGCTCGTGGCAGACGTTTTATTTTTTTGCAGCATCCCCGTGATTTAGGTGGAAAGTCGGCGGAAAAGAGCGCGAGAATTGACGCAGAAAAATGTTGCGGCGACTTAACGGACGCTATTAACATGCAGTTTTGAGTTTTTCACTTGCAGGCACTAGAAAGATATCCTGATAAACATTACTTGATAAAAAAAAATTAAAACTTAACAAACCTGGCTCCTACCCCACTGCTTTTATACACGCAATGAAGTGTGTATGAAAATCGAGCACATGAAAAAATATATTCCTATTTAATTTTACCGACTTTCAAAAAAGGTAGGTAGGTTTGTAGCGAGTAATGACGTCACACGAGTTTTTTACGCACTATATCGTCTTCATTTTTTGTTTATGTGTAAAAAGAAAAAATACGTGTCCAATATTTTTTGGAAATCTATCAGACGGACTAATCAGATTTTTTTAGTCAACTACCCTATTCGGATGTTTGTATTTTTTTATGTATTTTCGGGCATAACTGCGTCAAATATACACGGTTTTGCATTTTTCTTTATTCGAAAGGATTTTATTCTGATATGGTCCCATTTAAATTAAATATAGATCTGATGATGGGTTTCGGAGACAGACAACGGAACTCTTCAATAAATGATAGCAAATCTTTCGGGATTGCTGAAATCGCATGTTTGTTTATAGTTTACACCAATGTGATTGTTGGTACGTTTAGTTAAAAACAAATAAACTTATTACAAAAAAAATACAGCCGTCTTCTACACAAAAGTACCAAAAAGTACAAAATAACTTTAATTTCGGAAGTCGGTGTTCAAAAAACGAAAAAGCAACCAAAAGTAGAATGTAGAGCAGAGTCACAGTAGAAATATGGAACAGTATAGAAGCTACGAACAAACGGTCGAAACGGCACACTCACACAGACGCGCACGTCTACGAGGCCGCTAAGGGACCTTCGCGGTGCTTTCAGTGGCGGGTGCCGTGTTCATAGATAATAACCTACGCTATTTTAATATGGCTATAGATGGGCCACTCAGGTTTTCGTTTTGCAAAAACTATGTACCCAAGCACAGATTTTTAATACTAGTATTAAATCCTTATACCGAAGACTGATTGTAATTTATATTGTATTATAATTATATAACATAATATGGAATAAATGAATTCTTATGAGAATGAAAAAATAAATGACCATAATTTTACGACAACATTATATTCTAGTCTAGTCAAAGGAAATTTAGCCTTCGAAACATACACATAGGAACGTACTTACTTCACAAAATAAGTAACAATAATTTTTCAACATACAGAAATACTTCATCAAAATTTTAGAGCAGATATTAAGTATAATTGAAGTGGAATAAAATGGCATAGAAATGATAAACAATATTCAGTTTGTATTTTTTTTTACAATGGCATTATTTACATTTTGACCAAAGAAGAAAGTCGAATGGAATAATATGCACTAACGCATTTTCGCGTGACTATTTCTCCCAGTCAACTCATACCGCAAGCCGTGTTAAAGAACTTCGTTCCAATAAAACACTTATTACAAACATTAAAAGTGACAACCCTAACTCTCTACTGGAGCGTAGGTAATTATTTCAACAAATGGGCTTAGTTTCCATACTGTTCCATATTTTTACTGTGGCAGAGTAGTTCGGAAATTAAAATTATTTTGTACTTTTTGGTTTTTTTTTTGTGTAATAGTCGGTTGTATTTTTTTGTAAAAAGTTTTTTATTATATTGAAAAACGTCGTTTAGGCGAGAGTAGTGGTGGCCAAGTGGTAAAGGCCTCGACTTGCGAATTGCAGGTCGCGGGTTAAATCCTAGCCAGGCGCATTACTTTGTGTAGGTAATTAATTTCATCACCACTGCTCTCAAAAACGATAAAGGAAAACATCGTGAGGAAACCGGCATGTCCTAGAACTAAAAATTCGAAGACATGTGACATTCACGAACCATCACTGGGCCCGCGTGGTGGATTACGGCCCACTCCCTCTCCTAGAGAGGAGGCCTGTGTCCCAGCAGTGGGAACTTTAAAAGGCTGATTATGTTATGTTATGTCGTTTGGTACACATATACATGTGCCATCGCAGCCGAGAGAATCTCAATTTGTTCAATTTCTAGATTTTTCTTTGTGGAAAATTATGGGTAGGTATGGTTGCTGAAAACGTGCAATAAGTATGTTTAGCTTTTTTTTACAATCAGTACGCAAATAATAAGGTTTTCTTAAATTCTTACTTTAAATAAAATAGGTATATAAATATATATATATATATATATATAATATATGTGAATACCGTTTACCTTTGTAAGCGTCTAATACTTTTCAGGGGTAATTCTTAGTACATTATGAAGTCAATGAACTATTGTAGTGTGGGTGTATAATTTATTTAAGCGTAGGCTACTTATATTTTTCATTTTCATCTAGCATTAACATGAATAATGGAAAGAAATATTACATTCCTATTTTCACATGCGGCTGCAGTCTAAAACTGTTTATCAGTTTTCAAAATAGATTCTTTATCACACTGTGTGAAGTAGGTACAACCCAAAATATATCAAGGTACTATTAAGTATTAAGTTTTATTTCTGTTTACTAACACGCTGGATCCTTGTTGTCCGAAAATAAAGAATATTATTATTATTATAGCTGCTAATGGAGGCTACACCGAGTTATTAAAATAATAAATTGTATAATATTCCATGTCATTATTTTTAGCTGGGCTGAGTGAGTGGTCTGCCGTGTCAAAAGACCGTTGAAAAGTGAAGTCCCCAAGAAATGGGCAAGATAAATCCGAAAACTCGTTTAACGCGGGTTAAATCTATTTCTTAGATAGTACTTGTATTTTTAATGAACTAAGCTCTTATTTTCGACCGTTTCTTCCAAGCGTAGCTTTAAGGTATCATTGAATTTTACCTCAAATTACACTATTATTTATGTATATTGAATAATTTGAGGAAAACTTCAATTCGGCTTCATTTAATTTTTTGAAGATAATTTACAGAATACGGAAATTTCTGATTGCGAGTTTCAGAATCGACTGGTAATCTCCTGGTGCCACGAAAACGTTTGCATCCTGCTTCCGCGGAACAATTGGACATTTCTTACTATTCCTAGCTAAGACCACACCACCACAAACGGACAGTTTATTGCTTCCTTTGTCCTTAATCCTCGCGGTTTACAGTTTAGCTGTAACTAAGATGGCTATCATATGACTAGCATTTCTTTGTGAAGCTATGTTGTAGTAAAAACATCAAGAGAGGCTCCGAAAGCGGTAATTAGGGATTGCAATCCAGCGGCGTTTTCAATCCAGCTGGATTCTTGCTGGATTGACCTGAATCCAGCTGGGTGATGCGGGATCCAGCAAAATGTGGAACGAAAATAAAAAAACGTCATTTTTAAGGTTTTTTTAAATTAATTTGTACTTCTTACGATAATCTATGATATCTTTCACTTACTTGGTGATATCTTATATCAATTTGCTTTGGTTTCTTAATCATTTGAGATCAAAAGAATCAACTTAAAATTAAATAACAAAAATATAACCTCATATAACATTTTAGATAATGTTTCTTAGTAAGCAATTTCTTATTACGTTTATGTTTAATGATAGGATAGGATAGGACGGCTAATCAGTAGCAGTCAGTCAATCAGTCTTACAAATTCTTTTAAAATTAACTACAAAAAAGGACTGTCATAATAATACTATTTTAATCTTCAATCAATTTTTTGTATCAAAAGAAGCTCCGAAATAACCTTCTTTCCACTCGTAAGCAGTTTAAAATCTGACGATAAGAGACTGTGACTGTGACTTTTTTTTTAAATTCTCTGAAAGTATGACCTTAGAAAACAAATTTTATCTATAAGTCTTATCTAAACCTGCTTCGCACAGAACTGCATATGTAGCCGGCTGCTGAGACTGCCCTTTCGGCCTCTACACTGGTCGGTTTTAGGGTCATTAAATACTCATAAACCATAGATAAATGTTCACCTCGCACTCCTTCGGTCTCATAAACGCTCATTTATTTTTTCAGGACCTTTTCGTAATCTAATGGACCACTTGCCTTTTGTTTATTAAAGTTCTCAAGTTCTAAACAATAAAAATTGATACGTTTGCGGATCCGCATCGCTGGATTCAGCACTGTATGCTGGATCCAGCATGTTTAAAAAGGCGCTGGATCCAGCTGGATTGCTGTATGCTGGATGCAGCAATTGCAATCCCTAGCGGTAATATCCGGAGATTTGTCCGTGCCAGAAAACGCGAAGTATCAATTCATAATTAAAGAAAGAAAGAAAGAATACTACTACCACTAACTAATAACTAACACTAGAAATATTAGAACTAAAACACTAGTAATACTATTACTTGTTCAATCAATTCTTGAGCTGCCAAAATGGATTAACACTATTTTCGAGAAGTCTTCTCTCGTCTTCGTGGAGTGGTGAAGGCGCCACGGCGTTTTCTCTATCCGCCTGATGCAGATATTCACCGGACATGGATGTTTCAGGAGCTACTTTTGGCGAGAAGACAGTCCCGGGTGTCAACACTGTGTAGTTCGCCCGGAGGACACAGTAGAGCATACGGTGGAGATCTGACCTGCTTCGGCGGAGCATCGCCGTGCCTCTCGCTGCCCTGGTTCAATCCATGGTCCGGAGTAAAGGGGCATGGCTAGCAGTCTTCAGAGGCCTGCTAAGGTCAGACTGCTAGGGTTGCGGAATTCGTTCGAAAGAGTCACCGCGGCCCTGGAACTCAAAGGACATCAGGACGAAGACGGGTGGGTTGTAGTCAGCAGGAGTCTGACACCCCCTTCAGCTCCGCCCAGAACGGAAAAAGTCATTAGATGATTTCCCAATTCAATACGGTTTTATGAGACTTTCCCATAAAAAAAGACGAACTGGATACGTAGGTAAGTACCTACTAATAAACTACCAGTTTAGGGGCAAAAGCTATATCTAGCAGTTGTTCACGACAGGCTGATCAGATACGCAATATTGATTGGCGAACAACGTGATTAAACGACACCTTAGGGTAAAACCAGGAGAGATGGACCACATTTTGTTCAACTTTAATATCTTTTTTATTTCTTAATAACTATTAAACAATTTAGTGATAAACTAACTAACTATTAATAGTCAACATTTTTTTATTTTAATATGACACGATTATAGCATCTTTATGGAAATAATTGAAATATTAAAAAAAGTACCCTCGGTCCATCTCTCCCATACTATACGGGTGAGTCGGACCACCCAGTAAGGAGAGATGGTCCTAACAAAAATAATCATTAACACTTCCAAACAAAAAAATAAACATTCAAAACGAAATCAACAAGTAACATAAGCAATTAAATGAAAGTAAAATCTTCAGTTTTTCATCGTATTTCCGCATCGGTCGCACATATCGGGATAATTGGTGCAGCCTTCATGGGACCAGCGTTCACAGATAATGCACAGCAGCCATTCATCTTGACTCAGGGTTTCCTCATAGTTTTCACCACAGCCTGCACATTCGTTGTCATCCCACTCAGTCAATTCAGGACTATCACGCAGAGTTATAATCTCTTGTTCACTATCTTCATCAGAACTGTCTTCAATTTTTTGTTTTTTCTGTCTTTTATTTTCTTTCTTTGCAGAAATTTGTCTTTTAGTTCCCTTCTTTTTCCGTGTTACTTTTACAATCTGTTTAGTTTCAATAGAATTTTCTTTTTTCATTTTCCTTGATTGATTTTCTTTTAAATTCTGAATATTTTCAGTAGAGTTCAAAATTTCTGCTATTTTTCTTGACCTATGACGGACATTTGCAGTTCTTTCTATGATAGGTATTGGAGAAACCACATCTAAAATCTTTCCAGGCGTTGTCTTTGGAGAAACAGCTTCACTAGTTGATGGTTTTTGAACGGTTGCTGGCTGTGAAAAGACTGATTCTTTAGTAGGTTGATCATGTTGAATTATAGCAGCAGTTTGTAGGTTATTGTCATGGTTTTGGTTACTTGGAGTTAAGAAAGCATAGTCTGGTATGGTGTTTGCATTAAACGGTATGATCCCAGTTGCTGAAAAACCTGATATTGCATTGCTCACTGAAGCTGATTTATTCCAAGCTGAAGCCAGAATTTTTCCAAACTGCAAGCGTGATAGTTTTCTTGATGGGTTAGCAGTAATGAATTTATTGCATTCGTCATAATAAAAGCATTTCAGGGACTTGAAAAACGTTCTATCAAGCGGCTGAAGGAAATGGGTTGTGTGACTGGGTAAGCAAATCAAAATGATTTCGTTTTCTTCAGCAAACTCCAACATTTCCACATTGCTGCAGTGTGAAGAATGTCCATCAAGGATCAACACGCACTTACCTTGTGGTTTCCTTGGCAAAAAATGATGCTTCAGCCAATCAAAAAATATTTCTGAATTCACATATGCTGATTTTTGTGACATTGTTACCACAGAGCCGGGTGGCATGCCATCCTCAAACTCAGGTTTTTTATTTTTGCCCTTGAATATGCAATAGGGTGGAAGAAAAACACCTTCTCCACTGCAGCAAGCGATGATCGAAATGGTTTCACCTTTTTCCCCAGCAGTTATGTTAGGAACATTTTTCGATCCCTTCACGGCAACTACTTTCCCCGGCTTATTATTTAGCTGCAAGCCTGTCTCGTCCATATTAAAAATAGAGCCAGGTTTGTCAAAAAGTTGATTTTCTTTCAAAACTTCTTCTAAAAGGTTGAAATACTTATCAACATATTCTTTATTCATCCCCTTAGCCCTGGCCACAGAGACACCTTCTGACTGCCGGATTGAAAGTTCATTGTTTCGTCTAAGAAAGCTTTGTAACCACCCATTTCCCGCCATTTTCTTTTCGTGATTAAAGTTATGTTTAATATGAAGTCTTTCCGCTAAATTATATGCCATTTTACGCACTGTTTCTCTTGATGGCGTAAACCCACTTTTCTGTAATTTTTTAATGTGTACGACGATCTTCTTCTCATTTTCAGGCAGCAGTATACCACTGGGACCGAGAACATCGCTTTTAGTCAAGGAATTTTTTGCAAGTCTTCGTTTAAATGTAGTTTTAGGTATCCCAAATGTTTTTGCTGCTTCATTGATACCCATTCCATTAGAAAAAGCTTGAAAAGCATCGATTAATGCTCTTTCTGTCCATTCTCCTCTACATACTCCACTTTTCCTCTTATATGTTAAAGGCATATTATCTACAAAAGAAGAGATTAACACATAAAGAATGTATGGATTAAAAAATAAGTAGCAATAATAATTTTAAACCACTTCAAATTTGCAAAACAAAACGGTTGACTATTGGTCCATCTCACCCATACATAACATGGTCCATCTCTCCTAAATTGAGTGGAGAGACGGACCACTTTCTCATATTAAAAGCAAAATAAACAAACGAAAAATTTGAGGTTATTTTATAATTTCATGAACATACTAGCACAGAAACGTCAATTCTTATTCTAAAAATACAATATCTTATACATACCTTCGTTTTTTAAACACCCACACAAAAAAAAACACGCTTCCGAAACCTTTTAATACGTTTTTACTAATTTTACGAACGAAAATCAAATAGTCTCGCTTTCTACACGGAGCAAACAGGTTGACAAGAACTCGTAAGTGTTGTCAGCCTAAATAAATTTAATAGTTTGGTAGAAATTACGATGGTCCGTCTCACCCGCTGGTCCATCTCTCCTGGTTTTACCCTATCTAAAAAGCTTTATAGTTTAATTACAAAGCTTGGCGGCTACACTAACAATTATCTATCAGTCATAATCTATCCTAATATATCTTTTACCAAAATTTTATATTACTAGCTAATTGCAGGCTGGACAAATATTTGCCGTCCATTAGTTGTTATCATTAATGTATTTCGCGTGTAGCACTTGTAACCGCGAACGTGGGTAATACATTGCGCACTTGGTATCTCAATTTATCGCACTTGGGCGTCATAATCATATCGCACTGATTGCCTCGCACTCGTGAGCTTTATGACCGTTTGATAGCTATGTATTGAGCTGTGAAATTAATTTTACAGTTTATTTTATCATGTATAGACCAAGGCCAATATTCCATAGCGAAAACTCCAAATCAACTGCAACATGAGCACAAAAACGTCAGTGAGAGCTAATTAACGTTATAAATTGAAGTTTGCATGCTCCAGAGATGGCTTTTAGCTGAACAAGCGCGTTTATCTACGCATTGGCTAGCTCATCTCTCGAAACCGAAAACGTAAATTTATGGCAAGTTTTATCGACTGGTTGATGTTCCGATGAAGTTGAAGTTCGAGTTGTTTTGAAGGTTTTCGGTACGGGTTGGAATATGGACCCAAGTCTGAGTCAAAGTCTCACACGAAAGGTACATCGGCATTGCCTCGGGTGTCGGGAAACGCAGGATGATTCCCAACCACTGTAGATGTGGGCCTGCGGATAACGAGTTATAGGTGGATCGCAGTCCGATAACAACCAGGCCCCGGTCGACGGCGCGTCGTGTTCCACGCGCGCCTCAAAACACAGAAGACAGGGTGAACTTGTTCGAAAGAGTCACCACGGCCCTGGAGCGCAAAGGGCACTAGAAGGATCACGAGTGAGTTTTGATCAGTAGGAGTCTGACACTCCCTTCCGCTCCGCCCAGAGCGGGAGAAGTCACTTGTTGATTTCCCATCCAGAAAAAAACGGTTACCATAACACGAACCGAAAATTTTCTTTTTTGTTATTGTTGTTATAGCAAACGGGTAGCAACCGATAAAAAGTTCATGTGATACAACCCGCTGATAGACGAATGGACAGCGGAGGCTAAGCAACAGGGTTCTTTTAGTTATACTTCGGGTACAGAACCCTAATTACAAAAGACGATTGGCACCGCGTACCACAAGGTGCACCAACGTCCTGATGAGGGCCGGATATTGAGTTAGCTGTGAAAAACACGGCCGATGAGGCCACATTGGCTTAGGATGAGTAGATAGCAGTGGATGTCCTTTGGCTGAAAATTGCACTTGACTTGTTGATGTCTTCTGTCATATATCCATAAATATTTTTTGCTTAGAAACAACTCATGCTGTGGTGAAGGTGCCGTGGCTATAATAAGGCTATTTCATGATGTGGCAGTGGCACCGAGGTGAATTGAGTGCCCCCGTAGCCCCAGTGCAAGTGTGCGAGGGAATACGAGGTGATTTTAGTCAATAGGAGTCCCACTGTCCGCCCTAGGACGGAGGACATCCACGAGGGTTTCTACGCCGTTAGGTACCAACATAATTTGGTAAGGTACGAATCCTGTTGGGTGAAATAAGGTTTCTTAACACCCTACAAAAAGAAATCGAAAAACGGGGCTTCTATGTTGTAATTCGATTTGAGGAGGCCATTTCATGATTTCATAGACAACCAGCTACATTACAAAATGGTCAGTCTAATCCTACGCTAAGCGATATATCTTTTTTTAAATTTCACGGATTAAGACTTCAATCAAATAAAAAAATGTATTTAAATTTGGGCATCTGTAGCTCGTATTGTTTACTTTTACTTTTTATAAAACTTATGACATACAAAGGCTTTAGGAAACGAACTTTTGGTAAGTCGGTATCATAGGTAAGTGTTCAATTATTGTGGACAGGAAAACCACATTCCCCCAACTTAATAGCATTTTGACTAATCTGCTACTCTGCTAGTATCTATGAACCCTCTAAAAATAGTTAAACGCCTTGATAAGTGGCGTGCGGTTGTTTTATCATGCGAACGATATAATTTATCCGACACTCGAGATAAACACACAATAATTCACTTTTAGGTGTGCTTTTTGCGGCGCTTTTTATGATAATGGAAGAAATCTACTCTAGCCTATCACTAGCCTGTTATTATTTATCAAACAATGCTTTTAATGTAGGTCTATGGATTGTGGCTTTGTTCTGATGATTGCTCACTTTTATTTCATAAGTTTTCGTCGCGGTTTTGCCACTACAAAACTACCTATATAAATCATGCAGCACGTTGTAGCTACTATTCGAATGTAAAGACTTCTTCCCCTTTCACTGGAACTTCAGTAATCATCAAAAATCGTTATAAAATCAATTTCGCATCCGCTTTTTTATTTTGATTTTGATTGTGCCTTAATGAACGAGACCCCCACTTTTTTCAATCATCTACGTATTATGTACGTGGTAGGCCAACAAACAGTGGAGTTTCCGAAGTTAATAAGTAGGTAAAGGACAAAGGACCATACTTTTTTAATTTTACTTATTTATTTTTACTTATTTATTTTTATTATAGCCTATGTTTTGCTAGTACGGCGAAGAGATAGAGAGAAAACCTCATATAAGAAAATCATAGGTAAGTACCTAAAAATCATTGAAACAAAAACTATTTAACCAGTAAAATTAAAGATTTTTCAATAATCCATTTTTTGGGAATACAGTAATTTCGAATAGTTGACATTTTTCGAGACGGCTGTTAACACTGCCATCTGTTGTGTAATAGCGTTACTACTTACATGTTCCTAGCGCTACTACCACACCACAATAGATAGCGCTGTACAAAAAGTTATTCTTGGTTTACTAGATGTCGCTAAAAAGGACTCGCTGGAAAAGAACGTCTATTACGGAAAACAACCTTCATTCAATAAAATTGTATAACATTCATCATTCACATTCACATCATTCATTCAAACTTTGGCGACGCGTAAGTTTGTATTGCATCTGTGACAACAGATCGTGTTTCACCTGAGTGAAACAGGTGTTTCTGTTATTATTTTATTACACGTAGCTATAAAAAGTTATTTATTCACGAATTTCTAATAAAACTTCAATAAATTGGTAGTATTGAATTACAACAATTCAATTATGTGAAAAATAGTTACCTACAACTCTAATTCGCAAAAGTGTGAAGTGTAAAAACGGCGAACTTTCCCAACTTATCAATTTCGCGGTTTTAAAACTGTGACAATCTGTACAAAATGAGTTGAACAAACTTTCGTACGCTTGTGGTGAAGTGCTTGTGCGACCAGTGCTGTGAAAAACTATAAAAATGACCACGGACAGGTTTCATAAGTAAGTATAAAATAAAAAAAGGACAATCTAGTCTTTGGTGCAATCTCGATAAGATATCGGTATGTCGAGGTATTTCCGATAACATTCAGTTTGAGTCGATCAATATGTAATTAGAAATTACCGATTTCGATAGGCTTTGATACAAAACTCAGGTGCCTATATCAATAAGGTTACATACTAAGTAGATACATAATAGGAACCTACCTATATAACTGTCTGTCTGTTTTTTAACTGTATTAACGTCAGACAATTAAAAAAAATACTCTATTATTAAAACTATTATTAACTTCCTACAGTAATTTAAATTATTATGCACGTGAAAGCGAATAGTGGTATAAAACGCCGCCTAATTAAGATAAATATGATAGTAAATTAAAATGATTTATTGTCTAAAAATGATAACCATTTCTTTAATGTTTAGAAAAGCGTAAAGAGCCTTCCTAAGCATTTTAGAAATGATTATTTTGATGTTATAGGTACCTATGAGTAAATTGCGATTTAATTAATTAAAACGTCTACCCAGTAAATTGATTAAAGTGCCTATAAAAATGTGTATTTTTTACGATTATCGTAAATTTTACGAAAAACACGACTTTTTTATGGAGGCAGTTTTTTGTTTTCATGAATGTGAATAAATATTTTCTTCGGTACCTACCTCTTCTGATTTTAGGGCTCAACATGATATACCTACAGGTAAAATTACCCAATTTCGTTTGAAAGAATGAAAATCGAACAACAAAATACCTACTTGATTTTGTTTACCAATAAGGTGTATTCCTTCCCTCCCCTAGCGTTCGTCGGTTTTTCTTGGACCGTATTTTTACATTGAAATCTTTTAAATGAAATGCTGTGGTATGCTTCCACTCCTCTATAATGGCAAGTTGAAGCTCTTGGAGGCGTGTGGGAGCAGGTTTCGTACTCGAACTCTTGTTATTAGCTCATTCCAGATAAGTCCAATCGAATTGAGATCAGGATTCCGAGCTGGCCCTCCATCGCAGTGATTCCAACGTCTTCCTTATACCTAGTCGCAAACTGTTCTAACAGCATACGGTCGAGCATTAAGAGAAAATTTTCTCCCATAAAAACCTCGGCAGAGGCCTCAAATGTTCTTCGAGCACTTCTTCGAGGTACCGAGCATTCGTCAACCCTCTTGATCTCGGGCCGGTATCCGCCCCAGTGATGAATACAATGTCAATTTTACTGTCCAAAATTATACCACCCAAAAACATACACGTTCCTCCCAAAAGCCACATGTGCGCTTATGCAGCATTGTGAAAATCTCTCTAACGATCTTCTGTACATCCGAGAGCTCATCATGCCCCAACAAAGTCATTCTGCACTCATCACAGAACATAACAGCCCGCAATCTAAATATATCTAAATATACAGTATTTTAAATAACAGAGGGCGTTCCCGTAAATTCGTTAATCTATATCATTAATAGATTCAAATAAAAATATCAGAATAGAAAAATAAGCATAAAATAAACCGAATTAAAAATAATTGACAATAGTAGCGCGGAATAGTAGGTACCTCCTAGTAGTAGCAATGCCCAAACCGGCAAATACGCGTGTACAGTGTTTCTTTAACGTATCAATATTTTAATATTAAAAAAAATAAAAACATTTTGTTTTCGAATGGTAATATTTTTTTATCATATATTCAGAATGCTATACTATTGCGGGTTAACGGGAACGCCATCTGTTAGTTAACATTAACATACTGTATATAACTCAAAAGTGACTGACTGACATAGTGATCTATCAACGCACAGCCCAAACCACTGAACGGATCGGGCTGAAATTTGGCATGCAGGTAGATGTTATAGCGTAGGCATCCGCTAAGAAAGGATTTTGATTAATTCTACCCCCAAGGGGATAAAATAGGGGATAAAAGTTTGTACGAAACTTTGTCAATTTTTAACCGATCGGGCTGAGAGTTTCAAAATCGGGGGTAAAGTGACTATTCCACGCGGACGAAGTCGCGAGCAGAAGCTAGTTGGTCATACGTCCAATTTAAATATTCCCTGGCAAAGTGTAGCCATGTTTGTCGGTGAGCTGTGGTTAATTTGGGACCGTTTCTAGGCGATGTGCAATCAGTCCTGCTTCACCGACTTCACCGAGTCTTCTAACTATCCACCGACTTATACTGACATTGCGAATTTCTCAAAGCTGTTATCCCAGTTCATCCGCGTTCAGTTGCCGATTTCTGAAAGACCTTGTCACAACCTCCCCTCCTCCTGTCTTGTGTGTGTGTTCTTGGCTATCCAAAAAAACTTTGCACAGCGGTAGACCGTGTCTTCGAGTAGGACATAGATTCTCTCGGGAGAGATAAATACATACCTACCTAGTTAACTAGGTAGCTACCTACTTGAGATAATCCGATATCATGGTATCTTGTTTTATCAATGCAACAAAACATACAATGAAGAAAATTATCGTTTACGAATTAATTACTCAGAATGGGTCGTTAGATCTTTATAATTTGGAGGAGCGAGCGTAAATCGCGGCTAAAGAAGAAAATAGTTTGCCTAAATATGTATAAACCTAGATAGAGTAGCTACAGATAATGGGATAATTCCCACTTTAAACCTCTGTTAGACAACAAATAATAATGGGATCATTGCACCCTTACGTTAAGTCCAGACCTCTATATTACCACAAAATCGTTGCTACGACAATCCTTAACAGTGCTCCTTGGCTTAATATCCCATATTATGATCAACTCTCATATAAGTACCATAACATATAATTTTAGGTACCTAAAGCACCTAAAGTAAGAGTTTTTTGTTATACCTATGCTCATAGTCTATCCATACAAAACTAGCCCGCATACCGCTTTCGCATCCACCATGCTCACATTCCATTCGTCATCGTATGACCAAAACAAATGAATTCTGTGGGACATTGAACTACATATTGTGGCGACAGGCCAAGCGTGTCTCCTCTGCAACCGACTTCCACGTTATCCGACACGGAACATGGAAGTGCCACTCAACATTGACAATGGCAATGGAAGGTATCTGATCATCTACTTACTGAGCGATCTACTTTGTCTGTATGGCAACGCATGCAGACGCGGAAGGAGCTAACGCATAACTTGAGAAGCGTTCTCGTAGTTTCCACGTCGGAAATCAGATTTAATTTAAAAAACTTTTTACAAAAAAATACAACCGACTTCTACACAAAAAATCAAAAAAGTGCAAAATAACTTTAATTTCGGAACTCGGTGTTTGTGGTTGCTTTTTCGTTTTTTGAACACCGACTTCCGAAATTAAAGTTATTTTGCACTTTTTTGATTTTTTGTGTAGAAGTCGGTTGTATTTTTTTGTAAAAAGTTTTTTATTTTTCACTTTTTAGTGGTACCTACACCCCCTCCCCTCCCCCCACCTAAACGAACCAATCACATTGGTGTAAAAAAAACGTACAGCTCCTTTGCAGATTACACTAAGAGGTCGTCAAAGTAGGCAAAGTACATATTTTTTTTAGATTTTTCGAAAACCGCTTGGTTGATTTCGATAAAATTTTCATGGGACCATTTGGGAAGTATACCCTTTCCAACAAAAAAAGAATTTTTCAAATCGGTTGACAAGCGACGGAGTTATGCGCGAACAAACATAAAAAAAAAAAAAAAATACAAACATCCGAATTGAGAACCTCCTCCTTTTTTAGAAGTCGGTTAAAAATAACATTACATTCTCGCAACCGTATTCATAAAACCTTTTATTATATTTAGCTTATTAAATACTGATAAGCAGATTCTTTATCAAAATTTTCTATGGAGAATTTGAATTTAGAATGCTTTAAAAGTGTTGATGAATTACCCTGTCAGATTTCATAACAAAAGGGTTAGGTATAATTATTATATTATGTATGTCGCCATTATAGAAAAAAAAACCAGTGAAGAAAATTATTAAATAACTGCACCTTGCCTTTAATATTTAAAATTGTATTTGAATTTTAAGTTTCAAGTAACCAAAGTTATCGTAGCCTTTAAAAAACAGCAACTTCATAGGTAGAAGAGTAAAATACCACTCAATAACACTCACTCACGAGGGGAAAAGTAGGTACAGGACCGGTCGATGTGCCTACGCTTAGGGGAGGCTCATGGCCAGCACTGAAGCTCATACTCCAAAACGTAAAATCCAACTCTATCGAAGAAATTGAAGTTCTCATGCTCGAGAGATGAGTTTTAGTTGAGCATGCGCGGTTACGCAGCTCATCTCTTTCAACCTTTCATTCACGTTTTCGAGCTCATGTTGCAGTTGCGTTGAAGTCATTTCGACCATCATTCAAATCAGTTACGTATGTTTGTTCTATAGTGTTGTCACAATTGATCATCATTGTGATATTTAGGTAAGGATGTTCCAAACGATTGTTAAGTCATGTAATTGTTTCGAGTGCATCTTATTTTTAAACACCTATCTACTAGTCAGTCGTCACTACTCCAGCCAGGGTTGCGGAATTTTTTCGAAGAATCACCGCGGCCCTGGAACGTAAAGGGCACTAGAAGGATCACGGGCGGGTTTTAGTCAATAAGAGTCTGACACTCCCTTCCACTCCGCCCAGAGCGGAAGAAATCATTTTATGATGCGTAAAAAACACACTACTCAGTACTTATGTTATATTTGATTCTCTAACACAGAGACACCTGCTTAATAGAAGTATGTAATCATTGCAATAGCCCATAAATTTTTACTTCGAGGAACTCTTTGAAACGGACCTTTTTAATGCAGCCGCGAGACACACTTAGTTTTTGGCATATATACGTATTACTATATATATTTTTAATTACTGTGTCCATTTTTGTGCTAAATAAATAATATTCTTTCTTCAAGCACCTAGGGCTGCCAGATCTTAAAATTGGAAATCCGAACAGGCCAGCTAATTTAGTCGGATTTTAGGTAAAACATAATGAAAAGGTCAGGTAACTAATCCTTTTCAGGATTGTATGTTTTTAAAATAATATGTATTATTTTTGTACTACTAATAAAAACCGTTTTAAGTTATAACTTAAAACGGTTTTTATTCGGTTTACAACGGTTTTATTTTTCGGTATGGAATAAAAACCGTTTTAACTTATAATGAATGTACAAAATTGGACGTATCAATATTTATTCTGCAATTTTCAGTGAAAATTTGATAGAATGTTAAAAGCCTAACAAAAGGCAAAGTAATTTTAATGAAACGAAATTAAATCAAAATCGATCCATCCATTTAGAAGCTACGATGCCACAGACAGACAAGTAAACACATTTCAAACTTATAACAACACTCTTTATGGTCGGGTTTAAACATAGGACGTTGCATCGTCGCTTGCTGGAGCCTAAAAACCTTTAATATGGACAACCAACACTATTCGAGTTTTTGTTGATACTCAGAAATTCAAAAACAATGAATTCTCCACGTGAGGTGACATAGGGCACCACCTTCACGCCTCCATGCACACCGATGTCGAGGGTAACCCGTAGTTTGCCAAAAAAATACACCCTATTATCACACATATTGTCCTGTATCTAAAAGTTACAATCCCGTGAAGTCGTGCCGTTGTCATTGTATCGATTGTGGGTGACGTGCAGGTGTTGGGTTGCTATGTGACTGATCGCCATGGTTCTGCATGGGGAGAGGTCAATGGCATGCATTAAGCTGCTTATGTGTCAGTTGGAAAACATATTGAAAATCGATACTTTAGCTAGATAGAGGACAAAAGTCTCTCTAAACGTCCAAATTTCCAATATATGACCATTGAAAGCAAACCAGTCAATCAGTTTGCGTAAATTTTGTTACAAAAGGAAGGTGTGAATTGAAAGAGTGCACTAAACTAAAACTTTATGTCTTCTAACATTGTAATTTTATGTGTACCTATATACTTTTATTGGGATCCTGTAAATACATCCTGAATTAGGTAAAAAGTATATTTCGATCATACAATTTATTAATACAGGAAGGAACGTAGGTACGAGATATATTAGTTCGAAAACTCAATATTAAACTCACAACAAGATTAAAGTCAATCTCCGATCATTGCGGAAAATGTTAAACACAGCAAAAACAGTGCAATGTTTTCATTTTCTGTCTACCTCACATACTCTAAAAAGTACGTTATCTTAAGTGATATTAATTTACGACAAGAAATAGGTATCTAGAATATTTCGATTATCATTTATCGATAATTAAAATTTTGATGTTTCGATGACGGAAATGATATCGTATGTTGAACTACAAAGGAGTACAAGATACAATTCAAATATTAATATGATAAACAAGGCTCAACCATGGCGGAGTATTGTGTATTTGTGTCCTTTAAAGATACAAAGGCAGGCTTTAAAAGCAGGGCAGTGCTAGTTATGTACAGGAAAATCTATATTAGAAAAACTATAAGCATACTCAGCCTTATAACGTTCCCACTGCTGGAACACAGGCCCCCTCTCTAGGAGAGGAAATGGGCCGTAATCCACCACGCGGGCCCAGTGCGGGTGGCACATGTCTTCGAATTTTTGATTATAGGACATGCCGGTTTCCTCACGATGTTTGCCTTCACCGTTTTAAGAGCAGTGGTGATGAAATAAATTACACAAAGTAATAGTTAGAAAAACCAATTAGTATCATAACTTATTAACAATGGCATTATAGAACCCCAATAAAGGAGAACGTAACTGTCGTGCCTAATTCAGATTTTTTAAGATGCACCTCACTATATCAGCCAAAAGACGTCGACTGCTGGACATAAGCTTCCCCCAGGTGTACCTTCCTCGGCGTGCGTCTCTCATGTAGTGGATTCCCGCGGCCTTTTCCGATTCCCAAAACACGTTGTGGATGATCATAAACTAAGATCTCCTTTCTTTTTTTTTCCAGAGCGGCTAAAGACGGTCTGCTAGAGGTGCTCCGCGAGGCCACTCGTAAGGAATGCAACAATAAGGACGAGTCTGGCATGACTCCCACGCTGTGGGCTGCCTTCGAGGGACACATCGAGGCACTCCGCCTTTTATGCGGGAGAGGGTAAGTTTACAAGTCATTAATCCTTTAAATAAGAAGCTCCCTGGACAGACCCTGTGGAAAACAATTCTGGGTTAAACTCGCCTTTGTACGTAAGCTGTCAAGTCATGTTTTTATTTTTGGTATTTACAATAAATAATAAGAAATGAAGGAATGAACGATTGCCGTGAAAGATGATTTGTCTAAACAGTTACTTGGTACAAGGATGACTTGTTGAAGAGAGGTGACATGTTACACCTACCCCAAATAAATTGGTATAAGGGCAATGATGATGATACTCCGGTGAAGGGGTCATGACTAAGTAATAACAGTTCCACGGGACTATTTATACACACTGGCCATGGCCAATTTTGGTCTGAAGATGAGTGACCATATTTAAATACTGAGGACTCCTCTGTGCCTCGAAAAGCACGTTAAACTAATCCGGCCGTCGTTTGTGGATCTTTGACAGTCATTACGATTCGACAGAAGCCCGAAAGTCTGACTACCATCACTGTCTTACCGAACGTTATTGGTATTGTTTGTACCCAGTAACTGAGTTGTGGAGGTCAGATTAACAGACTCTCTATGCAAAATACTAGTATTCTGCAGCACCCAAGTAGACTCGCGGTCGACATCAATATAGTTGGGTAAAGGCTAGGCAGATGATGACGAAGATACACCGGTGTAAATCTGTAATTACAAAGCCGAGGTATTTGATACCTGTCTGCTTTCTCTCCAGAATAGCTTTGTTTCTGGTATTAGTTGATTGTTCTCTCGATGTCCACTTTACCATGAAATGGACTGGCTGTTTATTTGGAGGCCAATCATGGGCCTTAACTGCGAGCAAGGTGCTCGAAAATAAGTCGCAGCGTTATCCTGAACGATGGATGGATAAAAAGGATCAACTACCTACGTGCAAATTCCAAATAATGCCGTTTCTAGCCTAATCTCCGGAGTGATAGATAAAACATTATTTACAATGCCTCCTAATCAAAAAGGTAAGCATGCTATTCGCTGATTATTATTTTAATGGCCAACTTAAGCCCACTTGGATGTCACGTCTTGATTGTAAAAGAGTCATCCTAACCACCAATATCTCATTAATTAATTATAGCGCCATGTACCTTCACTCAACTGTACCTCACATCCTCAGACCTAGTCCTTAATGGTATAACGCACCCGATTGGCAGCTGTCTTTACACGGGTTCGGTAGATGGCACAGTCTACTTCGTGCACGTTCCCCTGAACGGAGGGTGCAGGAAATATAGGCGGCAGCACAGGTCAAATTTTTAGAAGGTAAAAGTTTCAGATTTGCAACCCTAGATGGCATACACTACGCCGTGCACGTTCCCTATTTGAAATGTCAAAGTAATGACAACCATGTAGATTAATGACTGAGGTCGTTATTTAAAGAAAGGACTACAGTATTCGAAGGCATGTGACATTCACCAACACGCACTGGGCCCGCGTGGTGGATCACGACCCCTTCCCTCTCCAAGAGAGGCCTGTGTCCCAGCAGTGGGAACATTAAAAGGCTGATTATGCTACCGTCAGGAAGCGTCCTGTCCAGTGTCAATCGTGCAGAAAGAATTCGCCGACACTTCCAGCCACTCTTACTTTTAACACAATTCTTTTTCCTCGGAACACAGAATATTAGAATAAAGCCTGCCCTGAGAACAATGTGGTATCACTCACTGTCACTTTCACGCATTGTTTGCCTTCCAGCGCTCTGTTACACAATGTTACGGATTATATTACATAAAAAAATATGAAGAGAATCGCTTCATTAGCCTTAGATGATATTGTTATGACTAGACGTTGATAGTGCGTAAAAATGGGAGTGCTGTGGATTGTTGGCGACTTCTGTGCCCTTAATGCTAGTTTTCAATGTAAAGGATCGCGGTAATATAAGCGTCCATTTGTGCTGAATCTGATTAAGCGCTCCATCACCCCATCTGGTGACAATAACGGAAAACATCTTTGTACCATACGATTTTAGAAATAAAGAAAGAAAGAAAAACTGTTTATTTGCGCCAAGCATGACGCCATTTTACTTAAGCTATCTCGCACTTGGCCCTCTGTACTCTTTTATTTTAGCACGGGCTGCCTTCCCGCAGTTTCTAAGCATTAAAACCATTATTATTTGGTGCGTATTCCCAGGATAAAAAGGCCATGTCCTATTCCTGTTTGAAGTCGACCCTTTTACAAATTGCATCTAAATTTATTCAGCCTGGTTCTTAAAACGTGAGCTGGCAAAAAAGCAAAAGATTTTATCATTAAAAATGTTCAAACACTATTGCCAGAAAAGTATTTAAAGTTGAATGCATTGTACAAGTTTCATTGCAATAGTTTTAATTTAAACCAACCAAGTTTGAAAACCATAAGTGTGTCGTTTAGATTAACGAGTTTAAGGCGTTCCCTTAAACTCGTTAATCTATATCATTATTAGATTAAAATAAAAATATCAGCATAGAAAAATAAGCATAAAATAATCCAAAATGCAAAAAAATAATTAATTGACAATAAATTCGAAACACCCTGTTTAAAATCAAAATAGTAGCGCGGAATAGTACTCTTAGTAGCAATGCCCAAACCGGCAAGTACGCGTATACAGAGTATTTCTTTAACGTATCAATTTAACATTTTTAGTGAATAATTTAATATTAAAAAAAAAAAACAGTTTGTTTTCGAATGGTAATATTTTTTTTAACTATACTAATATTATAAAGCTGAAGAGTTTGTTTGTTTGTTTGAACGGAACTCAGGAACTACTGGTTCGAATTGAAAAATTCTTTTTGGGTTGAATAGACCATTTATCGAGGAAGGCTTTAGGCTATATATCATCACGCTTAAGCCAATAGGAGCGGAGCAGCGATAAATAATGTTTTAAAATCGGGGATTCCACGGGGACGAAGTCGCGGACAGAAGCTAGTCATATATAGATGCTATTATCTACTATTGCGGGTTAACGGGAACGCCCTCTCTCTGTTAGTTAACATACTGTAGACGTGCCTCGATGCCCAGCTCACACGAATGTTTTAATGTGACACCGTAATCCGTACAGACAGACAAACGGTACAGTTAAATAACTGTTTGTCACATTATTCCCTTTCGAAATGAGTGCAAATTCCGTTGCAAGCCATGTATGTCATTTCTCGTGAACAATTACTTTCCAGATTGATTTAAGTAAATATGAATTCAAATTAAATATGAATGACAGAAGTATTTCAATTAAGACTAATATTATATGTAAATGATATTAATGTTTTTCATGAAACTGTGAATTAATATATACATTTTATCTATACTAATATTATAAAGAGGAAAGATTTGACTGTTTGTTTGTATTGAATAGGCTTCGAAACTACTGAACCGATTTGAAAAATTATTTTACTGTTAAGAAGCTACACTATGCCCGGGTGACATAGGCTATATTTTATCTCCATATTTTCACGGGAACGGGCACTATGTGGGTGAAACCGCAGGGCACTGCTAGTTATAGATATAACAGAAAAATACGACATATTATGTATGTGCATTGTGCATAATTTATATTTTAAACTCTTTATTCTTACAAAATATACGTACAATAAGTATGTTTAAAAGGATGAATAATAATAAATTTATTAATTTGTAAACAAGTGCCACTGAAACGTAAAAGTTCTACCTCCTGAACTAGGTTACATGGGGTGCTGCGATTATTTTATCGCTGTAGTGCTCAGCAACTTGAGTAGAGCTCAGCGTCCAAGTGTTACATTTGCGTGTGTTAGCTGTAGATGCCTAGAAAATATCAACTTAATCCTTTTTTTTTACTGTGGGGAAACCCTCATGGATTCGCTCCGTCTGGGGAAGACGGAGTGTTATGTCGGACTCCTTCCGACATAACACTCCCCACAGTTCCTACCGTTACCATCAGTCGACGGTCCGGGATAAAATTAAATGAAATTGGGAAATCATCAAATGACTTCTCCCGCTCTTGGCGAAGCAAAAGCGGAAGGCGGCGAGTGTCAGAGGTGTCAGACTCTTACTGACTAAAACCCACCCGTGATCCTTCTAGTGCCCTTTGCGTTCCAGGGGCCGCGGTGACTCTTTCGAACAAATTCCGCAACCCTAGCAGGCACTGACCCTATGGGGCCCCATCTTCTTTGCTGATAGCTCTATGAGGCGCGCGTGAAACACGACTCGCCGTCGACCCAGGCCTGGTGGCTATCTGATGACGAGCCACCCATAGCTCGCCGTCCGCAGGCCCGCGCCTACGGTGGCCGGGAATCGCTCTGCGTTTGCCAACGGCCGGGGCGTCTTCTTCTGTTGCGGCGGCTGGAGCGTGAAGTTTCCCTCTCCCACCCGCGGTCCGTCTCCTCCTTCGCCAGCATTACTTCTTCGCAGAAGGAGGTGACCGCTTCCCAGGCCTCCTCGCTCCGGACCGTGGATTGAACCAGGGCCGGACGCGAGAGGTCGCCGCCGCGGTTCACGCGCACCCTCTGTATCCTAAAAATGTCTACATCATTTCACTCGTGTGAAGCCGCGCGGTATCGTAGTCGTAGCACAATATCAATTGACAGATCCACAAATAACTTTAAAACTTTCACTTTTTTCAAACAATTTTGGTGGCAAGCAATTACCGTTAATTTAGAGGTGAAAATACCTCAACTATAATAATATGCTCGTACATTTCCACATGATCGTCAATGTTGTGGTTATGAAACAGGAAATGATTTTCCTTTGCGTATCGCGTTTAATAACTATCTATCATGCGAAATTCGATGACCTGGTTTACAAACACATAATAAAAATGAGATCTTTTATTTTCAATGGGTTCATTCGTTCGGAAAAATGTATAGTGTGTTCCATACATTTTGTAGAGTTGCTGCAATATCAGGACCTTTCTGAAATTCAGGAGTTCTTCGATCCCCTCATAGAATAACGTCTGCATAGCAAACAAAAGAAAAGAGATTTCTGAGAACTTTTCACATTGGCAGCGTTATAGACGAGTATTCTGATGCCCAATGAATTCCTTACCTATTTTTAAACATTCGAATCAAAGGATTAGCATTTTCATTCTTTTGCGAATAGTTCTGATTGAAACTGTAACCTGTATCATGCAACGGTGCTGGTTTCTCAGCTTCCCATTAAACTCCCGTGTTACAGGGGAGAGCCGGACAAAGCCGACTACTTCGGCAACACGGCGCTGCACCTATCAGCAGCTCGCGGTCATAAGGAGTGCGTCACCTTCCTCATCAACTTCGGCGCCAACGTGTTCGCTATGGACGTGGATGGCCACACCGCTCAGGAGCTGGCCGCTATCAATGGAAGAGAGGATATACTGCGGTATCTGGACCAGGCCACGGCGAAATTGGAGAATAATGACAAGTAAGTTGTTGTACTAATATCACTGCGTTACAAGTAAAAATGAATTTTAAGTACCTTCCTATCACGACTCATTTTCTATCCTTGAGAATTTACCAAATATGACATTCTAAACATTAAAAATACATTTTTTTGTAGTTTGATGAATGATGATGTTAATGAAAATTTAAATAGCCGTCCGAACGTTAGCTTATACGTATTGACTATACAAGAAATACGACAGTTGTAATACCTCGCGCACACGACCCTATCCAAATATTGTCGACCGCGAAGTTATTTTACACAGGTCTTTGGCCAATTCGTGGCGTCAGAAAAACGCTCTGCGCTCTGCCCTGTTCTTATCATATGTATGTAAATTAATGTTAGGAAGTCTATTTAAATAACTTGGCAAAATGGGGTCTTATAGACCCGTCGTCGGCAACCTAATTTAGGTATGGTGCACATGTTGCAGTGCCAAACACTTTAGAGCATCAATCAACCTACTGAGCCCAAACTATCTAAGCAGTTTACCATAGACTAGAAAAGAAAAAGCAATTTTTTTGGTATTGCCTTTAATCTTCTCCGAATTCTATGGGCTTTCTTCAACCAGCAAGTACGTGAGTGTGATGGGTTGTTTTTAAGGAGAGAATGACGGCATGTAAGTATGTATATCTTTATTTATTTGGTAAGACCTACTATTAGCCGATGCGTGTTAGGATAATGTTTTAATGCCAAATCGCCACAAATGACGTCTGGTGATGGATTTCATCCCCATTTAGCTAGCTGCTACTGCAGATTTTTTTTTAAACAAATAAACCCACCAACTTCTCTCATAGCGGCTTAGCTAGAAAGGGCTATCGCGTATAAAAGTTACATAAAACAATTGCGTACTTAACTTTCATCTAAAATTATAACATGAAACTGTTAATTATTTCCTTTATGTTTAACGCATAACTGCGAAAACATTTTATGTGTAATATCTTGTTGAAATGGTGTTCGTGCTACATTTTATAATTTGTCGTTGTGTAAGAGTTCTCATCATTGTTAGAATAAGGGTAGTGGAGTAATGGTTGTGGCATAATACTTATAAGAAGATGAGGTTATGTAAGTATAATTGGGTGGATTCGATTCATCTTTGAACATTGAGCTACTCTATTGTATTCTAAATGTATTCAAACGGAAGAATTTAAATTAACCATGACAGAGGTGTGTAAGCATCGCTGCGGTATCTGATTGGAGAATTCGAAGTTGAGAATTTGTCAACCTCTACTTTAACAGGACTAGAGAAGAAGAAGTTGAGATAACTATCTTAACTTCTAATTTTCAATTTAGAAACTGTGAACCGTCCACACGATACAAATTTCCATAAACTTCTAAAGTATTTTGTCTGTGCAACAAAGCAATGCAGACAAATGTCGTTGTGATAGGAATTTAGTCACAGTTCAAAGTCTATACAAAAGTCAGTATCGTGTTGACCAACTACACATTGAGGGTCGATTTCATAATAAACAAATTTGAGTTAAAACGTATATGTATTTGGATTTTAAACTTTTATAGCAAAGTAGAATTTAACAATTAATCAACTTCCTTACTTATAAAACCTTCTAAACAAACAGCACTGAATTGTTGTTACCAAAAAAAATTAAGTATTTAAACGCTCACAAAAGCCATAATCCTAGCCATTTCCCATTATCCATAAGCCATAATCGTACATTTTTAAGGGCCATTCTAGAAGCGATCATCGTAGCTCACGATGGCTATCTTAATTACTATTCTATCTACCCACAATTCAGCTAGGAGCGTAAATAATTATATAAGTTCTTCATCGTCGACCACATCATCGCTTTCTGGTGTGAATGTGACAAAAAATGAATCTATCAATATCAAAACAAGAAAAAATAACGGGCAAGTGCGAGTCTGATCCACGGGCTCCGTACAAACTCGTATGTATAGTAGATATTTCGTCTATTTAGGGAATTGAGTCACGAATTTTTTTCCTAGACTCCTAGTATAAGTATACATAACATACTGAAGTATGAAAGCCCTATAATTACTCTGACAAATAAATATGTAGGTAGGTAAGGTTGAAAAACAAACTGTTTAGTTGAAAATTCGTTCTCCTATATAATAGGTACAACAATGTATGTCACGGTCACTTTATCAACTGCAAATATATGTTTTAATCCTAAAAAGTGTTTTATGTGATTAAACTACAAATTATTAGTTTTCAGACTTTTTTCCTTTAGGTACTTGTGCTGTAAGACATTGCTTCGTGGTAAATTTCATGATTAACGGAGTACCCTATAAGTTTAGATTTAATTGCGATAGTCAAAATATGTCGCAAAAATTATGCATAAATAACCGTATATTTTTATTGCGTTGACTTAGCTCGATGTTTTTAGGTCTTTAAGAGGACATAGACCTACATATGTACGTATTTGATCATTTTAACATGATACGTTCACGCGTTCCTGAGAAAACGTGACAGACCGGACTACGAAGTGATCCTATAAGGGATCCATTTTTTCCGGTACGGAACCCTAAATAATAACGCTGTTTCTATATTTCCTATTTCCAATTCCAGAAAAAAAGCAAAATCACTAAAGGAGAAAGCCAAAAAAGACTACGAGAAATCGCACAAGCAGTATCAGAAACGGCAGAGTAAGGCGGAGCTGATAGCGGAGAAGGAGCTGAAGAAGCTGGCCAAGGAGTGGGACCAGGGCTATGCGGAAGAGGTGCACACCATGCCGCACCGGCCCAGCAACGTGCTGTGGGCACTCAAGCAGAAGATGACCAGGTCTACAAGCCATGGTAAAGTTTTATCTCGACTGGACTCCTCCTTTTTTGTGGATAGGTAATCAAACGATTCAATCATCAAATGACTCCTCCCGTTATGGGAGCGGCAGGGAACGCCAGGCTCTTGCTGACTAAACCCCCATTTTTGCCTTTATGCCCTTTGCGTTCCAGGGCCGCCATAGCTCTTTAGAACAATTCCGCATCTCTAGCATTAATTACTGTTTCACTCCTGCAACCTAACTTCGTATTACTAAAATGAATGGAATCGGCCACATATGCTTTCATTTTGACATTGCAGCCTTATTCGTTGCGTGTTTTACATTGTCTAGCAAAAAAAGTTTTTTTAACTTCTGAAGCATTGGAAGTGGATTTCCTTTCGATTGCGAAAGAATATATATTTTGATTATGCTGTGGGTCCACTAATGGCACATCATCATCCATTTGCTATGTTTCCGTTCCTTCCCTGTTCTTTATTTCGTTTTCCAGTCAAACCTTTCATATTTTTCTTTACGATTATGGAAGTACTTCTAATAGGTACTAGTTAATGCATTTTAAATAATGTTTATAATTGGGATGCATGTCCGTTCTCTGATAGCAAAGTTTTTGTTTCTTTCTTTCTATTTTTATGAATTACGCAATTAAGGCTGGCCAGCAATCTCAAAACAAAGCATTTTTTTTGTAGATATTTCTTTAAACGTTTTAGTAATCTTCCTTTCTTATATTATTTTAACTTACGTAGGTATAGCATAAAGTTGCTAATAAACAAGATTTCATATCAATGCTTTTGTATATCCTGTAATATTAAAATCGCTGATACTATCGAACACGTTTTTATGTGTTCTAATCTGAGAACGTCATTTTATAACATCGTATAATTCGTCACACAATTTGTAGAGTGTAGTCATACATGTTGCATTATGGATAAACCAATATAGAAATAATAAATCTACGGCACTGGTACGTGAATTACATAATAATGTCGTAATAGACAGGCATGCATAGAAATGTTGACACTTAAAATGGTCAATTTTGTTGTGATATAGTTACGGCTTGTAAAGATATAAATTTTGAAATATTTCTTTAGGTTTAAATAAAAAATAATATGTGTGCGATCTCGTGTCTTCGACGATGAATTTAGAACCTCACTCTATGTAAATAGTATGTACATTTATTGATGTCAGAGAACAGAATACGGCTTCATTGCTCCATAGCATAAGCATAAGTATAATCAGCCTTTTAACGTCCCCACTGCTGGGACACAGGTCTCATCTCTAGGAGAGGGAATGGGCCGTAATCCACCACGAGGGCCCAGTACGGATTGATCCATATCTAAATCTGTGATCGCGAGGAAACTGAAGCCGGGTGGCTGTCCGTGAATCCCGTGGCTGGCCTTTTTGGGGTCAAGTTCGCTTCTTTGAGTCTTCCTCACTGTCCACTCGCTGACAACCCTCTCGTATTTGTCTGAGCTGCTGCTGGACGTCCACGCCGGTCATGTGTCAATTTTGTAGAGAAGAGGCGACAATAAATCGGTCATCTCTCACCGTAGTGTATCGCTGTCGTCCAGATGCTGATCTCTGGACTACTTTTGTTAGGATTATACAGCCTATAGTAAGGATTCTAGTATCTAGATCCGTAATGTTGTCACTAGATAGTCGGGTCATTAAGAAGATACGTGTAGTTACACAACACATATTACTTACATGTATTAACGTCGACAACGATAATAGGGTATTTTACTGTAAAAATCTAATTAGTCCGTCTGATAGATTTACAAGAAATATTGGACACGTATTTTTTCTTTTTTCACGTAAACAAAAAATGAAGACGATACAGTGCATTGAAAACTCACGTGACGTCACTACGTTGCTACAATTTTTACCAGCGATGTGACGTCACGTGAGTTTTCAACGCACTGTATCGTCTTCATTTTTTGTTTACGTGAAAAAAGAAAAAATACGTGTCCAATATTTCTTGTAAATCTATCAGACGGACTAATTAGATTTTTACAGTAAAATACCCTATTACTAGACAACCTGCCTGCCTTACTCTCATTCTTAATTCTCCATCGTACACCAAAACAACTCATAAGTATTATATTGATAACTTATAGAAAAATATTGTACACATATTTTATGCTTTAATAAATAAACAAAAAATTGCCAAACATAAAACTCATCAATGATCAGGTTTGTGACGTCATATTCAGGTAAAAATGCATTCAAACGAGTCTTTAACGAAGTTCATGTTAAAAGGCGAGCTTAACTCTCTTGGTTTTTCTCCAGCGAACCTTTGAGTAATAAAAAGTGATCACAATAGAGTTATTGCGAGTTATTCCAGCACTGAATCTTCACCTGTCCCTATAGTTCACCGGAATAAACTTGTAACATTCCAGGCAATCTACTAGCCGATGAGCAGCCCCGCCCCACGTACAGTGCTCTGGTCGGCACTGTGAACTCAGGAGTGAGGGGGCGAGGAGCCGTGTACAAGAAGGCACTGGCCAGCAAACTAAGGAACAACACTGTCGGAAGAAATAATAACATGAATACTGATGATTTTAAGGTAAATAGTGAACTTTAGAATTTCCTTAGGATTTGTGTTGAATCGTAGAACCTGTTTTCCGGCAAAAAATATCTAAAAAAAAATAAAAAAGTGTCTGAAATATAAAAAAAGCGCAAATGAGAAATTTGAGTTTTGTTTGCTCTGGCTAATCTCCGAAACGGCTGGACCGATATCGCACGGGAATTTAACTGTCAGATAAGTCATGTCTTAAGGAAGAGTTTCTTTGTCAGATAACTCATGTCATAAGGAGTAACTAAGGACCCTTTATTTTATATAAGAAAAAAATAAGCGTTCCTTATAATAAAAATCAGAAAAAAGCAGCATTTCTCAAGTTTGCCGCAGGCAAGGCGAGCTCCTGCATTTACTGCATAAGAAGCATATAGCAGAGGGACAGTTACCAGCTGGTTACTATACCTCGATCTCTCTCCCACAGGTAGGAGAGATAGAGACGACGGGTCGTCGCTCGGTGACGTCACTAAGCGGTGTGAGGCGGGACTCGGAGGTCATGTACGTGGGGACCTTCGGCGCCGGCCCGCAGCAGCGGGGGAACGTCGCTGATGTGTTCTCTGAACAGCCGCCCGAGCCCATGCAGAAGAAGACACTCACCAGGTAATATTTTCACACATAGTAGGTACGTGAGAATATTCGGGCAGAAAAGGGGAAACGTCGCTGACGTGTTTGCTGAACAGCCGCCCGAGCCCACGCAGACGAAGCCTCTCATCAGGTAATCATCGACCGCTCCTGTGCGTCCCGCTTCCAACGGATTCCCGCGGCCTTCACCAGCAGGAATATATAATTATAATCTATATCCAATTTTATTCCCTCGAACCACTCAAAGAAACTACGAGCAAATCCTATTCCGTTGCCCTTTTGATGACCTTCTGATGAGGCCCGTTATGACCGACCACATTACAGTTCCATTACTATATCATCACTGGCAACACGTACTGTTCATAGACTCACACACCACATTGTCTCTTAACGAAAGTCGGTAATTATCAACCGACGTCCAAAAAAGGAGGAGGTTCTCAATTCGACTGTATTTTTTTGTGTGTTACCTCATAACTTTGTACTGGGTGTACCGATTTTGATGATTCTTTTTATATTCGAAAGCTGGTTTAATTTAATTGAGATCTGACGACTAGTATTTGAGTTATCCCTAATAATGCGTGGCTTAGTTTACATTGAGTTACTTCAGTTTAGTGACTTCATCTATTATTAAGGCAACTTTTGGATGGATGGATTGGATGGAATTAAAAGAGAGAATATATGAGAGGTATAGTCTTAGGAATAGGATCTCGTGTCCCTCTTCTCCCGTACTATTTACTTATATACAATTCATACAAATATACAGGCTGTTTCTTAACTGGGTGAGACCCGTGTTATAAGAACAGAGTGTACGTTAAAGGCTTACATCGAATCTTTAGACAATCACTACTCTGCAGTACAGGAGTTTCCATCTACCATCTTAGTTTTTGCGGCTGCGAAGGTAGAAGGATGTCCCATGTAAGAGAGGGATGTAAAAGACCTTATAGGGAACGTGCACGGCATAGACTATGCCAACTAGTGTTACAAATCTGAAACTTTTACGTTGTAAATATTTGACCTGTGCTGCCACCTATACTTCCTGCACCCTCCGTTTAGGTGAACGTGCACGAAGTAGACTGTGCCACCTAGCGTTGCAAATTTGAAACTTATAAGTAGTTTCTGCACGTTCCCTATAGAACTCATCCATCAAATTGTAATGCTTACTTTATTTCTGCTTACAGGTCGGCAAGCCAGCCCGACTTCGCAGCGGTGAACGAAGACAGCGGCATTGGACAAGAAGTGATGCTTCAGGAGCCCGCCAGTATATTCGAGAGACCTGGCTTTGGCAGCGTCGCTTTCAGGTTGGTAGATCCCAAAACAGTCAAAATCTATGGTTTACGGATAGCATCAAAGCTAAAATCAAAAGTAAGTACTTAGGTACTTACTTTTGATTTTAGCTCATTTTTTAAAATGCTTTGTTATTTTTTTTTTTTTTTTTTGATTTCCTTAGTTTCTTCCTGATAATTATTAAGTATAAATATGAAAGTTTGTGGGGATGGATAGATTAATCTTAATTAATCTTTTACACAAAAACTATTGAAAGGATTGAAACCAAACACAAAAAGCAAGAAGATAACATCTTACAAAAATGTATGTTTTTAAAGTTGGTTTTCTATGTTGCTCTCCTGTAAAATAGCCATTTTTAGGGTTCCACACACAAAGGCCAACGGGGCTCTAGATATTAAGAAGCCTCCGCTGTCCATCCATCCATCTGTCCATTAGGAGATTATATCTCATGAACCATAATAGGCAGACAATTTAAATTTTCAGTGTGTATTTCTGTTGCCGCTGGTTTTTAATTTACACACTGTCACAACTACTGACGTGATTTTATGTCGTATATTTCCAGACGCTCAATAACAGCAACACTTAGCGCCATGGGCGGCGCGGCGCCGGGCGAGGACCTGTCCATCGGCTCAGCAGGCTCCTTAGCAGCCAGGCACGCGTACCAGCCGACTGAGTGGACGTCTGCGCAGTCAGGTAACTGTGCTTATTGATTTGCTGGCTCAATAATAGCGACGCTGAGCGAGGACTTGTCCATCGGCTCAGCAGCTAGGGTCTTTAGCAGCCAGTTAGACGTCTGCGCAGTCAACTAACTGTTTCTTATGAATAAGCCTGTTAACATATAGTAATAGTAGGTATAAAGGCGAATTTAATTTTTTGGTTTAAAAAGTTGACACTGTGGTAGTTATAATGTTTGCCTTAAATTCCAGTGTAGTCAAACATTGTATCCGTGGAGTTTCTTGCTCATTCTGTTCCATAGAGGTCTACGCTTTGGAACGTCCAAATTGCTTCATGACCGACCTTGACATTTCAACAGTGCCTGTAAATGGTTTATTTTACATAAATGCTTTGAATCTTGATTGTAAGTCCCTTTCTCTTTCGCAGAGAGCTCAACCATAACTTCAGATGAAGAGGCTGAAGCTGAAGAATCAGGTTACGCCTCACTAGAACGGTTCCTTACAGCCTGGGGCCTCTCCCAATACGTGCAGAAGTTTAAAGACGAACAAATCGACCTCGACGCCCTCATGCTACTCACAGAAAGCGATATGAAGTCCCTAGGACTCCCTTTAGGACCCTATAGAAAACTTGTGACCGCCGTCCAAGAGAGAAAGCAAGCGCTGTCTCACCCTGGACCTATGATAGATACTGCCATCTGATTGGTCGATGCAAATGTCGAAACGAATGGTACAAACGTGCTCAATTTTAAATTTGGAATGTTTAAAGGTTTTTTTTTTTTGCAATATTTTTAATGTGAAACATTTTTTTATAGTTGTTTCGTTTTATCATGTTAATATCGGTAATTGCCCTTTTTCTGATAATACTTTGTTAAGACCGTACAAACTAAATAAAGTACTCTCAGTCTAACCGTCACCACATAATTCCATCAAACGGCGGGTTACTGAAATCGGCGGAATGTTTGAATATTTACATCGAATTAAATAAATAACAAGACTCAGATCTACAAACTAGAGAAGAGAGTACTTGCCAGATTATCGTATGGCAGATTAACGGGGTATCGTTTTTCATTAGTAAAAAAACGTTAAGGATCACAATATACGTGGGGGGGGGCTTGGTTTGAGCTGTTATTTAAATAGGAATATCAGTTACAGTAAATGGGTCGCGCCGCCGCTATTGCCAGGCTAAAACGTAACAACTCTATCTGAGTAGTGAGTATACATAGGTCGTTGCAAATCACGACCGTCTTTATTGCGACTTAACCTTTGAAGATAAGATTTAAGTAAAATGCATTCACTATAACTTTTCAATTTTCAAGTGCACGTTGTGTGTTGTATATATATTCGTCTTATGCACTGCGAAATTAATTTAAAAAAAAAAATCGAAATGTGTGTTTGGGTTGTTTTCGATTCGAATTTGAACGAAAATGTATTTGTTTATAAAAAGTTTCTAATATTTAAGTTCCCAGTGAGCTCTTCGATTTTAAATAAAATATTATTTATAAATTCACTGTTATAAATAAGGTTACAAATATTATTTCATATTTTTTTCTAAGGTCCTTTAAAAGATTGCGATTTTGCACTTCACGGTATTTTTCTTACATCAATATGTTATTTTTACATGTAATAATAATAATGACAGTGCCTCATTAAATGTGATAGTAACGTTCGAGATTATTCCATCCAATGTAACGTCCAATCGCCATATTAAATATTTTTGTACAGTTTTTGATTATATATTTGTATGAATATTTTGTTTTATTATCAACTAGCACTTCGTTCATGCGGATTTTCGTACTTTCCTTTACAAAGTTGAACTCACCCTCTGATTCCTCTTTACTTCTTTAGGATAGGTAGTTACATATAGTTGTATCTATACTAATAACGTAAATACGGAAGCAACTCAAGGGCGGCTGTGAAGAGTCACGGCACGGCGTTCGGCAGAGGCTGCGGCCATTGTATTTTAACCGACTTCCAAAAATGGAGGTTTTCAAGCCGACTGTTTTTTTTGTGTCCTGATTTTGATGATTCTTTTTTATATTCGAAAGCTGGTGCTTGTCATGTGGTCCCATTTAAATTTGAGTTAGGTCTGTCGACTAGTATTTGATATTTATCCTTAATAATGTGTGGCTTCGACTACGTCGATGATGTTCTCAATGAAAAAAAAACTATACTATGGTTTGGAAGAGCATCTTCGTATTTCGAGGTGGTCCCTTTCTAGATTCGAAACGGAACTCTTCAATAAATGATAGTAAATCTTCCAGAATGCTGAAATCGCATATATGTTTACTGTTTACACCAGTTTTATTATAAACTGGTGTAAAAAAGGTAGCGTACGGTGTGATGCATATCTAGATGGATAAGTTCATAAGGCCGCATCTTCACCTACAAGCAACTCCCATGCAAGTTTTGCAATGTATTTTTATTATATTTTATTTTATTTATTTTATATTGTTTTGTAAAATTGGTACTTAATAAAAAAAAAAAAAAATGCGTCTTACCGAGAGGTATAACCGATCAATCGCTCGACCGTGACTCGTAATGTAATTAAACTTGCATGCGAGTTGCTTGCAGATGGAATACAGCTTAAGTATTTAAATTACCGTACAAGAACACCCGACTTGTAACTTCCACTGTCAACTTTTGCATGTCTTTTTGTATACAAAAATCGATGTAGGTATAGCGAATTTAAGAACATTGTTTCGTTGTTCGTGTTATTTCTTTATACATTTTCACGTAATTTCCTGTTTCATCTTGTGCCAATGTCAGTGAAATATTATTTGTGGCTTTCATGGCGACGATACGCCGACATGCATGTCTTCTCAAGACGTGCATGTCGGCGTATCGTGATTACAAGTCATATAATGATTACAAGTCAGAACAGATAAGAAAAAAACAGATTTTTCCAATTATTTTTTATTAAGGAAGATTTAAATACAATTAAATATTGTCTACCATTTATTGTAATGCATAACCTACACTGATTAATGTACAAATAGTTCTGAGCTAACTAATCGGTACGATCATATCTCGACGATTTTGACTAAGGAAATTAAATACAAAATTCCATAGAAACACCATTATGCTACGTATATCCATACAAGGACGGTTTTCATGATTTGACAATCAAAACATACAAATAAAATACTAAAATTGATCTACATAAAAGAAATGAAGATATATCAAAGAGAAATACACCATATTTCTTTCAACTATCCAGAACTACCTACCTTGCATTATAAACTTGTTTGTGTACAAAAATACCTTTATCTACTACGATACCTACATTAAATTAAGATATGTTTTTAAACAGTACAAATGAGCAATATTTATAAGATAGAAGGCACAATACTTTCGGATATATTCATTTGATCAGAGTAAATAAGTCGAAATTTTATAAAAACTATAATTACGAATCCAAAAATCTTTAAATTCTTAGAACTTAACTTAGGTACTAAAAGAATTTGTTTCATTTCTGTATATTATGGCGGAGTTTTTACTAACTTACTCCTAATTGCAGCATCTATCGATACATTGTTACGATACAGTTTTATCATTATCTAAAATTCGTAGCAGAGATTCGTGAACTATCGCATGGAGACGTTAAGATTCAGTGGCGTCAGAGTTTCGTAGCCGTGCGCTGCGCCGGGCGCGAGCTCCACGTCGCTCTGTGTCGCTCCCTACCTACTCTTCTATACTCTATCGATCGATTAACTCGCGCCACGGCAAAAATAAACTGAAAGTGCCAATAGTCTAAAGCATATTCTCTCAACCAGATTCGGGCCACCCATTTATAAAAAAAAACAGTGTATGAATGTTTTGAAGACAAGAACTAAAACTTTTCAAAATTGAATTCATGGATGGTTGTTTGTGGCGTCATACACTGTACGGCAATAATCGAAACTCGTAACCATTGCTTTTCAATTATGTTTCGTGATACAGCTACACCCGCGCGGGATTCAATACATGAACGCTAAATATAGATTGCTATGTTTGGGGGAGTATTTTTTGGACTTGTTGTACTGACGGTAGCGCGCGAGGCGGCAGCCGTCGTCGTGGTAGTACGTGTACTCCGGGTAGGGGATGTAGGCGCCCGTGGCCGGGTCCAGCGGCACCATGATGGGCAGGTCCGACATGGAGGCCGGCCGCTCGTACGACGAGTCGGACGAGCGCGTGGGCTCGGCGTACTGCGGGCTGTTGCTCTCGCGCTGGTTCTCCACGTCCTGGCTCTGGTTGCACACGGGCACGCTGCGGCTCGTGTCGGCCGAGATGTTGGAGCGCGAGCGCAGGATGGGCCGCGTGGACGAGAAGTCCGCCGAGTGCTGCAGGCTCGTGGAGTGCTGCAGGCTCGTGGAGCGCGGCCGCAGCGAGCTGGGCGGCGTCTCGTCGATGCGCGACAGCGTGTGGCGCCGCACGGGCCGGTACACCCTGCGGTCGCCCAGCTTGGGCCGCTTGATCTTGCGGTGGGAGTTGTACGTCTCGAAGGAGGAGGGCAGGGAGGGGGTCGGGTGGGGTCGCGGGGGGGGAGGGGTTGCGCGCGGGTGCCTGCGGGGCGGGGGCGTTGGCGAAGTGCGCCGCCACGAGGTCCCTCATCTGGTCACATGCTCAGTAGTTGTAGGGGCCGTACTGCGAGCCGTGGTAGTAGGGGCCCGGGTACGCCTGCGGCGGCGGGTAGCCCGCGTACGCGTACTGCTGCTTTTGTGGGTACACTGTGGACCACACATCAAATGAGTTAGAATTCAAGGCATTAAAAGAACTGCTCTACAATTTTGATTTGTGGGACAAGATTCTTAACATTTTACTGTTTAACCACCTAAAGTAGCACGATTTCAGCTAAATATAAATATACTATTTCACAAAAACTATTGGAATGACATTTAACACTCTTGTTACCATTTGACTCTTACCTTGAACTCTTACAATCATACAAAAGCATGTAAATCAAAACAAATTCTTAGTAGATTAGCGTAAAATCAAGAGAGTTGTCAGAAAATATAAAGGGATCTATTTAAAAAGTAATGCAAATATCCTCAAACCACTCATGCATCCTGCATTCACCCTGTTTGAAGAAAATATTTACAAAAGAAAACATTGTTATGTTTGTGTTGCCACAAGCGGAAAATGTTCAATGTTGCCATTTATGAGTTTGAGTTATGACATGAACTAGAAGTTAATTTAATTAAAAACTTAACAATATTTTTAGGTAGGTGTGTGTGTTTTTTGTAATATGACGGTTAACAGTGTTATATTGTAATTTTTAATTAACATTCCGTGAAAAGATCAATATATTTTTTGTCAATGCACACTTAATTTAACTAACTTTGTGTGATTTTGACGTGCATTTTTGATGATTAATAAAAAAAATTGAAAATTAACTTAATTTAACGATGATTATTTTAATGAAATGATGTTGTACAATTGTACTTTTTCTGGCTGCTACGTAATGATTGGTTTAAAAGCATACCGGGCATGAGGTACTGCATGTTAAGCGCCTCCTCCCGCTCCCGCTCGCCGCGCAAGCAAATGGCCGCCGAGGAGAACAAGATGGCCGACAGCAGCGACAGGCCCACGCCGCACCACGCGACCATGTACGACCAGTCGTACCACACGCGAGAGTTCTCACGTAATATCTGGTTTATACCGGGGTTCACGCATGTTCGTGGGGGTGGTAAGTGTTGCGTGGGGTGGGAGTGAAATTGTGTGTTTTGTACAGGTGTGATTGTCGAGTTGGAATTTATATTACCAATCAATTTTATAATGTAGGTATATCGGGTGTGTAGGTAAAGAGTATAATATTTTAAATCAAGTTTGTTACCAAGAGGTTATGTACAATATCATATTGGTAATCAATTTAGTTCGTTCAGATACAGTTATTTTTCAATATTTACAGCACCAATGTTAATAAATTCGTCCGTAAGCGAGTTAGTATTGCGTTTGGCGTAAACCAGATATTATGAGATAGCCAGTTACATTTAAGTATATGCGTTAAACGACCGGTCGCAGTCGCGAAGTTATACGCAGTAGCCAAGTTTCATAGAAACATGAAAAAAAAAGAGAAAAAGCTTTTTGTTAGTATGAGATACTTACATGGTTGTACTTATAAACTAAGTTATTGATGATTTATTGTCTAGTGAAGAGTAATACGTATGAGAAGGTACCAACATCAATAATACAAGTAAGTACTAAATAAACATAAAATACACACAAAATTAAATCTAAACGTGTAATCAACTTATGTTTTACACAAATCAAGGTACCTAATCTACCACACACATTACTAAACACACATAAAATATTTAAACAAAATCATCAAGGGGAAACCGTAGAAATATACAAAAGAGTTTAGTCTTATTCCCGCCAAGCGTAACACAAGATGGCCGCACAAGGTGACGGTCTAACCTGGCATTATGTACTGCACGTTATTCTGCTGTTCCCGCCTTTTCTCCTTGCTGAGGCAAATGGCGGCGGAGAAGAATAAAATGGAGCTTCCGAAGGAAACGGCGACAGCCAGCCAAGCCAGGATGTACGACCAATCGTACCAGATTGATGAGTTGTCTTTTAGCACCTGGTGTTGGGGGTGGGTCAATAATGTGGTACAAACCTCCAGCTAATGAATAGGTAGCTACTTCAATGGGAATTATGAAGGAAATCTAACTACCTTGTCCTTTTTATACTCGTTAAATTTTAAAGCACAATAATCTCCATGTGCCTTCATTTTTAACTGATACCTATGACTGATTATAGACATAATAAGGAACGTTGACAGAACTGCTGTGTTTTAAGTCTACAATAGCTTTCCAGAGAAAATATTTTTGATCCGTTGAGTCTACCCTGGGAAATTAACCTTGCTACTGGAAGCTATGCAAACCGATTGACAGGCTTAACAGACACTGGAATTAGAATTAGTCTATCCAGTAACTGTAGTGAACAACCTGTCAGCCTGCAATCTCTTCCATCTTAACTTGAGATAGGTCAAGTCCGAACAGGCAATCTAAGGGGCCTCACTTACATTAGGCCATTGCTGGTAGAATTCCTCGCCAACGACCTTCTCCTTCTCGTAGAACTCCACTCCGTGCCATAATGCCATTGCACCCGCTGCTAGAAGACCTGGAAAACAATATTAAACTAATCAGTAAAATCACGACATTTGTAGATTCCGTTTTGGAAATAAATTGGAGAACTCAAATGTAAATAATGAAGCCTGTAAATCATTATACACAGGGCATAAACAGGCAATTCTACCCATAGTTGCGCGTTAAAAAATCTTATTCCAGCGACCTTGTCCACATAGATTTCGGTTTCAAAGAACAAAGACTTTCCTACAAAGTTTGCTCTACCATTTTCAACCCCTTAAAGTAAAAAAAATCCTTTCTTAGCGTGCCCACTCTTCTTAGCGTAACCCATGTACTGTCATATATTCCAAACTTAATGTTTCTTGGTTTATTAGTTTTTTTTTTAAGATTTTCAACCCCTTTAGATACGTGCATTTATATGCCTAAAGTATTAAATAAATAATAAATGTTTGGAACAGCAAAATTTGCTGTTCCAAATATTTATTATTTATTTAATATAAGAAACTGTATTTAATACAGTTTCTTATTTTATTAAACCTTTTCACAAGGATCTTCGACTCGACTCGTGAACTCAGAAAGTATTACCAGAAGATTATCATATCATTAACTTACATGTAACCAGCATAAGGATAGCAGTGGCGGTGATGTTCCCAGGGCTTCGCTTCCAGCAGCCGACGACGCCGGTCCAGAATGCGATGAACAGAGACAGGAACGCAACGATGAACAGAGCCACCGTTGAACGTGCCATGTGCAGCCTGAAATCGTACGAAAGTATGATCAGTTTTATTTTACAACATATTAATATGAGCTTAGATACAGGTCCAGTCGATTGATACTCTATTAGCGAGACTATTAATGGACCAAAGTCTCAGAAAGGAACTATTACTGAAAATATGTAGGTACTACCACTAAAACATGATCCTCAGGAACATGTCCTCAAGTCTAGAAAGTAGTTCTAGTAAAGGTGCTAAAACGTTCAATAATAAATTAGAACAAAAACGCCACGGTTTGGCCACAATTATCATGTCCCTGACACTGGATATTTACGATTAGTTGTTAAAGATCTCGGTACTTATATGTACTGTTGTACCTTAACCGCTATTGAAAAGGGCATATAGGTTAACCTAGTTCATTAGTGTTCCTTCAGTCAAAATCAAAAGTCATTTATTCAAACTAGGCTGAGAGATAGCGCTTTTTGAACGTCAAATTTTACATACAGTCCCCCAAACGCCCACCCGTCACCACTTCCTAGTGCGAGGGAAATTATTATTGTATCACAAAAGCAATCGCATAACATTTTGCATTGTCATTCATTACTCTTTCCATTAATCATAATATTGAATCCCGTGATGCTGAACAAAAGCTTTCTTACTCAAAATATTTCTGATTATGTACCATGCAGTATTTTAAAATGCCGAGCATGGAAGATGGTTGATATAAAACTGTAGACTAAACTACAAGCAGCTAAGAGATGCAAACATTGCGGTAGATTATGTTGACCACAGCGGTGTTTATAACTGTATACAACTATTTCATATAGCTGTGCCTATATTATTTACATACTTCGAGAAATTTTACATGGATGTCTCATCTAGTTACATAACTATTCATAAATAACTGTTGAAATTATTTTCAAGTGTGTAGGTATGTTTGTTAAATAGTTACTCCATTTTAAAATAAAGATACCAAGCCTAACTAACAAGCCGACATATTACTCAAGAGCCTTCAAACTAGTCAAAGGATTAATATCTAGCTCTTATAAGACATTATTTATTATACGGATTTGCTGAAGCAATAACTATCGACAAATGATTATCAACTATGATTCGAACAAGCTGAGACAATAAATAACTATTGGTTTTAATATCGATCACTGACCGCCGAGCCGTTGACCCACTTAGATCCAGCAAAAGGCCTTGAAATCGCTTTGTTTTTTTTTGTCACAGAATTGGTCTTAGTTAATCTCCTTGCGGGACACCATAATGTTTTAGAAAGAAGAGCACATTATACAGATGTATTATGCAAATATTTTAGTCACGATGCAACTGATGCAAGTGTAAATGAAGAGAATATTGCAGTTGACAAGGCCACTACAGTTCAAGGTAATGAAGTACATAATTTCAAAATCTTATGCAACAATTTAGTTTGTGTACCGAGAGAACACATCAAACGCCGAAGTGAGTTTATTTGATAAACCCGCATAGTTCCCGTTCCCGTGGGAATATGGGGATAAAATATCAACTTTGTTGTTTGCAAAATCTTTAATGAAACTGTATGCCTGCAGCAAGGAAAGTGAAGATAAAAATCAATTGTGAACGGTTGTCATGATAATTTCTCAAAACATATTGAAGTTGTGCTGACACTGAATGGCATGTCATGGATCATATGGCTCCATGGTATGAGCCAATGACCCATAACGGATACAATTCCGTACCTACCTCTTCTACTTCTATTGTTCTATTTTAGCGGACATCTTAATAAATAGTTGTTGATTATAAACACACCTGGTTTATGTCGCAATTTATCATCTTAGCCATAGTAGTAAAGAGAACATAAAGAATCGTATGACATGTGATTTTAAGAAATACATAAACCTATATTTTGACGCTAACTCACTCGTCACTGAAGAAGCAATTTTTTTTTAGTAATTCTTTTAGCCAAATCTAAAAGCAATAAAGAACAAACTGCTAAGGAAATCTCTGGAGTAGAGCTACGATTTTTATATATGTGTGGAATAAAATTCATGATTTTATCCATGATGCTTAAAGTTTCACTGTACCTGTGGTAATCTACACTAATATTATAAAGAGGAAAGATTTGATTGTTTTTTTTTGTTTGTTTGCAAAACTTGACCGATTCGAAAAATTCTTTCACTGTTGGGAAGCTACACTATCTCCGGTGAACATATGCTATATTATATCCCCATATTTCCACGGGAACGGGAAATACGCGGGTGAATCTAAACTAATATTATAAAGCTGAAGAGTTTGTTTATTTGTTTGTTTGAACGCGCTAATCTCAGGAACTACTGGTTCGAATTGAAAAATTATTTTTGGGTTGAATAGACCATTTATTGAGGAAGGCTTTAGGCTATATATCATCACGCTTAAGCCAATAGGAGCGGAGCAGCGATAAAGAATGTTTTAAAATCGGGGATTCCACGGGGACGAAGTCGCGGGCAGCAGCTAGTCTATACTTATAATAAATCTGTAGAGAGGTCAATTCTGTACAGGGAATATATTTTCAAAATAACTATCAGGGGGTGATTAGTGATCGATACTGGTGGCAAAAATGCAATCAGTAAAATTTTTGTCTGTCTGTCTGTCTGTCTGTCTGTCTGTCTGTCTGTCTGTATGTTCTTTATAGAAACAAAAACTACTTGACCGATTTTAACGAAACTTGGTACAATTATTCTTCATACTCCTGGGCAGGTTATAGTATACTTTTCATCACGCTACAATCAATAGGAGCAGAGCAGTGAAGGGAAATGTTGGGAAAACGGGAGATGTTACTCCATTTTTTAAGCTTCCGTCGCGTGTGTAGCCTTAATGGTTAAAGTTACATAAATAATGTATGACGGAAATGTTCTACATAAAATTATCTAAAAAATATCCCACAACAACATATGACTATCTTTTATGGTTGACTCACAATAACACGTGTAACTTATACTTGTTTACTAACTAAAAAAAGTTAACATTATTACCATAGAATATTTTTACATTATCATAGAAATCGGTATAGAAACACCAAACTTATACATGAATACAATAATAAGCCATCGCGCCGTCGCGCTTTAATACTGAATCATGCTGTAAGATGTTATTGTGATTATTTTTGTGTAACTTTTGTTACTCTTTTATAAAATAGGTACTTATTAGTTATTTTGGTTATGTTTAAATATTCGTTCAAATTACAAATTATTAATAGTTTCAATTTTATTTCTTTTTAGGTGAAGTAGTAGTAGAAGTAGGAGCATAGATTTTTAGATACCGATTCTGTTTTTTTAGTATTAAGTAGGTAAAAGCGTAGATACTTTTATTAATTAGTAGTTATTTTATTAATTAGTTATACGTAGTTATAGGTATTTATTTTTAAGTGAAGTAGGTATAGGTAATTATAATATAATTTTGTACAGGAATTTCAGCTTTACTTTCATTTCTTTTTTTGTTGTAAGTTGTACCTACATATTTCACACACACATAGTGATCTATCAACGCACAGCCCAAACCACTGAACGGATCGGGCTGAAATTTGGCATGCAGGTAGATGTTATGACGTAGGCATCCGCTAAGAAAGGATTTTGATTAATTCTACCCCCAAGGGGATAAAATAGGGGATGAACGTTTGTATGAAACTTTGTCAATTTTAAACCGATCGGGCTGAGAATTTCAAAATCGGGGGTAAAGTAACTATTCCACGCGGACGAAGTCGCTGGCAGAAGCTAGTCTTTAATATAGTAGTAGTAGTAGTAGTATATCATAATAATTATGTGGTCTTCTTTAGGTATTCAGATTCTGGGTTTTACAAGGGCCAATCTCCGACTCTAACTGGTCTAGCCTTAGCCTATCTGGGTCACGAAATAAATATGCAGATATTTATTTACCTGTTCATCGCATCGTCTGAAAGCCCTTTTGTCTCGTTGTTCTCGTCAGGGATGAAGTAGTCCACATTGCTGCAGTGCGTCTCGACAGGCGATAGGTAGATCTCAACTGTAATAGAAATAAAAGAGAAATTAGATTTATTTGTGTTTATTCAACATGGCGGCAATTCTTGAGAGTACTTGAGAGGCTGTTTACAAAAGTCGACAGATGTGATAGGTGCATATTTTTTCTGAAAGGTAAATGTAATAATTATATGATGATAATGATAACCTAAGGTTTTAGAACAGGCTCGAATTGAGACAATCAGTGGGTGTTGAGTGAGATAGAGTTATGTCTAGAATATACACAGGAAGAATACATACTCTCTTCAAATGAGCAAACTTAGAACACCTATGTACAAACGTGATAAAAAAGAAACATTGGTATAATCGTACTAAATATTCAGCTGACATTTATTTACTATCAGGCAAACGTATATAAATAAACAGAATACCATTGAACACATAATCATGCAAACACCAGTCGCTTGAATCATCGGACACTTTATCCGTTAATGACGAAACTCAAGAATGTGGCCGGTCTTAGAATCTTTTGCACCAACAAACTCGTAAAGAGTGACTTTCATACGTTACTGTAACCTTGTATGTGCAAGAAAGTGGCAAATATGACTTGAATTATAAGTAGTTATGATTCAGAACGCCCGGAGTAAAATAATATTTTAGAGGCTCACATTGCTTTTCTCTTTAAGCCCAAAAATAGGGGTGACTAACGAAATTATTTAGTAAGGTGAAATACTCTTTAGAAGGAAGATAGCCTTATTAACTTTTGTTGGAAGAAAAACGACCCAGGCAAAAAAATTCTGGACCAAGCAAAAACGCATATGATTTGTACTTGCAAATGGACCTTATTGAACACAGATAAAATAAAACATTACTTACTAAAACGTAAGAAGAAACTTCGTAAGATTGTTAGAATGTGCAATCGATTCAGTTTCGTCTATTTTTATTAAATTACCTCATCGATGTTCGTGAGGTCGACTTTATATACCAGTTAGCAGAAATTCAATGAGTCTGCCGCTCGTTTCCTTGTATACAGTAGGTATGGTTTCTCCGGAATTACCCTTTACCCTTTTAAATTAATTATTATTGCAAGTTTCGAATAATCGGGAGTGATGACATAGCCGTAATATTAATCTTTATTATAAATAATAAGAGAGACGACCCGTGCTGCTCCTCAGCATTGAAAGTCAAGTAGTATGTTCATATACAGTTTCCCTCCACTTCAACCAGTTTAATATAAGTGGGATAAAACGAGCGTACCTGAATTATACACGGAGCTATAAATATCAAAGATATGGAAACATAACAATTGTACAAGACGAAATCGCGTATGAGTATAATTTGCAGAGTAATAAGAAAATTATCAATCTCACCCCTACGCGAGCAGAAATCAAACCAGAACATGGAGAGATAATTTGCTTAAACAGGAAGTAGACAAGACGTATAAATATGATGCCTGATTATTAAGTCATCACATAATTCCAGGATCAGCTAACACACCCACGTAATGTTCCATGGTCATACAAAAACAAATGAAGGTATAAAACATCTAATTGCCCACAACAAGGCATCATATGAAATCAATTTGCCTCTTCCCATCCAGTAATCTTATAATTTTACTACATCGTATAAAATATGATACTTTAAAAATTACGAATCTTGGCGTATGGACAAGTGATCTAAGTATTGGTTCCGCATATTTCGTTACGTATTTAGTTAGTAATATATGTATGACAAATAAAGTAACTAACAGTGCAACAACAACAACAAGAGCAGTGGTGGCCGAGTGGTAACGGCCCCGACTTACGAATCGTAGGTCGCGGGTTCAAACCCAGCCAGGCGCATTACTTTGTGTAATTCATTTCTTCACCACTGCTCTCAAAACGGTGAAGGAAAACATCGTGAGGAAACCGACATGTCCTAGAACCAAAAATTCGAAGACATGTGACATTCACCAACCCGCACTGGGCCCGCGTGGTGGATTACGGCCCATTCCCTCTCCTAGAGAGGAGGCCTGTGTCCCAGCAGTGGGAACGTTAAAAAAGGCTGATTATGAAAGTAACTAACCGGGTCCATACATCTAATATGATAACCATCGACTCGAAGAAGTCCTACGAGGTTAGATGCTTAATTTCTAATAGATTGTTGTGATTCATCATGTGACGACCCTGGCGATGCGGTTGCTGAATTGCATTTTTGATATTGTACGGGAGCGCCCGCGCCAGGCTCGCCAGTCGCTTACATACCACCGCCTTGCTACGTCCTAATTTACTGTGCAGGACGCCCCTGTACCTAAGTGATAGACAACATTCCTATGTATTTGATAGCTATTACTCGTGTATATAATAGACAGCATTCCTATGTATCTGATAGCTATTACTTATGTGTATAATAGACAGCATTCCTATGTATCTGATAGCTATTACTTATGTGTATAATAGACAGCATTCCTATGTATCTGATAGCTATTACTCACATGTATAACAACTAACTAAGTAAGAGTTTTTGAATAGTATTGTAATTCATACCTTGATTAATAGCTAAGTTTGATTACTGTTAGGATCACGAACACGCTCCACTCGACAGGTCGAAACCTGTCGAAACCTGTATGAATCTGTCCTGAAGCAACATAAAGCTGATTGGTTGACCACGATTGGGGCGTGGTCATGTATAAAACTAATTGGTGAAAATAAATAATTAATAGGATCAACCCTAGCACTACTTGTACCCACGTGCAAGGATATATAGGTAGGGCATTTTCATAATTGAAAGTCAGTTCACATTTTTAATAAGTTTAATATAGTCTTAAGATGGTACAGTCAAGTGTAAATAGTGCTCAAAAATAAATAGTGTTCAGTTTAAAGGAGTTTTATTGAACTAAGTGTCTCCTCCAATCCAGCGCACACGTTTGGGGTGTCACGAACCCAAACATTGGTCCTTCGAGAGCCGGATCTGAGGAAAATCACTATCGAAAAATACTCCAGTGAATTTATTGAAGAATTAATTACGAAACAATGCCAGTTACGAGGTCTACGGGGAAAAGAGACGGACGAGCATCAACTACAGTGACAGAACAAACTGAAACTACCACAGAAACGACCACAGAGACCTGCACTACAGAAACTACAGGTACGACAACCAACACGTCAGAGGCACCCGCCGCGACCGCGTCTACAGTCAAACATGCCGCGCCACAACAGAACGTCGCGACTGAAAATAAGAAAAGTGGACATCGCAGCAGCCCTCCGTCACAGAAAAGTAAAACGCCCAAATCACGCCGCCTAGCCAAGGCCAAGGCAGAACTAGCTCAAAAGTTAGCAGATTTAGCCGCGGCACGCCTCGCCGAGATTGAAGCCGAATCAACAGATGAAGACTTATCCTCCGTCGCCTCAGAAACTGGAAATAATCACCGAGTGAATACATGGTTGCAATCAAGTCAGCTACTTGCCATCTCGAACAGACCTTTTCAAGCCGATGTGAAGTCGTCAATTGAACCTGCAGTCCCAGTGACCACTGCCGAATCCTGGAGCATCTCAGCAACCCTACCGGCGGGAGTCGACACCATGCACCAGCCAGTTGAACTTGAACAGAACCCCGCGCCCGCGCAGCCGCACCTGAACCCGCCGCCGGTAATCTCCGCCGCGACCTGGCAACAGAACCCCGCGCCCGCGCAGCCGCACCTGAACCCGCCTCCAGTGAACTCCGCCGCGACCTGGCAACAGAACCCCGCGCCCGCGCAGCCGCACCTGAACCCGCCTCCAGTGAACTCCGCCGCGACCTGGCAACAGAACCCCGCGCCCGCGCAGCCGCACCTGAACCCGCCTCCAGTGAACTCCGCCGCGACCTGGCAACAGAACCCCGCGCCCGCGCAGCCGCACCTGAACCCGCCGCCGGTAATCTCCGCCGCGACCTGGCAACAGAACCCCGCGCCCGCGCAGCCGCACCTGAACCCGCCTCCAGTGAACTCCGCCGCGACCTGGCAACAGAACCCCGCGCCCGCGCAGCCGCACCTGAACCCGCCTCCAGTGAACTCCGCCGCGACCTGGCAACAGAACCCCGCGCCCGCGCAGCCGCACCTGAACCCGCCGCCGGTAATCTCCGCCGCGACCTGGCAACAGAACCCCGCGCCCGCGCAGCCGCACCTGAACCCGCCTCCAGTGAACTCCGCCGCGACCTGGCAACAGAACCCCGCGCCCGCGCAGCCGCACCTGAACCCGCCTCCAGTGAACTCCGCCGCGACCTGGCAACAGAACCCCGCGCCCGCGCAGCCGCACCTGAACCCGCCTCCAGTGAACTCCGCCGCGACCTGGCAACAGAACCCCGCGCCCGCGCAGCCGCACCTGAACCCGCCTCCAGTGAACTCCGCCGCGACCTGGCAACAGAACCCCGCGCCCGCGCAGCCGCACCTGAACCCGCCTCCAGTGAACTCCGCCGCGACCTGGCAACAGAACCCCGCGCCCGCGCAGCCGCACCTGAACCCGCCGCCGGTAATCGCCGCCGCGACCTGGCAACAGAACCCCGCGCCCGCGCAGCCGCACCTGAACCCGCCTCCAGTGAACTCCGCCGCGACCTGGCAACAGAACCACGCGCCCGCGCAGCCGCACCTGAACCCGCCGCCAGTGAACACCACCGCATCATGGCAACCGAACCAGGTACCCACGATGTCACGATTGACATCAGTACCAGCAGATCCTGTCTCCACACCCTGGATGTTACCGTGTCGACCATCAACCAGTATCGTACAACAGCCTACAACAACAGACGTCCAGGAGTCAAGAACAGATATGAAGGAACTTGCCGCTGCAATCACACAAGCCGTGCACGCTGCACAGTACCAACAGCCAATGAAGCACACCGAACTACCCAGTTTTAACGGAGCCCATCAAGATTGGCTCACGTTCCGTGCTGCCTACTGTGAAACAGCGCATCGTCTTACAGCAATGGAGAACATGTCCAGACTAAGAAGAAGCCTTCGGGGAATAGCAAAGGAAGCAGTGCAAGGTTTACTGATCGTGAACGCGGATCCTGACGAAGTCATGAAGACACTCGAGTTACGTTTTGGACGCCCAGACTCAATCGCAATGGCAGAAATGGAACGCCTACGAAGCCTACCACGACTCACTGAATCTCCGCGTGAAGTTTGCACCTTCGCTACCAAAGTGGAAAACATAGTTGGAACTCTACAAGCACTCAATTGCAGACATTACCTCTTCAGCCCAGAAGTAACGAAGACTATGGTTGAGAAACTCACACCAACTCTGAAGAGACAGTGGTTCCAGTTTTCTGCAGCACAACCCAGAACGGAACCTGACCTTTTGAAATTCACCCGATTCATCAAAATGGAAGCAGAGATATGCAGTCCGTATGCATTACCTGAGAACATTGTTACGACTACACAACCTGCACAGAACACGCAGCGACGCCAGCAACGGGTACATGCAACACAGGAAACGACCAAACCAAAGTGCAACTTATGTGAACATCAAGGGCATAGCATCCTGGAATGCGAACGATTCAAGAAAGCCAACGTTAACGAAAGATGGGATATCGCTAAGAAGCATCGCCTGTGTTTTCGCTGCCTCAAATTCAGATCAAAACAACACAGCTGTAAACCAAGAAAGTGCGATATAAATGAATGTATACATCTACATCATAGACTGCTACACGCCACTAGTACTGATACAAAGAAGAAAGAGATCGAACATTCCGAAGAAGAACAAGAGAAGGTTCATTCAGCATGGACACCAAAGGAATCGTTTCTCAAAATAATCCCAGTATACCTTTCCGGACCGGCGGGAGCAGTAGAGACCTTCGCACTCCTCGATGATGGCTCTACAGTGACATTAATCGACGAGGACCTAGCCAACCAGATCGGCGCAAAGGGATCCTGTGAACCACTGCGAATAGCGTCATTCGACGGCGAACCTACAGTCGACGTAACATCTCGACGAGTGAGCTTCTTCATCAAAGGACTACACACAATCGAACGAAAGCTGCGAGCAAGAACAGTCAGTCAGCTAGAATTGGCAGCACAAAGGATTCCTATAGAAGCAGTTCAGGATTGTGATCATCTCCGAGGCATCATCAAAGAAATTACGACTAAGGAAGCAAGACCACGACTATTGATTGGCCAAGATAACTGGGATCTTCTCATCTCAACGGAAGTCAGAACAGGAAAGAAAAATCAACCAGTGGCTTCACTAACGCCACTGGGTTGGGTCTTACACGGCAGTCACACTCGAACGCTCGGACACAGAGTAAACTTCATCAGACACGCTGACGCAGATGATAATCTACATGAGTTGGTGAAAGAATACATCACAATGGACAATATACAGATCAACCCAAAGAAACCTTTCAACGATCCAGAAGAAAAGGCGCTTCGAACCCTTCAGCAGTACACGAAGAGAACACCAGAAGGAAGATATCAAACCGCCTTATTATGGCGAAGCGAAAATATCAAGATGCCGAACAATTATGACAGTGCTTTGAACAGACTCATCAACATAGAGAAAAAGATAGACAAAGATCCCGAACTGAAAAGAAGGTACTCTGAACAAATGGAAGCCTTAGTATCAAAAGGATACGCCGAACCAGCTCCAGCCACAACATCAAAACAACGAACATGGTACCTACCTCACTTCGCAGTGCTGAACCCAATGAAACCAGACAAAGTAAGAATCGTCTGCGACGCTGCAGCCAAGACCAGAGGAGTCTCATTAAATGACCAGCTGCTCACTGGTCCAGATCTACTGCAGTCACTTCCAGGAGTAATCATGCGCTTCCGCCAACACTCGATCGCCGTGACCGCCGATATCACCGAAATGTTCCTGCAAATAGAGCTGCGACCCGAAGACCGAGATGCTCTTCGATATTTGTGGCGAGGAAACCGAAGAGACGGCCAACCACCGGAGCAATACCGCATGAAATCCTTGATCTTCGGAGCCTCCTGCTCCCCAGCAACAGCTATATACGTAAAAAACACGAACGCCGAGAGGTTCCAGCATGAACATCCAGAAGCAGTGGAAGCTATCAAAAGGAAACATTACATGGATGACTACTTGAACAGTTTTGACACTTTAGAAGAAGCTGTGAGGGTCTCACAAGCAGTGCGTGATATTCATCGAGAGGCACATTTCGAACTCAAAAAATGGTCATCAAACTCTACCGCTCTGCTCAAAGCGCTAGGGGAAGTTCCCAAGAACAAAGAAACAATCAAGCTAGAAGAACGTATCGAGACAGAACGAGTCCTCGGTTTAATATGGAAGCCGACAGAAGACTCTCTCGCCTTCAACCTAAACCTAGCACGCATCCCGCCGAACATACTGCAAAACGACACGCCTACTAAGAGAGAAGCCCTCCGAATAGTAATGTCCCTATTCGACCCTTTGGGACTTGTATCACCGGTGACTATTAGAGCTAAACAGATACTTCAAGAGGTTTGGCGTCGTGGAACAGCATGGGATGAAACCTTAGACAGTGACCTGGCTGACAGCTGGAAGAAATGGATCAGCCAACTCAAGAAATTGGAACACCTCTCAATTCCACGAACATATCCAGGTTTCAGCGCTGCGGTATCACTACAGCTGCACGTGTTCACAGACGCGAGCGAATCTGCATACGCGACGACGATGTACTGGCGAACGGTCACCAGAGATGGAAGGGTATACATCTCCCTGATAACAGCTAAAGCTAAGGTAGCACCACTGAAACTTATTTCTATCCCACGATTGGAGCTGCAAGCCGCAGTACTTGGCGCACGCATGGCATCAGCTGTCAAAGAAGAACACGAACGAAAGCCAGAATCCACTACATTCTGGACCGACAGCAGAACCACACTGTCATGGATCCGAACCGGCTCTAGATCTTACAAGTCATACGTCGCTCATCGCATCGCAGCCATCGAAGAACATAGCTCCATCAATGAATGGCGATGGCTACCGACCAAGCTGAATCCAGCAGACGACGCAACAAGAGATGTACCAGAGGACTACAGTCAAGATCATCGCTGGTTCAATGGCCCAGAATTCCTTTTGGGCCCTCCGGAAACGTGGCCAGCCGACGAAAAGGCTCCTGTCATAACCACAGGAGAAGAGAAAACCTGCAGCCTGCAGAACGTCAGAGAGAAAAATATAACCATCAGCAAAGCTGTGCCGGATGCAAGCAGATTCTCGCGCTGGGACAGATATATGAGAGCCACAGCACGAGTTTTACAGTTCCTGCAAATATGTCAACCAGCAAACCAGAGAATCAACTACAAGAGAACCAAAAGAAATAACCATGCAGATCCGGATTGGAGAAAGAACAGACAAACGTTGCCAGTCAAAATAAGGGAGAGGCGAGACCCAGCTGTTTCGAAGAAATACATGCCTCTTACCACTAATCTTTTGCATAGGGCTGAGAGCTTAATACTGCGGGCTTCACAAGAACAATCGTTTCAGCAAGAAATAGAAGCTCTGAAAAACAAAAGGAATTTACCACGAAGCAGTCGTTTGAACACATTATGTATAGAACTCACAGAAGAAGGGGAAATTCGACTTAAGAGCAGAATAGCCGCCGTGACAGACGTCACGGAACATGTCAAGAAACCCATGGTACTAGACGGTGACCACCCAACAACACGATTATGGATCGAACATATACACCGCCAACTTCATCACGCCGGCGTTGAGACAACACTGAATGAATGCAGGCAACAGCATTGGGTGCTGCGTCTACGACCGACCATCAAGAAGATCATAGGAAGATGCCTACGGTGTCGTATAAGAACAGCGTCACCACCAGAACCAAGGACAGGGAACCTACCTTCATGTCGACTGGCACATCATCAAAGACCATTTTCTTATGTCGGCCTGGACTACTTCGGACCGCTGATAATCACAACAGGACGAAGCCATCAAAAGAGATATGTCGCCTTGTTCACATGCCTCACGACGAGAGCCATTCATCTTGAACTAGTAACGTCACTTAACACAGATTCAGCAATCATGGCACTACGACGCATGGTAGCACGCCGCGGATGTCCTACGCAGCTGTGGTCCGACAACGGGACTAATTTCCACGGAGCCGAAAAAGAGCTACGAGCCTCCATCTTCGCGGCTACAGCCGAAGAAGCATCAAAGAAAATGATCGATTGGCGGTTTATACCCCCTGGTGCACCTTTCATGGGAGGTGCCTGGGAACGGATGGTGAGATCAGTAAAGATAGCTCTAGCCGCCACCTTGAATGAACGATTTCCGAGCGAGGAAGTACTTCATACGTTACTCATCGAGGCAGAACACACCGTGAACAGCAGACCACTCACTCATGTATCAGTGAACCCCGAAGACCCTGAAGCCTTGACACCAAACCATTTCATTCTAGGCAGTTCAGGTCGCATTCCGGCTCCAGGAGAATTTAATGATAGCGATCTGCACCTCCGAGCCAGTTGGCGGGCGACCCAGAGGCTCGCAGATATATTCTGGGCAAGATGGCTCAAAGAATACCTCCCAGAACTACGGAATCGCAGAGAACCAAATACTAAAGGTACAATTCCTAAAGTCGGGGACTTAGTCCTCATCGTTGATGGGAACCTCCCACGGAACACATGGATGAAAGGACGCATCTGCGCCACATTCCCCGGACCCGACGGAATCGTGCGCACAGTAGACATAACCACGAAGGGAGGGATTCTACGACGTCCAGTGAAGAAAGTTATAGTGCTGCCCATCGAGAACAGCGACCCTGCACCATCTCAATCAACTGCGACGTCAGCGGCGGACGACGCACGGCGGGAGGAATGTGCAGGACGCCCCTGTACCTAAGTGATAGACAACATTCCTATGTATTTGATAGCTATTACTCGTGTATATAATAGACAGCATTCCTATGTATCTGATAGCTATTACTTATGTGTATAATAGACAGCATTCCTATGTATCTGATAGCTATTACTTATGTGTATAATAGACAGCATTCCTATGTATCTGATAGCTATTACTCACATGTATAACAACTAACTAAGTAAGAGTTTTTGAATAGTATTGTAATTCATACCTTGATTAATAGCTAAGTTTGATTACTGTTAGGATCACGAACACGCTCCACTCGACAGGTCGAAACCTGTCGAAACCTGTATGAATCTGTCCTGAAGCAACATAAAGCTGATTGGTTGACCACGATTGGGGCGTGGTCATGTATAAAACTAATTGGTGAAAATAAATAATTAATAGGATCAACCCTAGCACTACTTGTACCCACGTGCAAGGATATATAGGTAGGGCATTTTCATAATTGAAAGTCAGTTCACATTTTTAATAAGTTTAATATAGTCTTAAGATGGTACAGTCAAGTGTAAATAGTGCTCAAAAATAAATAGTGTTCAGTTTAAAGGAGTTTTATTGAACTAAGTGTCTCCTCCAATCCAGCGCACACGTTTGGGGTGTCACGAACCCAAACATTTACCGTATAACTATAGCCGAGTATTGAGAACCTTTATTAAATATTTTACCTAAATTCAGTACAACCTAAACTCGCGTATCATTTACCTAGACCACAAACAATAACACGCACAACAACCCCAAAGCCATCTCTTCATACCCAAGCAAACTTCTACGTCCCATTTCTCGTTTTCACTGAACCAGGAACCAACAAAGTCATCTCGTCATCTGCGCAGGCGCACGCATTCGCATTTCACAATCTATTGTTTCACGAACGCAGTCATAACACACAATAGAGTAAGTACTAATCTCATTATGTAAATACACTCGGTAAATGTCATACACGTTACCCTCTTTTTAAACGTAGTCGGTTAAATATGGAAAGTAAAAGTTATTGAATGGTCATCTTAAGAAGGAGGTCATACTTGTAAGCGTCATGTTATTTTATATAGTAGGTACATGTCTTGGAGAAAAGTTTTTGACGTTTCTTTTTTTATTTGACTACCGGTGAAAACCTGTCAGCTAGAAGAACAGCTTCCTTTATAAATTAGTAGTTGTCAAACAGATTTAATCGTATTCCAAAAACCTAATTTGTGTTGTACTTATAATTAACAGATAAAGCCGCAAAAATTGCTCCATTGTATTCCACGTTAGTTCCCACAACATTCTCTTAACTAGATCTACGCACCTCTCTTTCTGACTGTAGCATTTTTCTTAAGAAGGAAAGTGATAGATTAGATAAGCAGTTGCGTTTGAAACGCGACCGCATTTCGATTTCAGTAGGAAAATGTTCTTATTTTGTAACCGCTCATGTTATGTCTGCACTCATTTCTAATTTCCTTAATTCATAATTTTATATGCTAGACGAGACGACTTGATGAAATTAATAGAATTATCGTTTTTCTCGGGTTCCAAATATGTTTCCTTTGAGCTCGCCGAAAGAGATTCTTCAGAAAACCGGTATCAACCTTCACATTATCCTCCTTTCTCACTAACAGCTTTAAATTCAGGACTTCAATATTTCAATGAGGAGTGCGGTATGTATTTCAATGACAAGTCATCATGACGTAAAAACAAGAGCCATTAGCGTTAAACCCCCAAAATAATAATAACCAGACCCAGCCTGTCCCTTGCTCTCAATGACCCCGTTAAGCCGAGGCCATATCCCACAGGGGATGCCCTTAGCGAAGCGGTCATTTAGCTTGTAAAGTATTTTTTAGCCCTAGCTGGGGGCCTTAAATTCATTTGAGGCCACTACAGGATTGTCTTGACCAGCCTTAGTGTGCTGAACTGAGAGTGGCCCATTCCAAAAATAAAGCCACATGAAACCTGATCTGGTGGCAATAACAGAAAACCATACAAATTGACATAAGTGTGTAACATATAACGATTACATTTAAAACGCGATCGAATACGTCGCGTAACTTAACCTACTGCGTCTTGCTTGACAACGAGAGACTTTTTAACTATTGATCACTCGTAAAAAAACTCAGGAAATCGCACCCAGCTACCGTCCTAACGACGTATACAAACAAGACGATCGGAACGTCCTTATTCCTACCATATTGCTTACGTCAAATATTTGGACAGTTCACGTCTCACGCAGAACACAAGGTCAGCAACAAATTAGTACACGATAGCTATTGTGTAGCATATTATATTTAAACATTTGCATATTCAATGGGCATCAGTATTTATATTATGGCAATCGGTCGCATTGTTCTGCCTACAGTACGATGGTATGCACTTAGGGAGCCTAGCTGTGTAACACATAAGATTTTAGAGTAGTTTTCATATGAAAGCCCGAGACACTCATCTCTGACCTTAGGATACGATTATGTTGTTGCGGATTTTTTTCGAAAGAGTTACCGCGGCCCTGGAAAGCAAAGGGCACAAGAAGGATCACGGGTAGGTTTTAGTCAGTAAGAGTCTGACACTCCCTTCCGCTCCGCCCAGAGCGGGAGAAGTCATTTGATGAATTCCCATAAAAAAAAAGAAAAAAGGATACGATTATGCTGGCTACGTTGTCTGACTCTGGACAACTTTACAGTACCTACTTACTTATTTTACGTATTCTGGGTTTTAAACGATGTAATAGGCAATAAAATATGAAAACTAGATGAAATGCCTGACACTCATTCGTTTGTGAATTCGAAAGTAACAGTTTTTAGGTTTTAACAACAAACTGAGTAACCTAGCTGAACCTTAAGGGTTTGGCACATCTTATTCTTCTAACAAAACCACACCTTAGATTCCAGTGCTGCCTTCAATTGAGCGTGACCCCGGCCACCGAATCTCGCCTCCAAGACATTCCATCACATTACTCATTAACAATCGCTTCACGCGCATTACTTGGCCCACACCCGAACATGATAAGTGCGTTCTAAATGGGTGACCGGGTTCGCGCGACATTTGGTAGCCGTAGTGAATGCGATCCGTAGGCGAACAGCCTAGCAGCCTAGCGAACTGCGTACGGAGAAAGTTCACCAATGTCCTTGTTGCTTGTTGCCGATCAGGTGTGTGTCATAATTACTAGGAATATTTAAGCGGTTTTTCAAGTTCTTAGAAGCTTGTGGTTTTGGGTCCAATTGATCGAAGTTTAGAGATGAGTACGAATCGGAAACTAAGAAAATCTTGTTATAATGGCAATTAGAAATATTTTAGGCTATGACGATAAGATAGGCGAATAGGCAAATAGTTTTTTTTTTTCCTTAAAATCTAGATACTGGCTAAATATAATAGTTCACTCGATGGACAAAACTAGCGTGCAAGTTTGATGTTTGGAAATCAACTAAAGAGTAGCTATTTATTCAATAACAATTAGATTATTATAATTATTCAAATTGCCCAAAACTCCAACTTGAACGCGATAATAGAAAAATTGAAATGATTAAAATGTTGCATGTCAATAATGAATATCGGTTTCGGATACAGTAATTGTGAGCGAGAAGGATGTTGAGGCGTGGATGTTGCCAAATTATGAACATTAAACAATAATAAAACTACTAATTTGCTGTATTTTGCAAAACCTCTTCCTCGATATGTACCGAGTAAAGCAGTACCAGGTCCTACATATAAAGGGTTATTTGCAGCACCAAAAACCTCTTAAGAGGTTTTTGGTGTTTCAAAAAAAATCAGCTGTTCCTTACATTTTGAGGAATTATACGAACAGCTGACTTTTTTCGCAATTTCAGGTTTGGTCCCAAAGTAAAAGTTGTTCGTAATGATGAGTACAATGACCTCTTAAGAGGTTTTTGGTGCTATACAAATAACTCTGTATACGAGTAAACACTCTGATCCGAAATATCTCTGAATTCCTGAAATGTATACCTACGGAACTCGGAGGGTCAAGCCTCATACATACTAAAAGTACGAGATTTGCCCCTCCGCTAGGTACGATGAAATATTGACGCGGTTAATCTGTGAGTAAAATCTAAAACATGAAGTTAACAACTGCTTAGATATTAATAACAGGCTTACTTATCATAAAAATATTAATTACAATCTACTTAAATCAGTACTGAAACTGATTGTATTTATATATATTTATACTAATATTATAAACAAGTAACGTTTGTGAGTTTGTGACGTTGTAAGGGGTTATCTGGATGCACCGAACCGATTTTCAAAATTATTTCACCAATAGGAAGCTACGTTATTGTGGAGTGTCATAGGCTATAGATATTTTATCCCCGTATTGCCACGAGAACGAGAACAATGCGGGTGAAACCGCGGGGCGCTGCTAGTTTACTATAATAGTGTTTAGATTCCTGTCTAAAATAAAGTATAGAATCTGTTAAAACCAGCTTTTAGGTGTAACAGAATGAAATAGGCAGTAACAATTATGTCGCTGTATTTCCGGCTTCATATAAAAATATAAATCACTTAAGGCATTGAACGTGCAGCCGTACTACAATTCATTATTACTGTTATGTACGAACTAGCCTTTGTTCCAGCAGCTAGCAGCAATAAACATTCGCACAATTTAACATCCCAGTCATTTGGCATTTCAAGTAGCACTAAAAATATTAATAAACTTCCTCATTTTACTAGTTGTGTAAGTATTACGTAAAGTTCACGATGTTTAAAACAATAGACGAACATTTAAAAGAGCTTTATTTTAAACGCCTTCGCCAAATAATAATCAAGACTTACCGTACGTATCTATTAATTATTATTCAAATAATAAATTGAACTAAATAAAGATTGACAAGTGAACGCAATTTATTAAATGAGATTTAATTTATTTACGTAATAAGCCTGCACGTGGTATGCCAATTGTTACTACCGACCATAGCCGCGTTCGAATTAAAAAAAAAAACCTTGACAGCGAAAGAAAATGACAGGAAAGAAAATATGGCGGCCCAGTATTTCCACGGCTCACTTTTCCCGCCAATTATCTATAGCCAGTTTCACTTTCTTATTTTTCACTTAGAAAGGCCGGTGGTGTCTGGTGGCTAACTCACAGAACATCTGTCTCGTAGGTATGTTAATAATGACCTCTGCTGGCCCAAGGTGTGTTCGCAAATGAAAAATGTTTAAATATATTGGCTAGTGGAACAAAGAAAGTAGAGGTGTGTTGGTAGTTCGTCCATCTTTAGTAACTACCTTGCCTCTTCTTGTAATAGCGTCATTAAAAACAATTCCCGCAGAACATGTATCTTCAACTAGAGGTTTCATTTATTGTATGATTAAAATGGTAATTGGTTTTATACTTTCGGGGAGTGTCTTCACTTTTTTGTAGGAAAGTATTTTACGATAGCAAAACCCTAACATGTCTTTTTTTCTGACATTGGAATAATTCTTTAAAACGTGAAACAAAAAGTATAGTAATAAAGATAGACTGACGTCGGGGCAAGTGTTCCACAACGGCCTGACGCAGTCCAACTTGACGAGAGTGGCCTGGCCTGGCCATCGAGGAAAAAGCGGCTAGTGCAATTGATTTGCCATAGGTAGATCGTTTTTGGACCCAAATAGAGGTCCAATCGACATTTTAGACACTTACGATTACGATACGTTCACGCGCGCATTCAAACAAAATACGTTATTCAAGAAACGTTTTTAGCCCTGATATACGACGATTAGCCAATTCTAAAAAGCAATAATCGTAACGTCGAATACAAAATACCTGTTTATACGTTACAAGTTCGTTTTGCGAAATATCGTAACACTATGTACACAGCTACCTAGTAGCGCATTCAATTTGAATGTTTTTTGGTCCATAACCATTTGTTTTTAGTTTTACACCTCATGAACAGTCGTTAAGTTTCGTTCGAGGTTGACCGTTTCCAAGTTGCTTACTAAGGCCTTAAAACGGATCGTTTAGCGTATCAATCGTAAAATTGAAATTTCTATAAATGAAGTAAAACCAAAGCAAAAATTACGCGACGGTAATTCGGCTTGCGTACCTACTTGTACGACGCAAAATACGCGACGCAATTTCAGATGTATTCTTTAAAAACATTAAGTAATAATAATAAAAAAATGCTCGTCGAATTTAGGCTTGCCTGGTAGGTATGCCTTTGACTAGTGACAGAAAGTTCATCTTTATAAAATTTTCAAGTATGAACGAAAGACTCAATATTACTGAGCGAAGGCGAGACTGAGAGAGTTTGTTCAACTAACATTATGAATCGGTATGATTTTAGCATATAAGCGAAAGATGCTGTTATTTATATGAAAGTTTAGGAGCAATAGGTCTAGCATCTAAGGGCCTAAGTAGTAAGGGCACGTCAAGTATTTACTACTACTTCAAGCACCGATGGAACTGCAGCCATGCAGATATTGAGAACCCTCTGAGAAATCCGACTAGGAAAGTGTATTTGTTTACATTTAAAGACGGACGATTTCTCTTAGGAATATAAACGCTAGCGGTATTAAGAAAGCGGAGTTTCAAAGCCACAGGTAGTCACAATATTGCATTTTACTACCAATGACTGCATATAAGCCAATCTAAGACCTTGATTCAGAACTTTACGATCAAACTAACCGAAACCACTATAATTCCGAGACATCCATTCCGATTCGACATCGATAAAATGGCAGCTGGTTGACAGTTCTCACGACTCTTGTAGATAATCGAATCGAACATCGAATGAATGAGGTACTGAAACGGAGGGCAAGGTAGACCATCGAATATAAACGACTTATTACATATAGCACGGAATAGCACCTTCAAACCCAATGCTCCTATTAGTCATATCCGAAGTATATTAACGAAAAATAGGAACAGTTTTCTATTAACACGAATTCAAGAACAAGTAAATCGTGATTTCGTGTGTTAGTAATTGTTCAATGGCTATTGCCATCCGGAGTCACGCGTCCATTGATACGTAATAGGGTTAGCGTGTTCACTAGCGGACATGCAGATCGCTGCTCGACTTATTTACATGGACTATTGAGTTTTGTTAACGTTTAATTGTGCATCTGCATCTGTTTTTTGTTAAGATGTTGTGTCTAGTTCGTGTTGAAGCGCCGCAGAAATAATTGGAGCAAGTAACACTACTTGACTGGATCGACCAATTAATTTGCTTTACCGTATTGATACTAAAAAATCTTCTTTAATTACTTAAACACGAGTATCAAACTAAGGTACAATGCAAAAATTAACGATGCCAACTTAAAATTAGAAAAGTCTTCAATGTTTCTCAGAACTTCACGAATGTGCCTCGCCTTAAAACTCCGTTACCGTCACGCCCTTGACAAATTCCTTTAAGCCTTAACACACTAACTTTATAAATCCAGTATAATGTTAAATTCACCCGCATCTGGCATGCCTTCGCGCACGGTCAAGCAACGGTATTGAACCGTAGTCTGTATATAAAGCCGTCGCATCGGACGCATCCGTCCACAACAGAGATTATATTATTATGGAGGTGATTTTATCGGAACCGAAGTCGAAGTAGTTTTCGAAATTTTGTTTGACGGAGTCGACACCGAAATCGGAGGTCGGTATCGGAGGCAGAACAGAAATGTGATAAGGATAAAAAAAATTAGGCTTGACAATATGGCTTATTAATTTTAAAATTTATATTTTAAAATCCTTAAGCCGTAGAAAATAAAAATAATCGTGTGTAATAACAGTCAGTGAATTAAATGCATCGGGGTCGACAACTTTGCTGTTGTCCGCAACTCGGCATCAAACCGCCAGTGACCGTTGCATGTGATGTGGTCAACCGCGTTCGCTGCCGATTTTCCGTAATAAAACGCTTCCTCATGCAAATCTCAGACAATTTGCATCTCTGCGATAAAACTGGGATGTTGATTGCACGATTCTTGAGTTAACTGATTTTAGATGTAGACTTGTAGGTAGGCTAGGATTTTCTTGAATAGATTACTAACCAAATTGTTTCGTGGCATGAAAACGAAAAAAAAACTCAATATCCTTTGAATTTTTAGATGAAAACCTATTAATTTAACAACCCATTTGAATAAAAACAAGAAAAAAAAAATATCCGTTTCTTTTATTTTCCCAGGCCGAATATTTCCAGTGAAAATCTCACCACAAGACCACCGACCGAAACATTTGCAATCAACGGTAAGGCTGTCCCTTTCTCTTAAACACTCAGCCGTATTCATAAAAACTTTTTAACCATTACTTTGCTTAGTGTTCGCGACGATGCGTCTTAGCTACATAGTATAGATAGTTGTAGGTAGCTATAGTAGTACATAGAATGTTGCAACAAATAAAACCGCGACTACATAGTATAGGTAGTTATAGATAGTTAGTTAGTACATAGAATGCTGTAACAAATAAAGCTGCATAGTATAGATAGTTATAGGTAGCTATAGTTGATACATAGTTTGTTATTGAAATAAAACACATTCGTTACAGTCGTTTGCTCTCAAGAGGCAGTATATAAGCCCTTGGAGCCTTTATTTCTTCCAAGTAAATAGAATATAGTTAGGTAGGGTATCCTATCCCTTACACATAACAGTAAACACATGGTAACCCTGGTAATCGAAGGTATATGAAGGTAATCAAGGTATATAAAGGTATATAAAGGTATATCGGTGGTATATAAGGTAATCGAGGTATATACACACACAGACAGACATACATAGGTAAATAGAAAGGGCTTGGTAATTTGAGACTTGAAATATTAGGTCAAAGGTAGTCGCATAGCTAAAAGCGACACTGACCAATCACAGAGCAGGAGGGTGCTGGTACGTGATTGGTCAACAGTTTTTGATAAATAGCCCTGGTGAAGGTATGCACAAAATAAAACACTTTGCATCTACCCTCTTCCTTTCCCGAAAAAACAAGTCTAGATTCTAGACTTCTAAATGTCTGAAATAGAACCGCCTTGAAAAATCCTTTCAGGGGATATATAGATGTCTATAGTGTATGCAGGCATAAAGCCGTAATTTAGGTTTGAATAAAACTGTTTATTTTTATTCCCCTGAAACATATACGCTTATAGAGTTGCAACCCCTTAAGTGACAGGGTTGAAACATATGTAGTTTTGTAGAGGGTTGTCGTATCTATAGAGATACATATAGCTGTATAGCCCTCCTAGCATAGTTTTACGGTAAATTCACCCCAAGTAGGTAATAGCTTCGTGCCTACAATAGTTTTATATAGTTTTCGGCATCCCACCACTACATGGAGGGGGATGAAGGGGTGAATTCGTCTCCGCTGTATGGAGCTTACCGAGGGCTATCCATAAAGGTACGACAACCCCTACTCACATAGACCTAAGCCTAGATATAGCCTAAAATCTAGAATTAGCATAGTGAAAATTTTAGTTAATAAACTTCATCACACACGGTGATTTTTTGGGTGTCGATACGGTATAGTTGCGCCGTACAATAGTAACATTGAAAATTTATAGAATTTGTAGTCATTTGCAAGATAGTTTGAACTTATACCTAAATGTAGAATCATATAGTCGCGAATTTCACCCTTCAAATCGCTAAGTGCATAGTGAACAAGTTAAATAGTGTTTTATTGTGACTTTATTGGTAAGCCCTCTATACCTACCCCTATATACTGTGTCAATAACAGCAAGTATAGCAAGTATTCAGCTAAGGGTTGCATCCTCATGGCCCGTAGCTTATAGACGGAGCGTCAACGCGTCTGGATCATTTATACCTAGGTGGGTTGTCACCATACAGTCCACTTTCGAAGAATAGGATAACCTACCCTGGCCACCCTACAGTCCAGTCGATCACGTCCGCCCCGTACATTTTCTGGTCCATCGGAGCCGGATAATTTGAAGATAGCCTGATCCAGCTATTTGGAAGTTGGATTTATAGAACCACGCAGCTACCCTGAAGGCGCAACCCCTATTGTGAAGTCGCACCCCCTTGAAGAAAAAACTACCCTTCAACATTTCAAGACACGAAGGGTGTCCCTAGAAGCTAAATAGAAGTCGGACCTTGAAGAAATCATCCCTTCAAGAAAACTACCCCTAGGCAGATTGATGTTGAAAAATAGTGAAGCAACAACATAGAAGAAATTTAATCAAGCTGAACTTAGAAAATTTCGAACGACTTCACACTTTGAAAATTTTGAGGGGTTCCGACACTTAGAATATTTTTGAAGATTTTGAACTTGGAAAATTTTTTGAAGAATTTTGAACTTAGAAAATTTTCAACAATCCGGGACTTGGAAAATTTTTGAAGAATTTTGTACTTGGAAAATTTTCAACAACCTGACACTTAGAAAAGTTTTGATCAAGCGGGACATAGAATATTTTTGAAGAATTTTGGACTTAGAGAATTTCGATCGACTTCACACATAGAAGATTTTGAACAGTCTGGGACTTAGAAAAGTTTCAGTCAATCCGAACTTAGAATATTTTTTGAGGATTGGGGACTTTGAAGAATTTTGAAAATTTTTTGAAAAAATTTTTTTTTGGAAACTTGGATTGAAGTTTCACCTGAGGCTTACCAGTGGACTACCGAATAGTTTTGAAGATTCATTGAAGACTTCAACAATGCCGATCACGAGGTCGCATGGCAAATCATCCGAGGCGTGGACAGTTCCGATACAGGATCCAGCCGAGAGGGTTCCTGCTATCCATCATCAGGTGCCGCCGCGTTCGCCTTCATCGTCTGGGACGGCGCGATCGATGCAGCAGCGCAGTGAAGACGTGTCTCCGCCTGCTGCCGCTGAACGAATAGAACAGATAGAAGCTTCAGCAATAGAACGAGTACCTGCACCATTGCCGACAACAGTACAGAAACAGATGCCATCGACCTCAAGGAAGGGAACCCGCTTTGAGACGACTTCAGATAGTACAATGAAGCCGTCAAATAGAAAAGATAGCCGAGTCTTGCCAATGACTACCCGGGGTGACGCCCGTATAGAACATAGACGGCCGCCGTCGACCATTGACAGGTCACCGCGGTCATATAGAAAATTACAGAAGGCTCGTGAAGACTTATTAAAGATTAAGTTGGAGCTTGCCCAGTTAGCACTTCAGAGAGCCGAACAAGAGTCGGACGAAGAATATTTGGACGATAGAAACTCAAATGAAGAGTACGTGCGTTCCTGGCTGGAAGAGGCGCCTGAACCTGTTCCTGATCAGAGAGAGACCAACGCCGCCGAGGGGGACATCCGTGATAGTCGACAGCAACCGCCCCCCCCTGTGGACTTCGAACCAATAGTGGACTCTCGTCGAACGCACATAGATCCAGATAGTGCTAAACAAATAGAGCCACCACCTATGAAGAAAATAGAAGACGATAGGAGCGAGGATAATTTACGTCCATTCGTTACGGACCTTACGGCTGCTATAGCATCTTTAGTTGACAAGAAAACAGAACAGCAGTCACAGAATTCCTCCTCGGCGTCGAAGGTCATCATGACTTTACCGAACTTCAGTGGTGCGCATACAGAATGGTTGTCATTTCGAGCCATTTATGAAACAACTCGAAAATATTTCAATGATGTCGAAAATACAGCAAGACTTAGAAGAAGCCTGCATGGACGCGCTTTAGAAACAGTCAGTTCAGAACTCATCGGCCATGCAAGACCAGATGACATCATGAGGGAACTCGAGCTGCAATTCGGCCGACCAGATTCGATAGCACAGGCCGAAACAGATAGATTGCGAGGACTGACACGATGCAGTGAAAATCCAAAGGATATTTGCTCATTCGCAAGCCAAGTGAGGTGCGCTATAGTAACGCTGCGAGCATTGAAGAAGGATCATTACCTGATCAACGCCGAGCTCATGCGAACCTTGACAGAGAAGCTACCGAACTCGATACGTGTACAGTGGTACCGTATATATACAGAAAAGTACCAGTCCTTGCCAGACTTGTCGCTGTTTAGCGAATTCATTACCGAACAAGCTCGATACTGCAGCGCTTTCGCTCCTGCTGAAAACATCAAGACAGAGGGCTCATCCAACCGACGCACACCGCAGCAGAGGACTCACACAACAACAGAGAAGTCAGCAAGCAAGTGCCGACTGTGTGAGAAGGATGGCCATATAGAACGCGATTGCTCGAAGTTCAAGAATAGCAATAGTAACAAGAGATGGGAAATTGCGAAGAATCTAAACCTGTGCTTCCGTTGCCTGAAGCCAAGAAGAGAGCGGCATAAATGCAACGCGAAGAAGTGTGACGTCAAGGGGTGTACAGCCACGCACAGTCGGCTACTTCATTACGACAAGAAGCCTGCTGTGGTGGCAGCCGAAAAGCCCAGACAGACCGAAGTCAAAAAGGAGCCCAAGGAAACAGTCGCCAGCTCAAGATCATCGTCGAATCACGCCTATTTAAAAATCATCCCGGTCCGGGTCATTGGACCGGCGGGAGAGGCATCTACGTTCGCCCTACTCGACGATGGATCGACCGTATCGTTGATCGATGAAGACATCGCCGACCAAGTCGGAGCCGAGGGCAAGATCGACCCACTGAAGATTGGTGCGATCGGTGACACCATGATCGACACTCCTTGTTCGAAAAGAGTCACAGTGACACTCGCGAGTCAGCATAGAAATAGGGTGCCGTTCAGAGCGCGCACCATACCGAAGCTTAATCTCGCGTCACAGACAGTCCGTGAAGAAGATGTCACACATTGCAAACATCTCATCGACTTGAAAGAGCAGCTAGTCTATGATGTTGGCGCGCCCAAGATTTTGATTGGCCAAGACAACTGGCACCTTCTCCTTGCCAGTGAAGTCAGAAGAGGCCCCAGGCACCAGCCAATAGCGTCACTTACAACGCTTGGATGGACGCTACATGGCGCGCACACTAGAATACTCGGTCAGCAGGTGCATTACGTCAGCGCATGCAGAGAAAATAGAGACGACAGACTGAACGAGCAACTTCGTGAATTTTTCGCACTCGAGTCCCTAATAGTTAATCCTCGGCGTCCAGATTCTGATCCAGAGAAGCAGGCTGAAGACATCTTGAAAAGACATACCAAACAGTTGACAGATGGGCATATAGAAACAGCTATGTTATGGAAAAATAACAATTTTGAAATGCCCGATAGTTATGGGACAGCACACAAGCGGCTGATCTCTATAGAAAAGAAGCTCGACAAAGATCCGAGTCTTCGAAATAAATATATAGAACAGATGGACTCGCTCCTTTCAAAAGGGTACGCAGAAAAAGCGCCCAAACAGACCACGCCAGGAAGAACCTGGTATCTGCCTCATTTCGACGTCTTCAATCCCATGAAGCCGGAGAAATTTCGAATAGTACACGACGCCGCAGCTAAATCGAATGGAATGTCGCTGAACGACTTCCTACTCACAGGACCGGACCTGTTACAGTCGCTGCCCGGCGTCATGATGAGGTTTCGTAGATATCCGATAGCCATTTCAGGTGACATTACCGAAATGTTCATGCAGGTCAAAGTACGACCTGAAGATAGAGACGCCCTCCGATATTTGTGGAGAGGCAATAGAAGAGAAGGAGCCCCCGACGAGTATCGAATGACGTCAATCATATTCGGCGCGGCAAGCTCACCGTGCACGGCCATATTCGCGAAGAATTGGAACGCGAACCGGCACATAGAACAGCATCCAGAAGCAGTAGAAGCAATAGTGAAGAACCATTATATGGATGATTATCTGGATAGCTATAGAACAGCAGAAGAAGCGACACGTATAGCAACAGCGGTGAAGAAGATACACCAACAGGCTCGTTTCGAAATAAAGAAATGGGTATCGAATGACATCGACGTCATACAGAAAATAGAACCGTCGCTTATAGAGACAGACGTCGTCGACACCGGCGACCACATAATAGAAGCCGAATACCTCCAACAAGCGGAGAGGTTACTCGTGCAAGCTGTACAGCAACAGATGTTTTCCCGCGAGTTGACAAGTTTGCGAGGAAACGAAGAAATAGACAAGGACAGCGCCCTACGACCGTTGCAAATAGAATTGAAAGATGACGTCATACGCCTCAGAAGTCGTATAGATAGAATCGACAAAATAACAGAAGACGTCAAGCGCCCACCCATATTACATGGCGACCATCGTATAACTCAGCTCTACATAGACTGGACACACCGCAGCTTACAACACAGTGGAACCGAGATGACCATCAATGAAGTCCGACAGCATTACTGGGTCGTCAGAATGAGACCCACAACGAAGATGGTAGTGACACGTTGTTTACCGTGTCGCATTAGAAAGGCGTGCGCACCAGTACCAGCTACAGGCGACCACCCCAGAACGCGTCTAGCTCACCATCAGAGGCCGTTCACATTCACTGGACTCGACTATTTCGGTCCGCTATCCGTTACAGTCGGTCGCCAGCATCAGAAGAGGTACGTGGCTCTATTTACGTGCCTGACCACCAGAGCGGTACACCTGGAAATCGCCGCAAGCCTCAGCGCAGACTCCGCGATACTAGCACTGCGCCGCTTCGCTGCCCGCAGAGGATGTCCAACAGAAATACATTCAGACAACGGCACCAACATGCACGGTGCCGACAAAGAGCTCCGAGACGCCTTCAAAGAAGAGGCAAGTCGCCGAGGCATAGTATGGCGCTTCATCACTCCGTCAGCGCCTTTTATGGGTGGCGCATGGGAGCGCCTAGTCCGATGTGTGAAGACAGCATTACAGACTATACTTCACGAAAAACACCCACATGAAGAGGTGTTACACACACTGTTGTGTGAGGCCGAATATACGGTCAACAGTCGACCACTAACCCATGTTTCAGTTCACAGTGACGATGACGAGTCCATCACGCCGAACCACTTCCTCCTGGGTGGTTCAGCCCGGCTGCCGACGCCTGGCGTGTTCACAGAGCACGACATCGACAGCAAGCGCCACTGGCGGCGCTCACAAGCACTCGCCGACCAGTTCTGGCGCCGCTGGGTACGTGAGTACCTACCCGAGCTCCAACACCGGCGGGAGCCTCATAGCCGTGGCCCTAATCTGCAGGTGGGTGATCCCGTACTCATCGCAGACGGCCAGCTGCCTCGCAACACGTGGCCGCGAGGCCGCATAATCGCAGTTTTCCCGGGCGCTGATGGAGAGGTCCGGACAGCTGAGGTGCGCACATCCGGCGGCACCTTAAAGCGTCCAGTGAAGAAACTTGTCCCACTACCAAAGTAAGACAACAGCAGGCGATGCTGCTCCCACAACTCGCCAACCAACAGATAGATGGGTGACGCTGCCAACACGCGCAGCTCGCCCCCCGTGCGGGCATATCCGGCCCGCTACCAACTTACTTTCAGCGGACAGTGAGAGTGTGATGCTGCCCACCGGCGCAGCTCACCTCCTGCGGACATGTTCGGTCCGCATTCGGCTCGCGTCAAGCGGGCAATAGCCGGCGATGCTGCTCACACAGCTCGCCAAATAGACGGGTGATGCTTCACAGCTCGCCCCCCGCGGACATATTCAGTCCGCAACCGGCTCGCATCTAGCGGGCAATAGCCGGCGATGCTGCTCTCACAGCTCGCCAACTAATAGATGGGTGGCGCTGCCTACACGCGCAGCTTCCCCCCCCCCCCCCCCGCGGACATATTCGGTCCGCAACCGGCTCGCATCCAGCGGGCAATAGCCGGCGATGCTGCTCACACAGCTCGCCAACCGATAGATGGGCGACGCTGCCCGCAAGGCGCAGCTCGCCCCACTGCGGGCGTATCCGGCCCGCCACCGCCTTGCTTTGTGCAGGCGACACAGCAGGCGATGCTGCTCTCACAGCTCGCCAACCATAGATGGGCGACGCTGCCCGCAAGGCGCAGCTCGCCCCACCGCGGACATATTCGGTCCGCATTCGGCTCGCATCAAGCGAGCAGTAGCCGGGCGATGCTGCTCTCACAGCTCGCCAACCATAGACGAGTGATGCTGACCGCAAGGCGCAGCTCACCCCCGCGGACATATTCGGTCCGCATTCGGCTCGCATCAAGCGAGCAGTAGCGGGCGATGCTGCTCTCACAGCTCGCCAACCGATAGCTGGGCGACGCTGCCCGCAAGGCGCAGCTCGCCCCACTGCGGGCGTATCCGGCCCGCCACCGCCTTGCTTTGTGCAGGCGACACAGCAGGCGATGCTGCTCTCACAGCTCGCCAACCATAGATGGGCGACGCTGCCCGCAAGGCGCAGCTCGCCCCACCGCGGACATATTCGGTCCGCATTCGGCTCGCATCAAGCGAGCAGTAGCCAGCGATGCTCTCACAGCTCGCCAACCATAGATGGGCGACGCTGCCCGCAAGGCGCAGCTCGCCCCACCGCGGACATATTCGGTCCGCATTCGGCTCGCATCAAGCGAGCAGTAGCCAGCGATGCTCTCACAGCTCGCCAACCATAGATGGGCGACGCTGCCCGCAAGGCGCAGCTCGCCCCACCGCGGACATATTCGGTCCGCATTCGGCTCGCATCAAGCGAGCAGTAGCCAGCGATGCTCCCACAGCTCGCCAACATAGCGAGTGATGCTGCCCACTGGCGCAGCTCACCACCGCGGACATATTCGGTCCGCATTCGGCTCGCATCAAGCGAGCAGTAGCGGGCGATGCTGCTCACGCAGCTCGCCAACATAGCGGGCGATGCCGCCCACGGGCGCAGCCAGCCCCCATTGCGGGCATATTCGGCCCGCCACCGCCTTGCTTTGAGCAGGCGATACAGCAGGCAATGCTGCCTACACAGCTTGCCACCGCAGCAGGCGATGCTGCGCGCACTCGCAGCTCGCACAGACAGCGGGCCATCCGGCCCACAGCTCGCACATTTGCGAGAGCCTACGCAACAGCCTTGCGACTGCAGGCGACCCACAGCAGGGAAGCGGCAGACCGGCGACTGCACAGCTGCGTCGAGCACCGGCATCGAGCACCGGCGCCGCGCAGCGGGCGACGTGGCTACAGGCGTCGCTCACCGGGTTTCTGCAGCGCCGCGACGTCATCGCACCGAGTCATCGCTGCACTGCACGGCGGGAGAGATGTTCGCGACGATGCGTCTTAGCTACATAGTATAGATAGTTGTAGGTAGCTATAGTAGTACATAGAATGTTGCAACAAATAAAACCGCGACTACATAGTATAGGTAGTTATAGATAGTTAGTTAGTACATAGAATGCTGTAACAAATAAAGCTGCATAGTATAGATAGTTATAGGTAGCTATAGTTGATACATAGTTTGTTATTGAAATAAAACACATTCGTTACAGTCGTTTGCTCTCAAGAGGCAGTATATAAGCCCTTGGAGCCTTTATTTCTTCCAAGTAAATAGAATATAGTTAGGTAGGGTATCCTATCCCTTACACATAACAGTAAACACATGGTAACCCTGGTAATCGAAGGTATATGAAGGTAATCAAGGTATATAAAGGTATATAAAGGTATATCGGTGGTATATAAGGTAATCGAGGTATATACACACACAGACAGACATACATAGGTAAATAGAAAGGGCTTGGTAATTTGAGACTTGAAATATTAGGTCAAAGGTAGTCGCATAGCTAAAAGCGACACTGACCAATCACAGAGCAGGAGGGTGCTGGTACGTGATTGGTCAACAGTTTTTGATAAATAGCCCTGGTGAAGGTATGCACAAAATAAAACACTTTGCATCTACCCTCTTCCTTTCCCGAAAAAACAAGTCTAGATTCTAGACTTCTAAATGTCTGAAATAGAACCGCCTTGAAAAATCCTTTCAGGGGATATATAGATGTCTATAGTGTATGCAGGCATAAAGCCGTAATTTAGGTTTGAATAAAACTGTTTATTTTTATTCCCCTGAAACATATACGCTTATAGAGTTGCAACCCCTTAAGTGACAGGGTTGAAACATATGTAGTTTTGTAGAGGGTTGTCGTATCTATAGAGATACATATAGCTGTATAGCCCTCCTAGCATAGTTTTACGGTAAATTCACCCCAAGTAGGTAATAGCTTCGTGCCTACAATAGTTTTATATAGTTTTCGGCATCCCACCACTACATGGAGGGGGATGAAGGGGTGAATTCGTCTCCGCTGTATGGAGCTTACCGAGGGCTATCCATAAAGGTACGACAACCCCTACTCACATAGACCTAAGCCTAGATATAGCCTAAAATCTAGAATTAGCATAGTGAAAATTTTAGTTAATAAACTTCATCACACACGGTGATTTTTTGGGTGTCGATACGGTATAGTTGCGCCGTACAATAGTAACATTGAAAATTTATAGAATTTGTAGTCATTTGCAAGATAGTTTGAACTTATACCTAAATGTAGAATCATATAGTCGCGAATTTCACCCTTCAAATCGCTAAGTGCATAGTGAACAAGTTAAATAGTGTTTTATTGTGACTTTATTGGTAAGCCCTCTATACCTACCCCTATATACTGTGTCAATAACAGCAAGTATAGCAAGTATTCAGCTAAGGGTTGCATCCTCATGGCCCGTAGCTTATAGACGGAGCGTCAACGCGTCTGGATCATTTATACCTAGGTGGGTTGTCACCATACAGTCCACTTTCGAAGAATAGGATAACCTACCCTGGCCACCCTACAGTCCAGTCGATCACGTCCGCCCCGTACACTTAGTTAATTATATTTACAAATTCTACGTAATATTTGAATTTAGAATCTATTAAAAAGTTAAGCAAGCAAATATAAAGACGCCTCTTTGACAGCTTAACTCACTTACAAGCGTTTAATAGGAAGAACTAGCATTGAACAGGGTAATTTGAAGTTCGTATCTCATAGACATAGCAAATTAAAACATAAGAATCTATGATAAGCAGGCCTTTCTTTTCCACTGGGGATATAAGTCTTAAAACAAGTGATTGACGATTTTGTGTAATTATTACAAAACTAGAAAGGGTAGCTCTTCAACCAACGTCAGCAGATTTTTAAACGCTAACTTTTAAATGCTAAAAGAGTTTTGTATTCGATAATACAGTGATAACTGGGACCTTAAGAGACCTGCTTTGTCTCACTTAAAGAGATATTCCACTTTCCCATTGTCTCAGATATCCATATATAAATCTGTCTCATTTACAAAGGGTTCCATCCACATACACAAAATATAGCCTCAGTAAAAGAGGTACAATATACTCATTGTCTCAATTATAGAGGTAATCATGACGATAAAATAGAAAGGATCAATCAGAGATATAGACGTTTGTTTTATCCCACAAACAGAGGCAATTCATTGCTAAAGTGTCGGGACCTGAGCATGAGTTCCAGCTATGGAGGTTTCTCACTTATCCAGGTGTGGGACCTTTAACCAAAACTGTATTAGAATTACCTATTCATTTAATGCGGCTGTCGAAACCAAGAGCTTTGTTCTTTTCATTTTGTTTGTTCTAGTAAAATGGTCCTTAGACAAAGTCATGATATCACATTTGTATAATGGAGACCCCATTTTTCAAATGTGTCCTGGGCTTCCTGTAGTTAAAAGCTCTGATGATAACTTTCCCAAGTATTCCAACCTATCATCCTGACCTACTGAACCTGACTATCACAAGTCAGCTACTGACTCACACTACCCCTTGGTAAAATTTATTTTCAGACTTCTGTCTAATCATAACAATTGAAAAAAATCTACAAATGACAACAATGGCGAACCAAAACAAGTTAACAAACGAACGATCAATCTATGTACCGAAAACGCTTCACCAGGTAAACCAATCTAGGTGCTCTAGCCCCAACTACACAAGACATAGCTGATGTAGTCATCAGCAAAGTATCATGCGAAACGAAAGTGTAAAAGACGTAAGCCGTAAGCCTAATACTTCTGGCACCACAGGCGTGACGGCCACAAATAAAAACTGTTATAAACTGACATATTAACAATACGAAGGTCCGACGCTTGCGCATCGCACATTCCTTCACGGCACAGCGGCCGCTTGCAAAACTCTTGATATGGGCTTAGATTTGCCGGGGTTTGCGAAACGGCTATTAGTTACGTATGGCCAGCAGTTTTCTACTTCGATTAGTCGGAAGATTGTCAATAGTTACAAAATTATATGTTTCAGGGAAGCACTGCAATTGAATGGTACGTTTATTTTCGAAATCAGGAATTGGAGGTATAATACATTACCAGTTTAAAGCGTTATGTAATGAGCTGTGTATATCCAGACTGCCGTCTGGATATACATAGCCTATGGCTGCGAAGCCAATAAACAATGTTTGTAAGGTGATACATAATGTTCTGTAGCGTAGAGAGAAGGATTGTTATCATAGAAAGGAAATCGTTTCCAAAATAATAGTACATAATATGTTGCCACTGAAATACATTTAGCTTCAGTAATCCAAGTAGCCTTCCTCTCGGTCCCAAAAACAAGGATATAAAACATTGTAGTGTGTTTTAACTAAGCAGTTTGATATTACAATTCAACTTCCTTCAATTTACTAATTGATCGTATGACAATATAAACACATGCAGCGTGGAAATGCACCCGCGCATATATAACAATCATAAAAACAATGCAGGAAGGAAAGTCGGTGATATAGAATAACCTGCATTTGATATAGACATAAATAGCATGACATTACAGGTAGAAGGAATAGACCATTTCGCACACGATGATGTGAAATATAATTCTGCATCATTTAATAAAGCAATAATCGAGAATATAACGAAACAATAAATGTTAAGTACAAGTTTAATAAACTCATCTTTCTCTGTCTATTTTTGCAATACGTATAGCTTTTCTAATAATTATAACAAGAAGAAAACTTACAAATTAACGACTCAGTAAGTACCTACTTACATTGTAGAACGAACAATATTTCAGTTACTGAAGTAGCAGCAGTAGTCAGGATTTTGGAAACTGGTACAGTCCGATTGATCGGACATCTGCTTTCGTATCTCTAAATGGAATGAAATGTAATCTTTAGATTAACTAAAGAATGTAATTTATTCCTATTTGTAACATCAATTGATTTGGAATCTGGCAATTCAACACACGAAAATCAACCAGATTTTCCTCCAACTCCAACAAAGAGCTCGTGGCTATTTAAAGAATAACAGCCGCACGGGTCGATCTTCAAGGTAAAGCAACGCTTGCCAAGGTTAGTCTGTGGATGGGTGACCATCTAACATACCGAGTTTCCTCCTTGCCTCGGAAAGCACGTTAAGCAATTGGTGCCGGCTGTCATTTGTTGTAGATCTTTGACAGTCGTTACGGATTGTAAGGAGCCAGTAAACCTGACTCCAGTTATGCCAAGAACTACCGTGTTACCCAGTTAATGGGTTATGGAGGTCTGGTAGGCAGCCGCTCCACGTTAAATACTGGTATTCAGCTGAATCCGGCATGACTGGAAGCTGACCCCAATATAGTTGGAAAAAGGCTAGGCAGATGATGATTACAAGGACAAAAGTCTTATTAATAAATATTATCTACCCTACCATTAATTACTGGCCATTAAATCTGTTTGCAGACCGTCACCTCGGCTCACCGCAATGAGGCAAACAAACCAGGATGACATCATGTGCCATCATTTGACTTATGGCAACGTACTTGGTACGGTAACTAGTACTTAAACGGAAGGTAGTGTAAATTGTATTGTAAACTAACGGCCAGTCCTGGCTTCGCACAGGTGGTCATTTATTTATTAATAATAATATAGCGTATGCTAAGTACTCAGAAATAATATAATATAGCATTCTAATGGTGAAAAAAATTTTGAAATCGGAGCAGTAGTTTTTGAATTTATTCGTTACAAAATATACATATCCTCTTTATCTATATGTACTAATATTATAAAGAGGAAAGATTTGTATTTTTGTATATACCGCATAAACTCAAAAACTACTGGACCGATTTCAAAAATTCTTTCACCACTAGAAAGCTAAATTCACCCTGAGTAACATAGGCTATATTTTATCCCCGTATTGCCACAGGAACGACAACAACGCGGGTGCACCCGCGGGGCGCTGCTAGTAATATAATATTAGTGTAGATTGTTACTGACCTTTTTAATTGTTATAAATGCAAAAGTGATTTGTTCTGTATTTGTATGTTTGGTTTGTGTATTTGTTAGATAAAGAAGGAGATAGATGGGACCCTAAAGACGGTTATAGGCTACTTTTTATGAAAATAATACACGAGCGAAGCTACGGCCGAAAGCTAGTCCATACTAATTTTATAAAAAATATTATATTTATTTTTTGTTTGTACCGAACAAGCTCCAAAACTTCTAAACCGATTTCAACCATTTTGTCACCAATAGAAGGCTACATTATCAGCGAATAATATAGGCTGGGAATATGTATTCTTCCCGTATTCCCACGGGAACCAGAAGACGTTTACTTAGACACAACTTTTTATTTCATTCAAATGTCTGCCATTATCTACGTTATATTTAGTTTGGCCCTCTCGTCAAAGTTTTTTGTTTGCACTAATTGGTACTATCAGAAGATCCATACGGGTTGTTGTAACCAGTCTCAATTACATAGTAAGAAACGTCCAACAAGCTACAACAGTAGTTGTTTTATTTGATGACACTCAATTATTATCACGTGCAACAGCCTTGACAACTTCTTGAAAAAATCTGAAGTCATCTTCATATATACATGTGCCAACTACGCATCAAAATCATCATTAAAATCAATGATTTTAAGATTCTTACAAGTTTTTAAGTCTTCAACACAAATCAGAGCCCATCACTTTCCAAATTTCAATCTTATCATAAAAATTTCATACTTTCTATTAAATTATTTTGTTATGAAATATCTTCTCTAATATACTAAAATATTTGAACCGATTTTGATTAAACTTGCAGCATTCCCTAACTTGAACAATACATAGTACAACAAAAACGAATTACTTAAGTCGAGCTTATAATTCCGGAGATATGCGAACACAAACATAAAAACATACATACACATACATACACTTTTGAAATTTGGCACATTTGTTCAGACGCTGATAAAGACTAACATATACGAAAATTGGGAAGTTCTGGAAATATTACATACATACGGGTAGAATTGATATTTATTTTTTATTAAAACCTTCCTTTCCTTTTTAAAAAACGTTGCCCCACACTAGGAATTCTTCGAATAGCGGGTGCGTTTACAAACACACATACTCCCATACACAAACAGACCAAAAATAGCACACAAATATTTGTTCCGAGTAAGAATTGAACCCGCGACACGTAGCACAGCAGTCAACAACTAAAACCACTGCGCCAACCGTGAAGTCTAAATTTATAACTTAATCAGGGTGATTCATTTCTAACTGCGAAAATCAAATACTTATTTTTTTTTTCTTAAATGAACACGCGTCTTGTCGACAGCAGCTTCGTCCTCATGATAATGAAGATTAAGCCAAGAGTACATATTCTCGTAATGAAAAGCATCCTACGTCCTTTTTAACCGACTTCTAAAAAAGGAGGAGGTTCTCAATTCGGATGTTTGTATGTTTTTTTTTTTTTTTTTTATTGTTTGTTCGCGCATAACTCCGTCGCTTGTCAACCGATTTGAAAAATTCTTTTTTTGTTGGAAAGGGTATACTTCCCAAATGGTCCCATGAAAATTTTATCGAAATCAACGAAGCGGTTTTTGAAAAATCAACAAAAATCTAAAAAAAATATCTACATTGTCTACATTGATGACCTTTTAGTTTACTCTGCAAAGGAGCAGTACGTTTTTTTTTACACCAATGTGATTGGTTCGTTTAGGTGGGGGAGGGGAGGGGGTGTAGGTACCACTAAAAAGTGAAAAATAAAAAAAAACTTTTTACAAAAAATAAAACCGACTTCTAAACAAAAAACCAAAAAGTATAAAATAACTTTAATTTCGAGGTATTCCTCGTAGCGCTCCCGTTTTGAAACGCTCTCATCTAAGCGCTCCCGTTTTGTTCCTCCAAGCGCTCCCAAAAGGAGCGCTTCGAGGAACGATTAAAAATATTAAAATTTATTTCCTCGAAGCGCTCCCACGTTTAAAAATAGGGAAAAGCATGAAGTAATGAATTATATCGATAATTTTTAAAAACTCATGTGTGCATCATCGACATCGAAGTTGCTTAACCAAATTACGAAATTGAGAGAATAATATCTTTTTGCTTTCGTCACTCTTATGTGTATACAAGGACCAATGTTATTGTGTAGGTATTCAAAGAGGATGTTATAAATAAAACGCATAGATATACTTAATATAAATTATATACGTATAATTATCACATTGCAGTAGACCTACATAATAATTACATTAGTACTTTGTGTGTACCACTGGCGACGGGGTGTAGACGAACGGGAATAACCCCTGGCGACTAGCTCCACGCCACGGTACTGTGACGTCATACGCATTAGCGAGTCTGCCAGCGCGACGGAATATTTTTTGAAACTTTAAATGCTAATAAAATAAAAACTACTGGGTATTTTTGAGAGAAACAAAAAGTTGTTAACTTGTATCCATACAGGCTATATTATGACAAACTTTCAGGCGATTTGGCAAAGTAACATTATCCATTACAAATAGGATATAAAAACATATTCCAGGCTGGGTTCGTGTGAATTCGTTAAACGCGACTCTCTAGGATACAATGGGGAGGCGGGGTTACGGTTTGTATGTGTGTGTGCAGGACTCACACGCCGCGCGCGCCGCATCTTTAACTCTTAGTTAAGAAGTTAGTATCGCTATTTTTGGCAAAAATTAATTATAAAATTGTTTTAACCATTTTATCAATCGCATAGGTACGAGTAGCATCACCGTTGAGCGCAATACGTTACTGGATCCCGGCTCAGAGCAGGTGATTTTAGTCAGTAGGTGGTTTTAGTCAGTAAGAGTCTAACACTCTCTCGCCCCGCCTAGGACAAGGAAAGTCATTTCTACCATTGACGTAAACGATAGACACCTCATTGCCTTATTTCTACGAAAAACTTCCGAAAAAAAACATTGAGGTGTGCGGGGAAGGGGGTAGTAATGGGAAACATAATGGAGAGAAATCATAAGCTTTCTAAACAATAAAAAAATATGAATAGGTACATATTTCGGTAGATTATATTCATCTATTTGGTGGACTAAAGGATTTCAGTACAATAAAACAAAAAAAAAATTAATTACCAAACCCGTGCGAAGCCGGGACGGACCGCTAGTTGTATATTATAACAATGTGTTCTACTTATTATCGATAATTTCAGTTAGTATAGTCCCATCTCTATCCGAAAGTTAATCATGGGAGCGCTTCGAGGAAATAAATTTTAATATTTTTAATCGTTCCTCGAAGCGCTCTTTTTGGGAGCGCTTGGAGGAACAAAACGGGAGCGCTTAGATGGGAGCGTTTCAAAACGGGAGCGCTACGAGGAATACCTCTTAATTTCGGAAGTCGGTGTGTTCAACAACAAAAAAGCAACCAAAACACCGAGTTCCGAAATTAAAGTTATTTTATACTTTTTGGTTTTTTGTTTAGAAGTCGGTTTTATTTTTTGTAAAAAGTTTTTTTTTTTAGGCTATTTATGGTCTACTCATGTACCAAGTTTTGTTGAAATCCGACAAACAAAACCGAGAGAATTACTTTTGCAATAATAATATTACTCGTTTGAATTGATCGGTTTTGTCTGACTAGATCGGCACAAACAGCACTCCCTCTTTTTTGTGCTTTGTGTTGGAAAACATCAAATAACTCCTGCCGCATTGGGTGGAGCGGAAGGTAGTGTCAGACTCTTACTGGCTATAACCCACCCGTGATCCATCTAGTGCCCATTTCGTTCCAGGGACGTGATAACTCTTTCGAAAAATCTGCAATCCTGGCCGGTTCTTCTCGATATTCGAAGGTTTTTTTCTCATTTGCATAAGCATAATCAGCCTTTTAACGTTCCTACTGCTGGGACACAGGCCTCCTCTCTAGGAGAGGGAATGTGCCGTAATCCACCACGCGGGCCCAGTGCGGGTTGGTGAATGTCACATGTCTTCGATTCTCATTTGGGTTCAAGTAAAACGGTAAACACATCTTGTAATAACGACTCCATGTTCAAATCTAGTAGATTCGTCATTTCCTCTAATCACGCCTTCAGCCTACGAAGGCCAATACATCACCTACATGCAGAACGACACGGAAAGCGTGGACGGTATTTAATACAATCATATTTATAATAATAATGATGGAATAATCGTTACTTTGTCGGAGAACAAAGAATACATAATAACACATAATAATATCTCGCTACTTCTCAAACCGATCGTTGTGACAATGGAGATGTTTGAATGTTGAGACTGTACCTTTAGTAACAACCGAGTACCAGGGCGCGATGAGAACGATGGTGGTAGTAAATTCAAAAGCTTGTAATCACAGATTTGTTGAAGTTCTAGTCATTTAAAATGGGATTTAGAATGATCGAATTTTTATTTATGCCTATGTCATATGTGGCTTTTTGAACTTGGAATATTTTGGACTTTGAGAATTGAAAACGTTGAAATGATATCTAAATACAACAAAAAAAAAACGTCTTTCTGGCATGGAGTATACAGAATCTGCCTGGGTAGCGGAATTTGTTCGAAAGAGTCAAAGGGCATTAGGAAGAACACGGATGGGTTTTAGTCAGTAAGAGTCTGACAAACCCTTTCGCTCCTGCCCGAGTGGAAATAATCGTTTGCTAATTTCCCATCTGAAAAAAATAGCATTTACCTACAGCAAAAGTAGCAGCTAGGCTACTCTCCTAGATTGTAAGTTTCAAACAAGAACAGTCGGAATGAATCGAACAACAAGCATTGCATAGGTATCAAGGTACAGTATGCCTAGAGAAATGAGGACATACAAACTGAGCATTCCACTCCATACATCCAAATATAATACTTCTAGCAACAATAAACTTTTACAGACAAACACGGCTAAAAGAAACTTGTTTTATAAAAAGTTAAAGTATAAACTTCTGGCTAGTCATTCGGGACACATGTATATCAACCAAACAAGTTTTACAGTTAAGCAAAAGAAACATACAACTTTTGTGAAAGAAACACAAAAATAATATTTATTTCAATTTACCACTTTTCACAATAATAAGTATGGGGCAACGTTTTTAATAAAAAAAAAAGAAAGAAAAATGTTCATTTGGGTCTCGCACAAAACAAACAACAAATAAAAAAAGCTAAGTACTAGAAAAATAAATTAACAAATGCTGTAGATAGAATTATAGAACTTTCTATCAATTTGTACCTAAATGTGTGCGAGGCCAAAAAGGTTCCTATCTCAGCATATGCAAGTAAAGAAAAAGAAAAAGAATAACTTGGCGATAAAAATACCTATTAACTTTTCCAAGGAGTTTTCCGTTGAATGAACCCCTAAGCAATGCCAGTTAATTTCGTTATTAATAGGTACTTACGTAATTTTACACCTGGAAAGAAGTTATTCAATATAAATAATAGACTATAAATATTGCTGGAACACTGATTCAAGCTTTCCATTCATATACACACTTTACAACTTATCAAACGCTAGAATTAACAAAACTAATCATCTAACAGATTAAGAAGACGCCGATTGAAAACGAAAGTAACATAATACCAGATTATTTAGTTTTTAATGGCTATTAATAAGCTAAGAGATAAGTATAAAAAGTTACAACACGGACTAAATAAAATGTTACTGTACAATAAAGAATTGTTATCTTTCAAGGCTTAATTTAAAGCAGAATTATTTAATATAATCTGCTCCTGGGCTCTAAACTGCGGTTCCCTGATAAAATGACAGTTAATTTATCCACCAAATTATTATTATACCAAAGTTCTGTTTTATTCGGAAGTAATTCATTCTAAAGTAGGAATTTAACAGATACCGACCTATTTTTCAATGCCAGACGCTTAATAAAAATTAAAATAAGTAAATGCAATGAAGCGACCGATAACTGCGACTGTATACCTACATAATTACATTAGCCATTGAACACACAAAAACGACTCTATTTAGCTTATCGTGACACATTTCCCTGTCCAAATTAAAATAGGACATCTGTTATCGGTCTTTGACCTCATCGACAAATAGAGATATTGACTTTTAACTTTTGGAGCGTATTTACATGATGTTGATGTTTGTTTTATCTATAATATTGTTATATGTACATAATATTGTTTTGATAAAGTGGACACACCATCTGAATGCACCATAAATTACATTGTTGAAAAAAAAATTAGATCATTAAACTGTGTTATGTTCTAAAAAATATCATGTCCATATTGCTATGCATTTCATTACAAACCGATAACACTAAATCTATATAAAAACTCTTCGATAGCCATTGCCAATACTTTTGTAATAGCAAAAGGCGAATTTTGTTTTTTAAATTAGTTATTGATTTCATACGCCATTTATATTATTTTGAAGTAATAATTATCCTCCTATTCTTTTTTTGTCAAGTCATCAGCCATATCTCTTATCTCTATAATTAAATAGGTGACTCAAGTCTTCACTTCTACCATAATCAGTTAGTAAACATTACCCATTTAAACACTGCTAAGCTGTAAATTAAGGTTTATAGCCTCCTAACGTCAAATAAAACTTCAATAATAATGATATAATAATCCTCATCATCCGTAACGACTGTTATTAGTTTTACAGTTATAGTGGCCTAAGCAGGTGTAAATGACTCAGGTCATGCCTTGTTCTCTCTTAAGAAAGAGAGAACAAGGCTGACAAACAGACTGGGCAGCATTCCGGCCCATTTCGAAACCGCTCTTTGTTCTGTATGCGTCTGCGCTCAGCCAGATGCCGATTCTATCTATCATAACGAGTTGTTTGAATACTTCTGTAATTACTAAACGAGTATTGTCTGTGGTAGATAGCATAGACTAAGATAAAGATAGCGTTTTGATGGTTATAAAAAAGATGGCAGTTTAAGCATAATTTTAAGGCAACATGAGTGAGGTGAGTCATGCATTCATGGATAAGAAGTAGTATTTAAAATAATAAAGAACAAGGACACAATAACCAGAAACCCAAAGAACAGTAAGAAACAACTTTCCATCTATCGCACGATCTGCCAACCAAAAAATTGAGTGAGTGACAGACAGAAACTGGTCCCGACATAACCCAAATACATCTTCACCCAGTTCGTGAGATAAACATCCTACGAGTACGTTCGGGTTTTTGTCGGAACAGTTCGGTCCCCTCGCGACCTTCCCGGCCATCTTAGAAAAAAAGAACACGTCGCGTCGCTGCGCAAGCGCACCTCCCCGTCAGACGAGACGCGCAGGACCGGTTACTTAGTGGCACGAGAGATTTCACCTGTGGCCATCGATTCTGATGTAAAATTTACGTTCATTTTACTAAGAAATCCAATCGAGATGTAATCGAGTGAGAAATTGGCGAGGCGATCTATCGATGATGTATCATTGGCACCGCTTTCTGCACTTGTAATGACCATCAATCACAATTGAACAAGTTTTGGCGTGACACACGATCTAGTTGCAAACTGTTATCAATTGGCCTACATCTAGTGCTCAGTAATTAATATTGATTGAGAAGGATACCAATGATGCAGGAGATAGAAACTGTTTAAATTGGCTCTGATGCTGATGGCTAGATAAGTCTTTGACACTTGGGCACTGGGTGTGATTTTAGACACGTATCAAGACTCTCTACGGGTCAGATAACCGAAATTTCGACCACAAGTTTCCAGGGGGTACCAGAAGAGTGACTTTGCGAGTTTGTATAAATATCGTGAGGAGCACACTCTTAAGATACATCTGGTTAGACTAGAAGCTGACCTTCATATATTTTAGAAAAGCCTAAGCAGAATATGATGAGTAACGACGACAAAATGAATAATAGCATTTCTCTTTTCATAAATAGCTTGTATATTTTTGTTTTAATCTTTTCGTAATTACCTTCTACACACGAATATTTTGTTAAAAATGTTACTAAACCGAGGCCCCCTTAAGGCCATTTTCAATGATAACCTTAGTTACTATTGTAATGGTTTTCGTTGGATCTGACAATAAAATAAGGTGCAATTATAAAACCTAATGCTTCTGCGTGTTACATTTGTTATTTTTAAAGATTACACAAGAGCTCATTAGCTAAAATGGTTGATCAAAATTTTGTTTTTAGTTCCCTGTGAATGTAATTTAATTATGATATTAATTTAGAACTTTTCAATTGTGTGTTATTTAAAGTACCGCACTTTTAATTAAGAAAGTACTGATCCTATATCATCAGGATCTAAAATACTGTAGATTATATTGGGATTCTATTTTTCAATTTAAATTTCAATATGAAAATATTTCACGACCCTTTGTTTTGGGTCTTTTAAACATACCGAGTAGAATCAACTATTTCTACTTCAGCTCATTTCAATGAAGCTTCCGGTTAGTGGAGGAACTACAGAATCGGCAATTTGAAGTCTGTAACACAAACGGCGATCAAATCGACTACTAATCTTTTCACACGTCTCTGTGCGTGGTTACCAAATTACAAATTATTCGCTCGCATGACTGGCTCCTATTACCCGTGCTATGTTGCTGCCTTGCTGCTAATACGCGCATTCAGGTCGTTGCTCAACCGACTATTGTCGCGGAACCCGCTCCCAGACAACAACGTGTTTGGCAACTGTGTTTAGTGATACGTACGATGATAGATTATAGTTAGGTTGCTTTTACTTTTTGTTTATGTTAATCAAATTAATGTAATAGCTACTGAAAAGTAGTGAAATGTTTTTTGTACTGGTTTCGCTTATGAAGCCCTAGATGGTGCTAGTGCTGTTAGCTTTGGAACGCTAGCTTTCTTTTGTATTTATTATTTTAGTTTAGCTGTAATATAGGTACATATACCAAGCAAAATCGCCGTTTAAGTCTTCGTTCGTACAAGGATTACGGAATTTGTTCGAAACCACGGTCCTGGAACGCAAAGGGCACTAGAAGGATCACCGGTCGGTTTTAGTCAGTAAGAGTCTGACACTCGATGTCACTTGATGATTTCCCATCCAGAAAAAAAGGCCGGTAAAATTATGAACTATAATTCTATAAATAAATAAACTTTCTGTACTACCTTGTTTACGTTAAGTTTATTTAATCATGAAAAAAATATGCGTGAAGTAAACCAGAGATTAATCGAAAACCAACTTAACCACGAAAGGTTAACCACCAAGGTTGATAATTGCACGTTCCTATACATAATGTAATTGTGTAAATAATTTTAAAATACCCAGTCGTTGCCGCAATCGACCAAGAGCACTTAGCGAAAATTATGAACGTAGACTACAAATGTCATTTGGAGGGAAATTTACATACACTTAGAAAAGTGCCATTTTAGACCATGGCTCAGTAACAGCTGCACGGGTCGGTCTCCAAGGTTAAGCAATGCCTACCAAGGTTGGTCTGTGGATGGGTAAGCATCTTAGCATGCCGAGTTTCCTCCGTGCTTCGGAAAGCACGTTAAGCCGTTGGTCCCGGCTATCATTTGTAGTAGTAGATCTTTGGCAGTCGTTACGATTTGTCAGATGCCAGTAAATCTGACCCCCAGTCTTGCGAAGGACTACCTTCTTACCCAGTTAATTGTGTGTGGAGTTCTGGTAGGCAGCCACTCCAAGTAAAAAAAGTGAATGAGAACATCGTCAATTTAGCCAAAGCCACGCATTATTAGCGATAACTCAAATATTAAACGTCAAATTTCAATCTTTAGATGGGACCACATGACAAGCTAGCTTTCAAATTAAAAAAAAAATACAGTCGGCTTGAGAACCTCCTCCATTTTTTGGATGTCGGTTAAAAATACATGTAGTCGTCAGATTTCAACCACCACACCACACGACAAGCACCAGCTTTCGAATATAAAAATAATTATCAAAATCGGGACACCCAGTACTAAGTTATGAGGTACCTACACAAAAAAAAAAAACAGTCAACTTGTGAACCTCCTCCGTTTTTGGAAGTCGGTTAAAAATACTGATATTCAGCTGATTCCGGTTTGACTGGAAGCTGACCTCAATATAGTTAGGAAAAGGCTAGATTGATGATGAACTAGATCAATCATCAAATGAAGAAATGTCTCCCTTATGTATGTATGTATCAGTGAATGGGTCTGCTGCGTGCACATTATATAACGGACACTATGGGAAGTAGCGAAGAAACCCAAACACAAGTTAATTTACTGACCTTACCTCTAACGCTGTAATGGAAATGTATCTATACTAATATTATAAAGAGGAAAGATTTGTATTTCTGTATGTAACGAATAAACTCAAAAACTACTGGACCGGTTTCAAAAATTCTTTCACCATTAGAAAGCTACATTCACCCTGAGTAATATAGGCTATATTTTATCCCCGTATTCCCACGGGAACGGAAAGTACGAGGGTGACAGTAACGTATAAGAGCCGGTAAAATAATTTTGTTTTCTTTTTAATGGGTCTGCTCGATATTCAAACTACGGCGAGTCTTTTGACATTTTTCCTCTATAAAATTTCCGGAATGAGGAGTGAATTTCAGGCAATTTTATACCACACATCACAAAACTACATTTAATAACCATTGGAATGATTCTGTCTCTGGCATTTAGAAGAATTGATAGAAAACGTAATACGAAATACGTGTCGTTTTTATACATATTATATATGTCTTTGATTGGCCCTAAACATTGCTATTTCCATTGGTGGTACCTACTGCTTTGGTCAATTTTGCTTTATGTTTTAGGACACAGAGCTCAGGATAAAATGTAAACGTAGAGAATAGTTATATATAAACTATGCTCCACTTTTTATCCTGTCCTAAAACATGCAAAATATTGATGATCACTCAAATATTAGAACTAGCAGCCTATCATAGACGTAAGTAGATACAAACTACAAGTATTCCCACTTCCTCCAGCCATTGTTTTATAACAAATACCCAATAACAAATAGTACAGTTTAAAGGCACGAAGTCAAGGCCGAGGCCGTGGCTCGCAGGCGGGTTCCGCAGCTATTGTCTTATTGGATACACCATTGACGATTTCGACATTCACAAGTATTTGGTTATTCTTTTTCCCACTACAGTCGAAGTATGAACTTCACATAAATGCGTTACATTCACAGACCTTGCAAAGAGACAGAAGATTAAAAGGAAAGGCCTAACATATAAATATAATGAAGAATGATTTTCGAAAAACTAAAATTTTATTCGCCAGTATCACTTAGGACCAGTCTAATGCTGGCCTGCTCGCATTAGCCAGAGTTATCTTATTATCTCCGTTATTTAGTTACTAACCCGGGCTGCATAATAATGCACGAAACATTTACAATCGCGTTAGCAAGTACGAGTAACGCTCGAGTTAAGTTTTTGGTGTAATTTGACCTAAGAAGTTCGTTTGACAACCGAAACAGATATATATCTTAGTTTTTATCTTCTGAAACTAATACAATAGACACATAATTGTATCTCAATAAGTTTTTTTCTTCTGAAACGAATACAATAGACACATAATCGTATCTCAATAAGGTACTAATAGGTAAGTAGCTCGTATCGTTCCATAAATTCAGGTCAATAGCCCTTAATGAATAAAGCAATCAAGATAAAAAAAAAAATTACGTTAACAGAAAATTGAAGCTGAGAGAAGAAGCAATCATAAAACCAATCAAACATTCATAAAACTGTTAGAACAAAATCTGTCTATTTGGTAGAATGATGACCAGGAGAAGGTCTCGGGGCTCCGCTAGATGTGAGACGCAAAATACAGTTCCATGTGGAGTAACTATGGGGAGATCTATGGCCACTAGCGGCTGAAATAATGACAAACTCTATGTTGCGAAAATGGTAAATTAACACCTAAAAAGTTAAAATTGTTCTGTAATTATTTCTATCTCAATAAATCAGTTTACAAGTGCTGGCGACAGCATGAGATCTAACTGAGTCTTAAAAATGAGTTGTGTTAAAGTATTCAACCATAGATAAGTCTGTCCTATCTCGCGCTAGTGTGAGTTTGCATCTCAATTATCAGGCAGCATACGTGATGTATCTAATAAGCTAAACCTTGGAGAATGCATGCACATCGCCAATCACGTACTAGAAATATTATATTAATTATCTATCACCTATTCTATGATAGTGCAACCTTTTTAGGGTTCCGTAGTCACCAAGGAATCCTTATAGTTTCGCCATGTCCATCTGTCTGTCTGGTTTAGCTCAGAGACGCTTAGCACTAGAGAGTTGGGAATTATTCCATCCAAGGATCTGTTTACGAAAGTGCTAATTTTTGTTACTGTCAAGTGTTCCCCTCTAATCAGTTGTTTTCGAGACGTGATAAAATGTATGGCAGTAGCATATAATCACGAATTCAAAAGGCAAAATATCACAGCTGAATAGGATTTACAAGTTAAAGAGTAATAGTCGCCCAACTTATAAAATGTACTTGGAGAAGGAAAATTTTGTACAGCTTCCATTGAAAAATAGTCAGATAAAAGTTGTAAGTCAGCCAAAAAGTACCATTCTAAGTCGGAAATTGTGACTTGCAACTACAGAACCCAGCTGCGCGTGGCCTGACACGCACTCGGTCGGTCTTTTTATTTTATAGATACGAGTACATAGCATTTCTCATGAACGTGATACTCGTAGAATTGTTAGGGTTTAAGTTAATATGACTATTCAGACATTTTTGGACAACTTCTGAACTGAAAATATTCACAAATTAAAGCTATGCCCGTTATTTGGTGTGATTGATTAATTTTCAACGTCAACCGCATCACTGGACTTAATGTCCGGTTGAAAATATTTTTTTTTTCACTATAATACTCACGAACAGCTAGTTAAGTCACACAATATTTTTATTTTACTGCAGGTTTGTTATTCAAAAGAATGGCCATAGAATAGAATACTTAATTACCTACCTATAATTACAGAAAAGAAAGATGAAGAAAACATTAGGTAGGGTGACACTGACACAATACAATAAATGATTTGACTTTCACACTAAGATATGAAAAACATATTAAACAACGACTTACAATGGCACACTACACTAGTAACAAAATGGTTTCATAATCAAATCAAATTAACTCGGGAAATGTACCAACATACATTAAGACAAAACCGTTTGTTTCTACTATACACATTGTCTAAGAATCTAAACAGAATGCTTTCATTGATGCACCTTACAATCAACAATAAATTCTATAGACAGATGAATTCCATTTCACTCGAAGACACATCAAGACTGCAAACAAAATAGCATCAGTATCACAATATCAATTACAACAAGACAGTTTTCACCAGTCGAAAGTTTATCGCACAATTAGGCAAAGGAACACGAATTACAGCCAATCAATATGCAATATAGCATACGAATATAAGTATGCTATATAGCATATTAATTAGTTTGACCTAGACCTTAAGACAATAAAAATAGGATCTATAATAGTTAGCACGTCTTCATAAAGTACTGCTTATATGGCACACTATATGTGTTGAATATATGAAAATTAATTAAGGTCGCCACTTTCGAACGCGGCTGGGTCAACGGAAGTGACTGACATCGAAGATTTTGAATGTAGAGGTTCTAGGCGTGACATTGAGCAGTGCCCGATATGTCACTGTCGTCGTTGAAGCAACCACGAGTCAGTCAAATATACTGGGGGAATTTTGTGATGGAACTTCACAAAGAAGATTATATGTGTGGGTGAACGTTTCAACAAATAATCCGAAAGTTAAACAAGAGAAATAGCTACTTTACTTAATGAGTCCAGTCAGAACAAATCACAAATGTAAATTCACATGAATATAATCGAGGTTGAGAGGAACACACTACACACATGTATGGTAATCAGGGAATAATTATTTGTCTACGAATCATTTTCAATTCCACATAAAAACTAATCTTTATCCAATTACTACTCACGTTCTAAATACTGTGGACAATTACAGAATCTACAAAGTTTCACGAGGAAGTAACGACGCAGCTTGAACAGTAAGTAACCCAGATGTTTTAGTTCTTGTTCAGAGCATAACCATTATTGTTCTTCTCTCACAGTTATATGACTACGGCCATCTTTACCGTACGCGTACTACTGACCACTCCACATTCCACTCAAATATACACCTTACACTCTCACCGATAGAATCTTAAATCAATTGACAGTACCAGATAAACTGCGTGCCCTGAACACTTCACAACACATGCAATTGTACACCCTACCCATTCATTAATAGAACGCATAATCTTTTGCTCATGTGGTCAGTATGTTTATTAACGCGCCAATAGTAATCATGGTTATAAAGTATGAAAAAATAGATAAAACATAAAGTTAACCGTTTGAATGAATTTCTCGGATGCTTCTGAACATCAATACTTATGAGAAGATGGTAAGTTATTTAGCACGGCGTGTTTATGAACGATATCTTCTTACAACACGATAACACAGCTACATGTGTATTTTTTAATTAGGTATGATGATCGGTTTGGATTATCTTTCCACACGAATTCAGTTATAGTTCAAAACCCATTAGATGCACTTCAGATGATGGCAATTTAACGAATGTTCTAATGGATAGAATAGTATGTTGGAATAAAATAAAATATGATGGAATGTAATGTAATAACACACAACCTTGTAAAGAAAACGTAACGGTAAGCCAGAGCAATGCGGAAACCAAAAGACAATATTTCTAACTCCAACGATCAAAACTTTTGAAAAAATTAGGTACAAATATCATAAAATAAAAAATAGATTCATCATTAATATAAACCAAATTAATAGACAGTTTGCGTGACCTAGGCGATCAGTTCATTCTAGTTAACAATAATTTCAATTAGTTCTAATAAAAGTTAAGCATAATCTAACTCTAAAATCCAACAATCAGTAATTCGCTTTGTTTGTACCGTACTAATTAAATGCAAATTTACACAACGTACAAGGATCAAAATCAAAGATATTACTATGACTAATCTAATAAATACACTGATTTGGTTTGAGAATTAGTGAATGGCACAGAATGGGGGCATGATCAACACGTTTGTGACGATAATTATGCAGTATCCGAACATATTTCTGATACAATCGCAATAATATAGTGACGGCCTTGTCATCGAAACAAAACACTTCAAGTTGATTAATATGCGATTGTAATAAGAAGTCCAAATAAGTTTATAAACCTGTTGTCAGACAAAACACACCCTACGCTAAAAATTCTTCGCTAAATTCATGAGAAGTAGCTCGCTTTGTAAAAGAGGATTATATGTTCGATTTCACATTAGATGTTATGAAAAAAATTAAGGTAACTTGAGCCACAATACATTTCATCTTGAATGTATGCGTAAATTTATAACTACAGAACATACAAACACAGTGAGTTAATGAGGCGCTAAAGATTTATTCAGAGGAATGGATTGGTCTCATTTGATCAGTGTAGGTTTCAAAGAAAGAATCTACATAACAGAAATACTCTAGGTGAGAAGTAGTAGTCCTGTCACTATCGGTCAAACTACAAGTGTAAGACAGAGACAAGATTAACATTTATCAGTCTCGGCATTAGAGACCCTACACTTAAAACACATCAGCATTCAAAATTCTTAAAATCGTCAAGTATTACCTGAAGGCGGTCTCTCCTTAGGATAGCATATGCGGAAGAGACCCCGCGTCCTCGTGTAGAAGAAGTATTTGTTGTTGAGGCTGTCCAAGATCGATTGTGAGCTGCCCGCCGAGTCCTCCGCAGCGTAGTTCTAGAACAAGACAGAAGACAAGGTTAAGCACTTTATCTTCATCAAAGGTCAATCTATCTAAGCTTTGCTAGTTGCTTGTTTTATTGGTTGTTCAAGATTATGTCTTTTCAAATAATGGAAATGTACCTAAAGTTAAAAGAGAATACGTGGAGTTTCTTGCACGTTCTTCTCCATAGTGATCGACGCTTTGGAACGTGCAAATAGCCTCAGGTTTTTGACAGACTGGCCGTAACAATTCAAAAGCAGGTACCTGAATATGGTTTATTTGAAATAAATGTTTTGAATCTATCTATAATACATTCAGGTATAATAAAAACAAATAGTATTTCCGGTAAGCAAAGTACATATTTATTGAACATGAATTTGAACTTTTTTTAGACTGATTCATGTGTTTTTTTAATTAGTCCTATTATCTCTGTTATGATGACAAGCACAACCTATATTATCGATTCATTGAACAATAGAACGAACAAAAACCATTTTAGTAGGCTTGTTCGAAAATAGTGGGTGGTCGACATTTTTGTATGACTCAAGGTTTGATACTGTTATTCCGTTAAGTAAGGCAACTTTTGGCTGAATGTCCATAATATCGCATAATATACGTTTATCACAATTGTGTAGTATTCTTGTATTTTTTGGTGCATATGATGTTCTTGAGTCGTCATCTTGATTCATACGTCACAGATTTTCTGGATATTTCATTTTTCTCATAGCTGATTAATAGTTTTTGTAATCGTCCCCTAATCTAATACTACATACTCAATACTTTATTGCATTCCATAATGTGTACATATTACAGTTGGTTGCAAAAAATACATAGAATCAATTACGAACTCTGTCGGGCACAGCAAAGTTATTTTTTACAGGAGGATGAAGGCGCTTTTGTTAAGAAAAAATAAATAAATATTAAACTGAAATTGTTTCATTAAATAATATTATTTGCTGTTATGGTATTTATATATCTGGTTTTAAGTTATATTTATGTATTGCACGAAGAAGTATAGACATAAGAAGTTATACATCGAATCAGAAACGGAAAAATGACTAGAACGCAATAAAAAAAAATCTTATATCGTGAAGTAATTAAGAACCATGTATAGTATAATTAAAATCCAATTATAAGCGTGGTCTAACGGCCATAATGGCCACCATTCGGGCGCTAGTCTGGTTCGTAATTATGAGAAACTGGTCGAGGACCGCATTCCTGACGCGGCCTACAGGACCGAAGGCCGGAACGGATTGATTACCTCAAGGGCATTCAAGGACTGCTTTCGAAATTGTCCTTTTTTCGGGACTCATTTCGGTTCAAGCTTTTTTTTATTATTCACTAGCAGTGCCCCGCGGTTTCACCTGTGTAGTTCCCGTTCCCGTTGGAATACGGGGATAAAATGTGGCCTATGTTACTCAGGGTGAATGTAGATTTCTAATGGTGAAAGAATTTTTGAAATCGGTTCAGTAGTTTCGGAGCCTATTCAATGCAAACAAACAAACAAATCTTTCCTCTTTATAGTAGTAGTATAGAAGTATAGATTATTCATAGAATCGCGTTTAGCCACCATAACTTGATGGAAAGCAAAGATGTGGTCGACGTTAGAGCACACTTCTGGGCTTTAGGTGTTCATTCAATGTTGTATATTTGTAAAGGTTCGTAATGGTTAGTAAAAGATTTTGTGATAAATACTGTGTAATAGCTGTGTAGTACAGAAAACAGGTATGGTATAATATATGTAGTTCTATATTTATTATCTAGGTAATACATACAGGAATTAAAGTCAATAACAAGTTTAGTAATATTCAAGCGTCCAACTATTGAGAATTGGTAACTAATTGGATTGTTGGATTTATTTCAATTTTTTCCTGTTTCTATAGGTAAATTCAGTCAATTAAGTGTTATAAATAACTCATTGGCACCGTTATTTACCTCTTATGGCTCTTTTGTGACGGACGGATTAGTACAAAACTAATTAATGAATTCCATGGAAGTTTATGAAGTCATCTATTCTATTGTGAATTTGTGATATTTAATGACGATGTAAACCACACCTTTGACACATACTAGTAGGTGATTTAAATCATTAGAAAGTAGATATGGCCGGTCAGCGAGACGCCCTGATGTTTTTAACACGGTTAAACGTACACAAGTGTTCGTTCCAACTGAATGCTTCTTTGCCTTAAACTTAGCTGAACTTAAGTATTCATGTTAAACTTAAACGCCTCTGGCGATCCAGTAACTGCGTAAAATCTAGCTTAATAACTATAATTATAGGAATATAAGTGTGAACTACAAGCCGATAAGATGTAGGTCGACTACTTCTTAAAGTAGTTAAAGAGAGAGATTGTTTAAAAATAAATGTGAAATAAAATACACAAACGACTTCTATATAATACTATTATTAGAAAATAACTTTAATTTACTTAGGGATAGCTCAAATATTAGTCTTAAGATCTAACTCATGAGAAGCATCAGCTTTCGAATATAAAAAGAAAATTGAAATCGGTTAAGTTATATATTTGTAACACAAAAATATATATATATACAAAGTCGACTTCAGAACCTCCTCCTTTTTTTGAAGTCGGTTAAAAATGTATCAGTATAGCATCATACTAAGTAAGTTTATAAATGTTGGCAGGAAATGATTCAATCTGCGACTGTTTTCTTCATCTCAGCATTCGTATGACACGTCACTGGTAAGCAGATAACAGTTTGAACTTTAGCTGACCTAGCATAATACGAGCGTTCTATAGAATTAAAGACCAGCTTATACTGGTTTTGTAACCACTGACGATAGGCCCACTGCAAATAGATCTCCCACAGTCTACACGGACTAACCAACTCTCTTCAATAACAATTACTATTGTATGGAAAATATTCTAAGTACCAAACAACATCAATAAAAACTGGCTCGACAGCTTTACACGATATTAGCTCTCAGAGACTTCCGAACAGCTCTGTCATGGACAATCTAGTTAAGCTTTAAACAGACAGGCGCGAAAGCACTATGCGACAAAGATGTGATTTTTTGAGCGACGAAAAGATGCTTACTATATATTTTTGGAACAACTTCCATAAAAAAGTTGTCGCATTGCCGCTCCTGTTGAGCATTGCCGCGTGTGTCGAGAATCTTTACACGATATTAGCTCTCAGAGCCTTCCAAACTGCTGTGTCATCGACATTCTATTTAGTTACGACCGGATACAAGCCGTGAGAAACGCGGATCAACAGGTATCAAAAATCCCTATTCTATTGCAAGATACATGACAGGAATTCATTATTTGTGTTTTCTGTACCATGCCTATAATCTTTTGATCTTCAAGAAATCTTTAAGTAGGTTTACCTATGTGTCTATTGGTGAAGGACAAAATCGTGAGGAAAACGGCATATTATTCTTTATTTTTTTTAAGGTGGGGTGCAAATCATCAAATGATTTTCCGCTCTGGGCGGAGTGGAAGGCAGTGTCAGACGCTTATTGACTAAAACCCATCCGTGTTCCTCCCTTTTAAGTTACAGGGTCACCGTGACTCTTTCGAACAAATTCCGCAACACAGGCAGAAACCCCAGGAAGTCCCCTCTTTGAGGCGTGGCTGGAGAGACGTCACGGCGTCCTCACCTTCCGCCTGACGCAGGTGCTCACCGGACACGGCTGTTTCGGGAGGTACCTGTGTCGGATCCAGCGGGAGGACACGTCCGGGTGTCATCACTGTGTGGATCGTCCGGAGGACACGGTGGAGCATACGGTGGAGGTCTGCCCTGCTTGGGCGGAGCACCGCCGTGTCCTCGTCGAGGCGATCGGCGGCGGCGACCTCTCGCGTCCGGCCCTGGTTCGGGCCATGGTCCGGAGCGAGGAGGCATGGGAAGCGGTCGCCTCCTTCTGCGAAGCAGTAATGCTAGCGAAGGAGGAGGCGGAGCGCGTGCGAGAGAGGGATGCCCCTCGCTCCAGCCGCCGCAACAGAAGAAGACGCCCCGGGCGTCGGGAAACGCAGGGCGATTCCCGGCCACCGTAGGCGCGGGCCTGCGGATGGCGAGCTATGGGTGGCTCGCCGTCCGATAGCAACCAGGCCCGAGTCGACGGCGCGTCGTGTTCCACGCGCGCCTCAAAGAGCCGTCAGCAAATTAGACGGGGCCCCATAGGGTCAGTGCCTGCTAGGGTTGCGGAATTTGTTCGAAAGAGTCACCGCGGCCCTGGAACACAAAGGGCACAAGAAGGATCACGGGTGGGTTTTAGTCAGTAAGAGTCTGACACTCCCTTCCGCTCCGCCCAGAGCGGGAGAAGTCATTTGATGATTTCCCATCCAGAAAAAAAAAAAAAAAGGCAGAAACGGCTTATCTGAGAACTTTAAATTCGAGGCCATGCATTGGATATATAGTCTGACTAGCAGCGCCCCGCGGTTTCACCCACGTACTTCCCGTTCCCGTGGGAATACGGGGATAACACATAGCCTATGTTACCTGCTGAGAATGAGGCTTTCCATTGGTGAAAAACTGGTTAAAATCGGTCCAGTAGTTTCAGACATTATTCGGTACAAACATTTTTTTTTTCCTTTTTATAACATTATGTTTTTTTTTTTAAGTTTGGTGACTCTTGACGCTGATAGTTCCGGTCTTGGATGCAAACCTGATTGCGCTGTTAGTCAAGAATCATAAAATGAGTCATTGCATTTAAAAAAATATAAAATCGATATTCAGGTCTCTTAGTGTAAGAACTAACAATAAAATACACATATATTAGATATTTTTTTGAGGAAATCATGTTTATCATGATCATCATCTAGTCTAGAGTCTATGACTCTGTTAAAGCATGGCGTCAATAACTAACAACATTTCATCGAAATATTCAAAACGGTACTAATTTTACTACACAACCAGATCCTAACCACCAGTACAGAGTCATATTCGAGCAAGTTTTGCTACAATCCATCAAAACCAGTTTGATAGATCTGAATAGCTATCTACATTATAATAACACTCAAAAATCTACATATATAAAGAGGCAATTTTTTCTCTGCAGAATTAAGGCCCCCCCCTATTCCACACAAATTTGACTCAGGTGTTTCTAATAAAATAATTTCAGCCGAGATAAGTCTAAAACTGACACGTCTCTTCCAAGCGACACACCATCGACCGATCACTGTGTAGATGTGTTTTGTACCTAATTTAATTTGACCTACAATACTACAAGTCAAACAAAACGGTGGATGACGTTTCGTTTGGTTTTTGCAACAAAAACCAGGCATCAAAGAACAATTACCTTTACATATATACCTATAGCTATCATTACAACTTTCTTTATAAAATCAAGAAACAATCCGTCAACAAAAACACCGACAATGGGTGAATCCGGAGACCATCAGAGGCAGCACATTCCATCAAACTGGTTGTAATGACTTCCCGGTGAGGAAAGGGGAAGGGAGGGGGCGGAGATGATGCTGACGAGTGACGTCACAGCTTGAGAACACGACGCAATGATAATGTGCTGACATTAATACGATGAGAATTGTGCACGCGTGAGATTGTTTATCAATGTATGTGTGTGTTAATTGATTTTATTAGAACCTGACATCACCTGGCGCATTTGACGCGCCTTTAAAATATTCTTTTAAATATCGTTTTATTTATGTTAGCATTATTTTCATTGTCCTCTACAGTTCTCTTGATAAAAGGGGTGAAACGTCTGATTAGATAATATACTTAAGGTATGCGAGTAGATCTTTAGCATACAATACGTCACGTTAGAGGAGCGTTCGAAACTGACAGTTTTCAATCAATAATATCACGTAGATAACAAAAATATTTAGTGTAATTAATTAACTGTCCGTCATGCGCCAGCGGCAGTAGCCTGCATAAACAATTCGATCGTATTCCCACACGCAATTCTTAACAAGTTCGTTCCCGCCTACCTTATATGTCAAAGTATTTATACAGGTAGGTAAACTAGCATTTTTACTCGTTGAACAATAAGAATGAAACATAATATTGAAATATTAACATAAGAAAAAATATGGACGGTTTCCCTAATGTCTAATCATTTATTGGTAATGTGCAGCCATTTATCTTCTAAGTATTAAAATGTGCAAGTCCCTCAGTATCCTATTTTTGGGCGAAAGTAGCTAGGTATTCCTGTCCACATGATCACAGTAAAAATATGGAACAGTATGGAAACTTAGCCCATTTGTTGAAATAATTACCTACGCTCCAGTAGAGCGTTAGGGTTGTCACTTTTAATGTTTGTAATAAGTGTTTCATTGGAACGAAGTTCTTTAACACGGCTTGTGGTAGGAGTTGACTGGGAGAAATAGTCACGCGAAAATGCGTTAGTGCATGTTATTCCATGCGACTTTCTTCTTTGGTCAAAATGTAAATACTTAATGCCATTGTAAAAAAAAAATATACAAACTGAATATTGTTTATCATCTCTATGCCATTTTATTCCATTTCAATTATACCTAATATCTGCCCTAAAATTTTGATGAAGGATTTCTATATGTTGAAAAATTATTGTTACTAATTTTGTGAAGTAATTACGTTCCTATGTGTATGTTTCGAAGGCTAAATTTCCTTTGACTAGACTAGAATATAATGTTATCGTGAAATTATGGTCATTTATTTGTTCATACTCATAAGAATTCATTTATTCCATATGTTATACATATAAATTATAATACAATATAAATTACAATCAGTCTTCGTTATAAGGATTTAATACTAGTATTAAAAATCTGTGCTTGAGTACTCAGTTTTTGCAAAACGAAAAACCGAGTGGCCCATCTATAGCCATTATAATAGCGTAGGTATTATCTATGAACACGGCACCCGCCACTGAGAGCACCGCGAAGGTCCCTTAGGGGCCTCGTAGATGTGCGCGTCTGTGTGAGTTTGCCGTTTCGATCGTTTGTTCGTAGTTTCTGTACTGTTCCATATTTCTACTGTGACATGATTGACCACAGCACATTACACCATTTTAGTCACGAGTTTTTATTTTATTTAAGCGTATAATATTTAAATTCGTATTAAGAAGTATTGGTTATAATTATAGTCAATACATCTATATTTATTTTACTAGAAACATGTGCATTTTATATTTAAATACTAATCTCTTTTGCCATATTTCTATTAAAAATATAAAATACTAATAATAAAAACTTCTAAATAAAATATGGCGCCATAAACTTCGTCCGCATCGTTGTCGACTAGAAGTGAGCCCAAAAATCGGCATTTCTACGTTGTAAGGAATATCCTCTGACAGAGATATAAAGCAAGCCCTTGGTGGATAAAATCGACTGATGTCCCAACATTCAAACACTAAAAAAATATCGAAACTACTCAATTAACAACCAGTTTCGCGATCATTACTGAATTAAGTACACACAGGTATTTTAATTACTCCGAAATTTAAACTAGGTTAAACAAATCTAGTTTTAAGGTTTGTAAAATCGGAATATTTGACCGAATTATACGCGTTTTTCGGCTGACGTTAATACTTATATTTCGCAGAATGTGAGAGCTTCGCAGTGCGAAACTCTGAAATTCTATCATCGATAGCGGCGGTGTCAAAATCTAATATTCTCCAAACGTCATGTGCGTATGGGTGACATTTTGAACTTTTTGACTATGGTTTTTCATCGAGTGTCACTGTTTTTAGAGCATTTGATGTGTGCACTATTAAAGATAAGATTACTAAACAAGTACCAATCTCATTATTAAAGTACTAGGTGCCGCTTGCGTGAATATCTAAATTTATCTCAATGGATCCTATGTGTTATTCCAGACTATAATCTTTCTCTGTGCCAAATTTCATCAAGATCCGTTCATCCTTTCTGACTTGATTGAGTAACAAACATCCATCCATCCAAACTTTCGCATTTATAACATTAGCACATAGATTATTAATATACGTCTATTATCCTCCCACTCCAATTAATGAGAGAGCATTAGTTTCTTGCTACAAAACACTAGCATCAAGATCATCAGAGCCATCAACCAACGGAGCGAGACGTTTCTTCAACTCGTCTAGAGTTCATCGATCGATGTTTTTATAGGATCGACTAAGCTATCCGATTACGATTTATCGATGGGAAAGTGCTATGAAAGTTATATTTTATTAGGTACAGTGTCAATGTTAGGCGTGACGGAGAAACTTGATGTAATATATCCTGGGAGATTGTGACAGGGTTTTTGATAAATGCCTTTGGTGAAGGATGTTCTTGAACTCGCAGCTTTTTGATATTAACTTAGGTTAATTACCCACAATTTGCAAAAACCTGAATTAAAGTAAGAAGCCAGCTTGGAAGACTAGATTGGGTAGATATTAACTGAATAATTTTGTATAGTTACGCATGTACTTAATCCCTAGACTCTTTTGATGTGTGTAACTGTATATCTTTAAGCATCTACGCGATTAAATAAAGGCATTTTTGCTTTAAATCTACCACTAAATTTTACATTGGCAAACAGCAACCACAAATTAATCCCAAAACGGTAACGACCAGTTTGTAAATTAAATAATGTCATTATGTCAATAATTACTTAACATGAAAATTGCAACATTGCACCTTTCACTTTACATAATATTGAAATCATTCAGTTTAAGCACATTTCACAAGTTATCGATAATTAGGTAGGTAGGTACTCGTAGGTTAGTACTGGACAACAATATACTTAGTCCGTAGTAAATGCGACAAACTGCAGATTTATCTCTCATTTACCTAAGCGAAGGTATTTCCTAATCTATCTGAGTTATTTGTTAATAATCACGTCCGTTTACATACCTATGTATTATAACCACAACGAAATATGTCAGACGGACTGAACTTACATATATTTGTGACTATATACCGTCATTTTCCTTATTTTGTTCTAATTCTATTATTGAACACTGATATCTTTATTGCCCACCAATTCAAAAACACGAAAAAGGTCAGCAAAATTCAGCATAACTACACATAATTTTAATAAAATCCAAACAATTACTTCGATAACACAACAAAGAAGCCAGTTTAACAAAGCCTATGATGCAAACTAGTGGATCCAGATGAATGTCAAAAGTGAATAAATACAAGCTGTGATTGACACGGAATGAGGGCCAAGACAGAGTTGGGTTGAGTTGTCATGTAAAATTAGGTGGAGTGAGTGTGAAGTAAACTTTCATTCCATCTTGTCTTGTTTGTATGGACTGACAGCACACTTCACCTAAGTGACTCCTTCGAACAAACTCCGCAACCCTAGCAGACACTGTCCCTATGGGGCCCCGTCTTCTTTACTCACAGCTCTTTGAGAAAGGCGTGGAACATAACGCGCCGTCGGCGTCGACCCGGGCCTGGTTGCTATCGGACGGCGAACCATCCATACCTCTCCATCTGCGCTACTAGCAACCTTGCGTGACAAGACGTCACGAAGGCCTTTCCGACTCTAAACGATCCGATTGTTCAAAACCCACGCAATGTTAACACATTGTCTAAATCACTATAAAGTTATTCAATAGGCAGGTGCGAAGGCGAAGAACTCACAGGGCATCGAAAAATTCTTCCACATCGCTGTCAACGGGAAAAGCGCCTAGAACACTGGCAGCGTTGCAATGCTGTTTAAAAAAAGGCCAGCCCTCTGGTCACGTGAAGAGTCAATTAACTGCTCGCTGATTTCATGTTGAATCGATGTGATTGATCAATTTATATTCCAACCGACGAGAGATCAATTGACTTATAGATGATATTCGACCTCGGAATCATTGGATGATTATAGATATTAAATTATCAATCGTTATGGATGCTTGTCACATAAAGCTGGCAGTAATTTTCCAATAAACACTTGACACTAACAAATTACGAGGAAAAATGAATCAGTATAATACTAATGTTAACTGTTCTTTGAAAGGGACAAAATAATGACATTTTTGTTTTTTTTATGATCGCATATAATAGCACTTTTTCACTCTAAAAGAATAAATACCTACATCATAATTAAAACACCATCATCAGTACTATTCTTGTCTACTAAAGGTAGGTAGGTCTCGCGTATTAATGGACTCTCATATTCTTATTACGAAGACTCGCAGAACGTTGACAAAGCAGTCATTTCCACCACACTTGGTCAATATCGGTCACTTTCGCCACCACTCCGAGACCACACAGTAATTATAATACCCAAGCATTGTCTACAAACTTTCGCTCAACACAACTTCTGCAGTTCGGACGCTAAACTAATCATTAATATACTACATAGTAGAGAGTTTATTGCTACGTACGAAGTTAATGCTCCACAGTAGCATTATGCTGAGCATTCAATGAAAATAATAATGTTTAGTTTTTATTATGATCTGTGTAAGCACGCGTAGTTGAGTGAATAGTAAGTCTAAGTAGGCAGTTAAAAATTAACACTTGTAAAAGATTTATGGAGCCTAATACTGGAGCAATTTGTCAGAGGATAATTGCTGTACCTACAATCTTAGTGTCAGTCGTAAATAAGTGGGTGATTGCTGTCTTCATTTATCTTATGTGACAATCATTTTTTTTGGGAGTTCTCATTTTTTGTTATACTCAGCAGTGATGTGCGCTCGTTGATATCTTTTGTATCGGAAACATCAACGAAACTCTTCGCAAAACTTTCAACCATTTCGTGCTCATAATTTTCAATTAATATTAAGTACGGACCTACGATTAATATCACAAAAGGTTGGCTAGTTTCGAATGCTAATGTATACAGTTTCGCTTGGTGAGGCGCGCAAACGAATGCGCACGTTGCATACGTCAATGTATGATCGAGCACGTTCGGAATGTGGTACGAACTACGAATTGACAGCGTATGTACGGTGATTTCACATAAAAAACCGGTCATCTACGGAGCGGAGATTCCGCCGCTAACGTTGTGTATGTGGATGTGGGCTTCCTCTTTCGAACATTTACTCTAATGAATATTGAAAACCGGATGGAGACGCGTTGAAATACTTATAAATGAAACCCTCGAGCAGTTTTAAGGATCCCTGTTTTGCCTTTGACGTTGTTGTCTTCAGGTGGGGTCTGTCTCGTCTTCAATATTTTTGAGTGTTATGAGAAACTATTTTAAAAATTCGACTATCCAACCAACGACACAGTAACTAAAAAAACCATTGTCGTCACCTAGTCTGTAAATGCGCTCGCACACAGAAACGATGCGACAATGCGACAACACGCCTGTCTGGAAGAGCCTGAAGGATTATGTTTCTCAAGACACACAACACAAACAATTATCGCGCCCATGCATTGAGTATCAGCCCGTGCGCAAGACGCTCAGCTGTACGGCGACGTTTTTGCGCAGGCGCAGGACGCTACGGGTCATGTACTCGGCAAGGCCCGTTCACCTTGCAATGCCGAGCACCCCCAACATAGGTATAACTGAGCCGGTGCGTCCGTGTGTGCTCCCACAAAGCGGGCTGAGGAACTGCGTCTTGAGTTTCTTTTTGTGTTGTTTTTAATGTACACATAGACTACGACACTATGCAAAGTACAATGTGTACCTTTAGAAAAGTTTTGGTAAAGGGTGTATTCTAGTTGTCATTCGTGATACCTGCAGTAAAATTCCAGGAATGGGTTTTAAAAATAATTTATTTACTACTATATATTGATAGTCCGTGTTTTAATTATTTAATTTGATGAATATTAGACATTGCTTATGCATTTTAAAAAAAAAAAGCTGAAGAGCTTGTTTGAACGCGCTTATGTCTGGAATATCAGTCGGATTTGAAAAAATATTTTCGCATTCGGGAAGGGGATATGCGCGTACTAAGTCGCGGGTAAAAGCTAGTTCACAACATAAATGCCACTGCTTTGAATTGTGGAAAAATACCACTCGGTAGTAGCAATATGAAATCGTAGTTACCTAAACACTTTTTAGAATGAAGTTATGATCTTGGCGTCTCAACAGAAAAAAGCTGAGATTTTTTTAACTGCCATAGACTGTTAGGTTATCTTACTTTATGAAGTTGAACACTCAGTATAAATTTATCTAACCTTCGTGACTACTCTAGCCTATCTATTTTCGTCTGATCTTAACGTCTACTTCTTTATCGTATAGTACTTATTGTAGATAGTATACATAGGCATATAAGTACACAAATATATGGCCAAACATCTCAATTTGCACTGCACCGCTATTCAAATCCAAATACACAAATTCCCACGGCAGCTATATAGCGTTTTATTAATAATCTGAACAGGGCAGATGCTGCAGCAATCGGCTATACTCGTAAACCTGCCAACCTTGAATATACAACATTACTATACAAAAGAGCCACTTGCTATTATAATTGTCAGGTTTTTTACCAGCCAGTGTAACGTAGACTATCGAAATAAGAACTTTTTGGTATTGTGCTTGTTTATGTTTCTAGTTATAATACCTACATTAGGAATAACATTATTTGAATGGGCATTCGAATATTATCTTAATATAATACCGCGAAAACGATCGTCAAAATGTAACGCGAACACGTGGTCAATCCCATAATCCCTATGTATGTATATACAGTTGATCAATAAAACCAGATTTCAGGGCGGACTTAATACAACAATGCAATGCATTCTCTATCAGTTGACCTTTGATTGAAAAAGATCACACTGTGGCAAGTGTACAGCAAAAAAAAAAATAGAATTTTGTTTCGCAAAGAATATACATACAAATAATATATATAATATTAACAAAATACGAATAAGTGTAATAGGCCAAAATATAAACTAATTAATATGTTATATAATAACAATATTTCTGATAAAGAGAACTCATAATAAATCAGATTATAATTTTAGTACAAAAGTAACTTACTAATAGTATATTTTTCTAGGTTAGGACAAGAAACACAAAAGTAATGATAGTTTTCATCTCCACCAGACTTGAAAATATATCCACAATAACATTTCTCAGTTTCTGTTACGTTTCCTTTAGTTTAATGGTTGTATAATATAATCATATAATGGGGCCACCGGCCATTGACTTGAGACGACTAAAGAAACACCTCCAAGTTCCCTCCTCCTGCCCGGTTCCTGAAAAGAAACTATCGACGCGAACTAAACACAAGTTAAGTGATGCTATTAACTGATCAAAATCATCCCGCAAATTATTGCAACTAATGCGAAACTTTTCTTTCTTCACATTTTCTTTCTTTTTCACATTCTATTTCGTTTTACGAAAACGTCCACAAACGGGGCTTTAGAATATCCAAAGATACGATGGTATTATCATTGTTATTCCTTAAGCACACAACGTCGAAGTGTCCGCTTTCTGAACTCAGGGTCATACGTTCGATGTCGCGTCGCAAACCTGCCTGACCTACTGATTTGGCGTCTGCACGTAAAATTCGCCAATCTGAACCGTCACACGCTTTTTTAACAAGTAGGTATTAATAAAACAGGCAAAAAACCTGCTTTTTGCCTGATGTTTTTTTTCTCTAACTAATAACAAGAAGCTTTTCTTTCTAATACCATTTCGCTCCAAAATCACTCACGCGGGTCGGCGATGTGGGCAACAATACTACAAGGCCGAAGTGGGATTGGGTGGGTCATATAATGTAGGACGCATCAGGAATTCAGGACAGATGGGCCAGAATATTTTTTTTTAAAGTATAAAAATATGTTACATCTATTAATAAAACACTAACACAATAAACTAAGACTGTTACTACAATGAAATATTAATTATCTATTTTTTGTGTTAGCTGATATTTACAGAGAGCTAAACTAAAAAAAAAACGCGGTATAGAACCCAATAGTGGCGCTCGGAAGACATGCAGTTTTATTCGTGGAAAAATACCTAAGCATTACAGATGACTACATATTTTTAAACGACTTCATTTATTATATTATGTAAGTATGCTACTTTCTTGCACCCATTTTGCAGTTGCTCACGTCGCTCGCAAAACTCCAAACTTGAACTATGTATACTATCGATTAGGTACGTTAGGTCGAAAGTCCGATAATTATTATGTAAAATCATACACTTATCGCCACTTATTAATATAAATTATAGTAACATAGTTTAAAATCATCGAAGTTGTATCACAAGAAATGCTAATGATCCTAATATGGAAAACAGGGTAAAAGTTATGTCTTTCTTATTTAGAGTTTTAATCTGATCAAAGTATAAAGTATTAAATTTTAATTTTAATAACAGTTCGGCTACATTTATTTAGTATCTAATATATTTCGATTTTAACATGAAATTGAATATGATTAGAGGTTCAAGTGGAATTTATAAACCATACCAAATTATTGAAAACGGCATTTGAACGACAGTTATGCCTATAAATATTTATTATTCAACCAAAACAAAATCGTTACAGATTAGGCATGTGTGATCATCACGCACATAATGGTTTCAAACATGAAATGGATCTCGTTAGCGACGTCAAAAGTGTCATCCATCAGCGTCAACATCAAGTTTCACTGAACGAGGTGGATGCACTGGCTACACAGTGGACACGCCACAACGAGTATGCAACCTCCTTGCAGCTAAACTGGCTGGAAATGTTTCTCACGCCTATATCCTTTTCCTCGAAAGCTGGTAATGGATGTAACAGGTTAGCCACGCCTTCATCAGCTTTTGCTATTAATACACAACCAAGAGATTTCTTTTGTATAGAACCATCTTTTGCCCGTGACTTTGTACGCGCATATCTCGACTTTTTCTCGTTCCCATAGGAATTTCTGGAAATCCTATCTTAGTATTCTCCAAGGAACCTACATGCAAATTTTCAGCTTTCTTAGCCCAGTAGTAGGCTGTGCGTTTTGTGATTGTCATTGCAGTCAGTAACGGAAGAGTTTTATGTGTATTGAGTGATATTAATTTTTAAATAGAGAATTGAAACCACTGCTACTGCTTTCAATTGAAAGACCACCATAAAAAAAAAGGTATGTAGTCCTTACGTCTGTTCTGCTTGATGCTTACCTTTGGATGTTTGGAGTGCAAAGAAGAATTCTCTAATTAATTATCAACAGGAGATTTGTACCCGATCCTAAAAAAACAAATATAATATTTGTTTATAAATCATTATAGTGTCTCAAACACTAACCTATATTAAGTTCAATAATATACCACTTAACGATAAACGCATTTTTTGATGATCATGTTGGTCGTAATGACTTTTAATTTGATTGCAGAGAGCACTACACTAAGAGCATCAGTAGTATGAAGCCGTTACCGTAATAAAGTATATTATTTATGTTCATGCAGAGAAATATTATGTATCTTTTACAGTTTCCCCAGGGATGTACCCTAACAGGCGTCGCACAGAGTGGGTTCCGGAGTGGTCTTTTAAGAGGCAACGCCCCCTTCTATGTGCTGATGGTGATCACCGGGGTGGTTTTAGTGAAGTAAAAATCCCACACTCCCTGATCTTTTCCCCAAAAGTCCAGGCGCCTTGTGAAGGTTTCCCCCCGAAAACAAAAAAAAAAAAAAGGTATAGAACTCTTGATATTCTCTAGGTATGAAATCGGAATATCAATTGTATTTTTTAAAAGTAATTTTGTCGAAGTTAACTCTTTAACCTGTTGGCATTCTAAATATCGCGGTATTAAGTGGAACTACAGTTAATAGTGCTACTTAAAGACCCCGTTTACTAAACCAACTAAATCGACAAGACGCAAGGTCGCATCAGTTCAATAAAAAATTAACCAATTCTAAATTAGAGCTAGGAACGAGTCTTTATTTCGATACTTTAGCTGTTGCAGATAACACGCCATTGCTTGGTAAAGTGGCAACAAATTGATAAGACGATTTTGGCCATAAAATACTCAAATAATCTAGGAAGAATAATGCTATAAGGATTAATTGCTTAGAACTTAAAACCAAAAGGGACAAAGAAGAGTCGAGCAACCTTTAGTAACAATACAAAAATGAGGGCTATTAATTGGAAATTCTTTCTATAGACCTAAAAGGTAAATTCAATGTACAGTGTATGACAAAAATGACATCATAGTTAAAAATTCTTCTAAGGGATACACAGAGACACCGACATTTCGCTGGATATATTCTCCTTCTTCTTATAAAAGCGATGGTAACCCTTAAATATTCTCTAGGTACACAGTAAGCACGTTAATGGCGGTATCAGTGGCATTAATAAGGTTTTCAAGTGTGAAGGTATAAGGGCACTTAAGTCACTCCAGGCAATATTTTGGTCGGAGGTGCCACGCTTACTTCTCATGTCAAGCCAAATATCTTGAAGTCACATTAAAAAGAGGACAAAACTATTTCCATCCACCAGGCAGAAATCCAGTCCGCTACTGAACCTAAAAGGGGGTAACATACAGCTACTGAGAAATAACTTGGCAAAAACGACCTTACATAACCCACAACTGCCATAACGTACAACCTCAAATTAGTACACTATGTCATACTTATGACACTAATTAAAGGAAAAAATGTTTTTATATGCTCGGTTGCAAAATCAATGAACAAACCGTAATGACACAATGGGGTAACAATAATGAGAGTCTGCTGTGCGAACCTGCTGAGTTTGGCAACCACGTAGTCATCTCACATACTTCGTCAAAATTTTGTTAGTCGTATGAATTATATGAACAGTTTCAGGAAGAGAAAATGAAATGAAAGAAATGTTTCTTATTGAGAAAACCCAATGAGTGCTTTAGATGTGAAACGAAAACTATACTCCATTCACAATAAGATTAACCGATTTTTACCTCTATTCCGTAGGCATAAGGATGGCATTAAGAAAAAACCCTATTATAATACCAATTGTTTACTGCAGCTACCATGTGTCAGGCCGTCAACGCAACAGAAGTCAAAATCGGTTGAACGGACTGTAAAAAATATGTATTTCAATGTCTAATCTTATCGTGAATGGGTTATAAGTGAACAGGTGGGATGGATCATGTAACTTTTCAGCAACTCATATCCATCCCATCAATTTTGGAATTCAGTCCTGAATTACATCCTCATTAATTTCTAATACAAAATACATATTCTACAAAAACTCAGCACTAGTAAACGACGCTGGTGATGAATGACTGGTTTGCGTTCATGTTGGTACTTAAAGCATAGGGATACGCTTTTCGCACAACGATTTATGGATAGAAGAACTAATGTCTTTTGTTATTAAATAATTACATGACATATGTAGTCTCACACTGACCATTCTGCATGAACCATTAACCGTCTCAAGTACAGTGAAAGGCCAGAAAACTATAAACCATGGAAAGAATTGTGAAAGGCAACCATAATAACGATGAAACGACCTGAGAACCAGATGGATTATCTACACTTTCCAAGATTTATAGTTATTTGTTTGTTTTCGGACAATCAATTTATATTGGTTATGTCATTTTTAAAAAGAAGAAGGCCATACAAATATGGCTGCGTATAATGGCGGCTATTTCTTTTTAAGCGGCACCTTTGGTCTTGTACAGCCTCGATACGTTCACATGGCCTTTTACTGCATGTTGTACGTAATACGAGTATACTCGGTAATCAAGTGACATAATGACCAAATTGTCTCAATCCAGTTATTTAAGTCCAAATATTTTTAAATACTTCTGGTTCGCAGTAGTTAAGTAATAATTGTTTTTATTTTATATAATGCGTCCACCAATCTCTTGCCATGCTTTGTGAACATTACAATATCCTCATATGAGTTCACACGGCTATTTATTACAGTATATGGAAGATTTGTGATGTTATACTTATTTTGCACATTTCTGCAGAGAAATCGTGATTTATACGAAAGTGATGGTTTTTATTGAAATCAGCCGTTTCTAAACACTGGCTGGTCCCTCCCCTAGTAAGCAGGCTACGATTACCGGTGATTAAACCAACTATTAGAAGCTGCAATCACGCTTGACCGTGCAATATCCGTGTTCCTGTGCATGCAATCTTGAGCAAGTGTAATTTCAAAGCGCACAATACAGACATTCCAAACAAAGTTTCTGAAGAAAGACTTTTCGTACCAATCTACATTAAGATACAATACATACGTAGATAATAATTATAATTTGCCTACCAACTGTGTTCATTTGTATTACAAAAAACGAACATATAAACTGATATGCGCCACTTTTGCTGTTGTAACGCTGTGAATGATTTGGAGTTATTTGATCGAATCTAGAGCGATTGATTAAAATGATAAGTCTACTACCTACCTACTAAATCTTCTTTCGTTATTAACTTTTTCTATTAAAATCTATCAAATTAAAAAGTTTTTCAGAAACATAGATATATGTATAATACTTATGTGGGTAATCTTTTTCTAATTACGACAAGTAATACGTTTATTTTCAATTTAAACTATCTAAGCATAAAAAATGAAGAAACTACATCAGAAACACCGATTTGGTATTTGAAGCCGGTCAGTGCCTGCTAGGGTTGCGGAATTTGTTCGAAAGAGTCACCGCGGTCACAGTAGAAAATATTTTTACTGTGCCGCGGTCCTGGAACGTAAAGGGCACAAGAAGGATCACGGGTGGGTTTTAGTCGGTAAGACTGTGACACTCCCTTCCGCTCCGCCCAGAGCGAGAGAAGTCATTTGATGATTTCCCATCGAGAAATAAAAAAAGCATTTGGAAGGCGATTAATTTTTTTGTAAAGATTATGTTGGGGATCCAACTTTAATTTTGGAAGGTGGTGTCAAGAAACGAAAAAACAAAATAAAAACACCGACTTCCAAAATTAAAGTTAGGTATTTTATACTTTCTGTTGTTTTTATTTTAAAGTCGATTATATTTCTTTGCACGAAGTTTTTATTGTTCTTCTATTATACCACCGTAAGTCCGCTGGAATTTCTCATCCCCACATATTACGAAAGTTCTATTTAGGAGACACAAGTTTTGAATTCTTAGAAAACCTTTAAATAAGATATTATTACGCAAATTGAAAAAGCGACCAAGAAAAGATGTCTTATTCAACTAAATACATAATGATTTTCCTTAGACTATATTTCAATTTGTTTTACCACGATACACGTAACCAAACATAACTGAACTTTCAATCGGCTTTTCTATGAAACCAAGAAAGCGGAATAGTATAAAAGAATTGTAGTCGGAAGTCGTGAGAAGTGGGTGTCGTCGTGCAGGAAAGCGGGTTGCCATTATAATCACCTATTGTCGATGACGAAAGGCATAGACAAGTATTTAGGAATATTCGCCAACCAAGTAGGCAAGGTTTGTCAAACAAAAGAATACATATTTGTTTTGGTATTGATATTAATGACAATTCTCGCAGTTAAGGAAAGGTTAAACGATTGTGCGAAAGGTCAGACGGAAAACAGATGTCTTGAGGATTACCATTGGCAACCTGTTGACATATAGCTATTTTACCAACTTGAAGCAAAATCTAGGGTCTCTTGAATCCCCACCGAATGTGTCTCCACGTTGTCGTCGTGGTGGGGCTTGAGCGTCCCAATGATCTTGCGAGCTTTCCCGGTAGAGCCACTCATGCCGGAAGGTCGCAAGTGAGGGATCAGACCAAGAGAGACACACGCTTGCTCGCTGCTCTCTGGTACGCGTCTGATCATCAGACGTGACTGTGAGAGCAGCGAGCAGGTGGAGAGGTGAGGTTGGGAGAGAGGGCCCTGAGAAGGGGTGGAGCGAAAAGGGACCGCACCCTTCAAAGGAACAAAAAATGAAAAAAGACGATTGCAAAATGAGTCCCCAGGTGGGTCCCGACTGCTCAGCGGTCGGGGAATCCCACCCCGCTTCGGCGGGCTGCCCTCCGTACTCTGGGGTGGGCACCAACCGTCTTCCGCTTGCCAGTGGCAACAAGAGCCGAGGAGGCTCAGAATCGACGTCATCCGGATCCGCCTCCTTCAAGGAGCTGATGGCGTTCGGTTGTGATGCGGGGAGTTCGCCTGAGCGCCGGGGAGGTGCAGGGTCAGATTCTGGCTCTGGACTTGACCTAGTAACGGTCAGCTCGGCGGGCTCTGGAGACAGAGGAGGGGGGGCCGCTGCGGAGAAGTTCTTCCGCAAGCGACCCAGACGGGAGGATGACAAGGAGTCGTCCTCCGAGGGCGAGTTTGCCTCCGCCCGCAAGATCCCCACCGCAAGGCGGGGCAGGGGCAGTGAGGCAGGGAGGGGGCTGGCTCCCTCTACCCGGGGGGCGGGCCGTCGGGCCGAGGGGTCGGTGGAGGAGGGGCGTCGCCCTGGAGGGAGCGGTCGTAGGGCTCCCTCTGCTCTTCCGCCTCCTCTTGACTCCGACGACTCGGAGGCCCCGGGAGAGGTGCCTCCCACTTTTGAGGAGCAGAAGGCCCAGTTTGCGGAGGTCGTGGAGGCCGCGATCCGCGCTGTGGCCTTCAAGAGGAAGCAGTCCTCAAAGCGGGAGGCCATCGGCGCGGCCAAAGCCTCCATCCTGGCGGCAGCGGCAGCCAACGCTGGTGGACCTGCCTCAAAGGAGGCGTCGGAGTTGCGGGCGGAGGTCGCCCGCCTCGCGGTTCTTACGGAGCGACTTGTTCGGGAGAATGAGTCGCTCCGGAGGGATCTGGCGGGGATGGCCGGAGCGGCCTCTGCGGAGCCGCGAGGGGGACTGAGTCCGGCAGCGCCGGAGGGAGGCCAAGTGCTGAGCCAGGTACGGGACCTGGTGCGGCAGGAGCTGGCTCCCTTCCGGAGGCAGGTCTCCGTACTGGAGGACATGGTCCGGCGTCCCCCGTTGGCGGCGACGCGGGGTCCCCCGGGACAGCAAAAGGCGGCTTCGTACGCGGCCGCCGTGGCTGCCGGCCCGGGAACGTCTGGCCGGGCGAAGGCGAAGGCCAAGGGCGGAGCCGCGCCGGCGCCTGCGCCAGCGCCTGTGACGCCGGCGACTGCGACGCCGGCGACGACCAAGGCGGCCCCGGCGAAGAGGGGTAGGAGGAAGGCTGGAGGAGCGGCTAAGGCTGCGGCGCCAGCGGTGCCGCAGCCGCCCCCACCCCCACCCTCGGACCCTCCTGCGGCCGAGGCCGAGTGGCAGGTTGCTGGCCAGAAGCGGCGGGCCGCGAAAGCCGCTAAAAGCAAGGCGAGGAGGCAGCGGCGGAAAGCCAACGCCATTGCGGCGAGGCTTCGCGCCCCGAAATCCGCGGCTGTAGTGCTCACACTGCAGCCGGAAGCGGAACAGAGGGGCGTGACGTATCTCGCCGTACTGAAGCGGGCGAAGGAGGCGGTGAGCCTCCAAGAGCTGGGCATCAGCGGGGGCATCGGGGTCAGGAGGACCTTAACCGGTGCCCGCAAGCTCGAGCTCGCCGGAGCGGAGAGTGGCCCGTTCGCGGACGCCCTGGCCGAAAGGCTGAGGGCGGTCTTACCCGCGGACGAGGTCCGGGTGTCCAGGCCGACTAAGCGCATCGACATGCGCATAGTGGGCCTGGATGACTCCGTGACGGAGGAGGAAGTTGTGGCCGCCGTCGCCAGGACTGGGGGGTGCTCTGCCGAGCTCGTCAAGGCGGGCACCCTCCGGCCTGACAACACGGGCATGCAAACCCTTGTGGTGAGCTGCCCCGTGACGGCGGCCAGAACTGTGTCGGAGGGCCGAAGGCTCTTGGTGGGATGGGTGTCTGCGCGGGTAAAACTGCTGGAACCCAGACCTCTGAGGTGCTACCGCTGCCATGTGGGCAACCACACGGGAGCTATGTGCCCCTCGGAGGTCGACCGCAGCGGACTCTGTTTCCGCTGTGGTCAGCCCGGTCATAAGGCCGGCTCTTGCGAGGCCACGCCGCACTGCAGTGCATGTGCGGCTGTTGGCAAGCCGGCCGAGCACTGGGCTGGGGGAAGGGCCTGCGCGCCATCCGCCCCGACCAGGGGCAAGAGGTCCGCCGCCACCGCCGCCTCTGCCGCCGCCGCGGCTTCTGTCGCCGCCACTGCCGCTTCTGCTGCGGGTGCTGCGGCTCCCAACGCTCGGGAGGGTGCTGAGATGGAGTGCCAGTAATGGTCCCATTTCGGCCCCCTCCAGAGACAAGTCGGCCGCTGTGCTATCGCGCAGTGGCTGACGCCTGGGGACGGTGAGCGTGGGTGGCTCGCCGTCCGATACCAGGTTGAGTCGACGACGCGTTGTGTTCCACGCGCGTCACAAGGAGCCGTCAGTACCGAGGACGGGGCCCCATAGGGTCGGTGCCTGCTAGGGTTGCGGAATTTGTTCGAAAGAGTTACCGCGGCCCTGGAACGCATAGGGCACAAGAAGGATCACGGGTGGGTTTTAGTCAGTAAAAGTCTGACACTCCCTACCGCTCCACCCAGGGCGGGAGGGGTCATTTGATGATTTCCCATCCAGAAAAAAAAAAAAAAAAAAAAAAAAGGGTCTCTTGAATCCATCACAATATGTCATACCTACTCGGGCTGAATAGCTTTCGCAGGGTGGAAGGAATGGTGGCTGCTCAGTGCAGTGAATGAGAGTCAGCAAGGATCTAGTTTTGAGGACTATGTCTAGTACCCAGTGATGTCGCTATAAACGTGGCTATTGACAGAACACCAACGGATTATGGGTCACCTTCGACCCCAAAAGTAGAAGTACCCAGTAGACAGAATAAAATAGGCATCTCTTGTGGAAACAGGATTACTTATGTCGTGCGCATTTGATAAATACTACCTACGGTTGGGCAGGAACAGTGCATATAAGTTTAGCAATCCGCCCGGCAGGAAGCTAAGCAACCAGACGTGTCCGTTTTACAAGACGTCAAGCTTTAATAAACCACCTGCCAGAGGAGCCTTGGGCTTAGGCATTAAGTATGATTATCACGACGTTGAACAATAGCCTTTCTACCTGGTCTGTAGATGGTTAATCACCGTTAAAAGCAATGTTTTTTTACAAATGGCGTTTATTTGTTTGGATAAGCAATCATTGCATCCGGTCCCTGGCCAGGTAACTCGTAAGGCGATAAACAAAACGTTCCTGTTCATCCCTTGGTTCCCAGATGTTATGTTTCTTCCGTAAATAGAAATCTTTCTCGAGTTTCTTTGTTTATTCTTTGAACTTACTTTTGGAGTGAACGAATGGGAGGTTACCGTGGTGTCCGGTGTTAAATAGACCCAGGTTGGTTATTCATCCTTAGATAAATTCTGCTCACGAATTAAAAAATATATGCATATAGTAATAATTAAAAAAATATCACGAGTACTGGAAGAAACATGGGTCATGTAACACGAACAGGTACCTACTTACGAGTAAGTACAAAAAATGGACATCATTGCAAAGTTGTGGCAGCTGCTATTTGGAACTATTGCCCATAGAATTTTTTACTTTGGCTGCTCAACACTCTTGTGTCATCAGAAGTCAAGAAGATATTAATAAAAAGTGCATAACCACATTTCTTCCGATCAGAATCATCAGCACACAACACACTGACAAAGGCCTTTCTAAATCCTTCAAATCAGCGTATCTCGTTACATAAAACGTAGATCTCGCCGTTGCATAAAACTAAAAACATCTCGCACTCACTGAATATTTACTAATTTACATAAACCACTTTCTTTGGCCTTTGCGTAACTTGAAAACTGACCAAACGAAGAAAACCGACGCATCAGCAATATGAAAGTTCTGTTCATTCATGCGGATACTTTGCGCTCATTTAAAATTATTTCTATAGAATAGTAAAATCTTTATGGTAATATGAACAGGATACTTCTTAGCGTGTCCACTGCAACTATATTTTTTTATTTGCAATAAAAATATTGTTTGAGGAGTTCGTGACTCAACACACTAATAGCCACCAAGATCGATCTCCAAGGCAACACTTGCTAAGGTTGATTTCTAGATGGGTAACTATCATAACATACCAAGTTTCCTCCGTGCCTCGGAAAGCATGTTAAACCTTTGGTCTTGGCTGTCATTTGTAGAACTTTGGTAGTTAAGTATTGTCAGAAGCCAGAAAATCTGACTCCAGTCTTACCCAGTTAATGGGATGTGTAGGTCTGGTAGGCAGCCGCTCCACATAAAATACTGGTAATTAGCTAGCTAATTAGCTAGTATTATGTTTAGCTGCTGTAACAATATTACACCTGTTCAGCCATAAGGTCCTCACATGTAAGTATAGCTACATGTGAGCACCTTATGGCTACAAGCGACAAGGCACACAAGTCAAGACGAAAGGTGAGCCATAGACCACGGAGAAACACCAGACAAACACTAAAGATCGGAGCAATATGCTTGCCAAGTACACCTACTTGCATAAAACCATGACTGTAATACTTTATCAACATAAATAGTGGGTAATTCATCTAACTCTACACTCGTGAGTCGTGACTTTCATATCACTGCATAATAGCTGTACGACTGTGTATTTAACTCAACGGAGCAGTAACATCACGAACTTCATTTATAAGATGATAATAACTGATTATAATGTTCTAGTTCATAATCTACAACATTTTATAATGATTTTGGTTAACGCCCTCCCCGATTCCGTTGGGTACCAATGACATTTTAATGAGAATGGTACATATAAGTCATAGAAATATAAAATACAGGAGAAGTGGCAAGGGGGCGTGTCGGTGTCCTCGCGACATGCTCTGGGCGAGCATGTCTTACGCAATGGTCGAATCCGCGAACTAGTGCGCTTACGACCGTGAGCGTGATAAGATATAAGAATGCCGTGTTGTTCAGTGTTTTCTTGTAAAAACCGAAGCATAAACCAAAACTTTGTTAATTATGGAATCACTTACCATATCAAAATACAAGTATTTTACTATATTTGTCTTTAAAACCATGAAAAACAACAAATCGTAAAATATTTCTTGCTTATACTATGTTATTTTTGTTTTCAAATGTCACAGCGACAATAACATATTACAATGAATACACTGCTCCTTAACCACTACCTAAGTTTGTCGCTAAGTGACTGGATGAGCAATGTAAAAATCACAAAATGATACTTTAGCAAGCCGATGTATCGCATAGTACGGCCGCTGCTTCTTGCCGCGAGTTAGTGATGTAATTGTGCAGATACACTGTCGACAACAATGTCGATTGTTGAATTAAATATTACAAAAGTGTACCAAACTTTCTTAGATTGCAATAAATTTTTGGTAAATAATCGTTCAAGTGTTTTTGGCTTTGAATTATCGTATGTATGCCTTATCCTCGTGCTACTTCCTTACTTTTTATGGTAATTGTATTTTACTTTCGATAAAGTTTCGAATGCATTATAGTAACCGGCATGTTTAAGATAATATATTAGTGACCTTTGCTTAAAATAGTCAACATATTCATGCTATTTATTTGTTATACATGGGCAGCATGGCGTGTGTAATAAATGCCAGAATCGATAAGTCAATCACTAGCGTATATGTAAAATAAATTGCTTTTGCACAGCACAACGATACCCAGCGTTGTTTTTGTGTGAGTAAGTTGCACGGTGTACTGTAAATATACGCTGTGTTTATTAGGATAAGGTTTATAATTGATTGTGTAGTACAGTCCGATTTCAAAAATGCGGGTGTGTGCGCGACTGCGTATCTATTGCTTTTACTCAACTGCATTCGTAGTAGTTGCCGGGTGGTAGGGCAAAACAGGAGACACAGGTTCCGATACATTTTCGGCTACAGGGCATATCTCCTTGTTTATTATATCTATGATATAAGTAGTCCTAGTTAATACACCTGTAAATTATAGAATCGCTTAACATTACAGCGGATTTTCATACGGTTTTCGTTAGTAAAAAGAATACAATAAACGAGGAAGGTGTGTAACATATAATAAACACCCTTGTCGGAGCAAGTCGCCTGTTTTGCGTGAACTAATAAACAATTTTTGAGAGTACCGAGAAGAACTTTTATGTCATTTGTCAGTTACTCGACCGAAAACGTAAGACAATCGTAACAGCAAGTAATCCAATATTTTCTATCCACAAATATCTTGTTTTCAGCACAAATAAATCTGCTATGATAACAATGACGTAACTTAAACTAAAAAGTTACGGTTATCATTACGCAGTAACTACGTCGTTACTATGCATGTTAAAAGAGATGTTCACACAGATTTCGTCACTTTCACGATCGATTTCTCCCAAGCTTTCCACTGTTTGTCTTACCAAGATCGAATAGACTTGAATATGCAGATAGTAAGTCATTCGCTATCGCTACACGTCTCTGGGATGCCTCGCAAACTACAATTAGGTAGGTATTATGCTAAGTAATTTTCTTCTTGGAGGCCTCATTGAACATGCTGGTAAACGATAATAAATTAAGATTAGCTTTTCTCTTGGTACGTTTTGTGGCCATTAAGAGATGTAAAGTGGGTAATGGGAAATTGCAAAATAGGTTTACTTTAAAACGGATTCCTAATCCGAGTTACCGAGAAAATTGAGTTTCTTTTACTCAAAAAGGGTACACAGAACACGGATAATATAGCGTCCGATCAAGACAGTTCTGTTGTGTTCTTGTTTGGTTTTTACAGGATGAAGAGGATCTGTAGTAGGTTTAGTTTGAACTATAAGACCATTTAATAATTAAGAAATGTTTAGATAAATATGTAGACAAAACCGGTTATGTGGTTCTGTTAAAACCCCACAAGAGTATCATCTTCGATGTTTGATTAGTAAAATATGTACCTACCCAATGAAATAGGTCGGTAAAAGGATTTTCTAAATGTCGTTTTGCTGCATGTGTTGTGCACCTATGCTGGGTTATGATTTCACAGTAGGTGCAAAAACGATAAAAGTAGCAGGAAACTTTGTTCCAAGGAATGAACACATTAGTGAAGTAGGTATCTACTTATCAGACACAACTTAAATACCTAACAGAGGATCTTTTGAACTTGTTGTTCACTTCACGAAGTATTTTTAGCTGGGAAAAAATTGTAGTCTCCTATTGGGCTCAAAATTAGGCACGTCCACATAAAAGTTTACAAATTCATTTGAGATAAAGACAAGATGCAGAAGCAGAAGGATTGGTCACGTAGGAACCTGTCTACGTGAAGCTTTTAAAGCCACCCCTATTATAGAACGAGCAAAAAATTAAGCTGTCCTCTTGAGCAGGTAGAAGGCAAGGCGATACAAGTTGACTCGGATCGCAAAAAACATAACCCCGACTCGAGAAAAGAAACCAGAAACTGCCGGTCTGTCGTTAAAAAAAGTCCGACGCACATAACAAGCAAATTAACCGTGAGATGTTCCAGTTTTTGCAAATGTGTAACAATTCAGAAGTTTTTGCGAACGCATAATGAAGTCTGGATTTCCCGTAAACCCTCAAATAAACTTTAAAACGCGCTTTGGCGTGTATCGTTATCGGCCATAGGTTCTTTATCTCCACGTCTGGGTGCACAGGAGTAGCACGGAACAGTACAGTTACCCATACAAATTGTTCGTGCCATTAATACGTGCATATTTATGCGTAACGTGTCTGCTCTAACGGTGCCTCGGCAAGGACTCTAAAGAATACGTGCTACGATGATTTTTATTGAGTCCATTCCAATTCCACTACTGCTTGTACTTCGTAATGAAACAAGGGAAATGTCGTAAGTCATAAGATTTATTGATGATCAAGATTGTATTCGCTGGCGCTCGATGCTAAACAATCGACAATGAAAACTTCTTAGATGTTAATCAATTGTTTGTTTGGTAGACGGTGTTAGTGGCAGCTGTTCTCCGAGTTTTCAGTCTTCAGTTTCTCGATTAACTGACTTCGACCTTGTAACTTAAAGTTGGTGCTACAAGACAACTTTGAAGATGCTGTTAGTTAGACTAATTTTGAAGACTTTGTGGCAACTGGATGAAGAAACTGATAAAAAAGGTAGTTTGAGAAGAATTAACCCCAATCTATCAATATAACTATGTATCTATAAATTAAATTACGAAGGCAACTAACTAATATGAATAGCTAAAACTACAAATTAAACTTTTTCATCTTAAGTCTCGGGTAAAAAATCAACAGGTAAACAAAGATATAAAATATCTAGCATATGTTATTTCATGAATATTTAATTATTATAAATTCTTACCTGTATGCTCGTGCGCTTTACTTCAATATAAAGCCAGTTATCCGTCGAAAATGCTATAGCCATTAAAGCAGCAGCCACGATTGCTGTAATGGTCGCTATGGACAAAGTTACCGCTGAGCAAGGCATTTTTACAACCTTTGAGAGACAGTAATAGATAGAAGAGGGTTATAGGGATTTTATCACAATCACAACACTTTATATCCGAAAGGTTCACCTATACAGCATTTTCGTAAACACTTAACGGATCGGAGAACACGACAGCACACACACAATATAATAAAAACTCATATGAATGCGGTCATCGCCTGCAGCGTACCGAGTTCGCGCGCGAGACTTCTTTGCCTACTTCACTTCGCCTTGCCTTGCCGCTCTCTTGCGGATGTGAAACTTTCGAAAGCGAAGTAACTCCGCCAAGTGGCGGGAATGCAAATTAAAAAACTGGTTTTGTGATACCAACACTAAAAAATGTTTTATTTTGTTATGTTATTGTTTCATACGTTTCTTTTGCTTGTTAAATTTTAGTGAAATGAAACAGTAATGTCAAAATGAATTTGAAAACAAAATATTTTTGACACCATTTATTATTTTACTAGACATTTGCAGAATATTCGACATTGGCATTGCTTGCCATATAAAAATTAAAAATATATAATAGACTAGAAGAATGAGGGAGGTAGTCTCGTTCAGTCGTTCATTCATTGTCATTCGCTCATGCCGCTCAATGTCAAATTAGGAGCAAGAAATCAGCGCAGTGAAAAATAGAAATTTATAGTTTTATTCATTAAAATACGACAAATATGTCTTACTCATCCGACGTAACAAAATATGACGATGCATTAACATCTATCTTAGTCAACGAAAAATCAATATTAGGTTTCCTCTCATCCATATTCAGCTTTTTAGCCAGACGGTCAGTTTCACTGTTTTTGTTTACTTTTTGACTCAAATATGTTTGAAATGATTGTCTCGCTTCATGTTAAATTTGTAGACTGATCATAACTATTCGATAATGATTAATCTCAACTTGAAAATGCTCATTATATAGCAATCCACATTATGCTCAAGCTCAATTTAATCAGAATGAATATCATGAAACTTTTCTTATACGATCAACTGTTGCAAGACTAGCAAGGCACTTTATTTCCTACAAATCATTTCCAGGACCGATTTCTACTATGTACCTAAAGGGCCATACGAAAACTTAGGCTTCCCGCCTGGAGTCGCAGAAGAGCTGGTGATCAAAGTCCTCCGGACATGTGACCCCAAAAGCTGGAAAGGCCCAAATGGTGCACAGAAATCTCTTGACCTTAACAATGAGATCATGTGCTCAACTGTAGCACAGGAGGTGGAAGTAGTTGCTGAAGATGATGGCATTGAGGATGAAGCAGCTGTCATAGAACCTGACAAAAACCCAGAAGAAGCGACACCTAAATCATGTAAAGATCAACCAATACCAGCACAGTGTGAGTCCTCAAGTAATGTGACCAGCACCTCTAAGGCTTTCCCAGAAGACTACAAACCTCCTGTGATACCAACACAGAAGAATTCAGAAACTTATAATGGAGCAGAGAGGGAGAAGTACTTGTGGTCCCAGAATATTATGGAATTAGGTAATTTCTAGACTGTACTTATAATTTTACTTCTGATGTATGTACCTGGTGTCCTTTGTGTATGGTAATTGTACTAGGATGTATCAGCATGTGCATGGTTTATTATTTAATAAAACAGCCATTATATTGCTTAGCATATTAGGGATCTAGGTAATTAGTCGATGAATATAAATTTTTAAACAACCTTTAGTTCGATTACCAACAATACTGAAACATGCCTCTAGTATCTAGTACTCATAGACTACTGGTATTCTCATACATCCAATTGGACTTGTAGACTCCAATATAATTGGGGAAGACCTATGTACATGAGGAGTATCAACCACTAACAACGCATCTGTTTCTCAATTTCAGAAGTTACCATAAAGCTTCCACCGGAGATTAAATCCTCAAAGGACCTGAAAGTGACAATCAACCCTAGTGACATATGTGTGGCTCGTCGCAATGGGGACATCATCATCAAAGACTCATTGCCATACAAGATCAAGACTATGGATAGCTTCTGGAGCATCAGTGAAGGGAAACTGTTGATGCATTTAGGTGATGCTACATTTGAATGCTACGCTAAGTATTGCAAATACCATAAGGTTGCAATCAGTGTTTATGAGATTTTAAACTCTCTATACATATATAGTAGATCAATTTAAATAAAACATTCCAATTCATAACAGTTATGAATTACTTTTGAGGAAAGAAGATGATAAGGGTTCATGCGATTATAAAACTTGCTGTGTTTGCAAGAATCCTGTGACAGAGGCTAGATACAAGTCCTGATTCGGAATCCTAATACTTTGTTAGGCTCGAATTCTATTGACAGTAGAAAAGTAACTATCTCAGGTTGACAGGTGTTGCACAGATAGGGTTTTCGGGATTTCGGGTGATCTTGTAACACTTTTAATGTCCAGAACTGTCTTACTTACTAAACAGTACTTACTCTAACCCTACTTAAACCACCTCTTTATAACATGTAATGACTACTTGGACGCGAGACAAAATAAGTATTAAGCGATCTATATGTCGAGTTCAGGGCACCGAAAGTGTTAAGGAGATCCTTCCATACTAATGGTGAATATAGAGATGGTTTTAGTGGGGACGAATCCAACACTCCAATCTAATCCTAAAAACCCAGGAACCTTTGGAAATATTCCTCCCAAAAACAGAAAAAAAAATAGTGACTATAGAATCCTGTTGGTTATCTAAAAGCCTCAATGATTTGTCATATAGTTATCCAAAGATTTAATCAAATGCCCATCAGCATAATCATAAAATTGTATGTTCACAGATAAAGTTCAAGAAAGATGGTGGAACAAGTTATTAACCAGTGAGGAAGCTATAGATTTGGATAAAATAGACTGCTCTAGACCTCTTGATGATTTGCCTGAAGACCATGTTGCAAAGGTAACGAAGACTCATATTTTAGGTTTTTTATGGCTCTTTCAACCCAATAAAAAAAAGCAAAATTGAATGGTAACAATATAGATAACCGTGCCTCAGCTTGATCTAAAGTTCACTGCGCAGGATCTAAACCTTAATAGGTCAACTGGTAGAAAATGTCTCCACAAGCAAATAGTTTTAATGATTTCCTTCTATATCCATACTTACATACATTATAAACGAGGAAGTAACTCTGTCTGTCTGTCACCGTTTTTTCACTTACGGCACTCGGGGGCATTTATTACTAAGACTTCGCTGTCTGTCCGTTCATATGTCTGTCACCAAGCTGTATTTCAAAAACCGCGATAGCTAGGCAGTTGCAATTTTCACCAATTATGTATTTCTGTTGATAAACGCGATTTTTTTGGCCTTTTTTGTTCGATATCAATAATGGTAACAGGCACTTGAAATATTCACAAAATACTCAGTTGTATTTTTACTTTAATAATAAAATAAAATAAATATTTAAGTACGGAGCCCTTCGTGCGCGAGTCCGACTCGCACTTGGCCGGTTTTTTTATGTTTACATGGCTTAACTGCTGAATGCATGGCTTATCCTCACCTTCTCCCTTTCACTGTTCTTGGTGTGTTGCCCTCTCCACCCAATCTGTCATGAACGACTCGCAAGTCGTCACTGAAGCGTTTCTTAGGCCTTCCTCGGCGACGACGACGGTCCTCTGGCTCCTAATGACGTTAGGCATATTAACCTAAATTAAAACTATTACTGCTATACCGAACGCCAGATAAATGTGCAAGAAAGGTCATTGCCCTTTCCTTGATATCTCTTAGTAGGTACATGGACAAAAAAAAATAATCGTTTTCCATTACTAGTAAATATAAAGGATCACGATAGATGTCGATTCAATAAAGCATTCATTCATTATTTCTGTTTTAAGAATTAAGGTTGTCAATAAATGTAGGTGCCAGACGCCAGATAAATGTGCAATAACGGTCATTGACCCTATGACCGTTATTGCACATTTATCTGGCGTTCGGTATAGCTAGATTGATTCATTCAAACCAAGAATTTTAATTCATTTTTAGGTCCGTGAGATGCAATGGAATCAAGAAAGAAAAATGCAAGGCCTGCCAACAAGTGACGAGATTCGCAACATGGACGTCTTGAAGAAAGCCTGGAATGCGCCAGGATCTCCTTTCATAGGCCAAGAGTTTGACCCCAGCATTCTCCACAACTCGTCCCATACATTGGGATCATTTTCAGAACAAAAGTAATGTAAAATTAAATTATTTTAAAACATTTGATTGAGTTTACTTGGTCGTGGATAAATAATAATAACCACATGGTTCCAGCTTCGAGGTTAAGGTTTGCTCCCTGGCCCTATAGGGTCAGTGTCTGCTAGGGTTGCGGAATTTGTTCGAAAGAGTCACCGCGGGAACGTAAAGGGTACTAGAACGATCACGGTAGTTTTAGTCACTTTCACTATCTAATAAATATGTTCAATCTCAGAATCAAATAAGAGAACACATTCTTGCAACAAATGAGTTAATTATGTGTCAGTGTACTTGCCAGTCAGTATCAAACATTGATGCTGTCCAGCCTGAGGCAACGGAGGTACCGTCCCAGTCAGAGAATTTGGCTCAAGACTGCTTCACTGAACAATATAATATTAATTTTGTACAAGATTTATCTCAAGTTGAACAGCCTGATATTGGTAGCTTTTCAGCTGTGAATAGTGGTTATCATTCAGTTATGTTCTCAGACAGTATAAGAAGAGGTTTAGGTAAACTGGTTGGTAACAACCTAAGTAATTCTACACAAAATCATTGTATGCCAGGTTTAACTTACAAGCGTATTATGGCATTATTAAAAAACAAAAATTATACTTCTAATACCACTATTACTGTGTTTATAGGAAATAGTTTAAAAGTAAAAAAAGCAGATATCACTGACAATGTAACTGAGATGTTAAATTTAAATTGTAATAAAATAATATTGTGTGCTTTTCCATATTTTGATCAATTGTCAATTAGACAAAATGACTACATTCATAGGCTAAATAAACACATGCACTTTTTGGCTAGTCATTATAGTGACAAGTTTATGTTTTTTGACACCAACATTTTTGTGGAAAATTTAAAATCTACTAGGGATACTGTGTATCTGCCAATTTATTTTAGACACACAATAGCAAAGCTATTAGCTAATTATATTAACTCAGACATAAGTAGTATGTCGAAGTCTTCTGTAATTAAATCCACAATGTTTAGTAATGATACTAAGAATCAGGTGGTGAACCAAAATAGCTGTAGCACTATTGCTATAAATCTTTACACAAATTGTACGAAGGAGGTTCCATATATCACTAGGGAAAATTCATTGGTTAACATAGAGGACTCATTGCAAAGTGATGATATAGGGCAAACTCTGGATAAAAATTTAAACTAGTATATAAGACAACAGAGGATACTAATAACCAATTAGTTTTACCTACCAACATTAAAGTGTCCTCTTGCTCTCAATTTAATAAATGTCAAAAAGGGGGTCAGCAGCATACCTTGAAATTATTTCATCAAAATATTCAGGGTGTCTCTTCCAAATTATTAGAAATTGAGATGTTTTTAGAAAGAACAATGTTTGATATTGTATGTCTTAGTGAACATTGGCTGAAGGATTACCAGATGCTAATTAATTACGAAAATTATAATGTGGGCAGCTGTTTTAATCGTAAATCAATGTTACGCGGTGGTTCCCTCATATTAGTAAAAAACTGTTTAAAATTTAAGCAACGTAATGACATTGTTAACCTGTCAGTGGAACATTGCATCGAACTGTCCTGTGTTGAGCTAGATAAGCATGTTATAGTGTGTGTGTACAGACCTCCAAACCCTCAAAACTTTACTTTATTCGAATCAACAATGGAAGACATCCTTGCGAAACTTGCAGCAGGTAGCAAATCTACGATTATTTGTGGAGATTTTAATGTTCATATTTTAGAAAATAATTCAGTAAGCAGTAGATTTTTAAACCTTTTTAAATCATTCAATTTATCTAATGTTTTTGCAGAACCAACTAGGATAACACCACAGTAAAAATATGGAACAGTATGGAAACTAAGCCCATTTGTTGAAATAATTACCTACGCTCCAGTAGAGAGTTAGGATTGTCACTTTTAATGTTTGCAATAAGTGTTTTATTGGAACGAAGTTCTTTAACATGACTTGCGGTAGGAGTTAACTGGGAGAAATAGTCACGCGAAAATGCGTTAGTGCATGTTATTCCATGCGACTTTCTTCTTTGGTCAAAATGTAAATAATGCCATTGTAAAAAAAAATACAAACTGAATATTGTTTATCATATCTATGCCATTTTATTCCATTTCAATTATACCTAATATCTGCCCTAAAATTTTGATGAAGGATTTCTGTATGTTGAAAAATTATTGTTACCTACTTATTTTGTAAAGTAAGTACGTTTCTATGTGTATGTTTCGAAGACTAAATTTCCGTTGACTAGACTAGAATAGAATGCTGTCGTAAAATTATGGTCATTTATTTTTTCATACTCATAAGGATTAATTTATTCCATATGTTATATAAATTATAATACAATATAAACTAAAATAATAGTCTTCGGTATAAGGATTTAATACTAGTATTAAAAATCTGTGCTTGGGTACACAGTTTTTGCAAAACGAAAACCTGAGTGGTCCACCTATAGCCATTATAATAGCGTAGTTATTATCTATGAACACGGCACCCGCCACTGAGCGCACCGCGAAAGTCCCTTAGGGGCCTCGTAGATGTGCGCGTCTGTGTGAGTGTGCCGTTTCGACCGTTTGTTCGTAGTTTCTGTACTGTTCCATATTTCTACTGTGATAACACCAACTTCATCAACTTGTATCGATAATGTATTCTGCGATTGTGATTATCTAGATCTTAGAGTATAGAATATATAGAGATGCCGTAATGTTCTATATCTTATTTGCTTATACAAATATCTATTAAATCGATACAGAAATAAGAAACTACACTTTGTCTCTTTTTAACCAATGAGTTTTCACATTTGAAGAAAGAGACGTCACACTATTTGTTTTATCTCTTCCTGACAACATTTTCACATATCCGTCAATGTACGTACCTCGCGTGCCATCCGCCATTGTTTGGGCCCGTGGTTTTGAAGTACGTAAGCTGTCAAGTGAACAACAACATTGGGTTTAAATTACGATTTTTAGGGATAAAAACGCTCCAAACTAAATTGTATTGTGCTGTGAGTATCTAGTGGAGCAAATTGAATATGCCTACGTGTGCAATAATTCAGTGTGGTGCAAGGAAAAACCACAATCGAGCCTAATTAAACATGCACAGGTTAGTAGCCGTATTTTAAGAAAAACTTTATCATACTGCTATTTTTTTTGTATAACTATCCTTGTTTTATTTATAGAATCAAAGTTCCCACATGTACATACAAATTATTTCTGATATTTACCTCTATTTGCTAAATTTATATCATGTTTTGTTTACAATAGAAATGACAATTCAAAATAGTGATGTCTTTTATTAAATAAGCTATCGATAAGAAAGTTATTTTTTTTTAGTTTGTATTATATATTGTTGAGTAGGGTATCAAAATGAAGGGCTTGAAGAGACGATTTTGAAAATAAAACTAACAGAATAAAAATAAAAATAGTGATAGTACTAAAACGACAATATCAATTCGTCATGCAGTAGGTGGTGGTTATTTAGTTCACTCTGATTTGTTCCACTAACTGCATCAAACTGAAATAAATTTGCATGTTTTTTATTTACACAGGTTCCCTAAAAATGAAGTACTATGCCAAAAGTGGCTTGTGAAAAGCTATCCTTAAGAAACTATTTTAATAAATTAACATTGAATAATATCGATGGTCAAGTTTTTTTTTTCTGAAACAAACGAAGGGGTACGTTTTCGGATATAATAACAGTTACATTACATTTATTTAAATAAATGTGTCTTTTCGGTCAGAATTATGGTTTTTCTTCTCCTACTTGAACGAATGAACGGTAATTATAGGTCACAAGTTGCCAGAAGTTATTTAAGAAGTAGTTATATGTTAATTGTTATACATGATTTAGTTCGTAATGTGATTTAGAAGGCCACTTTGTGTTTCTATAAAATTAAACTCAGATTTCAATGGATAGTTCACAATAATTGGTAATGGTTGGGACTTTCAAAAGTGCCTAATAAATATCTCACTAACATTAGGCATTTACTTTGACCTGGTGATATATTATAGTGAATAAAGGTACATTTTTCATATTACTTTGTTGTTTTAATCCTTTTAATACCTCAGTGTTAGTATCTTTCTACAATATTTATACTCTATGGGCCGAGCCTACGTAAAACGGTCGCCCGCGCGGTTCCTTACAAAAGCGCTCCGTTGCGGCCCCTTTTTGCTAAGTAACAAATATTAAGTTTTCCATCGACTCTACACATGCACACCTTTAAAGTTGAAATAGCGATACTGAGGGTCAGAGTAATCTTTATGAACAACTTTAAATGTAGAACAGAACCTGAAATCGCAAAAAACCTCAGTTGTCCTTAAAGTCACTCGCAAAAACAAAATTCGAAGTCAGTCAGTCGCTCATAAAATGTAGCTTCTCACCCCTTGTAATCTAATCATCCAAAGTTTAATAGTATTGATAAGTAACAAAATTAAATGTACCAGAAGAAATGTTAGTAACTCTGGTATCGATATCGATACTTTTTGGTTTTGATTACTTATGTGCTTCCCTAGCAATGGCCGCCATCTTTTGGGCCAGGTTTATAGTAGGTATGCACGCGTATTTTGTAGGTATTTCTGGTCCATATTATTGTAAGGTCTTTGATCTAGATAAAGCCATAGTTAATTATCTACCGTCTGACCATAGTGGACAATTGGTAACGTTTAAGTTTAAAGCTGTCTTACAAAAAATTCAAATACAATATAGGCCAATTACAACTGGCAAATTAGCGAAATTCAATTGTATTTTACAAAATAAGTTAATTGATCTAGGCCATGACATTAAAGATGCAAATAAATTTTACGACAATTTCTTTTCAGTGGTATTAAAAGAATTCAATACAACATTTGAAAAGAAGTCAAAAGACACTTTCCCTAAGTTTATATTCAGTGACTGGGCGACTAAAGGTATTAGGATAAGCAGGGAAAGACTATACGAACTATATGGCCTTAAGCCTTTCATTAACACGGAAACATTTAATAAGTACGTAAACAAATATTCAAAAGTTTTTAGAAACACTTGCAAGGTAGCTAAAGCCCTGTACATTAGCAACAAGATCAAATGGGCTGATAATAAAATAAAGACAGTTTGGAAAGTTATCAATAATGAAACTAATAGAAATAAAGTACGGAACACTGATTTTTTACTGGAGACTTCACATGGTGCCATAAGCTCAAATTTTGAAGTAGCTCAAGAATTTGTGAATTTCTTTACTAACATACCATGTAAGACTACTGAAGCTTTAGACTCGTCACCCGAGGTCTCAAGGGCTTTATTAAGAGCAAACGTTCCAGACTGCCCGGTTGAATTCCAATTCAAACATATCAACCCTATGACAGTTATAAAGGCCTTCCGGCAAATTAAAATCAAATTGACCGAAGACCTATGGGGTATGTCCGTCAAAGTGTGCACATCCATAATTGAGACCACAGCACCATACTTGGCTCTAATATTTAATTTATGTGTGGACCAAGGTGTCTTTCCGGATATAATGAAATACAGTAAGGTTATACCACTTTTTAAGTCCGGCGATAGTAAAGACACCAATAATTATAGACCTGTATCCGTGTTGCCGGTTTTCAGCAAGGTCTTCGAAAAGGTGATGCTCAATCAGATGCTCATTCATTTCAACACCAATAAAATCTTACACGATCAACAGTATGGTTTCACCAGAGGACGTTGTACGACTGACGCTGGTGTCACCTTACTAAAACATATATTTGCAGCGTGGGAAGAGGCCCAAGATGCCATAGGAATCTTTTGTGACCTCTCCAAGGCATTTGATTGTGTTAATCACGAAACCTTGCTCTTAAAACTAGAACATTACGGACTTTGTAAACTTGCACTCAGTTTAGTAAAGTCTTATTTAAATGACAGACAGCAGCAAGTTCAAATAAACGGTGTAAATTCATGTGGTTTAGGAGTCAAAATGGGGGTACCACAAGGCTCAATACTGGGTCCTTTCCTCTTTTTAGTGTACATTAATGATCTACCCTATCTTTTGAAAAAACAATCACAAATGGTGTTATTTGCTGATGATACGTCCTTAATTTTTAAGATAAATAGACGTTCCGCAAATCTTGACAAAGTGAATGACTCCCTACAGCAGGTCCAAAATTGGTTTACTGCTAATAATTTAGTATTAAATGAAAAAAAAACTAAATGTATTAGATTTGTTTTACCGAATGTTAAAAGTAGTATTGAGGAAATAGTATTGAATAAAGAGAAACTAGAATTCGTCGAAAGCACAGTTTTCCTGGGGATAACGCTCGACTCAAGGCTACAATGGGGTCCTCATTTAGCATCACTTGCAGGACGGCTAAGTTCAGCAGCATATGCTGTCAGAAAAATCCGTCAACTTACTAATGTAGATACCGCGAGACTGGTCTATTTTAGTTACTTTCATAGTATCATGTCTTACGGTATTTTGCTATGGGGACGGGCTGCAGACATAGAGTCTATTTTTATTCTGCAGAAAAGAGCAATAAGAGCCATTTACAATCTCCGCCAGCGCGATTCTCTAAGGGAACTGTTTAAGGAAATTAACATCATGACGGTACCTTGTCAATACATATATGAAAACATTATGTATGTTCGGAAAAATCTTCATATGTTTAATAAGATCAGCGACAGGCATAATTTTAATACCAGAAATAAAAACAAATTAGATCAACCTAGGTTTAGATTGGCTAAAGTACACACTTCTTTTATGGGGTATTGCATAAAATTTTATAACAAAATACCAGTCGATATTCTTCAATTGAATGAGAGAAAATTTAAAACATGCATAAAACGCACACTATGTAGGCAAGCATATTATAAACTGGAAGATTATATCCTTGATAAAAATGCTTGGTTAAATGCCGGTCCTGCTCCACAGCCTCAACCACTTGGTTTAACAAGTTAGGAATATATATTTGGAAGAGATGCTCGCCCTTTTTTTTGTCTCATTTATTTATTCCTTTTTTATTATATTATTTTGAGAATAAATAATTTATCTTTTTTTTACTGTATTTGCTTGGTTAATGTAAACCATAGTTTTGTATACTGTAGAAGCATTTTATTTTCAAATATTGTAAATGTGAGTACCATGGAGCCATTTACATGTGATACCTTATAGTTTACTTTGTGACTTGAACTAAAATGGCAGTTGAGAGCATGTCATGCTCGCTCAAATGTCTCGCTGATGGTGGCGTGCGTGTTGGATCGTTCGGTTCCCTTCAAAATGGTTGAGCTAAACGGTGCCGATACACGCGTCATGTTCGTGAACGGGCGCCGTCGGTTGAGACTGGTCACCTCTTAACTGCCATTGATTTGTTTTAATCTTTATACTTTGAATTGTTTTGTGGTTTCCTTTCTTTTTTTTCTTTGCATTGTCCTCACATATAGAAGCACCAAAGGATGTATTAAACGTAATGTAATACAGAACATGATTTAAAAGAGTGTCCGTGGAGTTTCTTGCACGTTCTTCTCCATAGAGATCTACGCTTTGGAACGTGCAGATAGCTTCACCTCTTTCGACTTGACAATTCAAAAGTGCCTGTAAAGGGTTTAATTGAAATAAATGCTTTGAGTTTGAGTTTGAGTTTGAGTCAGTAAGAGTCTGACACTACCTTCCGCTCCGCCCAGAACGAGAGACGTCATTTGATGATTTCCCATGCAGAAAAAAAAAATTGCTAATGTCAGTCCTGTCATGGATGATCTCCTTATAGTATAGTTAGTACGCTAAGCCGTTGATCAAAGCTGTCATTTATAGATCTTTCACAATCGTAACAGATAGTCAGAGGCAGAAAATCTGACATCACCAGTCTTAACAAGGCGTGCCATGTTACGCTGGTTTGTGGAGGTCAGACAGGCAGCCACTTCATCTAAAGTTCAAGTATTCAGCTGCAACCGATTTGACTGGAAGCCGACCGGAAAAGGCTAGCCAGATAGATTTCATTTAGGTACTTAAAAATAATAGTTACATAGATAGTGTAGTGTCAGCTGTTAGGAGTCTTTAAGTCAAGAGTGGATTGGTTACTTCTAGGCAAGCGTGCTTCATCTTCCATCACATCATCGCTTACCGTCAGGTGAGATAGTGGTCAAACGCATGCCTTTTAATAGAAAAAAAAGTAGTTCAAAAGAGCAACTTGAAAGGTATTATGCACCATCTTAGCAAGAACCGCTTTGCTCTTATTGTTAGAGAAAATGGGTTTGTGTTCCAGTAGGTATCAACTTTTCAGCTACGACCACAGCCATTTAAATAGGTATTGTTGGATATTGGTTTAAAATATTAAAAAAAAAAAACACATTTAATCTTATGCTATAATGAAAAATTGCAACAAAAATGGCGGCAATCACACAATATAAACTTAAAATCCTGTCAACACCAACTTGCCAATCAAAGTTTTGCTTTCCAACAGTCTGTGAGCCTTCTTCAAGTTGGCAGCGTTGATCGGGCTCATCGTTTGCGTCAGAGTACATTTCAGCTTCCCTTCCTGCAGCCATTTGGCTATCTCCTGCAGCAGTTCATAATGCCTCATCCTATCTTCAGTCTGATACTTTATCCTTGTAAACATCATTTCTGATACCAACGTTATGCTCTTGTCTTTCAATGGTTTTAAATCCACCAAAGCACTGCTGTCGACAATCAAACAAATCCTTCCTTGAGGCTTAATAGCTTTCATCAATGTATCCCAATACGGTGCGGGGTCGAAGTTAACCAGAATGAAATCAACTCCAGCTCCAAAACCATTCGCTTCTAGTTGTGGAATCAGATCCTGAGTATGATTGAGAACAACGTCGGCTCCAAATTCGCGAGTAAATGCTTGTGTTTCTGGCCGTGAGGCGGTTCCAATCACTTTAAGTCCCAGATGCTTACCGACCTGCGTAGCTACCGACCCCACCCCACCAGCGCTGTTGATGATCAACAAAGATTTGCCTTTGTCCTTTTCTGAGAGCAGCAAGCGATCGTAAAACGACTCGAACGTAGTGAGTGAAGCGGTTGGCATGGCGGCAGCTTGTTCAAACGTCCAGCTCTTTGGTTTTCTTCCCACTAGATATTGGTCAACAGCTATGTATTGTGCGTTAGAGCCATTTCTCCTCAGGTCGCCAGTGAAAAATACTTCGTCGCCAATATTCAATAAATTAGCTTTCGCTCCCTTGGAGACTACAATTCCAGCGCCGTCAACTCCCAAAATCCGAGGGGGATTTTCTGTATTAGGTTTCGGAGCGCGTTGTTTAGCGTCGATGGGGTTGACTGCCGTAGCTTTAACTTCAATTAACACATCTGTTTCATTAACACTTGGCAGAGCCACTTCTAGGTCGAGCAGACTTTCCGGGTCTTCTATCGGCAGATATTTGTAAAGTCCAACAGCTTTCATCGTTTTCGGTAGACTCGACATTGTAGTAAGTAACGTTGAACGCGTACGTAGCGGTGGCAGAGAGAGATGTAACTGAAATCAGAGGTATTTTACTATTTAAATCCATGTCATCATCACAACTTCATATTATCAATATCTTTGTCACGCTTATTTAATCTACACAGTGACAACGCGGAAAGTATATTTATGTGCGTATCACTATCACATTATATAACATGCTCTTATCAAAATTTAAGCGGTACTTGAGACTCCAGAATAGGTGCCGTCATTTTTATACAAGGAATTAAACTGCATTTTAACGTAAATTTTATAAATATTGAATACACACCGTCCCTGCTATTGCGCTCTGTACCTGGAGAACTACCAATCTGAATAACGTGGGCCACAGTTAATTAATAAACATAACATTAGTTTGAGTAGGTAAGAGGTATGTAAAGAAACTAAGCAGCATACAATTTAATATTTTATGCAGTCTGCTGGACATAAATCGACGCGACAAAATGGAAGAAGAAGAAGTGATTGGGAGAGCTCTCCTATTGCTCAATCTAAATTGGACACTACGAATCATAAAATATAGCGGTCACCAGTCCGTCTGTCAACCGTCGTATATCAATCGAAACGGTCAAAACAATAATATCTATGGTCTACCCTTTGATTATATAATGTCTAGATAGAGCATCAAATGCGCGGAAACGTGTCAAAAAATATCAGCCAACTGTTGGCCTATAAGGTCTTACCCGCCGATTAGTGCCGATCGTGCCGCTTTGGTGTCAATACGTATTACGCGCGCTGAGTAATAAACAAAAAACAGCGATAAAATGACGGTATGTGTTATTAAACTGCGACGGAATTATAAATTAAGGGTAAAAAGTACCAAACACATCACCTATCATCGCTAAGTAACCAGAAAACTACGTATTTATTTATTGTTTTTATGATTACCAAATTACGCCAAATTTGGCAGTGTTGCCAGTTTCTTTTTTTATTCTCCCAACTTAACTTTTTTTTTGTGGGTATATTCGTTGGTTTATGGTAACGTTTATATAATTTAGTTGATGTAGTTTATTATTCGATTTAAAAAAAGTTGGAGTTTTTTTAATTCATCTATACTTTTACTTTTTTATAATAATATAATTTTCGCGAATAACTTTTTTGTTTATTAGCCAATTTTAATGATTATTTTTGCATTGGGTTCAATAAACCGATTTAAAAAATGCCAAGAGGAATTTTAATACGATTAATTTATTAAGTCTTTCTTTATATGCTTTTGAAGCCAATGCCAAGTAAAAATTGTTATCGCCCGCATCCCTCACCCCCGCTGACAGTCGAATTTGTTACTGCGCAGCGACTCGCCTCATGTTCTGAGCCGCCATAAAGTTTGAATGCTGTACCGTCTTTTTGTCCTCATTATGGTAATGATTAATATCTGGTACTGATTAAATCATAGATTCAATCTATATAAACTGGCTAAAAAGTTTATTATTCTAATTTGATTAACTTAGTTGATTTAATACAACATTCACACACACACAACTCTAATTAAATTGTATATTTTATTTATTTAAAAAATTATCTTCAGACACTACTAAAACTGAATAATACTACATCCATACAACTAAAACTTATCTTATTTTTTTAAAATATGTAATCTATGGGAGAATCCTAGTAGCTGGTATCATTATTCACGCACACAGAGACATAGACGCACAGTGTAAAACACCGTCCGCACGCACACATGTTTGAAATTGTTGCCTCGTTTTCTTTGGTTTGACTGTAGGGCGACGCTCCATCTAGACATTATATAATCAAAGGGTCTACCTAATTCCTACAAGTTGATAATTTATGATCATCAGTTATTGATGACATACACGTAGCACATGAAAGTAGCATGACAACTTGACAACCGATTTCTACACCAATAACTTATCTCTATTATATGCGCCGTCTACTGAGACGGCGCATCTTTCAGACTTCGTCTTACATATACTTTGTTATTTTTATAACAACACACCTAAAATTCCCTCTTATCTAAATCTATACTAATATTATAAAGCTGAAGAGTTTGTTTGTTTGGTTGTTTGTTTGTTTGTTTGAACGCGCTAATCTCAGGAACTACTGGTTCGAATTGAAAAATTCTTTTTGTGTTGAATAGACCATTTATCGAGGAAGGCTTTAGGCTATATATCATCACGCTTAAGCCAATAGGAGCGGAGCAGCGATAAAGAATGTTTTAAAATCGGGGATTCCACGGGGACGAAGTCGCGGGCAGCAGCTAGTAAATGATAAAAGATATTTATTTTGTAAGTAAGTACATAACACTTTTACACGTCCAATATGTCTGGTAATTTTTTGATGAAACCGGTGTTTCCTAGGCGACTACCCTGAGAAGAAACACCGAAGCAAACTCGGAGGTCAAAGTCTCTTTTAAAGTCCATAGGAGGATTTCCCAAGTCAATCATCTAAGATGCCATTATGAATAGAATACCTACTCTTTATTATTAGGTACCATATAAGTTACAGAAAATAGAGAAGAAGAAAACATAACATAGTCGCAATTAATTGCACTGTCCTGTTTTTTTGGGATGTTGCTTATTGGGATAGATGCCAGTAGTGTACACACAATTTTTCAACTTCTTAAGACCGCGGTGCTAACTTCCTGGTGTACGGAAAACTTCAAAATGTTCGGTCATTTATCAGATTTTGGATTACAACTTCTAAACGGTGAATTCTACGTCATAAGTCAATCCGTTTAAGAAATTTATACTTATATTAAAAACTATTAAAGTCTCGGTCGTCGAAGGTCGCCTCCTTCTGCGAAGCAGTAATGCTAGCGAACCGCGTGCGGGAGAGGGAAATCTCACGCTCTAGCCGCCGCAACAGCTCTCCTGACTGATGATCCTATCCATATAAATCACTTTCATATTTCATGCATTTAACCCGTATATTTGCATTGTGGCTTCAACTCTATTTGTCTAAGGGTTCAAAGACTAAAGGTTCTCTAAGAAATTACGAACGTATAAAAACTTATTTAATTAAGTACACTTAAAACTAAAACATACCAAAGATATACTACTATAGCACATTTTAACTGCCTTTAAAGGCTCACGAGTATTCATTTATGTTGGTCATGTTTAGAACTAAAATCCGGATAACACCAGCTTCCCAATCATTTTCTTTTCTTCTATCAGTTTATGAGCTTCTCTTAAATTAGCAGCGTTGATCGGACCCATCGTCTTCGTCAGTGTGGTTTTGAGCTTTCCCTCTTCGAACCACTTGGAAGCTTGGTTGAGAATATCATACTGCCTTATTCTGTCCTCTGTGTTATATTTCACTCTAGTGAACATCATTTCTGACACCAACGTTATGCTCTTGTCTTTCAATGGTTTTAAATCGACCAAAGCACTGCTGTCGACAATCAAACAAATCCTTCCTTGAGGCTTAATAGCTTTCATCAATGTATCCCAATACGGTGCGGGGTCGAAGTTAACCAGAATGAAATCAACTCCAGCTCCAAAACCATTCGCTTCTAGTTGTGGTATCAGATCCTGAGTATGATTGAGAACAACGTCGGCTCCAAATTCACGAGTAAATGCTTGTGTTTCTGGCCGTGAGGCGGTTCCAATCACTTTGAGTCCCAGATTCTTGGCGACCTGAGTTGCTACAGACCCCACGCCACCGGCACTGTTGATGATTAACAAAGACTTGCCTTTATCGTTCTCCGATATCTGCAAACGATCTAAAATTGACTCGCAAGCAGTAAGTGTAGTGAGAGGCATAGCGGCAGCTTGTTCAAAAGTCCAGTTTTTGGGTTTTCGTCCCACTAGATATTGGTCAACAGCTATGTATTGTGCGTTAGAGCCATTTCTGCTTACGTCGCCTGTGAAAAATACCTCATCGCCAACATTGAATAAGTCGGCATTGTCTCCCTTGGAGACTACGATTCCAGCGCCATCCCATCCCAAAATCCGAGGTGACGTTTCCACGTTCGGCTTCGGAGCACGTATTTTAGTATCGATAGGATTCAGTGCCGTAGCTTTAACTTCCACCAACACATCTGATTTCCGTAAACTTGGCAAACTCACTTCTAAATCGACGAGACTGTTGACATCGGTTATCGGCAAATATTTATAGAGCCCGACCGCTCGCATTGTTTTCGGTAATCTAAACATTGTGTTATCTTGAGACGCGTGTGCTGTGGTTGCAATCAGAAATGTAACTAAGAATTTATAAATGACACTCATTGGTTGGCAAATAATTCTCACCGCGTTATAATTAAATTAGGTGTAATTGCGTAGCTTATCAGTGCGAGTATTTCACAACAATCTCTCCAAAAACGTCAGCCGGTGTATGGCCGGTGTTGCGACGGGCGTGTTTACTAATTCTGTAGTCTGAACATACTCGCACACCCGGACTATGCAACTTCACGTTATTGGGTAAAGCCTAGCACTAGGGATGAGATATACTTGCAAAATTCAATACCAGGGCTTCCAAGTACGAGTATGTAAAAATACGAGGGTCGAAAACCAGGTATAATAATACTTAAAAGTATTTGGTGATATTCGGTCTAGTTCGTATATTTCTGTGTTATTATCCCCCCCCTCCCTCTCTCTGCTACAGAAAAGTGAAAACAAGTAAAAAAAATGGAAAATACCTGCATACGAAATCGGCCCATATCATTATAAAAATAACAATCAGAAAGATTGAACTTCCAAGTATTTTTTTGCTGATACGATTATGCTTCTTATTGCTAAGGAAATAAGAAGCAATTTTCTATGCAAGTATTGTAAACTGTTACGTCTTACGCTAAAGACGCGGCCGCGGGCAGCGAAGGGCTTGCGTTGGCGGGCGCCCTTTAAACACTAAAATACTTGCATAGGAAATCGATTCGTATCATCTTTTAAATAAGAAGCATAATCGTATCAGCGAAAAAAATATTTTGAAGTTCAAAGTATTTTTTTTTTTGCAAATACGATTGTGCTCCTTATTCATAAAGCAACAAGAATCAATTTCCTATGCAAGTATTGTAAACTCTTACGTCGTACGCTAAAAGATGCGGCCGCGGGCAGCGAGAGGCTCGCGGCGTTGGCGGCGCCCTCCAAATACTTGCATAGGAATTTGATTCGTATTGTCTTTTGAATAAGGAACATAATAGTATCAGCGAAAAAAATACTTGGAAGTTCAAAGTATTTTTTTGCAAATACGATTGTGCTCCTTATTCATAATGTAGCAGGAATCAATTTCCTATGAAAGTATTTTGCAAATACTTTCACACTTGCAAGTTTTTCCTGCCCGCACCAGGGCGCCGTACTTCGAAGCAAAGCCCTGGTTTACAAACCTGGTGTGGTAAATACGTCTCATCTCTACCTAGCACACACTTGTGTGACATTTGCCCGTCACGATCATGCAGGTTCATGCAATTATTAGGTAACAACGTTCCATAAAAAAGTGGTGTTATCAGTTTTAAAATGCGAAATAAAGCTATTTGAAGGCAACTGTTGTTCATATCGCCCTACATGTACTTAGATAACAACGCTGTTATATTGTTATTATAAGCTACTCATGTGGGATTAACTAATAATAAGTTCTCTGTAAACATTTATCTTACTATAATATAAAATATATACATGTTTTTAACACACTTGCTCGTAAAGTGAGCCTTATTACATTGAACTTATTTTTATTTTTTTGTAACAACAAATGTGTTTGACTCCGCTGAAAATCCATTTACATTTTTGGAATAAATAAACCCACCAAAAACATTTGCATGTAAAAATGTTGCCAAGACGGAACTACGTAGCTTACACCTTGTGAAATAGTTATCAGATCTCGTATAAAGCCAAGCTCTAAAGACTGCACGCTCTAAACCTACAAGCTAAGATTAGTCAAAACTTGTGCCTTAAAAAAAACGCGCGCCGTTTTCCATAATTTTCATATTTTGTTTGTATTGCATTTGTTGTTCTGTGGTAAATAATTGTAATTACGAGTATGCAATACATGTTTGTTTTTTCCTCGCAAGTGTAGAAAAAGTGCGTATGAAACGTTTATGCACTCGCCTACGGCTCGGGCTGCAAATCACAACCTTGTGTATAAAGAGCAACTTAGATCATTTGTATCATAATGTACCTAAAAGATAGATAGAATTTCTCCAGTCAAGCAGCAATCAATATAGAACACATTTACCGAATAAAGTTCTTCAGGCAATCCACATTTTACGTGGACTTCTTAAAACTGCGTACACAGTGGTACAACTGCACACCCACCTTTAGGCATAAATCGGAGGAACCTGTCAATATTATTATAACTAGTTCCACCGCTACGCTCGTCGGTTCCGAGCTTTATTTGCTTCGTTTAGGTACACACGTGGCCCCGCCTGCCACTGAACCATGTAAAAAACTATGAATAACTATTAGAGTCTCGATATAATAAGAATAAATTATACATTTTGATAATGTTTCATATGAATCCACTGCAAACAGCGATATCGCGACGACTGTCCTTGAATCGGGTCACACGAATTTCACAGTTCACATTATTGTATTGGCGCATTCTATAATAAACTTTTCGAATTAATGCGTGTAGTAACTGAAGAAAAATTTAATGAAGCGTTTCTTTTTCGGTTTCAAGTCTCAGTTATTCTTACACAGTTTTTGTAGTAGCTATTTTATGATGTAGTAAGTACATAAATCTACAATATTGTCGAAACGGTTGACGACATAAATGAAGTTATTTCTGTTTCCAAATAAATTACATGAGTTCAAGATCAACATCTTGAGCCATTCACATTTATTTTGTTACTTCACTAAGGCTATTCATGTCCATTGTCCAGTGATGTTTCAGATGCGTGGTAGTCTGTTTCTTCATTTCTTGTCTTCGAATTGGGTTTGAACTTCAATTGTGATCCTACATGAGGTTTTTTGGGGTTCTACCAGTACGTCAAAACGAATAAAACCACTCAAATTTCAAACAATTGACATCGCAACAGATAGAACCGAGAAAACAAAACTTCCAAAGTTATTGCTACATTTTTTAGCTGCAGCTCGGCATTTTTTCTGAGTTCTTTCAATTCTTAAATCCCGGTTCCACAGTAGCTCGTTCTAAAGAGAGAGTAACTTAAATAATCTCAACGTCGGGTGACGTTGAGATTATTATATCTTCGTTCTAATTTATTATGTGTAACTTTTCTTTTACTTAAAACATGTCAACATTTACAATTGTAATTCTAGCCATGCCATTTTTCACAGACGCCGTCCATCCATATTTTCATAAACAAAGTGTGCCTGTATTTTCGGTTGAGGAAAACTTGTCATGTGGAGGAATGTGATAACAAAAGCATCTGATATATTTAGAACTTTATTAAACACCCAGTAAAATTTACAATTACCCAGTAAAAAAAAGATAGACAGACATATTCGTGTAACAGAAAACTCTTTCTAACAAAATATTTTTATTTTGTTAGAACGACAACGTGATGAAGATAGTAAGCTCGCTTTAAAAGTATAATATTAAATTGTATTCGAACTTATTCGACGCTATAAATAACAAGCTACATTTAAGGCGTTCCCCACCAGTCATTTTAACTTAACTTACCAACTAGGCTTAACAACTATGTAACTAAATATCGTCAGCTAGCACAAACCTAGCCGATGATGGAGATAACATAGGACCTTGACGAACACCGGCGTTCGACAATAAGACTACTATAATAAAAAAAAAGTATCTTCAGGAGATAATTAGTTGATTGTCTCCTGAAGATACTTTCTTTTACAATACATTGTTCTCCGGAGCCGTGCGGTTCAGTGGTATCTTTGGGAGAACTAAATACTAAAAGGAAGTGTGATAAACCTTGTTGAAGGCTTTAGCCAAGGCTAAGTCTATATATAGAAACCAGCTACGATCCTCACATACTTACTGTTTTTGCTCCATTTACCACTTGGTACACACGTATGCCGATTGTAAATGTTGTGCGTACTACGCACCTCGCCTTTCTGAAGGACATCACCATTAGCATCTGACCCCTCGTCGCGCTTCCATTCACATCTTAAGTCCATAAACACCTTTTGTTAGTAGCCTTTCATTCATGGCTTGTGATATTCAATATAAATTGTAACTATTTTTTTTTAACTTAAATGAAATAAAAGTCAAATGGATGCTTGTACATTTATTTCTAATAAGATATGGCTCCTATTCCTCGATACATTACATCGTTACATACAATTATTAACATTTACACAATTTAATACAAGCAGATCTTCATAATATATCACAGAGTACGCGTAACAATTCACAATATGCGAAAAATAAACCTTTTAATATTTTGTAGCCTTATTTTACGTCATATTTATTTTTATAACAATATGTAGACTATTTAAGGTAAATATAGATACTTTATTAATCAATTGCAAGGTCTGACATAAAACTATTATAATCTAAGAAAAACTACTCACAAATCCTGAGGGCACAGACCAAGTGATTACCTATCATTGATGAACGACTTTCGAAAAGCTTGGAATATGTAAGGGATTGACCACCAAGTCCAGCATCCATTTCTTAAACAGTCATTTTATCACCATCAAGATTCATTCCAAGCATTACTTATTTTCTACTGATGCTTTTTTTATTTTGTACAGCCTGCCTATTCTGTTTCGTTTGTATGGATTGACATCTCAATTTTCACTTTTATGTTCAATTCACCTAAGCTGTTGTAAGATGTTAACAGAATCGCAATGCTGTTATATTTTTGTAATGTCTGGAAAAAATATGGATGGTGATTTGAAAAAGCAGGCTGTCAACTGTTTGACGGACATTATGTTAGAATATCACTTAGTCTACAACCTCTGGTGTGATAAGGTTGTAAAACTCACGATAAGGTTGAACAATGAATGGCAAATGTGTTGTTGTTACTACGTGAACTAAACGTTGCATTATAGTATTCTACCTCATTGACTATTTAGGAAACTTTGTACAAGTGTATAGGTTATGTATGAATGTGCCTATCTATCTAAATAACACATCTAACTATAACCGTGAGTATAGGATTTCAGGGCCCATTAGGTTTTGGAACAACTTAGGTGTTAAGGGTAGTTGACTAAAAAAATCTAATTAGTCCGTCAGATAGATTTCCAAAAAATATTGGTCACGTATTTTTTCTTTTTTCACGTAAACAATAAACTAAGACGATACAGTGCGTTGAAAACTCGTGGAACTCGATTTTTACCGTCGCCGTGACGTCACAATCCCCCACTCATGATCTTTTAATCTTCGTCAATTTTTATAGATTTGATAAAGCAAAAAATACGTGTCCAATATTTTTCGATAATCTAACTGACGGACTAAATAGAATCTTATTTTATTCCTCAGGAAACATCCCTATTCTGTTAACCTCACCGTGAATGCTTAGGTGAAGTGGGCTGTCAATCTATATAAACAAGATGGAGTGACAGTTCAGTTCACACTCACCTCACCTAAGCGAGCGTTACACGGTGAGTTGTTGTCAGAATATAACGACTGAAGGTGCTATTATACAGATTTCATAAATGGTAGATTAGCGCATACACAATAGCGGGGACAAGTCGTAGAAAACATACACTGGGGCCACAGATTACACGAATTTATGATTTAAGTTTGAATAGACGTCATTAATCGTCAAGTTCTATTTCTTTGTGTGACGGATAGTTTCCACTGCTGTTTCGAGAGAAATTGTTGACAAAGATTAAATTTCCTGACTTTTCATAACTATCTTAAGTTTATCAGTCAGAGAGACCAAAAAATTACTTGACATTCAATGTACAGAATTTCGTAGGCAGTAAGAGATATTATTAACTAAATATATAAGTACAAAGATAAAATCTTAGGACAGTTGCAACAAATAAGTATAAAATATTGAATTCAGGGTTGACTTCGGTCAGGTTGCATCCCACACATCAAAAGTATTTTAATAACTTTAAATAATTTTACATCCTTAAATTTAAAAAAGACAGGTTTATTCTTAAAAATATCTGCTTGTCTATTCTGTCAACATCTGACCTTGTAAACTAAGTTGGAGTGAGCATGAAGATCATGAAGTCTTCCATCTTGTTTGTATGGATTGACAGCACACTTTATGTTCACTTCACCAAAGTTTACACGGTGATATATTTACAGTATCGCACTTCTGAACTGTTACAAATTCTCTTCAGAAGTGCGTGAACATATTTATAGGTAGAAGTACGTGGTCATGTTTCTATACTGTATATCAGATGATATACAGTATAGAAACATGACCACGCACTTCTTTAACACCGTGTATAGAGAATTTAGCTATCGTAAACAGTTCCGATATTTATATAAATAAGCCTGTAAATGAACAATATTAACATTGTAAAAATACGTGAATATATTATTATAATCAAGTATATATTAAGCTGCCTTGTTCAAGAATTCAAGATGATTCAATTGAACTCCGTAGTTATTCTTAATTATACATCACGACATATTTGATTAGGTACAATTCATACATACGATTAATCTAAGATTTGATTGTGTTAGTACAATGTCAGATTAAATTACCTGGTGAAACTTCACAGAAGAGACGATATAAACTCATGTTAAAACTAACTCCATGTATGTTGACCGCTTAACTATGACCGTTCCTAAGGAAGGTGCGCGGGGGGAGTGACGTGTCAGTCATTGGCCCGTCAATTGATGTAACACCCCTCCCGCACCACGCACCGCTACCTCAGAAACGGTCCCAGTTAAGGGGGTCGACATCTACCACTTATATTTTGAAGTTTTACCAGAGAATTTAGTTGGATCACTTCTTACAACAATGCCATTATAAAAAACGGGGTTAAATAACACCAAGCTTTTAATTAATTTACCTAATTAAACATACATACGTAGGTAATTCTTATTCTACAATATCTTTGAAACAGCTGCGCAATTTTTTAATCAGATATTTTAACTGACATTATGATTAAAATAATGTTACAATAAATAGTCAACAAGTACATTTTCCAATAAAAATAATTCAATTTTCATTTTTTTTTACAATTAATGTTTTTCATAGATTTACTTTTCATTTTGATATGAGCTATCCCTAGTGTTTACTAGGTAGGTACATACATAATATTCACATTAACTAAGCAAAAACCAGGTACAGTTTTCGTAATAATTTTGATAACTTATGAAGGTAAAGGCTCCCACAGACGGCCGCGAAGCGACAATGCAACTGTATCGATTACCCGTTCTCATAGACTTTTTCCCACGGTTAAAGGATAAAACGGGTTCACGTACTTTCTGTGTGCTGGAGCTACAGATCGTGGTACAAATTAAAATGATAATAATAGAGAACATTATTTAGTTATCAATCTGATATGTTGTAACCATATCCACGAAAGTCTTTGACAAAACCATATTTTATACCTTTATCGAATTTAATTTTAATACTGATATAATTTGTACTGATTACATTGATTTTGTAGGTACGATGTGCAATTTTCGATAAAACGCACAATTCTACGTATACCGACTTTAATTTAAATAAATAGGTAGATAGATAAGTCAATTTTAATTACGAGTAAAATTGTTTAGGTAAGCACATGTCTGAAAATAATTTGTCAGCAATATAGACATTTATATATGAAGAAATATTTTGACATCGTTATATTATAAATGGTAATGGGACTTGGGACTTTCAGGCGTTCGCGGCAACTTGGTATGTACATAAAACAAAGTCCTAAAAGTGACTGTCAGTATTATTGAATTCAGAATAATTAGCATGTTCTGTAGAAATGCGGACATAAAAGTAGGTCACATTTAAACTCTCGCGTTACGTCCTGAAAATTTTTCGAATAACAAGACGTTAGATTGTAGAATCGTGATTATTTCATTATTATACACTTACTTGTCGTGACTTTCTAACACCAATCATGATATTTTTCTTACTTATTCTTCTAAAAGCGTAGAAATATATAAACTGTCATGTTAACATTAATTTGAGACTCCGTTATTCAGATTTCTCTTCACAAACGCATATCGTTTTATATAAATATTTATATTATAAATAAACATTTCTTGGTACTCTAAAATTTAATTTCATAACAAATATGGAAAATTGTAACTTAATCTAGGTAAGCAGAAATCAATGCACGGCACTGTAAATAACACTAATATACTAATACTGACGTAGGAAATCAAAACTATCCACACATGGCTTTAGTACACACTACACAGCCATCAAACAAACGCGGATAACTGGTGCCCAGTTTTTGAGTTCCTCAAATGGATACACTAAATACCTACCTATTGATTTGAAATTGGTTTTCCGCAGCTGAGTGTTAAAAAGGCAGTAACGTTAAAAGCTATGTAATCGTTTAACATTTCCTGAAAAATCCATAGAAACTGGGCATCACACATAGCAGCAATAAGAACGCATCCATTACACAGTATACACAAAGCCAAAAACAGTAAAATCCTTCAACGTCAAAAAGATCAATTTCATTGTGTACTAGAGCCATCATTCTTCAAGCTTACTGCACAGCATACTTGCAGAAGTCATGGGCTCCTGTACATTCTACGCTGGGCCTGTGGGTAGAGTCCCATATGCCTGGTCCACAACGCTGGCACATGCCCACCAGCGTGCAAGGGATGCGGACTAGTTGCCGGAACTGGTGGAGCAGACCCCTGGCCTTGCGTAGAATGAGGCGCCCGTCCATGTACATTGCTGAAAGGTGGTAAAAATAAATGTTAAGGTGTGATACAATTTCTAGAAAGTACTGCAGCAGGCTGGAATTCTATCCACGTCTTGCAAGTTTTACGTAATCAATAGATTCTGGCTCTAGAAACGAAAGTAGAGAAAAAGAAAATAGTATAGCAACCCCAAAATTAATATGACGTACCTGGAGTAACCTAATTTGATACTTTAGAATATGTATATAATTTGTTTTTCTACAAATAAATATTACTGAAATCTATTGTTAAATCAAAATTAATGTCGGCGCATCGTTCTATAATATCTATCATCACTGAATTCAGTGCGGATTTTTTTAAATCCCGGTTCACCGTCCACGATCTATGCCATTGGAAGCAACTGTGGTGTTTTAGTAGCTAGAAGTCCAACATAACCTTACGATCTCGCCAGATAGTGATATACATAAGGATTTCCCCAAAAAAAAGGAAAGATACCTTTACAAGTTAAGGAGATTCGGATGAGGTTCCTTCTAGTGACACTGAAATAACCGCGTTGATGGTGCTTCAGATACTCATATGCATGTTGCAATGACTGCTATGGATATTGCATAGGTTGACATACCTCATCATCTGCTTAGCCTTTTCCCAACTATATTGGGGTCGGCCTCCAGTCATACCGGATTCAGCTGAATACCAGTACAAAAGGTTGACATACCTAAAGAGCTAAAATGCAGCAGCATCTCGTCAGTATTCAAGTCCTGGGCTATGACATCATCCGCATACACGGCTATGATGGCCAGGCACAGGAAGAGATGGAAGTAATCCGTCTGGTAGTTAGCCCAGCATGCTTCCCACATGCGAAGTGCCACAGCTTCCGTGAACTCGCGCTTGAAGCACCTGGAATGACAAAGAGGTTTTTTTTATTATTTGTAGGCTCGCGTTTGGCCACAATATTACCTGATGTGGTCGACGATGAAGTACGTTTACCTAGAAGTAACCTATTGACTCTTGAAATCTTGACGTAAAACCCCAGGTTGTAGATTTCAAAATCACAGACTCCGGTAGGGAATTCCAATCCTTAGCTACGAGTATGTGCGCAATGAAAGTATTCTTAAAGCGTTTTGTGTGTACGGGTTGGATGCTCCATGTATCGGTGGCGCGTCGCCGTCCGACCCAAAATGTGTTTCATCGACTTTAATTACCAACTGGAAGTTTCCTGAGCCTTTACAAAAAGTTAATCTGCACTAATATTGTAAAGAGGAAAGATTTGATTGTTTTTTGTTTGTTTGTATTGAATAGGCTTCGAAACTATTTGAAAGAATTGAAAAATTATTTCACTGTTGGGAAGCTACACTATCTCCGGTGAACATTGACTATATTATATCCGCATATTCCCACGGGAACGGGAACTACGCGAGTAAAACCGCGGGGCGATGTTATTTATTTATATAATTTTAGAGTGCTTAGTTCTCCCTGATAACAAACAGAGCTAAGTTTCCACGAAATCACGTCGACATATTTCTGTTTACTTTGCAACATTTTTCGCTAAATGATTTTCTCATTGATGAGAAAATCATTCCGAGATATTCCTCCGACGAAATATTCAAAGGATGTAACGAAAAAAGGTCGATCACAACAAAAGTGACTTGGGATAATCTGATAAAATCGGATGTACTTACTTGGTAAAAGCAAAATGACAAAGGTTCGTACGTCTTCTAGGAATTATTAAATTCTATCTGCTTTGATGTGTTTTAGTTAGTGCGGGGGATTAGCGCAGGGAGAGCAAGATGAATGGGGAATCACAAGTGAATTGTTAAGCAAAGGCTTCGCTAGGAATGATTAAAACAATCGTAGAGGGGAAGGAATCCACGTGGATTCATTCGTTGTTACGCATTATTTTCCTTTTTGCTAGCCATTGATACGTACTTATCAATGGCTAGCAAAAAGGAAAATAATGCGTCCAGACACAGGGTTTCAACAAGCTTTAAAAGTGGGTAATGATAAATAATAGCAATTGACTGCTGAGCTACGTGTCGTGGGTTCGATTCCCGCACGGAACAAATATTTGTATGGCCTACAGATAGTTGTTCCGGGTCTGGGTGTTTGTGTATGTGACATTGTATGTTTGTAAACGCACCCACGACACAGGAGAAATTCCTAGTGTGGGGCAACGTTCTTTTAAAATAAATAAAATGCTAATCTATCCACGTCACCCTGCTCACTAGTCGCTTGTAATGAAGCTACACTTTTAAATTGATGTTTCGAAAATCGGTCAATCAGTAGCACCCTCGGATTGAGCAAAGTATAGGTATGTACATACAATTTGCTCAATCCAAGGGTGCATCTCATTCTAAAGAATAACTATCTATTTTGTGGTTTAATCAAATTACAATGTGGGAGTAGTTGGCACCGTACTTAATTCATACATTTGCTTGGAACACTTACAGCAATATCCAACGATGGCAGAACAGTAACTCCATGGCATCGACATGTTTTTCCAAGTGCTTGTAGAAGTGTGGCAACATTATCCTTATTAATTCACGTAGGTAGCTCTGAAAGTCAAATGTCGTGCGTAGGTGTTTTCAATAACATCACAATAAATGTGTTAGCATCGTTGTAATCAGTCTGATATTGAATGATAAGCTAGGATTAGACCTGTGACTTATAAAGATTAATGGTAGGTAACTGAAACAGGGCATTACGCTTAGGTACTTTTACTTATTTTATTTTGGAAATAGTATGATCTAAGCAAGTACAAAGAATCTTCATTAAATTAAGCTGGAAATTATCTATCTACTAACGAGGTGTAGGTGAGAGACTAGGTACCACAGACAGACACGAAACGACAACGCGACAACGTATTTTATAGAAATTGTCTTACAGGCAAGGCTAGACTATAATTTCTATGAAAACATGCTGTTGCGTCATGTCGCGTCGCAGCTGTCTGAGGAAGCCTTTATTCATGTTAGATAAGCATCTTGTTAAAAGGCAGGTTACGAAAAGCTTTATTGATTTGGCTTCGAAGCTCGCTTAAATAATAAACTAGAGAAAACAACCGACTAGACGTATTTAAATGTCACTGAAACGATCAACTGAATTTAGGTATCATGAAACTCTTATATGTTCTGAAAACTGTTCATAATTTTGACAGTTATTGAGACAAAGTCATGTTTGAAAGTTGGTTGAACTCAAAACAATTGAACATACTCTTTCACACGTGTAGGTATAACGAGTGACCATTCTCATTGGGCAGACGTGTATCGATAAATATGACTCAAATTTATATTCAGCAACTAAAGGTCTTAAAAATTATGTTAGAACGAAAAAAGAAGTTACATTAAAGTAAAAAGCCGACACCAATGAAGCTATACGATAACTCTTCGTTTACCTACATTATTGGACAGTAAACAGTTGTATCTTACAAGATTGTTGTCCATATCGTTGTCAGTTGGCGTGCACACAAATATGGCTCGTTGCATCAGACCCACGAAACACCAGAACGCTTCAGCTTCGCATTTTATCTCGCAGAGCACTGGAGCTAAGAGGTCACTCATTCCTTGTGTGTAGCTGGAACATTAATTTGGTTATCAAACTTTCGTTTCGTATTCATTCGTATCATCATTATTGCAGCCGAAGGACGTGCACTGCTGGACAAAAGCTTCCTCCTCCAAGCGTCAGACACATTGACTGGTACTACGCCTCTTGTATCCATTAATCCATCTGTCTCCCGCATGAGCAAAGCGAAAGAGAGCGAAAAACCTAGTTACGCGGAGGAATGGATGGAGTAGAATTCAGTGAACATCTACATATATTATCCCAACTCTTCACTTCATTGCTCCTCTCTGCGTGTGTATGCACATTATATGAGCACACTGAGCATAAAAAACCCGTCTGCAAAATCGGGTAATAATATCGTGGAGGCCAACAATAAGACCCTCAAATAAAAAGAAAGTCGTTCTGCAAGACGATCTTTGTGTTTAAACACAGACAGATGTGAGCCTTGAATATAAAACGGCTCCGTGTACAAGGGCCAATGACGCAGCATTAGTAAATCCAACGTGGTATGTACACATGTATTTAATAGCACTGTTGAGTGTAATTAACGCTTAGTACTAAACAATAAGCGCCGCAATATGGTACACAAAAGCCGTCGTGTCCATTACCTGGCAATTAACAGAACAAAACAATAAATTTTCCTTACCCTAAAATTGGATTATATACAGCGTAGTTCAACAATATGTTCTTCATAATTTCTACGTTATAATTGTTTTCTCCGGCGAAAAATGGGTTGCCTCTATCGGTTCTAACCACATCCTTCTCTATGACACATTGTACGGTCTTCCAGAATACTGCGTGTTGCTCAGGAGTCATCTTTTCCAGTCTTTTTCTCGAAATTTCTTCGTATTCTCTAGCCCTGATCTGCAGTATTATCTCTCTTTCGTCATAAGTTGAATTGTATGGGTAGCAGTGTAAGAGGAAAGGCCAGACTTCCCTCCTTAGCTCTTTGTCCAACCCTCCGAAAAAGACGCATTTCCTCAAGAACAAATCATCTTCGATAACTCCTTTTCCATTCATAATCTTCCCGTAGAAGAGTTCAGGAGAGATTTTGGGAAGCTTTCCCTCTTCAGGATGTTGTTCAGACTTCTGCACTTCTGGACGGCATACCATGAAATGTCGGTAGGGCAGGTTGGGCTCTTCAGAACCTGCGGCAACAATACCTGCTTACGTTAGAATAAGTTCGTGAAGGTAGGTACTTAAAATGCTATAGTGACCCCGTAGGATTTTTACCTGGAGTAAGTTTGATGTTGTGTAACAGCGAGTGCCATCGGTGGAGCACCTGTGCCAAATGATCCAGTCCTCCATGATGGAAGTGAAGTATTTTGTACTGCGACTCGCGTGACGCTACCACTAGCTGCCCGCAAGTGCAGTTGTCATCGTTGAAAAACAGCCGCAGTGACCGCATTTGGCTCAGGTCTACTGAGAACCTGATAAAGGTATTAAAGATAAGTCATTATCATAATCACCCTATAATATATAGGTAACAACGGCTGAAACAAAGTCGGGCTTCTATATATTTATGTAAGTAGATGATAATTAATTTGAAGTGTCTAATTTACATTAAATCATCCCCAGTCGCGAGCAAGTTAATCCAGTTAAGTGACTATATGTCATTAGGTACCACGTACCAGGGCCTCAAGTCTGCTATTACAATAGTGTCAAAATGGCCTATCATTGATCTCATAATGGTCGATTTTGACAAGTTTGGTAATCTACTAACATAATAGCGTCACTATGACTTTCCAATGGTCAACCACTGACACTCCATTGAAAGAAATGGCATAGAATGGTAATCTCGTACATAATGACAAATGAATGACAGACGTATGCTGCAAAAATTTTGACAGTTCCTTTGATCAGTGACCTACCATTAGAACCTCATTGTGCAGTCATTCTTTTTAATAGCTCGGTTATCAAAAATTATTACGAGACCACTGACAGACCAATGATCGACCATTATGAATTTAGCAGATTACGAACTTTTAGCAAAATGACAATGGGATCGTGTTGGAATGACAAATTTATAAAAATAGCAGACTTGGGGCCCTGTGCAAATAGAAATCCACAGAAACCAAAAACCAAGAACCTGAAAAAAACCTGAAAGAAACCATAAACTAAGAATATGGCTACATAATAAAACATTAGCAGTAAACGAGTTATTTGATCTAGGCGCGTGTTTTCATGCGGCACTAATACGCGAAACATATACCGTTAATAACACTGAAGACTCCAGAAAAACGTGAAGCTCAAAACGTTACAACATGTAACATGTAAATGATCCTATTCGTGAGGCGTGTATCGCCCACGCAAACCGCAATATTTAGCACCCGGGGATAAAGATTAATGTGTTCTACGTTTGCTATAACTTTAACTTAGACTGTAACCTTCTAGTCTCTAAAGAATATATGTAACTGCTGACTTTGACATAAATCTACTTTGTACAGTTCCTTTTTCGTTTAGCACACAAAATAGGGTGCTTGGTATGGTCTGTGTTTAAGAGTCTGTGATTTTCTTACCGTGTCGTTGTTTATCAAAATAAATGGAAGGAAAATGACAATGTATATAAATGTACTTATATATAGTTTCTACAATAAGGTCACATCTCTATATATCGATCATCATAAGTCTAGTTACTTAATAATGCGGTACTGTCGTTCGGAACCAGGTCAGCGAATAATCAAGACGCTGAACTGAACTATGGGTCGTTTACTTGCTGCCCTATAAAGTGTGTCACGCTCCTTATACGCTTTATTAACTAACTTATCGAGCCCCAACATATTGACAACATATCCTCTACATAGAGCGTGGTAAAAGGATCAATCCTTGGGGGATTTACGGCGTTAGAATGAGAACCATGTTTTTCAAATTAAGTTCTGCTGGGAATGGGAATTCTCTTGCTGGTATCCGAATTTATTTGGGATAGGCCCTGTATGTCTTCATTTTTCATACTTTCTCTATGTATTAGTTACCACCAGGCCCAGCAGTCACGTCCTTTCGAGACTTATAGAATAGAATAGAATACTCTTCATCATCCATCACAGAGTCCATACATGGTTTCTTCGATCTTTTAATAGATACTACTGTCTAAAGCCATCCACAAAATACTCAAAACTTTTCTCAAGACTTTCCTCATTTCTCCGCATCATACGCTCATACTATGACAACCGATTCCCCCTCAGTCACACTAATAGAAATATATTCTTATTTAGCTTTTGCCCGCGACTTCCTACGATGTATCCCGTTTTTTCCCGTTCCCATAGGAATTTCGGGAAATCCTCTTAGTGCTCCCCAAACTGTCCAAGGAAACTAACGTGCAAAACAGCTTAACACAACCATTAGTTTCTGCTTGGTGTGCGGTGTTTGTCAGTCACTTAGTAACATTAGGGTTTGTTCATTATATTGATTACTGTGTCACATTAAGCCCACAATAAAAGCATCAATCATGACTTACAGTCAGTGGTCTCGAACCTACCGATTTGTAAGTATTTCTACCGATATAGGCTCTGTTCTACCGAAAAATCGATAGGTTTCGAGACCACTGCTTACACTCTCCGTAGTACTAGATTGAACAGATGCCAGGTTGACCGTCTTATGAATTGATTTCTATGTACACACCTCTAGGTATATTATAATAGAACTATATAACTACGGCATATGTTTGAAAAGGTAATCTAATCAATCAATGCAATTAGTAACGCCAACCCCAACAAACAAGGACTGACGCTGGCATGATGCCAAATAGGTTTAAATTAGTTGTTCCGTTTAAAAGGGAGCACTTAATATTAGCACGAGGTGCTATTGATAAAACATTTCTACCTACTTAACCTTTTTCAAAATAGACTTTTAATAGCTTCGCATTTTATTTAATGTGCTTATGGAAATGTATGAACATTAATAATATCTAAAAAATGCAAACTGCGTCGACAAACTCTTATATAAATGCACGTCTTAATAATACTTTGACCTTCATATTTTCTAGAGCTATAATCAAGCAGAAATGTAGAATTTTATATCCAATATCTCTAACATTAATTCTATAGTCGCTTGACATTCAAGAGGGGATAACTTTTGAGGGTAGATCTAGATAAATGAGTTGTGCGAGCAATAATGAAATTCTTGGCACGGCCGGCGTGTGCCCGAAGGAATGCAATCGACAATGGGGTAAGGATGCGGGATGTGACCTTGATGTCACTTGTTGAAAGATCGTTAGAATCGAAGTTATAAGTACCTATGCTGAAGTGAGCGTGGTTAGTCGAAGAATCGATTTTTCAGCCCAAAAGATCGATGTTTTAAATCGATATGCAGTACTGAATCGATCCAGTTAATCGATGTCTCAACTCTTGAAAATCTCCTTTCGATTTTTTTTTCTGGTAAATGCCATTAAATTAGGTAAGTACACGTATTTGTGACATTACAGTGTTGCCGCTTAAAGGGTTAATTACTCAAAAACTTGCGAGATGGCTGTATGCTTGCGTCGTCGTATAACTTATTGTATTTTTGTTGATTGATATTGCGTCATTCATTTATTTACCTAAGCAAACTGTGTCGTAATATTATACTGTGGTTAGCAAAATGAATACTTTTTAAAGCCACATTCGCAAGATTCACAAGTGATGAGCGGAACCGCTTGGATCCCAGGGCCCCAATTCTGCTATTACAATAGTGTCAGAATAATCTATCATTGATCTCATAATGGTCGATTTTGACAAGTTTCGTAATCTACTAATATAAAAGCGTCATTATGACTTTCCAATGGTCAACCACTGACACTCCATTGAAAGAATGGTAATCTCGTAATAATGACAAATAAATAACAGACGTATGCTGTGATCTGCTAAAATTTTGAGAGTTCCTTTCATCAGTGACCTAGGCTACCATTAGAACGTCGTTTTGCAGTCATTTCTTTTAATAGCTCGGTTATCAAAAAGTATTACGAGACCATTGACCGACCAATGATCGACCATTATGAATTTAGCAGATTACGAACTTTTAACAAAATGACAATGGGATCGTGTTGGAATGACAAATTTATAAAAATAGCAGACTTGGAGCCCAGTAGACTTGACAGACTATTGTTTAAAAAAAAGTTAGATATGAAGCATTAAGAACTTTAACTTTTACACGTAATAAATACATTTTGAAAATAAATGTCTCCTTTCATACCTGACTTGACTTTGATATGGTAATAAAAATGATTGTTATTATAGATTTCCCTGAATTAAAAAAAAAAACTAATTTTACTGATATGAGATCATTTATTACGTTATCTTTCTTGTTTCTTATAAAATAGATTTATATTTAGGTACTTACATTATAAATGCGAACTTGAAAAAAAAAACGTTTTTTTTTAAATCGTTTTTTTTACCTCGATTTTTTTGTGAATCGATATATCAGCTTACGATTTAGATCGATTAAAACTCGATTCTTTTCGGGTCGCGTGGATATCAAGGTCGAAGATGATTGCTTTGGGGTCAAGTGTGAAAAAGCTGCTAGCGAATATTCAACTGCCATGGCCCATCTGGAAATCTCTATAGCCTAAACGAACGAAGCCAGTGGGCTGCTGTTGATTGAGGCACAATCAATTCGATGCCTCAACTCCTATGCTCTGGGCATGCGAACCATGAAAGACCTTCGCAAGGGAAATGCTTTCGACTGATAAACCTGATAAGTACAAAGTTATTAAAGAAAAGAGTACAACTAATAAAGATTCTCAAAACAAAACATTGTTCGCCAACATTTGTTTACCAACAAAGTAAACGACGAGAAATTGTCATGGCTTGACGCGATTGTTTGGGAAGCAGGCAGATATATAAGCTTGTGTTTCAAAATATGACGTACGGCAATGCGCCACCGTTACATAGTGGACATCCCACCCACACGCACAAAACAGTTTTGGGAACACCTCTTTTATCTGTTCTGTGGGGAACACATTAGTGTGCGTAGGTACAGCTAAGGAGTGGAAGTCATTCCGAGAAAATGTAGAATAGCAAGTAACGAAACGTTAAGTATTAATTTCAACATTCTAAACGACGACGAAGACATAAATATATATGTCCCCGTAAATATCCTGCGACATATATAACATACTAGCTGACCCAGCAAACTTTGTTTTGCCATATAAAATAAAATCAAAAAATGTTAGGGGTGGACAACCCTTATCACTTAGGTGTATCAAAAATAGATAGTAGCCGATTCTCAGACCTACTGAATATGCATTTGAAATTTCATCAAAATCGGTCAAGCCGTTTCTGAGGAGTACCTATGGTAAGTAATGTTGTGACACGAGAATTTTATATATTAGATATAAATACATGTTATTATAATATAATATAATTTGTAATCAAACAAATCATTTACGGTTCAAGGGGTGCGGTTATGGATTGTGCCTTATGAATTGCCCTCGTCGGCAAAGCATGCTCAATCTTTGTCCCATGGAGTAAAGCAATATATCTTTGTCCTTTTTAAAACAATATGGTCAAGAATCACTACCTCTCTCTTTAATCGTTTTTATTTGGGTTATATGCTTTTTGTTTCATAATTTACCCATCTATACTAATATTATAAAGCTGAAGAGTTTGTTTGTTTGTTTGAACGCGCTAATCTCAGGAACTACTGGTTCGAATTGAAAAATTCTTTTTGGGTTGATAGACCATTTATCGAGGAAGGCTTTAGGCTATATATCATCACGCTTAAGCCAATAGGAGCGGAGCAGTGATAAAGAATGTTTTAAAATCGGGGATTCCACGGGGACGAAGTCGCGGGCAGCAGCTAGTTGTATATATAAGTACACACAGAGTACATACAGTACTGTATTTCCTTTTCTCTTGAAATCCATTGAAAGGTTGTCTGGTAAAGATTGCTTTTAGCGATAAGTCCGCCCATTGTGACACTCTGTGTAATGTTTTCTTCATCTATATTTTCTGTAACTTAAATAATTATGGTGTACATCAAGTGTACATAATAAACAGTTCCTATTCTATTTTATTAGTATGGGATACTACAGATAGAGTCCCTATTGGGATACGCTATTCTATAAAATAAGACAGGTTCTATTTTATAAATGTGTACTTAGTTATCAAAATGGTATTTATACTAGTGATGTAACGAATGTTTGATTTTTCACATTCGCGAATGCGAATGCGAATATTTATCTTCAACATTCGCGAATGCGAATGCGAATGCGAATATTTAAAAAATTCAAAAAAGCGCGCGTAAAATGTTTGAAAGGTTTGACGTTTCGTGTCGGCCATGTTTAAATTCAACATAGCCGAGCCGATATTGGTTAATTGAATGAATTTAGTCACAGAAAGTTCATTCTAAAAGTTTTGTTTTGTTTTGAGGTTAGTTTTATGTTATTTATCAAATTTAACTGATATTTAAGGGACAAAGTGGCATAAAAACATGAGTAAAGCAGACATCAGCGAAGTTTGGACTTATTTTACAATACGTGATGCTGAAGATGTTAATTGCAAGTTGTGTGATAAAAAGTACTCGCGCAAAGGCAGGACCACTAGTGCTATGAGAAATCACCTGGTAAACACAAAAATGAATATGAAGAATTGAAAAAAAGAGAACATGAAAAGCAAGATGCTGCTAATTAATTCTTTGGCGTCCTCTTCGCGACAATGTACCAAAACTGATCTTAAGCAAATATCTTTGAGTGATTGCGTTGAAAAAAATAAAAAGTAGGATAACAACAACACCAAGTCTTTGGTGCTGGATAATTTGATTGGCGAAATGATCGCACTAGAGGACTTAACATTTAGTTTTGTGGAATGTCTTGGATTTGTGAGATTGATTAACCAAGTATGCCCTTCATATAATTTAAAAAGTCGGCAATATTTTACTTCCTTCATTTGTGAGAAATTATACGGCAAGGTAAAAGATAAAATTCTGGAATTAATCAAATCATTTGAAAAATTAGCATTAACAACTGATATCTGGTCTGACTCTGGCTCTGGAGTGTCGCTGATAAGTTTCACTTGTCACGGAATTACCAATAATTTTTAACGAAAAATGATTGTGTTGAATGCAGAAGTATTCAATTATGGGCGATATACTGGAGAGTATATAGCGGCAAAGTTAGAAACTATGTTGTCATCATGGGGAATTCCCAAAGAAAACGTATTATGTATTGTTAGAGATTGTGGCACTAACATGAAAAAAGGTATTTCGTTATTAAATATTAAAAACATTGATTGTTTATCGCACCAAATCCAACTTGTTGTTAAAGAAGGTCTTAAGTCACAAGAATCTATCATTGCAGCCATTAACAAATGTAAAAAGATAGCAACACATTTTCACCACTCTAATGTAGCTCAAGACGAACTTGTTAATCTACAAGAAAAGCTTAATCAACCAAAGCTCAAGATAATCCAATGTGTTACGAGGTGGAATAGCACCTTTTACATGCTAGAACGCATTTTGAAAAACAAAGATTCGCTGTGCCTTTATGCTTCCACCAGCAACAAAATTTCACAACTAACTTCAGAAGAATGGATACTTGTTGAAAAATTGATAACATTGCTTCAACCTTTTGAAGCCAATGTTTCCATATCATCTGTGATTCCGTTATTGGCCACTCTGGAAAAGGTGATTGATGAATTTGAATATAATGCATCTGACGAGTGCATTAGGAACACTATACTTGTTTTAAAACAAGAAATGAGACACAGATTTTCTCACTTAGAAAACGACATATTATTTGCTACAGCAACGTTTATTGATCCTAGATACAAAACGAAATTCTTCAAAAATCCTTCAACAAAAGATCAAGTCAGATAGATTCACTTGGAGATGAGAAATTAAGTTTGCCGTCATGTTCAAAGCCAAAGCGTCCTAAAATAAGGAATCAGGATAATGAAAACTTGGGCTCCAGTACCAGTCTTTCAGAAAAATCTGTCACTTAAAAGAAACTATGAAAATGATGATGGACTCAAGTGAAAGCGAGGAAGAACTAGATAATTATATTCCAAATCCATTAGAAGTATTAATAAAAAAAAAAAATGAATATGTTTTGGATAAACGTATTGAAAATGAAGAAGACCCACTTCTTTCGTGGAAAGTAAATAGCAACAAATATGGCATTCTTTCTCCAGTAGCCAGAGAATATTTGGTAACTCCGCCCACAAGTGTCCCCAGTGAAAGAGTTTTCAGTGGAGCTGGACTACTTTACACACCTCACCGAAACAGACTGCACGGAGAAAGAGCCTCCAAACTTTTATTTTTAAAATTCAACATTCCATTGCTTCAATTTAATTATTAAGAATTAAAAATTACAACAAATATAATAATTAAATAGTCAACATGTTATTAGAAAAACTATATTTTGTGTACCTTCTTACTTACTTATATATCATTATTTTTATACATAGATAAATAACTGCAATTGAAACCAAATGTTAACATAACAAGTATTAGAAGTTTACTTTAGTTTAAAATAAAAATAATTATAATTTTGTTTTTGAAAAAAGGTTTATTTACAAATAGTTAAGTATTCGTTGTTTTGTTTTTTAAGTTTATATTTCATTCATTATAAATATATTTAATTTCTCAGATTATATATAAAGTGGAATGAAAAAAATATACATTTAAACCCAAAGGTTATAAATACTTAATACATTAGATATTTAAAGTTTAATAATTTTGTTTCAAGTAATTGTTTAGTTTTTTTAGTAAATAGAAACTGTAAACTTAATTTAAAAATGGTAGTAAAGTAATAATATACTATTATATAAATAAATGCAAACCTAACATAGTTGTAACAAGGCTGATTAATGTTAGATTTGATCAGATCTCAAGTTCTTTTTTTCATAAATGAGACTTTAATTTAGAATGTAGAAGGATGATTTAATAAAAATATCTAAGTGTTATCTATTGTATTATTATTTCATATGCATGCATATAATAATTTCCTTTTTGATTATTAAAAACATTCGCAAAACATTCGCAGTAATTTAGCGAATGCGAATGCGAATGCGAATATTAAAAAATATGCGAATATCCGCGAATGCGAATGCGAATGCGAATATTCGTTACATTACTAATTTATACATCCAAGAACTGATAAAAAACTTAGTAAATATTTAACAGTATTATATCAAGCAGACAAGCGATTGTTATTGACAGCGAGCGTCCTCGAGCCATCGCCTTCATCCCTCGAGGGCTCTTGCGTGTCACGGATTTATTTACCCACTCCGCTACGGGATTATGCTATTTATAGGTAATTCTTTGTTCTTATTTTAATAATTTGAACGTAAATACCTTTCAGTGTGACTTTCAGAAAAGAAGCAGTAGGTAGCATAAGGTATGTACTTTAACTATGATTGCTACATCAAAATGTTATTTGGAGACTTCCAGTAAAAAATGGGAAATTTACAAAAAATGATTTGAATGAGGCCAATCGATAGTACCTATCTCTAATAAAAAGGCTCCACTTAAGTCTCTTGGGCTGCCAAAAGTTAAGTTGGTATTTACAGCCTTACTCTTTCTAAAAAAACCCCTAATGTCTTTATGTATCTTCTATTTTTGTTTGGTCTCCATCATTCCGCTCCCGACATCAGATCGTAGACTAGCACAGGCAGAGGCCTAGCAAAAGAAAATGGCATCCACGGCACTCGTGCTCCAACACATTCACGCAACTGAGCACAAGAAAACATTTTGGCTACCTATACCAAAAATATTGTAAATAAATTCTCCAAATGTCAAAGTTACGAATATCATCATCTGCCTGGCCTTTACCCAAGTATATTGGGGTCGGCTCCCAGTCAAGCCGATTCAGCTGAATACCAGTAGGTATTTTACGTGAAGCGGCTACCTACCAGACCTCCACAACCCATTAACTGGGGAACACGGTAGGTACTTCTTGGCAAGACTGGTGTCAGATTTTTTGGCTTCTAACAATCCGTAACGACTGCCGACGATCTCCAAATGACAGCCGGGACCAACGGCTTAACGTGCTTTCCGAGGCACGGAGAAGTCTCGTTATATTAAGATGGTCACCCATCCACAGCCCAACCAAAGTTATGAATATATATCCCAAAAAATGCCCAAAATTACGCCAACTCAAAAATGATATTCCAGATAACTCCATATAACAAGGGATACTGTTTGCCCCGACAAGGCAATTCAAGCGGATGAAAGGGGTCGATTCCCCTGCGTGTTCTTTACTTTATCCATTGCAACGATGCGTGGAAGCCCAAAAAAACGGGGCTTAGCAAAACTTTCCATTGAGGAAAAACAATATGTCAACTTCAGAATATATTCCATGAAACCTTTCTTTCCTATCCTGATTTAAAAGTTGTGTTCTGTCGGCTTAACTTAAAGGGAGATTGTACATTAGGGGATCAACTACAGACTTTTTACACAGAATTATTCGGGACATCAGTCCTGGGCTGGGACGCAGTGATTTAGGATTTTCTGATTGGAAAATAAATGTATTCTAAGTAGCGGGAGTGGTCGGTATTATAGGAACCATACAATATGGAATCATGAAGTGCGAAAACAATCATGTTATTGCACCAATTGACATGTATTGCTGTTAGCAGATCCGGTAAGATAAGAATAAACGTCAACAAACAGGAGATAGTGTGAAACAATTAGCATAACGCCATCCAAGAGCATTCGTTTTTTATTCATAAAAAAAAAACTTGCATGATGTGGTTAAACACGAGCCGATACTGTGCATAATCAGCTCTGCATAAAATCTAAATCAATTTATGGTAAGTAGTACCCACTAGTTACCTACTGTTTCACGAATCCGAACATAATTACATATTTTTATGTAGATTAACCTACCTCTTTTTATGTAGATTAACTACATACGAACATTTTGGACACGGAACGATCGAAATTTCTAAAAACAGTCGTTAAGTCGTTATCGATACATGCCACGTTGTTGATGTTTAAATACCCTTATATATGGACTTATTATAATAACAAACACAGTTCTGAATCAGCACATTCTAAGTTATAGTGGTTGACAAGATATCTAGTCAAAATTTACAAACCAATCAGCAGGTAACGTGCGCGGGTACCAGAAATGCCAAAATATTAAAATATGCCAGCTTGAACAATAATTATTTACCAACTGTTAAAATAAATTCCGTGTTACTCACCTTCTACATTTCAAAGGAGCTCGTCTTTGCGGCACTGGTGAGCTATGAACGCTGTCAGGAAACACCAAATTGTGTTTCAACGCTAAAAACTCCGGAGTACTCATCCAATTCGGATTGCCCTCGTCACATGAACTCATTGACAGTGACCTAATAAACCTGTCACCCGAGAGCGAGTCAGGGGTCAAATCTACGTTCTCTATTGTTGGATTAGCGATTGTTATGTTAACCGATGTCATCGACTGTGATCTCACGTGTTTGTCGTACACAAACACCTCATCCCTGGACTCATCCTTCTCAAAACTACTGAAAACATTATCCTTAACAGAATCTATTGACTTCACTGTAGGCTTAGAACTAGAGGACAACTCGTCCTGAGTAGTATCATTAGGAGTGTAACGTGTATCAGACGATTTTATACTTTGTTTATCAGAGTTAGAATTTAAACTTGTAGTTTCTGACGAATCAGAAAATGCATTTTCGTTGTTAACGTCCGTAACTTTAGCGCTGTTCGTATTACTGCGTGATTTGGGTATTTCCTTTGGATTCGCCGATTTACCAGTAACTACTAACTCGTCACTTGGACTGGTTTCTACGGCCGAAGGACATTTCCGCAGCGTTGAATTCGGAATCCAGTTGAGGAATAGCGTAGGTCGTTTGGCGTTATTATGCTGGTCTGTGAAAACCTTGGTAGTAACTGTAAGATATCCGGGATGGTGTACGATATCTAGTTCATGCCTAGCGACGGTCGGCGGATGCACGCACACATTGTTCTTGCAAAACAATATTTCGTTGTCGACGTAATCTGGGGGTTCCTCGTTGTCATCAAACTCCAAACCGAGGAAGTAGCTCGAGGCTCGTTTCAAAAGTTCTGGCAGCGGCATTTCGCTGCGGGATATGTTCACATTTCCTTAAATATAGAATAATGCACGATTTATTTACTGCGGCGCGTTATCACTCGCGACAACCTCATTCAAGCAAGGCTGAGGGGGTACTACGCGCATGTAAACACCTACACAGCTATGTTGATAACGCCGTATTGATCGGCCAGCGAGAATAGAACCGACCGGCTTCGCTCGGAACAACGTCACAGCTGTGTCACTCTGCAACTTGAACGGGGAGCACGTGTGTCAACGTTTGCTTCACTGCCAATCGATCGAACATTTGATTATGCAATATGACAATTTAATCTGGGCGTAATCTGCTGCTGTTCCGAGACGTCAGATGGAAGTCAGAAGCTTTATTTGGAAAATATTATTGAGTTGGACTGGGAACTAGCCAGTTCTTGCTGTTCTCGGTACTGGCATAGGTAACTACCTAATGCGCCACACAAATCCGGAACGGCTGTGGCACTACCATGCAATAGCTATCCGAATGAAATCAAATCAAATTTAACTTCTTAACTAATTACCTGAAACAAGGCTAATATTTATTTTAGATAAGTAAGTACACATAACAATATTGAATTTACCGTCTGGGCTTAATTAAAAGTTATACGAAATATGGTGGAATTTTAATCAAAAAGTTTATTAGATAATGTAGGTAATCCTATTTTTGGTAATATATTTTGCTGTTGTTGTTGGACAAGGCAAGTATGTTTAAATGAAGAAGATAATATTATCTCGAGTGCGTCAAGAAGGTTTATATCCTCATCACCTACGTGTGTAGATCTGTAGTGTACTATCGGAATCTTCTATCTATCTTCTAATATCTTATCATCTTCCTGTCCTTGTACATTCTGCGTTGGGCAGACCCCAAAACCAAGCATCTTCTATCTATAACATACCTATACGTTACCTAAATGGTACTTACTAAATCAAAATCATTTCTTCTGATAGCCTCTCTGAAATATTATTGCCAATATTTTTTACATAACTTTGACTCAATGCAATTTTAGATCCTCACATCTACATAGATCGTCTACCACGGAATGTCTATAATACTTTTTAACTAAGTATCTGGTAATATCAGCAGCGCGATGCTTCGGCAGAATCACATTGCTGTAAATCTTTTAATAGAATTAGGTGATGTCGTGTGAGGTGTCAATTCATAAAACAAGATGGAATTACTGTTCCACCTAAGTTAACACAGTGTGATTTAGTGAGAATACACCGGCTGTTCTATTATCCGAATTCCATACACATGACAAAAGCTAGTGTTCAATTGTGCGGTAATATGTTGCATAAGCATTATATCTTGCAGAACAATAGATTGTTGATGAATCGTAGCAATGGGTAAGTCAAATCACTCATACAGCCGATGAGCCGACTGTTCTGTTTATAATTAGCTGGCCCCGGCGAACTTCATAAAGCTGCAGAATCAATCATCGTTGTGTTATCCCGTTCCACCACGTTAATAACTTACCAAAACAATAACACTCTTTACCCATACCTAAGGGATTAGATGCGACGCCCGGAGGACACGGTGGAGCATACGGTGGAGGTCCTCGTCGAGGCAATCGGTGGCGGCGACCTCTCGCGTCCGGCCTTGGATCCATCCATGGTCCGAAGCGAGAAAAAGACGGTCAGTGGCCCCATAGGGTCAGTGTCTGATAGGATTGCAGAATTTGTTCGAAAGAGTCACCGCGGCCCTGGAACGGAAAGGTAGAAGGATCACGGGTGGGTTAAGTCAGTAATAGTCTGACACTCACTTGCGCTCCGCCCAGAGCGGGAGAAGTCATTTGAGGAATCGGGAATCCAGAAAAAAAAATTAAAGGATTTGATATGACAGTGCCTAGCAGGGGCCCTGCTACTCCTCCGGCATATACCTACTGCCGTCGAATCAAATTATATTGAAAATAAAGAACCCCGAGCGAGCGAAGCTAGGTCGAAATATGTATTGTGCAGCCAATCTCAGACCGGTTACTCTGTAAAACTAAACAGAAAAAAAAATTGTTGAAAATTTCTTGAGGTGTAATCATAAACACGAAGCGAGCTCAATTTTCAGTTAAATATCTTTGTGCCCTTTGTTCTACTTTTGTTTAGTTTTTTTGAGCCCCCAACGTAATGGGCTCCTGCCTCTTGAGCTCCTAGGACAGGGCAATTGGGGGCAGGAGCGGATTATCCTTCAAGCAAACTAGGCACGTGTCTAGGAGCGCGAGTTTGCAAAGGTAAAGCGAAAGCTTAAAAACGAAGAAAAATAAGTTATTATTACCAATTTAGTTACTTGAGCCATATACTTGTATCGAACTTACGAGTACACCCTTACTAGTTCTTTACTCCTGGCATGATGATCCGATCCCAAAAACCAGTCATCTGGCAACTGTTTACGTTCTTCACAATAGATATCTCTTACTTATGCACTTTGGTCTTGTAGCAGCAAACCACGACTGCTGAACGTGGGGTCCTGGATTCAATTCCCGGGTTAGGCAAAATGTGATTCTGAATCTCTATTAAATAGTAATTTCTCAGTAGCAGCCCGTAGCTTGGAAGTTGGCGGCGGCTGGCTGCCACTCTAACTATGTAACTTTAGTAACAGCTGGTCCAATAAATCTAATAGGTACACCCAAGACTGGATGTTAATAATTTCGTCATTGATTTTAGGCATACGTTGACAAAGAAACTTTTATGGAAGTATGAATTTTTAAGAGAAAATCTTATCCGACCCGAGCCGGGATATAAATATTTTCAAGCTAGCCTCGCTCGCTTTCTAGGTTTTTGTAGTTTTTCCGAATACGTCGATAAACTACATCTTGTTTTTGTGCGAATGGGCAAAATCCTAAGCTAGACGAGATCCTACGATTTTCGAACTCACTCGGGTCGCTTTTATTTTCTTCCCAAAAGAAATTTCAAGTTCCTCAAATTATCAAGACATTCTCTTTTTTTTTTATTTAGATGGGACATCATCAAATGACCCCTCCCGCCCTGGGTGGAGCCGTAGGGAGTGTCAGACTTTTACTGACTAAAACCCACCCGTGCTCCTTCTTGTGCCCTTTGCGTTCCAGGGCCGCGGTAACTCTTTCGAACAAATTCCGCAACTCGAACAAATTCCGCAACTCAAGACCTTCCCCTGAATCCCTGTATCTGTGACTGTCGCTACCAAAGACTGAATGCAGAAGGCGGCGAATCATATTTTACAAGGTAGTTTAGGCGAGACTGCGTTGGGCTGAGTAGATTGATTGATTGAATAGTAATTCTAAACTTCTGCAAAACAAGGACCGGTTACCACGCCACTTAAAAGAGTGTAGCATAGAGCTTTGGTTGCAGAATTTGTTCCAAAGAGTCACCGCGGCCCTGGTACGCAAAAGGCGATTGGAGGAACACGGTTGGGTTTTAGTCAGTAAGAATCTGACACTTCCTTCCGCCCAGAGCAGCAGAAGTCATTTGACGTTTTCCATTATTCAAAAAAAAGTACTTATTGCTCTTTAAAAGGGTTAGCCCTCTTTATTCGGTAGGTAACTCATGCTATGAAAACCGATTAAAAGCTTACTGTCTATAGGTACCCTTGAAGTTTAAACTTATCCCGAAAGGATTTTTGAAGGGTTTACCAACGTACTTTTGCGATGAGAGTGTCGGAACTCCGAAGGCGTTTCCTAACTTGGTCGTGGGATTAATGGACAATGTCATATTATTTTTCATGAGAGGCTTTATAAAAAGCTTTGTTTAAAGGGGTACCGGTAGCCGTTCATGTACGTGTGATGTGAACGCAAACCTCTGATTTCACAGAGCCTGATTGTAATAAATCTTGCGTGACTCTCAAACACTGATTGTGTGTGAGTCACAACTCATGTAGTTACGAAAAGCAACATACTTACGGATGTAATCAATCATAGAAGTCATTTTAGGTAGTTTGCTGCTTAAATATAACGACAGCGATAAAGTGCATGATTAAAGAGATTATTTGGAAATTCATTATCTAGAAATGATAAAAATAAATAAACAAGTTTAAAAACCATTTTAAAAACAATGACAAAAGTGAAACGGAACGCAAATTATTTTACCAAAAAACCCGCAAGATGGCGTTTCCTTGCATAATTTATTGACGCATGCGCCACACATTGCAATCAGCTGTCAGAAAGAACATATTCACGTAAAAAACAAAATTATTTGTGTCTTTAGATAATTCCCGTCAATATGGCGGGGCAAAATCCAGGTTCGCCGACTGACTTTCAATATTTTTACGAGGATGAAGTGTATAAAATCAACAATCGCGGTCAAGTGGTCTTCGGTCTGGTACTCGAGAACTATGAAGCCAACACCAGCGATCATGAGAGCGACATTGAACAACCTATACAAAAAGGCGAAATTCGTGTTGTCTGGCATCCTGCCGGCACGGAGCGAGTCATATCCGAGAAATCGGTAAGCGTCGACAATTGCTAAATATCAAATTTAATTTCACGCGGTTTGGCAGTTGCGCACCATAGTAGTTATTGAAAATATAATAGGCCTGTACTCGCGAGTACAACAACCCTTAAGCCCGGGGCTACTGCGAATTATCTTGAATAACACATGATTTGTCCTTGAATTTGTTCTGAAAGGGTAAAACAAAGTATGAACTGGATTGGACTTATGTCTACCCTCAAGATATAATGTAATTTGAAACTAGTCCTTTAGAACTCTTGTCAAATTTTCTCACAATGCATACATGCACATACAAAAGCTTTTAAAAGGTCCATTAAAATTCCAAAATGAAATAACTTATTCATACTATCAATATTTTGACCTGTACCTGACATACAGGCTGGTCAGGTTTATTAGTCCCATATTAATTGGAATGTACATGTAGGTAGTACCTACAAAAACATGCTGCTTCAAGTGTTGAAACCAATGATTATATTAAACTAAAAGATTTTCTTTAGAAAAACAGTTGTTAGACTTCCCTTCTTCGTCTTTGCATTTCTCTGTGCTTGATGCTTATACATTAACCAAATTATTTATTATCAGCCTGTTACCATGTTTTTAATTAACAATGGACTACAGAACATCTGCAACATTGAATGAACATACATAATGTTATGATGAATGTATAGATTGTATTTTTAACAATCTGTAGGCTATAGGCACTGATGTTGTTTATGCTAATTCTATTCTGATAGTATCCACTCAATAAACCATAAAGTCTTGTATGGTATCCTTGGGCAAGTGGGTGTGGCCTTTTAAAACCCATAAGTTTACTATCTTAAATATATCTCATATGTTTTGTATCTGCTTGCATGCATGGATTGACTTGACCTGTATTTCTAATAATATAATATTTTGAAATACACTAGGTTGGCCTAGCCGACCGCTCATTGATGCCTGGGGATGTGGTCCGCCGTCTCATTGCTGGCAAGGATACGCAAAGAGGCTATTGCAGGGACATCATTATGAATGCAGCCCTGCAGGTCGTGGGCACCAAGCATGTGATACCAAGTGTTGCTAGCGAGAGGCTCCAGCCTTTGGAGGAGTTTACTCCGGATTTAGCCGTATGCCTTGATTCTTGGGTTGGAACTTCTAAGGTGAGCAATTTATTTATCTTCTCTAGTTTAGGACTCTCCATCCTTTTGGCCATAACTGTTAACCCTTTTTATAGGATGACTCATACAAAGTGACCAGTATATTGGACAGTAATTTCAGTATTTTTATTTGAATTTGGACCTTATCAACATTTGCAACATATATTATAATATCAGATGTGTGTTTAAAGATGTGCTGAAATTAATAAATAATAGAAGCGGGCACTAAATCATACTATTCACATGATGACTGATACTGTTAAATTTTTATTTTCAAGTGGTCTTTGACTTTTATCTATTTTCTGTAGCATTCCAAGAGTCTGTCTTTAAAAAAGGATTGAGTAAGCTATTCTGGAACATTCTTAGACCTGTTTACATTAGGTGCTTTAGTAGTTAGATATCAATTTGAGGTCTCCTGAGGTCCTTATTTAGTGGCAAAATTATTACAATTTCTGTTACGAAATTTTATGATTGGGACTCTTGGGATTTTTTCAGGCAGCAATAAAAATACTGTCTTCCTTATTTAGGCTAATAGAAGCTAAGGCCATACTATGACCAGAAGACCAGCTTAACATAAAATAAATTGTTACACTGACATTTAAACACCACTTAACTGAAGCAGAATTTATAATGGAGTTTAACCTTGACCTCCGATTTTACAAACGCAACTGGGAATGAAATACATATTTAGTTTGTGCTTTCATTATTTAATGTAGTATTTGGCATTGCAGGAGTACCTCGTGGCTAAATAATAACTGTTGCCCGGGTCAAGTGGTTGCGTTTTACTCTGATTTGTAAGCTATTTAGTTTGTTCGAGAAAAAAAAAACTCATTTTTGGTGCTTTTTATTTTTATACCGTATCGAATTAATACTAAACACGTATAGTATACATAGTGTAATTTAACGCCCCTTTGTCATAAGTGTCAACTCTGTATACTGTTGCCCTTTGTGCCTAGGAGAGCATGTTAAGTTGGTGGTACTGGCTATCATGTGTAGATTTTAATCACTGTGGGATGTTTACATGACAAGAAACTAAACAGCAGTCCTGCCAAGGGCCATTATGCCACCTAGTTACTGGGCTGTTGAGGCTGACCTCAACAGCCCAGTAACTACTGCCTATCTGAATAGGCAGTCACTCTGTGTAAAATACTGGTACTCAGCTGCATACAGTAAGATGTGTAGCGGGCTCCAAGATACTTGGGATAGGGTAGGCAGATTGATTGATTTGGCAATGTGTGAGTGGACTGACAGTGGCCTAATGTAATGATATTTGTCTTCATTAAGTATTCCTTAGGGAAAAGATGTTGTAGTAACTATGTGTATTTATTTATATTGCTATTGTTAACACAGTGATGGTGTAACAAGCATCTAGATGCCATAAATATACAACACAGTATTGAATAAATCATTGCATTGTGTTGTCTATACTTCTATACTAATATTATAAAGAGGAAAGATTTGTTTGTATTGAATAGGCTCCGAAAGTACTGAACCGATTTGAAAATTTTTTTCACTGTTGAGAAGTTATTCCCGTATTCCCACGGGAACGGTAACTACGCGGGTGAAACCGCTGGACGCTGCTAGTAGATAAATATTTAGACTTAGGGAAATTATTTTTTTTTAGTGTAACAGTTGATTTTAGCTATTCATTGCACTTCACCTCATCATTATGAAGACAGTTTAATTTTTATTTAATTTAATTCTTAAATTAGGTACATATCTGCACCTTTTTACTGAGATTTTCTAGTATTGGATTTTTTTGGAGCACGACATTCTCTAGCGAAATGCCCCCGCTTGCCACAATTCTAGCATTCAAACCTATGTTTATTTGGTTTATTATTCTGATTTGTATTTCTCTCACTCACTACTTGTTTATTTTGTCTTGGCTTTGTTAGCCATCCGCTATTGGCAACAAGGAAAGAGCTGTCTGCTGTTCCTCTTCACCTGCTAAGCTCGCTTCTTCATCTTTTAAACGTGCAGTTAAATTTATAATAGTTTTTTGTTTTGAGTCTAATGACATCCACGCTTGTTGCACTGCTGTATACTTAGAAGTTCCCAGTATGTTTGTTATGATTGCCATGCCGCTGATAGCTTCACCACTTTCTTTCAGTTGTTTAGCTAAGGTTTCCACTTTTGAGATGTGCTGAGCCATACTGTCAGCTGGCGACATCTTGTAATGATAGAATGTTTCGTGGATTAGCATTTTGCGTATGCATAAGCAGCCTTTTAACGTTCCCACTGCTGGGACACAGGCCTCCTCTCTAGGAGAGGGAATGGGCCGTAATCCACCACGCGGGCACAGTGCGGGTTGTTGAATGTCACATGTCTTCGAATTTTTGGTTCTAGGATATGCCGGTTTCTTTACGATATTTTCCTTCACCGTTTTGAGAGCAGTGGTGATGAAATTAATTACATAAAGTAATGCACCTGTCTGGATTTGAACCTGCGACCTACAAACTCGTAGGTCGAGGCCGTTAGCACTCGGCCACCACTGCTGCATAGTTCATTTTTTTGCTCATATATTGATTCTAATTTAGACATAATTTCCGAGGCAGTCTCGCAATTTTTTATTACTGTATTTTTTTTGAAGTCCATTGAAGAAGTTATAATGAACATTGCCATGCCATCACTTTTCAGCCAATCTACACTCTCCTTGTGGTTTTGGTTTCGAACGCCATAAGATTGTAAATGATCGCGTGAAACTGAAAACGATTTTTTGTTTAATAAGACACGGATGTATTGGAAAGTATTAAATTAGGATGGGATTTATTCTACACAAAACGATTTTTTCATAATATATCTTACGGAGTCTGTAATTTTCCAGTGACATAATAATTATACACATACATCTTGATAAGTTATTCTGACCAATTATTATATGGCATTCATTATACAGTGAGTTATCAAGGGATGTAGAAAGAGATGAGATATCGCCATCTCTTTCACGCAATAAAGGCTTAGTCACATTACTATATACTGCCCCTGACATTTTAGGTATTACAAAAGACAATTAGTCCTAAATAAATCTGCCAAGCCTTTTCCCAACTATGTTGAGGTCTTTTACTCTAACCGAATGCAGCTGAAGTACCAGTATTTTATATAGAGCGGCGACTGCCTATCTAACTTCCACAACCCAGTAACTGGGTAACACAATGCGTTACTTAAACCTTGAAGATCGACCTGTGCGACTATTATTATTAAGAAATTTAACAATTGATAGGAGGTTATTGAAAAATTAACAACACCGTATTATATTTAACTCGCAGCTCTAAAAAACTGCGCAAGCGCAGTCGATACTAGTAACCTTCATTTCTTGTTGCCATTTTAGAGTGCGGATAATGCATTTACATCTAGTTTACATACAATTGAAAAAGAAGGAACAAATAGCTTATTGATTCGTAACAAAACTTTTTTAACACAGGCGGTCCACAGCAAGCTCCGCCTAGTTTCCCCCGAAGGCTCTCGCCTCGAGTACCCTGATCTGGACACCTGTCCCCTAGAGGACTATTCGATGCGCCGCCGCCGCTCCACTCCCTACTCCTCGTCCGAGTTCTACCCTGGACAGGTCGTGTACGGGCCCCTGGGCTCGCTGGACGGTGCCAACTGGCTCCATATCACCAAGGAGATGAAGGCCGCCAGGAAACATAAGATGCATGACCATAAGGTGAGTTAGAATCTTATTATTTTTTTATTATTGACAGGCTCGCGTTAGGCCACTATCTCATCTGATGGAAAGCGAAGGAGCTTAAAAACGCCAAAGCCAAGCCGGTTTCGCTCGTTTTTCTCGATAGATACAACCTGCAAGCACGATAAAAATATTCCCAAAACAAATTGTGCATACGGGATGCCCACCATCTACCGGTGACACATCCCCGTACGTCTTGTGGTCCGGTGATGGATCGAGCTTGGCGGAATTAAATTTTTCAATTCCGACTCATTGCCCGAAATTTAATTGATAGAAAACCGACTCATGCCTTTATCCAGCAGTAGAGTTCTTTCAGTATAAAAATGTTGACGATTAGGCCCTACATCGCTCAGAGCTTGTGCATTGAGACAATAGCAAGATAAACTAACTGATGGGAAGGCCCTTAGGAATCAATAGATTGTTGCTTAAGTAAATCCCTTAAAAAAGTGACCGGAACTTCCTCAAGGGCTCGAAATACTCATCCTTAAAAAGGAAAGGGAATTGAAAAGCGTTGTGATTTTTTTGTAAGGGTCAAGTTTTTTTTTTAATATATAAGCTCAGTAGTTTCAGACATGAAAGAATGATTTTTTTTTTTTGTTGACGACTGAATTGACTGTGATGGACGGACACACAAACTTATAACCGTGACTGCTTATCTAATCTTTGCAACGAGCTGACACAAGGGTACATGTGTTGTGTATGTGACATGATCGTTTGTCCCGCAGTTCACTGTGGAAGCTGTGGTGACGGAGAGCGTCAGCGTCCACTGGCAGTGCCGCGCACTGTGTACGCACCCCTCAGACCCCACCACACCGCAGCAGCCCAAGTTCTTAGTCGAAGGTATTACTATTTTTACATAACACCTCTACCTGCGCCGGACTCGCGTGGTAGATTACGGCCCTCTCAATAGTAGGATAGGCCAATCACAGTCGAGTTCGAAACCTACGGATGTGCGGATGGTTAAAACATAGGGAAAGCTCGAAAGACTTTTGATATTGTAAAAAAAAAAACTTACTCAAGAATTTACTTTAGCAAGAGTCGTTGACATCAGCGCCATCTAATATATATAAAACGCGATCCGCCCCGGCTTCGCACGGATGCAATGTTGATATTGATCCTCCACTCCTATTGATAGTAACGTGATGTTATATTTAGCCTTATATATTGTAATTTCCTATATATAAAACAAATCTATATTGGTTTTTTGCTTTTTACGTGATACGTGCAGGACTCGGTCAGCGTGACGATTAGCACTCTGAAGTTTCTTACTAAACTTAGAAATTGAATATCTTTTGATTTTGTAAGTCGATTTTTATGAAGTAAAGCCGAATAAAATTTCAGATAACACTCAATATATCTAAGTATCTTGATTTCGAATCCAATTAGTGGTTCTTGCGTGATGCTTCCACAAAACATACAGAATTTTTTTTCAAAATATGCAGTTTTTTAATGCAAAAATACTCGAATGTACAAACACGGGGAGTCTAAGATTGTATTATATGTATAGATTATGACAAAGAAATATTGTTGACACAAAACTTTAACATTAACTACATAATTATATATAATTTATCAGAATGATAATATTAATACTTTATATCCACTCTAAAATATTTAATTACCTAAACTCGTCTACAAAATATTATTGAGTCTTGTTATTTTCCAAGGCACCTAATAAGATTAAAGACCTAATTGCATTTGGAGTTTAGTAAAACTTAAAATAGGATGAGAGGAAACCATAATCACATTAATCACGCGTACTACTACGGGAATTTTAATCAAGTTCCACGGCATCAGCTAGCTTTGCCATAAATTATACTGAAACAACCGAATCAGTACCTAGGTTTATTAAATTGCTCAAGCGGTACTAATATATTTTTTCCGAAAAATACACTTATTAGAGGCTGATTAAAGTGTATAAATTCAAAGTATGAATTATATTTGTAACGCACGACAGCATACTTCCGAGTTCACTTTAATGTGTTAGTTAGGAAGAACACTAAAATATAATCCCCTTCAAAATGGTTGAGCTAAATGGTGCTGATACACGCGTCATGTTCGTAACGGGCGCAATCAGTGGAGACTAGAAATCTCTCAACTGCCACTAGCTTAGATCTTTTAAAATACGCAACGGATTTTAATGCTAGGAGTTTTGTAACACATAAAATTATTTAAAAGAGAATCTTTGGAGTTTCCTACAAGTTCTTCTCCATAGAGATCAACGCTTTGGATCGTGCAAATGGCTTCATGCTTTTGGCTGACATACTTTGACAAAAGTATGTCAGCCAAAACTATCCACACATATACCATCCATGTTAATTGGGGTCGGAGCATTCTGTCCTATTATCACTGACTCTCTTTTCTGTCATGATATGATTTCACACACAATCCAGTCAAGAGTTCGTCAGTTTAGAATTAATTATTGCAATCGTTTCAACCATTGCAATACTTAAATAAACGTTGAAGGTTCAGAACGACTGCTTAACACGTTGAAGGTTCAGAACGACTGCTTAACAGTCTCTTCAGATTCTTCCATTTTGGTGTTACAACATTTTCGCTTAAATCAAAATATATCAACTTTAACTAAGTATATATTTTTTTATAACCAGGTGAAGATCTAAAGAATTTGAAGCTGCTGAACGTATTCGAGCCATGTACACTGCAAGTCGGCGACAGGAACTTTCTCACTATCGGCCCCGAAGACAGCTTCGTCAGCAAGAAACAATGGAGGAAACAACAGAGTAAGTTTATAAAATTCTTCAAGTTAAACTGTAAATGTCAATCAGAAATAAATATCTGAATAATAGGGATGTTTCTTGAGGGAAAACAATAATGATTCTATTTAGTCTGTCAGTTAGATTATCGAAAAATATTAGACCCGTATTTTTTGCATTATCAAATCTATAAAAATTGGGCAGGGCGGGTGCAGGTGTATTCCCGTTCGTCCCCTCGACTTCGTCCCCCGAGGGGGACGAACGGGAATTCGTTATTTATTTTCCCGATGGTCCCTCTAAATTTTTTAGGGGACGAATGGGAATAATTTATTAATTCGTTTTTTTGGTTCTATTGCTCCCCACCAAATAATATAAGACTGGTGGTTTTAATTGGTAAAAAAAAAACAAATTTGAAATAAATATCAGTCATTTATTAAGGAATAAAAATCACAGAATCAACTTTGCTATAACTCGCACTATTTTTAACCGACTTCTAAAAAAGGAGGAGGTTCTCAATTCGGATGTTTGTATTTTTTTTTAATGTTTGTTCGCGCATAACTCCGTCGCTTGCCAACCGATTTGAAAAATTCTTTTTTTTGTTGGAAAGGGTATACTTCCCAAATTGTCCCATGAAAATTTTATGGAAATCGAACAAGCGGTTTTTTTGTTAATTTCAATAAATGATAGCAAATCTGTCGGGGTAGCTGAAATCGCATGTTTGTTTATTGTTAACACCAATTTATACCACGTACGCTGTGATGGGTATGTTTAGCTGAGAGTGAACCACTAAAAAGTGAAAAATAAAAAACTTTTTACAAAAAATAAAACCGACTTCTAAACAAAAAAGTATAAAATAACTTTAATTTCGGAAGTCGGTGTGTACAACAACAAAAAAGCAACCAAAAACACCGAGTTCCGAAATTAAAGTTATTTTATACTTTTTGGTTTTTTGTTTAGATGTCGGTTTTATTTTTTGTAAAAAGTTTTTTTTATATATAATATTCTTTTTAATTAAGAATAAATTTCTCCTTATAACTAAAAAAATATGATTAAAAAATCAGTGTATAGAGCTTATAATAAAAAAAAGTCTGTATTATATTACAATTAAACACTACAAACAGACTTTACCATTCAGGTTGTTTCCTTTTGAAATATGTATAAGTCACTATTTTTTGAAGTCACAGTTGCTTATGTGTATGGTGGTAAGATTTTACGTTTTACATTATGTAAGTAATTAGAAAAGTTGACTCATTATTTTAACACATAAATAGGGTCAGTAAATTACTGCACAAATCTTTTTAGTGGGATGAATGGCACTAATCGAAGAACATATTCCCATTCGTCCCCTCTTGAATTAGGATTGGGACGATCGGGAACAAATTAAATATTATTTTTGTAAATTCCCGTTCGTCCCCCTCGGATGACGAAGTCGAGGGGATGAACGGGAATACACCCGGATGCAGGGGGGTAATAAAAATTATAGCACGTAATGACGTCACACGAGTTTTCAACGCACTGTATCGTCTTCGTTTTTTAACACGCTTTTATTATTTACGTGTCCAATATTTATTGGAAATGTATCTGACGAACTAGTTAGCTTTTTTTAGTCAACTACCCTATTACCAGCCAAACGGATATACCTTCATGATGCTGACAGCTAAAGGGATCTTAAAAAAGAAAAGTTCGTCATCGACCCTACATACTATTCTAATTACCTTATTGTGTTTAGTCTAGTAAACAGGCTGACACGGACGTCTAGCCTTGGTTCCGTTGAGATCACTTCTTCTTGCCTGCTAAAACTCTAGGAAATGGCAATATTTTAGTTTGGTTTTGCCATTAAAAAACTTTTTACAAAAAAATACAACCGACTTTTACACAAAAAATAAAAAAAGTGCAAAATAACATTAATTTCGGAACTCGGTGTTTGTGGTTGCTTTTTCGTTTTTTGAACACCGACTTTCGAAATTAAAGTTATTTTGCACTTTTTTTATTTTTTGTGTAAAATTCGGTTGTATTTTTTTGTAAAAAGTTTTTTATTTTTCACTTTTTAGTGGTACCTACAACCCCCCCCTCTCCCCACCAAAACGAACCAATCACATTGGTGTAAAAAAAAACGTACTGCTCCTTTGCAGAGTAAACTAAGAGGTCGTCAATGTATAAGACAATGTAGATATTTTTTTAGATTTTTGTTGATTTTTCGAAAACCGCATGGTTGATTTCGAAAAAATTTTTCAAATTGGTTGCAAGCGACGGAGTTATGCGCGAACAAACATTAAAAAAAAAAACATACAAACATCCGAATTGAGAACCTCCTCCTTTTTTAGAAGTCGGTTAAAAAGTACTGGTTCCCAGCCTAATTTAATCAACTACTTGGTTTTATATTCTTTCTCGAAATGCAGTTAAAGCAGGTACACTTTTGGGTGCAGGTAAATGCTACAGGAGTCTCCGCAAGCAGACTAAGCCAGTAAAGAAGCCATCGAAAACCGAGACCAACTCGACTGACCACGTGCCCTCCAGGCCTAAGAAACGCGCCTCAGCACACCGCAAACTTAAATCTAACGAGGTAACTTAATGTTTATGACTTTTTACTAGATTTTGGTATATATAAACAGGGCTACTAATAGACAAGTATTGGAGAAGAAGGGATGTTATTTCGAAACTAGATAAATTAGGAAACCCAACGGAAAGAAAATTATGATTTTAGCATTAAGTAGTCATGTCTTTGTATCATTAACGTCTATAACTTCACTCGTCAATTCGATAATGCACAAAGGAAAGAAAATGATGATTTTAGCATTAGACAAATACATAACGTCATTTCTTTTTATCATTAACGTCTATCACTTCACTCGTCATTTCGATAATGCAGCCTTGAATTAATTATGGGGAACTCTTGCACGATTACACTGGTCAACAAAAATGAAACAGGTTGTCGACAGTCAAAACTAGTATTTGAAAATTCATGTTCGCCAAAAGATTTAGTATCTGTAGGCATTTTATAATGTATCCTTTTAATCCAAAGATGTGAAAAAAAAACCGTAAGACGATTTCTGGTTATGGCATCTACTTGGTCCAATTGGAATTTCCAGCAGTAATCTGCCAACATTGCTCTTGTAAATGCTTTTCCGTCTTTGAAGAATGTCCTGATGGACCCTTTTTCCGTGCTCATCGCTCACAGCCCCAAATTGTTCGGAACCTACCCAGACGATGAGTTAAAATTATATCGTGAGTGACACGTTACTAACCAATGCTTGATAAACCAAAAAAATTAACAAGCAGGATTTATGGGCTGGATGATAATGCTTCAAAACAAGTTTCGTGATAGTATGTCCCTGTTTTTTGAAAATCAGTCATCAGAAACATACCAATAGGAGTTAGGATCGCAACTGCGATATCTTGACATGTTAAGGCAGTCAATAAATCACAAAAAACTACGACTATTTATTCGCAAACGATCCTTTGCAATTATTACTGCTGTACTAGTAATGAGTATTGCCATTTCACAAGAAAACTGAGACTAATCGAAACGGATTAAGTACAGTATAATAAAAAGGTTGGCTAGCTAAAACAGTATTAGCTATCAAAGTTCATGTGGCATAACTAGTGTTGACCGATGTTATCGATCACATACTAAAGTTTAAGAAGAAAAAGGCAAATAAAAAAAGATCTTTCCAAAATACCCCACCTTATTGATAAAGTTGCTGGCAAATGGATTAATAAATTTCGGCAAATAAGGGCAACAGTTAATTGTGCATTAAAAAACCGGCCAAGTGCGTGTCGGACCACGCATAGTAAAGGGCGGAACCCTTTACTATGCGTGGTCCGATACCAGGGTTGGCATGATTAAATCACTTTGATTTAAATCATGATTTAAATCACAATTTAAATCAAGTGATTTTTCAATAACAATCATTGATTAAATCATATTGTTTTATTTATTTCTTATTTATAATACAAATTGACATTCTTGATTTTCGATAACAGAAAGATTCAGATTTCGATTCAGAACAATTAAAAATTACTTCGTGTTAGAATATTACTGTAGGTACTTAAACAAAAACACCAACTATCCACCTTTTCAGTTCCTAATCTATTCCTGATTTTATTTATTTATTTTTAAAAAGTACTGCAACATCACAAACATTTAACATTGAATATTACTTAAACTATTTAATTAATGGCCTGATACATGTGACAATAATGGCGTACCTAGATAACATTGGCAATTCATCGGCTCGAAGATGAAATACAATAATTAATTAAAAGAAAAAAAGAATACCTAATGAAAATATACTTTGAAATTCAAATTTAACAAATAATACAGTAATAATTGTTGAAATAGTCTGATAAATGACATGCCATATAAAAAAATAAGAAATGTAAATATCACAGAACAGAAAAAAACAGTAGAAATCGCATAACGCATAAATTACTATCAGAACCAGCGTGCCCTAACAAACACATCTTCAAGATAATCATATTATGTCACACTAGCAAATTCGTTTTGTGATTGGTCCATGCCAAAAAGTCTCTATAGTCAGTCCGTATTTAAAAAAAAAGTGCAACTACATCATAAAAATAGAGTTCATTATTGTCAATCTTTTGTAGGTATTAAATCTTATATTTCCGTGAAAGCTCGTAGGCATAGTTTTACTAGCAAGTTCCGCTATTCGACGCTAGATGTCACCAAATTGTAATATATTCGATTGTATGCAGTATGACATTGATCATAAAATAGATATTTGTTTATAGAGTTGGTCGCTATTATGATATTCGCTAGTGATGTACAACATCGTAACCTTACTTATCGATATTTAATTGTATACGTGCATTCCGTTTATATTTATATATTCGTATTCAATAAGCATAACATTCTTCATATTTGGCGAAAACTATACACTGATAGCTGAATAGGTACGCTGATCCTAAAACACAGATTAAACTCAATTAGTCAGGTACTATTACCGAATTTTCCAACCCACTTAAACAAAGCAAAATTATATTTAAATGGAACAAAAGTTTAATAAAATCAGTTTAATTTTACTAAATCAGATTTTTTCACATGTTTTACATAAGTAAAAAATAACAAAACAAAATTAAAATCGAGACGAATTACCGAAATGTACCTATATACGCGTGTTACGTCCGATCGACTGCTTAATGAATATTTTTTGTTAGCTTTACTTCTTTAGCTTCTGCTAGATGGTCACCTATTAATCCTGTACCCATCTCAATATATCCATGAAACCATCCCATTCAATTCTTCTACGTATAGCCATTTCATCAATTAAGTACTAGTGAAGCTAATATTGGATCACTTGATGAATCCGCTTTAAGTTTTAAAGCTGTAAATGACTCTTTTGCGAAACCAGGATCTCCATCGATATTAGCATACCATTTTTTTAAGGTTTGTGGATGAGGCAAATAGCAATCAAACGTACTACGCACGTATTTATAGGCTTTCGGTGAGTAATAATGTAGAGTAAGGGCGAAGCTGCGAAGTTCTGGCGAATACATGCTTATGCATACTCTCACGATATTTCATTTTCAACGGATATAAATAAATTACTATCTGTTTAACATCAAATAATATTACTATTAATTAATTTTGAATTTTTATTTGATAAGGTTAAATCGACAACTCGTTATCGATAACGTCTTTCTCTAATTGAGTAGCAAACTGTCACATGACATAGGATGGAATCATCTAGAATAACAGGTTTGATGTGAAAGAAAGTAGACCTTATGGTTTAAATCATAGATTCTACTTTTGTTTAGCGTTTTTGAATAAAAATGTAAGCAATGTTTTATCATATATTAATTAAAATAAAATAAAATAGTACTTAATTATGATACGTTATACCACTATGGGATACATTTTTGGTACGGCTATCGTTTTTATACTCTAAAACAGCACAATACGGCATATTTGATTTTATTTCGGATTTTCGAGAGTAAGTAACGTGAACGCAGTCGGAACTAGACTGATATGCGCGACAGCGCTTGGGCGCCTACAATTGCGGAGCTACGCAATACTAGGGCTACGCGTGCCCCGCCTACTTGCGACTTCTACTGTTTTTTTCTGTTCTGTGGTAAATATAATATCAAGTAACAACAAGTCAGTGATTTGATTTTAGAACAGGGCTTGTTAACGTTACCAAATAACAAAATGATAACCGTTACGTAACGTTAAATTCAATTGTGATACCTTCATAACGTTATAAAATTTACCGTTATTTGATAACATTAACAGTAATATAACGTTATGTAACATTAACGAAAAATACGAGAAATATCGTTATAACGGTAAAATTTATAGTGTTAACCCGCGCTTTTTCTTGTTTTTTGGAATTTGCAAGTCAGTGGCAGGTTGTAAATTGTTCAAAATGGGGTGCGCGTCAATAACAAATATAATATTTTTGTTTGCTTACACGCATTAATTTCTGGAACAACTAGTCCGATTTGAAAATTTTCTTCAGTATTAATAGCCCATTTATTTAGGAAGGCTATATATTATCAGTATCATGGTAAGAAAAACACAAACGAACTTGCGTGACTCGGCTAGTAACAAATATCTAGTTACATTCATTTGCCGTTCCGTAGGTACATTTTGTGCGCTCGCTTAGCATTGGAGAACTTTAAGAAACCTACCACTGTCGCACGCGCTTGCCACAGTCACGTGTAACTCTAATACCTACAGTGAATCGATTTGTTTGAATTGAAAAAAGAAACGCTCACGTAAAAAACAAAATAAGATTTATAGATATTTGAAACTTAACAAAATAAAACGTCTGATTGCTTAGTTCCAGAATGAGGAGAAATATTTAGGTTACACGTGTACTTTTATTATGATCTCTTACCGTAATTAAGTAGATAACATAACCTACCAACATTGTTTTATTAGTTAAATGACATTTTTGGAGCTACTTTGATCGAAAAATGTTTAGACTACATGGTGTTTTTTAAGTGACTTCTAAAAAAGGAGGAGGTTTTCAATTCGGATGTTTGTATTATTTTTTTTTATGTTTGTTCGCGCATAACTCCGTCGCGGGATCCCTTCTTTTCGCATAATGTTTTTTGTCCTAATATACTTCGGCATAACGATTTTGGCACAATTTGTTTTGGCATAATAATACTTTGGCATAATTTTTTTAGGCATACATTTTATGTTGGCATAATCATGTTAAAGACTAATTTGTTTCGGCATAAATTTGATTCGCATAACGTTAGTAGGCCTAATGACTATTAGCATAACGTTAGTAGGCCTAAAGACTTTTAGCATAACGTTAGTAGGCCCCATACATAATTCTGAGCAAACCAATTAGTACCTGTAACAATCAAATAATATTGTTGGTTAAAAAATTAATATGCTGTGCAACAAAAGTTAGTCACAGAACCGAATTGCTGCAAAACCGACTTCACGTAGTCTTTGTTTGTCCTACCCCTAGAGTGTTATTTAAAATCGCGTAGGCGCGTAGGGGCGAGGCGGCCCGCGGGCTGAGGAGCAGGCGGCTGCGAGCGAGCCGCCGCGGCTGAGGCTGGCCGGCGAAGCCGGCCAACAAGCCGAAGCTGCGGTGGTGAGCGAAAGCCGTCTGCGACGATTAGCACGCGTGGGGCCGCCGGAGGGCCGCAGCGCCGGAGCCGTCACAGAAACCCTGCCTGCTGCATGCTGCTTGCTTGCTTGCATGCTGCATGCTTGCATGCTTGCTTGCATGCTGCATGCTTGCTTGCATGCTGCATGCTTGCTTGCATGCTGCATGCTTGCTTGCATGCTGCATGCTTGCTTGCATGCTGCATGCTTGCTTGCATGCTGTATGCTTGCAATGCTTGCTTCCTACAGCGAAAAAATACTCACAAAATTGTTAAAAAAGTTATGCTTTAGAACTTTATGCTTAAAAAAGTTATGCTTTAGAACTTTATGCTTAATAAGTTTATGCTTTAAAATATTATGCCTAATCATTATTATGGTTACAGACATAATGCTTAAAAAAATTATGCATGAGCTGTTATGCGTAATTATATTATGCGAAAAAATAATTATGCCAAACAACATTATGCTAAGTTATATTAGGTCTTAAAATTTTATGCTTATGGATAGGGAACCCTCCGTCGCTTGCCAACCGATTTGCAAAATTCTTTTCTGTTGAAAAGGGTATACTTCCCAAATGGTCCCATGAAAATTTTATCGAAATCGAACAAGTGGTTTTCGAAAACTCAACAAAAATCTAAAAAAAAATATCTACATTGTCTACATTAACGATCTTTAAGTTTACTCTGCATTGGAGCAGTGCGTTTTTTTACACCAATGAGATTGGTTCGTTTAGGTAGAGGGGAGGGGTGTAGGTACCACTAAAAAGCGAAAAATAAAAAACTTTTTACAAAAAAATACAACCGACTTTTACACAAAAAATAAAAAAAGTACAAAATAACTTTAATTTCGGAAGTCGGTCGGAAGTTGTTTTTGGTTGCTTTTTTGTTGTTGAACTCACCGACTTCCGAAATTAAAGTTATTTTATACTTTTTGGGTTTTTTTTGTTTAGAAGTCTGTTTAATTTTTTGTAAAAAGTTTTGTTTTATTTTTCACTTTTTAGTGGTTCACTCCAAGCTAAACATACCTATCACGTACGTTGTATAAATTGGTGTAAACAATAAACAAACATGCGATTTCAGCTATCCCGACAGATTTGCTATCATTTATTGAAATTAACAAAAAAACCGCTTGTTCGATTCCGATAAATATTTTATGGGACCATTTGGGAAGTATACCCTTTCCAACAGAAAAGAATTTTTCAAATCAGTTGGCAAGCGACGGAGTTATGCGCGAACAAACATTAAAAAAAATATATATATACAAACATCCGAATTGAGAACCTCCACCTTTTTTAGAAGTCGGTTAAAAACAGCCAACTGAGATTTTATTTTGATTCCCGGTTTTGTGTATTACAATACACAAAACTATTACCATAGATTTTGTAGAATCAAAATGAAAAGGCAAAAAACTTTTTACAAAAAAATACAACCGACTTTTACACAAAAAATAAAAAAAAGTGCAAAATAACTTTAATTTCGGAACTCGGTGTTTGTGGTTGCTTTTTCGTTTTTTGAACACCGACTTCCGAAATTAAAGTTATTTTGCACTTTTTTGATTTTTTGTGTAAATACGGTTGTATTTTTTTGTAAAAAGTTTTTTATTTTTCACTTTTTAGTGGTACCTACACCCCTCCCCTCTACCTAAACGAACCAATCACATTGGTGTAAAAAAAACGTACTGCTCCTTTGCAGAGTAAACTAAGAGGCAGTGCCGGATTTATATTTTTTATGAGTGTAGGCCACTTTTTCCCGCCGCCCCATGTTCACCTTTCTAAAATAATATTTTTCCATTTGTAGTTTACTACATTTAGAATGCCTTATAGATACTTAAAGTTAAATAAACGAATGAATTACTCATTAAGAAAGAGTTTAAAAAAGAAACAAGAATACAATTTTTTACGGGACTTTTTAATAGCAAAATCATCTATAATATCATCATAGTTTATGGTATTCATTATCTCTGCTTCTATGTAGAGAAGAGCTAGATGGTTTTTCCGGTGTAAATACGAGTATACACCTATAAAAACGGAAATGGATTTAGTAAACGATTCCGAGTAAACTAGTTTCAGGTCTTACGTTTGTTACACGTTGTATATTTCTTTAGCTTGGCTGGCCAAACATTGCGGTTTACATAAAGAAAAAACGAAACTAAATAATAAGTATTTCTACATCATCATCATCAACAGCCTGTTGCAGTCCACTGCTGGACATAGGCCTCTCCAATTGCACGCCACTTAGATCTATTTTCGGCTTCTCGCATCCAGTTTCTGCCAGCCGTCCTGCGCAAATCGTCACTCCACCGTGCCTGAGGACGTCCTACACTACGTTTGCCGAGACGCGGTCTCTACTCTAGAACTCGTTTACCCCAACGGTTTTCGGATCTGAGATTAATATGGCCAGCCCACTGCCACTTCAGCTTACTAATCCGGTGGGCTATATTGATGACCTTGCTTCTCTGACGGATCACCTCATTTCTGATGCGATCCCTCAGAGACACACCGAGCATAGCCCTTTCCATAGCCCTCTGAGCGACTTTGAGCTTGTGGACCATACGAGCCGTCAGTGTCCATGTTTCGGCTCCATATGCCATGACGGGTAGGACGCACTGATTATAGACTTTCGTCTTTAGGCACTGTGGGATCGACGATTTAAAGACTCGACGTAGCTTCAGTTAGCTGAATTCTTCTATTCACCTCGCCCTCAAAGTTGTTTCTACCTAACTGCAATGACTGCCGGTGCCTGCTGCTGCGAGGTACACATATTTTTGAACAACTTCGAGAGCGGCACCGTGAATCGCAATCGGTTCCGGTAGAACATGTTCGTTGAACATGACCTTGGTTTTATCCAATTTCATCCGTAGGCCGATGCGTAGAGAGAAGTGCAGAAGAGTCAGCCAAATCATTCAGCATCTGTTGTAGGTCCTGCAGCGTTTCTGCCATAATGACCATATCGTCTGCAAATCGCAAGTGAGAGATGTACTCGCCATTGATGTTAATGCCACGTTCTTTCCAGTTCAGCGTCTTGAACATATCCTCCATTGCGTTAGTGAAAAATTTCGGGGAAATAACATCCCCTTGTCTCACTCCTCGATGCAACGGTATGGGACTTGTTTGCTGATTCTGTACTTGAACGGACATGGTGGCGGCCTCGTAGAGACATCTCATCACTTGGATGTATCGCCAGTCTACTTGGCAGCGCTGCAGGGACTCCAGAACAGACCAGATTTCAACAGATTCAAAGGCCTTTTCATAGTCCACAAATGCTAGACACAGGGGCTGATTATACTCTTCGGTCGGATTATAATCTGCCGCACTGTGTGGACGTGGTCTATGGTGCCATATCCGCTCCGAAACCCAGCCTGCTCCGGAGGTTGGAATTCGTCGAGTCTTCGCGCAAGACGGTTCGTGATCACTCTTGAAAACAGCTTATAGATGTGGCTTAGAGGGTCTTGTCTCCCTTTTTGAAGAACAAAACGACCACACTTCTACTCACTTCAAATAGGACAGCGTTAAAAAGCTTCTGGAGCTCCCTAAGTACGGGGTTACCTCCAGATTTCAGCAGCTCTGTGGTAACGCCGTCTTCTCCAGGGGCTTTTCCATTTTTAAGCTGTCCAAGAGCGATCTCGATTTCGCCAATACTGACTTCTGGCAGGTCTTCGGTGAAATGGCGTGTCAATGTGGCTCTAAGACCCTCATTTTCGGGATCAGGACGAGATGCATGTGATGCGTATAACCGGCTATAGAAGTCCTCCACTTCCGAAAGGACTGCTGGCTTCGAAGAAACGACTTCTCCACTTGCTGTGGTCAACTTCGTGAGGTGGCTTCTTCCGAGAGATTGTACGAACACCTTTGACCCCCGATTCTGCTCGATTGCTCTTTCAACCGAAAGAGCATTGAAGCGCCGGAGGTCGCGTCGTACGTGTTTGTTGATCTCTCGGTTTAGAAACCGCTTTACCGACGAAGTGGTGGGTGGGTTTTTACGTCGTTCCTTCATTAGCCCTAAAGTCCCTTCTGAAAGCTTGGACTTCTTGCCCTTACGCTGCATATCACAGAATCTCATACCTTCTTCCCTGAGGATCCGAGTCACATTTTCGAGGTTCTGGTTTACGTCTGTTGTGGTTTCCACGGCAGCGAATCGGTTTACCAGGTTTCTACATATTTCTACATATTTTTAATTTATTTTTTCGCAGAGTCAACCGCGACAACGGAAATTGTAAATCATAAAAAAAAAACTTTGTATAAAAAATTCAACCGACTTCTACACGAAAAAAAATCCAAAAAGTACCTACAAAATAACTTTAATTTCGGAACTCGGTGTTTTTGGTTGCTTTTTTGTTTTTGAACACCGACTTCCGCATCTTTTGTAAAAAGATTTTTTATTTTTCACTTTTTAGTGGTAACGCACCTAAACGTATGTACCTACCAATAACATTGATGTAAACAATAAACAAACATGCGATTTCAGCAATCCCGGAAGATTTGCTATCATTTACTGAAGAGTTCCGTTTCCTATCATCTCTGTTCTTCATCAGATCTTCACCAAACTAAACTAGAAAGGTACCACGCTGAAATACTAAGATGCTCTTCCAAACCATCTCACACAATTTTATTTTTTCATTTTACATCGACAAGAGGGAATGAGAACGTCGTCAATGTAAACTAAGCCACGCATTATTAGGGATAACTCAAATACTAGTCGTTAGATCTTAATCAAATTTAAATGGGACCACACAACAAGCATCAGCTTTTGAATATAAAAAGAATCATCAAAATCGGTACACCCGGTACAAAGATGTAACACACAAAAAAATATAGTCGAATTGAGAACCTCCTCATTTTTTGAAAGTCGGTTGAAAGGCACACTGGTGCGGGCGCGGGCATTGGTTGACGCAAGGTTGACGGTTCGGAGTGCGGGCGGGAAGCGGGGTTTGTTACGTTCGCGTTGAGCCACTGCTGTCCGCTCGCCGCCCGCCGCACTGCTCTCATCTATCACTCACTAGGAATGAGTTTCTTCTATAGGTATTTATTTAAAGTACCTATAAAAAACCATGATAAAACCAGTGAACGTGTTTGACTTTTATCGTCTGAAATCGAATGACCGTCCTCTGAAATCTGCCGCCCCTAGGACGCTGCCGCCCCTAGGCCGCGGCCTATACGGCCTATTTATAAATCCAGGACTGCTAAGAGGTCGTCAATGTAGACAATGTATGTTTGATATGATAATTTGTTAGTAGTTAGTTAAATATCATGTTCATGGTCACACAAGATTGGATGTGGCAACACAGAGTATTGAAGAAGCAAGCGCACTTGTAAAAAACATGGCAGACAGCATTAAAGTTTAAATACGTTTCAAGTTGTGTTATTATTATAAAATCACATCAACCTAGACTGAACATGGTGTCAGGTTAAAACTTTACTCCAAATTCAATAAAACCTTAGTGGAAAAAGCCTTAGTGGAAGAAAAACCTTGGTGGAAGGAAAACAAAATGGAGGGAATAAGGCCTCCTACCGGTTTAGTCACATCGGGCGATGGAGCAAACTGGCCCAGATTCAAACAACAATTTCAGCTTTATTTAGAAGCAGTGGGGCTAGCAGACGCCAAAGAAGAAAGAAAAATAGCCGTGTTTCTAAATGTTGCAGGAGAGGACGCAGTAGACGTCTATAATTCACACCTGAATCCATTAGAAGTTAAAACCTTAGATGATCTAGTAAAACAGTTTGATGCTTATGTGGAGCCGAGGAAAAACATCATAACCAACAGTTTCAAATTTTTTAACTTAAAACAAGAAGAGGGTGAGCAAGTAGACAGATTTATAACTAGATTAAAAATCCAAGCAAAACAGTGCGACTTTAAGGATCAAGAGGACAGGCTGGTGAGAGACATGATCGTCATCGGAATCAGATACAAGGGAGTGCAGGAGAGGTTGTTGAGGGAGGCCGACATTGGACTTGATCAAGTCGTCAGCCAATGCCGGGCAGCAGAAGCAGGAAAATCAAGGGCTCAGGAAATGACTGTGCAAATCAAGCAGGAGATAGATGCCATCAAGAAAGCAGACATAGGGCAAAGAGTGAGGAAAATGCTTGACTGCACTTATTGTGGTAAAAAGCACCCCATCAGGAGCTGTCCAGCTTATGGGAAGAGGTGTGCGACTTGTAATAACTATAATCATTTTGCTGCTGTGTGTCGCACTCATTCAGTAAAAAAGGAATCACCAAAGGAAAAAGAAAAAAAGGTGAATTCAGTTCAAAAGGAAGAGAGTGACAGCGACTCTGAAGAATTTGTGGTGGATTCAGTAAGTAACAGTCAACATTGTCAATGGTATGAAGTAATAAATATTAATGGTAATAACATAAGATTTAAGTTAGACTCAGGGGCTGATTGTAATACCTTGTCGTTAAAAATTTATAATCAAATTAAAGATAAGACAAATTGTTTGGTAAATAGTTCAACTGTGTTGGTAGTTTATAATAATCAAAAAATTGAAACTCTGGGGACTGTCACATTAAACTGCGTAGTTAAAGAAAAGAAACAAGTAAAATTATTATTTTTTATAGTTGATTTACCAATTCAGCCAGTGTTAGGACTGCCAGCCTGTGTCGAATTAAATCTGTTGAAAAGAGTGGATGCTATTGTTCCTAGTGAAAAAGAAAATTTTGTGAAAGCAAATATAGAGGTATTTTCAGGCTTAGGAAATATAGGATCCTACAGTATTAAATTAAAAGAAGCAGTGCTACCTGTTATCAAACCTATTCGCAGAGTTCCACAGACAATTAAAGACAGGCTTAAAAGTACTTTAGAAAACTACGAAAATAGAGGTATTATAGAAAAGGTAGAGGGACCAACAGCATGGTGTAATAATCTAGTTATCGTTGAGAAACCCAATAAGTCCCTTCGCTTGTGCTTAGACCCAAAAGAGCTAAACAAATGCATCCTTAGAGAAAATTATCAAATACCATCTCCTGAAGAAATTTATAATTCTCTTGCAGGTAAGAAGTTCTTCACTGTATTAGATATGAAAGATGGGTTTTTTCAAGTTTTGTTGGATGATAAGGATAAACTGTGCACCTTTGGAACACCTTTTGGTAGGTATTGCTTCAAAAGGATGCCATTTGGCATTTCTTCAGCTCCTGAGGTAATGCAAAGAATAAATACTGCTATTTTTAGTGATATACAGGGAGTTCATGTATATTTTGATGATTTAATTGTAGCTGGTGATAGTTTGGTAGAACATGACAAAATTTTAAGTAAGGTAATAGACAGAGCAATTAAACATAATGTGAAATTTAATGAAAACAAAATACAATATAGATGTGAGACTGTCAAGTATGTAGGGTTAATGTTGTCCAAATCAGGTATAAAGCCAGATCCTGAACATGTGAAAGCTATAGAGGAGTTACAACAACCCAAAAGTGTAAAGGAATTGCAAAAGTTTTTAGGCATGTGCAACTATTTAAGTAAATTTATACCTCAATACTCAAAAACCACTGAACCTCTAAGAGAATTATTAAAAAAAGAAATAATATGGGACTGGGGCACAGCTCAAATTAAAGCTTTTGAAGAAATAAAAAGGAGAATTAGTTCTGCTCCTACATTGTCAGTCTTAAAAAAAAATGGGAATGTAGTACTTCAAACTGATAGTTCTAAGAGCGGTATGGGAGCATGTTTATTACAAGAAGGAAGTCCACTGTCTTTTTATTCAAGATGTTATACTGAATGTCAACAAAGATGGGCTCCTATAGAAAAAGAATTGTTTGCTATTTGTTGTGCTATGGATAAGTATCATCAGTTTATTTATGGGCGTCATATTGTAGTAGAAACTGATCATAAACCTCTTGTAGCAATAATGAATAAGGATATTAGTAGAATTTCTGCTCGATTGCAGCGTATGGTTCTCAAATTGTTAAAATATAACTTTGAAATACGATATGTACCTGGTTCAAAAATGTATATAGCAGATTATTTGTCAAGGCATTATAACACAAGCAATGCTCAGTTAGATCCAGTGCTAAGAGAGTTAGTACATAGTATAAATTCAGAAGTAGTATATGGTTTAGAAACAGACTTACAAGTTTCAGATAATAAGTTACAGGAATTAAGACAAGAGACTGCAAAAGATGCCAATCTTCAGCAAATAATGTTATGGTATAATTCAGGGTGGCCTAAAAATGATAAAAATATACAAGGTATTGAACTGAAAAAGTTGTATAAATTAAAAGATTTAATAGTAGTAAAAGACAAACTCATATTTTATGAAAATAAAATACTCATTCCTAGACATATAAGAAAAGAAATGATGTCAATAGTTCATGGAGGGCATGCTGGAGTTGTGAAATGTAAGAAACGTGCCAGAAAGGTGTTGTACTGGCCAGGAATGTCACGAGACATAGAAGAATTTGTGTTAAAATGTAAGGCTTGTGAAAAATACAGGCCATCAAATCCTAAACAGCCCTTATTGTCTCATGACATACCTGACTTGCCTTTTAACAAAGTTGGTATGGATATTGCTCATTTTGCTGGAAGAGATTATTTAGTTGTGGTGGATTACTACTCTAAGTGGATAGAAGTGAAGTTGTTAAGGAATAAAACAGCTGTGTATATAATTAAAAAGTTACTTTCAGTTTTTTGTACTCATGGTATTCCTAGGTATATAGTAAGTGACAATGTGCCCTTTGGCAGTTTGGAATTTGTACATTTTTCTCGAAAATTCGATATTGAGTTGATTAAGTCTAGCCCACGATACCCCCAGTCGAATGGGTTATCAGAAAAAGCAGTGGGTATTGTTAAGGGCATGTTAAAAAAATGTTTAGAGGATCATTCTGATTTTGAATTTGCCTTGTTGCATTACAGAACAACTCCAGTAGCAGGGTTGGAATATAGTCCATCTGAATTATTGATGAGTAGATTATTAAGAACTAATTTACCTTGCTCACAAGAATTGTTAAAACCTAAAGTGCCACTAAATGTAAGAGAGCAATTGATGTCAGCTAAAGAAAAATCTAGGATCATATATAATAAAACTGCAAAGGATAAGAAATCCTTTTCTTTGGGAGATAATGTAATAATACAGAACGCACCAAATAAAGAGTGGTGTGCAGGGAAAGTTATTGATGCTAATGGTCCTAGGTCTTTCACTGTAAAAAATGAAAAAGGTAATTTGGTTAGGAGAAATGAAAGACATATTAGACCAAGTGGAAATAAGTTTATTGTTCAACCTGATAATGTAACAGATAACTTAGTTGATTGCCAATTGGAGGATATTGAGCATGGTCATCAAAATAATGAATCTGGTAATATTAATGATAATGTAACAGATAATACTCAAACAGAAGCTGTTCCTGAGAGGAGATTAAGATCAGGTAGAGTCACTAGAATGCCATTGTATTTAAGAGAATATGAGTTAAGTTAGTTGAAAGAATATGTAAACTGATTAGCTTTACGGGGGGATGTTTGATATGATAATTTGTTAGTAGTTAGTTAAATATCATGTTCATGGTCACACAAGATTGGATGTGGCAACACAGAGTATTGAAGAAGCAAGCGCACTTGTAAAAAACATGGCAGACAGCATTAAAGTTTAAATACGTTTCAAGTTGTGTTATTATTATAAAATCACATCAACCTAGACTGAACAATGTATATATTTATTTTAGATTTTTCGAAAACCGCTTGGTTTATTTCGATTTCATGGGACCATTTGGGAAGTATACCCTTTCCAACAAAAAAAGAATTTTTCAAATCGGTTGACAAGCGACGGAGTTATGCGCGAACAAACATAAAAAAAAAATACGAACATCCGAATTGAGAACCTCCTCCGTTTTTAGAAGTCGGTTAAAAATAGGTACAGCAGTTTAAATAATAAAGCTTTTGCTATCGTGATGGTAAAGTTCTCAGGCAACTGTCAAAATGAATTAATGTTTGAATTTAAAATATGAACCTACTAGCTGCCGCCCGCAGCTTCGCCCGCGTGAATGTCGGGAATAATCATAAAAAAGTATTCTATGTTACTTTTAGTACCTCCCAGAATATGTGTACAAAGTTTCATGATGATTCGTCAAGTAGTTTTTGCGTGAAAGCGTAACAAACATCCACACTTTCACATTTATAATATTAGTAAGGATTTTCTGTATGGCAAGACTCGTCATGCCATGTTTATTGGAAAGCTCTACCATTACAGTAATTCCGTGTTTTTTGGCCAGGCCGAATGGGTAAAACTAACTCGACGGTGCAACTAAAAATGAGATTGACTTTATCATTTCGACGATGAAGCAGATATTAAATGATGTTTTTGTGATCAACGCGGTGAAAATGGGAAGTGATCACAACATGCTAAAAGGCACATCGAATCTAAATATCAAGCTGGACAGTTCTAGACTGATGAAATCTACGCTCCGTCTAGCTCGAATCTAACTCCAAAACACTGAAAGCTTTCAGCTCGAATTCAAAATCGTTTCTACTTGCTTCAAGCTTCATGAAGAATACAACGGATGTCGGATGTTAATTAAATAGTTTTCTAAGTTGAGCTACTCGACTCTGACCAAGGCTTGCACTGACTGGACAGGTCCACTCAAAACTGTGTGGTTCCTTCTTAAAAATACCATTTCAGACACTGATCTGCATGGTCCTCATATAACGTATTGAGAATATGAGGACCATGTAGATCGCTATGTTAGGGGTTAATTTCATGTTAGTCTGGCGGTTTGAGTTCTTTATGTAGCCTACCCAAATTTCGTTACTTTGGTATTCTTCGTCAAATCGTTGACCTCCTTAAAGTTCTAAGTTTGAGCTACACGATAACTGACAAATGCTTGCACTATTTGGACAGGTCCACTAAAATCTGTATGGTACTTTCCTCAAAAGACCACTTCAGACACCAACCTACATGGTTCACATATGATTTGACGAGTACAAATTGTATAGACTTCAAAAGAGACCTTGACCTCTGAGTTTGTTTCGGTGTTTCTGTTCAGGGTAGTCAGCTAGGAAACGCCGGCCTTATCTAGTTTTTATAACGGCCAAAAAAGATTGACGTGTAAAAGTGTTTTTTACCACCTACTTACAAAATAAAAATCATTTATCAGTTATTCATACGGTTGGGTCTATGTTCTTCAATACTCGATATACAGATAAGAACAAGAGACTAATGAAGGAGCGGTGGGAGATAATTCTGTGGTCTTCAGACGAGGCGAACGGCAGCTCAATAGACAGATCGCCAAGTCCTTAAAAAGCGACCAGGGGCGCTTTAATACTAAACGATAAAGACCCAATAGAGCGGAATAAGGGCTCTCAGGTAGGTTGGACATTGGTCTATTGTGTAAAGCCAACTCATGAAACAGAAGACTTATGATGGCAGAACCATATCCACCAAATTGAAGCTTCTGAGGGAGATTGAGAAAATCTGTGGGCAGTTATACACGTCAACAACTAAACCAATGCTTGTATGGAAACGCCACCATGTCAGTCCGACTTCAGGATCAAACATATCCTCCTGCAGCGGGGTGTGAGGTAGGGAGATGTCATTTTTCCAAAACTGTGCACGGCCGCAATTCAAGATGTATTCAAGGTTTTGGATTGGAGAAGGCTAGGAAATAATGTCAATGGCGAGTACATCACTCATCTTCGGTTTGCTGAAGACCATGTCATGGTTGAAACTATAGCGGACCTCAGTACAATGCTCGATGACCTCGTCATGGTAAACACCCAAGTAGCACCCGCTTCAATTAAAATCGGAGACTCGGAAGTTGTAGGTAGACACGTCTACCTGGGATAAACGGTCTTGTTAGGCAAGATTTACTTCGAGAAAGAGCTCGGCTGGGTAGCATTCGGGAAGCTGCGTGGTATCTTCACGTCTCACATACCACTGGGTTATAAGACCAGGGCCCTTAGTCTGCTATTACAATAGTGTCAAAATGGTCTATCATTGGTTTCACAATTGTTGAATTTGACAAGTTTGGAAATCTACTAGTATAAAAGCGTCATTATGGCTTTCCAATGGTCAACCACTGGCACTCCATTTAAAGAAATGGCATAAAATGGTAATCTTGTACATAATAACAAATTAATGACAGACGTATGCAGTAATCTGCTAAAATTTTGACAGTTTTTTATCAGTGGACCTACCATTAGAACATCATTGTGCAGTCATTGCTTTTAATAGCTCAGTTATAAAAAGTATTACGAGATCATTGACCGACCAATGATCGACCATTATAAACTTAGCAGATTACGAACTTTTAGCAAAATGACAATGTGGTCGTGTTCGAATGACAAATTTATAAAAACAGCAGACTTGGGGCCAAGACTGGAAATTGTATGACCAGTGTGTGTTGCCAGTGATGACATACGGACTTGAAAATTGGTCGCTCACAATGTGCCTCGTCAGAAGGCTTAAAGATACACAAAGGACAATGGAGAGCGCAATGCTAGGAGTTTACTTGCATGATTTAATCAGGAATGATAATATCCACAAGAGACCAAGGTACCAACCTAGACGAGAGAAGTGGCAGTGAATACGGCTCACTGTTCGCAGAACAAATGGTCGATGGGGCTTAAAAGTTCTGAAGTGACGACCGCGTACCGGAAGACGCAGTGTTGGAAGGCCTCCCAAAAGGTGGACGGATGACCTGATGAAGGGCGTGGATAGCCGATGGATACGAGACGCACCGGATCGGTTGTTGTGGTGACACTTGGAGGAACAGGAAGCCTATGTCCAGTGGTGGACGTCTTTTGGCTGATAGGATAATGATGTCAAAATGTAATATATTACTGTATGTCACCGATCTCATACATGGTGGTAAATACTGCAGTTGTCCTATGAGCAAATTACCGAAAAAGTTATTTCTTTTATCAAAATCCTTATCACAATAGAAATGGATACATGATCATCATTTTCTTCGTCATCGGCATGTTCAATTCTTTTTTTCTTACTGTTTCGATCATCCATGTTATTATTATGAGTATTTTTTTCTTCCTTCGTTTCTATTTCTGTTAAATATTTTCGTTTATAATGAATTTGAGGTTGTAATAAAGATCATCATGTAATCTTGCATTTTTGTGTGTTAAATTTAGACAGCAAACACATTAAAGAAGGTGTAACACGCTCTTATGTAAAAATATGGGATATAATGCCTATAAAATGGTATATTTATTATCACTATAAAACTCGATTGCATACTTTTAAATCAACTGCCAAATCCCTAAGCTACATACATTACATACTCGTACATATATGTAATTATTTTGAACCAGTAATAAAAGCTTCCTTTAAAAGTTTTTTTCTTCTTTATTTTAACTTTTTAGTAGGTGTGTTTATGATTCAGGATTTATTACAGCATCCTATACTTGTGGTAACAATATGATTAAAAGGTCCATCCCTCCAGAGGTGTAGGGGATCAGGGCTACAATACAACAGGGTTCGCCCTGGTAACCTTAGGCGCAACGTTAGCGATATGACATGTTTATACATCTTCATAACATTCAGCCCTCGACACGTGCTCACCTTGGCATTTGGGTAATCCATCTAATCAAACAGAATGCACATTGAAAACGAATAATACGAACGAAATTATTTTCCCAAATCTAAAAGGGTTCGCTGTGGATATTATCAAGGACAAAAGTTCTCATTAAGACGACTCGAACGACCCCAAACTCGATGCAGTTAAGTCATTTTATTACGCAGATCCTATAGCCACCTTCCAGCTCCATCATCAGACCTCTGATACCATCTAAAATCAAAATTCTCATCAAGACGAATCAAACGAGCCAAAACTCGATGCAGTTAAGTCATTTTATTACAGAGATCCTATAGCCACCTTCCAGCTCCATCAACAGATCAGCTCCAGGTCATCATAATATTGACTTGTCACGCAATTTGCATATAATTCGTGCAAAATTTCAGCTCATTCGGAAACCGGAAAGTGGGTTTAATTTAGTTGCAAGGTTCCATTACAGACAACGGGACAGGTGAACGTAAATAAAAGCTTGTAAAATTTATTACCATGATTATTTTCTTGACTCATCTAGATATAGACCAAGGCCGAAGCCTTCAAAAATGGTAAAAAATGAAAAAAAAAAGTACAGTATGATGAAACCCATAAGTTAAGGAGGGGAATATGATAAAAATGAAAGGAAAAATAAATTACGGTCGATCGAGTTCGGGAAGTGAGAGTGGGTGAGTTTTAAGGGTAAAAAATGGTTTATCTCGATTTCTGACAAAACTACAAGTCCTATGGAAAAAAAGGTTAAATGGCAAAGTTGTAGGTACTAAAAAAACTTTTTACAAAAAAATACAACTGACTTTTACACAAAAAAAAAACAAAAAAGTACAAAATAACTTTAATTTCGGAAGTCAGTGTTCAAAAAACGAAAAAGGAACCACAAACACCGAGTTCCGTCATTTTCACTTTTTAGTGGTACCTACACCCCCTCCCCTCCCCCCACCTAAACGAACCAATCACATTGGTGTAAAAAAAAACGCACTGCTCCAAGGCAGAGTAAATTAAAAGATCGTCAATGTAGAAAATGTAGATATTTTTTTTAGATTTTTGTTGAATTTTCGAAAACCGCTTATACGATTTCGATAACATTTTTATGGGACCATTTGGGAAGTATACCCTTTCTAACAAAAATTATTTTTTTAAATCGGTTGGCAAGCGACGGAGTTATGCGCGAACAAACATAAAAAAAAATACTAACATCCGAATTGAGAACCTCCTCCTTTTTAGGAGTCGGTTAATAAAAAGATCTACAACTTTTGTATATACAATTTTTTCACATTACCTCAAAATTTAGGTGAAAAATTCAAATAACCGTTTTTTGGTTTTTATCTTTTTCTAAAATTTGAGTTTTTTTTTTAATTTTTTGCATTTTCCGAGAACATTTACAACAAAATAAGGCAAAAAAATAAATATTTTAAATCATATAAATTACAGTGTATTTGGAATATAATAAGGCAAGTTTTCACCAAATTTCATAGAAATACCTTTTTTTACGAAAGAGATAAAAATAAAAAACCAAAAACATGGGTATTTGAATTTTTCACCTAAATTTTGAGGTTATGTGAAAAAATTGTAAATGCAAAAGCTGTAGATCTTTTTATTACCTACAACTTTACCATTTAACTTTTTTCCATAGGACTTGTAGTTTTGTCGAAATTTGAGATAAACCATTTTTTACCCTTAAAAACTCACCCCCTTCCACTTCCCGAACTCGGATCGACCGTAATTTATTTTTTCTTTCATTTTTATCATTTTTCTAATGGGTTTCATCCTACTGTATTTTTTTTTGGATTCAAAAATTATCGACCCTGGTCTAATATTGGATGTTATCAATTATCATTGACCAAATCCGCTGACTAGACTCGTTCTAACAACTCTTCTTACGTATAAGACTCAGGCACGATCGGCACGTATCGACACGGAATCAAAGTGGCGCGAAAGCGCGAGCAGACGGCCCGATCCTACTCATTCCACCTCAAATAGATAACCGTTCCAAAGTAACATTAAAAATAACGTTATATTACAAGTATCGTTACTATAGAATAACGTTATAATGGGCCATAAATAACGTTAAATCACTTACCGTTATTTTAATAATAACGGTAAGTCCTGTTTAAGGAAGATAACGTTATAAAATTATAACGTTATTTAAAGCCCTGTTTTAGAATGGACAAATCCAAAGTCGAAAAGACTCTTTCCACTGATGCCGATGACGCGATGGCCCCTTTCGCGCGCTTTTCATAAAAATTATCGAAAAAATCGTGATCTTTTGGATTTTTTGTAATAAATCAATGATTTTTTATTTTTTGCAAATAATCGTGATTTTTTCCAACCCTGCGATACGCACTGTTAAAATCTCATATCTCTAAAAGTATATAATCTGCGATCTTCAAACCGATTTTCGCTGGAAGTGTCTGTGAAGTTCTATTTGCTAATTTTTTTTAGAATTGTCAACTTCATAGTTTAAAAGTTAGAGGGACCACATTTTTTACGAATTCGGAAGCACATATCTCAAAAACTATTGCCTTAAATAATAAAAATTTTTGGAAACCTCTATTTCATTATGAAAGGGCTATCCAATGATACCCCACACGATTGTTTGTTGGAATTTATTTTTTCATCCCTCAGTTACATGTATGGAGTGCCAGCCCTAAAATTATTTTATTTCCATAATATTACAGTATTATTTCATTTATGTAGCTTTAATAGTCTCCGGGTAAAACAGCTGTGACATACGGACGGACAGACAGACATGACATATCCATAAAGGTTCCGTTTTTTGCCATTTGGCTACAGAACCCTAAAAACGTAGGTACAAATTCTGCGTAGCGTTATTGGAACATGAAGACCTAAAACTCTTTCCTCTTATAGAACGACATGGAAGTCGACACGGCGGACCAGCTGGAGTCACTGGACGACGCGCTGAAGATGGATGCGAACTGCCCCAGCATCAAGATCGAGAACATCGGCGACGTGTCCCTGCCCATGGCCAGCAGTCAGGAGGACACCGCCACTGAGGAGAAGAATGATTCTGGAATCAGGTAGGTACTGGGTATAGGTATGCTTTTGCTGCTTTGGGAAACAACTTTTTTAATCCATTTTTTATAGGGAACGTGCACGGCGTAGACTATGCCATCTAGTGTTGCAAATCTGAAACTTTTACGTTGTAAATATTTGTCCTGTGCTGCCACCTGTTCCTGCAACCAAGTGTGTGTGTGAAGAATGAGTGTCCAAGAATAAAAAAATCTAAATTGATTTGCAGGACAATATCACCCTCAGAAAATAATAAATTGCAGAGATTCTAGTGTGTTCATACTTCGTAGTATAAAACATCATTGTTTAGGTATTGGAGTCTAATGTCCCTTGATAGAGAACTTACAACTATAAATTTTGATTTACCAAAAAATTATACTACCAACTACACTGACTACCTGCCAACTAAACTACAAACATTATATTACCAACTTTCTCTGTGTTTCATGAAACTTGTCAGGTTTATCAAAGAATTTGTATTTTATTTCTTAATTTTTATATTCACATCCAACTAATAATACAATCAACACAACAATCATCTTCACTGGTCACAACAAACTCTAAATTAACACCAAAACTTTACCGACCCACTATACTCTCATTCATAATGATACTATACCCTATGGCCTACCGATACACGTGTGCACCATAACCTCTCATCATTCCACTGTAACTAACTAGATGGCCCCTCCGCAGTCCTGAGCCCACGCGCGAGGACACGCTGCTCAACGGAGACAACAAGTCGGATGCGCTCAACGATGATGACTCTGACAATTGGGAGAATACTAGCAGCGATGGCAGTGATACTGACAGGTGAATATTAATACGGCTTACATTGAAAAAAAAAACATTTTTGACGAGAGTAGAGGTACAAATAAAATAAATAATGCTCACAATGTGTTACCTTTTGTACGCCAGAACATAAACGCATCGGCATACCCCCCATACTAGGCTATAAGTTTACCATATTATTTGTCACATATTTGTGACGTTGGCGTACAGTGTAGCTTTCGTTGTCACGTGTTGTTTCGAAATGGATACAAGGGCGTTCAAAATATTAAACAAATTGTATAGATAGATGAGCGGTCAGCGAGCGACGATGGCAGTTTTCAATGTGTAAAGCGACGTTGTCGAATAAAAAATGTCTGTAAAAATTAACAATAAGGTGCTTAATGTCGGTTGCAGCGCTCAATAATGGCAACAGTGAATTCATTTGTAAATGGTTGTGTAAGCATTTTCTCTCCTCAGCGGTGCAACGTGGTCATCTCGCTGCTCTTCAGTAGCATCAGCACGCGGCAAGCGGTCTCCCCAGCTAGCAGTTCGCTTGTTACGTGGCAAGCGACTCAAGCGAACTGTGCGCCGCGCCCCTCCCGCACCGCCGCCGCGCCTCGGTGAACGCGTAGTCGTGGAGACGCTGCACACCACCAGCTGCGCTAACGTCGTGTGGCAGGTATGTGACTTGTGCGCTCATCATATCGTATTGGAAGCGTGTGCGCAAGCTCAATGCACTCTCCGTTCCATCACTCTCAGAGTCAGTAGTCACGCTTGCGACTCGCGGCCAATGGCCTTAACAGTGCGCCGGAAATAATCAAAATCTGCTGCGTTAAGTCCGCCTGTGTACCACCTATGTACATAAAGTCCACCTATACATCTGACAAATAATTTATTTAATATTTTCCTCCCATTCACAGGATGGTACAATAGAAATGGGCATTCCATCCACACAGCTGTACCCGATCCATCACTTGGACGGGCAGGAGTGCTTCCCGGGCGACTTCGTGGTCAGTGGGGCAGCCAACGTCGAGGAAAACCAACAGGTCAGTGCTTGTGTTATTGGCCTTAATAGCTTGAAATAACGTGAACTTGGTGGGTTTCCTTTTTGAAAAGTCAAATAATTTCTTGTATCCTTCTAATTGCGAGCTGGATTCGCACAGCAAAGGTTCCGTACTATTTACCTTTTTTTTTTAATCTGCAACAAATAATTTTATCGTTAGTTTTAAGTAAGTTTCGCATTCATAAACAAGGAGTGAAAAATAATAATAGGGATGTTTCCTGAGTAAAAAATATATGATTATGTTTAGTCCGTCAGTTAGATTATAGAAAAATATTGGACACGTATTTTTTCCTTTATCAAATCTATAAAAACTGACGAAGATACAAAGCATCAAAGACCAGGAGTGGGGGCTTGTGACGTTACGGCTCGGTAAAAATTGTAGCGAGTAGTGACGTCACACGAGTTTTCAACGCTCTGTATCGGCTTCATTTTTTGTTTACGTGAAAAAAGAAAAAATACGTGTCCAATATTTTTTGGAAATCTATCTGACGGACTATTATAAAAATATAATATTTGCTGATAAAAAAAATTAAGAACTAAAAACGCTGCAGTTTAAAAAGTGTTGTGCGTTAATGCAACATGAGCAGGGAACGAATCCCGGGCTGTAGCTATAACATGATGCGCAGTGGTCCAATCACCGTACGGTGTACTCATTCACTGCTCTCGCACCTTACTTCATACCATTCAAAGACCCAATATTTTACTTCTGCGCACGTCAAGGTCAGCGCTCAAGATCCGTACCGGTAACTATATACACTCTGTTTTTGTGCTGTGTTAAAAAAATTTAGTCTGCTAGCACACAGCTCCGTTAGTGACAGTTTACTGTATTCTTTATTTTTCTGCATTAAAGTTTTACATTGCAACTTCAGTGTTTTATTGTTATTGAACAGCTAAAGCACAGGGAGTACGGCGTGGTTCAACGCGTGGATCACCACGGCAGGACCGCCATCGTGCATTGGTACCGCACCTACACCAGTGCTGATGAGCCAGTGTGAGTTTATTTCTACCAGTTGTTTATTCAACAATGTCAGCTATTTATTTAATTTAAAAAAGAATAACTACTCCGAATATAAAAAGCAAGCGATATTGTTAACCCTTTCCCTGCCAAATTTTGCCACAGAAATCGTGCCCCCAGGGCCAGACGTGTTTAGGTATAATTTCGAGCAGTGTTGGGAAATCTGAATAATTGTTATCGATATTATATAAGTACTAGCCCTTGCTTGCGACATCGTGTTTCAAACCTAAGGGTCCGTGCCAGTCGGCCGTAGGTATATAGATTGATGCAAAATAAAACACTCATCAATAACATGAGTGTTTTATTTTTTTTCAAGCAATCTTTAATAATAGGTCATTATAATTAACACACAAATCAATTTCTCACTCATAATCTTATCAGCCATAATTAATTAATTAAATATTCTGCAGATGAACACGGTCGGATTTCTTCTTGAAATTCTTCTGTTGAATCCTACGTGCGTGGTATATTAGATTAATAATTTTCATATATAATACCGATCGCATAACTGGTTGAACAGTCTCCATTTGGAATGCTATTAAGGTAGCGAAATATTCATTACGAGGGTCTTTCGGTCTTGGAACTGTCAATGTTGATATCTCCTTGTAAAATATTCAAATGTTTCACAACACTAGGCATCCGAAGTGACGTGTTATCACGGGGACGGCGCTACAGCTACTGATGTTTACCAACAAATATGGCGTCCGTATCGCTTGCCCCGCACGGAAAATCACGGTGATGGCGGCCAGTGTCCGTCAGGTGGTAACTGCATTAGTGACGCCCCAAAATAATATCGATATCAAGAATATATCTTTTTTAATTTCGTTATTTTCTACAGATTCTCTTTAATTGTTGTCCATTATTCAAATGTCAAGTTAAAAAAAAAACACACTGAAGTTTTAATTTATAGTCTAGACATGGATTAACAAGAAAATTAATAATTTAAAACCATTGTTTTTTTATTATTTAGATTTTCTAGCGCATCACTAGCCCACGTAAAATTACGGGTTCGGCGCAGTGTGTCAGGGTTATAAAAGCACCTTATTTGATTACTGCATTTAGATTGCATTGTTATGTGTCAAAATGATGAGCCTGAGTTTTAAAAGTTTTATTGTTGTAAAGTACACACCCTGAAGTTATTATAAATAATATCAACTTTCTTCAATTTTTTTTAATGTAGTCAAGAATTGGACATCGAAAAAATGGAACGTTATATTACGGGACTAGCGCCACGGGCATCAGCGTCAAAACACGGAATATTACGGTGACGGCAGGGAAAGGGTTAATTGGGTTAGATACTGAAATCAACAAACGCTGAAGCAATTATATAGAATGTGTTTGCCAAACGAATGTGAATTATTTTGTAAACTTATTTTCACGTATTTTTAGTATATTGTCTTTATTGTGTATTTCAGTAATTCAGAATACAAAATATTGTCTATGTTTGATAACCTTTTTGAAACTGACTTGTGGTCTTTTGTTTCACCACTTCTGAGTGATTTTTTTATGAAATGTAGCAAATACTTGCATTACCTCATTTATTGTTTGGGTAGTGAATGCCTATCCGGACACGTGACACAATTACGACACTGAAAGAGAGTAATATGATTATCTTCGTTCCCTAGTCCACAGATGCTGCATGAGAGCGAAGTCAGCGTGTATGATCTGAAGGATCACCCAGATTTCCAGTACCGACCTGGGACTGTCGTCATCAGGGTTGCCAACTTTACCGGGGAAGATGCCAACTGCACTGCAGGGCAGGTAAGCAATTAATATTGATTGCACAGATCGCGTCATGTAAATTGGCTGCTCTGAAGTAGGCTTCTAATACTTGTCGTAAATTGAACAATTTTAATTAACTTAAGACTACCCACAGTATATGCTGAGGTAGGGACCTTTTTGGCCTCGTACAGTTTAAAATTAATAATAATCTTTTAATAATTTTTTGTGTTGGTTTTGTGCGGGACCTGAATAAAAAATAAAAATCTTTCTTTCTTTCAATATTGTCTTTCCTTCTTCCTTTAAAATCCATCGTAAGGTTTCCTTTAATAGATCGCTTTTAGAGATAAGGCCGCCCATTGTATCACCCAGTGTAATGTTTTCTTTCTTTAACTTATATGGTGTCTCATATGATGCAATGTCTACTATTCTGTATGCTGGAATGAATATTTTATAAATTTATTTGGTTTTAGGTGATTGACAACTTCCCGTCTGGTCGCGTCAAAGTATGGTGGGTCGACGGACACACGAGCATGTGCTGGCCTCAAGATCTATACAAGGTACGAGTTTATTTATTTATTTATTTATTTAGGTAACCAACAGCGATACATAAAAACATTTTACAAAATATGTGTGTTACAGTTATTATAGCCAATTATAGGTTTCCCTGTTTAACTGTGATATAAGTATAAGATATGCGAACGGACTAATGCTAGATATTTATAATTAAACAACAAAAACAACAAAATAAAACTGCTATACTTACAATAAAACTACATAACGTTAAATTTATCTGCAAATTATGAAAAATTTTAACAAAAAAAAAAAAGAAATTATAAAACACAGTAGAGGAAGAAGATTGGTTGCCTATCACTCATCGGCCCGTATAGTTTCCACTATTCGCTTTTTAAATGTCAGTTTATTACAGTTAAATAAGTCAACTTCAGAAAATTCCGAATTATAACTTCGAGCAATGCGAGTCAGTACACAATTTTTGGCATAGTTAGTGGAGTGCCTAGGGACACGCAGCATTGGCGTGTGACGAGTGCGCCATAGGGGAGTGTTAAAAGTTATCTGTGCGACCAACTCCGGGCAATCAAGGCGTCCATTGAGTATGTCATAGAGCAGACACATGTCCATCACTTTACGCCTTTCTGCGAGTGTTAACATGCCATACGTTCGACAGCTATCTTCGTAAGACATCGGAGGTTTACGGAGGCGATAATTAAGATGGTTAATAAATTTTTTCTGAATCCTTTCTATTTGATTCTTATAAATTATGTATTGAGGGGACCAGATTTGGCATGCATATTCTAAAACGCTACGCACATAAGCAAAATATATAGACTTAAGGGCTCCAATATTTTTAAATACCCTGCATGACCTAAGAACAAATCCTAGGTTCTTATAAGCCTTTGTGCTAATATGGTCTATATGATCTGAGAATGTTAGTTTACTGTCAAACATAACTCCTAAGTCCCTAACCATCTGGACTTTATTTATGACAATTCCATCAAAATCATATGAGTAAACAATCGGGTTCCTCTTACGTGTGTAACTAATAAATTGACACTTTTTAACGTTAACAGTGATCTTGTTATTTGCGTAATAATTATTTAAGTTGTTAAGATCCTGTTGAAGGGCCTTACAATCTTCGGGTGATGTTATTTTGTAAAATATCTTTTTGTCATCCGCGTACATTAAGTGATCAGAGTGTTCAAAAGAATCAGTGATGTCAAATAGATATGCGTTGTAAAAAAGTGGCCCCAAATGAGATCCCTGGGGAACACCGCTAGGGATTTCAATAAAGTTGGAACGGTAACCTCCTAGAACGACAGCTTGTGAGCGTTTAAATAAATATGACTGTACCCATCGTAAAAGATCCCCGCGTATACCCAGTCGGTACAGCTTTCTGAGCAAGATTACATGGTCCACACGATCAAAAGCTTTTTCGAAATCTGTGTAGATCACGTCGACCTGCCCCCCCTTATCTGTATTCTCATGAATGAAGTTAGAGAAACTGGCTAAATTAGAGATAGTCGAGCGTTTCTTTAAAAAACCATGTTGCTTGCAAGAGATTCCTCTGAGAATATATGGATAGATAGCGTTGTACACGAGTTTTTCAAACACTTTACCTATTGTGTTTAGTATAGAAATACCCCTATAATTTTTTATCTTAGTCCGCGTACCTTTTTTATGAATAGGAACAATGAGAGCTTTTTTCCATTCATTTGGGAAGGTGCCTTCTTTTAAAGAGATATTGAAAATAGTACTAATTGGAGATGCCAATGATTTTGCACAGTTTTTCCAAAATACTGGGGGTATTCCGTCACACCCAGGGCCCTTATCCACGCCTAATATACTCAACGACCTCTCCACGGCTGACGAAGTGAATTGCAAGTTGGAAATTATGTCAGGACAATGATCTTTCTCATCCGTTGTCAATGAATTAGCGAGGCTATAGTCAGAGGGTTCACCAAATACGTCGCGGAAGAAATCATTGAAAGCCTCACAGATTTCCCGACCCTCAGAATAATTGATGTTATTGTGAGACAACATTTTTGGATAATTGGAGCCTCCACGCATGTTTTTTATGTAGGTCCAAAACATTTTTGGATGTTTTTCCAAATTGCGTTCCATTTCCTGCAAGTGTTTACTATAGCAGATTTCATGGACTTGTCGCTCTCTCTTTCGTAATAATGCGAATTCGTCATAATCTAATAAGTTACCATACCGTTTCCATCGCGAGTGTGCCTTGCTTTTCTCTTTAATAATTTTAATTAAAGAGTTGCTATACCAGACTGGATATTTCCGTGATCCTGGCCTTCGATTAATAGGCACATATTTATCAACTCCTTTTTGAATTATGTTATAAAATGTTTCCACGGCAGCACTTGTCGATGTGCTGTCTAAATTTGAGCGCCAATCAAGTTCAGAAAAATAACGATTTAACAGTTCGTAGTTAGCTTTACGGTAATTATGTCTAAAAGTGGGCAACTCACGGAGCGGAGAAACTGCAAGGTCGGATATTTCGATACTAAGTACTGGATGAAGTAGGTCAGTCCTCACAAGGGGTGATAGACACTCAGTTATTTCAAGTGGCAAGTTGGAGAAGGCTAGATCAAGAGTATGTCCCTTGTGATTGGGTAGTGTATTGTACTGTGTTATTCCTAAGAACGACAAATCATTGACTAAGCGCGCGGCAGCGTTCTGCACCTCGACGGCACCTTGTTTCAAAAAAGTCGGTCCACTTAAATTCCATTTTATACATGGAAGATTGAAATCGCCCACAAGTAAGCAATTACATATATTAGTGTTGTTTGTAAATGCCTTCGCGACACCTCGCAAGACGTAGTCGATATCCGAGGGTATCCGATGAGTATCCGGCGGTACGTACACAACGCTTATGTAAAGATCAGCTGACGCAGACAGCGCACGCGCTGGTATTACTATAGTCAACAATTCCGTAGCAATCGCATTTTGCTCATGCTCAACGATCCACGCACCCAGCTCATGTCGCGAGAGTATCATCACACCGCCACCTGAAGACTTGCCAGTCGCGCCTAAATCACGGTCTTTACGAAACACGTCATATCTATCGTCACTCAATTCCCCATCAAAAATGCCGCTGTGTAACCATGTTTCCGTTAGAATAATTATATCATAACAATTACACATAATGTTTTGCTGAAAATGTGTAGTTTTAGTCCTTAGACCACGGCAGTTCTGATAGTAAACGTTTAAGATTCGCGGCTTCATTGTAAAAGATTTCTTCTACCGAAAGTATATCCAGGAAAAATAACAAACGACAGACGATAAGACACTAACTGAGCGAACACAAATACAAACAGCCACTCGTGGGTAGAACAATAATAACTGGTAGTAAACGGGTCTTGCAACGACATGACACCCTGGTAGGAGCGACCCAATACAAACGCACCATAATTTACAGTAAAAAAAAGTTCCTTAGTCTTCAAATAGTCACTGCTGATGTTTGTGTAAATTAATAAATAAATTAAAATTGCAACGTAATGTGGGTAAGTTGCTAAAAAAATATTATAGTACGTTGTTAGATGACTTACATGTAAAACATATACGCTACACGTAGGTGCGTCCCAAGACAGCGCAACTATAGTGGCAGCAACGATTTTATATTCTAGGTAAGTCGTATGTGTATGCAGAATGCTTAATATAAGAATCCACTGTAGTTCCATATAATTATAACGAAAGTAATAACATGTAAATATATATCCTATAATGTATTTATATTTGAGTAACGTTTTATTAATTATGAAAATAGCCACTAGTATAACTTTGAAATACCATTTAAATGATCTTTTCAACATCGTATTTTCGTTCCCGCAACAATCAACCCCATGACCGACCAAATTATATAAATATGATGCATACCTCAATCGTCGCACTCTCACTAAGCGCGTTTCCTGTAGACGAATTTCAACTACCTCACTTTGCTCGAACAAAACATAGAACACAGTATACGTAGACTCGGTAAAAACGAATGACAAACAACCAACTCCGTTCTTATTAAGTAAGCAATCCCGCAAAAAATTAGAAATAAAAACATAATGACAAAACAAAATATGATAAACAGTGAGCAGAAGTCTTGCCCGAAACATTAAACGATTTTTTTCAAATCCTCTTCGTCCATGATAAATATAGGAGAAACAGTAACTGCTTTCCTCACATGGATTTTGCAGTTTTTTGTCCACGTGAATTGGTATTCCTTAATTTTAGCCATTTCTTTAGTTTTTTTTAGAAGACTTTTATTAAATACTGTTAAATGCTCATTAACATAAACTGGGATACCTTTGCCCTGAATTTCCAGGTCCTTGGTTGTCAGGCGGCATTTACGTGCTTGAGAAATAATGTTGTCTTTCAGCTGACGAGTCCGGAATTTCGCTACTATATTTCTTGGCCTACCCTGAATCTTAGACTTCGCAGTCACTCTGTTCACTTGAACAATATCATCCTTTGTTAACTCTATATTAGTACATTTACCTATCTTTAAGATAATTTCATTCAAGTTTTCATCTTTATGTTCAGGTATGCCAACAATTTCTATATTCAATTGCCTTTCACGTTGCTCGTTTGCATTTACATCAGACCTCAGTTTCCTATTCTGTTCCCTAATCTCCGCCAATTCAGTTTTAAGAGCATTTAAATTCTTCAATTCTTTAGTATGAATTTCGAGTTTCTTCTTTACCTCTTCGTATTCGTTGCTGTGGAATTGCATCGAGTTTTGAAGTGACTCAAGTCCTTCTTCCATCTTGGCCTGTCTAGTTTCCAAACTATGAACAGTACTTTTCATCTTTGTGTATTCTTCTCTGATACCGGCTATTTCCGACTTTAATTCCTGGGTGCTTTGATTAAGTTTCTTCATGGTAATATTGATCTCTGAGATGTCCCGTCCGAAATCTTTTTTCCAATCGTTTAATATTTTTGATATTTTATTAGTGTACTCCTCGAAACGCAGCTCGCATTCATCATCATGCCCACGTTTATGCATGCGGCGCCGTGTGACATTTTCCTGTGTTGCTTCAGCTGTTTGGTTTAAGGAGAGATCCGGAAGTGAGTGCGCAAATGTTCTCGGTGATTCTGACATCGTGACACTGTCTATCTGTTCACAGGTCTGTGGCTTGAGCGATAAGACAAGAATATGACGCGGCGCAACAACTTTAAGCTTTCGGAGCCCGACAATAATGTACAATTTGGAGTAAATTTAATAATTGTAACTTGTTATTTATTATGTGAAAAAAAGTGAACGCGTCCGTTCGCATCGACTCGAGCGCGTAGTTGGTTCCATACACAAAAATCGAGAACCTTTTCTGAATAAAGAGCTGCCTCTGTGAAATTTAAACTTTAAACGCGTACTCTTCCCGGATGATTGTTATAAAACAAGAGTTTGGGCAAGTGTGTAAAGCTTGGGATTGGCGCATCTTTCGATACTTTTGACCAGTTTGTTCTCAGACTTTGGTTCTAGTTCTCATTCATCATACTTTCCCCCACATTTTCGAAGTTTAATTCAAATTAAAATGAAAGTGTGACACACAGGTTGGCGAGTACGACAGCGAAGAAGGAGAGCTGTGGGGCTCGGAAGGCTCCGCGTCCGAGGACTCGTGGGAGACGCAGAGCTCCGCGCACGAGCCCGACCCGCGCACGCCCGACCCGCACACGCCCACGCCGCCGGAACAGACGCCCACCAACAATGGTACGTGGACGGGACGGTGAAAAGCATATTTATTCGGTTGATTAGGTCTCGCACAGTACCTAGATGACAATACTCTTTATTTTCTTTATTCGTCGTTTATAATGCGTATTTTATTTTTATAGAAATCCTGGTGGCCCCTGTAAGCGTAGTGGCCGATTTCGGCACGTGCTCGGGCGCCCCCCCGTGCCCCGGGGCGTCCAGCGCGCTGGAGGTGCCGCGCCTGCTAGAGCCGCGCGTGGCCGCCCACATCGAGCGCGGCCGCATCGCCATGAGGAAACTCGAAGAGATGTTCGCTAAACACCCCACGTTACAGAGCCAAGAGGTAAAAGTATTATCTCTGTTAAGGAAGCTCCGCGCGCCCACCGCGTCCTTAGCCGAGGCGCTCGTGCCCGCGCTGTTGCGGCCGCCCGTGCCCGCGCTGCTGGCGCGCCTGCAGCCGGAGCTGCGCGCGCTGCTGGCCGCCTGCCGCGGCGACCCCGCGCTCCACTCGCACGAGGTACGCACGCGCCCCGCCTCGACAGCACTCAAGTATCTTTTTCTTGCCTACTCCTTAAATTGCTCAGATCTAAATCTATCCCCGGTCCTGGCGACGAGGATGCTTCGGCATGCCGATGCGACGTGACGGCACGAGCCGCAGCGTGGTGGTGGCGGAGCTCCGACCAAGAATTTCTAGTTCTTTATTATTTTGTGGAGGATTGCGGAAAAACAGCAAATCAAATGATTTGATGCTTTCCCCCAATGCTTCACATTAATATCATTTCAAATTCATTAATCATGTGCACAATCATTTAAGTTGGGAGCGTTGTAATTTGAAATTCAGCAGGATAGGATATCGCCCCGGCATCCCGAAGCATTCTGAACAGGTTCGCACTTCGAATGCAATCTCAGTGTTTCGAAGGATACTTATGCTGACGGCTCGGTGGCGCAAGACCTTGCGAAACCTCACAAATGTGAATATTTAAGTGCTTGTCCTTCTCGTAATTCCACTTTTATATAAAAGACTTAACACTGCGTTCCTTTGAAAACTGACGCTAGAGCTCTCTCCAAAATTAGAAACTCTGGACCAGTCCTCGTTGATTTTTGAAGACAGAGTAAGAAATAAAAAGTGCTATGCACCTGATACCTGTATGAAGATGTAAAGACTCCTGCCCAATCACCAATTGCTTCCTCATATTTGGTTCCATTAATTTTTCATTATCATATTTTTTATTATAGCAATTTAACCATATATTTTTGTTTTATTTATTGTTTTTTTTAGCCAGTGATTTTACTAGATAGAGCTATTTCGGGCCAATGAGTCAAATTTATAATTATATTAATATGGATATGATACCAGGATCTCGGGATTTTAAATTTATCGAGACCATGTATTAAAAAAAGGATTACTAAAAGGTTTTTACATATTCAAAGATAAGTTTATACTGTAGGAATGTAGCTAAGTATTTGAATTCCGAAAGTTTCTAAATTGCTTTGGGACTTGAAATAAAAATGTAGTCAATAAAATTGATTTCGCTTTAACTTTACCATGTATGTGAAAAATCGACCTTACTTACGTATCGCCGTAATTTTTTTCGTGCGGTAAAAAGTAGTTTAATCCAAATCAGATATTACCAAGTACCTACCTTCAAATATCATTATCAAGTATATTTTTAAAACCCGAAGAATCCCGGGATCTCAGGCATGTCCATACTATAAAAAAATGTCCCATATGGCAAAAATAGCTGTGCTGACTGCGACCATTGTTTATCAAGAAGAAAAAGAAAATGTAGACTTTGGTTACTAAACCATTTTTAATAACATATATTCGTTTATTTTTATTTAATCCCTCCTATAGTTTCCTAAGACGGCTTTTTAATATTTCATAACCGGATTAAAGTTAAAAAAACCTTTAAAGCCATTGGCATCCTCAGTTTTAATACTGTGAGAAATTGGATTTAAATGAACCTGATGTCAACACTTATTTGTGAAAAAAGAAATCATTGAATCCAACCCTTTAAAATTTCACCCACTTATTCCGGTGATTACGGTTCTTTTAATACCATTGTGTACAGATATTTTTAAATGCATTTTTGATTTAAAAAAAATCCTATAAAAATCTTACTGGAAGCTTTTATTCATAAAATTATTATAATAGGTAGGTACCTATGTAATTGGAGATTTTATAATCCGCATTTAAAGATTTAATTAAATTATCTCTGGATTCGCGCGCAATTCGGAATTCAAATAAACTTTACTCGGAAGCCGTTCGTGGAATTCAGTCATGTGTCAAACAAAACACTATCTAAAAGATAGTTTTTTGTTTTTGTAGAATTATGGTAGTTTTTGGCGCCATGGATAAATTGAAAGTTCGTACAATTTTCGAATATGAGTTGAAATACCGATGCGCAAACAACACGAAATTAAAGACTGGCCCAACACTGCAAGAATAAACAAGTAAAATCTTGAGTTGAAAAACGAGCCTCGCGGTCAGCTGGTAATCATCGTCAACAACGATAAATTGAAGGCGATAGTGGAAACGGCAACAACTCAATCTACGGCTGAGCTTGCGGTCCTTGGAGTTAGTGTTTAAACAACATTGAAGCAGTTGCGTCAAAACGGAAAGGCCATATAAAAGCCAGATAAAGTACCAATAACGATACTTACGCGTCGAAGCATGCGTAGCATTACGGAGTCTGCATGGAAACGAGGGAATTCTAGATCGAATTGATACTTGCGATGAAAAGTAGATCCTGTACGACAACCGTAAGCGGTCGTCTCAGTGTGTGGACCCGGGTATAGCAAATAGTGCACTAAAAATAAAATTACTCATAGGTAGATGATGGTGACTGTCTGGTGGATCAGTCCATCACAGCTTCCTACCGAATGGCAGATGTTTATTGCCAAGTATTGCAAATAATTATGGAGAAGCTCGCAATACAACAACCAAGATTGGTCAATCGCTCTTTCCCTATTGCTTCTTCACGAAAACGCGTGAGCTCACATTTCCCGACAGACAATCCCAAAGCTACAAGACTTACAGCTGTAACTCTTCTCGTCACCCACCATAGTCACTGGAACTTGTTTTGTATCAGGGTCCGAAATCCGCATGGATGTCCTCCGCCCTGGGGCGGACAGAGGGGTCTGACAGACTCTTACTGACTACTCCTGTGTTCCATCTCCAACTTCCGGGGAGCGCGGGAACGTACGCGGCTTCCGTCATCCCCGGCTGGTGCTAGCCAGCCTCTTACGGGCCATCTCGGGTCAGCGGCGAGTGAGGTGTTTGACTCCCCTGCGACATCAAAGAGTGGCATACGATGGGAACACCGCGCGCCGCCAAACCTCGTGTCCAGATGAATGAGGGCGACGGACATCCCCAAGTCTACCGCCCCTGGACCCAGTTAAGGGGACGTCCGGTGCGCCTCCTGCGGGCTGGAATCGAGATCTTCCTCTCCCTTTCCACAGTTTCCTTCTGCGCGATAACTGTTTTGCAGAAAGAGACCAGGACTCCTCGCCGCCGACCATAGAACGAACAAAGACCACAAAGATGTCAGTCGAAGCAGTGGGTTGGGACCGGACCATACCCCAACAGACTTCTATTTTTTTCAAAATTTTGAAAAAAAAGAATAGGGATAATCAACAATCGAGACGCAGTGCAAAACGCTTTCGCTGACTTCATCGCGCCCCTACGGCAGACTTCTACAGTAAAAGGATAAATATACTGCCATCAAAATGGCATAAGATAATATAGGCCAGTGCTTTGATTGTATATAAAAAAAAAACTTATTTTTAATTTTTGTATATCTCCAATATCATAGGTAAATACCTAATAATACAGGCTATTTCAATGGTGACCCAAAAGAAAATTTGGTTTTCATTATTTGTCGATTGATGATATTTCTAGACCGAAGAAAATATCCTAATTTAATAATTACTGTTAGGCTATAAGACCTTCCCTTGTAAAAAAGCTATTTGTTTGCTAATAAATATTTTGTTTCCAATAAAAATGTTTAAATTAGTTTATCGACCTGCTATACCAATTATTTTAAAATATCATGGTCTGAAAGTGGAACCTTTGAAACATTACTTTCACATTGACCAGTCAGAAGAAAGCCTATATGTGTCAAAGTATATATTATGTATATGTCAGCGGAAAATTGCAAACTTCGCAGCTTCGTAAAATTGTAGTATATCGCGTGAAATTCTAAACCTTTTTTTCTATTAAGTCACGGATACTGGAAACTTGAATTTGTATGGGATTTATTCTATACAAAACGATTTTTTCTTAATATATCGAGAAATTATAATCTAATAAAGATTTATTAAAATCCTACGGAGTCTGCAAACTTCCGGCGATTTATGTTAATGAGGATTTACTGTTATATAAAAATTACTTCATCCTTTTGAGTGTAAACATAAGCTTTCTAAAGATTTATTTTATTTTCAGATAATGCGCAAGCTGTTAAACTTGTACAAAGATTGCCGATTTTTAGACCGCCTAATGGGAACATCCTTCTTCCATGAGGATCACTTTTTGGTAAGATATAGTCGAATTAAGACACAAATCATAAATATTAAATCTCCGTACTCAAGTACCAAGGTTTTCCGAATTTGAATCGTTTTTGGATATTCCTATACAGGGAAATTTTTATTCAGTGCACAAAATTTGAGAAATAACACGTAATTTTAATTTTGAGATTTTTACTTTGCAACTGACTTTATGGATAAATATACTCGCACCATCTCATAAAACTCGCGGTTACTAAACGGGGCTTAGCGGAACAAATACTGGAAATGTGTTCTATTTCTGTAATATAGAACTGCTATTTTTTCTTTGCATTGCTTAAAATATTAACATGTATAGACATTTTACAAAATCATCATCATCACCTTTCTGGCTTATACCATGTTAGTCGGAGTCGGCGCAACAAAATCTGTTCATTTTTAACCGACTTCTAAAAAAGGAGGAGGTTCTCAATTCGGATGTTTGTATGTTTTTTTTTATTTTTTTTTTTATTGTTTGTTCGCGCATAACTCCGTCGCTTGTCAACCGATTTTAAAAATTCTTTTTTTGTTGGAAAGGGTATACTTCCCAAATGGTCCCATGAAAATTTTATCAAAATCAACCAAGCGGTTTTCGAAAAATTAACAAAAATCTAAAAAAAATATGTACATTTTCTACATTGATGACCTCTTAGTTTACTCTGCGAAGGAGCAGTACGTTTTTTTTACACCAATGTGATTGGTTCGTTTAGGTGGGGGAGGGGAGGGGGTGTAGGTACCACTAAAAAGTGAAAAATAAAAAAAAACTTTTTACAAAAAATAAAACCGACTTCTAAACAAAAAAAAACAAAAAGTATAAAATAACTTTAATTTCGGAAGTCGGTGTGTTCAACAACAAAAAAGCAACCAAAAACACCGAGTTCCGAAATTAAAGTTATTTTATACTTTTTGTTTTTTTTTGTTTAGAAGTCGGTTTTATTTTTTTATGAATTAAATGAACAGATTTATAGAATATATAAAAAAAAATATATTAAAGAAACTTGACGAAAGAAATAATTATTTAGCAGTAGAAGACTTATTGCGCTGACCTCAAATAAATTGTTTCTTCTCCCATATTGTTTTGAAAAAATAAGTTCCAATATACCAATAATTCACAAAAGATGTGTCCCTCGACTATAGTTCCCCCCTCCTTCAGTTCACTTGGAATCACACAATCTATTTTACGTCTATACGTACCAATAGTCGTATGTTGTGGCTAAACTTGCTCAATATCAATCACCTAAATTAAAACGACCTTCCCAATCCGCAGGGTCTGCTAGAGCGCGTGCGCGAGCGTGGCGCGATCACGCCGCGCGCGGGCGAGCGGCGCGTGCACGAGCAGCTGGCGCGCCTGTTCGCGCCCGCCGACCAGCCCGCCGCCGGCGCCGCGCCCGCCTGCCCGCCCTCGCCGCCGTCCGACCCCATGCTAGTGGACGACGACGTGGACAAGGCCCTGCCCAGCGCGGGGTCCTGCAGGACCATCGCCACCGCCAATGTCACTGTGGAGCCCATGCAGGTCACGTAGTATTTATTTAAACTCGAATTCCATTGGTGGCAACTAGAGGGCCATTTGGGTGTTTTCTCTAGTAGGAAAAAATAAATCCAACCATTTTCATTAAAAAAAATATTGGTCTTATTTTCAAATCGATAAAAATTGATAGAGATAAAGCGCATCAAAGTTCAAGAGTTGAGGCTGGTGACGTCAAATTTAAGTACAAAGTGTGCCAAACCGTGACTTCATGCGAATTTTCAACGCATTGTATTTTCCTTATTTTTTGTTCGTACAAAAAAATGAGTGTTTAATATGTTAACACTTTCGCTGCGCAATCGCTATCGCGAGACACATACTTTCGTAAACGAGACAACATCGACAGTGCGGCAACACACAGCCGTTGTCAAATGGTTACAAAAGATCCAGAAGTCAATGGTGTAGGGACTAGACATCCGCACTATTGACAAATGATAAAATAAATTCACAAAAAATCCCAACCCTATTGTTTAAGGCATTCTTGAGAATAATATAATCTTGGCGGGGTATTATTTTGTATATTGGCGGGGTATAACTTTGACACAAAGGATTCCAAAAAAAAACAAAGAAGTCGGTGTTTGAAAAACGAAAAATTTCGAAAAACGAAAGTCGGTTGTATTTTTTTTGTTAAATATATGGTCCATTTCTCGTATTCCTCCCCTAGTTTGATAGTGAAATCACTCCTTCATACTAGGGAAATCCTTGTATGAAGGAGTGATTTCACTTTTTTCTGTTATCTAGAGATATACAAACACAGGCAGAAATCAATAGAAACAGAGCCGTTTCTATTGATTTCTGTCACTTGTCTCCACTCCAATTGTTATCCACTCCAACGAGAAAGCTATCTGCACGTAAACGCGCCTTCAGAGCGAATGACTTACTCGCTCTGAAGGCGCATTTACGTGTATACTCATTAGATTGCGACCATCTTGTACGTATACTTATTCGGAATAAGTACAAGATCGTCGTAATCTAATATATCGCTTTACAGAATGATGTATCAAAATAACACAAAGGAATACAGAAAAATGCCAAACGTGCGATTTCACTCTTAATGGATGACTTTTTTTGCAAGATTAAAATCGCCTGGCATTCTACATGATAACTGTAGAATGCCAGGCTTAAAACAAACTATCACTTTTAGGTGGAGTGCACCGTTTCGAAAAAGCAGCTGCACTTGAACATAGAGTCGGCGCAAGCAACGAGCTCCGACACAACCGTGGCTCTGGCTGATAGCATCGCGGTCTCAAATGATAATCGTGAGTAGATACACATTTATTAAGTAAATTCGTAGCAGAGTGGTCGTATAACGATAGAGCGAAACAACGAGAGACTTAAGTAACCGTCTCACTCTTACGCGTATATTTTTGACAACCGCATTCTAACTCAACTTATGACGAACTAACTAACTATTACTAGCATTTTTGAGTTTTGGTGACATTTATTATATTCCAACTGATCTGTTCACAATATATCAATGAATTTTAATCTAATAAAGAAATATGACAATCTTTTGGAGTTTGCAATGATCCAGTGACATATGCACAAACAAGTACACTTTATAACTTAACAATACCGATCCTGTTACCAGCTGGGGATGCAACCGATCCCGAGCAGGCCCAGGGCAAGAACGTATGCTACAAGCTGTGCTCGCTCATACACGCTCAGCTCATCAAAGCACACGCCGAAGTCAGCCGGTAAGTCACCACAGTACCTTGCGAACATAATAATATACTTAGTTTACAGAACTCTGGAAATGTTAGGAAATTGACGAGAAAAGATTTTTTTATTTTTTGCAACGGCCGGATCTAATTGCTTAGGTGACATAAACGTCAAATTGTTGACTGAAAATAGGATCTTATGTAACATTAAAAGGTTATGGTAGCTTTACTTCGACTTGCAAACACGATGATTCTTTCAATGTGAGCGAGAGAAGGGCTATTCAGCGTGAATAGCACTATCCCTTTTACACAACGGGATCATGATTGCCTGGAAAAGCCGTCAAAATACAGCCTTACGTTTCGTCTATAATACTGAGTACTAATGTTTTCCGACAGTTAAGATCCGCCCGCAGGTTTATCATAACTTAAAACTTTTTATTAGTTTTGCACACTGACACCACAGCACATTTAAAAAAGCAACCTTATGTAAGTTGTAATAAAGGTTACATTTATTTCGCAGGAGAAGGCCGCAAGAGTTGGCCGATTTCCTTAACATCATAATGAAAAAAAATACAAACGATTCTGAGGAGAACTTAGTCTACCACTTTTCAGTGTGAGCCTCTTTAATTGTTTTCATTTATATTTCTTTCTATTATTATATTTGGGCTTCTGTACATGTCTTTTGCTTTATTCACTTTATTTTCCGGTATCCATCCCACTTTAAGTTTTTAAATGCAGGGTGGTGATTACACTCGTCACACAACCATAACGCTTCATTGAAAAACATGTATTAAAACAATTTTTATACCCAAGAAAGTTGACAGATATTAATGTTACATTTTAGTGATCCTTATAGGACAGTGCCTAAATCACCATTTTGTAAACATGCTTTTTATATGTATTATTTTGCCAACATGTACATGTGTAAAAAATGCTTAAAATGCTGAAAAAAAATATACACTTGGGCTATGTTCTGAAATAAATAAAACATGGTAACACATTGGAAAAAACAATGGGAGTTCCTTCAGTCTCATTTCTGATTAATTTTGATCACCGCCATGTACAGATTTCCAAAATGCTTTTGTTGTTTATTATTGTGTTATTTATTTGTAAATAATTTATTTATTATTTTATGCATTTCATTATGTCGTACTGTGTCGTTGGGGTCTCACCTGTAAAAATGTTTCTTGCGAAACTTTTAAATCCACGAAATAAGGTCCTTCATTGGACTTAAGACTAAGTGAGTTGGTTGAGGACTATAATGCTGGTGTCAAATTATGGAAATTTCGAAACAGAACAAATAGTGCTGAAAACAGAACACGAAAAAGTGGTTAAAGATATAAAATTCAGAAGACTGATGATCACAAGCCACAGTATGATAGTCGTTTCATAGTATTTTTGGTTAGACCCTCTTAATCGTAGCTCAATACTTATATTAAACAAATGTATATGAATATGAAATAATTTATAATTTTGTATCATGTTTATTTTACAGTAGAAATAATTCTTCCTTTTAACTTCTATAGACTTGGCTTTGAGAGATAAGATATCCTAGGAACCTTTTCATGTTGCTGGCTAAAAAGCATCGTTAGAAATCCGTTTTGCCCCGTCTGGAATATACACCCAATATGGAACAGTGCACGGTTCCAGACTATGAAAAAGCTTACCAATTTCGACCCAATCCATTTAGACATTAAGACAAAATAGGGATGATTCCTAAGAAAAAAAAGTATGATTCTATTTAGTCCGTCATTGTCATTGTCCGAATATTGGATACGTATTTTTTGATTTATCAAATCAATAAAAATTGACGAAGATAAAAAGCATCGAAGATCATGAGTGGGTGTTTGTGACGTCACGCCGTGGTAAAAATTGTACCACGTAGTGACGTTACACGAGTTTTCAACGCACTGTATCGTCTTCGTATTTTGTTTTCGCGAAAAAACACAAAATACTTGTCCAATGTTTTTTGGAAATCTATCTGACGACGAACGGACTAATTACATTTTTTTTAGTCAACTCAGACAATCCTAATAATAGGACTATTATTAGGATTGTCTGAGTTTTATCGAAAGCTAAAATATACAACTTAAGTCGATAGTCTTTAATTAGTCGAATAGCTCTTTTGATTGAAATTCTTAAAGTAATAATCTTAAATTAAATTCTTAAAGTAAAAACTTGCTGCTTTTACCCGGGGGCTAAATCCAATAAACTACAGGACTGAAATAGTCTGAGCTAACTTCGGTAAACAAAAATAATACATTTCGAACTGTAGTAGATTAATGTACCGTTTTGCCATTTCTAGCATTATTTAGTAAGAACTTTAGTTTTCTCGCCAGCGTAACACTTTTTTTCTTTTATATTTTATTTACTTTTTGTTTGTTTTGTAGATGACTCTATAAAAAGTGGTAACTTAATTTCTCTGATTTCCGATTAAACCCGATATTGTTCGTTTACCGATTGTATTACCATATATTTGTTTAATGTAAGTGTTGCAAGGCCCTTAGGGGTTGCCTCGCTATGGCGAAAAGCGTTTGCCTTTTGAGAGGGTGTTACTTGCTAAATAAAATTGATAATGTACTGTCAAATTCAGTATGTTTTAAATTCGTTCCTAAATTTTACCGGCTTTACTCTCGTTTCGGCATAGCGATAAAACCCAGTTTGAACCTTGTAAGCCCCCTTGTGTACGATATGCATGGTACTGTAACATTATTGGTACTGTCTTATCCATTAACGGTTGATAACTATATTTCTGTTCCTGTAACCTTGTTTTTTATCAATGTATAATTCGTGCAATGATTATCGAAACCTCTTAGCTGCCAAATAAATATTCCAGGTTTTGTTGAACAGCGAGGCCATCAATGTGGCATATCGAGTTTTAGAAAAATGGGTTTTTCCTTGTAGTGCGTGATTTTGAAAAGTGTCCTAGGAGTTTCTTGCACGTTCTTTTCCATAGAAAGATATAGGCTGTCCAATATGCAATTAGCTTCATCTTTCTGAATGGCCATCTCCTTAAAAACCCCAAAGTGTATATATCCGCTGCTAAAGCTCAATATGACACGTTCACGCCCGGGCTCTGAACTTATGCGACGTTTCTACCTGCTACCAGCTTGCATATAATTTGTATTACAATCTGAGCTACCGAGGTATACAAAACATGATCAATCGCTCGATCGTGCCCCGCAATGTATTTAAACGTGCATGTGTGTTGCGTGCAGGTGCAAACGTGGCCTTAACTGTAGTTAAAAGAAAGGCATTTTTATATTCTTTCCAACATCGATGATCATTGTACAGTCAGCAGCATATTACATAGAATACTCTCTCACACGTCTGTAAAATTATAGTCAGTATGGGGCACTGGTAGTCAGCTTGGCGGAAAACGCCGAACCCGTGAAGGTGGCCGAATTCCAGTTCAGCGACGTCACGGACGCCACCACAGTCACCGTGCAGATGCAGGGAACCGGTGAGATACTGATAGCGACAGGGCTCTGGTAACTTGGTCAAGACTTGTGTTAGGATTACCAAGAATACTACATTTTACCATACTTGGCGAAGTGGGGACAGTGTAATCGCAATCCCAGCTCTTCGCCCTCGACAAACTTAAAAATATCTTTCCCCGATTAAGAATTGAGAATTTGAAGCAAAAAAAGTGTCAGACCCCTACTATTCTAAAATTTACTACACATTTTACTAAATAGTACTGGAAGTCGAAGATATTGTTAAGGTTGGAGGGCCAACAACATAACAATATTTCTTTTAACACTGCTGAAGAATGTTGTGTCAGGAGCATGATTTAAGGAACTTCCGAGAATACTTGGTATACAATTAGATCTCTTCTCTATTATATTAAAAAAACGTTATGAACAACTTGGCTTGTTTTCACAACTATGTTTATGGAACTTAAAAAAACATGGTGTTATTAGGGTGATAAGGTGGCGCTTCGCCTGAAACATAACACTGAACATCCCCCTATCTCTTAGTGGCTCCCGACACAGCACCTCTGGCGACGGCAGAAGGCACCGAAGAGGCCGAGATGGACACCGCCAGCCCTGCAGCCGCAGCAGCCGTTCCCGAGGAGAACAAGGAAGGTGGCGAAGGTTTCTGCATACTGGAGTCTGCGCCGGCCGGCCATCGCTTCCGGCTGTCCATGCTACAGCCATCCGAGCCCAGGACCTTCTACTCGGCCGTAAAGAGGGAGATCAAACTGCTCAAGAGCGATCTACCACCAGGGGTGAGCATTAAGACTTGGTCCACCTTACAGTGGTAGATACTTTAGGTGTGAGGAGGTAAGGGGTGAGGACCTCTGCATACTGGAGTCTGCGCCGTCCGAGGCCAAGACGTCCAGGACACTGCTCTGGAGAGGGAAATCAAATTGGTCAAGAGTGACGCGCGATTCAGGCAAAAATAATTATAACTGAATTAAATTAATTGACCTACTTGTAAAACTTTTCTATAAGATTTAATAAACTAAACTAACAACAAACTAAAATTAGTCCTCAACAGTTTCCACGCATCGGTGACGCACGGCACATCAAAATGGACTTAATTTAAATTTACCAGGAATTTTCCTGATTCATTTCTCAGTGTCGTGAACCGAAGATCTAAAACCCGGTAAACTTGTACAAGAAATTTTGCGTAGGTACGCTGGGCCCTCCCATGCGGATGGGAAGAGTAACTTGTGCCCAAGCTCGGTCGTCCAAGGCCACATTCAAAATCTATACTAATATTATAAAGCTGAAGAGTTTGTTTGTTTGTTTGAACGCGCTAATCTCAGGAACTACTGGTCCATTTTGAAAAAATCTTTCAGTGTTAGATAGCCCATTTATCGAGGAAGGCTATAGTCTATATATCATCACGCTAAGACCAATAGGAGCGGAGCAGTCGTGAAAAATGTGACACAAACGAAGTTGTGCGGACAGCTAGTTAATGATAAAGTTTGTCGAACAATTTTGATCTATTCTTTCTAAAAACCAGTTGATTCTCGGGATCGAAGCCCAGGAAGCGATGACGCTGTGGCAGGAGACTTATGATCAGCAATGGACGTCGTTAGGCTGAGAGGCTGATGATTACAAAACACACCAAAGACGCATTTATTGGATCCCAGACTAATTTAGACCTCTTTGTAAAACTTTAATAAAAAATCACCTTTTCCCATAGGTATGGGTCCGCGGCTACGAGGACCGCATCGACCTGCTGTCGGTCATGATCGCCGGCCCCACGAAGACGCCGTACGAGGGCGGGCTGTTCGTGTTCGACGTGCAGCTGGGCGGCGAGTACCCGCGCGCGCCGCCGCTCTGCCACTACCACTCCTACTGCACCGACAGGCTCAATCCTAACCTGTATGAGGATGGGAAGGTAAGGCCTTATTTTTTTCTATTCAGAGCCCGGCTGTAAAAAATCCATTGGAGCATAACAGCTCTTTTTTATAGAGCGCCGTCTGTCTTCTGTTATAGGAGTGTACATCTCTTACTAAAGCTCATCACTCTCGACGCTCTCGGGCTTTATCCAACGCCTGAGATAGAACGTTTACTACGTATTAATAATTACCAATGCAACCAAAACCGCCTGTTCTGGATTATGGTCGTCTTCCGTAAATTATATACTCAGCAATGTTTTGTGTCAAAAATAGAATATTGAAAAAAAAAATGTTTGCGGTTCTAGTATTTTTTTACGGCACCACTCGCAGTTCAGCACATCAACGCTGGTTACTGCTCAAACGGACTATCCTGTGGTGGCCTCAAATGAATTTAAGGCCCCCCCAGCCGGGGCTAAAAAAACTACTACAAGCAAAATGACCACACGCTAAGAGCATCCACTATGGGATAAGGGCCTCGGTTTAACGGCGCCATTAGGGGAGGGCAGTAAGGGACAGGCGGGGTCTGATTATTATGTAGGGGGTTTAACGCTAATGGCTCAGAGGCGCGGGCTGGCTCGTTAGGCAAAAGTCGGGGAGGGTTTTTACGGGGGCGTTCCGCTGAGCCTCGTCAGCAAGGCCGGAATACGGAACGCGGTCTGTATTTGTATTTTGTAAGCGTGCTGGTTTCCCTACAGCTTTCTTGGATCTGGGTTATGGCGTCATCGGGTCGGTTCTAATATTATGCTAAGAAAATTATAATAGTATGGACGAAACCGAAGAAATCGAGTCAATATAGCCATTCAGTATATTGGGCAGTTTTTTTCTTACATCTAAAGTGTTGATACCAGTTATTTAATCTCTGCAAACCTTCATATTTTGAAATTGCAAATGTTACGACTCGATCAACAATATCTCCACTCCCCCAGGTATGCGTCTCCCTGCTGGGCACGTGGTCGGGGCGCGGCGTGGAGGTGTGGGGCAAGGACAGCTCGCTGCTGCAGGTCATCGTGTCGCTGCAGGGGCTCATCCTCAACGCGGAGCCCTACTTCAACGAGGCCGGCTATGAGAAGCAGAAAGGTAAGGAATACTCACAAATAGGTATATTTACTGTGGCAAATAAATAAATTCAGGAAATTCAGAGTATATTACGGCTTGATCAACTTATAATCTTCTTTGGGATCCTTCATCAGGTACACAACAGGGCACAGAGAACTCTCGCATGTACAACGAGATGGTGCTCCTCAAGCTGGTGCAGTCGATGACGAAGATGCTGATGAACCCGCCCGAGCCGTTCCGCGAGGAGATCCTGACGCACCTGCGCAGCGCGTCGGCGGCGCTGTGCGCGCGGCTGGAGGGGCTGGTGCTGCTGTCGGGCGAGGCGGGCGGCGGCGCGCCGGGCCTGAGCCCGCCCGACTTCCCGCTGGTGCCCGCGTCGCGCGGCTTCTGCCTGACGCTGCGCTCGTCGCTGGAGTCGTTCCGCGCGGCGCTGCGGCGGCACGACATCGCGGTGCCGCCCAGCACGTTATAGCCGCGCCCGAGCGCCGGCAGCGCGCCGCACCCGGCGCCACACAAAAATATATTGTAGTCCTACTATTTATTGTGATGTTCTCGAGCCAGCCGCTCTCGATGTTGTCCCTCGTGCGCGCGCTCCGGAGCCGGCCTTCGGGCTAGTTGTTCGTATAACCGGATAATATGAAACCGACCGGTCCTCTCTAAAATTAATAATAATCAAATTCTAAATGAAATTGTTCGATCTTATGCGAATGGTTCTTAGATTTATTAATGCATAGATTAATATTATTTATTTATTACAAAGTAATGTCTACTTTTAATTCAACACTCGACGTTATAATGTTTAGATTATGAGTACTTATTCAAATTGCATACTTTTTACGAGGCAAAGCTTATTGCTGTCATTCGAATATTTGCTACACTAATATTATTATATGATACAATAAAGACAGATAATTTAGATGTAACGTCTAGAACATTTTGTTCCTGATTCCAATATTATTTAATATTACGATTGAAGCTCCTACTTATCAATATTAGGGAATGTGTGCGAGTATAACGAGTATCTCATCAATGTCTATTTTATGTATGTATGTGTAATGTTGTATGTAAAAAATGCATTCACTCATTTTTATGTAATTATAGTTTGTTTTTATTTTATTTTGTTTTTATCGCGGGAAATATTAAGTAGTATGGTAATAATGATGTAGTAACACCGTCGTGGTCAAATGGGCGCAGTTCAGATACCAGCAGTACATACCAGTTAGCATAGTCGACAGTTGCAGCGGCCGAGCCCGACACGTGACTCTAGATGTTCACTATGTTATCAATACCTACAGAAACGTTGTTTTCTCTTGTTACCAATGTATGAAATTAATTAAATTAATTTACACTTAGGTTTAGTGCATGTAGATGTTTCGATATTTCATTTCCTCACCAAATACGAGCGTCACAAAAGTATACCTTACTTGCCGTGACAATACAGCTACATTATTAGCATTAATTTTACATTTCCCGAAAATTTATATGAACATTTCAAATTGCAAGTGCTACCAGTGATTCGCGCTTGAATAGTGATATTTTGGAAATTAGTTTTAATTTTCTATTCACTCTTGTTTTAGAAAGAATAAAATTTCTTCCTCGTTAGTGCTTATAGTATTAAACCATACGGCCCACGGCGCGCCGGCGGCAGCACAAATACGATGTAACTTCATGCCAAAGTCAATTGAGCTATGGAAGGCTTTTGTCGCTTGTGTACGCGAGATAAGTGACAACTATGTATAATGATGATAAAAAAATAAATAATTCTTCAACATTTTCTGTGTGTTTGTTTTGCTAACAACAACTTTACGTCTATCTTATTGTTCACCGCAAGGTACAATGAACATTAATTGGAGCGAAACGCGGAAGTAACGTGGATATAACAATGGTAATTTTTTAGACAATGGTTATTTAGTAAAGTGTATGAAATGAAAATCAAATGTGTACTGATACGGCAGCAAATGTAGTCGAGCTCAATGCTCACTGACGCAGGTTCGAAACACACAGAAGCAATTTACATAGTATATGGGGTTTATCAGCAGCCTGATTAAGACTAATTGATGCGGCAAAAAGGATTTTAATTGAAGTTCTAAGACAGTTTTGATGTCTTGCAGAAATATCCTACTACAAGACAATTTTCGGTATACAAAATACCATACATAGAGAACGCGCGACACGAAATGTTTATATTATTTATATTATTCTTATATGTATGCTTCCTTACTTTCGGTCTCCCCACTGGCTGCAGTGAATGGATCGCAGACTTCATGAGAAATAGGTCGAAACGTGCTTGTCCGGTCAGTTGGGATATTAATATGCGGGGGCTCTCAGGGGCTGGTACACTTGGTATATGCAGACGATAGCACAGTTGTTTTGATATACATACCTATGTGTCCCACGCAAAAGCTAGTAGGTATAGACCCAATATCTTCGAGAGTCTAGGGATCAGGGCCGGCCCGCCCATACGGCGAACGGAGCAGTCGCTCCAGGCGCCAAATCTTAGGGGGCGCCTAAATGGTAAAAAAAAGTTTTTTTTTTTTTTTATTGCCTTTATGTATTTTAAGCGAAGAGATGAACGAGACGCGTGCGAATAAAGTGTGCGGGTGGCGCGGGGCACCACATCACCCCACTAACCTCACCCCGCGCTAACCTCGCAATTTAGTTAGCTGGGCTAGTATTGTTGATATGCCATTGGCGAGGCGGAGACGCGAGCTAGGGAGATGTTGGAGACTAAACGGGATCCGTGGGGGCGTCCTTATCGCTCGGTCCGGGGGAAACTCGGACCATGGGCGCCCCCGCTTACAGAGAGTCTCCAACCAGAGCTGCTGGAGGACGTGGTCGCAGCCCTCTTCTCAGCACGAGCGGAGCCCATTCCGCCGTCGATGGCTTTGCCCACAGCCGCAGAGCCCGAAGAGAACGCCAGCGTCCCAGAGGTGACACAAGTAGAGCTGAGGGCGGCTGTGATGCGGCTCCGGGCAAAAAACACTGCCCAGGGGCCCGATGGGATTCACGGCTGCGTGTTGGCCCTCGCTTTGAAGAAGCTGGAGCCCCAACTGAGAGGACTCTACTCAGCGTGCCTGGAGCAGGGCCAGTTTCCCACTCAGTGGAAATCTGGTCGTCTGGGGTGCCGAGCCCTGCGGACTCACCGTCCGCGTACCAGCCCATAGTGCTGCTGGACGAGGTGGGAAAGCTGTTTGAGCGTACAGTCGCAGCTCGCCTCGTCAGTCACTTGTGCGGAGAGGGGCCGGACCTGGCGGAATGCCAGTTCGGGTTTCGGCACGGGCGCTCCAATATCACGGCGATATCGCGAGTGAGAGTCCTGGCGGAGGAAGCGGTATCCCGGGGTGGGGTGGTGTTGGCGTTGTCCTTGGACATATCCAACGCCTTCAACACTCTGCCCTGGAGTTGTATTCGGGAGGCATTGCGCTATCATCGAGTGCCTCCCCACCTCCGCCGCGTCGTTGGGGCTTACTTAGCGGAGAGGAGTTCACTATCTGGGAGGTAATGGTAGACATCAGCGCCCCATGTCGTGCGGCGTTCCACAGGTTTCGGTCTTGGGCCCGCCCCTGTGGAACAGGTACGACTGGGTGCTGAGGGGTGAGCTCCAGGCGGGAGTGGACCTGACGTGTTACGCTGACGATACGCTGGTCACTGCCCGGGGGAACTCATACAGGGAGGCAGCGTTGCTGGTGACGGCTGCGGTCTCACAGGTGGTGAGCCGCATACGTCGCCTTGGCCTGCAGGTGGCCCTCAGCAAGTCGGAGGCCATGGCTTTTCATGGCTCCCGGCGGCGGTGCCCGCACATCGTGGTCGGGGGGGTCCGTATCGCTGTCGAGTCCACCGTGAAGTACCTAGGATTGGTGCTCGACAGCCGGTGGGATTTCGGCTCCCACTTCCGGCGGCTGGCGCTCAACGCTGCTTCCTAATCCCGGGGACCCGAGCACCGCCTGCAGGCGGTTGTACGTAGAGATCGTGCGATCGACGGCCCTATACGGAGCCCTGATCTGGGCGGCTGACCTGACGGCCAGTACTATCACTGTTCTGCGGAGGCCACAGAGGGTGATGGCCGTCAGAGTCATCAGGGGATATCGCACGATTTCCTACGAGGCGGCTTGCGCACTGGCCGGATCTCCGCCATGGGACCTGGAGTTGTTCCCGTGCGCCCCTCTTTGACGTCGTGGAGGGAGTCGAACACCTCACTCCCTCCGCTGACTCGAGGTGGACCCGCAAAGGCAGGTTGGCACCAGCCGGGGATTACGGATGTCGCATACGTTCCCGCGATCCCCGGCGTAAGTGAGAGATGGAACACCGGGGTGATTTTAGTCAGTAAGAGTCTGACAGACCCCTCCGCCCACCCCAGGGTGGAGGACATCCATGAGTATTGAAATATAATAATTGTTTAAATTTCGACCTAGTCGACCGTACTCGGTATTGCGCCTAATTTTCAATTGGTCACACCAGAGTATAGTTGACATCTTCGCGTTCCATACTTAGGTACGTAAAGTAAGTATGTACGTTCTATACTTACTTTACACTCACAATTGGTATAGGTAAGGTATATATTATTGGGAGCAAACGGGAGAGGCGCCATAATTAGATCTCGCTCCATTCTAAAATTTACTTCGGGCCGGCGCTGCTAGGGATGACCGCTTGACGTGTGCTTGAAGGTCTTCTGACTGCCGTATTCTAAGAGGCTTCAGGGCCATAACTTTTTCATGTTTGATTTTTTCAAATATAATTTTTAAAAAGATGACAACGCATGCGGAGCCGGGACAAACCGCTAGTTTTATATAATTTTTGTATGGTCAATGAATTTACATTTATAACGTGTTTTACGCTACTAACAACGTCATCTCAGTAATCTTCAAAGCAATTTAAACGAAAATTTCCTATATACTTCTCAGAGTAGGTACATTTTTTTTTAGTTGATCGACTATTAGTTAGTAACTTGTGAAGCCTTCTTAGCCGTGATAGTTTTCCTTTTCAATTCAGCATATTTCCTACTCCCGTGATTTTTTTCACATTTCCAGAAGCAACCGTTTAGCTGGTAGAAGGGGGGGCACTGGATACTAACGATTTTTTCCACTTTAGAACTTCATATTTCACAAATGGATCCCTAAATCGGAAAATGATCTTTGAAGATTCGTGATATTTTCAAAAAACCTATCCAACGACACACTACACGGGGGGGGTGGACGCGAAAAAATCATCCCCACTTGACGTATAGGGGGGGTACCATAAAAAAATATTTCAAGTTTTTATTCTACCATTTTGTCGGCATCATGTGTGTGTATGTGCATTCATGCCGAATTACAGCTTTGTAGTCCCCATAGTCTGAGCAAAACCGCGGACAGACAGACGGACAGACCGAAACTATAAGGGTTCCTTGTTGACTACGGAACCCTAAAAGTGGTTCAATATATGCAGAGAACTGTATAATTTACACCCAAAATTTTATTTTTTCCAGAATCCGGGGGTTACTTTGTTCAAAAATTCGCGTTTTGGCAGCGGGTCACATATTTTATGTTTATTGCCAGTTACTGTGTTTTGTGAGACCAGGAGGTTAAAGAAAACAAACTTATTTGAACACGCATGGGTAGTTTACTTTTATAAAAATATTTTGTACTGCTAATAAATTAATGAGTCAGTCGATACAATTTATTATAACTCTATTTCATACACAATATAATATTTCCTTTAAATGGTTTCTCTATCATAATGAAAATGTAAAAAAAACATGCTTATAAAATTATAAAACATTCGAAACAAAAATATGTAAATAAATCTTTAAGATTTGGCACCATAAGCATTTAAAGAATAGAAGAAAAATGTTACATAGGTACATCCCATGAAAAATATAAAGACAGATAAAACATACTGTTTTTAAATGCAACATATACAATTATCTCTGATGTTATCATATCTTCGTTATTGTTTTATTAATTTGTTTTGTACCAATAAAATAGAGACCAAACATTTTCATGACTGTAGTAATAGTTATACAAAATTGTTACAACAATGAATATTTAATTTTATGCAAGCATAAACCTTACATTTTTATGTATAATCACATTTTTATTCAAATTCTACACAACAGTAAGTATACAAGATCACGAAATAGGAAGTTGCATCAGACATTTATTTTCTTTGTTTTTACATTGCCATGAAAAACATTTCGCCGGGAAAAAGTACAATAGGAAAGATTAAATCATTGAATTAACCGTAGTTATAGGTAGTAACATAGTATTGTCATGTTTATTCAAATATATATAATGTGTGTCATTGATCGACCTATTATGCCATATACCTTTATTTCCACACATTGCCTTCAAATTTAGACTCTTTTAGAATATTAAAATTCCATATTAGCATATTTTGTGCATGGCAGTAGAAAATATATTTTATTAAAGCATTTATAAGCATATAAATAATTTTAAGTCTTTTTCGTAAACAAAAAGCACTTACAAAGAAAATGAATTTCATTCCTTTCTATTCTTTGGGAATAAGGTAACGTTGACGATAGTAGTTAATATTTTAGGAAATTATTGGACGCTTAGATCGATATCTGAATAACTGTCATAATTCTATTTATGAGCATGTACGCCGTATGACATTTCATACAAATTTTCAAGTCACTATTTAAGAAATGACTGAACCGATTTTAATTAAACTTCCCACATATATGTAAGTAGGATACATGTAACATCCAGAAATACAATAAATTTTCACCTTAATGTTATTTTACTTTTTAATGTGTATATTTTATAACATGAAGCGTCAATTTCAAGTATTGTTTGCGTAAATGATACAGATTTGCGCCACCAGATGGCAGAGCCTCCGTTGTGCACGTCCTTATAGAGCCCAGCTTGTTGTACAAGGAGCACCCGAGTTTTTGAATAATTTAATTTTTTTCTCTCTTTATTACTTATACGAGTAATAATAACTTGTTCAGATATGGACAGTAAATTACTAGCCATTTGTGAATGAGAACGGTAAAAATTAATTTACAATGCGTTATTCAATTAATTGATTAGATATTAGGGTTAATCGTAATATTGATACAAAAATACAAGGACTGTGGCTGTGCTGTCGACGAGTATTATAATTTAAAAGCTATATATAATGACAACATTATAAATGACGACTGCACAGCGAAAAAGAGATACAAATGAACACATAAGCATATTGTCTTTTCTCCAGACTTCGCATACACGGGGTATTCGTTAACTATGTATTTGATTTGATAAAATATAGTAATCTGACATTTAAAAATCTTATTATAACATTAATTTACCTTAGAACTAATGCATGTTGCCTTGAAACCTCACACTGAATTCGATATTTTACAAAATAGCGTAAACTCTCCTCCATTTTAAATAAAAACTCCAAATTCTCTCACATCTACATCATCTTAAAATGAACGTCATGAATTCTTCTCGAATATATGTACAGACACTAAAATAATGCATACGAGTGACCACAACAGGACAAAAATAGCCCATGCGACGTGCGAAAACGGACTTTTATACTTATTAACTACACCTAAACCTAACAAGTTCGTACAATGGCGCCTCGCAGACACCACTAAGAACGTCGGAATGAAATACTGGATACCAGTGCCGGCGTACGAACCAGTAAACTCTATGAGTATACTGATATCCTCTAAGAAATACGTCAGCAATACTGGAGGAACCACTGTTACAATTGGAAAGATCGCTTTCCTCAAAATAAAATTATACGATTCAAGTCTCGACGTATCAAGGAACAAGCTCTGTAAATTATTCCTTAGCGTTATAGCGATGATTGGGAAACTGGTAGATAGTGTAAAAACTGGGAACAAGGCGAGGAAATACTCGACTATTTCTAGGAATATATTGTCGCTGTCCGAGGGTACAAAGTTTAGTGTGTATAAGTCGTTTAGATGCGCGAAGGCGAACGCCCCAGTGAATGCTAGAAGCAGGTAGAATAAAGCTATGATCGCGTAATCGAAGAAGAGATGTAAGCCGAGCCTTGTCTTGCCTCGGATTGGTGCGATGAGTCCAGGAAGTGAGTGGTGACACATGAAGGAATAGACGCAGGCGCCGAAGAGCGTTGGCATTCCGGTGACGTCGAAGGCAGGTGGGTGACCCTGTGGCCCTCGACCAACCAGCAGGTGGATCGCCATTGAGATCATTATTGTGAACGCTGTAAACAAATCATAAAAAAATGAGTGTTATTTATAAAAAATCAAAGTAACACTGACCAAGTTCGTGCACTGAGTTGTTGTCACGGGAAATTCTTAGCTGATCAAAATCGGATTGCAGTACGACATAATCCGACTGTAGATGTTATCGTTCAACTGATAACGGGTTTTTCGTCGCCATTCTTTCTTGTTTATTTTATCTATTATGGATTTTATAGATTGGTTGGTTCGTTTACTCGGTGTTTTTGGTTGCTTATTTGTTTTTGAACACACCTACTTCCGAAATTAAAGTTATTTTGAACTTTTGGTTTTTTTTTTGTTTGTTTAGAAGTCGTTTGTATTTTTTTTTTAAGTTATTTTAATTTTCACTTTTTAGTGGTTCACTCCCAGCTAAACATACCTATAACAGCGTACGAGTACGTGGTATAAATTGGTATAAACAAACATGCGATTACAGCTATCCCGACAGATTTGCTATCATTTATTGAAATTAACAAAAAAAACCGCTTGTTCGATTTCGATAAAATGTTCATGGGAGGACCATTTGGGAAGTATACCCTTTCCAACAAAAAAAGAATTTTTCAAATCGGTTGGCAAGCGACGGAGTTATGCGCGAACAAACATTAAAAAAATACAAACATCCGAATTGAGAACCTCCTCCTTTTTTAGAAGTCGGTTAAAAACTGACGAAGACAAAAATCGTAGCACGTAGTGACGTCACGCGAGTTTTCTACGCACTGTATCGTCTTCGTTTTTTGTCTACGTAAAAAAAGTAAATGTACATGTCCAATATTTTATGGAAATCTATCTGACGGACTAATTAGATTTTTTTAGTCAACTACCCTATACACTTAATCCGATGTGGACTTCTTATCGAAACGTTCCAATGATCTTTGAATATAGTAGCCAAACTATAAAATGCTGTTTTCAGTCTAACCGAATGATGCTGACGATCAGCATTATATGTACAAGGATGCCCATCTTTCCTCCACCACCTAGTAACTAGGTGGTAGGTAAGGGTATGCCCTTTGGAAAAAGTACTCCCCGAAACACGGAGGAGTCTCGGTTTGAAAAATAGTAACCCATCCACGGATCGACCTCAGTAAACGCTGCTTAACCTCGAAGGTTGAACCGTGCGGTTGTTATCATTAAGCCACGAGGTCTTCCATTGAGATCACTGTGTATGAAGATTTATTCAACATCTTCTACATCATTTTGTCTGTTACTAACTCACAGGAATATTTTCAGTTTCCTTTCGTAGAAGTGCAACGGATGCCCCCCACAAATCCGCTATTATGCACTTGGTCCATCAGTCATTCTCAATCAATTGGTGTGAATACAATAAGTAGACTATCATTGCATTGACTGAATCAGGGACGTGCAATTTATTAGTTAAACTAGTTACTAGTGTTGTGTACCGTACACGTGAGTTCTGGTCGCACGACAAAATAACTGAGGACCAAATCGACTGAAAGTGAAGTATTAGAATGTGAACTTTATGTTAAGTAGTGTACAGCAACTATTATTTTGACGTAAACGATGCATCGTCAAAGAGTAATTTTAAGTTTTGGAAATGCCACCGTAGACCACATGATATAAGGCTGAAATTTCTTTGCTTCACTTTTGATTTCAGTTGGTGTACGACAGCCATTAAGCCGTAGTAGGCCTTCACTAAATTAATCAATGTTTTTATTTTAACACAATCGAGGCATTTGGCGATAAGAAACACCTGTTATTAAAGTAAAGTTAGCTATTGATGCTTAATGAATACGATAAACTTTCCACATTCAACACTGTGAGGTACGATCTGCAACGAATGCCGATTATTTTCTAAAATAGTTCACTATATTAAAACACAAAGCCTTCCCGTCGCGTTTGTCTGTCTGTACGCGATAAACTTAAAAACTAAACGGATTTTCATACAGTTTTCACCAATGGTCAGAGTAATTAATGGGGAAAGTTTAGATGTATAATTCATTAAGGTTTAAAAAACAAAACGACAGTGAGCTTACATAGTTACCTATCTACTCTGCTACCCTTATGAAAAAGGTAGTGTATGAAAGTGCTGATCCAATTAAGGTAATTGATTTGTAGCGACATCTATGGCGTCACATAAGAACTAATCCTGCATCACGCAATCAAAGTTCTCCGCGCAATTAGAACATATACGACAGCCCGAAATCATCTATCGGGCAGTTGCCCACCAGACATATCAACCCGTCTGGCCGGAGGATCCTCCCTTTTCAACGAAGGTTTGCGGGACTTTACTCTCTGTTCCGCATACCTCCAAACTGGTGACCCTCGACAAAGAACGTCAGCGCAGCCTTCGTGCAGCTACTACTTCGTGACGTCATCATCACTTCTCTCAAGCTTTCGAGCAGCAAGCAGCCATACAGCCAGCACCCACGGCTATAAAGGGTATCCTGACCACCAGCATGCCTACTTGGTCATACCTGGTCATCACCCTCAGCCTCATCAGCGACTTTGGTGAAGCACACTGGACCTTCGGCCAGTCACATGAAGAACCTCTCCTGGTCGACGCAAGCAGTCAAGCCACTACGTCGCACAGCACCGCTCCGACTCACTGAAGCCAGCAGCACTACTCCGACTCACTGGAGCCTGCAACATCATCCCGACTCACTGGGACATCATCACCCCGACTCACTGGGGCATCACCGCAGACAGTTCCGACTCACCGAGAACTATGCGGCATTCGGTTCCGACACACTGGAACCAACCTACCACTGGCCTGGCACGCATCAAGAACCATCGATCTCCGATCTCCGGAGGGGAGTGATGTAGCGACATCTATGGCGTCACATAAGAACTAATCCTGCATCACGCAATCAAAGTTCTCCGCGCAATTAGAACATATACGACAGCCCGAAATCATCTATCGGGCAGTTGCCCACCAGACATATCAACCCGTCTGGCCGGAGGATCCTCCCTTTTCAACGAAGGTTTGCGGGACTTTACTCTCTGTTCCGCATACCACCAAAGATTCACCGATATATGTAATGTAAAGCTGCACTATCGCTGAGCACCTGGCTATCACACCGCCGATGACTCTGCAATATATCATGGCAAAGATCCTTAAATAATGTTCCAGATAAACGCAAGAGACTCACCTAGCCACCTCATTCCAGACGTAAACAGCTGTAAATACTTGGTCTTCTGCACGTTGAAAAAGACGAAGGGCCCCATGGCCCCCACGAACGTCAACAACGCGACCCGGTACGTGTCCAGCCGGGTGTACCCGATGTGCTCCGAAGACGACGAGTTGAAGCAAGGCAACTCGTCCCACACCTTCGAGTCAGTCACGTTCGGAGGGATTGGGGAGCTGTAGAATAAAGAACGAAAGGGTTATACAACATACATATCACTACACATTATTATGCATAAGCATAAGCATGATCAGCCTTTTAATGTTCACAGGCCTCCTCTCTAGGAGAGGGAATGGGCCGTAATCCACCACGCGGGCCCAGTGCGGGTTGTTGAATGTCACATGTCCTCGAATTTTTTTTTGGTTCTAGGATATGCCGGTTTCCTCACGATGTTTTTCCTTCACCGTTTTTGAGAGCAGTGGTGATGAAGTTAATTACACAAAGTAATGCGCTTGGCTGGGATTGAACCCGTGGCTTACAATTCGTAAGTCCGGGTAAGTAATTACCGCTCTGCCACCACTACTCTCTACAGCACATTATTATGATTCCTTCCTTATTATTAAGTCCCTCCGCCGCGTTTGTCTGTCTGGACGCGATAATTCAATTACACTTAGATTGATTGAATAATTTCATCATTCATCAGAAAGGCCTAGGTAGGTCCTACCAGGGTTGGGGATTTTTTCCGAAAGAGTCACCGCAGAGGAACACGGATAGGTTAGTCAGTAAGAGCCCTTCCGCTCCGACCAGAGCGTTATCAGATGAGAAAAAAAAGTATGACTCATTATGATTTTTTATAATTGGCTAAAAGATGACGACAGTTGTTAAAGTTTTCGCAAAAAATCATCCCGACTGGGATCTTATATTTTACTCTGATATCTGAGCAAAAACGAGGCGGTTTGCTAGTTTTTTTTTTTTGCACAACTGGCGTCGTCGTAGTCGGGGCCGTTACGACTCGGCCACCACTGCTCCCACACACATCCATTGCAACTAACTATATTCTGAAAAAATATGATATACATATGTATAACTTGATCTCGAACAGAAACATACTCTAGTTAATTAACTGTACTTGATAAATGACTTTTAATTACACATCCATCTGTTATTGCGTGGTCGATCAACAAATCAGTGTGCAATTTACATTTACAGCGGCATACCACACGCATCAGAACACGGATTCACAGACATGTCCAAGATATATCTCTCACTATTCGGAACGCTGGCTATAAATTATAATATTAAGTACTGTTCTGTAAGTCGTTAAAGACAGAATTACACCTGACCAAATATGCGGTAGCTCTACTATTGTCTTTGTATTTATTGTATGTTGGTTTTTAATAACAGCTACATATGTTAATAACTTATGTTTCTCATGTCTGAATATTATAGTATAAGTGTTTTTGAAAGTTTTTCTACTAGGGTTTGTAGGGGTGATTTTGGCTTGCTCCCGCCCTGAGACTCTCAGGGAATAGAAGGTTCCCTGGAACTGGTTACAAATACAGTGTCCCACAGTATTTTTCTGTATAACACGTACATATGAAAATGCCTGCATCTAATTTATCACAATATCTATGTATGCTCTTTGCTGCAGTTCCTGTCGCTCATATAACTATCGGTATGATTTCTGTAGGTGTGTTCCAATATCGTAATCTCTATTTTAGGTAACTGAGTATTCGCTCAATTTTTCTATCTCTTTGGATGATTTTCTGTTTTACTTACGTAAATTACATTTGGTCTACTGTGTGTTACTATGACATCTGTGTAAACTGGTATCTCCCATTTTGTTTGATCTGTGGCCTTGTTAAAGCTTCTTGCCACCACAGGCTAACGATTTTTGTGCCTGTTGGTGTAGTAATTGCCAGCTAGTGATGATGTGGTGTTGTGTGTGGTCTCATCTTTCGTCAGACTTAACAGACACCTACCAACAAATGGCCTTTTAAAAATGTATTATTAAACCGTTTAGTCGTAATGCTTGATCTTGTGTTACAAAAATTGGTGTTTGTTTTTTCGAGTACTGCTTTACAAAACTGCCCATCTAGGTATACTCCATTCACAATAAGATTAGACATTTAAACAAAACTGTTTACAGTCCGTTCAACCGATTTTTACTTCTATTCCGTAGGCACAAGGATAGCATTAAAAGCAAAAACGTGATTATATAACCAACTGTTTACTGCAGCTGCCATGTGTCATGCCACCAACGCAAAATCGGTTGAACGGAATGTAAAAAAGATATATTTCAATGTCTAACTTTATTGTGAATGGGGTATAGAAGCTTGGCTCTCCATTTTTCTATCGCTTTTGTACAGTTTCTGTGTTTATTTCTGCTGCATTTGTTCTAAATTCTTGTCTAGTTATCGTTCTAGATTCTTTATATATATTAAATCTATCATGTCTGACGATTATTTTAATTATATATGGGTAGTAAAGAGTTATTCAAAGGAACCGTCGCCTGACTCCCTGACTGCATCTATCTTTTTTTCTCGTTTTACTTTAGTTTTTGTCAAGACAGGCGTGTTTTTTTTTTGTTTTGTATTTCATACCTTTTTGCTACGCACTAAGCAAGCTTGAGACGGTCATAGTACACGTATTCGTAATTTTCATAAAACAAAATATTTTCGTTTTTATTTCTGAACCGAACTTTTCTTTTTTTTAATTTTCACTAGCCTATGTTACCCGGGATAACTCAACGCTTCTGTATCGGTTAAGCCATTAAGAAGTTATAGTGGAATAAAGAAACATCACAAACATACATGGACCCTGAAAACATAACACTCCTTTTTTGGGCAGTCATGTAAAAACCCTGATTTATTCGATTTTTTTCGGATACATCTAAATGTGTATAGTGTCATAATTGTACTGCCACTGGCAGTCTTTTAAGTCGGACCGAGAAAGGGACGGTCCGTCTTGGTGAGAACGGGCGCCTAGCCCTAGTCAACATAATGAATTAGAGATTGACGATCGTTAGCAGTATGTTGTGCAATGCAGTCGAATTCACGGTTCATTTAGTGTGTGTACCTACCATTTATCTATCCTCTGATTGTCCATTCATTATTGACCGACTGATCATATCGGTCAAGGATAGAGTATAAAATACAACTATAAATACTAATAAACAGGTACCTAATCAAGAAGTACGAAGATTTAAAAAGTGCGGAAATCCTGCGGTCTTTTGCAAGATGCTTTGCAAGGTTTAGAAGGATAGAAAATCCTATGTCCACTCCATATCCAGGAAATAGTCCACTCATGTTCCAAATTTCATGCAAAACCCGTTCAGCCGTCGAGGCGCGATTGATCAACAAACAACCAACATGTAAACTTTCACACAACAACAAGCTATATTATATTATAGCTACAATTTATACCAGCGACGTGACGTCACGTGAGTTTTCAACGCACTGTATCGTCTTCATTTTTTGTTTACGTGAAAAAAGAAAAAATACGTGTCCAATATTTTTTGTAAATCTATCAGACGGACTAATTAGATTTTTACAGTAAAATACCCTATTATAATAATAGGAATTAAGAGAGGACACTCTACTAGATTGGTATCATTTGGTATAAGCTGTAGTATTTTATTATCTGTGGTATAAGTGAACTCTCAGACTAACACTAGACGAACACTAAGGCCCGTATTTCAAAACGAAAACTGCAACTCTAATATGAGCACGAAAACGTCAATGAAAGCCTAAATGTATTATATATGTTATGCGAAACCGGGGTGGGTTGTCATGAAGATATCACTGACAAAAACAGCCAAGCAAAAGTACTTTAAAAATTATCAAAAATCTCACCAAACGACGTCCATAACAGACTTCGCAACAGCTGCCGAATAGATCGACAGGTCGCCATACAAGTAGATACACAGAGTGCAGTAGAATGTAGTCCTGCCGATCTTGTTGAAGAACAGGTTAGCCATCTCGCCCAGTTCCACGCGACGGTCGAGACTGTAGTATCGAGAGGGGATCGTGTCTCCGCAGACCAGAGGCTCTTCAAGGTCCCCATGATTGTTCTGGGATGTTGAGGGGTCATCGTCCGAGTCGTGGTCTTGGATCTGCGAATTGAGTTGTGATAAGTCAGGATAAAATCAAATTCACACAGAATAAACTGTCGGACGGTCTCACTGGTGGGAAAATCTGGAGGAGTGTCGGGGAGCTTAGAAATAACAAGACTTCGCCTTCGGAGTAACTTTCTTCTTCTTTAGCATGATACTTACTGCTAGATTCGGAATGAATATCCGTTCTATTGAGTGGCCTCTCACAGTTCAATCTAGAAGGTTGTCAACTGCTTAACTGGGCTTGCCTGTGGCCTTAATATACGACGACGCGCTAAGGGCACCCCCTGTCGGGTACGAAACACGGCTTAGGGCGTCGCTAGGGGGGCAGTTGGGGACGGGCTGGATTTAACTAGGAATATTATTTAGGAACGAATTTAAGACTACAAGTTCAGCGGCGCGACCTAGTTCGATCAGGGGCCGACATTGACGGGGAAATCGCGACGGGCCTCGAAGCCGAGGGCGGAAGGATGGCGATCGTGGTTTGCGCAGAGTTTGTGCTGGTCACTCAACGACTTTCCTGGAGGAGGGTTGTGGTGTCATCCGGAGTAACAAAGGTGTGCCGCGTCGGCGACTTGGGATATGAGGGAGGGATTGTGTCGGACGGCCGATATGATGAGGGAGTTTAGGTGGTTGACAGCAGTACTGAAGAAACACTTAGTAATACATTTCATGAACATCGTATTGTGGGTAATTTTAGGTCAATGAGCCTCATTGCGGACATAGAATAACCACGGAAATTCCCCGTCTTTTATAGGCTACTTTGGCCAGTAAAAATACTTAAATATAGCACACGGTATAATAATCCTTGCATACGGCACTAAACCCACTGTGCTTGACGGAATTACACAAATTTTATTTTTTCCCTATATTTCCTCTGACTACCACATTTTCAACAATCCAAGTTAACAAAATAATGTAATAAATCTTATAGTTATGTGTCTTATTTAACCTTAAGCGCACACGCTCTTAAGGTTAAATAAGAAATAACTATAAGAACGCCGCGTGGGCGCGTACGTCGTATGGCATTTCATACAAATTTTCAAGTCACTATTTTGCGAAATGACTAAACCGATTTTAATGAAACTTCACACATATAAGCAGGATACATAGATCTAAAAAGTTAGTTTAAACATTTTCCAAATATCTTATTTAAAAAAATAGCTCACGGGGTTATTAACGATTCCACGAGGACGAAGTTGCGGGCAGAAGCTAGTATAATATATTTGAATCTGTTTCTGGACAGAATTGACTAACTAGACTGCTATTTTTTTAATTTCTTTTACTAGCTTATTTGAATAAGTAATCAAATATAAAAGCTAGTAATTGAAATAAAAAAAATAAAAATAAATTACTAGGTATATTTGAATAAGTAATCAAATATAAAAGCTAGTAATTAAAATAAAAAAAATAAAAATAAAGGCTGTTGTAATGGATACTGTAGACACATTGTTGTGAACTCATTCTATCAAATCCAATACTGCACCATGATACATAGCAGTCACTGCAGGCTATTAATAGCCAATGTAATGATGCAGCAGATAAACAAGGAATGTATTCTGTACCCATAAAGAGCAATGCAGGATGTATATAGCTTAAATATGTAGATTTACATTTATGAATCAATAAAAAATAATCAATGTATCAAATTCTGCCTAATTAATTTACATGTACACAATATTTTGCGTAACTTCACACCTTTTAAGATAAAACTTTTAACTCTACGAACATTTTGAATGAATTTACTTTTGCAATATTGTTTTATTCAATGAAGTCACTATGCTTATAATCAGTAGTACATAATTAGCAATTTTATTCTTAGTAATCTTAAAATAATAAAATAATATTACATAAAAATTTTTTTTTTGTGAGTATGATTCAGATAGAATAGGATTTTAGAAAAAAAATCAATGATAGAAGTTGCATTATTGCCGAGTACCTTAGGCTACTTGTTATCCTGGAAGAATGCATGGGTTCTGGTGGACGCCGACCAGGGAAAATGATAGTCAACGTTCATTGTTATTTCACATAAAACCATCAGTCAATAATTCCAGTAAGCTTTTTTAATTAAATTATAATTAATATAGAAGAAAATTGTATTAAATTGCAATTTTTAACATAATCACTGTCATATTTAATAAGATTTTTAAAATCTAAGTATCTACTGAAACAACTCTCAAGCAGTATTACTATTTGAAATTGTAAATGTCGAAAACAAAATATATTTGAAGGTAAATAGTAAGTGATTTTTAATATTTACTCTTAATCCCGTTTACTCTATTCATGTAGCTATTTCATAACATAATTAATCATTTTGAGAAGGAACATAAAAGTACATTATGACATAGTTTTTTTTTAATGGTTGGGACTAAAAATCGTTCTTAATTAGGTATAATACCACCACTGTATGATGTACATCCGGAATAAATATACCCCAGATCCATTCCATTAGTGTACTGCCTCTACATTTAGCCCAAAATGGGGAATATTCTGTTACAAGAGTACTGAAATTTTTATTGGAAGCTATGAAGCCAAACAAAATCTCATGGATGGCTCATTATAATCAGAAATTATCTCATCTAGAACCTCAATACTTACACTCTCTCTCTTGATAGTCTGCAGTCTCTTCCACTTGTAGACAGCATTCGCACATGCCATAGTCTCAATGACGTAAGTAGCATTCAGGAAGCTCATGAATGCTAGGAACATCAGCGATATGGTGCTGAGGCCCCACCCTGCACGAGCGAAAGCTGCCGGCAATGTTAGTGCTCCAGTCCCAACAATCAAGTTGAAAATGTAGATTAAACCCACCTGGTGACATCAAAGTTCAGTGTAATAAGTTGCCATGTTTAATTTTTTGAGTCAAAAACAAACAATATTTATTTAACTTATTTTTTGTAGGACTTTTAGTACTATTATGTTTTTTATTGATTATAGGTTTCTTGTTGCAGATGACTGAAAGTAGGTGAGGGACAGTTTGTTACGGTAAGACACGCGAGTGTGGGAGAAACGACAGTTATTCTTGTAAAAAATACTGAACAAAGAACTTCTATCCTGTTGGCACCCTGATACAAAACCTAACAACGTTGTAACATATGGTCCACGAAAAAAATATTTTTCTGTCACTTTTATGTAAAGTTCGTCATATCAACACTTACCCATACTGAATATTGGTCCCCTGCCTCTGTTAGAGGCATTCTTATCAACCTTCTTATACCCCAGAAGCGACGAGGCATTGCTCTCTGTTCTTACATGACATTGCTGCCGGATGTCTGACACAGCAATGAACGAATTTTCCTTAATCAATGTAAAAATAATGTATCAAATTGATGATAACGAACATACACAAAAGATATGGCAAATATTGAAAATATGACAATAACTTTTGACAGTTCTACTTTTGACGTATAGAACTATAGACAAAGACCTTACAATAATCATACAATAATATAGAGCTTACCCTACCACAGAATATAGAATTCTTATTGCTTTTGTGTACCGGAGGAAGTAGAGTACAGCCATCCGTCCGATGGCGAAGAGCAATGAAGCCACCAAATCTCACAATAGTAAACCAACAAACCGCTTCTTGTCTTTTTGATACAACTGCTCAATCCGCAAATGCGTTTTTAAAACGTAGGTGTTTTGCCGCTACAGGCACTAGTGTAGAGCGATGTCTTCTTAAACTAGCACTTCGCCCGCGACTTCGTCCGTGGGAATTTAATGGGTTCCATGTCTATAAACCCAAGGAATAAAATTGTTCGATAGTCTTAGCGCCTACGCTAAGACTATCGAAAAATTAAAGACTTTACATGAGAAATATATAATTTTTGAAGGGGTAATCCCCTACTTATTCTACTCTTACGCACGTACATACGTTACGTAAGACGTTGATGTGTCGATGCGAAAAAAATAATATATTTTTTATCGAAAAATAAAAAATCATATGGATTTTGTTTGCGTTTTACACATTTTCATGTTGAATTTTAAAACTATACACCTATACACTGTCACAGTATTACAATATTTCCTACAGTACGGCGACGAATGTACTTGCGCAGAGCAACGGAGGGGAACTCGCGGGGTGTCGGGCGGCGCGGGCCGCGTACCGCAAACACGCTTAGTTTGCGGTACCGAGCGCGAAGGGCAGGCACGGGCGTGTTTTTTGTGTAATAATTTTATTATACTTACATTCTATAATGGTGTGCACAAACTGTTCTGTTAGGTTTTTCATTTGTGTACCATAGACTTTTGGAATATAACAGACGCCCCGCCGCCGCCGCCGCCGCTAAGACAAAACTGACTTGTGCACACAATTTTGGCTACTTTTCCTTATAATTTTGTCTGATAATTATAATAGGGATGTTTCCCGAGGAATAAAAATATGATCCTATTTAGTCCGTCAGTTAGATTATCGAAAAATATTGGACACGTATTTTTTGCTTTATGAAATCTCTAAAAATTGACGAAGATAAAAATAATCAGGGAGTGGTAAAAATCGTCGCACGGAGTGACGTCACACGAGTTTTCAACGCACTATATCGTCTTCATTTTTTGTTTACGTGAAAAAATAAAAAATACGTGTCCAATATTTTTGGGAAGTCTATCTTACGGACTAATTAGATTTTTTAGGCAACTACCCTATTGTAAAGGTATGTGTTTGTTTATTGAATTTATAGGTACCTACTTACTTTCCAGGCGCGAGTTGTGGATAGAAGCTTGTCAAAGACGGTAATTGAAAAGTAAAACAGTTGTACTTACAATAAGGTAGCGGTAGTTGACTAAAAAAATCTGATAATTCCGTCGGATAGATTTCCATAAAATATTGGACACGTATTTTTTTCTTTTTTTCATATACTTAATAAGAAAAAAACGAAGACGATACAGTGCGCTGAAAACTCGTGTGACGTCACTACTCGCTACAATTTTTACCTAGCTGTGACGCAACAAGCCCCCACTCCTGTTCTTTGATGCTTTTTATCTTCGTCAGTTTTTATAGATTTAATAAAGAAAAAAATACGTGAACAATATTTTTCTATAATCTTACTGACGGACTAAACATAATCAGATATTTTTTACTCAGGAAACATCCTTATTACCTATATAACATGTAGGTACGTATGTGGTTTACACTTTTAATAAATAGTTATATCAAATTTAATAATCACAATTATTTTGAATGTAAATATGAATAAATGATTACTTACATCATAATAGTAATAATCACAATTGTTTTATTTCCCATTTGGTGACAACCCTTCCATACTTGCATGTGGCAGCGTAAGTACCTACGCTGGCGGCGGCATCGCGCGACATCAAAGGCGTTTCCCTACTGTAATATTGTAATACTGTGACACTGTGCCATGTGTAGTATTTTCTTAGACTAAGGAAATATGTTATATGTTAATATGTGTAGGCTCCAGTTCAGGAAAAAGGGGGTTCGCAATCGAAAACCAAACTCATTGTTAAACACAAACATATTTAATTCCTTTTCCCACAATATTTGAAAACACACACCGAAATAATAAAGTATGTACGTCACTTAATATAGGTGTAGGTCCTGTACTTACATTCTAGAATTAAACCACTGTAGTCGTGTTCACTGCTCGGCGGCTCGACCAAGAAGACCGACCGTCACTTGTATCTCATAGAGGATGACATCGAACGTCATGACTGATGAACAAACTAAAACCCGCTGTCATACGCGTTAGTCGATTATATAGTTTGGGTTACCAGATAAAAGCTAACAGCTCGGCCATCCTGTTCAAAGTGCGTCCTCGCGCTTACAATTATATTGAAATTATAAAAATATCGAGAACAAACAAAAAAAATATATCTATAAGTACTATAAAGAGGAAACATTTGTTTGTTTGTATTGAATAGGCTCCGAATCTACTGAACCGATTCACCATTCAAATTCTTTCACCATTAGAAAGCCTCACCTCACCCTGAGGAACATAGGCTATTTTATCCTCGTATTCCCACGTGAACGGAAACCACGCGGGCAACACCGTGAGGTACTACTAGTATTATATAAAATACAAAACAGATTTGTAAATATCAAGTCCAGTTCATTCACCATAATGATCATAAACTAGTATTAGTTCTGAATTAACTAACTTATTTGACTTATCTTAATTTTTAGACATTAACATATTTCATTATTATGTACTTTATTGTATTATGTAAATTATACATAAGGAAACTATGGCAGATTGGATATGTTTATAGTTTAAATAATACAAGTAATTAGCTTTTTAATAATACAGAAATAGTTGTAGTTATAAAATACAGGTAATAATTCATCATATCTACTACTCTTACTCATTCCGTTCATTATCATTAATATCATCATCATCACTACTTTCTAAATTTCTATTGAATGACAACCAAGGCTGCATTTTATCTACAGCTACTACGGCTTCGTATCGACGGCAGTGTTTGCGTGTCATAGGAGTATACTCGATCATATATCTATCAATGGGAAGTATTTTCATTACTCGATAAGGACCCTGGAATTTTACCACTATTTTTTTGTTTTTGGGACTGGCCATCGTGTGCAACTTGCCTCTCGACGCGAACCAAGTCTCCTACCTTGTACTTTTAGCCCTTTCCTATGACTATTAAATCTTTTCTACGTATTTTAACTGTTGTGCATTTATACTACAGCCTGCTTTATCTCTCGTGTTATTTGAATCTAACGAATCAGCCACAGTAGTGGTATGAGATATGACGGGGTTCATAATACCTTCTGACCTACTAGTTATATTAAATCCAAACAATAATTCGGAAGGTCTTTTTTTGGATAGACTGTTGTATTGATGCCTACTTGAATGTCATAGACACAATCATCCCAAGATTCATCATCCTTGCCCTGGGAAGAAGTCGATAGAGCGTCTAAAATAGTCCTATTAAACTGCTCAATTTGCCCGTTTGCTGTGGGTGTTGCTACTGCGTTAATGATATGTTTAATTCCACGTAGTGCGGTAAATTCATGAAACGTCTTGCTCGTAAAGCTAGATCCTTTATTGGTTATTAGGCGTGTGGTAACTCCGAAATAGCTAACGTGTTCTTTTATCACGCGTATACTAGTGAGGGACTTTAGTATTTTTGACAGCATTAATGTTTACAAAATTCCGAGAAGCTATCAACCAGGTCCAGTAAATAACAGTTGCCCCTCTTACTTCTTATAAATGGGCCTTAAGTGGTCTGCGTGTACTGTATGGAATGGGGCACTGACTTTTTCGATCGGGTGTAGTTCACCTTCTCGTTTGCTACCAGGAGTTTTATGATGGGAAAACTTAAGCAGGACTGTACGTATTTTAACAAATCAACACATTTTAGGAAATCAATAAATTTATAAGCTGCAATTGGTCTATGGCTCAGAGCCCCAACATGCGCCATTCGAGTGGGTATGGGAATACGCGTCGGTATTCGATAGTGCTGTTACGTTGTATTTTTTGTACCTACCACGGAATAATTAATTAACGTAATTGAACTCCTGTATTTGGAACCACCCACGTGCAACTCGTGGAATCAGGTCACGTTTACTACAGTCGTTGCAAATGATATACCCAGCAAATATATAATAAATAATCTAAAAAACAGATAACCCCAAGAAATGTCTTAACTCATGTATATTTTTAGGGGGTTGGAAAATTTGAGATCACCTCAGTCTTCCTATCACCTAGACGAATACCTAATGAGTTCATCAACATTAACCGAGTCAAACGACATTTTGACAGCAATTAAAAACATCTAAAGAATCGAAATATTCGTTTTTTATAGAACGAGTAAGTAGGGAATTTTTGGCAATGGTTATTTCGATTTTAGACATATTATATGCAAGCAACCCAACCATTTCCATTCAAATCAAAATCAATTCATATCAAATATAGTTGATAAAAGTGTTTCCCATCCAATTCTCTTAGAGAGGCACGAATGTAAACATTGCCAGTAAAATATGGCTCAGATTGTACAGGTTATAACACTTAATGAAAACTGTGGAATACAAACGCGCTCACCACGTAGTAGATATACTTTTGTAGAATCTATTTTATTTATATTAATTTAATCGGAATCTTAATAATTATAAGATCAGATATTTCGGTAAAAGAGTGTCTTAGAAGGGCTGGGTGACTCAGTACGTGATCTTCAACTATATATAAATATCTATAACTTTAAATTTGAAAATGAAAACAATATATCTAGTTTTAATTTCCGCGAATATTAGTGGGTTGCAGGTATGCACCTCCCTCCCGCCCGCTATATTATGCACATGCAAGATTACTGGGCAAATGCAAGGATTTTAAGCACATGCAGGAAGGCAATGCAAAACCCAACACCATTACCGAATCCGATCTGTTATCCGATTGCCTTCCTGCATGTGCTTAAAATCCTTGCATTTGCCCAGTAATCTTGCATGTGCATAATATAGCGGGCGGGAGGGAGGTGCATACCTGCAACCCACTAATATTCGCGGAAATTAAAACTAGATATATTGTTTTCATTTTCAAATTTAAAATGGATTTCCGCAAAGTAACGCCTGACTCAATCAATTTTATCTATAACTTTATTAATGCCCTGAACTTCGACATCAGCAGTTACTACACCTAATGGATTGATGAGGCTTGCACCTATACCTCTCAATACAGGAAGATTAGGGGGATACTTAATATCCATAGTAAGTTCTTTAGCTTTGCTTTTTGTAACGAGTGTACATTGGCTTCCTAAATTGATGTGGCAATTTACGGCTTTTCCATTAATCTTAATGTAGTAAATACATATATTAATCGTTAGATAGATTAGATATCATCAGTAGCATTTTACTCGGAAATCTGTTTTTCATTTTTATTTGTTTGTTCGATTACATTTTGAGTGAAGTCCGTTTTAGGCTTATTCTTATAACAACTAGAAGATTGATGACCTAATCTATCACATAATGAACATTTAATACGGGGCTTATCGCACCTAAAACTGGGGTGACCATATTCGTTACAATTGAAACACCGTATATTAGAATTTATCGTATTAGTCTGCGGATTCTGGGTTCGTGACGACACATTAGTAGAGGCTTTGCGATCATTTCTGTTTCTGACATTAACTTCATACGCTTCTTTACTTTGCCCTATTTTCACCGTTCGAAAATATTTCAAAATTTGTTCTGGTTCACTAAATTGAGCTGCTTGAGCACCTACTCTAATGGCACGATCGTCCAATCCATATAACACACAATCAACTGCTTGTTTTCCATAAATTTTGCATCTATTTAATAAATTAAGTTTCGCGTAATAATAATGCTCTAATGATTCACCGTACTTAGCACGCTTGGCCAACATTTCCGTCAAGAGTTCGGCGTAGTCCTCGCGACAAGGGAATGACTCAATAAGTTTCCTTTTCCATTCGCCCCAAGTATAAAGAAGAGAGGGTAAGCCTTGGTACCAAGTTTTGGCTACCCCTGAAAGTTTAGGAAGAGCGTAGTGAATTGTTTCCTTTTCAGACCAACCATATATTTCGGCACACTCCTCTACTTTAGTGATCCATACTAGCATAGTCTGCTCTTTACTTAACGGATCAAAGTCGGGTAAGACATTACTATTAAAGGACAGCTTGGGCTTCTCCGAACACTTGACGTCATTTAAAATCGACAAAAACTTATCTAATATCACATTCGTTTCAGATTCCCTATTCATTTTCCGACTAGTTTTATAAACTCGGGTCGACTCACAGTTATCTGAACTCTCGCTGCGGCGCGTCTCCCACCTGGGACTGCTCCTCGCTCGTGACCTCCTTCTGTACTTCTTTGTTCTGTTGCAGCTCCCACTCGACGAATTGTCCGAATCCGTGATGGTGCTCCGCCTTTTCCGGTCCTTAGACGAACGTTGCCTCCGGTCTTCAGTCCATTTCCTTGGTTCCTGGTCCCGATTGTCCATATTTCTTCTTTTGCCCTCTGACCTGGGCAGTCTGCGACCTTCCAATCTAGTAGGTGTTGATATGCCCTCGAACCTGGGCTCACCCCTGCCCTCGAACCTGGGCTCACCCCTGCCCTCGAACCTGGGCTCACCCCTGCCCTCGAACCTGGGCTCACTCCCGCCCTCGAACCTGGGCTCACTCCCGCCCTCGAACCTGGGCTCACTCCCGCCCTCGAACCTGGGCTCACGCCCGCCCTCGAACCTGGGCTCACCCCTGCCCTCAAACCTGGGCTCACTCCCGCCCTCAAACCTGGGCTCACTCCCGCCCTCAAACCTGGGCTCACTCCCGCCCTCAAACCTGGGCTCACTCCCGCCCTCAAACCTGGGCTCACTCCCGCCCTCGAACCTGGGCGCTTCATCCTTATCCATATTGAATAACAACCCTTCTCCTTGGTTGTATCCAATATGAATGTGTATCTGAAACTTACAATTGTAAAGCTTAGTGCCTGATCATAACTACTCTAGGCTCAGTTTTACTTTGTGGAGACGACTAGATACTTTTTCAATCAGTGTGGGTGAACGGGGCAAAAAGATAGATTAAAAAGGCCAGCTAAAGTATATGTGCATACACAATTGACTAGCTCTGATTTATCCATGTTTAAAATAAGCATAAAGCGCGATACTACTTTCGGATTAATCACTAGACAGCAGTAGATTAATTCGCTATATATTGTGCTAATGTGTAGAAAATAAAGATCACAATAACCACCTGTCATTAACACGATTACGTTTACTTGGTTGTTTTCACTTTTTAAATCCATCAAGTAAGATAAATCGTAGATATATGGCAATATTTTTGCATTAACACGTTCATAAATTGAAAAATCCGCACGTAGCTATCATATTTTAGCTATTTCCAGAACTAATATACTCTTATGTTAATGACGGTAGTTCGAAAACACAGTGAAAAAGGAAAAAAAATATAACAAGCAGGAAAGAAAAAGTAATGTTCCTTTTCCAAATGCCTATAACGTAGGTAGTCAGGAAAAGAAAATAAATAACGCAACTCATAAAAAATCCTTTGTTTAGCAGTCGGAATTAAATTCAATTTTAATAGTTATAAAACCGTTGTGGACGTGATAAATAAGAAAATTATGAGAATTCTCTTACGATCCCACTTATGAACTGTAGGCTCCAGTTCAGGAAAAAGGGGGTTCGCAATCGAAAACCAAACTCATTGTTAAACACAAACATATTTAATTCCTTTTCCCACAATATTTGAAAACACACACCGAAATAATAAAGTATGTACGTCACTTAATATAGGTGTAGGTCCTGTACAGGGGGGGTCAACTCTCTAAGAAGCAAATGCAAACGTCGGGCAAAAGAAACGAAACAGAGACAACGATATACGCTAGACAGAGAAATCGCTATTGGTGCTTTGCTTGACCAGATTAGAACATTTCTACCATATTAGTAGAATTATTTTGTTATAATATGGTGACTAATGACTCCATTTCTAAAAAAAATCATTATTTATTATATGTATAAAATTCATGTGCTGAGCACATCTGTTACTCCTTTTTTATTATTATAAAAAAATAGTTTTTTAGAAGGATTTAATACTTTTACTCTGGCAACAACGCCTGAAAACAAAACAAATATGGTGGAGGTGGCTCATCGGACGCGGTAGACGTCGTATTTAATGTTTTTCTAATGGTTTTTCTAACATCATAACATGTGCCTGAGGATTCTTACGAGATAGAGACTCATTTTTTTGTTTTGAATTTTGTGCTTCTGTGTTTTTGTTTTGTGTGCGTGCTGGACACTTACGAGATACTCATTTTCATTGTTTGTTATTTTTTGTGCCTTGCCTGGACAATTATTGTACTAGAAAAAGACTCATTTCCTTAATTTTGTGAACGTCTGTGCATTAATTGTTAAAATGTCACGCCATACACGCTATGAACTCAGAAGAAAATGTGCTAAGTGTAACATCACTGCAACAGAAGATAGAAACTTGAGTTTCCACAGATTTCCTCTACCTGGTAGACATACAATGCTAAAGTAAGTAATTAAACTATTCTCAATTTTGATTACTTTCTCCCTGACCTTACCTACCTAGTACTTTACCTAAACACAATAAACAAATGTCAACTTTATCTTAAGAGTCCCGGACCATCAATGTTTTGTTGACAATTACATTAATTTATGTAACATTCTACATTTTTCAAATATTTGAAAAGTGATCACTGTAATACTGAAGCAGTCACAATTAGTTAAAATCTAGTTCATTTTGAACTAGATTTTAACTAATTGTGACTGATGTGACGCATGGATGAAGTAGTTAAAAGTTAAACTATGATCAAAGTGTAGTATTAGATAAAAATCTTTTTTCAATAATTTCAGCGCACGTGTATGGGCTGAATACTGTTTCCCTACTGGAGAGTGGTCAACTGAGAAATCACTAAGAGACTTGCACTCACAACACAAGATGTTATGCAGTAAGCGCTTTGATGACTCCTCATTTACTAGCAGTGCTAGAATAAGATTGAACAATTACGCCATCCCAATTGGAACACAGGACTTAATGGTTAAGTTTCGCCAGGAACAATGTGCAACCACAAGTGGAAGTGAACAAGATACTAATATCTCGGTTGATAAACCTCAAGTAAGTTAACATTTATTACTATATTACTCTACAATCCATCAATCTTAAAGCTTGAAAATATGTGATTGGAATTTATAAGCCCATTTCATCATAGACCTCATCAATTCCCATCAGGCATGATCAAGGTCAAGAGTGGACTTGTGCCAGTAATAATAAAAGCAGTTAACTCTCTGTCTACCTTAGTAATGTTTTAAAGCAAAATTTAAACACATCTCTGAATTTCATAAAATGGTTTTCATAAGCAACTTTAAGAATATGACATTTGAAACATCCTGATAATTTAAATGTAAAAACTGATCATCACCTTGGCTCACAAAAATCTTATTGTAATTTTTAGGTGCTAGTAACAATGGAAAGTTCATTACCTGTTCAGGAGCCAACCGCAGCCAAACCAACTACATCTTCACCTGTTCAGGTGCCAACCATAGCCAACCCTACTACATCTTCACCTGTTCAACTGCCAACTTTAAGTAAACCAACTACTGATAGCCAGAAGGTTTGTAGTATACCAATTTTCACTCCCATTAAACAATAAATGAACAATAAAACCTGTGATTTACTTATTGATACATTTCATATTTCCAGATGCCAAAGACCAAAGGGATTTTGAGGGAGCTGGATTTAAGCAAGTCAGTAGAGTTGACCCCTAAAAAACTCAAACTTTACAAAAAATGTAGGAGAAATTTGAGTGAAATTATGAGACTAAGAAAAAAAATTAAGAAACAACCACATCCCCTCTTCAAACAATTAACTACAGATAGAAATGTGAAAAGTCTCATAGATAAAAATATATCAGGGCCATTTGCATTATTGTTGCAAAGTCAACTTCAAAATACTCCCAGAAAACTGACTGGACGGAGGTGGAGTATAGATGACAAAGTTATGGCTTTAAGCATCTACAAAAGGTCTACTGGCTGCTATAGACTGCTGAGGCGACCAAGCGAAGGTACATTAAAAGCCTTACTAAACAAAATACCGATGAAATGCGGTATAAATAGGCAAATTTTCGAAACAATTAAAGGAATTACCGGTAATCGGGAACCAGAAGAAAATCTGTGCATCTTGGCATTCGACGAAATGTCTATTCGAAAAAAAATACAATATAATGGTAAACAAGACATTATTGATGGCTATCAAGATCATGGGAATCAAGGTAGAACTATGGAGCCAGCCACACATGCATTGCTTTTTATGGCTATTGGAATCAGAAAGAATTGGAAGCAACCTTTAGCTTTCTACTTTTCTGGTGACTGTGTTACAGCTGATAGATTATCTGTTCTTATAAAAGAAGTAAGTATATAATATAATTACTTAAGAAAAAAATTAAACCATTACAAGTATACTTAAAATATTTATGTTATATAAATATATTTTTTGTATTTACAGGTGCTTGATGCAAGCTTCCAAGCTGGGTTGAATGTTGCTGCTACTGTATCAGATAACTTTGGTGTGAACATCAAAGCATTAAACTCTCTCGGTTCCTCGGTAGCTCAACCGTATTTTGACTTTAAAGGCCATGAAATTGTCACAATTATGGACCCACCTCACCTTATCAAATGCTTCAGAAATAATTTGCTGAAGTACAACATCAAATGCCCTCAAGTATTGCAAAATGATGGAAAGTCTATGCCAGGTAATTTAAATATTTCCTAAGCCTAAGCTGATAGTTGGGCTAGTGAAGAAAATTCTGTGTTGAGAGTGTGATTGTGTGAGGAAATAGCTTTGGAGTAATTCGTATTTTAATACTGAAATGCATGGGTTATATTTATATATTATCATGTTTATTATTACAGGTATAGCCAAGTGGAGCCACATAAAAGAATTCTACGAAATAGACAATAAAAATCCAAATTTTGTTTTTGCACCTGGTTTAACCAAGCAGCATATTGAACCTAACTTCAAACAGAAGATGAAGGTCAGCTTAGCTTGCCAAGTATTCAGCCACTCAGTCGCTGCAGGAATACTTGCGAAGGTTGCAAACAGTAAGTTGTGATAAACATGTAATATTAAAATAACTTTTTTTTTTGTAATTATCAATTTAGTTGATTGCATCAGTTTTGTGGCGCTTAATTTTTATGATTAGTTACGACCTTGGAATACTCAAAAAAATAAATAATAATCTAGTTGATTGATAATTACAGAAAACATCCCAACTTATTAGAGTTTATAGAGATAAATTATGAATTTTAACTGAAATTGCCTTACTTTGCCTTCAGTTTCATTTAATTTTCCATCACCTTTCACAACGAAATAACAAATAAGTGTTTTCTTTTCAGATGAACTTCCACAAGAAGCAACGACGACAGCCATGCTGATAGAAAAAATAGACCAGCTGTTCGACGCCCTAAATGGCGATACGCCTGATCGGAAAAGGGGAAAAATATTCCTGACAAATTTTACGCGAAGAAGTCCACATATATAAATTATTTTAAAGAAATGAGAACCATGTTCCAGAAACTTGAATTTATTGGGGCCAAATGCAAGCCGCCTTCACATGAAGGTTTTGTAAGAACTTTAAATGCAGTTGAGCGTCTATTCCTAAATTTAAAAAAACATTATAACATAGAAAGTTTAACAACTCGCGCAGACTCAACCAAGACCCATTAGAAAACTGTTTTGGTTGCATCCGCAGCAATTGTGGATGCAACCCAAACCCAAACACCCTACAATTTGTTGCAGCTCTCAAAACCTCCATCATAAACAATTTATTGCATAGTAGTAAAAATAGGAACTGCAAAGAAGATAATAATGTCACATTAGATGATTTAAAATCTTTTTTAACTCAAGATAACCCTAACAAAGAAACTAATGTAGCTGTTGAAACATTTGATGTAACAGAAGGTGTAGAATTATCTAATACTGTAATACCTCAGTGTTCTGGTGAACTGCAAGCTTGTGCATATGTATGTGGTTTTATGATAAAAAATTAGGACCCATTTGCCATCAGTGCAAAATCACATTGCTTGCAGACCAGAACACCGAGGTAAGTCATTTATTCACAAGTTTTAAAGAATACAATTCTATGCGCAACAGTCTACATTATGTTAATATTTTTTTTACTGAGACAGTGGAGATAGCTGCAACAATAGGGTAGTTGACTAAAAAAATCTAATTAGTCCGCCAGATAGATTTCCAAAAAATATTGGACACGTATTTTTTCTTTTTTCACGTAAACAAAAAATGAAGCCGATACAGAGCGTTGAAAACTCGTGTGACGTCACTACTCGCTACAATTTTTAGCGAGCCGTAACGTCACAAGCCCCCACTCCTGATCTTTGATGCTTTGTATCTTCGTCAGTTTTTATAGATTTGATAAAGGAAAAAATACGTGTCCAATATTTTAACATAATCTAACTGACGGACTAAACATAATCATATATTTTTTACTCAGGAAACATCCCTATTGTTAATAAATTTTTAGATGAGCATGGGTGTAAAACGAAAATAAAAAGTGAACTTATAGAAATTTTAAAGAGAAAATTAAATTTCGAATGGTTGCTTGGTTGTAATGATCATTATGATAAAAATAAAATGCATATAATAATTTCAACCATATGTATATGCCTAAAACGACACTGTATTTTAAAAAATAGACTGTTTATCGACGAAGCTTCGAGAAAAGCCATGAATCGAAAAATAAAAATTTTGAAAAACGCTTACAACTTCGTTTTATTTCAAATATTTTTCCATAAAAATGTATGTATCAGGAAAACAAACCGAAAATCTGGTATTTTCAATTTAAATACCGGATTTTCGCTTTGTTTTCATGATACATCGCCAGAAAATAAAATAAAAAATAAATCATCCGTTTTAAAATCTGGCGCGAAAAGTAGTTCCACGGATCAAATACTGGCGCGCTAGTGTCGCAAGCTGTTGGCATATTTTTTGTATGAAGTCTTCGTTCTTCACGTTAGGGTATATATGTTCTGTGGTCCTGTACTTACATTCTAGAATTAAACCACTGTAGTCGTGTTCACTGCTCGGCGGCTCGACCAAGAAGACCGACCGTCACTTGTATCTCATAGAGGATGACATCGAACGTCATGACTGATGAACAAACTAAAACCCGCTGTCATACGCGTTAGTCGATTATATAGTTTGGGTTACCAGATAAAAGCTAACATATGGAAACATTGCCGTCGAAATACATCACATTTCTTTATCTACTTTCGTTATGCCGAGTCCTCTTATTTCCTTAGTCTGAGAGTTTTTGTCCAGTGACGTTTATTTATCTGCTATATCATTATAGCATAACCGTTTGAAGGGGAAAATCCTGACAGGATTGTCTATTATCGTATTGCTGCCAGCAACTTACTGAAATAGGTACGTAAGTACAATCTCATAAGAGTATAGATCGAACTAACTAATGGCTGTTACATAAATTATATAATTCTTATTCAATTATGTTTTACCGTCGCGTCGTGAGTTTTTCAAAATTTTCAATTTTGCCTTTTATTTCAAACTTTTTAGAGAGAACTATATTATGAACATTGTACTACATATAGATACAACTACAAACCTGTTACTGAAAACCACATCAGTATCGGAGTAGTTTCGTTTTTTTGCAAAAACATATGTTTGCTGTAGCGCCCCCTCGTGAGTTTTCACCTTAACACATATCTAAGAACATGCATTAATCAAACCTTAACCCATCACTGAAAACTGTATCAAAATCGGAACAGGAGTTTTGAAGATAAATGGCAACATTGGTTTACCCAAATATCCTTGACTGCAGCGCCCCCTGTTGAGTTGTCACCGTAACACCTAGCTAAAAACATGCACCAATCGAACCCGAACATATCACTGAAAACCGCATGAAAATTAGACTAGTAGTACTGGAGATAAATGGGAACATTGGTTTGCACAAACAGACAAACACCCCCTCACCCCAAACACATACACTGTCTCCGTTCCGTCGTGGATAAAAATAAGTTAAATCGTGAATCTCCTCCTTTTTTGAAGTCGGTTAATAACTGGACAATGAGTGCACATCAATTATCTACCGTTGCAAAACTCCCGAAATATTCCCAAAAAATCGGTAATATTCAGAGTAAAGTTCGTAATACTTCCGCAACAAAAATACAGGGACCAAAATATAAGCCGCATCAGTTCTTGGCATCAAAGATATCCTGCCTGCTGGATATCGTTGTCATTTCTACCATTATCTGCTGAGTCGCATGACAATATGAGTGCTAGCGTGGCTGTTGTTCATTGAAAAGTTTAAAGAATACTTCAAGCTTTGTGTGAGCGAGAATTATTGCGTGAACTATAGGGGAATAATTCCCCCACCTACAAAGCAAACATATTTTCACAAATATGCCTAAAATATTTGATGGTTTGTAAGTAGTTAATAAGGGTCTTGTTGACTTAAAATACTTTGCAGAAGTGAGTAGGTAATCACAAAATTAATATCTTTTTCCGCTTGATGCCGTTACTGCGGGGCCGGCACCTAAATAAATAGTTTAAAACAAGTTTAGTAAAGATTCTAGAATAAATCAGAATATTTCTTAATAGGTAGGTATTTGTAAAGATTACGCGAACTGTTACTTTTGAAAACTTCGAAATACTTACTACTTCCATCATCATTCATCAGGACTCCTGATCGTACATGATAACTTTTATTTACACAACTACATTTATTCAAACTTTCTGTTGGTTGCTAGTCGCAACCGCAACCAAGAAATGTGAAGTCGCTTGATATGATGTGGTTGCGTAAAGAAGACATTTGAAAAAAGTTTAACTTTATCACTTCATTTTGTTAAAATGGTTCAACCGAAATCTCCACCACGCACGAAACGCGCAACTGAACTTAGTTGCGAGTTTGCGAGTTAATGGAAAAGGTCACCAAACGGTTTTTGCTTATTATCAGTTGCTTCGTCTGTGGTGCGCCTAATATAAAAAAGATAGCCCAGCACACGCACAGTATACTGTGTTGCCATTTCTTATACTATTTTTTACAAAAGGTGACAGTCACAGACTAGCTAGAGTAGCAGGCAGCCTAACTGATGCCTAACTGGGAGATACTTCGATTCGGATCCAATTATAGCAAAAATATACGCCTACCTCCTTTATTTATTCGTTTTATTTTAGCGAAAATTATTATATATTCAAAACAATTCCATATACTAAACATACCGATTTACCTATTTACAACCTCGAGCTACATTATTATAGGTACCTACTTACCTATTTTCATACACGTCTTTGTTAAATTTTATTCTCAGCATTCCTATCCTAAGCATCTGCATTTGTTGTTAATTATTAACAATGCTTAATCTAATTTAGTATAATGGCTCGCGTGTAGTAAGCAAAAATAAGCAATCGCTGTCAGAAGAATACAAAAATATTAGCTTGGTCTCCTCTTCTGTGTACCTAGGTACCTACCTAATTACCAAGCAGACACAAGAAAAAGCTTTCGTGATTCAAATGTTCCAATTCCAAATTGTTTTGGTTTAGAGTTACTACATTTATTAGCTCAACGTTACAGTTTTACACAGGCATCCATAGTCAATTTGACTCTCTATAGTTATAGAGATACACTCCGTATAAAAATAGGTATGTATTCGTACGGTATTATTATAGGTACATATTTATAGATAGATACTATAGATAATACCCTCTGCATATTGAATGTTATAGGTATGTATAGTAAATTGCTATAACCCGGCCATGATAAAAAACCAGGGAACTTTGAGTCGCCCCTGCGATGCTTATGTCCATCTTGTATTGGTAGAGTTTCACAGCTCTTCGTGCGAACCCCGACGACGAAATCATTCCATCCAGCCGTCGAAGCCGTGTTCTCGGGGGTTTGGGATTGTGATTTTGTATAAATCTTTAAGTTATGTGCCAACAACATTACAAAACAGAGGTAAGTGCTAAAATAAGCTAGTTTATAGAAATAGTTCTTTATGTCGTCGTCGATCGCTCTGAGCATTTATGGCATCGCTTTCTCAGGCGTATGTTTGTTCTCCCTCCAACAAACGGGATGTCAGCGACATGTTTAATTTTCTGTCTCATTCCTTCTAGTAATATAACACCGTTGTGCTCGGTCGTGTCACGTAAGATTTTTTGTATTTTTGCCTGATTATAGTGCGATTTTTGAGGAAGTTTTGTAATATTCATGTCAATCAAGTGTTTGTGAATGTGGAGTACTTATTTGTTTCAAAAATATTAGCTTTATTCTTATGATATGGGTCGTGCTAACTTTCACTCTAGATATAGATAGGTACCGTGGATGATATAGCATAGATAGATACATGTATACGACTGTAGATATTCAACATCGAGTCGTCGAGTCTCAAGGCCGAAACACACAAATATATAAGTATATAATGTAAGAAAAGAATATTGGTTTTTAAAGGAATGTGGAAATTGAAATGGGAATTGTGATACTTCGTATTACTCTTTATAATTTCGGTGCGACCGTAAACTAAGTAGGTACTTGCGTTGCGTCGTATTACATCGTATACATTTTGGAATGGCGTATTGTGAAACACCATCATGATTTTTGATGTAAAGATTGCCTTTATCGTACCTTCGCGACGCAAATCTAAGCAATTTGTTACTATTGATGTTGATGTTCCTTATAATGAATAGTATCTACCTATGCTATGTGCGCTGATCCAATTGACCTTTTTTGAATCCTTGAGATAACCTCAAAAAAAAAAATCTGTACTTATTGTTATGACCCACGTATTGATTTTATTGATTGTTTATGCTGATGGTGCCAATAAGAAATGTGAATTCTTTGTCCTACAGATAATCTGAAACGTTACGAGCTGACTGCCAAGCTGCTCTAAAGGATCTGCCGAGCCCGCATTATCTGTGATATACAGCTCAGCCTCTCGTCCGTCCTAAAAGGTTAGCATTAAAAGAGAAAAATTTATTCAACTTGCATACTTACTATTTTGCTAATCAACAATCTGAAACCATAATAAATTCCTAGTTACAAGTGGGAATGAATTAATGCAAAATAAATACTAGCCAAAAGAATGATCACAATATTTGTTGTTCAATCATCACCAACAGTTACTATAGAATACAATTTGTGATAATTTGAAATATTGCAAATTTTTTGTTAAATTTTTCACTCTGACAAATTATAATTTTCACCTAGTATTATAACACCCATGGAACATATTTGGACAAGTTTCAAATATCTTATTTGATGAACAATTTAATACAAGATTAAATAAGAGCAGTACAATTTAGTAGTGATGCAAAAGTTGTTATTAAGAGAGTGGGAATGTTTCTTATTAGCCTTTGTTTTAAATTCAGAATTTGTTTGCTGTTGATTCAAGTCCTCTTTGTAGAATTTTAGCTTCTGTAAATTTGGTTTTGCTTGTTCTTTTCATGCATTAATATTATGAGACACAAGTTGGCTGTATGCTGATACAATGTTGTGTACTTTATAGGGCTGGGCCAATCGGGGCTAGGAGGCGAGTCCGCAGCAGCTTCCAGCGGTGATCTCACCTTGTCCTCTGCCATAGAGGCACTAAACACTGCTACCTGCTTTATTGACTGCATCACTACGAACCATTGTTACTTAGTCTATAATTGAAACAATATGCTATCTGTGAAAATAAGTATAATGTTAGGTGAAAACTGTAGAAAATTATTCTATTTATAATAATTGTCTGATGTCTAATGTTTCTGTAATATTATGTGTTCGACATCTAATTAAGGATAATTATTATTGTTACTCCAATATTAATACTGTTACCGAACCAATGCAATGTAATTACTCCACCTTGATGTTGGTGGTGAACACAAATAATTTTGGTGCTTTTAAGCGAGTCGAGAAGAATGAAAGTCATGAAGCTAGTGTAAAAATGGTAGATTTAAATATTTATAATGTAGAATTTGTTGATAGTGTCCAACAAAACCAAATGATTGGCGATACGCCTAACTACTGCATTCCTTTAACGATTAACGCCATAACAGTCCAGGGTATCTCATACAGTGACCCATATTTCAGTAGCTTTAACTTAAACTATAAGATGGCGTTCGGAGCGCCGGAGCATATGAACAAGTCTGATTACGCTTTTAAATCCTCAGTTTGTATTATACGAGATGAGCCTTGCGATACGCAACTACTAAACGACAAGTCTGCTCATAATATGATATCCAAAACGAAAACTCGAATCATTACTAATGAAGACAAGTCTGTGAAGACATACCATGACAATAATGAATTGGAAGTTGGTTACGACAAACCCGCCAATAAGACGGCTTTGCGAATGTTCGCGAACGGTGATCTCACCTTCGACGCTATGTTGGAACTCACGAAAAACGAGGATCGAATAATCAAGGATATGAAAACGCAAGAGGTAGACAGTTGGGGCGTTCCGCGCCTACTGCGGCTGTGCGGAGGGGGCGAGAGCTCGCTGAACGCTGCCACCGGCTGGGGCAGCCCTCCCGCCTCCAACAACAGTAAGTGTACCTTCTTTTGTTCTCCTACTAACATCTCAATCGGAAACAGTAGTAGTTAGTTTTTGATCGACTCTCAAATATTTGGCAGTAACGTGCGTGGCCGACATAAGAACTATATTTTAATCGACGTCGGTGATAAGAGAGTAAAAATAGATCTTTTTCTTTGCCAGCTGGGAATTGGGGCGGTAATTCCAGTGGCCAAACAAATAATGGGACAAACAATACTCAACAATGGAATAACACGGCTCAGCGCCCGCCCACTTCTCAAGCAGACAGTAAGTTGTTTTAATATCGTCACTAATGATGAAGTCATCAAAATAAAATTTGCTTCTATTGTTGGCAAATGATAATTACAGTGATTAGAAATTACGACTAACATTTTTATGTTCGAAATTTGTCCAGGTGCTTATGGTTAGGATTGTTTCTTGCAGTGAATAGCAACAAGGGGAATGGTAATCAGATTCCTCCAACCAGTGGCACATCTGCACAAAATTGGCAAAGTTCCCCACCAAACATGCCAAATTCGCAGCCTAACAACAATGGTGCACCAACGAGCAACGGTTAGTTGACAACCCATATATCATAAAATCCATTACCAAAATATGTTTTAATTTCAACGATTTTCTAATCTTTCTTTTACTTCACCTAGGTACGAACAACGCGGGTAACGGAAACAATGGCGGTACTAATCCTCCCAATTCTACTGCGAATTCGAATGGGCCCACCTCGGCCAATGGAAACAATGGCAACAACGCCAATAGCACTTCCTCTGCAAAGATTGAGCAACTCAACTCAATGAGAGAAGCTTTGTTTAGTCAAGATGGCTGGGGAGGCGTAAGTGTTCATGCTTATTTTAATTACGCACTTGTTTCATTAAAGAACTATCTTCTAAGTGTTTTATTTATTATTGTAGCAACATGTTAATCAAGACACCAATTGGGATGTACCTGGTTCTCCTGAGCCTGGACCAGGAAAGGTGGAAACCCAGCCTGCTGGGGGGCCACCAGCTTGGAAGCCAAATATCAATAATGGTGCATTCCTTGGCACTGATCTATGGGAGGCTAACTTACGTAACGGCGGACAACCGCCACCGCAGCCTGCGGTAAAGACTCCATGGGGTCACACACCCACCACAAACATTGGTGGTACATGGGGAGAAGACGATGATGCCGCGGACTCCGCTAACGTATGGACCGGACCACCACCGCCGCAGCAGTGGCCTGCTGGGCCTCCGCAGCACGCGCAGGGGCAATGGGGCGTGCCCAAGAAAGATGACTGGAATGCGTGGGGAGAACCTCACCGACCTGTCGATCCCCGTATTGACCCACACCGCTCGAGTGACCCTCGCCAGCAAAGCGCTGACCCACGTCACGACCTGCGTGGAGGAATATCTGGCCGCCTCAATGGAGACATGTGGAGCCAGCACCATCAGCACTCGGCCGGTCCGAACAAAATGATGCCGGGCGGCGTCAACCAGTGGGGAGCTCAGGGGCCCAAGGACCCGATCAAGGGTTCAGGATGGGAGGAGCCATCGCCACCGGCGGCTAGGCGTGCTCCAGGGGGATTTGACGACGGTACATCGCTGTGGGCACAGCGTGGAATGGGTGGCATGGCAGCTCGCGGACCACAAGGCCCGCCCGGCCCCCAACGCATGCCCCCGACGCCAACCAAGCCCGACGCCGTATGGGGTGCGCACGGCCAGCGCAACGGATCCTGGGAAGAGCCGCACACTCCAGCCTGGCCAGAACGCGATGCGCCTGTTTGGCCTGATCCGTCTGGCCCGTGGCCCGTACCCAAACCCAAACCAACTGGACCCGGAACAGCGTGGCCTGATGATATTGGCGAGTGGGGCGGACCGAAGCCACCACAAGGTGGCCCGTTGGGCAAGCAGCTTCCTAAAGAAATGGTGTGGAACAGCAAGCAATTCAGGTGAATAGAAAATTTACATGAATGGAAATCAGGCGTTTTTGTTTGTTATTACAATATTTGACATTTTTATTTGTCATCGTAGGTTCCTCGTTGAAATGGGTTTCAAGAAGGAGGAGGCCGAGGCGGCTCTGCGCAGCCGCGATATGAACGCAGAAGAGGCGCTTGAGATGTTGGCGAGCGCGCGCGGTGACGGCTGGCGGCGCGACGACCACTTCGGCGGCCACCACGGCGGGCCCTTCCAGCCACCGCCATCTGTGCCTGCGGTGTCGCCCGCGGTCGTGCAGAAGATCCTCAACCAGCCGCCGCCGCCCACGCAGCAGCACCACCAGTCTTACAACCCCAACAGGTATGCCACTCACGACAAATCCTACTACTCCACTGTAATAACAATTGAGATATACATCTCACTTGCTTCTCCACGGGTTCAGTTCCCAAAGCTCTTGAAGTGACTGAACATAAGGTCAGAATGTCACCAAAACAACACTAAGTACTCTTTCGATTCATGCAGTTTACAAATAAAAATTACGTAAGGCCGAGACTGTTTGTAAACAATGACTCACAAAGTTCTTCGAATAAACGTTATAGTAAAAATAAAAATCTTAGCGGTACGGGCAATGGCGGACAGCCGAGTGCGGCGCAACTGCGCATGCTCGTGCAACAGATACAAATGGCGGTGTCTGCAGGATACCTCAACCATCAGATATTGAACCAGCCTCTGGCTCCGCAAACCCTCGTGCTTCTGAACCAGCTGCTGCAACAGGTAATATTTTTGTTCTTGGAATTGAAAACTTACTTTTGGATTTATTTTTTTTTATAATTCATTAAGTTCAAGGTTGTATGGTAAAGCGGTCGTACAATGACTTCTTCACTTTCAGATCAAAGTGCTCCAACAATTGTTGCAACAGAACTCCATTGCTATGACCAAGGGTCATTCTTCACTCGCGCTGCAGTACTCTGTGCAAATCACTAAGGCTAAGCAGCAGATTACGGCTCTACAAGTAAGTTTCTAATTGATAAACAATTCAATAATGTGTGACATAGTAGTCGAGCTATTATTTGGATTTGCTTGAATGCTGTTCATTTTCAAATTGGTCGACTAAAAGAACAACGGTCGTGGTTACTTTCCAAGTAACATTTTAAGTTTCGTACGACATCGCATGAATTTGATTTTTCGAAAGAATTATAGATTGTTATGAAGTTGCATAGTTAACTCACTTTAATCTTTATTTTATTACGTCTACATATTATTAATGTGTTTTTTATTGTTTAGAACCAGATAACGGCGCAGCAAGCTCTTTACATGAAACAACAAGCTGGCAGCTCAGATTTGTTCAAGCAGGGTCATGATCCCATCGCCCAGTTGCAGAACAACTTTAGTGATATGTCTATACCGAAAGATACTCAAGGGGTATGTTTTACCATGATAATGATAACAAATAACTAGTGATGGGCGGAACATAAATTCTCAGAAGATAATTACTCGAGTATTTATCCGAAATGGATAAATACTCGTTTTCAACCATTTTTATCGGATATTTACTCAAAATGATGGATATTTATATTTTCTGCGAATCGGATGGTTATTTGTTAAATTTAATTACTAGTATTGTTATTTGGGCTTTCCAAAATACTACACTATTAAGTACATTATTACTTTTGATGTCAAAACGAAGCAACGTGGTTCGTACTATACCCTATCCCGGCTACCTTTTGTCCCGTTTCTTTTGTTTTGCTTATCTTGCCCTCCACCCCGCGCCCCGCATAAAGACCATGCAGTGATCAGAAAATGTGCCACTAGTGGACAATCCGTCTTGTGATCTTACTAACGAAGCACCAAGTAAAAATAGTAATAACTCAAATACGAGCATCGAGAGCTAGAATATGCCTTCCACAAGTTTTTTTTCTAGTGTTGATCAATCGACCCTCGCTGTAAAGCTTGCCAGAGCTATAATTGTGTCAGGAGCCCCGCTGTCACTGATGGAACATCCTCTTTGGATAGAATTATTTGGTTTTCTTCAGCCATCGTTTAAGTTGCCTTCCAGAAAAGCCCTATCGACCAAATATTTGAATAAAATCTACAACGAAATAAAGAAAGAAGTGAAGGAAGAACTTGCTAACGTTAACTATATGCATCTCCAGTTGGACGGATGGAGTAATATAAAAAACGAAGGTGTTATTAATTTTATTATTTCAAAACCAGAACCATTCTTTGTTGAGAGTTTAAACACTGAACAGAATCGCCACACAAGTGAATATCTCTGGGAAGAAATTTTAAAAGTCATGAGAACATACGGCGAAGAAAAGTTTGTTGTTGTTATTGGTGACAACGCTAGAAATATACAAAAGGCTTTTCAATTAGTCAAAAAAGTACAACCACATGTTGTGCCTCTAAACTGCGCAGCACACACTATTAATTTGCTAGCTCATGACGCACTGAACTCTGCATAGATGTAATAAAATCTATAAAAAAATCGCAAGTACTTCCCAGTACCTACTTGCGATTTTTTTTATAGATCATCAAGGCTACAGCAAATCGTGAAACTAAAGAAATCAGGAGTAAAATTAAAGCTACCGTATTGCACAAGATGGGGCAGTTACCTTACATCACTAAGGAGTTTGAAAAATACAAAAGGCGCTCTCTTAGCGTTAGCTAAGTATAGAAGAAAATACCGTTATGTCAAATGACACAAAAGCAGCACTGCTTGATGATAATTTTTGGAATTACGTAGATCAATGCATATCTGTACTTGATCCAATAACAGAACCTATCTTTCAACTAGAGTCCAAGAAATGCAATGCCCATACAATGTTTATGAGCTTCAAGGATATGAAAACTAAATTGAGCTTCATTTTACCTAGTATTACGATTCTTGAAAATGAAGCCAAAAATCAAATTCTCTCATTTTCTTAATATTACAACGATTTAAGTAACACTTTTTGTGATTAATAACTTTGTCACAAATGAATAACATTCAGTATCTAACTTTGACAGTGCTTGACGATATTCAAGATTGAGTATTACAGGCTTTTTGTTATTATTAAAGTGATTAATAAAGCACAGTAAAAATCTATATTATAAGATTTTCATTTATTTCAATCCTTTTGCTTGTAAAATAACAAAATTTAAGTTAGATAACGTAACTAATACTGTAGGAAACTGTAGGTTGTATTTATCCGCTTTTTGGATAAATACTCGAGTAAAAACGGACATTTATTAAGTATTTATCCATTTTGAGTATTTATCCGGATAAAATCCCAACACTACAAATAACTTGTTTGATTTTTTTCTTATGAAAAAGTCACTCCAAATTATATCTTTAATCGATATTTAATTTTACAAGCATTATTTTTGTACCTTGCCATAAATTTGTATTATCTTTTTCATTTATATAGGCTTACTGTTATTGTGGTACTAATTTAGTTGGTAATTGTGTAGGGTTACGGCAGCAGCGGTGGTAACCAACAGTCTCGTCTGAACCAGTGGAAGCTGCCCTCTCTTGACAAGGATGGAGAAGGCTCTGAGTTCAGCCGCGCGCCCGGCACCGCCAAGTCGACAACGAGTCCACAGCTCAACCAACTTGGCCTACAACCAGACTCGTACGTTTTTGCTGATATAATAACTAATTTTAACAACAAAGAAAACATTAAAATGAATGCTCACAACTAGACGAAACAATGAGTGTTATTAAATGCAGTTAACAATCAATCAAACCTGCTTGAAAGCTGAACTAAAAAACAAAGAAAACTTTGATAAAGCCCACTTTATAAACATAGTAAAATCGTTAGCAAATCACTCTCTAAAGTGCACTTGACATTATTGCTAATGTCATATTAATTCCTTTCGATCGTGTGTAATAATGTAGTTCAGGGCTAGTATTTGCATAAGTTCGTATTTCTAACGGCTTGTTTTATTACAGTACTTGGGGAGTGGGCCGCGCCTCCGAAGGCTGGGGTGACAGCGGCAATGATGTGGCCGACGGCAAGGACGCCTGGCCATCCCACCCCTCGCACCAGCCTGTATATGACCTGGTGCCAGAGTTTGAACCCGGAAAACCCTGGAAGGTAAGACATTACAACAACATCTGAAGCATAAGAAAAAGAGAAGTCGAGATTTTTACATCTAATTTTGTCACGGGAGTTTTCACCTGCATGGGGCTGAAATTGGTGAATTACAACAATGGTAACGTTTCAAAGGAGGGACAGGACATCTATCTAATTTGCCAGTTCACGTACCCCAGGTCGGTGGCTGGCAGTAGCATTACTGACGCGAGGCGGTCCTCTGCGGTTACCTACCTGCCTACCCAGCGTGGTTAATAAGGTCATTGACGTTATGGTATCTCTTTTTGGGTCGAACTTTTAACAACTGCACTGCTCTAGGTTAAGAAGACGTTTTGACAAACTTAAAGCCTTTAAGTTAAAGGTACTTAACAAGAACATTTTGAACACAGGGTAACCAAATGAAGAACGTAGAAGACGACCCGAACATGACGCCTGGCTCCGTGGTGCGGTCGCCGCTGTCGCTGGCGGTGATCAAGGACGCCGATATGCTGGGCGGCAAGACGTCGCCCCCGGGCGGCGAGCGCAGCCTGTCGTCGTCCACGTGGAGCTACGCGCCGCCCGGGGCCGGCAAGGACGCGTGGGGCTCCAAGCCGCGCCCCGCGCCTCCCGGCCTCAACAAGGCGTGGCCGCAGCACCACCAGCCGCGCGCCGTGCCCGCCTGGCAGGCCTCCACCTGGCTGCTGCTCAAGAACCTTACTGCTCAGGTAACAAAAACTTAATAAACAAATAAACAAACATACATTTGCAAAACAACAAATTCACAGCCAATGTTCACACAATAAATTTAAGTTGATAGAAATGGGTCACCACAAATGTTTGCCAACCCAATATTTGTTGTTGGTCTGAGGTACACACTTGTTACGTAAGTGTTTTATTAGTTTGTGGGGCACAGCTATTTTGATTCCCTTATGTTTAGTGCCAAGTTCTAATATAGTATGTATCCAACAGATCGATGGGTCAACCCTGAAGACGCTCTGCGTCCAGCATGGCCCGCTCCAGAACTTCCACCTTTACTTGAACCAGGGCCTCGCCCTCGCCCGCTACTCGACGCGCGAGGAAGCTGCTAAGGTCAGTGTCTGCTAAGGTTATTTCTGTCGCGAAGGTAAGGTTGTTTGTGTGCGTGTGATGACCGAGCGTTCGTGTGTGCAGGCCCAAATGGCCCTGAACAACTGCGTGCTGAGCAACACGACGATCTTCGCCGAGTCGCCGGCGGAGTCGGAGGTGCAGATGATCCTGCAGCACCTGGGCTCGGGCGGCGGCGGCGCGTGGCGCGGCGGCAAGGCGGACGCCGGCTGGGGCGGCTTCGCGGCGCTGTGGCCCGACTCGCACGAGCACGCGCAGCGCGCCACGCCGTCGTCGCTGAACTCCTTCCTGCCGCCCGACCTGCTGGGCGGCGAGTCCATCTAAGGCGCCCCGGATCTGTACAAATGCATTTGTCCGTGTCGATTGGGTTTCGGTCCTAGCTTCGTTTTGGTCGCGGTCGCTCGGAAATGTCGCCTCGGTCATTCCTGAGGTGCAAATTTTTTATGGTTAGCGTAAAATCTTCGATTCGGATAGTATAAATAGTATTTATCGATCGGCCGGCATGTCGCTCGACCGTCGACAACGCGAGTTTGGGATCGAAGCCTTAGGTGTCTAGTTGTAATTACGCTTTACCGTCCCCCGTACGGGGATCGACTAATTTTATTCGCCTAGTCAGATCATGTCGAACGCGTCACGTGGCGTCGAGCGCGCGGCGCGACGCGCTCGCGGTAGCCAACTGTCCACATACTATATTATCTTACTGTGTTTTAAGTGTTCATGTAGAATATTTAGTGTATATAAGAATTATACATATACAATGGCAAATTAAACTGTATCGAGGTTTATAAGGAAGAGAGTCCGGTCGCGCGGGACCGGGCCGCTAGCGGTGAGACCGCGCGGCCCGGCCCTGCACATCTACCAAATAACGAGTAGCAGATAGCGGATAGGTAGCGGATAGCGGATAGCGTAGTGCGTCGCGGGCTACCTCAGTCACACGTCCCGTGGCCTTATTTTATAGCGTATATTTATTTTGTTGAGCTCGAGGGCTGTTGCTGTTTCGCCCGTCGAGCTGTTGCGTTCCGAGTTTCTTTCGTGTTCGTTTTTATTTTCTCGTTTTATCTGTACTTGTCGTATTTTAATTATTTATTTCTGTTTTGAATTCTCACTCGCATAGAGCCCTCGTTTTCCAGTAGTGATATTTTATTCAGCAATAAACGTGTAAGTGCATTTCGCCCACTAACAAACTTTTACGATTAGTTGTAATTTTTATAAATGTAACAAAATTTGAAAATTATGAGATTTGAAGTGCATTCTTGTAGCGGTAAATTCCTTTTAAGCCGTATAGTCTGATGCAAACGAGTATATAGTTATATGCGTTAGGAGCGAGCAAGTACAAGGTGGGACGATCCCTTGCGATCCAGTAATCCTGTGATGTAAAGTATCTTGCCTAATGTAAGGATAATCTATTTTGTTGAGAGTATCATAGTATCGAAGTAGTCGCCGGCGGTCGGCGCCGCCGAAGCTGACGTTTCCCCAAATTTTTTCCAGTATTTGTGATTGAAGTGCCACTTTATGTTTAATATAATGAGACGATTATCTAGATTATACGATTAACGTAAGGGTAACCTAATATAATAAATTGAAAATTGTTTTATCATTTTATATTACACATACATTTGTGAGAAATGTTATTAAAGTACTATAATTGAACAGTAATTAAATATTACACTTTTGTGTATAGGTAAGAATAAAGTTCTAACTTAAATTTAGCCATATCAATATCTATTTAAATAAAAGATTTGTGGTATTTTCTATAGGCTCAATTTGAACGTTATTCAAAGTGACATATGCTTTAGATATTCTGTTAATAATATACTTGTAGCCGTAGGTTTGTCGGTATTACATAACTGTAGCTGTAAGTTTACATTTTAAGTCCTATCGTAGAGTTCAATAAGCATACAACTGATATTTAACGGCAACGATTGCACGTGTAAGTTAAAGTTCGTTATCATAAAGTTTATTTACACTTTTATTTACTTTTTAATTTATTGATGGTGTGCCACAGAGATACTCTGCCAAAATATAAAATTACCAATTATTACGGGATTAGAATAGTAGAGCGCGAGGCCCGTCGTCCGCTCTCGAGACCCGCGCGACTCGCTCCGTCTGTCGCCGACGGCCCACCACGCTTGCGGCCAGAGCCGGTCACCCGACTTATAATAATGTAAATTGTATCTGTATTTCGAACATCTTCCAGTGTTTTTATGATAAAACGATTTTAGCCTTAAGTTAGATTTAAGCGATTCGCTGTACCTTGTCGAGCCTCGGGCTCGCGTACTCTTCACAAATTAATTAATTAAGTTAGGTGAACGCGACTTCGGACGTGACAGTGCGTTTGAGCTCTGTTCGCTTCGGACCTGTAGTAGTTGTTAAATGTTTCGATGTGTGATGTGTTCATTTAGAAACGATGTTAGCATTTGTCATTACTACCGTATTATCTTACTATAGGGACCGACGGCAGTTTGCGTTCTCATCATTGCATATACTCTGTTGCCTTTCGCGGTTTGTATCAGATACAGATTTAGTTTGAACGCGGATTCTCTATCCTCCTACAACCACGTTCGCTTGTAATGACACGCGTCTCGTCACAACCGGGTTGGGATACGAAGGCACGGTATACGCAGACGAACTATCTGCTTCGCCTTCCAAGGGGCCATAATCGAGATTGTCACGGAGTTTAATGTTAGGTGCCAAAGAGTGATTATCAAAGATGTCCGGAACAACCGATTGCATTTCTCTGCTTGATAAAGATTCTTCCAAAATTTGAAATTATATTCGCGGTACGGGTTAATGATCTGATGTTCCTATAACATTTCGTGTTACGTATTCAACAATAGTGCACGTATAAACAGACAAATGTCAATTCTATGTATTGTTAAAGCTCAATTTAAGTGATGAGGGTGTTTCTTTTACCGATTGATAGAATAAATAAAGAGTATAGGTATTATTTTAACTGATATTGTTCTGTCCAATTCTACACCAATATTCGATAACGCCTAAATCTCAGTTGTTTACTCTGGTGCAAATTTAAATTTTAATGATACAGCAATAAAAAAAATGTCATATTTAATTTTTTATAAAGTTTTTTCCATTTTAAGGTTAGACATGCCGATCAAACGGAGAATATAATAAACCAGTGCCCTTTAGAATACGTCATCCATAGATTAAAGACGAAAGAAGTTTATGCCTTGAAATGTTTAGTCAGTTAAAGTTATCAGTACTTAATAATGGATATACATATTATTGTAAAATGGACGTATTTTAAATGTGTAGTCGTGTCGGTAGCAGTATATATGGTGTTGAGGTGTATCGGAAGAGGTGCGCGCGCCTCCGCGCATCGCAAGGTTGTGAGTAGCGGCCATCGCGCCGCGCTAACTGAATCTCCTCTCGGTTCAATGACTGCATCATTATTTCCTGCACACAATTATTGCGCCATGTGCAATTTAGTCTGTGTTATTATTATGTTGTTGTGTATTTATATGAAACATCTATACTGTAATATGTATATATTGTGGAATTTTATTCGTAAAAATTTAATACGCTTCACGCTTCACTTTTAATAACATTTTTCGTGATTTGTTTCTGTTATTTAGAGTAAATTTACGTACCTACAAGTAATTATAATAACGATCATAGATGTAAATATAAGTAAAATAATGAAAAAAATAAAAACGAAAAAAAAAATAAAAAAAATATATAAAGAAAAGCAATTAAAAGAAACCAATGATTGTGCCTCAATGAACTGTGGTACGTTACCGTAACCGATGGCAGGTGTAATCGTTTCCTTTCAAAAATGTATTAATGAATTGTGCGCCTAGGCACCGCTCTGTGACTAGCTGTAGACAATATAAGGCTGCGAGCAGCGGGGCCCGCGCCCACGCCTTGTGTAATCATTAATGAGCTTAGCTATGTTTTACTTTTATTGTAATAAGTGTTATTTCATCAATCAACATTTTATATATATACCCACGTATATGTAAATATTTTTATCTATTTATTTTTTGGTTTTCATGAAGTTTATACGAATTAACGTGTAACCTTAAAATTAGTTGGTTATCTTGAAGCGAGATCACGTGCGTGTCACGTGTTCGAACGATCGCATCTAATCCATAACACTTGAATGCCAAAGTCGATGTCTGTAAGCCATTGGACGACCGCTTGTGTTGTTTACATAAATTGCGTGGATCTCTGACATCACAACAAACTATTGATCGTACAAATAAGAGCCATTAATACTGACAGCCGACGCTTAGGTCGCTGTTGTCTATCCAAGCTGCTCTGGTGTTATTTTAGCTCAACTATTCAAGTAGTTTGCTCATATTGTTGTTAATTTTAATTTCTTTTTTATTATCTTAATTATTAAACTTCCCTTAGTGCGGAATAAAATTCTAAAGTTATTTTGTAATCTCCAAATTAGCTATTAATTAATGTACTGGACCATAGCTGAAAACTGCAATGTGTATGGCGTAGGACTCATGCCGCCTAAACTACGCGTAGCGCGTTTGTAATTTATTTTATAGCTTTCCTTCGCTTGTCACTCTGCCGTCCCTGTGACCTTGTCGTCTTAAAAGTATGTTATTAAATTGGTAGCTTTATTAGTTTAGCCTCAAATCGTAATCGTATTTGAATAAATACGTATTTTTCGTACTACGTTTTTGTCGTCCCTATTAGTTAGTTGGCAACTCCAAGAAAGCCAGTAAATCTTGCACGGAATATTGAGCAGCGCGGTTCAAGGGCGCCGGGCCGGTGGCGTGACAATAGTTCGGCTTATTACTAGCTTGACATCGCCGCGATGGACCCATTGTCAGGCAGCACTCACTCGTTCAACTGTACTCACATATAGGGACCAAGATATCTATGAATATTATGCAGTTTCATTTTACGCTGAATTTACAACTCTCACAAATAAGCTGAACATTGCACACTAAAAGACATTCTCACTTTTTCCATTGTTAATAATTGCGTTTGCCGTCGCGTATAACTGAATGTTACTTATTATAACGACATAATTAAACCTAGTGATAGTTCGTACGATATTCAGAAGGGCCTTTTAATTTAAATAAGGTTAAAGTTTTGCTTGTTGTCTTTATTTATATATATTTTTGTACGTTACGACGTTGACGTCCTAATACAATAGAGAACACATTAGGTGATATCTACAAAGAAACTAGTCTTCCTTATTTACGAGGGATCGTGTTGAGATGGCGGGGACGCGTGACGTCGACACAAGAGGCAATCATTCCTCTAGTCTTGTTATGTGGTGCGAATAAGTGAATACCAAATATAAAATAACGAAGGCTTTGACGTTAGTGTGTAGAGGTAACGATAGGTCGGCCCGAGCAGCTTGGACCCTGTCAAACTTTACAAGGGAATGGTTGGGTAGTATTATTATAATGCATTTATTTCTCTTTTTTCATAGTCACTCAATCATATATTTAATTAATTGAGCTAATGCCTAAAAATTGGAATATCAGAGTTTATTTAGGATGTTCATATTTTACATTTTAGTGTTTAAATATCTAAAATTTACCTTAATTATAGTGAATGGATTTTTGTATTATTGGAATATATAGCTGTAAGACAAAGGGTGTTCTTGATAAAACACAAACAACTGATTATAAACAAAATAATAAAAAAAAATGTACTGAGTGACTTTACGTGTAAACAGAGGGCCATTGATAAAAATGTTGAACTAAGCTAAATTCTCTATGTGGTAATTTAACTAAATGTGATTGCTGAGAATATTTTAACTGCTATTATTGTATAGTTGTAATAGAGCAGTAAGTCGCCATTATCTGTTAGCTCTGCGAGCATACAAAGGACATGCACTCCGGTAGATAGACGCCGCAGCCGGCCGCGGGCGCACGGGCGCGCGGCTCGGCTCGCGGCCACGCTCGCGGTTCGGCTCGCTCGGTTACGTCATGAAGTTGCATTTGATTCGACGAGCACTATGTAGCGTTATGTATATTATGTATGTGTATCAAGGCCAACCCCCCACCAACAGTTAATTGATGCAGTAGACTCGAGACTGCTGCTCGCTAACTACACAACACTGCTTCTCTAGTCTCTCTCGCATTCATGTATAGCACGGAGCGACGTGCGAGTGATTATAATCGAGCATAATTTAACGATCATATCCTATATGAAACTAGTTTATATTCGTATTATTCTTTCATTAGATCTCTGTTGTACCTGTGTGAAATTGTTTATATTCAATGTTCATTTGTACTATAAGAGAAGTGTACCGGTCTCGACGACACCGTGCTTGACATATACGTAATCACGTAGTTCGAACGACCAAATTCGTTAATGTTCCACTAAAGTACTAATAACCTCTCAATATTTAGATATTTCTATTGGCGTCAAAAATCAATACTCTGCGGTCTTAAATTAGTCACTTTTGTACCTTGATTGTACTTGTACTTGAATAATATCCTATGTAAGTGAGGAATGACTAATCCAATTCTGAAATATACTTAATTTAAATTTTGACAGACTGATATCTGTGATTAAGAAAATATTTTTAATATTGTCCAGTGAGTCGGATGAGAATATTTATTTTAATAGAGGTCTCCTACTGCCAGCGGCACATGTTATGTGAAGAGACATCATATTTAACTGCTTCGTATATTTTTTTACTTTAGTGATGTATCGAGCTGGAATACATTTGAAGACCATTTCACGAGTGGACTACTACCGTTGTCGGTTTATGTTGTACAAAACGAACAAGCTTAATTAGTAATTAAAAAAGCCCACCATGTAAAGATGTAGTGTACCGATCCCAATGAATCAATGATTTACAAACTTAAGTTAATGTATCACTCAGTATCATGACATCACCGCCGCTCAGGGCGGAGACTGATCCCAACAAATTATTTCGAGTACCACCGATGTCATCTGAAATTTGTTCCCTTAACATAATTGATCTTTGAACGTTGCATATCGTCTACATTTCTAATTCGAATTATTTTGTTGTATTCATATCCGTGATCCCGTGATGTGCGTTAAGTTTGATAATTGTAAAACCTTAAGTTATCATAATAATGAATACTAAATTGATTGCGTTTAGTATTGTAGTGAGTGACATCTCTTTAAAATAATGAACGATTGGCGTTGTTTTATAGTAAAAAAATAATATTTTTCGGTACCACCTTTGAGTTAAAGTACAATGTAGTTATATAAAGCATGTTTCAGCGACGTATTTCATGATAACAATATCAACATAAATAATTGATAAGTTTAGCGTAGACTTAGGCTGTCTCGTCTCACGTTACACCAATATTATTAATAATTAATTCTCCTTGGTAATTGTATTGGAACACTTAAGAAATAAGCAGATACTAAATTATGACATAATTATATCAATAGGCTAAATATATTTAAAAAAAAAACTAAAAGATTTTTCTGTGCAAATCTCTGTGATGGGAAAATTTATTCTAAAGATCTAGTATTAACTGAAAGTGACACGAGGGTCGTACTATGAAGCATTTTCCTTGCGTTTGCAGGAGATATATGTACGCTAAACTCACAAGCACATCTTTGACGAACGCACGGAATAATAGTCTGTATTGCATTTCATGCTAGGGCCCGAGTTTCATGGTGACTTTAAAAGTTGAACTTTTCAGTCTTTTCGCGCAAAGGGTTGTGTATTATTTTTTATGTAGTACAAAATGTGTTCGCAATTTGATTGCTGCTGTAGTGTTCCTTATGTTCTTCAAATTAACTTTGTTGGGTATTTATTTGAAACTTGTATTCTCAATGTCTAAAGTATAATTGTAATAATATTATGGTCGTAATAATTATGAGGCATGCGTAAGAAATTTTCACGTAGTAAGTTTATGAACGGCTGCCTTAATAGTAATATGAATTTGTATCGATCTGTACACCATCCTCTACGTATGTTCCGTCGACGATTCGCTGCGCCGAATCGTTAGTGTTCCGTCACGTACCAAATAATAGCGTAGCGCGCCCGGGGCGAGCGGCACACCGCGCCTGTCTCCACGACTGCTACACCTTTTACATGTTCTAGATCTATTTTTGCAACTGCCGTGTTTTTAGACAGGCGTCTCCATTTATATAAGGTGTAGACAGTAGCACGGACGGCGATGGGTCGGCGTCGCCCGAGGCGCCATCGGCAGCGGTTCTATGTTCTTTGTATCTGTATTACCTCATTCAATAACCTCACATAGTATGTCCTATATCAAACTATTTATATATCGACTCCCAGTACTTATCAAACGCACTGCACTGTTATTTGGTACACAATTTTAACAATTTCTTTAAGTTAAATTAAGGGTTTATCATGAATTTTATCAGTGTATCAAATAGTCGATATATTTTACTGTTATTATTTTTCTGATACTACCTTTAAAGCAATGTATATTAACAGACAAAGCAGGAGAACAATAATTATTATGTAAGTGTAACAGTTAGTGAATTTAAGTGTGCTATTTTCCATTCCAGAACTCAACGATATCATTGTTCTTGTAATACTTATGTTCGGGTTTTAAAAATGTTATTATTGTATTTAAACTAAACCTTATGTGATTGAAATGCAATGTTTAGAAGTATTTTTATTCTTTATTTTTTACCATTAATTAATAATAGTTAGTAGAGATCTATTTGAGAGTCTAATGTATCAATTATTTGTAAAGTTGGCTGTAACTAATTAGAAGTTACAATAAGTAGACATATTTTAATATAAACATTTGGAGCAAATTTTATGTAGATGACAAATAGTTGTTTTGATCATTATGTGAAATGTTGTCTCGTATTGTTAGCGCAATGTGTACGCACAACGGTGAGGCGGGTCGGGCGGGGCGCGCGCGGGCGTGCGGTCGTGCGGTCGTGCGTGCGTGCGTGCGTGCGTGCGTGCGTGCGTGCGTGCGTGCGACAGCTGCCGCAGCCCGCGCGCGCGCCGCCTAGCCACCGGTGGACCCTCGACACTCACTGCACAGCACTGCTAGACTAATTCAGTTATTGCGTAAGGATATTTTTCTTACATTTCGATAAGAGTAATGTTTATAGAATAGGCAATAAATAATGTTTAACAAAAAGTCCCTATTTAATCGAACTGACGACAGAAACGCATGTTTATATTTGTGGCCTCTTTATGAAGTAAGATCTAAGTTACATGTTAAAAGAAAATTAATTTTGCTATGCACATAAATGATACTCAATTAATTGCCAAAAAGTAATATATATTCATAGTTCAACAATATTTCTTTTGGGCATATTTACTTTGAATTTATGCAAAACTTAGATTATGAGTAAGTAGGTTGTAGACTATATGTAGAGTGAATGCATATTATATTATTATAATATATCTATATATATTAAAGTAAGGTGAATTTGTGAGGTATCAATTTCTTGTATTGTTCGTAAGTTTAGATAATAAATGGGTTTAGCCATACTTCGGCTGGTTTGATATGTATGTTATCTGATTAATTGTAAAAAAAAATAAAAAAAATCATTAAAGCTTTGTGTTTTATTTATCTCCAACTTTGAAACCTGTAGTATCGGTAAAATAATAGTATGTAACTAAGTTTTAGTAATTTTGTACCGTGAACACAATACAAAATAATGTAAATAAAAAAAAAATCAGATAAAGCGTGATGTTCCTCACGGGCTCGCTAAGTTTTTTTTTAACTGACTTGCTCTTTGTTATACTGGGACTCGTGAGATCCGAAAAATAGTCTTGGAGTGTCTTCCTTTAGGAAATCTTATCTCGTCTGAAAGCTTTTTCTTAGACTAGCTGTCCACACAACTTCGTTTGTGTCACATTTTTCATGACTGCTCCGCTCCTATTGGTCTTAGCGTGATGATATATAGCCTATAGCCTTCCTCGATAAATGGGCTATCTAACACTGAAAGATTTTTTCAAATCGGACCAGTAGTTCCTGAGATTAGCGCGTTCAAACAAACAAACTCTTCAGCTTTATAATATTAGTATAGATTTGTACGTGTCACTGACTCTGGCAGAGCCACCATCAGGGATTTTCATTTTGAAAACACAAAAAAATTGTCGCTAATTAGTCGAAATTTGTCGCCAAATATCAGAATTTGTCGGTCACTGGTTCAAAAGATATAAGGGTTTATAGGTGGCCGATCTGGAGAGAGTCTCCCCAGCAGGGCCACATTTATATCTCAAAAACTAGGGCACCTAGCAAATATCTCTTTTCTCCCATAATTTGTCGCCAATTAGTCGGAATCAGTCGCCAAATATCAGAGTTTGTCGGTCACTGGTTCAAAAGATACAAGAGTTTATAGGTGGCCGATCTGGAGAGAGTCTCCCCAGCAGGGCCACATTTATATCTCAAAAACTAGGACACCTAGCGAAGATGTGTTTTCTCCCATATTTTGTCGCCAATTAGTCGCAATTTGTCGCAAAGTTACAGATTTAGTCGGTGTGTAATTAAAAAGATATTAAAGAATTCAATTTCCCCATACAGTGGTACAAGCGAGTACAAAATACTTTATGTATTTTCTAGACAGTATCTATGACGTCTTATGGAGGAATGTTTGTTTCGAATTAAATAAATGTAAACTTATTCTATAATTTCAACCCACCATAGGAAAGCTGTATTCATTACCTATAAACAAATCTACAATACATATAATTATGTAATTATTTATCTAACACAATGTGCACTTACCACTTAGTCGCTGGCAGATAGATCGCTGCGCTCCGTTTCATTTACGGTAAGTAAGAAAGAGATAGATGCGCGTGTACAGATGAGCTGCTTCGAACGAGTTGCCCGTCACGTAAGTTGAAGTCAGCCAGTTTAATTAAAGTGGAACTTATTATGAATAGTTACGAACTCGAGTGTTGTTATCTCTAGGTATTCCGAAAATACAAAAACGGAGAAACGAGCGAGATATAACGAGGGTGTCACCTGCTGTACGTCACGGGTGCGGCGCGTCGGCGTTCGCGCCCGCCGCTCAAAGTAGCTACTTAAAAAAAAATAGGTAAACAAACAAACTTGCTCTAAAGGATTTTTTCTTTAGTCATCCACCGGAAGTACAGCGAGAAGGTTTGTTTGTGTGAAAAATTAAAAGAACAATTACGAATACGGGTGTTTAAGTGCATTGAACAAGTTAGTGGACAATTTGAGAGTGTTTTGAAAAGAGGACACCGTATGAGTGCAGATTAATATGTAAGTTACCTTGATTTTTATCGGTCATAATGTTATTAGCCTAGACTAAAAGTGAAAAAAATTTCAAAATCGGATCAGTTTTACCGGAGATTACCCCTAACATCCAAAGTCACAAACTGTATCTGTTAATAATAATGAATAAGTACCTACTTATAAATGTTACAAATACCTATTTGTAACATTTTCTGAAAGTACAATAATTTTAAGGTAATAAATCATTTTATATTTCGACAACAGAAGTTTTATTATTCTAACCTCAATTAAGATAAAATAAAAACTCAACCCGTCCATACCCACAACACAACACTCGCAATCACCTCAAAATACACACCAACACAACACACATCAAACGAACTTTATGGAAATTCATTTTTATATAATAAAATTTGATTACAATTGACAATACTTTTTCAACGTTTAAGTATTTTAAACATTTTACTAAAGGTGACACACAAATCATGTCACTGACTCTGGCAGAGCCACCATCAGGGATTTTCATTTTGAAAGCACAAAAAAATTGTCGCTAATTAGTCGAAATTTGTCGCCAAATATCAGAATTTGTCGGTCACTGGTTCAAAAGATATAAGGGTTTATAGGTGGCCGATCTGGAGAGAGTCTCCCCAGCAGGGCCACATTTATATCTCAAAAACTAGGGCACCTAGCAAATATCTCTTTTCTCCCATAATTTGTCGCCAATTAGTCGGAATCAGTCGCCAAATATCAGAGTTTGTCGGTCACTGGTTCAAAAGATACAAGGGTTTATAGGTGGCCGATCTGGAGAGAGTCTCCCCAGCAGGGCCACATTTATATCTCAAAAACTAGGACACCTAGCGAAGATGTGTTTTCTCCCATATTTTGTCGCCAATTAGTCGCAATTTGTCGCCAAGTCACAGATTTAATCGGATCTTAGTTTAGGAGATATAATGAGTTCAATTAGTAAGGTATAGTCCAAGAGCTAGGTCGAAGAGTTCACGAAAAATACCAAGAAAAAAATATTTCTATTAATATGTGTAATATACTTCTAGTTTTATCGGTCTAAAGTCTTTAGAAATGTCCGAGAGAGATAAATTCTCAATTTAATTCATGTTTTTATGTTTTAAATTACTAGGTTAGAGTGGCTTAAACTTCTTTGAAAACATTAAACCTTGCTCTTGGTCTATTTGGTGAAAGATGTACAGTCGCATGCAACTGTTTTACCACTTTACAATGTTAAGCTCTAATTAACTTTAGAATAATAAATAAATGTCGTACCTTTAGTAAAATGTTTAAAATACTTAAACGTTGAAAAAGTATTGTCAATTGTAATCAAATTTTATTATATAAAAATGAATTTCCATAAAGTTCGTTTGATGTGTGTTGTGTTGGTGTGTATTTTGAGGTGATTGCGAGTGTTGTGTTGTGGGTATGGACGGGTTGAGTTTTTATTTTATCTTAATTGAGGTTAGAATAATAAAACTTCTGTTGTCGAAATATAAAATGATTTATTACCTTAAAATTATTGTACTTTCAGAAAATGTTACAAATAGGTATTTGTAACATTTATAAGTAGGTACTTATTCATTATTATTAACAGATACAGTTTGTGACTTTGGATGTTAGGGGTAATCTCCGGTAAAACTGATCCGATTTTGAAATTTTTTTCACTTTTAGTCTAGGCTAATAACATTATGACCGATAAAAATCAAGGTAACTTACATATTAATCTGCACTCATACGGTGTCCTCTTTTCAAAACACTCTCAAATTGTCCACTAACTTGTTCAATGCACTTAAACACCCGTATTCGTAATTGTTCTTTTAATTTTTCACACAAACAAACCTTCTCGCTGTACTTCCGGTGGATGACTAAAGAAAAAATCCTTTAGAGCAAGTTTGTTTGTTTACCTATTTTTTTTTAAGTAGCTACTTTGAGCGGCGGGCGCGAACGCCGACGCGCCGCACCCGTGACGTACAGCAGGTGACACCCTCGTTATATCTCGCTCGTTTCTCCGTTTTTGTATTTTCGGAATACCTAGAGATAACAACACTCGAGTTCGTAACTATTCATAATAAGTTCCACTTTAATTAAACTGGCTGACTTCAACTTACGTGACGGGCAACTCGTTCGAAGCAGCTCATCTGTACACGCGCATCTATCTCTTTCTTACTTACCGTAAATGAAACGGAGCGCAGCGATCTATCTGCCAGCGACTAAGTGGTAAGTGCACATTGTGTTAGATAAATAATTACATAATTATATGTATTGTAGATTTGTTTATAGGTAATGAATACAGCTTTCCTATGGTGGGTTGAAATTATAGAATAAGTTTACATTTATTTAATTCGAAACAAACATTCCTCCATAAGACGTCATAGATACTGTCTAGAAACTACATAAAGTATTTTGTACTCGCTTGTACCACTGTATGGGGAAATTGAATTCTTTAATATCTTTTTAATTACACACCGACTAAATCTGTAACTTTGCGACAAATTGCGACTAATTGGCGACAAAATATGGGAGAAAACACATCTTCGCTAGGTGTCCTAGTTTTTGAGATATAAATGTGGCCCTGCTGGGGAGACTCTCTCCAGATCGGCCACCTATAAACTCTTGTATCTTTTGAACCAGTGACCGACAAACTCTGATATTTGGCGACTGATTCCGACTAATTGGCGACAAATTATGGGAGAAAAGAGATATTTGCTAGGTGCCCTAGTTTTTGAGATATAAATGTGGCCCTGCTGGGGAGACTCTCTCCAGATCGGCCACCTATAAACCCTTATATCTTTTGAACCAGTGACCGACAAATTCTGATATTTGGCGACAAATTTCGACTAATTAGCGACAATTTTTTTGTGTTTTCAAAATGAAAATCCCTGATGGTGGCTCTGCCAGAGTCAGTGACACGGGCTATGGCGGTAGTAAAGTGTAGGATTCTGAATACTACATAGATACCTACAATCGGGGTGAATAGGAATGCTGGGGTGAGTCGAAACAACAATTTAAAGAAAATCCCTCTTCCTTTTGCAAGGCGATTCACGGCCACCGTAGGCGCGGTCCTGCGGATGGCGAGCTATGGGTGGCTCGCCTTGTGTATGATAAGGGTGTCAGGTATATACTCTCTTCTCTTAAAGGCCTATTATATATATCACACACATTGGGGCTTTCACATTGGGGTCAGACGAAACAAACATAATAATAATTATGCAATATTAACTAGTTTTTGCTTGGGCTTTATGCAGAAAAGCTAGAATTCTGTTTTTTTTATTAGTACCTACGTCAATCGCATACGAAGAGCTGGTAAGGCACGGATTTTCCGTGCTATCCGCCCAAATACTTAGCGTTTTTTTTATTTTTGTCTTATGTATTTCCCATAGGAGATATATTTAGGGGTGGCCCCGGAAATATATTTATGATTTAAATATTTTACACCTTGAGAAGAAAATCGCGGTCCGTCTATATCCAATAATAATCGCTCATCTTTGTGCCCCGAGGCTCAGTTTTTCCATATTCATTTTTAATAACAGTTACTATTTTTAGATATATTTATTATCTGCTCTTCAACCGATATAACGATAACAGGTTAAAGTTCGCAGTGATATATCTGGTCACTAATTCATAAACAAGAATGACTTGCGAATCAATTCACGGAACTCGTTAATGAAGATCAATATTGATTAATACAAGTGTTAACTATATAGTTATAACTAGTATTTCGCTTGGGGGCGCGAGTTGCGAGCAACTCGCGGTGTCTTTTTAGTATTTTTTGACTAACAACAAAGGGGTTGAAAGTAGGGGGTTGAAAGGGGTTGAATAGGGTTGAATTTTTTATTGGCCATATACTCATCCAGACACCCTCTATACAACCCCGAATACCAGTTTTCTCTACAATGTCAGGTTTCTGAGATACGTAAAGGGGTTGAAAGCAGGGGGTTGAAAAGGGTTGATTTTTTATTGGCCATATACTCACCCAGATACCCTCTATACAACCCCGAAAACCATTTTTCTCTACAATGTCAGGTTTCTGAGATATGCCATGGGGTTGGAACAAGGGGGTTGAAAACGGTTGAATTTTTTATTTGGCCATATACTCATCCAGACACCCTCTATACAACCCCGAAGACCATTTTTCTCTAGAATGTCAGGTTTCTGAGATACGCAAAGGGGTTGAAACAAGGGGGTTGAAAAGGGTTGATAAGGGTTGAATTTTTTTCTCGTCATTTACTCACCCATACACCCTCTATACAACCCCGAAAACCATTTTTCTCTACAATGTCAGGTTTCTGAGATACGCAAAGGGGTTGAAAGAAGGGGGTTGAAAAGGGGTATTTTTTTTTTCGTTTTATACTCATCCAGACACCCTCTATATAACCCCGAAAACCATGTTTCTCTTCGACGTCAGGTTTCTGAGATAAGCAATGGGGTTGAAAGAAGGGGGTTGAAAAGGGGTAGTTTCAGATTTTTCCCATACTCACCCCGACACCTTCTATACAACCCCATAAAAAGTTTTCCCCTCCTAGTACGGGAAGTGGGAGAACAATTATGTCAATCAGTCAATCAATCAATCAATCAGTCAGTCAATCAGTGAGTGGTTTTTTAATTGTATATAATATAATACGGGGTTTTGATTGGATTAGGTACTTCGCAACACGCAAATTGTAGTAAAAACAACTTCACAGTTTTTTCTAATTTTGGTGCGGTCACAGAACAGATAAAAGAGGAAACCTCTTTTATCTGTTCTGTGGGTGCGGTGGTAATGTGCTGGCCAAAATACCTACCTATGTACACACCTTACTTAACTGATTGCATCTGGAGGTAGGTTTAAAAAACAACGTTGGCAATGTGGTTGAATTAAGGCTCAGAACGCGAGGCTTCTTCTGGAAAAAAGAGTTGATCGGAAGAAGCCCCTGAGCCGCTAGAAGTATATTTATTAGCATTTGCCCCTATGATTTACGCACCCATAGCCGAATTTCTCTATTTTCGACAGTCACTTGTGCTCCCATTTTAGCGCGGAAGTCACCTATAAGAACCAGGGCCGTCTTAACCCATGCAGGGGCCCCTGGGTACACCTGAGTCCGGGGCCCTTTTGGAAAACTGAAAACCAGCCAAGAAAGTGTCGGAGCACTGGTAGCTGATTTCTTTAGGTATGACCACGTAACCGTGACCCAGTGCAGTGTTTATAATATAAATATCTTAATAATCAACACAAAATGTTGTTTTGCTAAAGCAAAAGTCAAAAAACAAAACATGATAGAGCGAGCGAAGCGAGCTCGAAAGTTTTTTCTCCATAGGTTATGCTGTCGAAGCAAAGAATTGTGAAAAATATGGATCCATGTGCGGGCAAAGTGAAAATTTTCAAGACTACATCTTGCGACCGAGTTCAAAAATGTTTTCAACCTGCCTAGGATAGCTTTGAGAGAAGTTCATCAGAAGCCAGTGCACTGTTCGGATTGGTCGTTTCATAAGAAGAACCTCCATAAATATAATGTCTACAATTTGGGGGCTCCCATTGAAGGCCCTGGGCTCGTGCCCCTTGTGCCCTTATGGTAAAGACGGAACTGATAACAACAGTACCTACCTAAGTATAGAATGTTTTGGTACGGGACTTATCTTTTACTATCTCCATTCTTCATACACATAACGCGTTGTGGCCGTTTTCTAAGTGCCACGAGCACGACACGTTTAACGCGTTGTGAGCTGTAGGTAAACACACACTCTCTGAGCATAATTATGATATATCTAAATAGTACCTAAATAGTTGCTAACGAATATTTTGTAGTTTTAATACTCTCCTGTGAAGTACCTACCTACCTAGACTTTTTTTAACTTAAAATTGACTAAAGTTCACTGACGATATACCTAAATAAATAGGTTAATAAAGAGTGTTGCGAGCCTTTGATTGGGCAAAAGGCCAACCTGGGTTGCTAATGAGAAAATCATAAGGTGAAGGAACCCAATAGGCAACACTGTGCCACGGGAATGAATCCCAGGAATTTACCAACGCTCAGTAGGAGTGCTTGCAACTATTGTTGCATGGAGTTGTTCCGAAAAATATCTGCTCCCTCAATATCATATAGTAGTTTAAAACTGCATTTTGGTAAGTCTATTATTCATACGAAAAGTAATCTATACTAATATTATAAAGCTGAAGAGTTTGTTTGTTTGTTTGAACGCGCTAATCTCAGGAACGAAGGTTGAATAGACCATTTATCGAGGAAGGCTTTAGGCTATATATCATCACGCTTAAGCCAATAGGAGCGGAGCAGCGATAAAGAATGTTTTAAAATCGGGGATTCCACGGGGACGAAGTCGCGGGCAGCAGCTAGTCCCCCATAAACATTCCCAGCTTCATTACGATGCTTTAGAAAATAGACGACGTTAATACGCAGTACATACCTACATACATTATGTCCTACAATGCGATTCCATACAAAATTTTCAAGACATCACTTTAAGCTTCTCGGCAGTTTCTTGTAAAAATAAATTGAACGAAATCTTGTCAAGTTACCCTCTTTCTAAACAGTCCTGTAATAAAATTTACCTATTAAATGGCTGAAATCGCTGGATTACAATGCCACCAAACAACTATTTTTCATCGCATCCTAATCGTTTGACTCGCAAAGACGTACAACACATAAAATTCACATCTTTCTAAACTGCCAACAGCAAAAACTGGGGTAGGTTTTATTTGAACGAGTCAACAAAATCTCGCTCGAACTCGTGGCTAAACTATAACAGCCGCACGGGCCGATTTCCAAGGTCAAGCAACGCATGCCTAGGTTATTCTGTGGATGGGTGACCATCTTAATATACCGAGACTCCTTTGTGCCTCGGAAATCACGTTAAGCCGTTGGTTCCGGCTGTCATTTGTAGACATAGATTGGCAGTAGTTATGGATTGTTAGAAGCCAGAAAAGCTGACTCCATGTCTGGCCAATAGGTACCTATCTACCGCCGTGTTACCTAGTTAATGGGTTGTGGCGTTCTGGTAGGCAGCCGCTCCACATAAAATACTGGTATTCAGCTGAATCCGGTTTGACTGGAAGTCGAGCCCAATATAGTTGGGAAAAGGCTAGGCACATGATTTGAACCTTTATTTTTGGCTTCTAAAAGTTGTCCCATAAGTCTAATAAAATTAAACTTCGTGTCCGCGTCTTAGGATACTTATTCAAAGGTCATAATAGTTTTTTAAAAATATCTCTTTTGTGGTTTTAATGATTTTTTCATTTATGATAATTATTATACTAATTTTATATTTAGTTATTAATTCTACTCAATCAACTAGAGATAGAGCCTTGTCTATCTCGTGAACGTTTTTGTGTGGCTTGAGGTAACTTTTATTTGACTGGTGGTTCGTGTATTACGAGTATATCCAAAATTGCATAAATTGATTCGATACTCAGCTCTACTTAGGTACTTCTTTAATATTAGTACAACATCAGGCTAGGCTAGGCAAAGGTGGTTGTAGTATTTATCCTTTTTTTTTTTACGGGGGGAAATCCTCATGGATGTCCTCCGCCCTGGGGCGGGCGGAGGGGTCTGTCAGACTCTTACTGACTAAAACCACCCCGGTGTTCCATCTCTCACCTACGCCGGGGATCGCGGGAACGTATACCACATCCGTAATCCCCGGCTGGTGCCCGCCACTGCGGGCCACCTCGTGTCTGCGGAGGGAGTGAGTTGTTTGACACCCTCCGCGACGTCAGAGAGGGGCGCACGGGAACACCACGCGCCGCCACCTCGGGTCCGGATGAATGGGGGGCGACAGACGTCCCCAAGTCCACCGCCCATGGACCCAGTTAGGGGGGCCGGAAGAGGGCAGCATACGCCCTCCTCCGACGCCCGGTGCGCCTGCTGCGGGCGGGGAGAGGTCGAGATCTCCCTTTCCGTTTCCGCAGCCTCCTTCTGTGAGATAACTGTTTCGCAGAAGGAGACCACCGCGTCCCAGGACTCCTCGCCACCAACCAGAGGTCACTGCCTACCACAGATGTGAGGGCACGGCGCGGCTCCTCCCAAGCAGCACACTCTGCCAGCGTATGCCGCGCCGTATCCTCCCGACAGTCGACGCAGTGGTGACACCGAGCGTCCGGCTCCCTGCCTATGCGACACAGGAACTTCCCGAAGCAGCCATGCCCCGAAAGGACCTGCGTCGCACGAAACGACAGGGAGCCGTGCCTTCTCCCGAGCCATAGGTCGAGCACTGGCCGGATGGCCTCGACAGTGACGAGGTAGGGCGTGATAGCCTGTCCCGCCATTCCGCCACCAGGACCTCGCGCAGCTGCGACCGACGCAGCTCAATGTGTCGCTGCATCAGTCGCTCCAAAAACCAATATTCACCAAAAAAACCAAAAAAAAAACCCAATAAATCCAATATTAACTTTCCACAAATCTGGCCTTTTTCGTCTAATTTGCTCTCATAAATGCCACATAACGCTCAAATAATATTCTTTATTTAACATTTGACCTTCCGGCAATTGCGAGTGCACAACACCGCGATAGTCAAAGTCAACATGACTTTGACTTTGATCGACTTTGGCGTGGTTTTTCGGTTTCGATTCAGTTGGAAAGCGTTACTCCGAAGCTTGTTGACTAGTTTGCATGTCAAACTCGTAAACCCACGTCTCGTCACCAGTAACAATGCGTTTCACTAATGTTAGGTCGGAATTGACTTATGCGATTGAGTATTTGGAGAAAATTGGTCTTTTCAAACTAGCCGAACTAGAGATGCCAACTGTTTTGAGAAGTAAAAAACAGAAACAAAAAAATGTGCTGTGCTAAAAATATATGAACCCCAAGCTCGCAACACTATTTTACAACCAGTACCAACCCTGGACTATTGTACGAGCTGTTGGCAACACTTCATTGTGTATCGTTAAGTGCCATCAATTTATAATAAACAGACTGTGAAACAGACGGAGAATCATTTGACCACTGAACGATATCACACTAAATGATTTGACGGTCCCCTTGTAGGAAAGGAGCTGCGGGCGGTAATCAAGTGCGTCTGCACGACTGTAGGGTCATTGTATGGGCACATTCGTAGATAAATGAGCTCAATAGGGTCATGCTGTATCAGGTAAGATATTTTTCATTCTGTACGGTCTGATGGAGCCTACTCTATCAGGTGCTACAAGTTACTCATCATACATAACTTTAGAAATGGGTAGGTACCTCTTAGGCATTTATATGTAATGAATAATGGTATATAAATGCAGGAGGTATTCCGTGAAGCACACCCAAAAGAAGCACACTTAAAGTATTCCACTTAGCACACCCGTAGGTGGGCTTCAAATAAAAATTTAAAATAATTAATTTCCTATTCCACGAAGCACACCTACGAATATCACTCGCATAGTGCGGGGACTAAGAAATAAAAATGTGAATGTGAATGTGAATGTGAAATAAAAAAGTGTGCTTCACGGAATACCTTAACCTTAAAAGCAGTAACAGTAAAACCTTTGTAGGTATCTAGATACCTACTAATTTTAGAAGATAACTTAGTTGGTGTTTCATGCGCATTCGGCCTCGAGGGTATCCTGATTGGGCATTGGCGTTTAATGGTAGTTATTTTTACTTGCTTTAATAAACCTTTATTGCTGATATGAAACATTATATGTAGGTGCATTTTTACGTATCAAACTGTTTTCATTTATATTACTCGTATTATTCATTTCGGATTTCTCTGTTTTGAGGTCAACGTGTCCTGTAGCACATGGGTCTCTTCCAGCTGCATTCCCTCTATTATATTGTACCTAAGCTTTTCTTGACCAGACAGGCCCTCCAATAATCTTGATATCATCAATTCATCTTGTAGCTTGTCTACATTTTGCCATGCATCATCCCAACATACTTCTCTCCATTCCAGTGTTCAAAGAGCAATACTAAAGGTTGCAACCTTTCGACCTTTTAGATTTCCCACACACGAGTTACACACAGCTTGCAAAATACTAATAGCAAATACTTTATCAGCACTCTGAGCTTCCTTTTGACCCAGTATCTTCAACCAGGAGGAGGAAAGATTTGGATTGCATAAAACCACAGACAAGACATGCATTTGTTCATAGATTGTATTTATTTTTAGGACCTTTTTATACAATAAGCTAAACAAATTGTTAGATGTATTGTATATAGCGTAAATTACATTATATGTAGTACATTATCAGAGTATCTATTAAAACTCAATTACACGGACACAGAGAAACTAATGGAAGTTCTAGTATGGTTGTAAGGTTTAATTCGTAAGTTGTTGTTCTATAATTCGTCTTGTTAAATGAAGATCTGAAACCTAGCTCAGGAAAGTCGTCAATTTATATAACTAGCAGCTGCAGCGCCCTGCGGTTTTACCCGCGTAGTTCCCGTTCCTATGGGAATATGGGGATAAAATATAGCCTATGTTACTCAGGGTGAATGTAGCTTTTTAATGGTGAAAGCATTTTTCAAATCGGTTCAGAAGTTTCGGAGCCTATACAATACAAACAAACAAATAAATCTTTCCTCTTTATAATAGTAGTATAGATTGTAGATTTAAAATAAAATTTTCATTAGATTTCCAAAAAAATATAAGCGTAAAAGTGTCTGTTTACCTAGGGAATATAGGCATGAGGTTAGTAACAAATAAGATTTACTTAGACATTTGATAGCGAGCTATTGCAAGAAGGTATGTATAAATCATTGTTAATTTTCTTTAGCGTAAACCCTGTAGGAACGTAACAGTAACGAGAGACAGGAGCAAAGAGTATGTAATAGCTAACGCTACTAGACAGGAGAGCGGCGACGGCGCGCGTTAAATATGCAGCAGGCTGAATAATGCAAGCACTCGAGTCCGTGCCGTACTCTATACTCTATGGTCGGTCTGCGAGACTAGGGAATTTTATTATACAACCAAGATGTATTTACTCTTACTTACGGACATGGTCGAATCTTCAATGGGTCATTATATGGTAGGAATTTTTGTTTTGGAAAGTATTTGTCGTAAAAATCTATTGAATTTCGATGGGAAATTCAATAGATGGGAAGTATGTCAGGAATATTGGAAGCTATTGAATTTCGATGGGATTTATTCTGTACAAAACATTTTTTAAATATTAAGGAATAAAGATTGATGTAATAAAGATTTATTACAATCTTACGAAATCTGCAATTTTCCGCTGACATAGATAATAGATATACAACGTGTAACAGAATAAATTGCGTTTATTCTGTATAAACGCAATAGCGTTTATTCTGTTACAGGTTAGTAGGTACCTCTTGTTGGAGTCATTGTACCTACTCATACTTATGAACAACTTTTCCAATCGGACATAAACTGAAATCGCGAAAAAAACATCGACTGCACCATAATATATATTTATGTGCGGATAACGCGACCAAATATACTGAATAGCTGACTTTTTCGATTTCGGGGTTGGTCCCACCCTTTGTAAAAGTTGTTCATAATGATGAGTACAATGACGCCTTAAGAGGTACCTATTGCGGTTAGCATTTATTCTGTTAGACGTTGTATATATTATGTTGGTGATGTGTGTTTATATCTTTACTTACTTTAAATATATGGGCGCCAATGGTAGTAATCAGGACGGCAGTTCTTGCATGGGAAAATACTGGTATTTATATGAATTCGGTAAGGCTGGAAAACGATCCCAACATAGTTGAGAAATGTCTAGGCGGATTGATATAAGTAGGTTTTCGCCTGATTGCCATGTGTATGGCAGCTAAATAGGTTTTCTAAATTTGAACTTCATGCAGTCAATTGGCACAAACGAATAACAGTCAACAAAATACCAACCCACTTAGGCAAACCAAGGCAAGAAAATGTTACATTTATAAGGAGATTTGTTTACTAAAAGAAAAATTCTGCCAATTGTGTAGCTCGGGCGTATTGTTAACTGAATCGATATACATAATTGCGCCATTAGGGTCTCTAGGTACCTACCTGTCAACTATTGTGACTTACACATACCCCGGTAGATCGATCTTAAGATTGTTTTCACTCATCACTGTTAAGATAACTACTTATCTAAGTTATAAGTATTTATTACTAATTTGTAATTGCCTTGCCTTATTTGTGTTGCCTGCTGTTCGAAGTCTTCGAAAATCCTTTTATGCCTATTTTTTAAGGAAACCAATCATTCGTGATATATTTAACTTGCTTAATCTTAATTTTCTTTCAATAAATTTATTCTTTTTGTAAATAAATTTACTGAAGTAAAACGCTTAGACTTTCATATAAAATTTAATGAATCAATAATTAAAATCGTTGACAATATTGAATATGTATTTACATAATATATTTTTGGTTTAACAAGTGTACAATGTACAAAAATCGACAGCTTTATTTACAAATATAGCTATTTACACTATGCAATAAAATGGAAGATGTCCGAAGCATTTAAATCTAACCTACCTACAATATTATTAAATGCGTCATATTAAAAAAAATAGATAATATAGTTACATCTATGACAAATACAATAATTAAGCTAAATTAAAATCAATTTATGAAAATTTAGTACAATGTGAAATAAAAATAGATTTTTGGTGTTTACGACATTGATATAGCTAGGGCCACAAATTCGAATAAAGAAGCTACACATGATACGTGGAAGAAAAGACGATACTGGCCTCATTACAATACCATAGACAAGTAAAATCCTAAGAAAACACGATTATTAACAATAGCATATATTTAACAACACAAACAAAATACAATTTGCAAGTATTTTTATGAACAAAACAAATCGAATGGTAAATTCATGAAATAAAATCGATTCTTGGCTCCACGAGCCGTTAACAAACATAATTATGCAATATGAATTATTCAGCCTGATTTTACACAGTGAAAAGCAAACTCTATGAGAGTGACTAGTTATTTCATTATCCGTTAAACGAGACCTTAATTAAAAAACAGATTCTAACAAGAGATGAGAAGAATAGAAAATGAGTAGATACTGGTCGCATTTAAAATGATCATAGACAAACGTTAGTGGTTAGAGAAAAGATTAATAAAATAATTGGAGGGAAAATCGATGGTTTTTTTTTATATTCTTCAAAGACGTTTTATGTCAATTTAAACATTGTCCTTATGTTAATAATAAGATACTAAAAATAAATTAAAATTTGTTTATTGTTGCATCTTGAAATTATTTTCACAAAGTCCGATAGGTCCACATAAAGGTTAGCTCGCTTGGTCATTTTCCTATCATCGTACAACAGATCAAATCGAGTTTGCCTTTCACAGTAGCCATTGTAGATACTAAAGTACTCTTTTATAGTGTAATTGGTTGACAATGTGTATGTTATCTGGTCTGTTCCGTCTTGTTGAGGGTCTCGAAGATGTTTTTGTACCAGAACTCGACAGTCTTGCCCCAGGCGCCGAGGGCCGCGTCGTCGAGTTTGAGGACCTCTATGAACATTTTCACTATGACCTCTTTGAGTTGCTAGAAAAGAAATAAACAATTATTAGTGTTATATATTACTAGGTGACGCTAGCAGCTCCGCTCGCGTAAAGGTGAAAATTATCCGAGGGAACTCCTGAACCAACATAGAGATGTAGACTAGAATAATGCTAAGAATAGTTTTGAAAACTCTACATACTTTAAAGATGGACATTATTAGGTTTGGGACTAACTTCATGGGCAGTACCTACGTATTTAGTTCGTTCAAAGATAATCGAATCGAGTTTGATATTAACATTTTATCACACTTATTCGTACAATTTAATAAAATTCGAAATGAAAAAAAAAGAAACTGAGTATTCAATTCGTAGTTTGAATGAAGCAAAAACGATCTTTGATCGGCTGATCAAATGATGACAATACATTTTTAATTTTATTACTCGGCCAGTTACTTTTTTAGTTTGCACATAAAATGGAGTATCTAATCTACATACGTAGACTTATGCACATTATAATGTAAATAGTACCACACCCTCTGGTCCGTACATTAGTCTAATCCAATACATTTAACATGCAAATGAGCGATCGGCCATATTTGCGGTTCGTAAATTGAATTTAATTCAAGCATCGAACGCTTCTCGCTGGCATTTTAGATTACGAACACGTCTACCGTATATCTATGGCTATGGCGGTTGTTGAGGTAATCTATATATATAAAACAAAGTCGGGTTTGTTACAACACTTATAACTCGAGATCTGCTGGACCAATTTTCTTGGTTTTTGATTCGTTGGATTTGTCTCCGCCCCGAATAGCAGAATACATCTTAAAAACAATGAAAACTCTATTAAATTAAACGCAGTGGAAAATGGTTTTAGGTGAAATATATTTAGTGCGTTGTAGATAATTCAAAATTAACAAGAGTGTAACCTAGCAACCAAAACAAAAGATTAATAAAATCTAGAAAGGTCGCCTTCATAGAATAAGGCTGGAAGTGCTTTCTTAGCAAACTCAACGAATACATAATTATGAAAGATGAATCATTTTCCATAAATGTTCCTTTGTTTCGTAGCTGTCAAAAATTGCATGCGCTAAAGATTCACAAGTTCTAGAAGACCAGAAAGAAACATGTCCAAAACTTAAGAAGTAAGGATTCACGTGTACCAGCAGACCATAAACATGTCGAAGCATTTCTGGGGCTGGAATTGTGAGTGAAGACTTACAAAGTACCAGGGTACGAAAACCATAATTATTTAACATCAAGCTATTATCCTTAGCAGACTAAAGAAAGATCACTGAGCCAGAAAGAATAAATGGCGCAGGCAGGTGAAACCGTGGGATACAACTAAGAAGTATTTTAGCTTTAAGTTTTCTATTTTAAAAATTATTTTACCAATAGAAAGCTACATTTCACCTGCGACTTTCTTTTATATTTATAGAACATCATTCATACCCCTAAATATTGTTTTTACTTTATATGGCAAAACAACGTTTGCTGGGTCAGCTAGTATTTTTATAAAAATATCCGTATTCTTGAGGTGATTCTAGGGAAAAGGTACGCTGCCAAGTCATAGATTAGTTATCAGCACTAAAGAATTCCTAATAGGAAAATCTTTTACATCGCTATAGTTAGGTATGCTTTTATTATATTATCTACTAGTTTTAGCCCACGGCAAAAGTATAACAAACAAAACACCTTCACTTTTGCATTTAAAATAAATATCAAAGAATGGGCTTTGTGCCTTAAAAAGAACTATATCTAGTTATCTTTTACAACCTAAGGAACAAAAAGGATGGCTCTTACAGTGAAATCTTTATTGCAAGTTCAATATCTTACTTGGAAATTCTTCTCCTGGACCGTTCTCCTCCGATGAGATTCTCCAAGTTTGTTCATCATGGCTGCCACCACCTCGGGCTGGTTGAGGTTTTCGACTGCAAGATTCAGTGACGTCATCAGATTGATGACGTGTGCCTTGAACTGCGGGATTGTCAGGAGCTGGTCCTCAGGTACATTCTTGATCATCTTGAAGAAATCTTTGGTTTCCGGGAAAGCGGCGAACAATCTGGAATGAGGAGAAGGTTCTCGTTATTTTTCAAGAGTCAAGAGTGGGTAGAACAGGTTTCTAGACAAGCGTGCTGTCGTCGACCACCATAATTGCGTACTAACAGGTGAGATTGTCCAAAGAAGATTCCTATCCTACTTCTCTATGACCACATTATTGCTCTATCGTAGAATGCGGATGTGCACAAGGCCTTTTTTTTGTTAGCGTGTTGATGGCAAATACCTATAGTGTTTTAAATGTTATGTTTGGCTTTGGATCAGTGCGCTGTTATGAACGCCATTAGTTGACGTAGCCAAAAGGTTGTACATAACAGGGCATGCGGCACAAGATGAAAGGTGGGCCATGCTGGACTGCGGAGAGGCGCCACACACTCAAAATTCAAAAATTTAAAATTCAAAAGTCATTTATTCAAACTAGGCTGATAGGCAGCACTTTTTGAACGTCAAATTTTACATAAAGACAGTCCCCCAAAACGCCCACCCGTCACCACTTCCTAGTGTTTTAGCTGAACATCGAAGCCATCTGAGAACCCCCACTAGCTTGCTTTACTGCAACCGACCTGATTCAGGAGTCTGTTAAGAGCTTTCCAGGTTGGCTACGGCTAAACGTGTGAAGGTTCTCCGAGGGCTTTATGAAATTGGAGATTTGAGCTGAGGGACCTACAGCTTGATCAAAACTTTTACTCTTCAAAAACCCTTATTGAACAAAGTAATCAAGTGTTAGTGTTACTACTCGTTCTAAAAGTACTGTCATAACAATGAGGACCTATATAGCAGTTTGCAGCCCCCATTTTCTCATAAAACTTCCATTATCTTCAAAGTAACCCGTCAGTCTTTATGCATACTTCGATCGATATTTCGCGGTTAGCGTTGGCTGATGCATGGCTCTGATAGACACAAATTACCTACTTAGAACGTTCCTACTTTTACACTCTCGATCAATATCTGTGTAGGTACTGTCATGTTTTTTAAGCCTTATCCCAATATTATGAATTGCAACAGTGAGTTTGTTCCTTTGTAACGCTTTCACGCTTAAATCACTGAATCCCCACACACACACAGAGGACACAGGCACAGAGGACCCTGGAGACGGTTGCGAAAATAAAAGTTATCATTTTCGTCACCAGCCGATCTAACAAGTTTTTTTTTTTCTTTATTTGTTTATTGGGGCTTTTACGTATGTCAGCCCCATCGTATCCTAAACAATTGTATTATCACCAAACGTGGGCCATGAATTTGAACAAACCCTTCGCATCGTCGCTGTTTGGTTGGGATAGAATTGTGAAAATATGAAAAATGCCCACATCAGTTCTGTTCAAATTCAGGGACCTTACTAAATTATTTCTACTGGACTCATATTGGACACATTCCATCAACAAATGTTGTAGGTCTTCGATCACTCCACATTCCTCACAATAATAATTGGTTGAAGCGATTTTCTTCACCATGACGGCAAATTTTTTGCATGGGATGTGTCCAGATCTGAGTCTAAGAGCAGTAACAATCAGTTTTCTACTAACATCACTATTCATGAACCAAGGCACGCGAAGAGGTTCACACTGTATGATTATAAACCATAAACCTTTCTCTGATGACCGTTTATTAAAATATTCTCTCCAATAATCATAGCATATATTTTTATATTTTGGTAAACATTCTGAATAATCTAATATAATATTTACCTCTTTTCCGTTCCTAGCCGCTAATTTTAACAAGTAAGTAATGAGGTTCTTAATTCGACAGTTTTTATTTTTATTTGTATCAGTATTTCTTTTTTTCAAATCTCTGGCATTTCAAAACGGATTTAGATGATCTTTTTTTGTTTGATTTACTAAACTAATTATAGATGAGCTTTATTGTAAAGCTTTTATTAACTTTTTTAATTCGATAAGAAACTCTCGTTTAAAATTTGTTTTTGCAACAATGCACGTGCCAATTTGGCATCGCTTTGTTATGGTTAAATAATACCTAGTAGTAAGCATCGTATTCTTACAATGTATACGTTTGGGTTAAGGCCAAAGAATTTGAGTTTCAAAGTCGCCAGTAAAATGGAAAATAACGTCAACCGCTTTTTGTTCTATCTACTTTAGCCAATTTCGACGCCGTCCACATATTTACCATCTATAAACACAACTGCCTCGATCTAACGTCGCTAGTATAAGACCTCATATTATGACATACATATGTCATGTCCATGTTTGTGTTTGTGTTGTTTATCTATCAATCGAATCAGTCGAATCAAAAGTTGTCGAGCTATCAATTAAAACGTCCTCTTTATATCTATCCTAAGTAGGAGTCCATCTTTGATATGAGGCAGAATCCCCAAACAAACCGCAGTTTGTATGAATTGATTTCAGTTTTAAAAGAAAGCCATTTTTAATTAACCCGTTTTCCACATTTGAGTGGCATTTAATCACACAAACTGTTTGCCAGCGGGCTGGACTACAAATCAAATACAGTGACGTAGCTAGAACACGTTTATTAAGTCGTTCATAACCGCATCTGTTTGCACGACGTTTTCCAAGGAGAGGCGTAAAATGTGACATTAATGGTACAAAGACATTAAATTTTAGTACGAAACTTTTTTAATTTCGTTCATATTGCTAATATGTACCTACATAATTTGTGTTTTAATAGTCCATAGCCCATAGAATTTCCCATTGTTTTCCGGATTTTGAATCGTTATCCAATCACCATCAGGCTACGTTACTTTTTTAACCAATGATATCAGGTCAAATTGGACTGTCGGTGCAGATTTACGTCACAAGCGCCCACTGCTGATGTTTGATGCTTTCTAAATCCTCGTAATTTTTTATTGATTTATCTAACACGATTATTCTCCGAGGGAAAAGTCTGGACTCGACCCAAGTTTCTGGACCTCTAGTTTTATTATGAAATACATAAGAACATTGCTATCGTCACTTTAAATAGACAACCGTCAACTAATGCAGGTAAGGTACTAATGGATGCGTGGGCCTGCGGATGGCGAGCTATGGGTGGCTCGCCATCCGATACCAACCATGCCCGGGGCGCGTCGTGTTCCACGCGCGCCTCAAAGAGATGACAACAAAAAAGAGAGGGCCCCATAGGGTCAGTACCTGCTAGGGTTGCGGAATTAGTTCGAAAGATTCACCGCGGCCCTGGAACGTAAAGGGCACTACAAGGATCACGGGTGGGTTTTAGTCAGTAAGAGTCTGACACTCCCTTCCGCTCCGCCCAGAGCGGGAGAAGTCATTTAAAGATTTCCCGCCCAGAAAAAAAAAAGGTACTAATGGATAATACTTACCTATCATAAAAAAAAACCAAACTACTACAATTACTACTACGCTCGCTCTACGATACGAGTGCCACCAAGACATAATGTTATTATTATGAGTTATGAACTTATGTACACTTTAGTATATCTACAATTTCAAAGCATATTTTATTTATAATGCTGAATTCTTGGAATAAGTTAAACAAAGAGTGTAATATATTGAGATCGTGGTCTCTAGTCTTGATCAAATCGATTAAACAAGCCGTACAGTACCGGTATGAGCCCCGAATCGTAAGCGAATCCATTATAATTAGTATTCCTATTCCACATGTATCTAAATATGTAGTGTGTTGAAAAATATACATATTTAAGACATAGAAGTAACGCCTCGGTATGGTGCTACTCAATTCCACATCATAAGGAGTGTCTATTCTTACCCAGAAGCCAGAAATAGGCACACGTCTGTACTAGGAAATGGGAAGTTAGTGCCACAAGCTAAGTTAGGAAACTATCAACGGGGTTAATAGGGTGACATATCGATTTTCCGCACAAATATAAATGCTTCGTTCCACTCCACCTGCGAATATGAATTCTAAATTCAAACACGGGTTGTGTCATCGCGGGCTTAACACTTTTTTGTGCTGTTTTTTTTTGTTATTATATGTTTTGTTATTAAGGGTTATTGTTAGCATATGGATAAGATCAAACGCTTTTTCTTGCAGTTTTTTTTTTACAACGTTTCGTTGTCACAAATAAGCTAAACACTTTTTTGTGATTCTTTTTTTTTTCGTACGAGTTTTTCTTTGTAATATTTTCTTTGCTCAAATACAGGACGTATGTCTACATTCGTAGATATAATTGAATTTTATTAAAGTATCCATATCTAGAAGACCAACCACAAGAGCTTGATAGGTACTAGTTAGTCTTATCTTAAAGAGACGCTGTTAACTGCTTACCATATTTTAGGCCAGGAACGAATGCACCTATTACAAAACCTGACCTAACCTAACGTAATATTTCAATTACTTTCGTCATTGATAAATAGTTTTACGTCCTTATGTAGGTACCTATATTATATACAAAAACTTATTGGTAATTTAAGTTAAATCAGAACTTTAAGAGTAGGTATAGTGGAGTCATCCTGACATTAAATATATCGTGTATAAAAACTCGTTTCGGCTCACAATTACATGATTAAATATTTACTTATATATACTTATAGTAATTTACTATTTTTTGTGGACTTAGGTACGTAACGTAAAGTTGTGAAATTGTAAAGACCTGCGTCATGTAGGTAGGTGTCATTATTTATATATTAATCTGGGGCACACAATGAGGTTTTCCTGATATAACGAGCTTCAGGCGGCAGCACCGAGCTTGTGACACGTGCATGGACCTGATCCATGCACGTGTCAAACAGACATGCCTTGCCGTAATCCTGGACGTCTTGCTATAATTTTTTTTAACCTCTTGTGGCACTTTGATTTTGTTTTTTTTTTCTGTTGCCTATCTTCCGAGTTCTTCTTAAATCTCCAGCTAATTGAAACGGGACCAGTCCGGAAAATATTTCTTCCACACAAAAAAAAAAAAAAAAAAGAATCTTCCAAATCGGTTGAGCATTGGCGAAAATATCGCTGAACAGACATACAAATAAAAAACAGTCGAATTAAGAACCTCATCAGATTTTTTAAGTCAACCGGTTTAAAAAATTAAATTGTAGAAGTTTCTCAAAAAATTGTGTCCTTGACTCGAAAATTTTGTTGATCAATTAGTTATAAGTAGGTAAAGGAAGTTTCCGTATGTCTCGAGTTTAGAGCAGCGAGCAGATTTTTTGCAAAGCCTTTTTTTTTGGGATTCCTTGAATTTAATGCAAACAACGTTTTTTAAGGTTCTTTAACCGTAATAAGTATTTATTTACAGAGAACCTTGACCATGGTAATATGTTTGCATTTGTGGCGTTGTGAGCACAGTTTGAGATTTTGTTAATTGCATTTTAAAATTTTAAGGCATTTCTCTCTTGGTAAAATAATTATTTTATAGTATTTTACGAGTTATTTATTTACTTAAACAGAGGTTCACTAGTCTTTTGTTTACATGCTATACGTAGTAGAAAAGAAGTTACTGAATTAGTATAGATTTTCGCAAAAATAAAATAGGCTATGACCGTCGCATGAGTCCCATTTTATAATTAAATCCATCGATATAACAAAATTCATTAAAATCAGTTCAGCAATTTAGGCGTGTCAGCCTAACAAACCAACTCATTACTTTAGCATTATTAGTCAGGGTTGGGATACTAAGTTGAAATCTGCTTATTGTTTTTCAAAAGAAATATCAGGATAGGTACCTACTTATTGTCTTATAGGATTCTTAAATACTAGTTTAGATTAGATCAACGATTGAGCTAAATTAATGTAATGTTCGTATCTGTTCATATAACAGTTTATTCAAAACGCAGATGAATGAACAAATCCAATTTGTTTAAGGTCAATGGTTGATAACCTTTTGATAAATCCACTGTCGTTTGATCTTATGAATCAATCTTACGGAAAATTGCTCATTATGAGAGCAAACATTTAAATATTATCTTATCTATCTCTTAATAAGTAGGGTGAGGACTCTTGAATAACTTATATTATGTATAATATATCAGTTTTAGGTTAGTTTAAAACACTTTTTGCACACATTCAAGTCATTGAAATAAGTGATTTGACTTTAAACTTGTTAAAAAAAAATTGGACTTTAGCGAATATTCAAAAAAATTACAACGTAAATTTATTGGAAGTTTAATCTAGATGGGGCCAGTGGAAGTAATAAGGCCCCCATCTATTCTAATATGATAAAGAGGTAACGTTTGTGAGTTTGTGACGTTGTAAAGTGTAATCTCTGGATCTACTAAACCGATTTTCAAAATTATTTCATCAATAGAAAGCTACGTTATTGTGGAATATTATAGGCTATTAGTTATATTTTATCCCCGTATTGCCACGGGAACGGGAACAACGTGGGTGAAACCGCGGGGCGCTACTAGTCACTAAATAAATTCGAATGTACGTTAATAATCTGTATGCCTTAGCATACAGATTATTTTATGTTTTTCCAAATCTTTTGTTCGAGAAAAATTCTATTGCCATCCATATTTCTTTTATAGCAAGCAAATCTACTTTAATAATACCTACCTCCTTTATTTGGTAATCTATTTCAAAATAAAAACCTATCTTATTTTTCAGAAAGTAGATAAACTGAATATTTAACAGTTTCCTACCCTACTAGGTCCAGTGTCCCCAATTCCAGTTGATATAAAATCCATTTACCTAATGCATAAATAAAAAAAGGCGAATCGATTACACAGATATAAATATTATAATGTAGATACGCATTAATGTGGATTCATATTTTCTCGCAGACGAATCACTTACTAGATACGTTACCATAATTTATTCCACAATATAGCATTAGCATGTGAAGAGTCTTTCTTATTTTGTTTTTATGAATGTAAATGCGGTTTTGTTCATATTTTATATAGGTTCGAATATACGGTGTCTCTTTATTTTTTTAATAAGTTTGTTACTTGCCAGTTTTTAACCGACTTCTAAAAAAGGAGGAGGTTCTCAATTCGGATGTTTGTATTTTTTTTTTTTTTTTATGTTTGTTCGCGCATAACTCCGTCGCTTGTCAACCGATTTGAAAAATTCTTTTTTTGTTGGAAAGGGTATACTTCCCAAATGGTCCCATGAAAATTTTATCGAAATCAACCAAGCGGTTTTCGAAAAATCTAAAAAAAATATGTACTTTGTCTACTTTGACGACCTCTTAGTTTACTCTGCAAAGGAGCTGTACGTTTTTTTTTACACCAATGTGATTGGTTCGTTTATTCGTTTAGGTGGGGGACGGGAGGGGGTGTAGGTACCACTAAAAAGTGAAAAATAAAAAACTTTTTACAAAAAAATACAACCGACTTCCACAAAAAATCAAAAAAGTACAAAATAACTTTAATTTCGGAAGTCGGTGTTCAAAAAACGAAAAAGCAACCACAAACACCGACTTCCGAAATTAAAGTTATTTTGTACTTTTTTGATTTTTTGTGGAAGTCGGTTGTATTTTTTTGTAAAAAGTTTTTTATGACAAAACTTTCTAGCTAGACTTTTGTAATATAAAGGATTGGTAGCATATTATATTATATTTGTGGCCTGTAGTACTATTCTGTAAATGGTAAATCACTTCGAAAGTCATCTCGAAAGTCACACTCACTTCGCTTCTCATTTCTCGCCTGTACAAGGGAAGTGAAGTGAGACTCTATGGAAGTGAGTTCTGAGAACCCAAGTGACATTGCTCCATGGTAGTAGGGTAGTGACGCTGAATTGTGTCTTGTTATGATTTACATCAACTCACTAAATTTATATGTGTAACAAATTTGTATAACAAAAACCTATAGATAAACGTCAAAATTCTCACGCGTTTTAGTTCCTCTCACTTCGATCATTACTTGGTGGCGCCAGTGTCGAATTTACTCCATTTAAGAATACGAAACTTTAGTTTTACAAATGTTTTCACTGCGGATTCAGAAGTGATTTCGCAAATAAACTTTTCAGAATACTTAGTACGGCTGGTGCTAAAAGGGCCAAGGACGGTTTTGTATGAAACGGGATTGTAATGCCAGTTTATTGAAAAACAATGATATTGATATGATTAAACAATGATTTTAGTTTACCAACAATATTTCTAAAGTTTTGAAAGATTGTTGGTAAAATAACGCCCTTTTAGCACAAAAAAATATCATTGCTTTTCAATAAACTGGCATTACAATTTCGTTTCATACAAAAACGTATTTTGGCCCTTTAAGCACCAGGCCACAGATATTATGTATGTTTTTTTATGTTATTTTTTATTCTTATTACAAACAGGATCAATTAAAAGCACCAAAATAAGTTTTATTATAAATTAAAAATATTCTTACTGATGTTACTTATTTTTTAACACCCGACGCAAAAAGAAGGGTTTTATATGGCATATTTATGTGGCATCATAGCTCCCGCACGGAAAAAACTAAATTGAAAACGCTTCATGCGTTTTCAATTTAGTTTTTTATGTATTAAAGGTGACTTATGTGCGAGTGTTCGATGTCTAATTATTATCTTAAAGGGAATTTAGGTTATTGTGTCAGGGTTTTAAAAATTCATAATTTAAATTTTGTTTACAAATTATGTAGTGAATTCAGATAGCAATTACTCAAAAAATAGAGTGCAGTCTTTTAGGATGTTTTGCTGTAGCTACAACAGCTGTAGCTACACTGCCTTTTCTTAAAATCCGCACTGTGTAAATATATACAACGTGCAACAGAATAAACGCAATACCTTAAGGAGCATTATAATCATCATCATAAACAACTTTTACTATGGAACCAACACTGAAATTGCGAAAATATTCCATTGCTCCATACATTTGTGTTCGTATAACTCGTCGAAATGGTTTGCTGGTTTTGTGTTCGTGAAGTCGGGATTATTCTTATAGTAAAAGTTGTTCATAATGATGAGTAGGTACAATGACCCCGTAAGAGATATTTCATTCTTTTACACGTCGTGCAGAGCATTCATTGATAGATAAATTACAGAAAAAAAACCATCCAATTTGAAATGTTCATCACGTTCATTCGAATTCTGACTGAAAACTCGCAAAAAGGGTGAAACAGGCTGTTTGTGAAGTTTTTTTCACAGACGAAGCGATGGACTAAGGCCAGTTCAAATAAATATTCACAGTTCCTAATTCAAATCACTCAAAGTAATCTATACAGCTTTTACGAACTTTTTCTTTTCTTTATATTTTTACGAAACGGGCATTTATAAAAGGGCAATTTGGAAAGTACATTAGCATGTTGAATACACGTGCCTTTACATACGATGCTGGGATAATATGAGGGAAAAAAAATCTTGTTTACCTAAATGCTTTGAGATCTGTGGAAATTAAGGCTGGCTATCCACTTTTCTATTGATATGGTAAGATGGGTGGGCCATGGAAGGCCATGCTCCTTCGAAGGCCAATTATTAAAATGTCGTAGTTATTGCCATGTGATGAAGAAATCCTTATACTTACACAAACACCCATCGAACTGAAAATCACAGACGCAGCAGCGAATCGCTCGCGCTACTATTTTGGCAGTACGGTCCCTAGCTTAATTAATTTCGGGAATCGACGACCTTAAAATAAGGTGGGTGTATCATGGAAGACCACTTTAACAAATAAACAGTTATTATTTGTTTATTTACTAGATAAATGAAACAAACAAACATTTAAGTAATACTTTGTTTTATAAGGTAGGTAATATATAAACCACTTCTTTTTATTGTAGATAAACGAATAATAACTGTTTATTTTTGTTGAATACTAATTGCTAACTGTTATACCTAAACAGAAACTGGATCCGTCTAGATATGAAGCCTTAACAATTGTTCATATAATAAAATATAAATTGCTGATCGTTTCGCCTGATTGATTGTGTTATTGATCGGTATATCTATATATATATTATATATATATATATATATATCTTGACATAATTATAATTTCAGTGTCGTTTAGGTAATTCGTTTAGTTAAAGGCTGCCGCAGTTTGACTGCCCACACTATGTATTGTATTGTATATTATATTGTTATACTTTTAGTACATACTGTTGACTTCAATGTTTTGCTTTGCATTCTTTGCTCTCTTATATATCTCGATCGGTGATTATCTGGTTTCCTACTTGTTCGGTTACCGGTAACGTATATGCATCGGAGAGATTTTGTACTCCTGGTGTAGTACCTCTGCCGGGGTACCACAGGGTGGCGTTTTATTCCCTTTACTTTTCTTATTAAGGGCGATTGTGCACTACAAGGAATTTTACTGTCCGGCACACAGTGGATCGACGCCATACAAGCGAAGGGACATAGGCAACTCAAAAATACATGTGTCAATTTTTGAAAAACAAATCATTCCATCGTATAGGCCTACTTATAAGCTGTAAAAAACCTATGAAGCATTTTCTTATCGGAATCTTATATTGAAAGCTATGGCATCAAACGTGATTTTTTTGTATGGGAAACGGCATAAAAAATAGTATAACTTCTGAGTCCCTTCGTGTTTCGACTTGATTTTTTTACAGCTTATAAGTAGGCCTATACGATGGAATGATTTGTTTTTCAAAAATTGACACATGTATTTTTGAGTTGCCTATGTCCCTTCGCTTGTATGGCGTCGATCCACTGTGCGGCAGTCCGATTTTTTACGGTCCGATATGGCACGCCATATAATGTATATACTAGTTTGTGTACTATACGTAATTTTACCGTCAGACATTTTACTTTTCCCCATTCCGGAACGGTTTTTCGGAATAGAGTAATTTCGCGTGCGTGGCGTGTAGTTTCAAAGACAGAGCTACCCTAAACTGAGGAGTATTATCCGAGTAAAGACGGACAAGTGCACAAGCCAATCATCCGTTTTGTTCATGCCACTTCGGACCGTAAAAAATCGGATGTTCGGACAGTAAAATTCCTTGTAGTGCACAATCGCCCTAACTCAATTTCTAATGATCTAACTTCTTTCTACCATTTTTATGCAGACGATGTACAAATTTACACGCGAACTCCTCTTGGGAATCTCTCTGAGACCATCGTCTCTATTAAGTGTGATCTTCCTCGCATATGCCAATGAAACAAGCGGTATGGACTCATGTTCAACCCCATAAAGACGATGTTTATCATATCACAGTGAGCAGTTCCACGATGGTTTCAAAGATCGACTGGAAAACTCTTCCCCTAGTTTTCTTCGATAATTGAGTTACTCTTTTTTATAGTTAAAAACTTGGGGATATTCATTGACAGAAACTTCCCTTGGACTGCCCAAGGAAAATTTCTCCCTACTGCCACGAAGACTGACCTTCCATAGTCACTCCTTCTTCTGATCCTTGACTATGCTGATGCCAGCTATCTTGACCTAACTCAAGAACAACTCGATAAACTTGAGCGGCTTCAACATTCCTAGATCAGGTTAATTTTCGGTTTCTCAAATATGACCACGTTTCCGAATTTCGTGTGAAGCTTATGTGGTTGCCATTCACTTTCGCCGGAATGCTCATATTCTTACCCTTTTATACAACGATCTCTTTTTCCCTTCCACCCCTTACCCAACCTGAAGAAACGTTTCCAGCTTCTTTGTGATTCCCACCCTAAATTTTTGAGGTCATGAGATAACTTACGACTAAAATGCCAATGCATTCCACAACATTCTTGTATAAATCCTTCACTGTACAGGCTGCTCGTCTGGGAATGCATTGCCAGTGCCAGTACGACGCGCTCAGTCGTTGCCTGCATTTAAAAGACTTGTAAAAGAACATTACCTGTCGCTGTGATAATTGATAGTCCTCCTTATTTATACTGCCTGTATACTTGGTATGTATTTATGTATCTATTATATGGCGTATTTATGTTGGTAACTCTGTAATCTTATTCTTATATTATTGTTAAATTGGTTTTTGTTACACCAGTGAAGCCCCATGTCATGTCCAGGCATATGCTGTTCATGCCAGGTTGTCTAGAAGTAATAAGGCCGCAAATTGCGCAACTCTAGCTGGCACTGACCCTGCGGGGCCCCGTATTCTTTGCTGAAATCTCTGTTTATTCTTTGCTGAAATGACATTGTGACTTTATCTTTCTTCTTTAAGGCTATGATGTTTCTTCACTATTCATCTCTGCCGTTCCAAAATTATACTGCAGGTCTTTTTTTTGTAGCGTTGAGTGAGAAACGACAGTTCTCACTCATCATAATACGTAAGTACTATGGTCCTGAATAACTGGATCTTCAGAAGGCTTCCTATTAAGTTTACATTTAGATTAACATTTCAGGTACTCAGTTTTCCATCTTAATAATGCTTTCGAGAGCTTAGTCTTACATAAGATTAGGTCAAACTTCTAAGTCACGTTTTGCCAAGCCCAAAACACGCCCCTGAATGCCAGAATACTAAGTACTGACTGCCGAGTAGGTACGGAAGGGAATGCCGGCCGTAAGGGTCGCGTCACACTTGCAGATAATTATAATGGTCGACACCACATAAATGTGGAATTACGGTCACTGACTAACCTACATTTATTGACATACTTTATTCCGAAAACAGAAATGACATGACATACCTAAAGCTGTCCCGAATCGATCATTTATCGTGGTCCTTTACCTACATTTACTACTAATGAAAAAGGATTCGTATTTTTTTGCCTAGGTATCTACGAAGACATATTAAGTAAAGGGCAATGACCGATATTTCACATTTATCTGGTGTCGACTATAATTGTTTCAGCGAGGTTTTAACTCACTGTTGAAACTGAATAAAACCTCCTTGACTTCTGTTAGGTTAAGCTTTATTTGTAAATACGGGTTGTGTCTTTATGTATGATAAAGCTACCACATTGGATCAGTCCGTACAAAGATTATAAGGTTATTCTGGTATCTATTTAGACCTGCCATGCCTTAGACATGACAATGGCAGTTAAGAGACAATAGCCACCCGATGCCATCCGTTGTGAGTTGGAGCACTATCCTTTTTCACAAATGGAATCATGATGGCTATTTTATTCTAGTTTATATTATGTATTATCAAATAAGTAGGTATTCATACAATATTATGGTGACCTACGCTGGTCGGACAAATTTTTATTTGTTTTGTATTTCTCATGTCTGTGGTTTGAAATTGCGGTCAAATGACGTTATGAATTAAGTTATTCTTTGACGAATCAAAACATTGATATATTTTAACCGACTTCTAAAAAAGGAGGAGGTTCTCAATTCGGATGTTTGTATGTTTTTTTTTAAATGTTTGTTCGGGCATAACTCCGTCGCTTGTCCACCGATTTGAAAAATTCTTGTTGGAAAGGGTATACTTCCCAAATGGTCCCATGAAAATTTTATCGACATCAACCAAGCGGTTTTCGAAAAATCAACAAAAATCTAAAAAAAATATCTACATTGTCTACATTGACGACCTCTTAGTTTACTCTGCAAAGGAGCACGTTTTTTTTACACCAATGGGGGAGGGGAGGTGAGGGGGTATAGGTACCACTAAAAAGTGATAAATAAAAAACTTTTTACAAAAAAATACAACCGACTTTTACACAAAAAATCAAAAAAGTGCAAAATAACTTTAATTTCGGAAGTCGGTGTTCAAAAAACGAAAAAGCAACCACAAACACCGAGTTCCGAAATTAAAGTTATTTTGCACTTTTTTGATTTTTTGTGTAAAAGTCGGTTGTATTTTTTTTGTAAAAAGTTTTTTATTTTTCACTTTTGAAGGAAATTTCCCATTCCCCTCGACTCAACTGTCATGAATCATGATAACGGAAAAAAATCTCTTGAGTCCAGGGCCCCAAGTTTGCTATTTTTTATAAATTCGTCATTCCAACATGATCCCATTGTCATTTTGCTAAAAATTCGTAAATTGCTAAATTCACAACGGTCGATCATTAGTCGGTCAATGGTCTCGTAATAGAATCGCGGTAGAATTACATTGTCGTATTGCCATTATTATTAAACCCGTTAGTAGGAATGATTTTCGGAAAACTACTACTAAATTTGAACATTAAGTCATGCCAGATTTCTTTTATATATATATATATATATTTTAACGTATTATTGATTTAGTTCTATGTAATCTAAAGTTACCCCACACGTCTGTCATACATTTGTCATTATGTCATGTACGAGATTACCATTCTATGCCATTTCTTTCAATGGAGTGTCAGTGGTTGACCATTGGAAAGCCATATTTGACGGTAGATTACCAAACTTGTCAAAATTAACAATTATGAAATCAATGTTAGACCATTCTGACACTATTATAATAGCAGACTTGAGGCCAAGGACAATAGGTTATGTCAATAAGTAATAAGACATAATTTTCAATTTGACTGCGTTCCAGTCAAGTTCGAGTCGAGTGGAGTAAACTACTCACAAAATAGGCGAGAGAAAACATTTATGGTTACCTAAAATTTAATCTTCATTAGAAGATACTGCTGTTCAGTTAGTAATTTAAGTCTCTTGAATATGGTTTTCAGGCGACAGTATGAAGACGCCCTTACGCTAAGGGTCGTCGCTCGCGAACAGGTGGCACGTCAACAATGTGGAGCCACCGGCGTGACAGTGGAAGCAATAAGAACATACGCACATAATGTGCCGTCTATGTAGGGTACTACGGAGCCTTCAAGGTCACGCGTGGAATAGCAACGTAGAGACGGGGCGTAATGGAACGAGGGTACGTCGAGCCACTTAGCTTTCCCGCCTTGTTTGTAGGGTTGACTATGTTGCGCAAGTATTTAACTGTCTGCGACTGTGACTATGTGTTGTTAGACTAAGTATTTTCTGTAACTATAGTTTGTTTATAAGGTAGGAAACAATTTCCGTAAAGGAACTAAACATTTTGTCAAATGATCCCTATTATGCCCCTAAAGAGTCAATTGATTTCTACTGAACCAAAATATTCAAACTAAATGGCTCACTTTATTGTCAAAAAAACAATTATAACGTTACCTACATTTTCATGTTTTCCATTCTTTATCCCCAGAATAGTCTAGTCAGTTAAGAATTGGGAAATTGAAAAAACACTCGGCTTTGAACTTATTTGTGTCAGTTTGAACCCTAAAAATTGGAAACTGGTAGCCCTACCGTAATCCTATAAGGGACGGAGAAGTAAACCTGGATGTTCGCCAAAACGTACGTACAGTATCGTAAATCACATCAACAAAGGTATTAAAAACGGCCGGCAGTAATGACTGCTGTACTATTTAACAGTGACGGGCTACGGGCCGTATTGCATTGCTACTAGCGGCCACTTCCATCTGATTGATTTATTTGACTATAGTAGTAAATAAGTGCTATATGAGAGGTATGACACGCATACTATGTACTTAAATACCTATTTATTGAAAACGTGAGTTTGCCGGAGAGACTCGTTATTTATTTTAAGCGCTTTTTAAGGTTAATCCACAGTTCCACACACATCCGGGCCGTGACGTGGACGGTACGTGGTCTGACAGGAGTTCGGAACAATATCGATGACTACATATTATTATGATTATATGATATGAACTCGTTCACAAAGTCCGTGTCCGGGACGTGTCGTACCATAGCCGGAATATGTACCTATGTACCTATGGATCAATTTAAATACGGTGAAATTGTTGTAATCTTCACTAATATTATAAAGTGGAAAGATTTGTATATTTGTCTGTGTAAGTTTGTAATGAATAAACTCAAAAACTACTGTGCTGATTTCAAAAATCCTTTCACCATTAGAAAACTACATTCACCCTGAGTAACATTGGCTGTATTTTATACCCGTATTCCCACTGGAACGGGAACAACGCGGGTGAAACCGCGGTGCGCTACTATGTTGTATCTATATACCTACAACATAGTAGCGCACCGCGGTTTCAGCAGTGTCTATACACTGCTATGAACACAGACGCGTGATTGGCTAACCCTCGAAAAGAAAATGTTACATTATAATAATCTTACCTCCTAAGTAGTTCAGCACCAATATTGACCTTGTCTGCGTTGACCGGCGCCCAGGACTTCTGTACGAGGTTGATCTCCCGCCTCGTGAGCCCCGACACGGGGTTCACCTCGTCGGGGTCTCCACCCCACCACATGTAGCTTATCCAACCGCCCATTGTCACCTGGAGGAGACAGAGAACAGTTTAGTGTAGAAGGACATCTTATAGTCATAGATTTTTGAGGTAAAGTTGTTTGTTTGGTAGTAGATATTTTTGTGTGTCATGGCTACTTTTAATATTGGAAATAATCACGGTGCTTGTGGAGAAAACAACGATTGTCTTTATTCATACAAAACTGCTGCTATTGTTAACGAACACAACCATTACCGTCTTTCAACACAGAGAACTGATCGTGCTATTATGAAAATAGCATTTAATGAAAATGGCGTCTCTGGATCTAACACTGATTGCCACCAGCTGACCAAGTGTGAGCTATTCGGTATAAGCAAACTGAAACTTGACCCCTTGTGGGAACATAGAAATAACCATAAATCCCTAGCTATGGGGAGCAAAGCAGCGAGAAAAGTTCATAATGGTATGATCAAGGTGTCTACCTTAATGGTTCCACCGGGTCACTAGAGGTTAACAGGTGATAACAAAATGATTCTCATATCGCTTAGCAGGGCTTGCATCCAATCTATGGTCGTTATAATTTAGGTCTGTTTGTATGCTCAGGTAGCCATTATTGAGAAGTTTTAAAATGTCCAAAATTTACAGGTAGACCCCGATCTTTGTTAATTGCCTAATGAACAAGGTCAAACAAAAACAAGACTTAAAATCAAATAGGTACTACGGTCATAAAAATATTTGACAAACAAAGTCGGTTCTCCACAATCTGAATTATACAAAACTTTAATATCTGCTTTTTGCCTAAATTGCCTGATTACTATAATTTAGAATTCATTTAGGTACAGTTTTGCTATTCAATTTGAAACGTAAATTACCGGATGTGCTATTCACAACATGATATGTAAAATTACTATATTTTTCATTATTCTACTCGGTATTCTGCTATTCGGTAGTTATTTCAATCTCAATAGATTGAAATAACTACCGAATCGAATCATGCGCACAATTTGCGTAGTTTCTTGCTTAAGTCATACGGTTTCGCGTTACATTACTAGCTGTTACCTACATAGACATGGAGAATAAACTGAGCTTACTGAGCCATATTATCTATACTAATATGTTAAGCTGAAGAGTTTATTTGTTTGATTTAACGCGCTAATCTAAGGAACTACTGGTCCGATTTGACAAATTCTTTCAGTGTTAAATAAATAGATAGCCCATTTATCGAGGAAGGCTATAGGTTATTATCATCACGCTAAGACCAATAGGATCGAAGCAGTCATGAAAAATGAGACATATACGAAGTTGCGCGGGTCAGCTAGTATACATATGATTCTCACAAAATTCACCTCTCCATTGATAGAGACACAGCGACTGATCCCCCAATATCTGTGTTTTTGGAGGAGTTTTTGACACCTGCTCAATGGTCGCCTACAGATTAAGCTACTAGCTAATAAATATCGATGCTCCTCCCGGCCTCGGTAGATAATGACTGTCATTTGAAGATCATTGGCAGTTGTTACGGATAGTCAGCAGGTAATCACAAAATCTGACACCAGTCTAGCCGAGGGGTATCGTGTGATTCATTTACTGGTTTGTAGACCTCAGATTGGCAGTCGTTCCATGTAAAACGCTATAACTCAGCCACATCTGGTAAGACTGGAAGCCGATCTCGAATGTAGTTGGAAAAAGGCTATACAGATTGTCGTCATGAAGTTTGCATTGAAAAATTACAATCCCATGACGTAACCAAATCAGAAAACTGACGAGACGAAAACTGCGCGCACTGTAAATATCTGTCTCACACTTCAGGCCTGAATGGGGAACGCTCCGTCTATTCTCCTTGTCTATAGTTACCAACGAATAATATAGCAATTGATTAACTTACATTTGCATATGCGGGAGTCATTTTACAGTATACAATGGGCCTTGAGATAATAAGCTGAATTGACTACTTTGCTAAATGGCTTTAATGTATCTAATAGACGCACTGTAACATAAAATAATGTTGTCACCAGCTGTCAAATTTATATGAATTTACTTTTGCCCGCAACTTTGCACACGCTTCATCATCATCATCTGCCTAACCTTTTTCCAACTGTATTGGAGTAGGCTCCCAGTCAAGCCAGATTCAGCTGAATACCAGCATTTTACAGGAAGCGGCTGCCTACCAGACCTCCACAACCCATTAACTGGGGAACACGGTACTTCTTGGCAAGACTGGTGTCACATTTCCTGGCTTCTGACAATCCGTAACGACTGCTAAAGATCTACAAATGGCAGCCGGGACCAACGGCTTAACGTGCTTTCCGAGGCACGGTGAAGTCTCGTTATGTTAAGATGGTCACCCATCCACAGACTAACTTCGGCAAGCGTTGCTTAACCTAGAAGATCAACCCGTGCGGCTGTTATGAATTAGCCACGAGCTCCTCTTTGTACGCGTTTATGACGTTTTTTTCCGTTCCCGTAGGAATTTCGGGAAATCCTTCCTTACTCGTCTATGCTCGCTGGGCATGTCATGCATGATTATATAATGTCATTATATAATCAAAGCTAAAAGTTCTGTTAGATCGCGCTTGGTGCACTTAGGATATTTTAACTACTTAAATCTTTTTCTGGATGGTAAATCATCTAATGACTTTTTCTTTCGTTCTGGGTGGAGCGGTGGAGGAGAAGGGAGTGTCAGACTCTTACTGACTAAAACCTTCTCTATGACTAAAACCCACCGGTGATCCTTCTTGTGCCCTTTACGTTCCAGGGCCGCGATGACTCTATCGAAAAAAAATTCGCAACCTTAACAGGAACTACATATATCTATGTATACAGGCCATAATATAGTCGTACAATTTTCGAATCTGACTATTAATTGTGTATGTGAGTTTATATGTTTCCAAACACAGAGTGGAAAAGAAATACCTATATGTTTAAACAAAATCCGACATAACAGTTTTACATTTTCTGTAGTAAAATACGTTTACTATGAGTTATGAATCAACTTTGCGGCTAGTAATAATAATACCTATGTAGGTATTACGTATATACCTAATATGCGGAATGTGTCAATAGTGGTCAATAGCCTTGCGGTTGAGCGTAACTATACTTAGGTATTTATTTTCAAAAACGTACAAAGATTAGGTAGGTACGGGTTTTGTCTAAGACTTGTACGTCGTATATTAAAAATAGAGTAAATATTTTTTTTGAGAAAATGAATGAATTTGGGCTGATTGGCCGATGAGTCGTCCGATTAGTCGGCCAAGCCGATCACGGCTTCGGAGATTTCCGTGACGCTTCGTTTAAAGCTCGCACGTAAGTCGCCGCCTGACAGCACGTACATTTCGAAAATTTGTCTATTATAGAGTGGAAAATGCATTGAATTGTGGAAGCCATTTGTACAGATTACCAAGATTATATGTAAGTTCAAGTTGCTCTTCGGTCTGAAGTAATAGCTCATTTGAAAACTTTATAAAAATATCTACAAATTTACAATGATGAAAACAAAGAAATCATTGGCGAACCTTTATTGAGCCATTTCTATTTTTTTTTTAATTTGGCTATGATGACGTGCCAATAACAAATCTTGCCTTTATAATGATCAATAACTAAAATAATTTGAAAAGTAAAACATATGTGGCAAAATGCTAAATATTCTTTATTAATTTTCGTAGAATGAAAGTTTTCGAATATTCACCGACTTGTCGCTGACTAGTCGGGGCAAACAAAACAATAAGGTTAAATATATTTTTTCTTGTTTGAAAATTATAAAAATTAACATAGAGCACTAGAATAAACGTCAAGGTAGCAGCCTAGCAGGTCAGTTCAATCCACGTCAGCCATCACGATGGCACTAGAACAGAATTGACTGGGACTTTAAACTCATAGCGTGGATTTTAAAAATATGTGACGGTACGGTTATATTCTATCAACCCATGAAACAATCATTATGTTTCCAATGTAGTTTTTTGTATTTTTAAACAAATCAAATACGTCAGTGGGAAACAATCATATATTATGTATTCAAGCTGTGACAGCATAACTATGGAAAGAATTCGCAACGAAAGTCAATCGACAGAGAATGGCAATTAATATACATAATATGCATATTAATATACACAGCAATAATATGTATATTATACAGCAACAACTTGGCTTTTTCGAAACAAAAATAGTTTATGAATCATCAAAAAGTTCCTTTGTAACTAAAAAGATTCATAGAGCATAATCATTGAACAAACCGTACTGTTCCAACCTTTTTAGGATTCCGTAGCCAAATGGCAAAAACGGAACTGTTATAATGTCGCCATGTCCGTCTGTCTGTCCGTCCGTCTGTCTGTCCGTCCGTCTGTCTGTATGTCACAGCCGCTTTACTCGGAGACTATTAAAGCTATATAAATGAAAATTAGTAGGTATGTGCAACCTGTGAACCGCTATTCAATAGTGCTGTGATATTATGGAAAAAATATTTTTAGGGGATGGAGTGCCTCCATAAATGTAACTGAGGGATGAAAAAATAAATTCCAACAAATATAATCGTGCGGGGTATCATTGGATAGCTCTTTCAAAATGAAATAGAGGATTCTAAAAAGCTTTTTATTTAAGGCTACAGTTTTTGAGATCTATGCTTCCAAATTCGTAAAAAATGTGTCTGCTAACTTCTAAACTATGAACTTGAAAATTTAAAAAAAAAGTCAAATAGAACTTCACACTTCCAACGAAAATTGGTTTGAACATCACAGCTTATATACTTTTACGGCCGAAACCAATAACCGATCTATCACATACTGGAGATAGAAAAACAAATGAAACAACAGAAAAATTATATAGGTTTTCTGTTGTTTCATTTGTTTTTCTATCTCCAGTATGTGATAGATCGGTTATTGGGTTCGGCCGTTAGAGATATGAGATTTTCAGTAACAACAACACGTTCAAATTGGTTTAAACAAAACAGCTTGACGCTTGAATTAAAAATTATGTAATTTTAACAGTGAACTGCGGAACCGTTCACTATGCGTGGTCCGACACGCCGGCCCTGGCTTGGCCGGCTTTTTAATTTTTTGTTTAACTATAAAATAACTTTAATTTCGGAAGTTGGTATTCAAAAAAACGAAGAAAAAATTATTTTATAGTTTAAAAACTTTTAACAAGTTTTTTTGTAAAGTTTCTGAGCAGAAGAACGTGCAAGTAACTCCACTATACTAGAGTTTTCCCAGATACAAAATAATAAAAGAAGCCTACCTGTCCACTCTTATCCTTCTTCAAAACCATGGAAATTGCAGACAACAATACTAAAACTGAGGTCAGGTAAATGTACAACATTTTAAACACAAAAACTCACAAACGAATAATAAAATCGACCGATTCACTCGAATTTAAGTAACGAACTAAAGTTGTCCTAACAAGTTGTTGACGTTTTATCAAAACTTGTTTAAATAATAGTGAAAATTATCTCAGTCACAAGACGAAGAATGAATATGAAATAAACAGGTTGTTTATTGAAATCTGCGTGACTCAGGAGTGCATAGATGACGTAGTTAAATATATTCTGATAGTTTTACCAAATTATTTAAAGTCTCGCGTACCGTCTGGGTGGTTCCTTTTGAGAATTAATTGGGAAATCTTCTTAAAAAGTTAGTCATAGAATGAGCCTCTCGATGACGTTTGACTAAATGATACAGGTTCTGGTGATACGTAGTACCTACGTGGCCTGTAAGAACACAATGACTTTGTTGAATAAGTGGGCTGGTCATGGGCTGATCAACTAGTTGCTTGGTACCGGCATTCAGCTTTGGTGTCTTTGTATTACTTAGGTTCATGAGTATGCGAGCTTCATGATACAATATTGATTGTGAGTGCCTGCCCGAGTCTGTGTTTTCAACAACTTGGGTGCCTTTGAGTCAAGCTTCAATAAATTACTTCTAGGCAACGTCGTCGGTCACATTCATTGCTTAAAAACAAGGAAGGTTGATGTCCAATTAGAGCCTATCAATAATAAATTAAAAATCTATGGCTAGATTATGGTGTTGCTAAGAAGTAAGTTTTCTAAAGATTTAAGAAATGCTTAAACAATACCACGTAGCGTTCATTGGGCTCGCTAGCATTACTGCTTCGCAGAAGGAGGTGACCGCTTCCCATGCCTCCTCGTTCCGGACCATGGGTTGATTGCCGCCGCCGATCACCTCAACGAGGCCATGGCGCTGCTCCACCCATGCAGGGCAGACCTCTACCGTATGCTCCACCGTGTCCTCCGGGCGATCCACACAGTGATGACACCCGGCCGCGTCCACCCGCTGAATTCGAAACAGGTACCTCCCGAAACAGCCGTGTCCGGTGAGCACTTGCGTCAGGCGGAAGGTGAGGACGCCGTGGCGACACTCCAACCACTCCTCAATGAGGGGATTTATCGCCACAATAGTGGCGTGCTTTCTTTGGCATTGTTTGTTGGGTCGTTGAGCTCCTTATTGTTTGTAAGTTGAGCTACTCGACTACTGACAAAGGCTTGCACTGAATGGACAGGCCCACTTAAATCTGTATGGTTCTTTCCTCAAAAGACCATTTCAGCTACAGATCTGCATGTTTCTCTAGCATATTATGAATGTGAGGACTATGTAGATCGCCATAATAGGGCGAATCCCACCACTCAAATCTGTGTGGCGCTTTCCTCAAAAGGCCACCTCAGCCATTAACCTACATGGTTCTCATATGATATGACCAGTACGGATTGTATGGACTTTGACCTCTGAGTTTGTTTCGGTGTTTCTTCTCAGGGTAGTCGGCTAGGAAACACCGGCCTCATCTAGCTTAAAATTACCAGAAAGAAATATTGGACGTGTTAAAGTGTTATACTTACGAAATAAATATCATTTAACAATCAATGTTTGTAATCCATTTTCACAGCTGACTTAATCAATGTTTATGGAAATACTATTCTGATCGATAAACAATTCTCAAGAACTCAAGATATTCTTAACAACCTGTTGAGTTACACTTATATCGACTTGGATATCAACAAATGAATCACATATAGTGACGAAATACCTATTACAAATCCTGACCTTAACAGAAATCGTTTTAAGTACTGAGAATTCTAGGCATCATTATTACGAAATACCTCACCAAGGAAACGATACTACGGTCATCATTTCGAGTTTGTCAAGAGAAACTCAGAATATTAGTAATTTTCTTAGTATATATTAATTGTCTGTAACTTTGTTGACATTGTCATATAGCCAGAATTGACACCAGCCCTAAATTCTACTGTTTATAAAGCATACCTTATCTTATTTATTTCCATCCTCAACTTCAAATTGAAATAGATAAACACAGTGTAACTGGGTGCAATAAAATTACGTTGATTATATAAGACACGGCATAACACAGTGTGTCAATATTTGCGTAGGTGGAAATCACATGGTTCAAGCTAACAGACTGAACTAACATTACAGTAATCGTTGTTAGCGAGGGCCTTGTTTGTAGGGACATGTGGTTTATTACTTTTGCTTTCTATTTGTTACTAGGTACTGCTCATAGAATAGGGTAGTTGACTAAAAAATCGAATTAGTCCGTCAGATAGATTTCCAAAAAATATTGGGCACGTATTTTTCTTTTTTCATGTACTTAAATAAAAAACGAAGACGATACAGTGCATTGAAAACTCGTGTGACGTCACTTGGTGCTACGATTATTACCACGCCGTGACGTCACAAGACCACCACCATGATCTTTGAAGCTTTTTATCTTCGTATTTTTTTATAGATTTGATAAAGCAAAAAAATACGTTTCCAATATTTTTCTATAATCTAACTGACGGACTAAATAGAATCAAATTATTATTCCTCAGGAAACATCCCTATTAGCAGAGGACGAACTGAATAACATAGTAAGCTGCAGGGCTACTAACAGCAGCAGAATTTTCTTAAAGATATTGTAGAAGAAAAAGCTACAGTTCCAAAGCTCCGTCCATCACAACCTGATGCCCTGTAAAAGGCAGTTTTAGCGCGACGGAATGTAGGAAGACAACAAAAGCAAAGTGAAAGAAAAAAAAGTTTCGTAAAAAGAGTATACCTAAGCGGTGACAGCTGACACTTTCTAAAAATAACTGAAGACGAACACAGATGGTTGATGGGAAGTCTCGACCTCCAATTCAGATGTCTTGGTGGTTGGTTCGGTAGGAAACACCTATCGTTCTTTGAAAGTTCCAGGATCTTGGAAATAGCTTGTGCAGCGGTGTATTTTGGGTGGTGGGTGCTGTTACGTTGGTGCCGAGGAAAATAGAAATAATGGCGGCGGACCAGTGACGCAGATGCAAGGGACGAGTATTGCTACAGTTTTACATGATTTTAATGTTGGTGTTGCAATATTATGAATTAAAACATATCTGTCCAGTCACCTTTTATAGGCGGAATGACTGGTTTCCTTCTTCTACGAGTGCACAATGCATTCTATTCCACTGCAATTGGTTTTTACTGTGGCTGGGTGTAGGTATATACAATATACATTATATATACGAATGAGGTTTATTTTTCTAGATTTGGGTAGACTTTATGACGTCACGCTTGAGAAAGACACCGAAGTATTTTTAAATCATATCATGAGAGAACGAGAAGTCAACTGCTAAAGGCTATGAAAACTAAAACTCATAGGTATGTCAAAAGACGCTCTGAAGATCATGTGGTCCAATTTGCCTTAAAACTGCCGAAACAGAGAAGAAGTAGGGGATGTCTTACTTATAAACGTCCACCTGGTGGTCAAATATAACACGAGGCTATTGCAAGGCCCAATGCCCAAATGCACGAATCTATGCTGACATACGAGGATAAATTCGTACATTTTGTCGAGAGTGCACATAAATGTTTAGGGCAGTTGATTTTTATTCGGGATTTTTGTTTGGATTCCATAGTAAAAGTTTTTCATAATGTTGAGCTCCCAGTTGAGTGTTCTGCAGCAACTAGGAAGTGGTGACGGGTAGGCGTTTTGCGGGACTGTCTTTATGTAAAATTTGACGTTCAAAAAGTGCTGTCTCTCAGCCTAGTTTGAATAAATGACTTTTGATTTTGATTTTTGAGTACAATGACCCCGTAAGAGGTAATGCGTTTATTCTGCTATACGTTGTATACTAGAACTGGAAAGTCTATGTTTGCACGAACTTAGTTCCTCTCTATGCATATCTGCAGGAACTCTCAAATGATAACAGTTTCGCAAGTCTGTTATCAGTTGCGGTAACTATTCAAACACCTTAAGTTTGCCTTGGAATAATAGTGTGATACCCTGGCTTAAGTTGGCTTGGGTTCAATAAACCCTGGTCTTTGAATCCTATGTATATTTATTGATAGCAGCGCCCCGCGGTTTCACCCGCATAAGTTTCGATCCCGTGGGAATATCGGGGTAAAATGATCATATATGTTGATCCTAGTTATAAAACATCTGTGTGTCAAATTTCATCCAAGTAGTTTTTGCGTGAAAGAATAACAAACATCCTTACTTACAAACTTTCGTGTTTATAATATTAGTAGGATATATTCGGTACTGGGACTTTGATGGATCTACTCTGTACGAAGTTATGGATGCCTGCATGGTTGGTTTAATCTCTTTTGGTCAATTATGCGTAGTAATCATATTATATTGCATCTTCTAAACGGTTAAAGGAAACATTTTGATGAAACCCGAGAACTAAGATCAGTGAAAAAGTCTAAAGCATCCCATATGTTTTAGGCATCAGCTATCGAAATGTCACATGATAAAACCCCGCCCATATGTTAAGCTTTTTGCTTAGTATAAACCTGAAGCTCTAACTCGAGCTCAAGTCGAAAATTAGGTTTTTTTTACAGCCATTCTTTGATGATGGATGGATGGAACAGCCATTACTTTAGGCGATCAATCAGGTTGCGGAATTGTTCGAAACCACTTCGGGCTTTCGGGCACCGCGGTCCTGAAATGCAAAAGGCATCTAGAGGAACATGGATTTTAGTCCGTAAAAGTCTGAAATCAAACCGCGACGTTTCGGAAATGCGTATTTGTAGCTAACTAGCGACTCGCCCCGGCTTTGCACGGGTAATATTTACTGATGTGCGTCCGAAAATTTCTTTTTTACCCGACTGCGCCAGAAGGAAGGTTAAGTTTTTCGAGAGTATGTATGTTTGACATGCTCAGCGGCCTGAACGGCTCGATGGATAGGTGTCGTTAGATTTGACAACAAGTATAAATTTTGAATCAGAACACAAAATAAGCTGGGAGTAACTCCACGCGGTGCAGTCGGTAATAATTTAAATGGCTAAAATTCCCATTGTTAAAGATCAATGCCATCCGGCTCATAATAATCTGCATAATCTTAATATATTTGTGTGTCAAGTTCAATCGGGTACGACGACTTTCTTGTTTTAGGGTTTTTTCCTTTCCAAATTACACAGAAACGCAGTCGGGTTTTCTAGTTTTTTAAATTACCATTTGGTAAAACATCGAATTTTTACACTATTCATAATTTTAACCTATTAACCTTTGGGAAAAATACTGTAAATGATAATGAAATCTGCATTTACATCCGTGGCGAAGTTTAAAAGATCTAAGCCTGCAGACGGCGAGAATCCACTTTGTTCTATATCATGTATTAGAGGTAAATGTAATTTTGTTTAGAGTAGTTCGGTTTATACCTAACTAGCGACCCGCCCCCGCTTCGCACGGGTGCAATGTAGATACTAATGGTTTCTCTTCTACAATATTCATGTTTTATATTTATAAACCTTCCTCTTCAATCACTCTATCTATTAAAAAACCGCATCAAAATCCGTTGCGTAGTTTTAAAGATTTAAGCATATGTACATAGGGATATAGGGACAGAGAAAGCGACTTTGTTTTATACTATGTTATGTAGTGCTGATCTAAAATTTTACTCTATCCACACAGCTTTGGCTTTTATTTCAAGCCCGAATAGTAAATAGTAGCCTACCGCATGTAGGCAAATAGTCTGAGCAAATATAATTATTGTATTTGTTTATTCGTTAAATACTCACATCTTATGTAAATAGTATCAATACAAACAGGCTAAAAATAAGCAGTGCTGGCTAAATATAGATGTCAAAGTAAATTAGCAGCGGACAAAGCTGCGGGCTCGTAAACTGGGCCCTAACACAGCGATTAAAGCCCCTTAGAAATGTCACAGATTTATGAACTAGCCTACTCATTAATCAAAGTGTAAACGGGACCTTAATGTGTGCCAATTTTCGAATAAACCGCGCAGTAAACATTGGCAAAATGCATGGTGCAATTGCTGTTAAAAAATCGAATTAAATAATTTAAATAAAAAAATATATATTAAAAAAATAAAACCAAAAAGTACAAAATACAAAAAACTTTAATTTCGGAACTCGGTGTTTTTGGTTGCTTCATGTTTTTGAACACACCGACTTCCGAAATTAAAGTTATTTTGTACTTTTTGGTTTTTTTTTTTGTTTAGAAGTCGGTTTTATTTTTTGTAAAAAGTTTTTTTAGTGGTTCACTCCCAGCTAAACATACCCATCACAGCGTACTCGTACGTGGTATAAATTGGTGCAAACAATAATCAAACATGCGATTTCAGCTATCCCGACAGATTTGCTAACATTTATTGAAATTAACAAAAAACCGCTTGTTCGATTTCGATAAAATTTTCATGGGACCATTTGGGAAGTATACCCTTTCCAACAAAAAAAGAATTTTTCAAATCGGTTGGCAAGCGACGGAGTTATGCGCGAACAAACAATAAAAAAAATAATAAAAAAACATACAAACATCCGAATTGAGAACCTCCTCCTTTTTTAGAAGTCGGTTAAAAATTTACTTTTATTTATTAAACTACCTATAAAGCACGATCATTTGCAGCTATTTGTACTACACACTACATATAGATACTAAAAAAAATATTTCAGTGTTAGATAGAGCCCATTTATCGAGGAAAGCTATAGGCTCACGATACGACCAATAGGAATTAAGCACCAATGAAGAATGTTTAATAAATAATCCACGCGGACGAAGTCGCGGGCAGAATCTAGTACTTTATATACCGTTATGGTCATCTACTGGCCAAACTAGCACTATCTTTATAAAATTGTTTTGATCACCTTGACATTACCAAAATCATCTTTAACATTATGTAGTCTTTAACACTAGAATTATTGTTCATTTAATACCTATGTGTTTGATACATATATATATTTGGAGAATATAATTACTTACCGATGTAAAAACCAATCATAATATACATATAATTCGCAATTGCAAGTGATTGAACTGTTTGATTGATTTTTCCTTTTTGAAATTTTATTTCATAACATTGTTTTTTCAGAAAATAAAACATATTTCACGACCATTGAATGAAATGAACGTGGAATTCGTAAGATCGCAAATACTTGAAAATTTTATTTTTGTTTTGCTTTATACAAATCGATATCGGAGTGATAAAAAAGTAAAGTACAGTTTACATCAAGTAGTAGATAAATCAATTAAAACTAATATATAAAGAGGAAATATTTTTTGTTTGTACCGATTTAGCTCCGAAACAACTGGACCGATTTTAACAATGTTTTCACCAATGGAAAGCTACATTATCAGCGAGTAACAGGCTATTTTTTATCCCCGTATTTCCACTGGAACGGAAACTACGCGGACGAAACCGCGGGGCGCTGCTAGATAATATATGTATGTATATATGTAGATACACAAAGGTATCTCAAGGCTAAGGTAGGAAACACATGAATACTTTATAACCAATTAAAAAAAAACAAGCAATCCACTAATGGTTGGTCGACCTTAACTTAATAAATTGGCAACTATAACTTAATTAAAGTGACGTAAGAACTAGCGAATGTTTTTAATATTTTGGTACCCGTAGGGTTAATTAAGGAAAGGCGCAATTTTGAGTAATGGTGTCACACAGTCCACAGGGAGAGCGAGCTCGATAGTAGTAACACCACGAATTCAGGTGAACTTTTTTAACTGTTTACCTACATTTTAATCGTTTATTTAAATGTATTTATTTACCTACGGAGTGCTTTTTACCAACATATTAATATGTCTTACAAATCCACTCGAAATTCTATTTAATTCCACTTTAAATAGAAAATGTAGAAAAGTCAAAACGTTTATTTCAATAGGGTAGTTGACTAAAAAAATCTAATTAGTCCGTCAGATAGATTTCCAAAAAATATTGGACACGCATTTTTTCTTTTTTCACGTAAACATAAAATGAAGCCGATACAGAGCGTTGAAAACTCGTGTGACGTCACTACTCGCTACAATTTTTACCGAGCCGTAACGTCACAAGCCCCCACTCCTGATCTTTGATGCTTTGTATCTTCGTCAGTTTTTATAGATTTGATAAAGGAAAAAATACGTGTCCAATATTTTTCTATAATCTAACTGACGGACTAAATATAATCATATATTTTTTACTCAGGAAACACCCCTATTAGGCCATTAACTGCACTTTTGAACGTCATCAATAAAATGTTGACTTCTTCACTGTTGATGTAGACTTCTGTATGTTCATTAACCAGTCACACAATGCCAACATTTTTTATGGGTTGGACACAATTTTATAACTTCTTCCACTCTGGGCAGTGTCAGACTGTCAGACCCTTACTGACTAAAATGTACACTGTAACTCCTAATGGCCAGTGCAGCGGTGACTCTTTCGAACAAATTCCGCAAACACTGTCACCTAGTGGTAAGGGATGACGTGCATCCCTTACCGCTAGGTGACAGTGTTGACGATGGGGCACGCTTGACTTACTCTTGACTTAAAAATCTTCTGGTTCTATCTATTATGAAACTTAGACCCAGGCAGAGAATTCCACTCCTAAGCTGTACGCACACTGTAAGTAAGTATTCCCTTCCAAAAGCATGGATTGTATAACTTGGCATAGATTTCGACTAAAATCTGATCTCATTTTAATATGTTCCTAATAATCTTCTTTCGCACGATTTGTAGTTGCTTGCAAAAGCTACTTCTCAAATCGTCAATGTATTTACGAATATTGCTTCCTATATTTGTATCTTGTAGCAAATATGATTATACCAGAACAACAGATTCGAACGGAATTGTAATAAACTTTTTAAGTCAAGTCGACACCTTCTATTTTTCTTTTATTATGAAACTCACGTAAACGTCGAAACTTTTTAACTAATTTTTATTCGACGGGAGAAAAAAAAAACTTCGTAAAACATGAATAATGCCTCGTCGTAAACTTTTGAATCAACTAAGTTTTAATAATTTCGTCAAGAAATTATGTACGTGCTTCTGTGCCTTACGTGGTAAATATAAACTTTTTTGGTACGTGTTCGCTCGATATTGTATGTCAATCATTGTTATTGTAGTAACAAGAGATGAGCAGGCGCTTTTGCCAACAAATTAAAAAAAAGAAGTGTCACTTACCTACCTTTTGATGAGGCAAATATAAACTATCGTACACAGGGTGCATGCCGTTGTAATTGTTACTTCTTTATAGGGAACGTGCACGGCGTAGACTATGCCATCTAGTGTTGCAAATCTGAAACTTTTACGTTTTAAACATTTGACCTGTGCTGCCACCTCCTGCACCCTCTGTTTAAGGGGACGTGCACGAAGTAGACTGTGCCATCTAGCGTTACAAATTTGAAACTTATAATTAAAATTAACTTGACATTGACACGTCTGTGCTAGTGTGCTGCCACCTATAGTTTCTACAGGTTCCCTATACAGGATCAAATCAAATTAATTAGAGGACCTCCATAGACATGTAATTAAAAAAAAAAGCTCTTATTTTAAAATTAATTTCCCTTTGAGCTTCATTCGAGGATTCGATGCCTTGCAGTACCTAACTCGATACCAAAGGGAGAATTTTACTAGCACATTTATTTCACCACTAGCTGCTGCTCGCGACTTTGTCCCCGTGGAATCCCCGATTTTAAAACATTCTTTATCGCTGCTCCGCTCCTATTGGCTTAAGCGTGATGATATATAGCCTAAAGCCTTCCTCGATAAATGGTCTATTCAACCCAAAAAGAATTTTTCAATTCGAACCAGTAGTTCCTGAGATTAGCGCGTTCAAACAAACAAACAAACTCTTCAGCTTTATAATATTATTTCACCATAAATGTATAGAAAATCTTAACACATGTCCATATAACCTTGTTTTGTTATGTTCGGATTGTTGCATCTTATCGTAGTTTTCCTGATAGATTGCCGATGCCACCTTTGCTTGAACCCGAGGTCTTGACCCCGAAGTTTCATTGACGTTTCAACATGTTTATATCCTAACAACGACCACACAGATCGCTTTTATAATCGACCGACATATATACATAACTAGTATAGATTTGGTATTCATTCATAATTTTACTGAGAGACTATGAACAGAGTTTGAACAATAAATTCCTTATTTAATAAAGGTGAACACCAAGATAGCCATTTTGAAAATTCATCTTAATCAAAGTTTTTTATGGACGGTAGGTAGGTAGGTATTTTGTTCCAATGACTTTCATCGGCTTAGTCATAAAAAGAAGAATGTTTCAATTATTTTGGCACAACAAAACATCATGAAGGCTGAAAATAGAAACACTTTTTACAAGATTCCTTTTAGAAGTCCGATCAAGTTCAAAAAGGATGGTGTCTTTACAGGTAATTAATTGGACTGTGACGGGTGGCACCACTCATGCCGCGTCAAACCAATTGATGTCCAATAATTGCATTAACCCAGAATTGACCGCGATTCTGAATCAATTGAAACATTATTCACGACCAGCCCATTTATTGATCAAGGCTGCCAATTGAATATTTAAAGTAGATTGATTGTGGGGTGGTTAACTCTTGCCACATAATATTAGTGCTCATGAAAATTACAGGGCAGACCGCGGAACGGTGTTAGGAATGTGTTAGTGGTTATTTTGATGAACAACTAGATAGATAGGGACAGACCTCAGTCAATACGATAGGAAGAATTTTTCGACGACAAACTTAAGTTTGTTGTGTTAGCGAGTCGATGAGAAATTAGTTTGCATACGACAAGTTTTCATCGTTTAATACAAGTAACAATAAATATAATTAGCTTATATACTGATAAGCAGATCTGAAATTAAGAAGCTGCGAATGAGTATTTATGCTTTGTGTGTAAGTGTCCGATTTATTTTTAAATATATAAGGCTCAATAATGTTAAAAGTCCAGTATTTGGTGACAGTAGCATCATTCACCGATACAACAGTTAATTACAAAACAATTGTAAGTATTCCGAGTTATTTAGTCTAAATATTTTAGATCTATTTTATATTTTCCAAGTGATTACTATAGCTAACTATTACTATATATATTTTTTTAGTAAAAAAACGTTTAACTAACTAAAATATGGCATAAAAAAATCGCGCACTGGTAATGTAGCCAAAAGACTGGCAGCATTGCTGCCAGTCTTTTGGCTACATTGACGCTGTATAGCAATGCTTATCTTATGGCAGTGATTACTAAGAGCGAAACCTCTTAAAAAGATTTATAGGTCAATTCTAAATTCCTAAACTTGTCTTCAGAGTTTATTATGATAACAATCTCTCAGATTTTTACAAGCTTTTATTAATCTCGCAATGTTTGTTCGGGAAAAATCTTTCCGTCATCTCAGTATAAACTCACTTTCTATACTAAACAAACCCAAAACTAATTGTAGACTAAAAATTATTTGTTTGTCCGTAGGAGGTAATTTCTAAATGTACCGAAACGATAACGAAAAATTCACCGCGGCCCTGGAACGCAAAGGGTATTAAGAGGAACACGGTTGGTTTTATTCAGTAAGAGTCTGATATTTCCTTCTCGAGGAGCTCCTGGCTAAAGACTAACAGCCGCATGGGTCGATCATCAAGGTTAAGCAACGCTTGCCAAGGTTGGTCTGTAGATGGGTGACCATCTTAACATATCGAGCTTCCTCCGTGCCTCGGAAAGCACGCTAAGCCGTTGGTCCCGGCTGTCATTTGTAGATCCTTGGCAGTCGTTACGGATTGTCAGAAGCCAGTAAATCTGACTCCAGTCTGGCCAAGAAGTACTGTGTTACCCAGTTAATGGGTTGTGGAGGTCTGGTAGGCAGCCACACCACGTAAAATACTGGTATTCAGCTGAATCCGGTTTGACCGGGAGCCGACCCCAATATAGTTGAGAAAAGGCTAGGCAGATGATGAGTCTGATATTTCCTTCCGCTCCGCCCAGAACTGAATAAGTCATTTGATGAGTTACCATCCAGAAAAAAAAGGTTGTCTCTTCTGTCACAGTTATTTTTTAAGGAATCTGTCGGTACTAATGTTTTTGTTTTCAAACAAAATTAAATTTCTTATACTTGAATACACAATGGCGCTATCTTATTAGTTTAAGAGATATTTGAATAACATTAATGTGTTACTGTTAGTCAAACAATCAGATCATATGACTCGCGAAGTCATGTGGTTTGGGGCATAGGTCCCTGTTATCTTAAGCTGTCAAATAATTGGGGAAAACATTAATGTTAGGTATCTTTACAGTATGACGTCCTGTTAAATGGCCACTAGCAGCGCCCCGCGGTTTTACCCGCATAGTTCCCGTTCCCGTGGGAATATGGGGATAAAATATAGCCTATAATAAAAATAAAAAAAATATCAATTATTTCGGGTAACAAAGACCCATAACATATAAACCTTACATATTTATATAAACCACAAAAACATTACACTATTTAACACGAAGTGTCGGCGTTGTGTTACGCTGCGTGATGTCACGTAGTCTCCCGCGGAATCACCGATACATGACACCCTTCGGCCAAAACTCTTCCTTGAGGAAGGTCTATGTCACCCGGGTATAGTGTAGCTTCCCAACAGTGAAAGAATTTTCCAAATCGGTTCAGTAGTTTCGGAGCCTATTCAATACAAACAAACAATCAAATCGTTCCTCTTTTTTATAGTAGGTATAGATGGGATACTGGTGTATCTGAATATATTAAGTAAATAACCTACTTATTTGTGGACTCTAATTAGAATTTGAACTGAGTTAGTTAGTTTCGCTGGGTAATTTAGTAAGACAGAGTATCTTAATATTATAAACACGAAAGTTTGTATGTATGTTTGTTACTCTTTCACGCAAAAACTACTGAATGGACCTAGACGAAATTTGGCACAGACGTAGATTGTTGTCTGAAATAACACATAGAACACTTTTTATCCCGGGAGTATGTACCCTTGACATACCTATCGACATTGATGCGGGCATAGCCGCGAGCGGTAGCTAGTTTTTATTTTTTTATTCAACTAACATACAATATCTTTACAGGATGACCCCAATACAATAGTGTTTTAAAAAAAGAACAAAAAATAATAATGGAAAATAAACCTATGTACTGAATGCCACTTACTTAACGATCTAAACTTTAAAAATATAAGACAAAAAAATCCTTTAGACTAATAAATCTATATCTAAATTATCAAAATGAACTTTTTTTATATTTAACACTAGTTATGCATACGTACAAATATTTTTGTCAAGATATTCATGCTAAACATGATATTTAGACATTGGTGTGTGACAATTGGCACTTGTTTTTTTTTTTGTCACTACCATTTCTGTGATCATTAATGTAGTTTAACAAAATAAAACCTTGACTTGTTAATCATAAAAATAGATTCATTTTGTCAAAATAAACAAACAAATCTAATATCAAAGTGTGAAAATCGATTTTGTATTACATTTAAATTCTATTAGGCGTACAAGGTAGCGTATCTAATGAAGTAATAAACTATAAATGGAAATAATTAATGTAACATCCTGAATCCGTGACGAGCATGGCGTCCGCAAATTGGCGCCAAATAACTGCGAGCCTTTGTTGTAACTCGTAATAAAGGCACGCAAAGATGGGCGCTGACCGCCATGCGCCAATGCGTCTACGATATATTGAAACAATAGGGTATTTTACTGTAAAAATCTAATTAGTCCGTCTGATAGCTACACAAAAAATATTGGACACATATCTTTTCTTTTTTCACGTAAACAAAAAATGAAGACGATACAGTGCGTTGAAAACTCACGTGACGTCACGTCGCTGGTAAAAATTCTAGCAACGTAGTGACGTCACGAGAGTTTTTTAGTGAAAAAAATACGTGTCCAATATTTTTTGTAAATCTATCAGACGGACTAATTAGATTTTTACAGTAAAATACCCTATTGAATTAAGATTTTTCACACAAAGATTGATAAAGGGCAGGCGAATAATAATTGCAATGCTTGCTGCTAAGTCATAAGTACACCACTTAGTTCGCAATAAACGACTTTGACTTTGACTGGTAGAGAACTGACAACTGACTACTGGACTGCCTTGTTGTATAAAGTGCACATATGTACCACGAATCTAGTATCTACATAAAGTTTAAATAAATATCTGCACGGCAATTTATAGGCATCTGTATGTAATAACTGGTATACAGCTGCATCCGTTTAGACTAAAAGTCGACCCAAAATATAATCGGGAAAAGGATGAGCAGGCAGAAAAATCTGTACAGTAATTCATGTAAAAATGGTTGTCGTATCGTTATCCCATACTGCGTCCTGCGTCAATGCTTCCATCTGTAGGAGGCTTAAGTAATAGGGTTCTTTTTCACGTTAATAAAAAACGGAGATGATTATTCAACGCACTGTGCGTTGAATACTCGTGTGACGTCACAAATCAATGCAATTTTTAGCACGACGTGACATCACAAACCCCCAATGCCTGATGCTTTTTAACTTCGTCAATTTTCTAAAAGTATTAGATTAGATTTGACAAGCAAAAAATACGTGTTCAATATTTTTAGGAAATCTATGGACTATTTAGATTTTTTAAATCAAGAGCTCTATTACAAAAATATGAGATGATTGATGATTTTTATTTACTACTTGCTACGGTCAAAAAAAGAAAAAAATATATAAATATAATATTGCAGGTTTAAAGTAAATTGTGTTTGATAATAATTGATTGCTATGCTACTCGGTAGATCGTTTAATTTACAGTTTCTTTATCGATATTTTTACACCATTGCGGACTGTGACCAAATTGAAATGAAACGATACGATACGTGTGACGATGAATTTGCATAAATTAAGACGAATATTTACTTATTCCTATTATGCGATGGTATGGTTATGCTTATTTACCTATACTTAACCTCCTGGGTCCCGGTGGAACCATTTGGTTCCACTAGATTCGCGCGCGATTTTACCGATATTTTTTGGTGTTAGTCGATTTATTTTACCATTCTGACGATTGTACTGTATGGTAGAATATATTTTCTAACTCTGGCAACACACAGAACAAAATAATATATCTGACAACATTTTGAAATGTCAGTGTAAAGTCGTGTAAACAAAGAGCCACTTGAGATGTTTATCTTAACGATTTTTTCTGTGAATGTTTAGATAAGTGTGGATATAAGTGGGTGTTTTAGTTTATTCTAAGTGTACTTATCATTTTAAGGCCAAATAAAGCAACAGTGTGTGTGAAGTGGTCGAAAAGTAACAAAAAAAAACAACAACATCGGCAGTTTCGGTAAGTGTTTACATTCCAATAAGAAATGCTTATTTTTCGAATTCTAATAAGATTCTTGTTTATATTGTAGTTCATAGCCACATTAATCAGCTACTCGACACCGTTTGAATTGTTTAAATAAACACTATACATCCGGAGCGATTACGTTTTTAGTGAGCGTGGGCGCGATGACTCATCGATGAGTCATAATTATTTTGATTCGCGGGGTCTGAGAGGATTGAATAGAAAAATAAAATGTTTGTACCGAATAAGCTCCGAGACTGTTAGACCGATTTTAATCATTTTTAACCAACTTACAAAAAGGTAGAGGTTCTCAAGTCGACTGCATTTTTTTTTGTGTGTTACCATGACTTATACTTACCATAACCGTAACTTATAGTCAATTGTTTTTATGATTTCCATGTTGGATAATTATTATTTTTTCTACCTTTGTCATGTATTAATGACATTGCATACTATTGTATAAATTCAAGTTCTTAAAAGGCAATAGACAGATGTGTTGCTGGGCAGTTTGTTGCGCCACTTCTTCTTCCCAGCTAAAACACTAGGAAGTGGTGACGGGTGGGCGTTTTGGGGGACTGACCTTATGTAAAATTTGACGTTCAAAAAGTGCTGTCTCTCAGCCTAGTTTGAATAAATGACTTTTGATTTTTGACTTGTTAAGTTGTGTTGTTTGTCATAACTTTTTACTGGATGTCCCGATTTTAATGATTCTTTTTATATTCGAAAGTTGGCGCTTGTCGTGTGGTCCCATTTAAATTTGATTGAGAGCTGACGTCTAGTATTTAATTTATCCCCAATAATGCCTGGCTTCGACTACATTGGTGATCTTCTCATTCCCTCTTGTCGACGCAAACTTGGCAGGTTTTTACATTATCAACGGGTAACATAGCCTATATTTTATTGCCGTATTCCCACGGGAACGGGACATACGCGGACGAAACCGCGGGGCGTTGATAGTGGTAGATATTTTGCGATGCTATAGTTGACAAAGACAAATCGCTGTTGGACAGTAAGTTTCCATCGGTCCTAAGGCGGTGTGATAAAAATAAAGTGACAATCGATAATACTGTAGCGTTATAGGTATGTATATAGAACAAATTGATTATTTTATTTGAAACTAGAAGTGCCCCGATGTTTCAGCCGCATAGTTCCCATTCCTGTGGGAATATGGGGATGAAATATAGCCTATGTCACCCGGTGATAGTGTAGCTTCCCAACAGTGAAAGAATTTTTCAAACCGGTTCAGTAGTTTCGGAGCCTATTTAATACAAACAAACGATCAAATCTCTCCTCTTTTAATATTAGCATAGATAAGCTTTTACCCTTGATGTTTTGAATTAAGTGGAATTGAAACCTTTAATATTCTTCGTAAAATTGTTTGTTTGTAAGCAATGACGAGCAATATATAACTGCTTGCACACCTGCAAGCAGTTATATATTGTATCTGTGGGATTAGGGAATTTGTTCGAAAGAGTCACCGTGGCCCTGGAACGCAAAAGGCATTAGGAGGAACACGGGTGGATTTTAGTTATCAGTACGAGTCTGACACTCTCTTCCGCTTCGCCCAGAACGGAAGAAATCATCAACGATGATTTCCTATCCGTAAAAAGGTGGTATCTATAATTAAATAATTACTGAAATGATTTCGAAAATTCTCTTACTGATAGAAAAAAAAACATAGAAATAAAGTTATAATATAGTTGTGCACCATATGTTTCTGCTAGCTATCCCGCACAACAAACAGAGAGAGAAAAATAAAACTCCGTTTTTGATGATCCGTTTTTGAACATTGATGCTCCTTTCCTATTTTTTTGACGTGACCACTCGCAGTTCGGCACACTAACGCTGGTTACTGCTTAACCGGGCAATCCTGTGGTGGCCTCAAATGAATTTAAGGCCCCCAGCCAGGGCTAAAAACTACTAAAACTAAATGACCGCTTCGCTAAGGGCATCCCCTGCGGGATACGGGCCTCAAGCCGGACAAGCAAGGCAGCAAGTCGAACCTGACGTTCCGTGCTATTTAAGCAACCAAAACAAAAAAAAAAAAACGGTTCCTGTAGTACAGTTCACGGGAACGAAGGAAAGTGCTAGATTGAATTAATAACAGACACAAAACTTCAAAGATGCGGAGGGGTAATGCCTCAGTTTCGTACAAAGTTTATTCCGAGTGTCTGAAAGCACGGTAAGCCCTTAGTCTTGGCTGTTATTTGAAAATCTTTCATAGTTTTTATGGGTAGACAAAAAAAATAGGCGCCATAATAAAACAACTGTTTCCTGCTGGACTAGAAACTGACCTCAATTTATATATTTTTTAGAAATTTTTATTTTAGGAACTTATTATTCTCTGAACGTATTTGGAAAAGGTAGACATTTCATTCTATTCTTCGGGAATAAAAGAATGATTAGATTTAACATACCTAAATCATAAAGATTTTATGTTTTAATTTAATTACCTTGGTACTCCACGTGCAAAAAAAGCTGTAATTGTAAACATATAATTAGAATGGTGTACACTCAGTTAATTATAGTAAACTTGTAGTATTTTTTAGTATCTACTTATCTATTTATATTTTTAGTTAATGATGCAAACAACATGCCTTCACTGTAGAGTTAATGAACATGTTTGTCATAGTGCGTCCACACGATATAGACTTATGTCACTCAGAATAAAGTACATACTTCTGTCACACCGATATTTCAATTCAATTCAATTCAAATATTTTATTTCAGATAAACATCCATATGTGTTTGAGTGTGTGTGTGTGTTTATGTGTCCGTATGTGTTGTGTGTGTCTTAGGGCTAGGTGCGAATTACGTTCGCGTATGTCAAATCTTATAGAATAAAAGCAATTCTAGCCACTGAATAATATTGTAAAGAAATGTTAAAGAAATAAATTATTTTATTTATTTTTATTTTAAAAGGTTTTCCATTATTGTTATTAGACGGCGCTTTTACAGTTTCAGTACAAATTGACGTTTACACTAATAGGAGCTAGAACGTTAAAAAACTCGCACTAAGGCAACTGAGTTCAAAGCATAAAAGTCTGTCAGACAAAAGTCCGTGTCGTGTGAACGGTCTTTAAGTGGACATAGTAGAAATTAAGCCGTATCTGCGGTGAGGCGTCGAACGCGTTCGAATGAATTTATTTTTCAGCATCGCGATTTTTGTTCACTAATAGGTATTACATTAAAATTGGTCGTTACTCAACCACGAAAAAACATTGTAATGAATTTGGTACACTGATAGTCATAAACGGAATTATTACATGGAATATTTTCCCATAGGAGTGCGTTTGAGGAGAGTTTCCGTCTAAGCTTATATGAATAATCCCAACAAGTACCTATTATTAATAATTATTTATTATTATTTACCTTATTTTGGTATCTTTACGTGTTACAAGTAAGAGAGCCTCGTGCTCTATACGATGTGTAACAGAATAAACGCAACACCTGAAAATGGGACTGGCCTCATCATCATGAACAACTTGTACTATGGAACCAACCATAGATATAATATTATATTTCTATGGAACCAAGACTGAAATTGCAAAAAAAAAACAGTTGTATGTATGCACAAATATGGGGCAGTCGACTTTTTCGAAAAATTAATAGTCTCATGGTAAAAGTCGTTCATAATGTTAATTACAATGATCCCTTTTCAGGTTTATTCGATACTGGCAGCGCCCCGCGGTTTTACCCGCGTAGTTCCCGTTCCCGTGAGAATATGGGGATAAAATATAGGTATAAATATCCTATGTTATCCTAGATAGCCTATGTTACTCAGGGTGAACGTAGCTTTCTAATGGTGAACGAATTTTTGAAATCGGCACAGTCCATCATCCTGAATCTCATAGCTGAATGTCACTTTGTTCAGAGTTTATTCATTTATTTATGTACACACAATGAACTTGACAGAAACCAAGAGCACAAAGGTACTGCTTATTTCAATAGAAATTTCTTCCAGCAGAACTGCGACAGAAGAGTGGGATAGGAAACGTAGACGGTAGACACAGTGTGTAAACAGACAGAGAAGGAAACTTAAAATAAACTATACTAACTGAACTAAAACTTATTATTATTATCTATTTATACATATAAATGAAAATAAAATAAACATACAAACAAATATAATTTACCTAAATACGAATACATACTTATAATAAAATAATACATACTTGTAATATACACAGAATCACAGTATACTGGACAGATAGTGGTATTTTACTTTAAGTTGAATGTTAAAACGAAAATATTTTTAGAATCGATAATTCTATTCTTATAATAAAACAATCTTATCAAACAGGGATTGTATCAATAAAACACTTGATACACAACACCCAACTACAATAGGGATGTTTCCTGAGTAAAAAATATATGATTATGTTTAGTCCGTCAGTTAGACTATAGAAAAATATTGGACACGTATTTTTTCCTTTATCAAATCTATAAAAACTGACGAAGATACAAAGCATCAAAGATCAGGAGTGGGGGCTTGTGACGTTACGGCTCGCTAAAAATTGTAGCGAGTAGTGACGTCACACGAGTTTTCAACGCTCTGTATCGGCTTCATTTTTTGTTTACGTGAAAAAAGAAAAAATACGTGTCCAATATTTTTTGGAAATCTATCTGACGGACTAATTAGATTTTTTTAGTCAACTACCCTATGATAGAGATTTTTAATTCAAAGATAAAAATAAAAATATTATGTAATTCATGATATTGCCTATATCTGTTAGGTATATGTAAATAATATAATTTATGTTATCTTATTTAAGCTGAACTTTCGTATAAAAAGTTATTTTTAAATATTCAATATTTTAATCGATAATTATTTAATATGCCTTTCACACCATAGCGCTTGGAACCTTAGAACTGTATCTACCTACATATATTTCTTGTATTAGTTACTTAAGATAACAAACTTATTTCAGTACCTATCTATGTATGTATATTGCGAGATAAGTAATTAAGGTACCTAGATAGGTACATAGTTTTGTGATCAACGTCCAAGAAATTTTATTATTTGCATAATAAGGAAAAAAAGCTATAATTAACACGAAAACGTCAGTGAAAGCTGATCTAATTCACGTTACAAATTGAAGTTTTCTTGCTGGAGAGATGAGTTTTAGCTGAGCAACGTTTACGCATTTGCTTGTTCAGCTCTCGAGCACGAAAACTTAAGTCTATGACAAGCTTTAGTTTTTTTTTTTTTGTTTTTGGTGTTTAGTTAGTAAGTATCAATTTAATTGTAACTAAAACTATGGTCTGATAATAAAGTTTATTATTGACAGTTTGGTCCTCCGATGGAGTTGGAGTTCGAGTTGATTTGAATTTTACGCTTTGGAATATGTATCTTATTTTATAGTTGAGTTTATGTCCTTATCTGATTGTTTCGAACAAAACAAAACACATAGTTTTGGCTATGATTTTGAAAATTGGTCATTAATTGGCGCCTAGAGTTAAGTAGATTTATGTATACTTAAATGAAAAATACCCATGCAGTTTTGTGTAGGTAAAAAAAGATTTTCTTATTTAATAATTTCCAGCTGCTTCCTTAATTGTTTTTACAAATTGGATTTCCCAAGGGATAGTGACGTAAAGGGAAGGGAATGGTGTCATCATTTGACGTTGGAAGACATACATATTATCGAATACCTACTCTAAGTAATGAAAGGAAAATCATCATTTATCAAAATAACGGCCTTTTCCCGTGCGTAAGAGAGTATAAATAAATTGATAAACACGGAAATTTAAATAATACTGCCATGAATCGTTCTCAATTAATGAGGCAATATTTTTATTAAAATATTTGGATCGAACGAGAGACGGATCTAAAAAACCAAGTAATCGATTTCCTACCGAAACTTTTTCAGTTTAGTGTCGGAAATCGGTTACTTACTTCATTTTGTGTGGATATGTACGTTTTCTTTTCTTATGATGGCAGTAGACCAACACAAGTATAACACACGTGTATTCTATGGTACACGTCTTTTAAATACTTGTGTTTTGATTTTGACGTATTGCAATTTTGTATGTTGGCTTCGGACCTGAAATTAAGACCGCCCCTTAATTCCTTAATAAAGATCGCTATTAGCTATGTACATAATTATGTAGGTATATTATTTTTTTGCTATGTAATGTTTTCTTCATCTATATTTTCTGTTACTTATATAGTGTACATAATAAAGAGTATTCTATTCTATTTTATTCATAACTAGCGGCGTCCCACGGTTTTACCCGTGTAGTTTCCGTTCCCGTGGGTTTATGGGGATAAAATATAGCCTATGTTACTACCGGGTAAATGTAGCTTAGATTTTGATTGAAGAATTTTTGAAATCGGTCCAGTAGTTTTTGATTTTATTCGTTACATACAAAAAAAAAACGAATCTTTCCTCTTTATAATATTAGTAAACATATATGTAGAATAGAATATAATAGAAAAACTTTTATTCAGGACAGACACAGCACAACGGTTACAAACACAAATTATAGGAGAAGAAAAGTACAGAATGCGCCGAGCGTGTCCGAACCGAAAGGGTATTTATATCGAGGTAGTTAATTAACCAAATAAAATAAATTGTATGATCACTATCTGTGATGTATTGATATGACCACATTGATTGAAATCGTGAAAGCATACAGTTACCAACCGTACCTGGCAAGGTCACAGTGGTGAGGATACACGCATAAGTAAGTATGTACTTATGTATGTATATGAGCACAAAATAAAAAAGGAGCACAACAATGTATGGAATAATCAAATATAATGCGATTAGTAGTGGAAATGTCACCGGATTACAAATGCCGCAAGATTGTAAAGAGTCGCGTGAAATTGTAAGCTATTTTTTCTGTATATGACTCGGGTATATTGGAAACTATTGAAGTTGTATGGGATTCATTGTACCCAAAACGATTATTTCATAATCTCCACTAATAGTAGAAAGATTTGATTGTTTTTTTTGCATTGAATAGGCTCCGAAACTACTTGACCGATTTGAAAAATTCTTTCACTGTTGGGAAGCTACACTATCTCCGGAGAACATAGGCTATGTTTTATCAACATATTCCCACGGAAACGGAAACTACGCGGGTGAAACTGCAGGGTCCTGCTAGTATGTCAAAATCGTAGGGAGTCTCCAATTTTTCAGTGAGAGATATCTACATAATCATTTATTCCATTACAGCAGCTATCGCGCACTTGACAATTTGTCAGATTGATTTTGCACTGCCAAATTAATTTTGTAATATTAATTCTCGTTCCCGAAACTGGGCTTATAGTCTATTTACAATTATTTTTACTTGTCAAGTACATAATTAATTATATAATGGCAATAACAGATACATATCAGCATTCAGCATGTAGGTAAGTTAAATAAACAATTTTTACCTAATTCTTATCAATACGAAGTACTTTTATGTTCTCTTATCAGCGTGTTATTCAACTTGATTATTGACATTGATCGTTTGGCAAGGTGCAGGAAAATTCGTTTCATTTTTCCTTCATTTTATTTATTGTAAATTCTTATTTTATCGCCAATTTTCAGCATCGCTCCGCACTCTTAATCAAAGAAAACTCATAAAGAAAAGAAACAGAGGAGGTTTTCAAGTCGGCGAAGCCCGACGTAAAGGGGTACCCGTCGTGTACCCCTTTATGTCCGTCCGTCTGTCAAGGGGTTGCATCTTATGAACCGTAATAGGTAGATACTTGACGTTTTCACATCATTTGTATAATCTAATGTCGCTATAAAAATAGATAATTAAACTAAAGGGGACCGATAAAAGAAATATACCGTTTTTGTTTACGCTCTATTGCATCTAAATGGAAGTTCACACGAGCATCAAACTTTGTATGAACATAGTGCACTTCAATGCAAATTATAGCAACAAATTAATAATAAAAACCGGTCAAGTGCGAGTCGAAATCGCACACCAATGCCACATTTTTCGATAGTTGGAAAACCTATGAACACTGGCCGATGAATGTCTGAAAAAATGAAGAACCATGGGCGTATAGACAGCGAGGAACCCATTTTTTTTTCTGGATGTGAAATCATCAAATGATCTTCCGAAAGAAGGAAGAATCCGCTCTGGGGGGAACGGAAGGGAGAGTCAGACTTTTACGACTAAAACCCACCCGTGATCCTTCTAGCGCCCTTTGCGTTCCAGGGCCGCAGTGACTCTTTCGAACAAATTCCGCAACCCTAGCAGGCACTGACCCTATGGGGCCCCGTCTTCTTTGCTGACAGCTTTTTGTGGCACGCGTGGAACACGACGCACCGCCACCCATAGCTCGCCATCCGCAGGTCCGCACCTACGTCCTTTGGTTTAGCTTAGCGACGAAAATAAAAATCTCTAGAAAAGTTTGGAAGGATCGCCCATATAATCCGTGCCCTTAAACATATATTATATTATTAATAGCAAGTTGAAGAGATTGGTGTTCATATATCTGCGTGAAGCCTGGCCAAAAACTAGTTTAATTTTTGAACATTTTTGGACCCTCGGACCTCCCAAGCTTACTTTTCATTGAAATAAATGAATTTGACTTTGACTTTGAACGCTTATGAAAGCTACGTCCGTGCCTAGAACCTTGAAAAACCGGAACCAAGGTCTTCTAATGGACGGAACCCTTCGTGTTCGTGTCTGTTTGCACTTGACTAGTTTTTCTTTAATATTTTGGAATTGGTCCTATGGCAAAAGATTACCAAAGAATAATTGGTCATCCCGTAGTGATTCAACATATAGTACGCACGTAGTGTTACAACTGGACAACATACATTTTTCTGCGTAGTCACAGAACTCGTATTAAATGCCTAATACTGAGTATTATTACGTAATATCTACACGTGGTGATGTTTTGATAAAAATCATGTCAAATTTATTTGTATCTACAATCAGAATTGGTTGCGAGATAGCGGGTATTGAACATGTTCATGTTTAGTAATTTTGTACCAGATTCAATAATTATGCTGAAACATTATCGCATACTTACTTTATTAACGTAAAAATATAAAGTGCAATGTTTAGAAATAGGTAAAAATGATCCAGATTTAGATTTATTTATCTACTAAACTTGTGCCGAAATGGATGATTTAGATATAAAGTATAAAAATGAAAAACACCGAAAACAACCCAAGGGATTATTTCCTGTTGTAACATTACAAAAAAAATCGAATATTTGTTACCAATCGAGTTTTAAAAGGGTATCTTTTGTAACGTTTTCTTTAGGACATTTATCCCGAAGAACACGTACATTTTCAGTAATTCTCAACCTTTAACTTAAAAACATTACTCTCCTTTTGGGGCAGTCGAGTAAAGACGTTGAATGATGTTGAGTACAGAATCAATTGAACAGCTAATAAACGAAGGGGAAAATTTGTGAAATCACAGAATTGATAACCTCATAATCCTAGCCTTATTTTTTGTCGGCGGACTGAAAAGTCCTCATGGAAGTTCTTCGCCTGGGGCGGGCGAAGGGGTCTGTCACACTCTTACTGACTAAAAACCACCACAGAGTTCCTTCACACACTTGCATCGGAGACCGTGAGAACTAGTGCGCCTTCCACGGGCATTATAACTCCAACTATATTCAATGAGGATTTGCATATCGTCCCTTAGCAAACAACACCGCTGAAGTCGTTTTTGCCAGTTATTTTATAAAAATTTAATGTGGTGGAAATAGTAGGTACTCTTTGTCACCAATTGAACTGATATAAACTACATATACTTGGCGATCAACCAAACCTAGGTGAAACCTAAATAGTTGTCACAGAAGTGCCCAGTACATTGGTTACACTAAATTAATCGGTTTTTTCGTTCCAATGTTAAAGTTATTCAAAATGACTTGAGCGGTGTTGTTTGCTAAGATTATGGACTCTGTGAGTCGCATAGTACTTACAGGAGTCAGATAATAGCAGCGATATTATATTATGTAACCGTAAATCACACGAGAGTAAATTGATTCGATATTGTCTTTCAACAACTAGCTTATTTAGTATAATAATTTGTGGATAACGTTGTTAGTAGTGTAATGCTATACGTATTGAATAAGTCTTGAGTTTATTGTAATTTATACTACTGTTTGTTGTCCCTAATAAAAAAATTAAAAAAATCGTCCTAGCCAAGCCCAGCCTAGCAAAAGGCTACCCTTACACCCCAACTATATTGGGGTCAGCTTCCAGTTAAACCGAATTCAACCGAATACCAGTATTTTACGTGAATTGATAAATACATACTTGAAAACTAAGTGATGAAAAAGTAAATGATCAAACTTAAACATCTTAGGAGTATTAATTCAAGAATGAAAAAGTAAGGATCCTCTAAATTAGGATTCCCCTAAAAAGAGTATTTTATAATAGATTATTTTTATTTTCACACTTAATTCGTACCTATCACGATAATGTTTTGTTTTATTCTCATTTATTTGTGCTCAATTTAAAACAATTTGGACAGAGATTAAGTATAATTATATTAGTTAAATATGTAGGTATTGCTTATTTTGTTTTTGTTGGTAAGATAACTTATTACAAAGATACCATAATTACAGAAACAATGTTTCTGATAAAAACAGAAATTATCTATATAATAGATATGTACGTGATTCAATGAGATATGTTATTATATTGACTACTAGCTTCTGCCAGCGACTTCGTCCGCGTGGAATAGTTACTTTACCCCCGATTTTTAAACTCTCAGCCCGATCGGTTTAAAATTAACAAAGTTTCATACAAACGTTCACCCCCTATTTTATCCCCTTGGGGGTAGAATTAATCAAAATCCTTTCTTAGCGGATGCCTACTTCATAACATCCGAACTGCTAAGCTATCGGGAGTTACACGTGTTATTGTGAGTCAACCATAAAAGATAGACTTATGCTGTTGAGGGATATTTTTTAGATAATTTTATGTAGAACATTTCCGTCATACATTATTTCTATGTAACTTTAACCATTAAGGCTACACACGCGACGGAAGCTTAAAAAATGGAGTAACTTCTCCCGTTTTCCCAACATTTCCCTTCACTGCTCTGCTCCTATTGATTGTAGCGTGATGAAAAGTATACTATAACCTGCCCAGGAGTATGAAGAATAATTGCACCAAGTTTCGTTAAAATCGGTTAAGTAGTTTTTGTTTCTATAAAGAACATACAGACAGACAGACAGACAGACAGACAGACAGACAAAAATTTTACTGATTGCATTTTTGGCACCAGTATCGATCACTAATCACCCCCTGATAGTTATTTTGAAAATATATTCCCTGTACAGAATTGACCTCTCTACAGATTTATTATAAGTATAGATAAGGCAGTCTTTAAAAACATTGAAATAAAGTTCAAACTTGTTTTAAAATTGGGTCAACACCGCTGTTTCAGCAGACTGGTAGTAGTACAAATGGTTAAGTTTCATCAAACTAAAAGACACTGCAGTAGGAAAAACACAGTTTTCCCAACAAAATACAATACAATATCTCTATTTATAAAATGTCGTTTAAATTCCCGACGCCACAGCGAGCATTCGCTTAATCCACTTGGTATAATAAATACCGCAATACACTCAAAACTGAACCCTTTCAATGCTAAATGTACCGTTCACATTTACGAGTATACTTTTAAGGACCACATACAACTACTACTTACGAGTCACAATTTCAAATGTTGTCTTTGAACTTTTACGCGCGCGTTTTTCGAGTAAAATATGTAGAGGTGTGTTATCTGCGTTAGGTTTCGAGGACGCGTGCGACACGGACGGTGGTGGCAGCGATACTGGCGTGGCGGTTTTGTTTACTAGCAGTACCCGCCTCCCGCCCGCCCAAAATAATAGTCAAGTTATGGGAGTATAATATAGTAAAGTAATAATAGTAAAATAGTAAAAAATAATAATAGTAAAGTTATGGGAGTAATCACATTTATTACTCAGTGGGTTTCAGAATAATCCATGTAACTATATGAAAGGGAATTTGAGTGACTGATATATTTAGTCACTTAGGGAAGATTTTAATGAGTAAGAGTCTGACATTCTCTTTCGCTCCGCGGAGAGCGGAAGGAGTCATTTACATCCAAAAAAAAAGGTGAGCATAAAGAATGGATTTTTGGAAATTTAACCTTCAATCGGGTGAAAATTGTTTATGTTAAATCTGCGAAGACAAAGTCACGGTCGAAGTGTTAGGTATCCAACATTTTATTACACTTTAATTGATTGTTTTTTAACTAGATTCGTGTTTACGATGATTGGGTTCCTGTTGTGCTTAGAATTTGATTACACGCTGTCACCGTTAATGCAAGTTGCAACTGGTTGTGGAACGACTTAATGTTTTTTTAATGATTACTATGACAACTCTTCTATTAACTGTTACAAAAAAAAATGGAAATGGGTTGGGCATGTCCAAAGATCACTAGGGAACAAATGGTCCAGAATTGTCACCAATTGGTACCCGATTCACAGAAAAAGACGGAAAGGAAGGCCATTTATAAGATGGAGTGATGACTTAGTTGCCACGGTGGGAAATACCTGGAGCAGACTGGCAAGAGACAGAGCGAGATGGAGGAGGCTTTCACCGCCAGAGCGGTCCTTACAACAAATCGCGTTAACGCAGTTTAATAACTTATACTAACAAAATAGTAATTTTAAATTGAAAACAATATATCTAGTTTTAATTTCCGCGAATATTAATGGGTTGCAGGTATGCACCTCCCTTCCGCCCGCTATATTATGCACATGCAAGATTACAAGGCAAATGCAAGGATTTTATGCACATGCAGGAAGGAAAAGCAAAACCCAACACCATTACCGACACGTGTTTCGCCTCTCCACGAGGCATCCTCAGGGGACGTGTTGACTCGCTGACCGTTGAGTCGCAACTCTTGTCGCTAATCTTGCTTGCGCATAATATAGCGGGCGGGAGGGAGGTGCATACCTGCAACCCATTAATATTCGCGGAAATTAAAACTAGATATATTGTTTTCAATTTAAAATTAAAAATGGATTTCCGCAAAGTAACGCCTGACTCAATCAATTTTTTTTTTCTAACAAACTAGAATAAGTATAATACTAATACTACAAATAATGTGTAGAATTTATGCAAACTATGTGTAAGGAATAATAAAAAAATAAAGCTTATTAAATGACAACTGTTTACGATGGCTACTACAGTAGTAAATCAAGACAATTATGTAAAGCTATAATTAATTCTGTTTGCGTACCTACCTTCTACAACTTTTAAGGATTGTTTGTCCTAATTTCACAAGATATAACATTATAAATATATAATATAATATATTTTTTTTAATACATATTTGAGAGTTTTGAATAAAAATTATACTGAATAGCAAAAACAAGAGAAGAGTAGGAGCCTGGCAGGACTTGTGGGAGGTACTTGCTCAGTAGTGGGACAGTAATGGCAAGACAAGAAAAAGGTGTAAATAGACCCCAAATCAGGAGTCATTTATTTCTGTATCTGATATTTTTAATCAAACAATATTATTATGTTCTATTTTGCGATAATAATAAATAAAAAATATTTGTTAATGTACTAACTGGTAACTAATCAATTATAAGTATTTCAATTTGGCATGCAGACATTTTTTCGTAGAGGTTCTACGGCGCTACGGGCTACGTAGAGGGCGCAACCCTACTCTCGTAGCCGTAGCGGTGTCGTAGCTAAGAAAAGGTTCATTCAATTAGTTAACTTCTTCAACAAAAATCGTGTTTGGGATTTATTAATTTTATATATAACTAGTTGTCAACCGCAGCTCCACCCAAATTATCCAAAGGGAACATGCTACCGGGATAAAACGTATCTTTTGTGTTATTCCAGACTATAATCTACTTTTGTGCTGAATTACTTCTAGATCCGTTCAGCCGTTCTGACGAGCAAGAGTAAGAAACATACATACAAGCTTGTTTACGCTAAATCTGCATCCTAATTAATAGTATAAATGCTAAAGTGTTTGTTAGAGATTTAGGCGAGAAAGCGTAATTAAAAAATAGTTAGGCACGCTTTCACGCCTAAATCTCTAAACCGATTTTGAAACATTTTGTTACGGCAATAGCTAGTATCCTGGAAAACATTAAAGGCCTCTTTTGTTGCGTGTATAAATTTTCGGACGTCCGCGGCATCGCTTGCGTTCAAGAGCTTTCATTTATAATATCTTCATTACAGCAACCCATGGTCCAAAGCAGAAAAGTCTCCCAAATGATTTTAATTTATTTTGTTGCTTGATGAGACTTTTATTTACTACAGCAGCAAAATTTTAATGTTATGTGTAACTCATATTGAACAAAAACTTTTTTGGGAAGTTAAAATTTGTCTAATTCCTTTCGGTCAAACAAGGGAGACACGTCAAGAGCAAAACAATCTAAAAAAAATGTCCTTTGCATTCCAGGGCCGCAGTAACTATTTCTAAAAATCCGCAACTACACGATGAATTATTAAATTAATGTTTTATATTTCTATCAACTGATAAGCCCCTTACTCATCTACCACAGTATGACAGGTGAAAGATTCTGAAGAAAAGACAGAACGCCAAAATAAACATTGGACCCGTTTATTTATAAGCGTGTGATGACCTGGCGACACAGTTATAAAATTCAAGATTGGTGCTTTTACCTTGGAAAAAGGATAAGCATTGCCATACGGCGTGGTAATGCTGCCAGCCTTTTGGGTACATTATCAGTGGCCAGCGCTGCGGAGGATTTTTTCGACGCCATCTTCTGACTACTTTTATTTTTAATTAATTAAGTGTTTTTTGTTTAAGATTTGATATAGTAATAGTTAGTTATAAATATGAAATGAAATCATTTTTGTAAACTTAGATAAATTTACAAAAATCCAGCTAAGATATCGTTCGGTAAAAAAACTCTGCAACGTATTTCGATGAAAATTTATAACAGTGAAGCTAGGCTCTACACTAATATTGTTAAGAGGAAAGATTTGTATTTGTGTACCTGTTTGTAACGAAGAAATTTAAAAAAATCATCCTAACGGCCCCCTTCTACCATAGGACATCTAGACGCACTGTAGGTTACCATCCCTACCTTGTTGCTATTCCATCAATATGCACCAAGCGTTTCCAATCGTCTTTTGTAATGCGCACAGCAAAGAAGTGGAACTCTCTGCCTGCGTCTGTGTTTCCGAACGCATTCAACTCTGATCTCTTCAAAGTTAGAGTGAACGGGCTTCTTCTGGGTAATCTCATTCCATCGTCGACTTTGTCTCTGTCACCTGCGACCTAGACTAGAGTCAAGAGCATGTCCATCTGACAATAAAAATAATAAAAAAAAACTACTGGACCAATTTCAAAAATTCTTTCACCATTAGAATGTTATATGATCCCGCCGTAAAATAGGCTATATTAAAATAAATAAATGTTCACCTGTGCGAAGCAGGGACGGGCCGCTAGTAATTTATAAATCAGGATCTCCGTCGGCGGCTTCTAGTTTACTATATCCCGAGGGCTTTGATACGTAGATACAATTGAAAAACATGACATCACGACCGTTTTCGCTAAAGAGTTAGGAAAAAGTGTAGTAGAATACTGATTCACCCACATTTCGACTACAGTTTTGTTTACATGCCAGTACCTGATACGGGAATCCCATTGCCATATATAGTTTCTCAAATATTTACTCCGGGTTGAGCAATGTCTACTTCATGATGGAAAACCTTATGCCTTTGCTTGAGACCAGCCAAGCAGATAAATATGACCTTTATTTTTCTTCGAGTTATGAATCACAATCAATCTGCTGAGCTTTTTCGTAACATCTGGAATTTGCTCGAGTCACCGCGGCTCTGGAACGCAAAGAGCATTAGGAGGAACACGGGTGACCGAAAGGTTATGGACTGACGCCCGCGTGCGTTCCGATGAACTGATCCATTTTGCGACAGTACAGCTAAAATAGTTGTGATGATGAGATGAAGGCACACTTTCAGATATTGTTATTTTAACAACCCTCAAACAGTGACGTTTTATAATATAGACGCGACATTCACCAACACCACAGCTTTTAAACAACAGTCGTTGTTCTTATTACCTTCAAACCAATAAATATTATGTTTAGATGCATCTGCTAATATTTTGATCAGATAATAAAACAAAATACATGATCATAAAAATGTAATATAAAATATAATAGGTAACAGTTTGGAGTGTTGTGGTCGTTTCGCTGATCATAAATGTATCTTCGAGATGTTGCAATGGATTCTTTAATATCCGAAGAGGTCATAAAATATTTATTCTAGACAACAGCAAAAGCGGAGTGATGCATCGGTACTATCGGTAGATATAGTTACGTACCTCTATATCACACGTACTAAAGACATTGTTAATTGCCTGGCTAGCTAATCTATACTAATATTATAAAGCTGAAGAGTTTGTTTGTTTGAACGCGCTAATCTCAGAAACTACTGGTTCGAATTGAAAAAATATTTTTGGGTTGAATAGACCATTTATCGAGGAAGGCTTTAGGCTATATATCATCACGCTTAAGCCAATAGGAGCGGAGCAGCGATAAAGAGTGTTTTAAAATCGGGGATTCCACGGGGACGAAGTCGCGGGCAGCAGCTAGTAGATACATATGTGTAGATAGGGCAACTGTTTGATTGCTCAGATTAAGAATCTATTCGTGAAGATTCGTGTGTTCTCGTTTATATATATCTTCATAACTATCATGGTCCACAAAGTGCGACGACAAGACCTTAGAAGGTTTATGATGCTTGGAAAACAATTGGTCTTTAAAATTTTGAAGCGAAGGTACCTTTTTTGTGGATGGGAAATCGTCAAATGACTTCTTCTGCTCTGGGCGCAGCGCAAGGGACTGTCAGACTCTTACTAACTAAAACCCGTCTGTGTTCCCTCAAATACCTTTTGCGGTAGGCATTGGCTCTAGCGGTTCCGGACTTCTATGCTGACATCGCTATGAGGCGCGGGTGGAACACAACGCTCGCTCGCCGTCGGCTGGCCCACGCCTATGGTGGCCGGGAATGGCCCTGCGACTCCCTACGCCCGGGGCATCTTTTTCTAGTGCGGCGGCTGGCGCGTGATGTTGTCCTCTCCCACATGGGGGCCGCCTTCTCCTTCTTTAGATTACTGCTTTGCTGAAGGAAGTGTCCTTGTCTCCCTGGCCCCATGCCCTCGCTCTGGACCAGGGATTGAACCACGGGCGGAAGTGAGAGCCACCTTATTAGACCTCCACCGTATGCTCCGGGCGATCCACGCAGTGTTGACACCCGGACGTGTCCTCCCGCTGGATCCGAAATAGTTAACTCCCTAAACATCCGTGTCCGATGAGTACCAGCGTCAGGCGGAAAAGCGAAGTACTTACAGTTGAAACAATATTCAATCAAATACGAATCAATTTTCCTGTGAAGGCAATAAGCATACAACTGAAGTCAAAAAACCTGACAAATAAAGTAGTATTATGTATATACATTGTCAGTTAGATTTTCATGATCACCGAGTGGACTTGCACGTTTTAGATTTTGGTGACCATCATATTTATAATATTAATCATTCTCACATCAACACTGGAGAAGTCGTTAACGTTAACGTCAAATATTATAAATGACAAATAAAAATATTTTCCAAACCGGTTCTCGCCTCCGTGCAGTACCTATTTATAAGCGCCGCCAATATTTGCATAATTTACGTAGATGTTATTAGTAGAATGGCTGGACACAGCGCGGTACGATTTTTTAAAAATATATTTGTTATATTTGCAAGATTAGATATTAGTAACAACATTACTGGTACCACCACCTATTCTGAAAAAAAAACTCGAAATCGAGATATCACTTTAGTAACAACACTGTTTTTGAAGGGACTCAGCCGTGTTTACGAGTCAGTTAGTGAGTTTGTACCTACAGAATAAGTCGGCAGGTAGCACATTTTAAGAAAAAAGAACGAATCTATTTTAGGTTACTGGTCGTGTTTCAACATATTCCACCTTCCAGTATTTTTTAATGAAATACCAAATAAATGTTTAGTCAAATGATTTTTTTTAAATAATAATAATAAAATTAAGATTGACCGCAAATCACGTGCTGTTCGGTAAGAAAAGATAGGACCTATATGTTATTATGAGTCAGTAGATCATGATGACAATTGCTGAAATGCTATGTAAAAATATTTAGATATAGGTACCGTACTCCTAGAATTATCGTGATTGTAATAAATGGATAAAAAGTAGTAGTTTGAGCTTCCTTGTCATTGACGTATCTCGTCAATTCCATGAGAATTTAGGCGTTGATTTTGAAAAATGTTATAATTTACTACTTCAAAAAGGCGTCCACTGCTGAGCACAGATATTTTCTTAGCTCCACCATATCCTGCGACTTTCACCAGGGCAGTAGGTCCATAGTATGAGAGGCCTTCCATCGTAAAAGATGGAATGTTTTTGTACGCGGTCACCACTCAGTGCCTTTCCGCATCATCGACCTCTCGTTCAAAAAACAATGGCTACAAATAGTGACCAAAGTTCTCTGATCCTACCTTCTCATCAACGAGTCAGCTAAAAACACGCGTTGAACTTTAATTAATGTTTCACAATTATTTCATGATAAATGAATGTTATAGCATTCATTTCTAACAATGATGTCTACCTACCTAACTCTATTTCCTATTGCAAGTAACTTAACGCGTCATCAGAGGATACTACTGATTGGTACCAAGAATGTAGCGCCCTCTGCCACGCATCTCAACCAAACTACGATCGCTTACTATCTATTTATTTTACAAGAACTGCCCCCCCCCCCCCCCCTAGCAAAGTTACAAACGTTTCGTGTTGAATTCTGTTCTCCAATCGGTAACGCCTTGCTGCTTTAACCATTAATTTTAAACATTTCAACAAAGGATTTAGCGTTGAACATTGTAGAAACGATAACAATTCATTCTATCATTTTGAACGATGGGAAGTTGGCTACGAATTTTCTATTCGTATGGTCTAACCACGTGACTTAACGTTGAGATGATTTCATTCCCATACATTTGATTCGTTTTCGACTAGCGTTAACGATTGCAGATTATCAACTCGGCTAGAGGGGCTGTACTGAAAGTGTTATCTTCCTACCGGTCAGTAGTCAGTCGTTGGTCTGATCGATGCCGATACTAGTAGACACGTCTTTATAAAGTTTTCCTAGCTGTCGAGACGAGCGGAAAAAGGTATTAGGAAATAGTATAGGGTTGTTCTAAATGTCCACCACTAACGATATCTTTGTCACTATGGCACTGAATAGCCTATTCAATTGGATAAGGAGAGCAGCTGTTGCCTGTAGTCTTTTGAAGAGAGGAAAATGTGGTTGGTAAAAAAGAAGAGAATAAAAAAAGATGTATACCTAAAGTTTACTCGCACCTATCTTTACAAATATTTCTGAAGGTATATGTGCAATGCATGTCTAGGCTGGATCGATTTTGACGATTTTACCGCTGGGATTGGGTTCTACATTAGTTTTCTTAACAAATGCCGATGTTCGGACAGGACTATGACTGTTGGAAATGCTAATGTAATATAAGTGTTACTACGATATTTCTGTCAAAAAGTAACATAGTAATTTGTCACATTTTCGCGGCATGTGCTGTTTAATGAAGCCGAAAATGCATAGAAACATACAAATTATCAGATTGCCACCTCCCATCTTGACGATGAATTAATAAGGATCCTAGTTTATCTAACAACAATTTTGTAGCTTTAATATTACTACTTACATTTTCATCCTCTGTTCCACTATTTCCAGCTCTTGCAGCAGCATCTTGACTAAGCTTCAAATTAGAAGAATCGCGATCAGAAAAGCCAGAAGTTGAAAGTGCAAGCACTACCATTAACACTGGACACCACTCCATATTGATTCCTACGCTTAATTCAATAGTGAATGTTAACGTGATGAATAGCCTTTTATATACTTTAGTTGGATGCAAAATTTTAATTATTCATTGATTCTTCGCAGTCGTTTGACTGCTAGGGTGACCTTAAAAACTAGTCTGAGTACCGAAACTGGAAATTATTCTATTGCTGTAGAGCACCTGTAGCTTTTGTTTGCTGAGCCATGGTTTCCAAATATTGCGGAGTTTTTCGAAAGATTTATCGCGGCCCTGGAACGCAAAGGGCATTGGAGGAACTCTATTGGGTTTAAGTTATTACGATTCTGTCACTCTTTTCCGCTGTGCCAAGAAAATAATTAGTCATTTTTTTAATTAGAATTATTCACTACCAAGAAAGGACCACACTTTACATAATCAGCCTTTTAACGTTCCCACTGCTGGAACACAGGCCTTCTCTCAAGGAGAGGAAATGGACCGTAATGCGCACGCGGGCCCAGTGCGGGTTAGTGAATGTCACATGTCTTCGAATAACAATCAACAATTTCATCAATTCATTTATTTAATACAGAGATGACCTAACACATGTCATACAACGAAAGCTTAATTCCCGATTCTAATCTTTAAAGAGGTCACCATAAACTATGATTTAAAAGCAGTTAAGCAGTGTCTTATGACTTTTCAATGAAAATTTATTTGGCAACATCGTTATTCATACTCGGCTATTATTGCACTACTGTAATCTATTTAACTAGTCAATCACTATTGTTTCTCTTACGTCATTTTCAAATGATCATTATCATCTGCCTGGCCTTTTCCCAGCAATATTGGGGTCAGATCCCAGTCAAACCCGATTCAGCTGAAGCGGCTGATTAGTAGATCTCCACAACTCAATAATTGGGTAACATGGTACTTCTTCGTAAGACTGATGGCTGATTTTCTGGCTTTTGACAATTCGTAATGACTGCCAAAGATCTTCAAATGACAGCCGGGACCAACTGCTTAGCGTCCTTTCCTAGGCACGGAGATATCTTGGTATGTTAAGCTGATCATCCATCTATGGATCGACTTTGGCAAGCGTTGCTTAACCTTGAAGATTGACCTGTGCAGCTGTTATATTTTAGCCACGAACTCCCGATCCTCATCATTTTTCAGAAGATCACAGGACCAATATTGTCGTGCTTGGAAAGCGTTCAAAGTCAAGTTGTTACATCATCTCAACGACATTCAATGTCAGAAACTTGTCGGAATCTATCAATTAGACACATTTGTGACTTTGTTTTTGGACTGAGATGCGAGTTCTGCCCCTTAGATATATGATAGAAGTGCGGGTAGGAGAAGACTAGCGGCAAAGAAAGAATGAAAGTCAATAAGTGAAAGATTCCACACTCGCCCATCCGTTGTTTCTGGCCAAAGCTGGGGATTGCTGGGGAGTTTGTTGCGCCACTTCTTCTTCCAGCTAAAACACTAGGAAGTGGTGACGGGTGGGCGTTTTGGGGGACTGTATTTATGTAAAATTTGAAGTTCAAAAAGTGCTCAGCCTAGTTTGAATAAATGACTTTTGATTTTGAAAGAAACAACGGATGGGCCTTTGGCCAGAAATAGGGTGGAAACTGAGGCGACTGTTGAAAGATCAGGGTGGCAGAAAACAAAATGAGTCGCTGATTGCAAATGAACTGGAATAATAACTCAAACTGGACAGAGAGCTCGGGGGAGACAGAGAAGAAGCAGACAGTTTCTTCATGAATTGACGGATGTAGCTCAAGAACAAGATAAGTGTAACGAACTGTTTTGCCCTAGAGAGTGCTAGCTTAGCTTAGCCATAAAAGGATGATAAAAAAAATAAAACAGCGGGCTCAAACTTTATGGCCACTCCAAAACAAAGAAAAACTCATTACATTAAGTTTAACGAGTAAATCATTTAAAGCACATGTCAGCACCAGCTCACCATTGTGTGCCCATACCAATAACATTATACATGCATACACAATGGCAAGTAAATCATAAAACATATTAAAGTTCCACTTGATGTGCAACGCAATGCACTCCCGACTAATCATCGATTAATATCTGCTAATGAAGTATTGTTCTGGCTCTTTATGTTTGAGGCGTGTGGCTGACGTGCATGGAATGCTGAATTACCCTCTGAAAGGATGTCGACAACCTCCGGTGCGATTGTAAGGTAATAGAGCATCCTTATCCGGGATTAAGAACCTACTTCCTTGACCTAAGTACTTAGGCGTTCCAACCTAGGTATCTGCATCTATAAAATCACACTAATAGAATATAGGCTGTGATATAATATTCAAGGTTAAGTAACGTTTCCTGAGAACGATCCGTGGATGGGTGATATACCGTGACCACTCCGTGTCTCGGAAAGCTCTCTAAGCAGTTGCTCCTGCACTGGTTTATCTTTGAAAGTCGTTACGACGGTAAGATGCCAGGACATCTGACACAAGTCTTGCTCTGGAGTGTCGTGCCATCCTGTTACTGGGTTGACAGGCACACAGACAAACAGTCGTTCAAGTAAAAAAACTTTTTTTTTTGACGGAGCCACTTGCAGTTCAATACGCTAGGGTTGATTACTGCTTAATAAGACTATCCTGTGGTGATCTAAAATGAATTTAAGGCCCCCGGGGCTAAAAACTACTTGTGAACTAAATGGACGCTTACGAAAGGTGTGGGGTACGGACCTAGGCTTAGCGGCGTCATTGTGGGGGGCAGCAAGAGACAGGCTGGGTCATATCATCAAAGAGCCTCGGCGGCGAAGCCGGAATATAGAACGCAGACTGTGTTTGTCTTATCTGAGGGGTTTCTCTACAGCTTTCCTGATTCAGGGTGATTTGACCGTTGGGATTGACGAGGATGGTAAAATATTAAAGCGGGTCACAGCATGTAGTCGGGAAAAGGTGCACCGGATTCAATGATATAAGCCACCTCTACCTAATCCTTTGGTAAAACAGACGTCTTGATTTGTTGCAGGCATTTTAATCATTCCTTTCCTAATCGTACCTAGGTATGTGCTATAACTGCTTTTTTTTTGTCGGAGGATTGACCAGAACCTCAGAAGATCAGAAGATTTTCCAATATTGAAAAAGTAAGTCAAAACCAGTAGAAAACCGCCGAGTCATGAAGCTTGACGTGTCTCCGAAGAAATGATACACTCTCTTAGATCCTGCCCCGAAATAAATCAGAAAAGAACAGCTTACTCCTTAACAAGCGTAATTTATTCTTACATAAATAATAATTAGGTGGCCAAAATATGAAACCAGTTTCGCCCAAAATCTTCTATCATTAGAAGAATCCCTTTTTGATAAATTTAGGAAAACCCACTTCAACCTTCAGGATGAAGATTTGCAGGAACGATTTTTGAATTTCACGGTCAGTTTATTTAAATCTCGAATTATCCCTTTTTGATGAAGGTCAGATATTTATAGAACATTTATTAGTTTCCTAGACATCCATCAACTATCCTGCAAACTATGAGGGGCATACATACTTGTAGTTACGAGTGTTCAAAGAACGGACTCGGAGGAACGGAGTACAGCCGGTGGTTCATTGGTCAGGTGCTACCGTACACAGCGACGTTCAAGGGATATCTCTTACCAGGGATGTATTCAAGCATGCGTTACATAGAAAGGGTTACATCGAGGTCTTTTAAGAGGTCATTGGGCCCTTTCTATAATTATTGTGTTGGTGGTTATCGCACAAAGGAACCGGGATTATTTCATGAGGTAAGAGTCTCACTCTTCCTGGTCTCTGAAACCATAAAAAAGGTAGCGTAAAGTAGGTAGGTACTATGCAGGATGTTTTAAAATTCGTTGACATATTTAATGGTGATATTTTTTTATCTAATATAAGATTTGTATCTCATACAAGAAACAATTTAAAAAAATACGCTACGAGCAGTCTGTTGTAGTTGGTGGTATCAAATCTGAGATTGAACTAAAATTAATAGATACAACTTTTTTTTTTTTGTAAAAGCGAAAATTATGTTTTAAATGTCATATCATCGAGATGATGGTATCATGTCATCATGATGACTATTTGGATAAATTGTTGCTAAGGAAAAATGAACGTTTTTATATGACGTTTAAGCAAAATCCAACGTAATTGTTTTATAATTTCTGTAATAAAATTAGCTTACTACGGATCCGGAATCAATTTCTTTTGTGGCAATATAGTCAAAAAGACTAATTATATTATTATACACTATGGTAGAGACCCAAAGATTGAATGGTAGAGAATGCCTTTTAGTATAGCGCCTATGTATCACCACTGAACATAATGTTTAAATAAACAAAAACATTTCCGACAGTACCTACGTGCGTAGCTCGTAAATACGATTGCAAACAAAATAGACTATTTACTCATTTTCTAAATTCAAAACTAATCTAGTAGACATATATTATAATAAAATCGTAGACTGGCCATGTCTGTACATTGAATATTTTTGCATGAAAGTAACTGAGAAATGTTAGAAAAAAGACATAAAAACAATAATGCATTTTTTGTCTGTTTATCTGTTTGTCTGTGCGTTTGTGGAAGCATCACACAATAACCACTAATTGGATTTGAAAGCTACATTCTTAAAAATATTAAGTGTTATCCGGAGTTTTATCTAGCAAAATAATCGCACAAAGGAACCGGACCACAAAATTGACAATTCAAAAGTGCCTGTAAAGGGTTTAATTGTAATAAATGCTTTGATTTGAGTTTGATTAGTGGACATTGATAACATGAATATTTTAATATCTATGGGTGTAGTAATATGTATGTAGGTTTCTTTGACCAAACGAAAATTTAAAGAGTTCAACTACATTGTCAATAGATGGCGTTATCCGCAAAAAAGGATTTACGTTTCCTTTATCCACAAGCTAGAGGTGAAGGAAACTAAGAGCAAAGTCATTTCGGAATTTTTTGAGTAATTTTGTGAAAAACTGTCGTGAATTCTTAAAATAGTTTAGAGGACTCTGTACGGATCATATAGAAAAAAAAACAATAAAAAATAAATCTAATTTAATTTTGTAGGGTCACTGGTTTGATTCATTCAGTGTTTAATATGATCCTAGCCTAGCCTTTTCCCAACGTCAGCTTACTATAAAACCGGATTCAGCTAAATACCAGTGTTTTACGTGTAACGACTGCTTTTTGTCTATAAACCAGTAACTGGAAAACAAGGTACTTCTTGGCAAGACAAGTGTCTTGCCAATTTGGCTTGCTCTGGCTTCTGATAATGCGTAACGAACTAACGACTGCCTACAAATGACAGTCGGGATCAATGACTCAGCATGTTTTCCGAGGCACGAAGGAGTCCAAGTATGTTAAGATGGTCACCAATATATAGGCTGACCTTGGCAAGCGTTGCTTAACCTTTATGATCGTCCTGTGTGGCTTTTATTATTGAGATATGAGCTGCTCATCCAGTATTCTCATTCCTCATTCAGTGCTAAATATCGATTAAAAATAACGACATTCGATAACGAACAAGCCAATGTTTTTCGAAGTTAGGCCCCTAATAAACTGTTTAGCCATATATGACCTACCTAATGGAAAAACAGATTTGATTGAAAATCAAAGAAAATTGTTTCTTTTTGGGCAAGTACGAAATGCAAGAACCAACTTGATTCATCAGTTTCTTAGTTTGAATATTACGAGTAAAAAAATAATTTGTTCGAAATAGTCTGTTTTGTTGGCTGAGCAATGTTTATTCGAGTTTACAGAAGATACTTGAGCTGTTTTTTTTATTTGAAACGCAAGAGGTAAAACGGTCAGTGCCCTGCAATTACCCTCTTAGTATTTTATTAATTCTGAGAGGGATCAGGTTGTGCAATGTATTTACTGTAGGTAGGTACGTACATTTTTACGTGAACGAAGTCTTCTATACTAATATCGTAAAGCTGAAGAGTTTGTTTAGTTGCGCGCGCTAATCTTAAGAGCTACTGGGTCGAATTTTAAAATTATTTTAGTGTTGTATAGCCCATTTATTGAGAAAAGTTGGGATAGGCTATATAACATCATACTACGATACATAGGAGTGGAGCATCAATGAAAAACCCGGCCAAGTGTGTGTCGGACCACGCATAGTGAAGGGTTCCGTAGCTCACCGGCAAAATCTCATATCTCTAAAAGTATATAAGCTATGATGTTCAAACCAATTTTCGTTGGAAGTGTCTGTGAAATTCTATTTACTCAATGTTTTTTAGAATTTTCAACTTCATTTTTTGCGAATTTGGAAGCACATATCTCAAAAACTATTGCCTTAAATAACTTTTTAGAAACCTCTATTTAATTTTAAAACAGCTATCTAATGATTATCCCCCCCACACGATTATGTTTGTTGGAATTTATTTTGTCATCCCTCAGTTACATGTATGGAGAGCTACCCCTAAAATTAATTTTTCATAATATTACAGCATTATTGAATAGCGGTTAACAGGTTGCACCTACTTACCAATTTTCATTTATGTAGCTTTAATAGTCTCCGAGTAAAACGGCTGCGACATACGGACGGACAGACAGACAGACAGGCAGACATTAAGAATCCATAAGGGTTCCGTTTTTTGCCATTTGGCTACGGAACTCTAAAAATGTTACAAAAACGGTTTGTTTTCTCTCTTATATGACGCTGACGAAATTGATCGGGTCAGCTAGTCTGACATCATTTTGCCTTCTACGTTTTACGATTCAACAGAGAATTCAGTAATATAATGAATGTGTCTTTTACACAAATATGGCACGCTCATTTGCATGTCAAACATTGACTAGGTTAATGTGGTACGTGCGTGATCGGTAATTAGATGAGCGACTCCCGGGGGTCGAGTGCCGATAAGTAATGGTGTCCCAAAGCGGGACAAGGCATGGTGGAACACGACAGGGTTTGTGGAATTAGACAGTGGATTGTACAGAAGTTGCACGCGAAATTCTGAGTATTTGCCGTTTTTTTTAAGGAGCGACCTGATCGTCGTGCTCGGGGCGCAAACTTGGCTAAAGTTATCCCAAAACCGAGAGGTTTGAAAGGAGAAAACAGCAGTGGAACGCAACTGTAGGCTAAGAAAAATAAAAAGGTTAAAGATTTTGGACCTATTTTTACATACTTACGTACCAGCCCTGCTGTGTGTCCATCATGGCACTTCACACGTGAATATTAATAATTAAAAATGAAGCGACCTTTGTTGATGACGAGTTCGCATTGACCATGGAGATTCACAATAAAGTACCATATATTCGACTATACCTATCGATTTAAACTTCAGATTAAAAATGTCCAAGATATTTATTAAGATGTCATATCTTTGTAGCCATAAGAGGAATAAAGTGCCTGCTTGGCCTCATAAAAGAACTCCAATTTACATTAAGGAAGTACTTACTGGTATTTTCAATAATACTAGGTACCTATTCTTGAAAGGGTATACTGGTGATCTCAGTATGTTGTTTGTGTACATCAAGAGACTATTTCATACCGCCCAACCCATTTTGCACACAATGATAGTAAGACGCTCTTAAGCAATATCAAAGGTCAATCCTGTAGTTATTGCCTTATAATTCAATCAAATTTATGATTGCCGAGTTTTTTAAGTGTAGAGCTTAGAAATAACACTTTTATACGCTGCAGTGGATATTACAACACAACCAACAGGCCTATTGTTAAGCATGGGAAATCATCAAATGAACTCTTCCGCTCTGACAATGACAGTCTCTTACTGACTAAAACGCATTCGTGTTTCTCCAAATGCCCTTTGCGTTCCAGGGCCGTGGTGACTGTTTCGAACAAATTCCGCAGCAGTATATACAGGCCTCGCAATTTTCTCTAGTTACGTTCGATTGTCTACCTTACTTTTGCGGAAGTTAAATGTAGACTGTTTCTTCTTTGTCTATGCTTGCCGGTAGCGTCACGCTACCGGCAAGCATAGACAAAGAAGCGTAGCGTCTCGGTTAGCGTAGTCCATAGAAAAATAAATATATCTATGGCGTAGTCTTATGTCTAATTACCTACTCTTTAACGACCACGTGTCTTCGCTACTTAAATCCTGTTCCCATGCATTTTGGATTCTTCGACAAACGTCAGCGTTTATCAACCGTTACTTTTTCTAGGGCCTCTGGTCTTGAATTGATTTTTTTACCACGCTAGACTAGGTCTATGTCAAAGTGATTCCATGGAGGTGCAGTCGACTGTACATTTTTGCTTGCCTGCTGAACTTATTTGTTAAGTGAGAAACAAGTCTTTAATGACATAATACTTGGTTCCTATCCATTTATTGCAGTCGGATAAAAATATTTTAACTGTCAGTGGATACTTAACGTAATGAATGGGGTAAGTAGGTTTGTATTATACCTGAGTAGGTAAATAACATCCGGTGTCTGAATTAACATTATGAAGAACAGTTGTTTAGTCAGAAAACTTGTCAAAGTTTCGCATTAAAGTACGGTATGACACCTTTTTGACTCATCATCTGCCTAGCCTTTTCCCAACTACATTGGGGTCGGCTCCCAGTCAGATTTCTACTGACTACGTGCGTAAATGTGCGAGTTGCAAGGGGAACACAGGGACCACCCGGTCCAAGAAACTCCGAGGTCACACACGGGTTAACCATAACCCGTGTGTGAACTGTGTGACCTCTGAGTTTGTTGCGGTGTTTCTTATCAGGGTAGTCAGCTCGTGAGCTAGTCGAAACCTGGCCTCATTTAGTTTATCTGCCAAAAAAGATTGACGTGTGAGTTTAATTTATTTGCAAAATAAATATAATTTATTACCAACGGACCTTTATATTTTATTCTCCAACGGGTAGCATCCGCTTTAATACCAACGACGTTCTTTATTACTTGGGGACTACTTTCGTTCGGACTAAAATGATGAAATATTTTTGTAAAATCAATACTGTACATACATAATTGGGTACCACTGCTTTTCCAATAGTCATGCATTGCTATCATTACATTTTTGCAAATGTACTCGTGATTGCTATCATTACATTTTTGCAAATGTACTCGTGTAATCGTTTGCAAAAAACATGTTATTATGCGGTAATCATTGATATCAAAAACGGAAAACGATCATCTTTAACCATCTATTGTTATCCTTATCACCACGCTATTTACCACAAGCATTTATTAGGCGTTATGTCTTTGCATGGTATTAGTAGGTACATATGTATGTACCTATGTACGTGATAAGGCAAATTACCAACTTAATAGTGGTATATAAAATGGAATACTGAGGTGCTATTCTGATGTTGCGGAATTTGTTCGAAAGAGTCACCGCAGCCCTGGAACGCAAAGGGCACAAGAAGGATCGCGGGTGGGTTTTAGTCAGTAAGAGTCTGACACTCCCTTCCGCTCCGCCCAGGGCGGGAGAAGATATGGGATACGTTTGTGGATAGATCCAACCCTAAAAAAACTTGTTTTCACCTGCTCTCGATCAACGTACCCCATTGCATCCGTGTAAAGGTGATGTTTCAAAATTTACAACGCCCCGGTCGACAAGACCTTTGTGTTCTTGCTGGCAAAACGATGGATTGACATTTGAAGCACGGGGGTGCGCGATGGGTTACGTTGATGACTTGCAGATAAAGTTGAACTAGAAAAAAACCTAGAACGTATGAACATTTTTAGCACGATTGCATGCTACTTCTATCATAAGTACATACTATTTTTTTGAGCGACGTTCGCATTTCCATCTCCATCGTAATCTGCAAAACAACCTTTAGGTAATTTCCATACATTTTTGACAAATTGTGACGGAATGATTTTAAAAATTAATAGAATTGTTTATTTTTCTTCTTCAGTGTAACTTGGGACAGTATGGATGAGCGTGCCCGAAAATGTTTTGTTCCTCACCTCGGATATGCTAGATTGTCTTCTTATAATTCTTGCTTATTATACAAAAATAAAGATGTTTTTTTGTGCCGACTTAAATGTAAACTGGCGAGCTAAGGATGCTAGACCGCGTTACATGGGACTTAGGTACAGATAGTAAATAGGTTTTGATAAGTGGGTGTAATACAGGTATGCCCTGTCTAATCCTTCATGAAACGCAAGCGTATTGTTATGTTTTTTGAAACCTTTAAAGTATAGGGCCGGTCAATGTGAAAGGCTGTTGATGATAAAACATTTTCTTGATAATTCGGCTCACCTTCCCAGGCTTTTAGCTCCCCAGATTAAAGGTCTCTTTCACGATGTCCAAATAGCCACTACTTACTGAATAAATAAAAAAATAAAACAGAAATGGTATGACAATATCTGCCAAGTATGTTAATGAGACTTAACCAAAGTGTAATCTACGTATACTAATATTATAAAGTGTTTTTTTTTGTTTGTTTGTACCGAATAAGCTCCAAAACTACTGGACCGATTTTAACCATTTTCAGCGACTATTTTCAGCTACATTATCAGCGAGAAGTGTTTTTTCCTTTGATTTTCCATCTTTTTTGACAGTTTACGCTAGCTCAACTAAACCTATACCTAGATGTTTTTTTAGTACACTAATCTATTATTCACATATCGTACATTTCTATAAAACACCAGTAACTACCGTCTCATTGTGTGGCCAATATTAAGCGTACATAGAATATTAAGGCTGCTCATTACTAGAATTTAATTCATTGGAGATAAATCAACGGTTGTTCGATGTTGCCAATTAATAAATTATGTAAGTACATACGAAGGAGACGTTTGCTTATACATAATGCATATATAAGATCATTAGAAAACATAACACACCCAACGCACCTGACTATGTACCTGGTCATACTTGCGTCGTATTAATTTCATTAAAAAGAAAAAAAAAAAGCTAGCACAGGCCACAGAACGTTGCTGTGTGCGTCAGGATGGCTGGACCAAAGGAGATTTTGGAGGTTTGAGCATGTGACGCTGGGTCACAAGATAAGAGGTTGTCCTACCTCCCAACTCGTCTACAGTGTGTAGGATGGTAGTAGTTGAATAATAAAACTTGGATTGGTGACTTGATTGTTTATTATTTAACCCGGGTTTCTAATACTGTTACATAAATATGATCACACTGGTAACTATTGAAATTTTTTAATTTGTATTGCTCTGCTTGAGCGATTTGGTAGGACTCATTCAAAAATCTGCGCAGTCAATGAAAAAACGAAATTCAAAATATTTTTGAAAAGAGATACGATTTCTTTTTAGTACAATGAAATTAAGGAGTTTTCAGTCATCGTGGAGGTTTAAAGTCCCCGAGACTGAAAACGCAACGACATCGTTACAAGCAATACGTCAGAATGGCTGGCCACTTTCCTCGTAATAGTTTTCCCTCTTTAGCGAGGTACGTACAAATTATTTGATGTCTGGTACCAAATAGTACCAAATAGGTACAAAAACTTGGCATTGCTAAAACCTCCAAAATCTCCTTTGGTCCAGCCATCCTGACGCACACAACGTTGCTCTGTCAGCGGCTATAGTAAAAGTTTCGGCCGTCATAAAAATAGTCAGAACCTGCGTCGTTGGGCTCATGGTAGCAAACAGCAACCGGTGAGCGTGTACTGGCTTCGATTCCCGGATCACGCAAAATGTTATTGGGTTTTTTCATTGCGGATATCTCAGTAGTAGCCCAGAGTTTGGAAATTGGTAGTGTTATGACCCCGTGCTTCGGAAAGAACATGCTCCTGCGCTGGATGTCTCCCCGTACGTTTTTTTTTTGACGTACTGATTACTGACTACTGCTTAACCGGACAATCCTGTGGTGGCCTCAAATGAATTTAATTCCCCCAGCCAGGGCTAAACTACTAAAACTAAATGACCGCTTCGCTAAGGGCACCGGGCCTCGGCTTAACGGGGTCATTGAGAGGGGCAGCAAGGGACAGGCTGGGTCTAGTTATTATTATTTAGGGGATTTAACGCTAATGGCTCAGCCGCACGGGCTGGCTCGTTAGGCAAAAGTCGGGGAGGGATGTTACGGGGGCGTCGCGATGGGTCTCGTCGGTGGGGCCGGAATACGGAACGCGGTCTGTTTACCTATGTGTTTTTTAAATGTGTTGGTTTCCCTATTGCTTTCCTGCAGTAAGGTGCTAGGGTCATCAGGTTCGACTAGAGAGTGCCGTGGACGGCGAATCTTGCTAATTTTGGAGAGAGCGTATCGGGCAGCAAAAAGACTAATCCTCCCCGTACGTGTCTGATTGCCGACTCATCAGACGGAGCATCGGACCCATCGGAGAGAATGTAGGTACTAGGTAGACTTTCTGTCCATTTACTCTAATTGTGTAATTGTGGAGCAGTGGTGGCCGAGTGGTAACGGCCCCGACTTAAGAATTGTAGGTCGCCGGTTCAAACCCAGCCAGGCGCATTACTTTGTGTAATGAATACCATCACCACTGCTCTCATATCGGTGAAGGAAAACATCGTGAGGAAACCGGCATGTCCTAGAACCAAAAATTCGAAGACATGTGACATTCACCAACCCGCACTGGGCCCGCGTGGTGGATTACGGCCCATTCCCTCTCCTAGAGAGGAGGCCTGCGTCCCAGCAGTGGGAACATTAAAAGGCTGATTATACTCTAATTGTCACATAAGTCATCGTTACATCGTCAGCCATGTATGCAGAATTACACAACACAGCTGCGTTTGTGCAATTTTGCATACTTGGCTGGTCTTCGTCGAGGTCTGCGACCGTGGCTTATATTCCGAGATAAGAGAATAAGTGAAGTCTTTACGGATACAAATAAAACACACTCGATAAATTTTGGTTGGGTCAAGATATTTTATTTAGAGAGCATATACTTAATACTGCGATGTCAAACAATAAAAGTAAAAACAATCTATCGAAGTAGATATTATACAAATAAGTCAGAAATCATTGTTATATTAAATACATTTAATATAACCAATATAATACATTTATTTTTCAATGTATTTAGTAGCTATTTAAGAATAACTTTTATTTCTCATAATAAGAGAATTGTATTATTTTTAGAAATAAATGCCTTAAACCGTAAATACTTTGAATTAAAGTAGGTTTTGGTAAAGTTCTGTTAAAAATACTCAATTATATAAATAAAAATCTCAAAATGAATTGAGAATACAATAAATATCAACAGTATACGTAATACTAATAAATTATTATGAATATTATACTTATATTTTATCTTAAGGCACTTACACCCGGTCTCTTGAAAACAATTTATCGACACGCCACAAATTAAACGCAAATTAAGTGATGAAAATTAATTGAACTAATCACAGCTCATTTATCACATTATTTCGCGATAATTTACGTTTCAAGAACTGGACGTTAAAATAGGGTAGGTATATTATAATTAGGAAGCTAACCTCGAAAGCAGATGATCGTATATGAAGGTAATGTATCTACCCCACGACTCCACTACCTCTTCAGAGAACTTAAGGTCATCCTGTAGAATTTTTACCAGGACATCTTTGAACACCTGGAAATGATTTAAAATATCATTACTGGTAATAGAGGAAAAAAAACTAGCCGAGACCGAAACACCCATGTATGATAAGATTAAAATAATTTGGGAAAAGAAGTAAGCTTGCAACAATAGGGTATTTTACTGTAAAAATCTAATTAGTCCGTCCGATAGATTTACAAAAAATATTGGACACGTATTTTTTCTTTTTTCACGTAAACAAAAAATGAAGACGATACAGTGCGTTGAAAACTCACGTGACGTAACGTCATTACGTTGCTACAATTTTTACCAGCGACGTGACGTCACGTGATTTTTACAGTAAAATACCCTATTAGAACGATCAACAACCCTTCTCATTGAAGTGGTATATCTGTAGAACAACAACAATAAAATCAATGAAAACGCGATGTCGCGTCGCCAATTTTGCTTTAAGAGCCAGACTAATATGAGAATGATAAGGTTTATATCTAAACCTTCTTATTCGCAAAGACGTGTGACTGTTCTGTTGGCATGAAATTGGTGCACACTGGTGTTCTATTTTCGTCATCTGAAGGCCGTATATTTCAGAATATTAGATATTCCCGCGGGGACTAATTTGCTGTACGAAAAAGCAAAAGAGATGCCTTCGAAAGATGAGAACTGAGAATTTTCCTGACTGACGTCTGAAAATTAATGAATACTGACCATACAGTTTTACACTATAAACAGTTTTTGGCGCGGTTTCGCTCGCGTTAATAGAGGTTTTCGAAAAAAAAAAAGTCTATTACCGAATCCGGGGCCCAATTTCGCGGTTAAAATATCAGTTAGGATGTCGGCTTTAGAATAGAACAGAAATCGACACAGACAGAACACAGCAGCAACAAAACATAAAGTTAAAAAATAACAATAAAAAAACATAACAATGATGAAGATTCAAATTGTTCTGAGCAAGCCTATACCGAAAGGGTTACCATCTCAGCATTTGCTGGGCGTCAGACACCCAGCGCTGGTTTTCAGTTGGCATCCTGCAGTGACACACGGACTTGGGTAAATAAAATATATAAACACATGTATACTTAACTTGATAAATAATAAATAATGTTTCAGAATAATATGCAAATAAATATTGTAAAAGAATGTTTCTTTTTTATGCTTGCTACATTGTCCAGATATTTTTTATTATCCTAATATCTATAAATACTATATATATACCTATAAATCTGCAATATAAAATAACGCAGGCCGCTCGACCGCGACGCGAGGAGAAATCATCCAAAGCAAAAACGAATTGAAGGAAAATACAAAATGTGCCTTTCACACTGACTTTTGAAGTTTTGACTGACTCATGGCATGCCTAAACGAATGCCAAATATTATTGCACTGTATAGCTTTAATATGTGACTTAAAGCGTCCCATGGTTTTTAACCACGTAGTTCGTTCGTTCTCCGTTCCGTTCGTTAATACATAGCTTATGTTTTTCGCTGATAATTAAGCTTTCTATTGGTGAAAAAATGGTTAAAGTCGGTTAAGTAGTTTCGGAGCTTATACGGTACAAACAAAACAGTTTTTCTCTTTATAATATTAGTATAGAAAAATGGCATCACTACTTACCTAATGTAACAACTCCCCATCCTATTAACGATTGGCATAATATAGGAACCGCCAAAGTCTTACCCAAAAATGTCTCTTCTCAATCCTATGCCTCCGATGCGAGTCTCCAAGTTTCTGCATCCATACGACCACCAGCTCGGGTTTGTTCAGGTTAACAATAGAGTTGTCGAGAGAAGACATGATGTTGATAATGTGTGCTCTAAACACGATGTTTGCCGCCATTTCTTCTTCTGTGTGGACATGTGCGAGGTTTTTGAAGAATAGCTTCGTTACGGGTTCCGCATCAAAGAGCCTGTGGGAAAAAGATTTCATTTTGCCAAGTGTGTTATGCCAAATAAATTTCGGAGCATCAAGATTCTGCCAGATAGAGGAAATCCCTCCTCTAACTTAAGTTTTAATAAATGGTCATTGATTCATATAAACGCTATCTAGCCTGAAACACAGGTTCAACCTAGTTTAGGTATGTAACCATCCATGTTCTTATTGTATTGTATATGTGCCCTGTTTTATAAATAAACAATTTTATTATTATTTGGGCTACTCGGGTTATGGGGGTACTTCATACTGACTTTTGAAGGTCTTCATAATTTTTATATTCAGGAAAAATAGTATACTAGCGTAAATTTTATTTTACGAAATAATTGTTATACCTAATTAAGGCCTAGATAGGATTCAGCTGCAAGATGTAGAATAGCAGATGAATAGTTTGTATTCCATTTAAAAAATGGGGAAGGAGCATTATTCTTTTATCTCTAATTTTTCCACTCCTTTCACAACTATATACCTAATCGATATTTATTAGTACCTAAGTATATTATATTACTAATTAGTATTATTTATAACGATTGTACACTGACAGCCCTAAATCTATATCCTTTCGCTCAGTCCATCCAAAGGTTGTCTGTAAGAGATTGCCTTGTACTATAAGACCGCCCATTGTACCTACACTTGTTTTCATAAATATTTTTCCTGTTCTTATTATAAGGTGTACAATAAAGTACATCTTCTATACTTATAATAAATCTGTAGAGAGGTCAATTCTGTACAAGGAATATATTTTCAAAATAACTATCAGGGGGTGATAAGTGATCGATACTGGTGCCAAAAATGCAATCAGTAACATTTTTGTCTGTCTGTCTGTCTGTCTGTCTGTATGTTCTTTATAGAAACAAAAACTACTCGACCGATTTTAACGAAACTTGGTGCAATTATTCTTCATACTCCTGGGCAGGTTATAGTATACTTATCATCACGCTACAATCAATAGGAGCAGAGCAGTGAAGGAAAATGTTGGGAAAACGGGAGAAGTAACTCCACTTTTTAAGCTTCCGTCGCGTGTGTAGCCTTAATGGTTAAAGTTACATAGAAATCATGTATTACGGAAATGTTTTATATAAAATTATCTAAAAAATATCCCACTACAGCATATGTATGTCTATCTTTTATGGTTGACTCACAATAACACGTGTAACTCCCGATAGCTTAGCAGTTCGGAGCTTTCTGATTATATTTGTTTACTCCTACGTTTTTTTTTTTTTTTTAATTCTACCCCCAAGGGGATAAAATAGGGGATGAACGTTTGTATGAAACTTTGTCAATTTTAAACCGATCGGGCTGAGAATTTCAAAATCGGAGGTAAAGTTACTATTCCACGCGGACGAAGTCGCTGGCAGAAGCTAGTAATAAATAAATATGAAGCCATATTTTAGATTAGCTTTTTTTTCGAATGGGTCATTTCAAAAACCCATTTTTTTTTCTGGAAACCGTATATACCTATTCGATTCTTTCAGGAATCAATAAAAACTGTTTCATTCACAGATTAATGAGTTTTGAAGGACTTTTTAGGCTCAATATAGAATTTGACATTATATATTATTTGAATATAGTATTTGAGTCTTAAATTATAGCAATGCCGAATTACTTTCACGAATGTTAAGATTGAGTATTTTTTTAAATATTTTTTTACTTTTTAAAGGGAACTTAGGTTTTTGTGTCGGGGGTTTTTACCCCCGACACAAAAACCTAAGTTCCCTTTATTTTTTTAACAATCTGTCTAGAAATACACTTTAATTTGAAAATTCGTATGTACCAAAAGAAAGAAAGCTAAAGAAATGGTTAGGGGTCTGTGTCATACTTTACCTAAAGAACATCAGGAACCCGTTAGTGTTGGAGTTTTTCTGAATCGTCTTCCAGGACTGCTGTACATGGTAGACGTCTCTTAAGGTCATGCCAGACACTTCATTCTTCACATCAGGGTCACCACCCCACCACCAGTTTCTGATCATATCAGCCAAGTTTCTTATAGCATCTCTATGCTTCAAAGATTTAGGTACTGATTTATTTTGCGTAGATTCACAAGGTGTTCTAAAATAAACAAAATTATTAAATTAAATATATATATATATATATATATATATATATATATATATATATATATATATATATATCTTTGATATAGGTAGGTCCTACCTACCTTCGTCTAGGTAAGTACCTATTCTCGAGTTCCGGCGTTCCGCGCCTTTGCAAGGTATACGCGTGAACATTATCATGACATTATCCTCGTATGCGCTATGCAAGGATAACCCCCGGTTGGAGCTTTATTGCAAGATTCGGAAGCAAAGTTGGTAGCGATGCGGTTTTGTGATTATTGTTTCGGATATTTTTGGTTTGGGTCCTTTGCCGTATTGTTTGAAGTTATAAAGTTACAGCAAATGGTAAGTGCATATAACATAACATAATCAGCCTTTTAACGTTCCCACTGCTGGGACACAGGCCTCCTCTCTAGGAGAGGGAATGGGCCGTAATCCACCACGCGGGCCCAGTGCGGGTTGGTGAATGTCACATGTCTTCGAATTTTTGGTTCTAGGACATGCCGGTTTCCTCACGATGTTTTCCTTCACCGTTTTGAGAGCAGTGGTGAAGAAATTAATTACACAAAGTAATGCGCCTGGCTGGGTTTGAACCGGCGACCTACGACTCGTAAGTCGGGGCCGTTACCACTCGGCCACCACTGCTCTACTCGTAAGTCGGGGCCGTTACCACTCGGCCACCACTGCTCTAGTGGTAGGAAGTGCATATAGTTGAGAGTAAATGAACGCGTAAATCCCTTCTAATTGAATCCTTACTTCTAATAAATTTATTTACCCAACGTGGTATGCTAGAAGAGTACCTAGGTTATAAATAGAATCTTAATTTAGACCACGTACATAAGAACGTAGATACCTATCTGCGTAATTATTTGTTTTGTGAGACCGATGTAGGTAGGTGGACGACACCAAACAATAAATGTGAATGTGTTATTTGCATTAACAGTGGACCCAAAAGCTCTAGTGTGCGCTTTGTAGTAACGTTGAGATTTTTTGTTAGTTTTTTTTCTACCGAATAAACTCCGAAACTACTCGACCGATTTTAACCATTTCATCGCCAATGGAAAGCTACATTACCAGCGAGTACCTAACATATTTAATCCCCGTATTCCCATGGAAATGGGAACTACGCGGGAGAAACCGCGGAGCGCTGCCACTAACAAATAAACAAACAGCTGTTTATTGTAAGGTCAACTTCATTTACCTATGTATGTTGTTTTGACGACCGACAAAAATCTTAAAATAAATTTTAAAACAAAGCTAAAGTAACTTGCTGTAAGTTCTTGAACATCCCATCCAGGAGAAGCATTTTAGGAACTGACTGTTGTATCGCGAATGCGAGAGGAGTAAGTATATTTTTAGGAAATTGTTACACCATTAGCAAAAATACCTATGTTGCAAAAGGACAGCGACAAGGTGTGGCGATACACTGCTGATGTTTTTGGACCTGGATGGTCCAAAAACACATCAGCAGTGTATCGCCTTCAGGGCCTTAGAGATCCAAAACCCAACAATACTGAAAGATAAATGTTTGAAACGCAAAAACAAACTTACAGACTAATAAAAAAGAAAACATGATATACTGTTATTCATATATAAATGATAGCATTTCGGTTCAAGGTTCAAGCAATATTCAGTAGGTATCTAACACTTTTTTACAATGTTAGTAAAACAAAATTGAAACAATGTTCACGCCTTAGGTAGGTCACGCACGTTCATGTTTTCCCGCAATGTAAAATAATTGCAAAAATAATAAACTTTTACCTTTCTACACTATTCAAATAAAACCTTGACAGTTTTAAAATATTTTTGTTTGTTTCCGTTTCGACGCATGAGCATCGATTGAGTGACCGCGAAAGACTGATAGCTGGACTTGATTTCAAATAATCTTTATATAGATTTTCATCATTATTTTGTTACGACTTGGGGAAGCCTCCTAGTCACTGATTTTGCACAACTTAGGTACTAGTAGGTAACAAGTTCTGAGTGCACGTTGTATGGTCAGCAAACAAAACCTTTGGGAGAGTACCTAGGCTTAAAAAAGACTTAGATATAATAATGAATAATTATGTCATTATTTATGCATGTAACTAAAAGCTATTTTCACGTATAAACATTTATTATTTTTGATTACGACAACTCTAAAACACTAAATATACTATTAAAGTTACGATTTTTTTGAGTGGCTATGGTGGAAAATTCAAACAAGAGCAGTCACATTAATGCTATTCGGATACGTGCTCAAAGTATTGTACTTACGCAGTTTTTAGGATGAACGGAAAGGAAACACAGTTTTCATGTGTTTTAAAACTTTATCTAGAAAAGTCGTCATTTGACTGTTGCGTACTTTTTGCGGATTCACGAGAATGAGAATTTTGGATTTAACACAATTTTAATCCTACCACGTTATTCTCTTCGATGCGCCAGACATGTCTTTTTGCTAGTCTGTATTTAAGGAAATAATTTTCTGTTATATAAATAGTTACATAATTATACTATTGATATTTTTTGTGTTTTCTCTTATTAAAACCTTTTGATTAATTTCGAAAGATTATCCGAACAAAGTTGTTCTGACATTTAACGTCTATCAAATTCAGTGACGTTTTATTTCATCATCTGTCAGTTCCGTCAGTTATTTTTGACACGAACGCATGTCGTTTGTTATTCTAAACGAGGGTCTCTTTTTGTTTTCCTATTAATTTGTTTATAAATTATGGCCAGCGATTCCGCCGTGAAGAATATCGGCAATGTCCTCAACGACCCAGCGAGACCAATGAAGGAGCGTTTCCGAGCATTATTTACACTTCGCAACCTAGGAGGCGAAACCGCTATAAAGTGTATTAGTCTATGTTTTGTAGACGAATCTGTGCTATTAAAGCATGAATTAGCTTACTGTTTGGGCCAGATGCAGGATGAACGTGCGATACCTGTGCTTAGGAGCGTTCTAGAGGATAAAAACCAAGATCCCATAGTCCGCCATGAGGCAGGTAGGTTCTTATCATTGTTTTGCATGTTTTGTGATAAATTGTGCGATACTGGATACGTGAGCGAAGACACGCATGGTGTTAACTGTGCGTCATGGTTTGCACTTCATGTTAAGTGATACTTGTCACAAGATTTGAAATAAAGTTGTATTACTTGTGAAACTTCTGGTATTTAGGAGCCATTCTAAAAGAGATCAGATTAATCCATTTAGAATTTGGCTAATAGACTTTTATTTTAACTGCATATTGCCAGGAAACAATTATGTCATTACTGGAAATAGACAGTGCATACATATTAGTAAAGAGTACAATAAATTGGAGTTATAGTTGAGTTGAGCCATGAATATTTTCTATTTTATCTGTTAGTTTTAACTGATGTAATGAAACATATTGCATTTGTAAACTCTATTAAATTAAAGGTGTTATGGCATCTTAATAAAATGTGAAATCCACATTTTAAATCCTAAAAACCATCACATTTCAGGTGAAGCATTGGGGGCTATCGGCAACCCAAAACTCCGGGAGTTACTAGAAAAGTACCAACACGACCCAGCCATAGAAGTTGCAGAAACCTGTCAAATTGCCCTGCAAAGGCTCAACTGGGTTGCCAACGACAGCACGAAAGAGTCTAACCTCTCAAAGAGTTTATTCACATCTATAGATCCTGCTCCGCCGAGTAGTGAGAGTGATGTGGAGAATTTGAAGAAAACTTTGATGGATGAAACTAAGCCATTGTTTGAAAGATACAGAGCTATGTTTAGTTTGAGGAACTTGAGCACGACTGAGAGTATTAATGCTTTGGGTGAAGGTGAGTTTTATGACTATTTCATTTTGTGGTATGTTTAATTAATTGTCAATGATTTTATGTTAAAACAGTCATTGACAATTATGTATTGTTAACAAACATGAACTATGATAAATTATTAAAGACTAACTATATTTAACTATGATGAAGTCTGGATTTGTATTGCAGTTTTGAAGAGATCTGTGGGCTTAGTACAAGTTTTTTTATCACTATCGAGTGTGTAAGTGTGAAGGTCAATTTGTATTAAAACTGAATAATAAGCCCTGTCAGGTGACAATAACAGAAACCTGTTTGTCTACATACAATTTGACATAAGCGAACATTTATGGTTACGCCATGAAGTACATAAAAAAATCACATTCATCATCATCAACAGCCTGTTGCAGTCCACTGCTGGACATAGGCCTCTCCAATTGCACGCCACTTAGATCTATTTTCGGCTTCTCGCATCCAGTTTCTGCCAGCCGTCCTGGGCAAATCGTCACTCCATCCATTGTGCCTGAGGACGTCCTACACTGCGTTTGACGAGACGCTCATTCAATCATATATGTGCGACATTCATCATAAATATGTGCTAAATAAATACGAATTGAATATTTTTTAATTTTCAATAACAAATTTGTCTCGGATGGATAGAACATGGTGCTGCTGAGTGCATCAGTCTGTGTCCTGAGAAAATTGGTTGCCTAGTGTGAGGCTTACGCCAATGTATGTACATGGCTTGGCGTATAATAGCAAAGTCTATGGTCGTGATGTTTAAAGCTGGGGGTAAAATCCCTGACAAAGGGCCTATATTCCGGCGGCGGGATGTTTTTACCATGAAACTTATTTTTCTCTTTTTAGTTATTAATAAATAAAATAGCTTAGAGGTCAGTTTAATTTTTAAAATTATTTTTATACACAAAAAGCTATTTTACAATTACACCTTTACAATACTAGTCAAGTTTTAGATTTCACCTAAATATTGATTTTCAAATTCCAGGTTTCAAAGCATCCAGCGCCCTCTTTAGGCATGAAGTGGCGTTTGTCTTCGGTCAGATGCAGGACGAGCGAAGTGTGCCATTCTTGAAGAAGACCCTGGAAGACACTAATGAACATGAGATGGTGAGGCATGAGGCCGCTGAGGCACTGGGATCCATCGCCACCGCTGAATGTACTGAGGTTTTGCAGAGGTAAAATACTATATTATTAAAAAAATAATACTTATTGAAATTATGGATGTCCAAATAACAACAATTATAATTATACTAAGGCACTAATGAATATACTTGGATTTGTTATTCGAAATAATTTAAATTGCTACGAACTCAACTATCGCGCTTAGCGTTCTGTATTGTTAAAATAAGGATTTGTACCCCTTCAAAGGTTGCAATGGAATTTGAACTTTGTCTTTTATGACATAGAGTTGGTTTCTTATTAGTACATACTTGTCACTAACTCCTGATTCCTGAATGAATAATTGAAAGTTGAATATTTGACAACTGGTATTTAGCCTGAAAACTTGTATGGTGTGCAATAAAGTATACCGTATCCTTGTATTAGTATTATCATTATTCATTATAAATATTCCCGACCGCGTCCGCGTTCCTAGACCGCGTCTCTGCAAACGTAGTGTAGGACGTCCTCAGGCACCGTGGAATGACTATTTGCGTAGGACGGCTGGCAGAAACTGGATGCGAGAAGCCGAAAATAGATCTAAGTGGCGTGCAATTTGAGAGGCCTATGTCCAGCAGTAGACTGCAACAGGCTGTTGATTGATTGATGGTAAATATTTCCTCTCTAAGTAAAGCCAATATTTTTCCAGGTACTTGCAAGACCCGCGTCGTGTGGTTCGCGAAAGCTGCGAAGTGGCCCTCGACATGTCAGAATATGAAAACAGTCCTGAGTTCCAGTATGCCAACACCTTGCTCACCGTTGAAGGCTGATTAATTATAACTTACGAGTTTTTGTTACCTTCTTTTAAATTAAGATTCTGTTGAGGATTCGAATTATTTTTCAACAATTACCGTTGTTTTTTTTTCATAGCTAAGACAATGACATTTTGTTTATGATGCAGTTGTGTACAAGTTCTTATATTTTATTTTTATTGAGCCAACGCTTGCGAATGCTACGTTTTATGGCCGCCATTTTGAGGTCTATAGGCTCAGGAAGCATATTTCGATAGCGTCCAAGTTTTAAGATGGAATTCCGCGTGATCGTTTGTTTAAATATTAAAACTACGTTTTTCTTTTATTTTTCGTAATATTCTGCTTTGAAACAGGATACCATCAACGTCCAGTGATGACCCAAATGCCTAGTGACTTTAAAAAAATATGATACTGGCAGTATTTTTGGAAAATAAAATTCTAATTCACAATCTTAGTTTTTTTTTTCTTACAGACGCCAATTCCATGTCCAATAAATATTTGAGAGATTGTCATAATAAATTCTCTAAAGGTGGTGATTTCACCCAAACAACGTGTCCGAATTTTTATCAACCTCACATAATTTATTTCAATTTATTTTCACAACAAGCAATAGTAATAAAATAAAATTTATTTTGTAGTGTTTTATGTCTGAATTTGTATTACAAAGAGCGGAAATATCGCTTATGCGTACAGTTCTTGAAAAGTTTTATTTAAAAAATCCACAATAGTTTCATTATGAGGAGATTATTTTTGTTTTATACGACTCTAGTGCAATGATTATCGTGTTGAGGAAATATAGTATAGTTTTATTGGTGTATGTCTTATTAACGATGTCAGTGGTGGTGAGTACCTGAATAAAGTCTTATTTTAGAAGCAATTTGTAGAAGAAATAGATAATTAGGGGTCCTAAAATAAGTTGCTCTTCAATTTTTTTGCTGGGATGTGTTTTTGTAATGGATCTATTGGCCACAAAATATTTCGTAATACCTATGTTGGGATAGAGACCAATAAGGAGAACTGAAGTCTGCCACGGCTGACTTTGGCGTGCCCCGCAGGAACCGTGTTACCGAATGAAATCAACTTCTTATGATAGGTGTGATTAAATCACTTCTTTGTCCGTCCTTTTGTCTGTCTGTCAGTTTGTCAGCACCATTTTTCTCAAGAACGCGTGGGTGTATGATCAAATAGCAATCTTTATGAGAAGTGCTGTGCACACCTGTAAGTGAAAATTTCACTATAATATTACTTATATACTTACCAGAATGTTCTGTGATTGTTTCTGTGATCTATTCGTTTGAGTGCCATATTAATTTAGGTATAATTAATATCAAATACGTACCTACGTAGGTCTGCGATACATGATGCTCTAAAAAGACTCCAACGACGCTCCGAAATTCAAGAAATTAAAATCTATCCAGGACTCCTAAGCTTGCCATGTGCCTGTCATGTTTTTGCTTTTGTTGTTTAAGTGCTTTTCTTTGCGTGAAATGCCAAGGAGAAATGGGCCGCAGTAGGTATTTTGGACCTATATGTCGTCTAGACTCATAGATATGGGCGAGTGTTGAGTTTGAATCTAAAGACAGCCTTATCTGAGACACTATTCTAAAAACACTTCCATCTACGATACAACAAAAGGTGCTTGTAAATTACCTAGGTATATCTTATCGCGTTTGGTTTCCTTTAAATGGAGAGTGCATATAGGTAACTTAAAGAGGTGTGTTTAGGTACAACTCGGAAGGTGGTGTGATGGGTAGAGGGTTACTGACACTAAGGTTGTCAGTAAACAGCATAGTTTGTTCAACAGGCTACAAGCCGATGGCTACTGGTACCTACATGGCCCCCATATCGCACCCAAACGATACAAACTTTTAAGAAATTCTTTCATAGTGCGTTCAGTTAAGAGTGGAATTGCCCGAGTCTGTGTTTCCTGCTAGCTACAACCCTGGGATCTTTAAGTCAATAGTGAACAGGTTTCCATCAGGTGATATTGTGTACCTATTCATAGGTTTCGTTCGTATCTGGAATCGGCCAGGTTTGGCATCAAACGACATGAATGCTTGCAATTTGAAGCCAGCAGTCGCCTCTGTCTTGTTTAACTGTCAATGGAATGTCAATATTTTCTTTGATTCGGATTATTATGCCATCCACTCTTAAAACTTGTATAAAGATTTGAAGAGATTGATATCTATTATCTACTACTGCTTTGAAGCAACATCGAGCCGGCTGCTCTTTTGACCACTGTTATCCTCTGTGCTTGGTTCCTCGCGTTCATTCCCCTCTCTGATATAACTCAGAGAGGGGAATGAACGCACGGGGAACGAAATGTATGGTCGTGGCCACAGTTCAGTCTGTTCTTACGTTACAGCGGTTACAGAGAACCACTCAAGTAAAAGTATCGATTTTTGCGTTGTTAAATTGGCGTAGGTATACTAATATTACTTATACTATAATTTGTTTGCTTGTATTGAATAAGTTCCGAAACTACAGAATCGATTTGAAAAATTCTTTAAATTTTGGGGAGCTACGCTATCCCATGGTGACATAGGCTATGTTTTATCCTCATATTCCCACGGGAACGGGAACTATGCGGGTGAAACCGCAGGGCGCTGCTAGTTATAAAAAAATAAACCCTAAAAAGATATGAGTCATTGAGGAATTAGAACTTTGGTGCATATGACATAAATTTTGTTGTTATTGTATCTGATAATTACCTCGATTGCTGAATTCAAATAGGTATAGGTAGGAATTTTTACTAACGATAGAATATTGTTTGTTCAAGACCTCAGACTTCTTGGAAACGGAACGCTCCTCATTCCTGGGCTTCACCCACGAGCTGCACTTGAGCTCCAGTACCCTGGAACTGGTGGAACAGCTGTCTTCAGCCATCTATGAGAGAGAACTGGGTGACCGACAAGTGCGGCGGTACTTTGAAAACTATGATACGCCCTTCGTCGGCGAGAGGAAATCAAGTGCATAATTTTTATTTTAGATTTTAATAAAGTGGTTTTTATTTGTGTTTTGGTTTACCGCACCTATTTTACACCCACTCCCACTCATAGTGAACAGGCCCGTCCGAGTGTCCCAGTAGTGAGAACAATATCTTCAGGTTGATTTTGCTGAAATAGCAAGGTATTATGTTTTTTGTTACTTGTAAGAACTTTCTTTTCTTAATTGCATCTTAGAGAGATAATTTCATCACTTATTTTGATGTTTGGATCTTTAGTATATATCTGCCTGTTCAATCCGTAGGTATTTAGCGGTATTATGTCTGTTTAATCGCTTTGAATCTACAAGTCGGTGTCGGCCGTCGGTTATACCAACCTGAAACCTCGATTTATGACCGGTTGATGGTAGGTATGCCCCGTAATTGGCAGGCACATTTAAATGTTTGGCTGGTTTACTAACTGCTTATCTTAAAGTACCTACCTACATTTGAGGACACTGTCCAGGTTATAGATAGATTCAAATCCAGCATAATATAGTTATGTCTTCCCCTATTTATCTAGTGGCACAATAGGACTCATCAGAAGGTTTAAAGGCGCCAAAGGGCCATGCACCGAGTATTTTGTGTAATCGAATCAGAAATACAGATTTCCGCAGGAGAACCAAAATTATCGACCCAGCCCAATGAATCAGGGTTTGCAGAGCAGATAATTGATGGAGCCGAAAGGGCCTGAAGTGACGACCAGCGGGAACCTGATGGATGGCCACGCACGGGACTAGCCTATGTGACGACACTTCGGGGAGGTCTACATATGTCCAGCGCTGGACGTCTGTCTGTTGAAATCCATTCCTGAACATAAAAAGTAGGTTGTTCATTCATATGATTTGACGACACGGTTGGCGCAGTGGTTGAGCGTTCGGCTGCTGCGCAACATGTTGCGGGCTCGATCCCCGCATGGAACAAATGTTTGTATGACCTACAGATAATTGTTCCGGGTCTGGGTGTCTTGTGTATGTGAGTTTTCATGTTTGTGAAAGCACCCACGATATAGGAGTAAATCCTAGTGTGGGGCAATGTTTTTATAAAAAAAAAATATATCCCAATCATGCAGGTGAACATACCTACCTACTATCGACGGGGGCGAAATTTGTTCGAAAGAGTCACCGTGGCCCACATCTCCTTCTCCGCCCAGAGCGGAAGAAGTCATTTGATGATTTCCCATCCATAAAAAAAAGGAACATACTATTGCACTTCAGTTTCTTTTCATGCTAAATATTCTTAAATTCGAATGCAAAACCAACAAGCCAAACCATATTTTGAGGAAGTTTATCCTTAAATTATCAAACGACAGCAAATCAAATAGAGACGACCACTCAACCAAAGCAACTATTCCGCCATTTGTATCTCCTACAAGATTTCATTTATTTCATACTGGTAACATTCCCTAGTACATGCAATGTTTACTGTAGACTGTAGAGGTTTTATCCGACCGCGCCGAGGGAGGTCTGAACAAAATTGGATTGTCACTTGCCGACGGCCACCTGCACTACTTGAATACTGTACGAAACAGCGAATCTTTTATGACGAGATATATTTTATTTAACAACGGATTACTGGTCTGTAGGGACCAAGAGTCCTGCTTGAAGTTAATGCGAGATTGTTGTATACAGTAGTGGGTAAGGGTTTATAATAACACGATTATTTACAGTTATGTATGTTTTCTCAAAATCGGCGGTTAACTGTCAAGAGATCGTAATTCTAAAAGTCAAAGTTTACAGAGGACAAAAAATATTATAATAGGATCTAATATTATAAAGGCCATCTCGTAGGTTCAGTGGTTTAAATGTAAAAGCTTAGCGTAAGGTCGACTTCTGTTCAACCTCCAGGTGGGACAACGTAGGTAACACGTCTATTACGAATTGATTTGAGCCTCAAGTCTGCTATTACAATAGTCTCAGAATGGTCTATCATTGATCTCATAATGGTTCATTTTTACAAGTTTGGTAATCTACTAATAAAAAAGCGGCACTATGACTTTCCAGTGGTCAACCACTGACACGCCATTGAAAGAAATGGCATAGAATGGTAATCTCGTACATAATGACAAATGAATGACAGACGTATGCGGTAATCTGCTAAAATTTTGACAGTTCCCTTGATCAGTGATCTACCATTAGAACGTCATTGTGCAGTCATTGCTTTTAATAGCTCGGTTAACAAAAAGTTTTACATGACCACTGACCGACCAATGATCGACCATTATGAATTTAGCAGATTACGAACTTTTAGCAAAATGACGATGGGATCGTTTTGGAATGACGAATTTATAAAAATAGCAGACTTAGGCCCCAGTAGCTGCTATTAATCAACATACACCGTATGTTGATTCTACCTGCTTCTAGGTCGTATTAGGTTTTGGCCTGTAACCTATAACCACCGAACCAAACTTGAAATTAAATAGCATATTATACGGGATATGCTATTTAATCTCAAGTTTGGTTCGGTGCCCGGTTACAAACAGAGGCCTAAATTTTTTGGACACGCCACTTATATACATAAGGAGGTCTTTGAGGAGTGGTTGGACAGGCGGCAAGGGGTCCTCACCTTCGGCCTCTCACAGGTCCGGAGACGGATGGACGGACCGACGGTCTGACGGACGGACGGACTGGAGACGGATGCGTGTCAACATGTGAGGGTCGCCCGGAGGACTCGGCGGAGTATACGATGGAGGTCTGCCCTGCTTGGCAATGCCATTTCCTAGTCGAGGTGATCCACGGTGGCAATCTCTCGCATCTAGCCCTGGTTCAATCCATGGGCCGGAGCGCAGAGGCATGGGAAGTGGTCACCACCTTGGAGGAGGAGGAAGGAGAAGGCGGAGACGCTCCGCCTCTCCGGGCGTCGGGATTCGCAAGGCGATTCCCGGCCGCCATCGGCGCAGACCTTCTGATGGTAAGCGATGGGTGGCTCGCCGTCCGATAACAATCAGGCCCGTTTCGACGGCGCGTTGTGTTCCACGAGCGCCTCAAAGAAATGTTAGCATAGAAGACGCAGTGTATTAAGGCCAATGCCTGCTAGGGTTGCGGAATTTGTTCGAAAAAGTCACTGCGCCCCTGGAACGCAAAGGGCTTTTAGTCAGTAAGAGTCTTGACTCCTTGCGGAAGAAGTCATTTGATGATCTCATCCATAAAAAGACTTGAAATATTACCTCTTAAGGTACGAAGTAGATACCTAAGTGTCATATCATACATACATAATATATTTAAAATAGAAGATACTGACCTAACCCGTAACTCCAAATAAACATGAAATCAATTTAGCTAAATAGCAAAACATCATCGTGAACAAACGAAAAATTCTCCATTATGAGTGACATCATAACGACGACGCGACGAATTCTATTACACAACGTACCCTGAAGGCATGGACCATAAATCTTCTCTAATGATCCAATGGTTTCTGATTGTTCACTGTTTCAATTTATTTCCGCTTTTCTCCAAAATTTCCCGCGGTAACGTCGTAAAAGACATTACCATATTTTACATTGACATCAAGTAAATGAGGTTTAACCTTCCCTGAGTTTAGGGGTTAATGTTAATAAATTGAATCTCACAGTCATGATCCAATGTGATACCTAATAAATCTTTTATATTAAAAACAAAAATTGTCATGTAGGTCTCGGCTTGCGAGGGTTCCGTACCTACTTATTAACAGCTTGAGATCGAGTTATGGTGCTTATTTAGGAATAAGCGTCAAATGCCTAAGTATTTTATTACCCTTTACTTACATATTGTTTAGTATCTCGAGTAGATCGTTTTAGGCAAACGCGAGTCTTCCTCGACCGCATCATCCTTTAACTACAAAGCGAAGTTAGCTTTAGTTTGATCAATACCCATTGGTCAAACTCGCGCTTATTTGTTTATTATATAAGTAAGCTGCTTTCCTGGCGGCATTACGCCATCGAAGGGCAGTCGAAAGGACTCTCCCCCTGGTGGCGTTATATCTTTATGATTCCAAAAGCCCGGCGCTTCCTGGACAGTCAGAAACGGTGGCTCTCCTCAGTGAAGAGGTAAAATTGTTTGTTTATTTATAATACTGCCGTCATTAGAAAAAGGCCGTAACAACACAAAAGTAGAAAATTTCCGACATTACGAAAATAACTTAAGGTCTGAAATTAGTTACTTCGTTTTGTGTAGATACGTCCTTTTTGCTTATGAAGTAAAACTAATAAACTGATGGAAAGGTACTGTGCCTCTCACTTAGTGTCACCTATGTAACTTTTGTACCGAAAAATGCTTAGTTTTTGCGGGGTAGGCAGCACAAGCGAAGCCATGGGAAAATACTAAGCAGTATAAAAAAAAATAAGTCTTCAAGATCTTAAAATGTCAATATAAAATAATAATAATGCCAGTAAAATGGTAAGAAAACCATAGATTTTCGACATTACTACTAAGTTTTACACTGCATTGAATACGTTGACTTAAAAAGATATTCTTTCAATGCTGGTCACGTAGAATGCGGCCAGATGTGCATAGGTGGTGCGGTCAGTACACTCGTAGTGTACGATTGCTGCGAGCTATATTCATTGAAATGTACCTGCAGTCAAATCTCAGGGGATTGCAACTATATTTCTCACTATTTCAAACCTTCAATCGTGTGGAGCTACCTACCTAGATGTATAGTGGTTTCATATGGCCTTTTGCATAAATGAAAATAAATACCTACCAAAAAAATCACAAAATATTAAGAATAAACCTACAACAATAGGGATGTTTCCTGTAGGATATGTTTGCTTTATCAAATCTATAAAAATTGACGAACATAAAAAGCTTCAAAGGTGCTAAAGTGGGGGCTTGTGACATCACGGCTTGGTAAAAATCGTAGCACGAGGTGACGACACACGAGTTTTCGACGCACTGTATCATCTTCGTGTTTTGTTTACGTGAAAAAAGAAAAAATACGTGTCCAATATTCTTTGGAAATCTATCAGACGGACTAATTCGATTTTTTTTAGTCAACTAACCTATGAGTGACCCCGTTAGGTCATACAGGATCGATCCTGGGACTCTATCTAATGCGTCCTAAACTGACGTTGTACTGCCCTTTAACCCCAGTCATGCTGGATTACTGACGCTGCGTTGGGTTCCGTGACTTCCCAAATAGGACAGGGTCTTCATGAGGAAAGAACGGCCCCTAATTATTATAATGTGAACTGGGCAGTGGACTATCCTTAAAGATCATAGATACTCAACATGTTTTCAATTCCAGTTCCACATAGCGCTTTTACTATTTAAGGCTTATTTTTTCATTTTGTTAGTGGGTGAATATTCTCAGAACTTCATCAAGGAGTGAATTAGTAAGCTAGATAAATTAGCAGCAGATATAAGTATTTTTTGTCTAGTACCCAATATAACACGGAAAAGCTTGAAGGGCCGTAGCATGATATAGCTGTTATAGACCAATAAAAAAATGCGTAGGTACATCCTCAGACACAAAATCACGTCCAACACTCACCACAGTACAAATAAAACAGTACATCAACGCGCTAAAACCCCTCTAGATCTAAGCATATTTTGTCAAAGTTTACCCGCTGCATTATTAACTAGAGACCACGCTTAGTATTCTGTGCCGTCCCACATAACGTATGTTGGTCTCTGGCTGTATTTGTACACTTCGGGTCCTCTGGCTTTAGGTCCTTGAGTAGTCTGTTTGACATTAAGCCTTTAAATAGATAAGCATACGTTCTTGGTGGAGCGAGTCGAAAGCAGTGACTAAGCCACGTATGGTAATACAGTTTAGGGTAGGTTTAGACTTCCTGCCGGTTGCCGCGTTAAGTAGACGCCTTAGGTTAGCATGCATTTATTAGATATTGCAAGCTACAGTATAGACTAGAAAATCTATACAGTGTGCATTCTTTTCCTTTTGTTAAGATACATTTGACATGCATTTATAGGCGAATAATAACAGAAATGAGATACATATTTTTTGCAATGAATGTGAGTACCAAATAACATGTTAACATTCTTAAAGCGATTCAAACACATTCTACCTTACGCCATATAAATATAAAGTAAAAAAAAAATACATGTAATATATACACAATACAACAGAAGAACTATTAGCTAAATAAGAGCAAGGCCGAGGTTGGTGACCATACATTACATATCGATACTTCTTCGTGCATCGGAAAGTACGTTAAGCCGTTGGTCCCGGCTGAAATTTATTGCTGCATGTTTGACAGTTGCTACGGGTAGTCAGTAACAGACTGACACCATTCCAGACAGAGGGTCTAGATTCATCTAGTTTCTGGCTTATGGAGGGCAGAGTCACTCCGTGTAAAATACTGGCCTGCATCAGGTTTTCCTGGAAACCGATTTTTAGTTGGGAAAATGCTAGGCAAATAGATACCTACTTCTGAGTGGATAATGGACTTCCTAACTAGGTACTTAAAGATCAAATTCCCGAAAATCAAACCTATACCTTAGCAAAATCGCCTCCAGATTATTTTTATTTTCCAGAACGCTACGGGAATACAAATTGAAGTCAGAAACAGATCGTTTTGCTTCCACATTTGATTTATTGCACACCAAACATCGATACAGCAATACATTAGCGAACGCGATGTAAATAAATCACGAAGACGCGTCTCAAAATAATTGAATATCTATTTACCCCGTTTTTGCGAGCTCAAGACGGTCCTTAGTCAGCACAAAAGCAACGAAGAGCCTTTCCTTTAGAATTTACATCTCAACTCCGGGTTTTTCGGTACATTTAATCAAGAAATTGCTCAAGCTAGACACGATTCTATGAGACTTACTCGTAAATACAATTTGGTTGCAAGACAAGAAAATTTAATCAAAGTCTAATTTAAGCCAGGTTTTAACTGCTAGGTACTCTATTTATGTTGTTTCAGTATAGATTTATCGACTAGTTGAGTATGTACTAAAGTAACAGAAGCAACACACTTATATTAAAACTTTTTTAACTACTTTAGAACATAGTTGGTTTCCATTCTTGTACTCGGTTTTTGTGCATACAAACCCCTCTTGGACATACAGTGGGGTTAACTGGGCCTGTCTAGAAATTATTGTCATTTTCCCCCTGATCCCCTTGAGAGAAAGCTAGTGATTTCAAGGACAAAACTTCACAGAAACATCGTCATCAGAGATTCTAAGCCTGTTCTAGTTTACAGCCTTAAATTGGCCATGTCTTGAAACCAAATTACGACTCCATAGAGCACCTAAGGTCCAGAGCAGAGTGGAAGATAAGGGCAAGCCAAACAGGAGGTCACCAATGAGGTGGACTGACAAAATAAAGGCTGCGATTGGCAGTTTGCCGACAAACGGAACCAGGTGGAGAAGGATGAAGGTCGTGAGGCTTCTGACTGTACCAACGATCAGACACCGCTCATCGTGTCAATTTCCGCTCTGTCAAGAACGAAGCGAAGAAGAAGAAGAACCAACAACTTTTTTATGGATGGGAAATCATCATATGACTTCTGAAGCGACAGGGAGTGTCAGCAGATACAGAAGACTACCCTTAAATATGGACACGCAATTCTGGAACAACCTGTAAGTTTCATATATTATGTATGTACCTACTTTCTATACCTATCCAGAATGTATTGATTTGAATTATTTTTTTATGATCTCTATTATATTTATAACATAATACCTACTCATCGTACTGAAAAATAATTACTCAAATAAATTGAATGGAGCAAATATATTATAATTATTTCAGAGGCAATTCCCAAAGTAGCCGCACATGAGCAATAATTGTATAAATATTTCACAGAATAACCGCGCGCATGCTGTTCAAAAACTAACTTCGAATTGAAATAAATTCCAATTGGAAACTGTTCGAAGGTCCAGTTTTCTACATTCCATTTGTAAAAGTGGAACAGTTTTATTAAGTATAAAATATGTTTTAAATTTCTAGCTTTTGCAAACGGCTACGCTCGCGAAAATTATTGCACAGGAATACTGATACCTACTGCTAGGGTTCTTTAATACTCACTGAATTGTAAGTGGTTTTGGTGTAAAGAAATGAATCAAGAACAAATTTTCCTTTGCCCTAATCAAAGCCATGGTTTCTGGTAGCGGAATTTGTTCAAAAGAGTCACCGCGGCCCTGGAACGCAAAGGGCACTAGAAGGATCACGGGTGGGTTTTAGTCAGTAAGAGTCTGACACTCCCTTCCGCTCCGCCCGGAACGGGAGAAGTCATTTGATGATTTCCCATCCAGAAAAAAAAGACCATTGTCTCTCAGTGTGTCGAAATTTCATCCATGAAAATTTTCGTCAATAGTTAGCGCGGTTCGTTGTTAATAGATATCATCATCACGCTATCAACGCTTGCCGAGGTCGATCTGTGGATCAGATAAATAAAATAAATAAATAAAATTGTTGACCCAACATTTTTATTTATTTATTTTATTTATCTGATCATATCTAGATTCCTCATTGGCTCGGAAAGCACTGGCTGTAATTTGTAGGTATTTGGCATTCGTTCTCCAATCAATGGGTTCAGCCCACTTGCATTCAGCCGAATCCAGTTTGACTGGGAGCCGACCCCAATAAAGTTGGAGAAAGGCTAGGCAGATGATGATCATAATGACTACCCTCGAGGCGATTGCCCCCAAATAAATTCTACTTCAAATAAATCTACCTCAGTAATTCTACTAAAAACCCCCAATAATTCTACCAACGTGGGAACCAAACCCACGCCTTCTTGTTCAGTAGTTTTGATCATTAGGATTTTTTGTACATCGCCCAACTGCCCCATTGGTTAATGTCGCGGTGCTTTATGTTAAAATCTCAGTACCTGTACACTTGCAGTTCGGATGTGGCGGTCAAGTAGTTGATGGAGACAACAAACAAGGAACAATGAAATTGCAAAAGTAATATCTAAACCTGAGATGAAACACGATGTTTGAGCTGCCCAACTTTTCTGTAAAATTAACTATACAACTAAGCTCGCGCAGACAGTCGTTAGCACTCGTTAGTGACATTGTCTAACTAATCCCACTGCAACTTGCTACGGAAATTGTTGCGCGTAGCAATTACGTTTGGTTTTACTCTAAAAATCCAGCTGAAAACTGTTAGTTAACCAAGAATGTTTGTTTTTTGCTTTTTCTTTTTTGTGGATGCGAAATAACTTCATGTAGGTAACTTCATCCGCTCTAGGTGGAGCGGAAGGGATTATCACTCTTAATGGCTAAAACACACCCTTGCTCCTCTTAATGCCCTTTGCGTTCCAGGGCGGCATTAACTCTTTCGAAAGAATTCCGCAATCCTAGCAGGCACTGACCCTACGGGGCCCCCACTCTTCTTTGCTAAAATCTCTTTGAGGCGCGCGTGGAATACGACGAATCGTCGACACGGGCCTGGTTGTTAACGGACAGCGAGCAACTCATCGCTTGCCACCAGCAGGCCCTGCCAACGGTGGCTGGAAATCGCCCTGCGACTCCCAACGCCCGGGGCTTCTTCTTCTGTTGCGGTGGCTGGGGCGTGAGATTTCCATCACTCTCATGCGGTCCGCCTCCTTCTTCGCTAGCATTACTGCTTTGCAGTAGGAGGTAACTGCTTCCCTTACCTCTTCCCTCTGGACCATGGATTGAACCAGGGCTGAAAATGAGAGGTCGCAGCTTCCGATCGGCTCGACGAGGACACGATGTTGCTTCGCCCAAGCATACCTCCACTTTATGCTCCCTCGTGTCGTCTAACACACAACACAAGTAACACAGTGTTGAAAACCGGCCGTGTCCTCCCGTCGAATACAAAACAGGTACCTCCCGGAACATCCGTGTCCGGTGAGTACCTGTGTCGGGCGGAACTCTCAAACCTCGTCCTCAAAAAGGGGACTTATTGCCACTTATTAATAAGGCGAAAACTGGGGACGATGGTTTGGTTTTTATCATCATCGCGGTATTGTTTATGACACTCATCAATACCAACAAAAAACTCTGCGAAGCTATACATATATATACTCACAAAATATGGTCATTGAATTAGAATGAATTAAATAAATTGTATTTATATATGATTTATTTATATATCTAACTAATATACTAAACTTCTTTATATAAATTAATCAATCAAAACTTTGATTCTACTTTTAATTCTAACATAATCTAAAGATGATGACATTCGTATCGTAGCATTAATCCTTAAATCTAACTAAATAGTATAAATATCAGGGTTGATTATTACATATACAATAGTACATGTAAATTCCTCTATAAATAACTCAAATTGGACCTTTCGTTTAAAAGTTACGACGGGTATAAAAATGCCAAAGGTAAGTAAAATGCCGCCGTGTGAGCGAACAGCCGCAATAGCAGAACAACTAGGAACAAAAAAAACATTTTCTAAAATTATAATAATAATGCATTGCTGCTGCACGATAATGTTTGTTATTTAAAGCTTTTCGCGCTTTTAATGCTTTCACTATATAATTACAACTCTAAATTGTAGCTACCTGTGCGTAGTCGGGGGGGTTCGCTAGTGTTTTTTTATTAAATAATTGATCTATTTTTATTATGCAGTGTACGGTAAAGTATCATTATCTGCCTAGCCTATTCCCAGCGATATTGCGGTCGGCTCCCAGTCGAATGGATTCATCAGAATACCAGTATTTTATCTGCACAACCCATTAATTGGGTAACACGGTAGTTCTTGGCAAGACTGGTGTCAGAGTTCCTGGCGTCTGACGATCGACGAACGAACGAACGACTGCTAAAGGTCTACAAATGATAGCCGGGACTAATGGCTTACGTGATTTACAACGTTTAAACATACCCATAATCCATATATTTACGAGTACATGTTGTGTTTGTGTTCGTAACCAAAACTGTATCCAACTAATGAATAGCAAACTACTACTTTGAACAAATACACAAAATTAATCATACGATACACCTACAACGTTGATCAAAGTTGATTTTATAGTAACATGTTTTACAGATATTTAGTTCTCGAAATTCGTTTGACGCGCATCCGAATGAAAATTGGGTATCATTGAGTGCATGCATATGAAGGTAATTTACTTATTTAGTTATGTATATACGCTTCACTTAAGCTATTACTGGGAGCTTCTTTTCTGTATTTTTAACCGAGTTAAAAAAAGGAAGAGGTTCTACTTTCGTCGGAATCTTTATTTTGTAAATGTTCCCGGATTATTCAAAGACACCTGGACCGATTTGTAAATTATTTTTTTATTCCATGGTCATTAGGACGGAACCTGATGATGGGATCCTGAGAAATCGAAGGGACTCTTCAAATATTATAGGCACACGGAAGCGATCTAGGTATTTTTTGGAAGAGTATTTTCTCGGAGTGGTCCAATTTGCTAAAGATTGATGAAGAACTTCGGAGTTAGGCAACGGAACTTTACAATAAATGATACCAAATGGACCGGGATTGCATGGCATGTTTGCATCGCATGTTTATTTACCTATTGTTTCATAATGATAGTTCATAATGTGTCATCGCGCCGGTACGCTATGAAGTACTAGTAGTACCCACAGGAGGTCCTCACGCAGGCGAAGGCCAAAGTCGCGTTCCCGACCTTGGCACACCGACCGGCTATAGGATGAATTCGGTGGTTAAGGGGGCGCGGCTGTCCTGGCCTGGCCACCAAACTGAGAGAGGTCCTCAAAGAAGAAGACGTTCGAGTATCCAGGCCCGTGAAGACCGCTGAATTGCGTTTCGATGGGGACGACTCGACGACCACGGAGTAGGTCTTGGAGGCCGTCGCTTGAAGCGGTGGATGCCCGCCGGGTGACGGGCGAGATTCGCGGCGACGCTGCCGGACTCAGCACCATTTTGGTGAAGTGCCCGGTAGCGGCGGGGAACAAGATCGTCAACAGCGGGTGGCTTCTGGTGGAGTGAGTTGTAGCACGGGTAAAGTTTCTGCAACCCAAGATTATGCGGTGCTACTGATGTCTTGACGTTGGGCACGTCAGAGCCGAAATTGACCGTAGCGAGCAATGTTATCGCTGCGGTAAGCCCGGCTACATGGCGGCTCAGTGCTCCAAGACGCCGAAATGCAGCCTCTGTATATATATGCAGGGAGGCCATCATTGGCGGTGCTCTTTTTAGGGCTTCTTAGGGTGGGTGGGTGTGGAGTTCACATTTTTGTTGTCAGGGCCAAATAATGGCGTCGGAAAAACACGCTGCTCGCCCGGCCCTTATTATACAGGCTGTTTTAGAAGTGCGTAGTCAGTGTGCGTGTCCTCTGATGTAACTGATAACGGGCATTCGTTTCTATATGGGTATCATTTGGAATTCGGCATTAACTAGAATTGGATCAAGTCAAAGACTTGAAAAAAAATATTTTGAAGAAAATACCTACGAGATTTTCCCTCTTTACGGGGTTTGAAAGTAAACAGATCCAAGTCCATGGACCACAAACTCCCTCCACTTTCGAAATTAAAACATTTCCATCTGCAGATTAGCTCAAAAAGGTATAAAATAGCTGCTTCACGGTGGTGTCGGAGGCAACCCGCCTCGATCGAAGTAAGTAATGCATCTGAGTTACTCCGTAGTACTCACCATTTTGCCTCAGCTAATAAAGATACTTAATTATTATAAAAGGAGACAATAATTTAGTATGAAGTTAACTTTAATTTTATTGGACTTGATGATAATGAACATTACGCTAATATAGGCAATATAATTATTCGGTCGGGACTGAATTCGTGGAGAAAAGCTAGTCCCAGATACTTTCCGATCAAGGAAAAATGTAACCGATGTGTGTGTGTTTTTGGAAAGCTTAATTTGCACCAGTAAAACGTCGAAAACAGCGAAACCTCCAGATAAGTAAAATTAAATTTAAAAATCCTAAAATTAAATTTAAATATAAAAGTGAATAGGATATCTTATTTGACTAAAAAAACACATTAGACCATTGTCGGAGAAATTTCCAAAAAATATTGGACATGTATTTTTTGCTTTGTCAAATCTATAAAAATTGACAAAGATAAAAAGCATCAAATAACAGGAGTGTTCTTGTGACGTTACTTCGTGGTAAAAATTGTAGCGAATAGTGTGACGTCACAACGGGTATTCAACGTACTGAATCGTCTTCGTTTTTTATTTACTTACATGAAAAAGTAAATATATGTGTACAATATTTTTTGGAAATCTATATGATGGACAAGTTAGATTTTTTAGTCAAATACCCTATTGTACACCGTACAGGCGATATTTATATATACATATAAAACTCTCATATATATAAAAACTTAGGGACTGAAACATTCAGCTAGATAATTAAAATTTTACTAATCCGATTGACGAATCACTGTACCGAGTCTACGAGGGATTAAGGCAACATTTCAGTTTTACAGCCCTAATTTTTTGTGCTCTTATATAGAAAGTAGGTTGTTTTTAGTAGAGTATGAAATTCAATCTACCAATCCTTTTCGAACCATTTTAGGAATAGGTCCGCTTATCTGTTGGTCACGGCCATCTCGTAATAGGGTAACACCATAATTATCTTACGGTCGAGTGGTATCACATTCCTTTACTTCCGACTTCCCGTAAGTCATTACGGTCTAAAGGCCGAACCCAATAACCGATCTACCACATACTGGAGATAGAAAAACAAATGAAACTACAGAAAACCTATATAATTTTTGTGTTGTTTCATTTGTTTATCTATCTCCAGTATGTGATAGATTGGTTATTGGTTTCGGCCGTTAGATGTTCTAATGACAGCCAAAACCAACAGCGTATGGTATGTATAACCCGTTTACTAAAAGAATGGACCCGACGTCGATGACGTCTCTTCGACGCATGGGTACGGTGTGCAAAAAAATAATATTAAGAGCTTTAGTTAGGAACTTCAAACAAATGATTTGAAAACTCTTTTTTTGGCCTGCTCCCTTATTTAATTTCTTTATTTCTTTTTAAAAAAAACTTTGCCCCACACTAGGAAGTTCTCCTGTGTCGTGGGTGCGTTTACAAACATACAATGTCACATACACAAACAGCCAGACCCGGAACAACTATCTGTAGGCCATACAAACATTTGTTCCGTGTGGGAATCGAACCCACGACACGTAGCGCAGCAGCCAATCGCTCAACCACTGCGCCAACCGTGTCGTCGTCATGGACCTGACGTCATCGACGTCAAGTCCATTCTTTTAGTAAACGGGTTATATTTTAAGATGGCCACATTCAAGGATCGAGCTTCAAAGTCCGATGCAACCTTGAAAATAAGATAATCGAGTATTCACCCCTTTCTGTATTTCTACAATAATTCCCCTGAAACGTCTTGAAGAAGCTGTACTACTATAACTTAGGAATTATTAAATGGCCTCACAAACAAAACACTGGAAGCTTGCCAGCGAATGTGGCTTGAAGCACGTTACAAATCTTCTCTACACAACCTATAGTAAGAAATAGTGACCTTCAATATTTATTTTGAAGAAAGTACCAAGTATTCTATAAAAATTCTAGAGACTTTCTTGGGAATGTTATGTTTAAAGGGCCATGGGGTCCGAGTGTTCATCGAGTTTTTGTAACATCAGCAGGCATACGTCGATTTTTCACATTTCGATTTTCACGTGACCGGAGGACTGGCTTTTTTTAGCCAAGAATCATGGCAATACTGCTAGAGTTTCGAGCACTTTTCTTACTGATGGTGACATAGACGGCTTTTTTCGATTCCCAATAAGTTTTTCTGTTATTTCCGCTTTCACATAGTTTACTACATTTATCTACACTAATATTATAAAGAGGAAAACTTTGTTTTTTTGTTTGTAATGAATAGGCTCAAAAACTACTAGACCGATTTAAAAAATTCTTTCACCATTCGAAAGCTACATTATCCAAAAGTAACATAGGCTAAATTTTATTTTGGAAAAACATAGGGTTCCGTAGGATATTTGGGTTTTTCGGACACAAGGTGTAAAAAATAAACCAGAAAAGTTACTTATTTTGCGTACGCTGCCTAAACTATACAAGATATAACCATAAAATGTTCTAATTAATTGTAGATCTTATAAATATCTACAAAAAATCTGCGACACACTATACCTATCTATGTCGAGTGAGGCACAACAACCATTTTTTTATTTATTTATCTTGATTTTTTTTTCGGACTACATTTAAACGCATTTATTTTACTCATGCTATTAATCCTTATCAAATTAAATTCTTCATCAAATTAAATTTCATCCCTAAGTACAGTTTATGTAGATAATATGTGGTCTTTGAAATTGGACGTTTGGTTTTGAAGTAATGGCGAAATTAATATATTACGATTTCTGCTGCACGGCGAATTTAAGTGGGCGTCACCAATCTTTTATAAATTAGCCACAATAACGTCTTTAATCCTTAGGCATTTCTTCAAAGTGTATTAAATACATAAATATATTGTATTTCATAATATTATAAAGAGGAAAGATTTGTATTTTCGTATTTTTATATTTTTGTATGTAACGAATAAACTCAAAAACTACTGAATCGATTTCAAAAAATCTTTCACCATTAGAAAGCTACATTCACCCTGAGTAACATAGGCTATATTTTATCCCCGTATTCCAACGGGAACAGGAACTACGCGGGCGAAACCGCGGGGCGTTGCTAGTTAGCTTATATATTTACAGTGTAACTTCATAGAAAATAAAAGAAATTTCCATTTTATCTCTAGTACGCTCATTCACACGCAGGGAGCGTGTGAATGAGCGTACTTGCGAGTTTCCAGCCTTAATAAGGGTCACTAATGAGGCTGGCTGGAGGAGGCTTGTACCAAAAGGTGGTCCAACACATTTCTTAAAAGTTACGTGTTCATAAATAAACTTAGTACATATTCTTTTAAGAGATTGTAATTTGCATGGAATATATAATGCTTTATAATAATAATAATATTATAATGCTTCATAAATAATTTATGATTATTACTAGCAGCGCCCGGCGCGGCGATTTAGAGGTAACACACACAAAAAAAATACAGTCGAATTGAGAACCTACTCCTTTTTTGGAAGTCGGTTAAAATACCCTTAAAATAGTAAGTAGTTTTTAAAACGAAACGCAATATCACGAAGCTTCAACTTTCATCATATTTTTTACCTTTTCCATTCATACGCAGTTAAATCCAATTTTAATAGACTAAAATGGATTTCGTTGGCAATGTGACTTCCAATTATATAAATTGGGTTGAAAAAGGATGTAAGGCCGTTAATTCCGGTGCTATGGCCTCGTTGGGCCGTATTGGAGTGGGATAAAATAATATTTGGTAAATAAAATCGTTTGGATCACTTTGTAAATTGTCTTTTTTTAAATTATATTGTAATTTGAAATGGTTTAATTTTTTTTAGCGATGGCATTTTTTTAAATTTTGTGGTAAGATAAGTAGTGATTCGTTATGTAATGAAAATGATTTATAATATAGTACATGACATACATAAATGAAAAAGGACGCGATTAATAAGGGACTGTTGGTTACATTATCATGACAAGAGGTTTAAAAAACTAAAATTCATGACTGTATTATTCAGTCTTCATTTAAGCATAATTAAATTGAAAATAATAATCTGAGAGCTAGACATGTTTATTATGGCCTTAGTAAGTAATCGATGGACATTGCTATTTTCCAAACAGTATTCTAAAAAAACCTTTGAAACATTCTAAAAGCAGGAACTTCAGTACATCGAGCACTGCCAAAATCCAGCCCCCATTCAGGCATTCAGATGTTCCATCCATCTGATGGCAGACATAGCCATACAATACAATAGGTTAGCCATTGTACAGCCCCATTCATTCCATTCACAATAAATTCCAAATCAATACAATGTAACGCCAAAGAGGTTTTTTCGTCCATTTAACAAATTCGAGTAATAGGCCCGATTTTATCAACCACAAAAGCGAAATCGGAAATTCTGGTAACGTTTTTGTCGATTTAAAAGAATCTAACGTTTTTTTGTTTATTACTTTTATTATTGTTTTCTCACGTGGAAACACAAAATTGTATGATACTTATGAAAGTACAGTTGGTATCGTGTTCTGTTTTATGAGATAGCTAATCGCGTCTGGCATGGTGCTTTTCCCGTTAGTGTTGGGCCTTTTTTGCTGTGCGGTTCTGTTCTCACCATGTAAGCTTATGTGAAGTGCACATGCAGTGAACTGTCAATCAATACAAGCAAGATGGAATGACAGTTCAGTTCATGCACTTCACCTTTCACGGTGAGGTGATTACAGCATGGGTGTAGGCAGCCATGGGCTCAGGGCCCACCCTGAGCCCATGGCTGCCTATACCCAGCAGTCTAAAATAATTAATTTTAACTAGCAAAACTATACCCGCGGTTTTAAATTGTTTAATGTTTTCATATAATATGGTTACATCCTATAGCACCCTGTATCTGTATGTATAATCCGAATTATCCAAAACACTTTCTTACTGCTCACCTATATACACGTACACCACGAAATCTTCCATCCAAAAACGTGTCTCTATGTAACTCTGCTTCATGGCGTAATGGTTACATAACGTGCACTGCGCTCACTGATACTCATCCTCGGGGTTGGGAGTCGCTCCACACCTGTATCTGTTTTGTAGCCGAACGTTTTTTGCGTGGTTTACATTTATTCATGTTTTTCTTGGAGCACGGCAGTGCCCCCGACAAGACGAGCCAAGCGAAGCGCAAGGGCACTACCTACCTTTTGACGAAACGCTTCGTCGTTTTTTGAACTCTCATAACTTTGCTTTGGATTATGCTAAATAGTTAAAAATTTTCAAGACAGAATGCCATCAGCACAATCATTAAACATACAAAGTTTGAATGTCGTAGGTATTATACTTTAGATTTTATTAATGTCTCAAAACCCTCGATTTCGTCACTGATCATCAAAATTGTTAGGGTACTTTCTGAAGTCTTAGAAAGACGAAATTTGGTATGTAAGCTAATATTACTACAAATAAAATAAAAAAAAACCTAACTTAACCTGGGAATAGGAGGTGGAAGCACAGATAATAGTACTAACTACGGTGGAAGTTTGTATGAGACTTGCACAATATAATGATGAAAATGTTTTTGGTGGGATATCATTAACTTGATGACATTTGTGTTTATCGTTTCAATTGTTTTCTTTCCTTTATTTACTCAAATCTATTTATCACAGGACACCTAATACTTATTATTTATCGTTCACTACACATTTACACGAACGTACTAGTATACATATATCTAAACACATCAAAAGTATCTAGGGATCAACATATATTTTTGCAATAACTTTCCTCCTGATTGATATTAATTAAAATTTTCTTTAAGGATTCATCAAATAAAGTGTTTTCGTTTGTCACAGTAACGATAAACCAAGTCACCTTTGCATTAATAAAGAAATTTGCCATTTTCCTAATAAAGGGATTTTTGACATTTGAACCACTAACATTAAAGTTCGAAAAAAAGACTGAAATAACAGTTTTCTTTAAAATTTTATTGGGTAACTTAAACAATTAATAATCCGTGTTTCTACCGCGAACACTAACAACACAAGAACATCGGTTTGGCATACTCAAAATGAGTTCATCCAAATCACGCTGTGGAATGGCCGCCCATGTTCGTTGCAACAACAAAAAAAGGTCTTCTTGCGACTGGATACCCTCCATATTCGGCAGAGCTCTTCTCTGTAGCATATCCCATGCATGCTCAATCGGGTTCAAGTCTGGCGACTGAGCAGGCCAGGGCAGGACATTGATGTTAGCTGCGGCGAGAGTCTGTCTTACAACTCTTGCGGTGTGCGGTCGTGCATTATCATGCATTAACTGAAATAAGGGACCGATTTGCACTTGTAGAGGAACGATGACGTCTGATACAATCGTCTCAGCATAAATTTGAGCGTTGAGGTTGCCTCTGATCCAAATCAACTCAGTTCTTCCGCCGATCCAAATACCCGCCCATACTATGATGGTTCCACCACTATAAGGATGGACTTCCTGGCAGGATTTTAATCGCTGTTGGCGTCCAGGGGTTCTCCAGTGTCGTATACGTCTTGTATCCGGTCTCATACCAAAACGAGACTCATCAGAAAAGCACACGAAACGCCATTGTTCTTCTGCCCAATTTCTGTGTTCAAGAGCCCATTGATATCGAATCCTACGATTGTGCATTGCTATAGGTGGTACCCGTAGCGGTCTTCGGGAATGAAGGTTCACTTCATGCAAGCGGTTTCTGACTGTTTGGTCGCTAATTAAGTTCCCTGAAGAGTGATGAAGCCTCACGGCTAACATCATGGCGGTTATTGTTGGAGCTCTTCGAGTTAAGATTTGAATGTATCGGTCTTGTCTCCGTGTGGTGCAGCGATACCGTCCTCCATGGCGCTCAGCCAAGGTAAGCGAAGAGCTCTGCCGAATATGGAGGGTATCCAGTCGCAAGAAGACCTTTTTTTGTTGTTGCAACGAACATGGGCGGCCATTCCACAGCGTGATTTGGATGAACTCATTTTGAGTATGCCAAACCGATGTTCTTGTGTTGTTAGTGTTCGCGGTAGAAACACGGATTATTAATTGTTTAAGTTACCCAATAAAATTTTAAAGAAAACTGTTATTTCAGTCTTTTTTTCGAACTTTAATGTTAGTGGTTCAAATGTCAAAAATCCCTTTATTAGGAAAATGGCAAATTTCTTTATTAATGCAAAGGTGACTTGGTTTATCGTTACTGTGACAAACGAAAACACTTTATTTGATGAATCCTTAAAGAAAATTTTAATTAATATCAATCAGGAGAAAAGTTATTGCAAAAATATATGTTGATCCCTAGATACTTTTGATGTGTTTATTTACCTGTATATTTAACACCTTACAAAATTGATCTATATCCGTACACTTCTATTTTTAAAATAGCGCAAAGGTTTTTCTCTCATACAAATAAGTTAGAGAAGCACTGACTGTGTATTCAATAGTTTTATTGGTAGATTACTTATACGTGCTCTGTTTTACCAATATAATCGCAAGAATGTTTGAAATATTCAATTTATCACTTTCCGCTCACACGTTTTCAGTCTCTGATTTGTGATAATCCTTAAAAAAGGTTATATAAAAAGACGACCGTAGCGTTCAGTAAAAAGTAAGATTTTGTCTTAAGCGCCCAAGACCTGAATCCGCTGACCGATGAATTCCTATTAAGGATCATATTAATGATCATTTCGAAGCAAAACTGCGGTACATACACCTTTTTTATCAAGAATCGATTGGGTTCCTTGGAAGATTTGCAGTACATAGTGCCGAGCTGATTGTAAGTCTTCCTGAGAGCTTCAACCCTACAGACTTACCTAACTGTCTCTTCCTGAATGAAGACGAGACCAACGTGTCTGCAGCAGTTGCTGGGTATTTGACTCTGGTTAGTGAAGGGATAACCTATCCAACCGCTACTGTATATACTCTAACGGACAAAAGAACTTCCTATACTCTGCTCAAGATCTGTACTATGGGCTGCAACGGAAGTTCAAGGATCTTGCTTGGTCACACTTTAATTCCACGGGCATCAAGTCAGGATGGAATTACAACTCGAATGAAAGCTGTAGACTGCACGGGATAGCAGCCTGTAAATATAATATACCTGGTAATTTGCTGCCTTGTGGGCCAAAAGTTGACACCCGAAATTAATCAAGTATTATGGTTCGAGCTACAACATTACATTCTGGTTCTTCTGATGAAGATCAAATAAAAGCAGAACTATTTTAGAATGGATGTTTTTTCAGATTTTGCTACATACAGAGTAGGTGTATAAAGACTTTGGGCCTGCGTTTTACGAACGTTGGGTGGCTTGCCGTCTGGTAGCAACCAGGCCCGGGTCAATGGCGCGTTGTGTTCCACGCGCGCCTCAAAGAGATGTCAGGCGCCGTATTATGACCTCTTAAAACCATCATGTTTTCGGTGTGTAAAAGAGACGGAGCTATACAGGACGAATAGCACTACTCTTGTCTCACAGAAAACATGATGGTTTTAAGATGTCAGAATACGGCCCCTGCATAGAAGACGGGGCTCACTAGAGCCAGTACCTGCCGAACAATCTAAGGAGTTAACCATCTACTTGAAAATTAAAAGAAAAAGGCAGTAGATAAGATAAGCGAGCATATCATTTCGTTCCATTTGACGTCCTTTATATGTAAGTGCTTCGCGACCACCTTAGAGAGTTTAGTTGATTTTTCAGTTTCCCAGTTCCCCATTCGGCTGATTATAACTGGTGAAACGTGAATGAATTTTACAGATGCCTACTCTGATCTTCTTACGTTTTCACTCCTAAAAATACAAGCGTCATATTATGCTATGTTTTAAGGAAAATTTAAGGCTCATGTTGAGGTTTTTTTACAGACAGGATACCAGCAAATGACTTCTCCTGCTCTTGGCGGAGCGGAAGTGTCAGACTCTTACTGACTAAAACCCGCCCATGTTCCTCCTAATGCCCTTTGCGCTCCTCGGCGGCGGTGACTCATTCGAATAATTTCCACAACCCTAACAGGCACAGGCCTTAGCGGGCGCCATGGTGAGATTTACAGTTCATTTAAGGAAGTATGTATCAATCCATTCCCTCCTTTTCCTGCGTAACTGATAAAAATATCCCTGACGTATCCCACTGGGAGGTGTCGATAAGGAATAAAAAGTGACCTGCGTCTCTAGCGTGCGTTAACATAGGGTAAGTTTCCTTTCTACAAAGTTGTGTTATCGTATGTAACTCAGGGGACACGTTTGAGTTGTTTGTGCCTACATAGTTTAAAAACTGTTGGCAGGGCAATTTTGGAATAATATGATAAAAAAATTACAAGAGACTAAAAGTGATGAATTGACTGGACGTTGCGTTCGATATCTCAATAAAAGCCAAATATCGAAGTAATGACATATGTATGCAGATACACTTTATTGGCTGTGAGATTTCACGCATTTTGTGTGTATGTAGAGAAAAGGAGCAGATTTTTTTTTTACCAATTAGGGGCCAATTTCGTCGACTAGGTGACCACTTTTATAAAATAAATATAAGTTATATTTATAGTCTACAATTAAACTTCCATAGTTGAAAACCACTTAAACAGCAAATTTACTTTTAACTTGCAAGCGTTATATAAATGTCAAGACTTGAATTCTAGGAATTTTATTCACAGAGTCAAGTCCAAACTTTTAGTCTTATTTCTAATGAAAACATGATCCGTAGTCCTTGAAACGAGCCGAAAGGAAATTGTTTAATGCTGTAAATTGTGAAGTGGAACGTTGTTGAAACTAAAACCGACCACTGAATAGCAAGTTTGAAACAAATTGTAATACTGAAAGTCTTTTAAAATTCATGACAACTTAACATAGAACCGCCAAGAATTTCGTTTGTGAAAGACAGGAAATCTGGATTAAGGAAAGAGGTATTGTCTCATGCTTATGTATTTAGGCTTATTTACGTAGGTCTATATATATATATATATATGCATAAGCTATTTAACTCTGGTTGCTACCCTCTAAAGATCATATTAGATGGTAGGAACTAGTTTTAAATACCTGATCTCTATCACTTAAAGATGCGCTGGTAGAAAACTCAACTTTTAGTTAAGAACATGCTTAACTAAAACTTGAGCATTAAATAAGGTCCAGGTAAATGTTTAGTTTAGTGTATAATAAATAAATAAAAAGATTTGTACAATAGTACGGTAAGTTAATTCTGCTTATCAAGTTTACCGACATTGGCTGAAAAATTGCTAAACTTTAGAGGCAGCGGCAGGAGCACATTGCTCACAGGATAGATAGTCAATGGGCCCTGAAGGTGCTGGGGTGGCGACCGCATACCGGCAATCCGATGGACCGCAGTCCTCGTGAAGGTCGCGGGAATCCGCTGGTTGCAAGACCCACAGGCCCAGTCGATGTATAGTCACTTAGTAGAGGCCCGTGTCCAGCACGGGACACTTTTCTGCTGGGATTCTGATATTTCATTTTCGCCATCATCTTTGTTAGCCATAGCAGTCGACTTGTAGCGCTGATCATCAGGGGCCATCCATAAATTACGTCACACTTTAAGGGGGAGGGAGGGGGTCGACGAAGTGCGAGATTGTGTGACAAGGGCACATAATCAGCCTTTTAACGTTCCCACTGCTGGGACACAGGCCTCCTCTCTAGGAGAGGGAATGGGCCGTAATCCACCACGCGGGCCCAGTGCGGGTTGGTGAATGTCACATGTCTTCGAATTTTTGGTTCTATGACATGCCGGTTTCCTCACGATGTTTTCCTTCACCGTTTTGAGAGCAGTGGTGATGAAATTAATTACACAAAGTAATACGCCTGGCTGGGTTTGAACCCGCGACCTACAACTCGTAAGTCGGGGCCAGTACCACTCGGCCACCACTGCTCAAATGCACAAGGGCACAAATCATGAAATTCGTGTGACGTAATTTATGGATATCCCCTCATCATCTGCCTAGCCTTTTTCCAAATATATTGGGGTCGGCTTCCAGACTTAGCTGAAGAACTAATTGCTGCGCTGATAGATGCAACAATTTGCATGCAACTGAGTTTGATCCCTTTGGCAACTCCCGTCCATCAATTTGCAGTCATCGTGAAGATTGATCGAGCTTCTATTAATACTCGAATCAGTAACAGAGTTGTAACAATTAAGAGGATATACATCGTACGGCATTTCATACACATTTTCAAGTCCTTATTTTGCGAAATGACTGAACCGATTTTAATGAAACTCCACACATATAAGCAGGTTATATAGGTCTAAAAAGTTAGTTAAAAACATTTTCGAAAGGTCTTATTTAAAAAAAGATAGCTGGAAATTTATGTTCTTATAAAAAAATTAAAATGGGTCTAATTTAACTGTAACACTATTTATCGAAAATGTTTTCAACTAACTTTTTACACCTACATAAATGTAACTTGCTTAAATGTGTGACGTTTCATTAAAATCGGTTCAGTCATTTCGCAAAATAAGGACTTACATTTTTTTGTGAAATGCCATACAGCGTACACGCTCTTAATCTAACTTTTTATAAACCAAAATTGAAATCGATACTTTCAAAAAATCGATTACAGTTTAATCGTGTTTACGAATTGAAACTTTTTACGTGAGTCAATGTACTTTTCATTCAACAATGTTGCTTTACTACAATTTTGTTATTGAAATTACTAATTAAACTTTTGTTTTACTAATCGAATCTTTTAAATATATATCACACTTGATTTTGACACCGGCTTCGCTCACTTTTAAGTACCTAAAGCGTCCGTCAGTATAGATTATCGAAAATTATTGGACAAATATTTTTTGCTTTATCAAATCTATACTAATTGACGAAGATAAAAAAACATAAAAGATCAAGAGTGGGGGCTTTTGACGTCACGGCGTGGTAAAAATTGTAGCACGTAGTGACGTCACACGAGTTTTCAACGCACTGTATCATCTTCGCTTTTTGTTTAAGTGAAAAAATAAAAAATACGTGTCCCATATTTTTGGGAAATCTATCTGACGGACTAATTAGATTTTTTTAGTCAACTACCCTATTCATCAAAATTGGTTCAGGTATTTAGGCATTAAAGCATTACTCATAAATTCGTATGAAGTTTCCTCTTTGATACTTTTTTATGAATAAGTGTCATGAGCAGATTAACTACTCATTCATATTTGAATCAAGCCGAGCCTTATCTATATATATCTACCTACAAGATTTTGGTAAAAGCATCACGTTCCGTTGATCGACATCGGACTCATATTGCTTCAGTCACGTCGCCCCAATAGGCCGTGATAGAGTTTCGGGACTCCTTCAATCTTCGGCCTCGGGCCAAGTTATGGCCTGGCGATATGAAAATGGTCTGACGCCATATTTTTATTATTTTTTGGCGTACGCGTTGTGTGTTTTACTTTTGCATAGAAGGTTTAGGTATGCCTATGATTTTTTTTTGTGAAGATATTTTTTGTTAGAAAAATAATTAAAATATTGTTTACGTATTCTTTTTGCCTATTCAAATCAAAGATGAAGCGCACTGCAGTTCAAAAGTGGTCCACACTTTTTGTCGTCTTCATGTCTGTTATGTGACAATCAAAATAATACGTGTTCAGTATTTTTTGGTGATTTAGCTGACGGACCAATTAGGTATTTTCAGGAAAATACCCTTTTAATAAACTTACGTACATAATATATGCATCTATGGATATAATTCCAACTTCAAACTGTACCTCAAACTCGAGATTTAACAGTTAAAAATTACTAGGGGATATTTTTACTAAAAAAACATAAATTGTCATTAATCAAAATCGGATTTAAACAAGTTGATCTAAACCTTTAAAAGATCAATAGATCTCCGAACGCCGAAATTCAAACCGCGGTTTAAATGAGGCTCAAACTTCGCACCCTTCCCGCTTCGTCGTTACACAATTAACTGAAGAGGGAGATGATAATTTATAGATTCGCTTCCAATTCGAATACTCCAGACTAATGTTTGACCAACTTTTAATAGGTTTCAATTTAAGCGCTGCCCATTTTACACGGAAAACATGGCGGACGCCCCAAGCGCATATTTAGATCCATGTTTTCATTACGAATAGGTACGTTTCGTCGAAAATACATGTTTGTACAAATTATATCCGGTCCTAAAATAAAGAAAGCTCCACAAACATCAGTACGAAAATATTTTTAAACGTGTAACTTTAATAAAATTTTGAAAAACTTTAAGGCCCTTTCGGGAATTCTTAAACTAAATAATTTAGAAGAAAATTCTGATCGGATGAAAATTTTAAACAAAGTTTAAAAGTTTTGAACTCGAGTTAGATCCCCTTCTGTATGGAGATGTCTTATACTGGGGACTTGTTAAAAATATAATTAAAAGTTAAGATCTACTTACCTATATCGTGAGGATCAGCAGTGATGAAAATATATTACAAAATCTCATCGTTTGTACTTGATTTAATTTTGTATTCATCGAATTAATTACAAAGTATCACAATAAAGATATTTTCTTCCTGGTTGGAAAAAATGCTATAGAAAAAAAAAATAGTCAAAATGACATCTGAAAACACGGCAGTGCCAAGTCAAGCAAAAAAAGCTCTTTTTTTTTTCTCGAAACAATTCAGGCCATTTTCGACCCCAATAACTTCGTTGTGGATTAAACTAGAAGACTGAATTTCAGTAACCAAACAGGCGTTGTATAAACACGTTAAGTACATTTTAAATTTCATTCAATTTGAACTAGTAGTTTAAGAAGGGTTCCCTCTATCTGGCAGAATCTTGTTGCTCCGAATTTTACTTGGCATAACACACTTGGCATAATTTTTTTTAAACGAATATTTGTAAGGCATAAAAAATATTTAGTATAACTATTGTTTGGCAGAATGTTTATATGTCCGAATTTACAATGGCATACTATTAAGATGGTAGAATTTTATTTGGCATAATTACCTTAAGCATAGTTAACATGTCGCATATTTTCGTTTAGCACAATGTTTACTTGGAACAACAATCATTTTGTATAATTTCACTTGGCATACTATGAAGATGGAAGAATTTCATCTGGGATGAATTTATTTAACAATTTCCATAAAAAAGCATTTATCTAATCTTAGGTAGGTATATTAAAATTTAAAAATTGTTTTAACAGTAAACGCTTTTTACTACAAATTTACTGACAGAAACGAATCGCTGCAAAACCGACTCCACGCAGTCTTGTCTGCCCTACCCCTAGAGTGTAATTTAAAACCGCGAAGGCGCGGAGGGGCGAGGCGGCCCGCGAGTTGAGGAGCAGGTGGTTGTAACACTCGCCGCCGCGGCTGAGGCTGGCCGGCGAAGCTGGCCAGCAAGCCGAAGCTGCGGTGGTGAGCGTTAAACCCATCTGCGACGATAAACTCGCGTGGGACCGCCGGAGCCCCGCAGTGCCGTAGCCGTGACAGAAACCATGCATGCTGCATGTTGCTTGCTTGCTTGCATGCTGCATGCTTGCTTGCTTGCATGCTGCATGCTTGCTTGCTTGCATGCTGCATGCTTGCTTGCTTGCATGCTGCATGCTTGCTTGCATGCTGCATGCTGCATGCTTACTTTCATGCTGCATGCTTGCTTGCACAAATTTTATTATTCTGGTAAGAAATGCAAAATTATTGTAACTATGTTTTTTTTGTAATATAACAGATGTGTCTTTCAATTTATGGATGTCAAATGTATGCCAAAAGATGATTCTAACTGTTAACTTTCTGAAATATGACAGTTCTGCCTTTTAATGACTACCGATATGAAATGTATGCCAAAAGGCGATTCTGACTGTGAACTTTCTGCGATATGATGGTTCTACTTTTAAATTATTATGGATATGAAATTTATGCGTAAAGATGATTCTGACATACAAAATTATGACTTTTTAATGTATGATAAATGAGGGTATACCAAACAATTTTCTGCGAAGTGAAGATTATGCTATCCGTTGTTATGCAAAATAATATTATGACATTAAAAGTTCTGCTATAAAGGGTAGACCCGTTTAAGAATTATGATAAAACAAAAGAATGTAATTATGGCATTTAGTGGCATTAAGTGGAGGTTATAAGTCGTCAAAGTTTCTTAATTTTGTGTTGTGTGCTGACCGATCATTAAAACTGTAAGGCACTTCTAAGAATCATAGAAGCTTCAGAATACAATTACTGTTTAATGTATAAATCAAGGAAAAAATAAAATATTTTGCAATTTCACTGTAGTTTTCTAGATAAACTAACCAACAAACATGATTGTCTTGGCAATCGCTCTAAACAATCTAATATAATATGTACTCGTATAACTTGTGAGATACATTGTGTTTACATTCGATGGCCAAGTCAATCTATTTATTTAAATCGTAAAAGTTTTTTTATATTGATTTGGTCACTTTAAGATGTTGTTAGATTAGCTAATTACGTAATAACATAAGACAGAAGGTGCCTTAAGTAGGGACTGAATAACTTAACCGACTTAGTATTACATGGATCTCACAACTTTTTATGGTAGAAGTACTGAGTTGCGAGACTTGTTTTTTTTGTACAAGTTATGTTTTTGATTTCTTTTAGTTAATCTAGAAAACTACGTTTTTCCGTTATTATGTTCAACTGCCAGGCAAAATCTTCGCATTTTCCACACACGTAAATTAATGTTTCAACAAAAAATATTTTGAAAGAGGGTTTCCTTCTTTGTTTCGTTCTCAGGTCTAAAACACTCAACTGATTTTGATGAATTTTGGTACGGAGATAGATGGAACATAGGATATGGTAACGTTTTTTATTTTTGTGAAAATCTACATAACGCAAGCAAAGCCCATTAATATTTTTTCGTCCATCATAACGATGTTACGCTAATTTAACATAATTTCAAAATTCCAAACACAAAAAACTATAACGAAATTCGACGAACTGTCTAGCCAATATTCCAATTCTATCTGATATTTGAAACTACCCAAACAAATAAAATATTTTTCCGAACTAAAATTAACAGTCCACAGTTTTGTAAGGCAATTGAATAACTCTAGTACGAAAGTTATTTAATTGGATCGATAAAAATATGTTATATAAAGGAAACATAAAAATGTTTGACCATCTAAATTTAGGCTGACGAGACTAAATAAAACACAGGTACGCTGAACGGGCGTGCGAGAGAGGGAAACCTCTCGCTCCAGCCGCCGCAACAGAAGAAGACGCCCCGGGCGTCGGGAAACGCAGGGCGATTCCAGGCCACCGTAGACGCGGGCCTGCGGATGGCGATCTATGGGTAGCTCGCCGTCCGATAGCAACCAGGCCCGAGTCGACGGCGCGTCGTGTTCCACGCGCGCCTCAAAGAGCCGTCAGCAACGAAGACGGGGCCCCATAGGGTCAGTGCCTGCTAGGGTTGCGGAATTTGTTCGACGGAGTCACCGCGGCCCTGGAACGCAAAGGGCACAAGAAGGATCATGGGTGGGTTTTAGTCAGTAAGAGTCTGATATTCCCTTTTGATTTCCCATACAAAAAAAGGTACGCTGACCGGGGCTCCTTATCCTGAAAGGTTTAAAGAATAGGGGGAGCTACATATGTTCGCTCGTTTCGTTCGCTCACTCTAGCTGCTCTCTAATTTGACGAGAAATCCGCTTTGTGACCGTTCGTAAGAATCCTCAAAGCGACCGAATCGAACAGAATCGATTCGAACCGACCTTTTGGCATCGATTTGTCATTGGTACCTCGATTGTGCATGTCAGAATGATGATTTTCGATGAAGGTAGGACGAAGCGTAATCTAGCATACTCTGTTCCCGATGCATGACATCGAGACCGGTTGCTTACTTATGGTTTTCTGATTAGGTTTCCTGAAAAAGAATTCAGGTTCGGAATGCTTGCCTAAATGCTTGCCTTAGATGCATAATGTTCAAGTAAACGCATTTTTTAAATAATATATATATAGTATGTTAAATCACAGAGGGCGTTCCCTTAAATTCGTTAATCTATATCATTAATAGATTCAAATAAAAATATCAGAATAGAAAAATAAGCATAAAATAATCCGAATTACAAAAAAAAAATTGACAATGTATTCGAAAAATTCTGTTTAAAATCAAAATAGTAGCGTGTACAGAGTGTTTTTAATCGACTTCTAAACTTCTAAAAAAGGAGGAGGTTCTCAATTCGGATGTTTGTAGTTTTTTTTTTAATGTTTGTTCGCGCATAACTCCGTCGCTTGCCAACCGATTTGAAAATTTATAATTATTATTGGAAAGGGTGTACTTCCCAAATGGTCCCATGAAAATTTTATCGAAATCGAACAAGCGGTTTTTTTGTTAATTTCAATAAATGATAGCAAATCTGTCGGGATAGCTGAAATCGCATGTTTGTTTATTGTTTACACCAATTTATACCACGTACGCTGTGATGGGTTTGTTTATCTGGGAGTGAATCACTAAACAAAACTTTTTACAAAAAAATACAACCGACTTTTACACAAAAAATCAAAAAAGTGCAAAATAACTTCAATTTCGGAACTCGGTGTTTGTGGTTGCTTTTTCGTTTTTTGAACACCGACTTCCGAAATTAAAGTTATTTTGCACTTTTTTTATTTTTTGTGTAAAAGTCGGTTGTATTTTTTTGTAAAAAGTTTTTTATTTTTCACTTTTTAGTGGTACCTACACCCCCTCCCCTCCCCCACCTAAACGAACCAATCACATTGGTGTAAAAAAAACGTACAGCTCCTTTGCAGAGTAAACTAAGAGGTCGTCAAAATAGATAAAAGTACATATTTTTTTCAGATTTTTTGAAAAGCGCTTGGTTGATTTCGATAAAATTTTCATGGGACCATTTGGGAAGTATACCCTTTCCAACAAAAAAAGAATTTTTCAAATCGGTTGACAAGCGACGGAGTTATGCGCGAACAAACATAAAAAAAAATACAAACATCCGAATTGAGAACCTCCTCCTTTTTTAGAAGTCGGTTAAAAAGTGAAAAATAAAAAAAGTTTTTACAAAAAATAAAACCGACTTCTAAACAAAAAAACCAAAAAGTATAAAATAACTGTAATTTCGGAAGTCAGTGTGTTCAACAACAAAAAAGCAACCAAAAACACCTAGTTCCGAAATTAAAGTTATTTTATATTTTTTGGTTTTTTTGTTTAGAATTCGGTTTTATTTTTTGTAAATAGTTTTTTTAGTGAATATTTTAATATTAAAAAAAAAAAACATTTTGTTTTCGAATGGTAATATTTTTTTCATCATATATGAATGCTACTATTGCGGGTTAACGGGAACGCCCTCTGTTAGTTAACATACTGTATAAAAACTCTTAACGATATAAAAACTTCCGTTACTGAGTACTGACAAACAACGTACAGCCGAAAAGCTGAAATTTGGTAAGTTCCTTGGAGAAAAAAAAACAAACAAACCAAAAAAAAAGAAACTGAAACAAAAAAAAAACTTAGAAACTTAGAAACTATGTAAGTACTTTAATTATAACAGCGTTGTAATGTTTACTACTGGTGTACTAGCTGTGTCTAAGTTGGATAAATAAATTCTAATTTATTCTATTCTATTTCATAGAGGCTCTTTTTATGCACTCAAACAATGCTCAAAACTTAAAAAAAAAGTAAACAAAATCTTCTATAATTTCAGCCCATGAAATGCAAAGTCACTCCGAAGCAATCAATCATTATGGCCACGTCAATTTTCAATTAAGCCAAAACAAAAAGTAAGGTGGGACTTTCACTTTAATAGAACGAACATTATAGCTACTGAAGACCCTCGTTTATTCGGTCCGAGAATAATAGTGATAATTTAATGTCACGTTGATATGAAAAGATGTAATGGGCTGTCTGACCGGAGCGTAAGTCATTGTACGGACGGCGAAAGAAATATGTGTGCAGGTAAATATTGACGTTAGGTGACATCATCGATCATCTATCAGTTTGTGTGCATGTAACTATGTAGGGCGACCCTGCTTCTTTGTCATAGACGTTCGAAGGGTGCCCATCGGTATCATTATATTATGCTTTATGAATTTAATTGAAACTCCTTTATGTTTTGAGAAATAAAATCTCGGGAAAGATTGATATGGGTATGAAAATTATTGATTGAAAGCCCCCATCAAAATGCATGCCTAAGAGATTGTCCTGTGAATCATTGCCATAGGGAAATGCTAGTGGTTGACACTAGCATTTCATACATTAATTAATAATGTGCAGTTTAAGGCCAATGAACAAATAACTACAATATCGATCTAATCAGAAAGTTAGTCGGTAACTAGTCTTCATAATATGGTGCCTTGGCAAAGAGAGTTAGTTTTTAGCACATAATTGTTGATCAACATATAGTTCAATACTGAAGTTTAACAGTAAAGAAAATGTATGGGAAAGTATGGTAAAATGGACCTCCGGCTAAATCGGACCACCATTATTTTACCTGCGTATCGCTTAGTGTTGCCAAACGAGTTTACATTTGTTGTTGTTTCATTCTTTTGTTTGTATGGGAAATCATCAACATTAATCTTCCGCTCTTGGCGACGTGGAAGGGAGTGTCAGACTCTTACAGACTAAAATCCACCCGTGTTCCTCCTAATGCCCTTTACGTTCCAGGGGCGGGGTGACACTTTCGAACAAATTCCGCAACCCTAGCAGGCAATGGGGCCCCGTCTTCTTTGCTGACATCTCTTTTAGGCACATATTTAACTTCCTACAGCAGCTGCTTGAATACTAAACTATTTTACAAAGTGTACCCAAAGGTGCTTACTTATGATGTAATAGGTGAAAAGACGTGCAGGTATCTAGAATTAATGCGGGTTGGGTAGACTATGGGTTGGCAATAATATGTTACATAGGACATATTATTATTATTATGAGATAGTAGTACGTACGTGGTCGCTTTTTATGAATTGTTTTCGCATAATAATTATTGTAGACTACGTGACCCGCGCAACTTTGTCTGCGTCATATAAGAGAGAGTGAAAAAAAAAAACATTTTGGAACATTTTCCATTGATGATCCGTGCGTATTGGTCGTAGCGTGATTTTATATACATATAGTAGTATTAGGCTATATATAACATCAAGCTACGAAATATGTAAAAAATTGCATTTTTGTGTTCTATGTATTTTTTTTTAACGTTTCTCAGTTTTTATGAAAAAATACTCAATGTACACACACGGCCTGTCTACGATGTTATTGTATGTATAGATAGTGTTTTATGGGAAAATAAAACTTATATGGTAACAAAAATAAAAAGGTCTGAAATGATCATACATGGTCTATGTTAATATGTACTAACTTCTCACTTCTGCCAGCGGCTTCGCCTACGTAACTTTCGAAAATTATCCTTAACCCGCACATTCGGAACCAGCTTAGTACTTAAGACGAAAAGAGGTTATAAACATACAGACAGATCGATTCGGATTAATAGTAGTTGTTTTAGTCTTAGCCAAAATATTAGAATTATGATTAAACGTCCAAAAAAACAACAATATTATCCTCGATTTATCAAATTTGATATTTAAACAACCTAAAACAAACCACTCACAAAACCGAAGTCCAAATAACTTCTCTAATCAGCAGTGACACCAATCATATTAGAGCCTTATCACACGGTTCAATGGAACAATTGAGGTCTGAAGCACCTTCTAAAAGTTCCCAACTCGAAAGTAATAGCAGTGCGTGTGATGAAACGGATCCACCTTGATTGTATGAGGCATTGAACTTGTAACTTTTCCACTTACCATACTGCTCTCAAGTCTCATTGATAAGGTTGAACGTGGGCGATGGGCTTAACTTAAATCAGATTATTTCAATGGTTAGAGGTAGATTTGAGTTTGAGAAAACGTGAGGGTGAGGTTTATGTTTGGTTTGTGTTTGAATATTTTGCAGTGCGTTTTATTAGGCCGAATGCAATAGGTAGGTTTTAGATTTGGATTTATTAACCGGATTACGGACCTTGTTCGAAAGAGTCACCGCGGTGCTGGAACGCAAAGGGAATTTGGAGGAACACGGATGGGTTTTCTATACTAATATTATAAAGAGGAAAACTTTGTTTGTTTGGTTGTAATGAATAGGCTTAAAAACTACTGGACCGATTTTAAAAATTCTTTCACCATTCGAAAGCTACATTATCCATGAGTATTATAGGCTATATTTTATCCCCATATTCCCACGAGAACGGGAACTACGCGGGTAAAACCGCGGGGCGCTGCTAGTAGTCAATAAAAGTCTGACGTTCCCTTACCGCTCCGTCCAGAGCGGAATAAGTCATTTGAGGATTTCCCATCCATAAAAAAATAACTAGAATTTAACACACAACCAATTATTCGACCAATAATTTGTTCGTGTGCCCACAACTGTTCATTGGCTGGCTCAACTGTTTTGGTTACTGAAAGTGTTCAACGAGAGATGTAGATGAAAGAGTAGAAAATAGAGTGTCTATATAATAACTTGTTGTAGAAAAGCGTTGTTTTATTAGATTAGGCTAGGTTTTGGGGAGGTCTCGTTTGCATGAAAGTTATCGATCGAAATTCTTCCTCAGAAGCGTAATACAAAAAAACCTCTTCCACCATCACCACCATTTGATCGGAGTAAAAAGCATCTTTACCACCATCCATTACCACCAGCAAACAAACACCTATGTATGTCTAAACAAATCTATACTAATATTATAAAGCTGAAGAGCTTGTTTGTTTGTTTGTTTGAACGCGCTAATCTCAGGAACTACTGGTTCGAATTGAAAAATTCTTTTTGGGTTGAATAGACCATTTATCGAGGAAGGCTTTAGGCTATATATCATCACGCTTAAGCCAATAGGAGCGGAGCAGCGATAAAGAATGTTTTAAAATCGGGGATTGCATGGGGACGAAGTCGCGGGCAGCAGCTAGTATAAAATACTTACTTACTTTTTAGTTCTAATCCAGCTTACGGTCTGCCAATGTATCAAGTATCATCCAAATGTGTTTGTTGTTTGGGATGATTCACAGGAAATCAAACATACAGACATTCACATTAATAATTATAGTATTAGGAAACGATAATAGGATAGGGTGCATAATATTTTACTGTTACTGAAAAGACATGAAAAAACTTGTTCACCAAAATGATAGCTTCTCAATTCATGTTCAAAAACTAAAAAGAAACTTTTTTATTTCTCATCATAAAACCAAGACAAGAATATGATCAGTAATCGCCATTTTATACACCTCTCAGTTTGATTTTACTATCAAAAATACCCGTGCAGAGTAGCCAAGGCCAAAAAACAAGTGAGGGGGTTTCCGTAGCAATAAAATTATACTAACATAATCAAAACTTCGTCAGTTGATGGGAGACATTAAAAGAGAAAAGTTTCACTTTCAAAATAATGGCTCGTAATGTTCTGATGATCTCGCTGGGATGCCTGTTTGTATTTTGTATGTAGGACAGCGAAATAATGTGTCACAGAGGCACATTACCTACTGTGTTCTTTTTTTGAAACATTGGTGTATAGTTTATCCAATAAAGGATTCTCTGCGAAATATGAAATTTTATTTATACCCACATTGTAATATGTTACCTTTTTTACAAAATGAAAACACTCGTGTGTATAAAATAAATCTCTTAAAAAATAAACTATGTCTCAGAACCTGTTCAAGAAACTGCTGAAGATCTGAAAGAAGCGCTGAAAATCAGTATTTACTGACTTCGCCTGAGACTTAGGACAGAGTTTTAGATTTTTTCTAATTTCCCTCGGGGGTCTTTAGTTTCTTTCAGGTAAAATGTGCTCTATTTCAATCTAGACATCAAAATTTCGTTATAAGCCATGCTTTCATTCGGTGGCAAGTTTTGGAATAGAATGGCTGTTCTATTATAATATATAACCCTGTATGGCTCTTTAGGTTCTAACTAGTTTCCTCACCATTGGTAGTCTTTCTTTTTACACTCTCCTCTGGGTGTATGCCGAGCTGGGTTGGGTTTATGTGCGAGCCTCAACCAGGTCTTACTCGTAGTCTTCTGAGTGTCATACTCCCATCATTTGTTGGCTGTTGATTTGCGGTTGCGCCTTTCCCGGTAGAAATCAGTGAGGGTTCTACTCCACCTGTCATTGCTACGTCCAGTCAGGTGGTCTGCACTTCGGTTATTTCGACATTGGACTGAAGTTAAAAGTACCTAATTGATTTCCACGAATGCTCATCGTAAATGTGGTTCTGTAAAATTATACCCGAGCGAGAGGTAAAAACAAAGTTACGTCCACTCTGAAAACCAAACGACTATTACGTAGTCACTACATACTATCCCATATTAATATAATATTAAATACACTAAAATAGTACAAAGGGCATTGTTAACACGCCTCTAAAAATAAAATATCCACCACTTAATACATAAGCTCGGCATAACATTATACAGGCCATTACACTGGCTGCCATCATAACACATTCAATTTCATTTTAATATACAATACCGGTATAAACCTGCAATCATTTTAAAGTAAGGTACTTATAATATTCATAGAAGCCAAACAAGATATCATAATGTCCGCCGGAGGTTGAAAGGATCGCAATAATTTCAGTAATTAAGTATTTCAAAGTAGTAATCTTGTGAAATGGTACAATAACACTTATGTACTGAAGATGGCTATCGGGCGAAATAAATTCCGCAGTGCTATCTATGTAATTAACAGGGCTAGGTCCCTTAATATAGCTCGACCTTTCTGTCTTCTAAGTGCGTTACCCTTCGCACAACGATGGTACACTGACTGCCAAATATACGGCATAGTAAAAAAACTTATTTGAAATAAAAGAATATAGAGGTAATAAGCACGTATGCGTATAAATAATATCTAGGTTGGAGCTCTGTCATAAACATCTATTTTTTGGGTTTTCCTCATCATATCATACTTTGTCATTCGTGAAGCATTTGTCTTGTATATTGTTCGGGCCCGAATATCTAAGCTGAAGCCATTAAGCCGGCTGCATGACTACAGCAGAATAATAAGCTGCTTATTAATAACCTCTGTGTTCCACAAGATTCAGATTCCAGTCCTTCATACTTACGTATTTTCGTGGCAAATTATGTTGGATGACAAGCACGATTTTTACAGGTCTGTTATTTTTAAACAATGTTTGTTGGCATGGAAATATTTTCCATTTACATGAATTGTCTGATAGTAAACAATTCGATTGGGTGAGTAAATTAACATTTTTTCATCGTGTCATGTAAAAATATCTGTTGCGGTGTGTGGGAAATGGAGCCGGGAGTTCCATCACCATTATGTTTTACTTTTGGTATAAACCTACTTTAGATTACAAGTTTTATTGGATAAGTTCATTGGAGTACTTGCAAACTGTGCAAACAACTAGGATGAAAAAAAAAAACCAGCCGCATAAAGCGGTGCAGCATTTCTCGGCCACCAGTGTATAACTTAAAATAATAGCCGTCCAAAATTAAATACCCACTATAGACATTAACTTGCGTGAAGATTCGTGTTAATGCTAGATTTTAATAAAGTAGCGCATAGTTTTATTATTATGTGCAATAAACGTCAGCCATATTGAAAATTTTATCAAAAGTAATGGCGTAACGTGAAATACGAGTATGTCTGGGTGTGCTTTGTTTTAGAATCAGCCCTGAGAAATGGTGTGCAAAAGCTTTTAAGTGGTACATAAATCTGTTGATTTAAGTAGGCGGTTTTGAGTGCTTAGCATGATTATTTTAGATAAAGTATCATAGCTTATGGTAAGGCAGGGGCATATACAGGGTGAAATTGAATAGATGCGACATATTTAAATATACAATAATACGTGTTGTCAAGAAAATTTAGAACATACCAAATGTAAAATTAATTAACTTTTATCACCGCTATGAATGGCAACGTTTAATAACGCGAGTACTCCACAACGATCATTGAGCACTGCGATTAGTTGGACGAGATTTTTTGATACTTTAATTTTTCTTATTTATTTTGCATATTAATTATTTTTCTGGAATACCGATAATTCGTACTTAAATAAAGATATTAACATCGATGGATCATTTTAAAACGCCAACCACGTAACTTTTTTTAACGATTTAGATTGTAGAAAAAACAGTTTATAATTACTATGTTACTGTAACTGAAGCTCCCATTTCATTTTGTCGCATCTATTCAAAGTCATCCTGTATAGTTAACTAGCTTCTGCCCACGACTTCGTCCGCGTGGAATAGTTACTTTACCTCCGATTTTGAAACTTCACAGCCCGATCGGTTTAAAATTGATAAAGTTTCATACAAACTTTCATCCCCTATTTTATCCCCTTGGGGGTAGAATTAATCAAAATCCTTTCTTAGCGGATGCCTACGTCATAACATCTACTTGCATGCCAAATTTCAGCCCGATCCGTTCAGTGGTTTTGGTTGTGCGTTGATAGATCACTATGTCAGTCAGTCAGCCACTTTTAAGTTATATATATTTAGATAGATTATTAATATCTGCCAAACATAAATGGGATTTGGTGGGTCTAGTCAGCCACATACACAGTGACTGATATGCTTGACAGTCACTACAGAGGCCTGCCTGAGTACGGAGGGTGTCGCCGAGTGCGACCTAGGACGATGTAGTGAGATGACCTAGACGCTTATTACAAGGGCTGGCTCGAGGTGACTCGGGAGAAGGAAACCTAAAGATGTGGGTGCGGCTTTAGCCAAAGAAAAATGGTCTAGAGATTCTGTTCAAATACCATAATTAGACCATTATCATAATCTAAAGAAAGAAAGTCCCAGCTCTTATTTCGATCAATGATGATGTATTGAAATTGGCAACAAGCAATTCCACTTATACAATAAAGTTTCTAAAAAACACTCGGATTGTGCGTCAGGAGTGAATGGAACTCCCTATGGGAGAATGCGTCTTAAAAATACCTTGATTTTTCTAGATGTAAGAGAAAAAAAATCTTCTTCGGTATTAAGACAAGTGCGCATCATCGACGAACATATCATCGCTTGTGAACAGGATCAGGTTTCTGGAACAAATATGATCGCACATGAAATGTAACAAATCGTCAAACGTTCGTCAGCTGCTGTAGGTAATTGGTTGAATGACATGCGCTGTAATTTGTGGTTTCTCTAAAAAGTATATTTGAGGGTCAGATATACTTTTAGGTGCTAGTCGATCAGGGATCGGAACATTTATTAAAACAACGCAACAACACCCATACCTATAATATTTTAATTGAACCGTAACTTTCTTAGCTACAACCAAACTAACGTTCTATAACCATCTACTTTTTTTAGTTCTATTAATTTGGTTTTTAATTCTAAATTCGTATAACACTTCATAAGCGGCCAGTAGCATTTTTTGCCAGCTTAAATCGTGTATATGTTCGTTACATCATGTAACCTTTTTAGATATCACAGTACTTAGTATACGTCCATCAATTTCCTATTCGACTTAGGGCCGTTACATAATAATTACTATCCACCATACTTCTATAAACTACAGTAGCATGCTGGGAAGCCTTATCTTGTCTTAATAATTTGATACAGAGGGTCAGTTCCGGCAGGAAACTCTTACATAGAAGATAATCATATATTTCAGCTACGTAATGACCCGAGGACATCTTAATTAAATGCATAGGGGCTGGAGGCTTTTATGTTATGCGTCTGTTAAAGGGTAAATTAAAAGATAGCCATGTAGTTCGGAACGCTGCTTTGAAAGTTAGGTATGTGTTTCCTGGTAGCTACAACCTATACTCTATTCGCAATAAGATTAGACATTTAAACAAAATTGTTTATAGTCCGGTCAACCGATTTTTACTTCTATTCCGTAAGCATAAGAATAGCATTAAAAGCAAAAACGTTATTATAATACCAACTGTTTACTGCAGCTGCCATGATGTGTCATGCCACCAACGCAATAGAAGTCAAAATCGGTTGTACGGACTTTAAAAAAGATTTATTTCAATGTCTAATCTTATTGTGAATGGGGTATAGAAGTCTTTATGCGCCAACATCCACCACATCATCGTTTTCCATCAAGTGAGATAATGGTCAAACGAAGGCCTACCAATAGATGAAGAAAACAAAAAGTTACTAGGGTGAGTTCTCGAAACTTGGTAAAGTAATACAAGGATACTATGGCGCTCGAATGATATTGTACGAGCGATGATTCACGTTCGTTCCCAGTTTGTGGCATCTTCATATCGCTATAATTTTGAAGGACGGCCTCACGAACAAATGCGGTGACGCAACGTACTTGATAGTTTTTGAAGTGAAAACTTCTTTTGCATCGATGTGATTTGAAAGTTTATGAAACGAAGAAGCGGCAGTAAAAAGAGACAGACACATAAATTCATGTGTCTGTCTCTTTTTACTGTCGCTTCGTCTCATTATCTTGAAGCCAACATTTTTGAAGGTTTCACTTCTACCACGTGTGAATTGCACACATGTATATTTTTTAGTTATTAAAGTTTAATTCTTATAGTATTGGGTTTTAATTGTTACTTTGTTAAAAACTCTGTCTAAGCCCTTATATTTGAATAATATCCTTATTAGGTGCTTAGATATTTCCTAACGGGTAATTCTGAGCCCATGTTGTACTGGTGTAAGGATTTTTTTCACATTGTAAGCAGAACGACAACCTTACCTAAGACATTATTAAGTCATATCTGTCTTGATCATGTTAACAAAACTCAAATACATTGTTAACATTCGCCGAACAATGACTGTTGGTTAAAGTTTAGAGTGCGCAATCAACGAAGTTGTCGAACTGGTTGAAACTTAGCGATACGTTGTAGTAACGTTACACCTTGCTAACTTGTAGTTAGTTGCTAATTAACTATGTAAGTGTTCGATTTGGAATGTTTTGCTATAATAGAAGTTGGAGTACTGGGGTTATTGGGTTGGAGAGCTCAACCTTTTAGCGATACGCTTTCGGTAGATAGTACATTCACACAAGATTTTTTTCATTTTGCGTATAGCTAAGGAGTGGAATTCGCTGTTCGAATCTGTGTTTTCTGATAAGCTATTGTAGCAGCGTCAATGTCACTGCAAGAAATACCAACGAAGCAAATTTACTAACGAAATCCATGCATCATGGTATCAGAAAGAAAGAAACAATGTTTATTTAGGATTATCAGAGTTTTCTGTGCGATTACAATATGTACAACAGCCCGAATAACAATCGGGCAGTTGCCCACTGGATACAAAAACCATCTGGTTGAGGTTCCTCCCTAGGTTTGCGGGACTTTACTCTTTGTACCGCTTACCTCTATATTACTCTAGGAGTCTTTAAGTCCAGTGCGAATAGGTTAGTTGTAGGCAAGCGCTTCATCGTCGACCACATTATCGCTCTCATCGTCAAGTGAGATTTTGGTCTGGCGCGAGCCTAATAATTTAATTTAAATTAATCTAAATTACAAAGAAAAACCTTTTTTTTTGTAGACATACACTGCTCTTGCATCTTCATATTTGACGCCTATGAATATTTAGGTTAAGAGGTTCTTATTTTGTTCTAAGCGGGAATAAAGTATATCATATATTTGGTTAGAACATACCATATAAGTATTCAGGTTCAGTGAGAGAGAGTTACAGTCCATCAAAATAAAACAATACTATAGCCATTTCATATAATGAACACAAAATCTGTGATTTCTTGGTACATAGTAAATTAAAAAAAAATCAGACTACTATGCTAGCTGTAGGTACTATCGAAGTTTATCATTTGCCGTAAATCCCAAAAAATACTTTTTTTTAAAGATAAGATTCCTCCTCAGCTAAATACTCAAATAATAAATTAGATAGTATTATAACACCCACAATGTTTTGCCTAATTGTTAGTGCCCAGATTTAGGGTTCTGTTCGGCGGTTTCAGTAACCACGCGAACAATTTATGGTCTAATTACAGTGTGGTACCTATCTCTCTCTTGTTCGGTAATTTCCAATGCTTACCCCGCGGCAGTACTGTTTAGACAAGCCACAACAAGCATTTGCTGTAACACAATAATTTGGGTTCGAATATTGGTTAGTAAAAAAAAAACGAAGTAACACACCGCACACTGACGTAATATCTACGTTTTTTTTTAAATATCTTTTTAAGCGCGCTCTGTAAAATTCAGACCAGTAGGCTACTTTATAAGTCGTGGGGATGAGGTCAAATGAAAAGTGAGATTATGAACAAACCCGATTAAACTAGGTTTTAGACGAAGTAAAGTTCTCAAAACGGTGAAGGAGTTTTCCTTTAATGCAATTCAGCAAGGCGCATTACTTTGCGTAATTAATTTCATCACCACTGCTCTCAAAACTGTGAAGGAAAACATCGTGAGAAAACCGGCATGTCCTAGAACCAAAAATTCGAAGACATGTGACATTCACCAACCCGCACTGGGTCCGCGTGGTGGATTACGGCCCATTCCCTCTCCTAGAGAGGAGGCCTGTGTCCCAGCAGTGGGACCATTAAAAGGCTGATTATGCTATGCTTGCTTAAAGTTCTGACTCGCAGAGAGACGGTCGACGTATTTATTACGTTCTAACGAAAGGAGGTCGTTTGAACTAATTACTTCAGTATGTAATTTGGTTAATTTATAGTCAAGCAATTTTAATGGAGTAGGTAATGTAAGCAATCCTTACTAATATTATAAACGCGAAGTTTGTATGTATGGATGTTTGTTATTCTTTCACGTCAGAACGGCTTAACGGATCTGGATGTAATACGGCACAAAGGTAGATTATAGTCAGGAATAACACATACTTTTTATCCCCGGAGTATGTTCCCTTGGGATAATTTCCGCCATTCACGCGCCTAGTAATTTTATTAACTAAGTAACGCGTCCTAGCTTTGCATATATTAGAGAATATAAGACTACATTAATAATAATAATAATAATAATAACTGAAGGTTTTGTGTGTGCAATTATGGACGAAGTTATCCTAACGAACAACTACCGGAGGCATATTATGAAGGACGGGACGGTTGACGTGTGTCGGGCATGTCACCGTCCGGGTGAGTCCATCAGACATATTATCTCTGGTTGTTCTCGTCTGGCTAACAGCGAGTACTTGCACAGACATAACCAAGTAGCCAGGATTATTCACCAGCAACTTGCTTTAAAATACAAACTTGTGAATTCTGAGGTACCGTATTACAAGTATGTGCCCGACCCAGTTCTCGAAAATGACCATGTCACGTTGTACTGGGATCGGTCTATCATCACTGATAGGACTATTGTCGCTAATAAGCCTGACATAGTGGTGATAGACCGATTAGCGCGCCGCACAATGATAATCGATGTAAGCATTCCGCATGACGAGAACCTCGTGAAGGCTGAGAAAGAGAAGCAAATCAAGTATCTTGACTTAGCACACGAGGTTGTCGACATGTGGGATGTGGACTCGGCTGTCATTGTGCCGATTATCGTTACGGCCAACGGCCTAATGGCCAAAAGCTTCGACGACCACCTGTCGAAGCTGGCGTTACGCAGCTGGGTGAAGGGTCTGATACAGAAGGCAGTACTCCTTGATACGGCTCGTATTGTGAGGAGGTTCCTTTCTCTGGAGCCCTAACCACCGGTAGCTTGGACCCTGCTCCCGATACCGGCGGACGACTATTTTTTATATTTTTAAATGTTTTTTTTAATGTTTTTTAAGAAATATTTAAAAATGTAATTTATAGGAATATAATATGAATAAAGGGAATAATAATAATAATATCTGTGGCCCGGCTGACAACTGGAACGTCACAAAAATTTCTCAATCTGATTTTTTCAATATAAATTAACAATAACCAAAATGCATATTATACTGAGTACCACGAAAAAAAAAACACGCACATCTATTAAAAGAAAAACCTACGACCGATTACCCATTTTTGACCAACATGGATTGATATGAAATGCTGACAAGAAGCCGGGCACAAGCACAAACAGCACAAGCAACATCTTCGGGTTCGTCGCTCAGCTCCGCCTCGCAGCCGCCGGGACCTGCGCCACCCGTGAGTCCAGAGATTCCGGTAGCTGCAGTTGCGTCGAGCTCGAGCGACGAATACTTCTCGCCGCCGACGACACCACCACCTGTGCGTCGGCGTGGACGAGGCCGACCACCGAACAGCTTAGGACCTCGAGGCCCGCCGGCCTCTGACAGGGTTCCCGCTATCGGTGGAAGTGTGCAGCGCATGCGATGGACACAATCCATTAATGTGAATGTCATGCGCTCATACTTTGGGGCTACAGAGGGGGGAACTAACCTGACTGCGTACCGTGGTCGGATGCTCTCTCTGTTTCAGGTGCTCGAGCCAGCTGTCAACGTTTCGGCCCAACGACTGTCGGATCAGGTGCGGGTCATCCAGCGTAACAATATGTTGGATGACGCCGTGCTTGATAGACTACGACTAGAATCACGGAGTAGCTGTGTCTCAACTGCTTCACCACCGGTCACGGCGCAACAACAAACTAGTGTTTTACCACGACCCGCCCACGATGGTGAAGAAGATGAAGACGGGGCTATACCCAGTGCAATGAACGATTGAGGAGCGCTTTGGAAGATGCGTTCCGAGAATACCGCTCCACGCCGCCTGAGCTTAGACCTCGGCTACCACGTTTGCCCAGGCACAACAAGAATAGGGCGCTGGTGTGTGCTCTAGATTCGCAGCTATCAATTTATTTTGACCCACTCGATCCTGTACTGCGGGGCTGCAGCGGCGTGTCGTGTAGCTCATGTCAAACTTCCAAACAGTGACAGAGTTGCACGACTAGCTATACCAGCTTGGCAGTGTAGGATCGAGCGTCGTATCGGTGAGGCTAGAGCGCTCATCGGCAAACTTATCTGCTTCAGGGAGGGCAACACTCGCCCTAGAGTGATGCGCTTTGTGAGGCGGGCGTTCTCGGGGACTGATATTAGTCCTCGAGACTATCTGACCCGCGTCACAGAGCGTATCGACTTCCTGAAGCAGAAAGTCTATGCATGGGCAAACCGTATTCGTCGGTACAAGCGGCGAGTGGAGCGATATACTCAGAATCGCACGTTCCAAAGAAATGAGAGGTGGGTTTACAGGGCTTGGGAGCGTCCAGACCAAGGTGTGACTGATACGCGCCTACCGGATGATGAAGCCATGCTTTCATTCTGGCGTAACATCTGGTCGGTGCCTGTCAGTCATACCGAGGGTGACTGGACCCGGGAGGTCGAGCGCGCGTGCGATCCGATACCAGAAATGGGGGCAATTAACATCAGCCCCCAAGATGTAGCTCGTGCAGTCCGTCCGCTGCCTAATTGGAAATCTCCAGGGCCGGACGGGCTGCACAACTTTTGGATAAAATGGTTCAAAGGATCGCATGCTCGTTTGGCAGCCCAGTTTCAGGCTGCCTTAGGGTCAGGATCGCTACCCAAGTTCTTAACTACAGGAATAACCCACCTGCTCCATAAATCAGGTAGTACTGCGGAACCCAAAAATTATAGACCGATCACGTGTTTACCTTTTTTTTTTTTTCCTGGATGGGAAATCATCAAATGACCCCTCCCGCCCTGGGTGGAGCGGTAGGGAGTGTCAGACTTTTACTGACTAAAACCCACCCGTGATCCTTCTTGTGCCCTATGCGTTCCAGGGCCGCGGCAACTCTTTCGAACAAATTCCGCAACCCTAGCAGGCACCGACCCTATGGGGCCCCGTCTCTGGTGCTGACGGCTCCTTGAGGCGCGCGTGAAGCACAACGCGTCGTCGACTCAGCCTGGTATCGGACGGCGAGCCACCCACGCTCACCGTCCCCAGGCATCAGCCACTGCGCAATAGCACAGCGGCCGACTTGTCTCTGGAGGAGGCCACGATGGGACCATTACTGGCACTCCATCTCGGCCCCCTCCCGAGAACCAAGAGTCGCAGCACCCACAGCAGTAGCGGCAGAAGCGGCGACGGAAGCCGCGGCGGCGGCAGAGGCGGCGGCGGCGGCGGACCTCTTGCCCTTGGTCGGGGCGGATGGCGCGCAGGCCCTTCCCCCAGCCCAGTGCTCGGCCGGCTTGCCAGCAGCCGCACATGCACTGCAGTGCGGCGTGGCCTCACACGAGCCGGCCCGATGACCGCGCTGACCACAGCGGAAACAAAGTCCGCTGCGGTCCACCTCCGAGGGGCACATAGCTCCCGTGTGGTTGCCCACATGGCAGCGGTAGCACCTCAGAGGCCTGGGTTCCAGCAGTTTTACCCGCGCAGACACCCACCCCACCAAGAGCCTTCGACCCTCCGACACAGTTCTGGCCGCCGTCACGGGGCAGCTCACCACAAGGGTTTGCATGCCCGTGTTGTCAGGCCGGAGGGTGCCCGCCTTGACGAGCTCGGCAGAGCACCCCCCAGTCCTGGCGACGGCGGCCACAACTTCCTCCTCCGTCACGGAGTCATCCAGGCCCACTATGCGCATGTCGATGCGCTTAGTCGGCCTGGACACCCGGACCTCGTCCGTGGGTAAGACCGCCCTCAGCCTTTCGGCCAGGGCGTCCGCGAACGGGCCACTCTCCGCTCCGGCGAGCTCGAGCTTCCGGGCACCGGTCAAGGTCCTCCTGACCCCGATGCCCCTGCTGATGCCCAGCTCTTGGAGGCTCACCGCCTCCTTCGCCCGCTTCAGTACGGCGAGATACGTCACGCCCCTCTGTTCCGATCACGTGTTTACCTACGGTCTATAAAGTTCTTACATCCATTCTGAGAGCTAAGATTAACAACCATATTGACAGTAATTCATTAATGTCGGCTTCTCAGAATGGATGTAGGAACGGGTCCCGCGGTACTAAGGAGCTGCTCCTCATCGATGTTGCCATTAGCCAACAGGTTCGTCGTTCCCGAAGGGATCTGTCGACATGTTGGATAGACTATAAGAAGGCCTATGACTCAGTGCCACATACATGGCTCATGAGGGTGCTGGAGCTGTATAAAGTTGATGCAGTTCTACGCACCTTCCTGATGTCGTGTATGGGGCAGTGGAGGACCGTCCTTCACTATCCAGGATGTCGACAGACCCAAGCGAACAGTGAACCGATAAGGATCGAGCGCGGCATATTTCAGGGCGACAGTCTGAGTCCTCTGTGGTTTTGTCTGGCCCTGAACCCTCTTAGTACACTGCTGGAGGGTTCAGGCCAAGGCTACCGGTTGAGAAGAGGTGGTCAGGTCATATCGCACCTCCTTTACATGGATGACTTGAAACTCTTTGCCCCCAACAACTTGCAACTGATGAAGCTACTGAAGGTAACAGAAACCTTCAGTAGCGACATCAGTATGGAATTTGGTGTGGACAAATGTGCGGTCATGCATGTGAAGCGAGGTGAGATTATGGAATCCGTGGGAACCCAACTCTCAGATTCCATACACCTTAGATCCCTTTGCTCAACCGAAACTTACAAGTATTTGGGTATGTCGGAAGCGTTGGGCATCAATGCTACTGGCGTGAAACAATCGTTGAAGGAGCGCTTCTTCGGCCGCCTGAACAAAGTACTAAATAGTCTTTTATCAGGCGGAAACAAGGTGCGCGCCTTTAACGGTTGGGTCATGCCGGTATTGATGTACTCTTTCGGCATACTCAAATGGACTCAGACAGAACTGGACGCCCTGGATAGGAGGGTCCGTTCACTGCTGACCGCAAATCGGATGCATCACCCACGATCATCGGTAATGAGGCTGTATATCCCGCGGAAGTGTGGGGGTCGTGGCTTCTTAAATGCTAAGACTCTGCACAACCGCGAGGTATGCAGCCTTAGGGAATACTTCCTAGAAGCCGACGTGGGTATGCACCGGGATGTCGTCGCAGTGGACAAGGGCCTCACCCCACTCTCCTTGGCTAACGAGAACTGGCGCAAACCTGTGGTATTAGATACTAATGATCGCAGGGAGGTATGGAAGAGCAAGGAGCTTCACGGGCGCTTTTATCGGGTCCTACATGGGCCCGATGTAGACTTTCTAGCGTCAGTGGCCTGGCTACGTTTTGGTGACCTCTTTGGGGAAACCGAAGGTTTTATCTGTGCGATTACAGACGAAGTTATGATGACGAACAACTACCGGAAATACATTGTGAAGGACGGTACGGTTGACATATGTCGGGCATGTCACCGGCCGGGGGAATCCATCCGCCACATCATTTCCGGTTGTTCTAGTCTGGCTAACGGAGACTATTTGCACAGGCACAACCTTGTAGCCCGGATTATCCATCAGCAACTTGCCCTTAAATACAATCTTGTGGAATCGGAAGTACCGTACTATAGGTATGCGCCCAACCCAGTTCTCGAAAATGGCAATTGCACATTGTACTGGGATCGGTCTATCATCACTGACAGGACTATTGTTGCCAATAAGCCTGACATAGTGGTGATAGACCGACTAGAGCGTCGCGCAATGATTGTAGATATAGCAGTCCCGCATGACGAGAACCTCGTGAAGGCTGAGAAAGATAAACAATCGAAGTATCTTGACTTGGCTCACGAGGTTGTCGACATGTGGAATGTGAACACAGCAGTCATTGTGCCGATAGTCGTGACGGCCAATGGCATAATTGCCAAAAGCCTCGACCAACATCTTAAGAGGCTCTCGTTGGGCAGCTGGATCAAGGGCTTGATCCAGAAAGCGGTACTCCTGGACACGGCGCGTATCGTTAGGCGGTTCCTCTCTCGGGAGTCCTGACCACTGGTAGCTTGGACCCTGTTCCCGATACCGGTGGGCTACTATTTTTTATATTTTTAAATGTTTTGTTTTTTTTTTTATAGAAATATTTAAAAATGTATTAAGTATGTATAGTAAATAAATAAATGGAATAATAATAATATTCTTTATTGACATAAGTTTACATTTTCAATATAGAATTCTCTAACCCCTGCACTAGTAAATACTGTGTTGCAGGTGTTAGTGTCTTCCCCTTAATATGTGACAATTATCTTACGTCCGTATAGAATATAATAATTATAGAACAAAATTGAAGCATTTAATAAAGCAAAAAAATTGAAACATTAATTGATCATCCTGCACGTCAGTAGAATGTTAACAGGGGGCATGATTTTTTTTCAGAAAATATTCCAGTTTGAACACCGGTTTAAGAGCAACAATGCTTGCAACCAAGGTATTCCTATTATATTTGAACTTTGAAGCTATTAGTATGGTGTTCTTAAAGTTAGTTTAAACGGGAGTACTTCTTTTTCCCAATATCTTCAACAATCATCGATGACCTTATGGCAATTGAAACAAAAACTCAAGGAAGTATCAACTCAAACCATATCGATGAATCACTTTGTCCATTGGTGAAAATCAGGGCCCAAGTCTGCTATATTTATAAACTTGTCATTCCAACGCGATCCCATTGAGATCTTGCTAAAAGTTCGTAATCTGCTTAATTCGTAATGGTCAGTCAATAGTCTCTAGGTTTGTAGGTAATACTTTTTGATAACCGAGATATTAAAAGCAATAACTGCACAATGACGTTCTAATGGTAGATCACTGATCAAAGGAACTTTCAAAACTTTATCAGATTACCGTATACGTCTGTCATTAATTTGTCATTATGTACGAGATTACCATTCTATACCATTTCTTTTAATGGAGTGTCAGTGGTTTACCATTGGAAAGTCATAGTGACTGTGAATCAACCATTATGAAATCAATGATAGACCATTCTGACACAATTGTAATAACAGACTTGAGGCTCTGACTGTATGTACAGACAGATAGAGGAGCTCGTGGCTAAAGACTAACAGCCACACGGGTCGATCTTTGAGGTTAAGCAACGCTTGCCAAGGTTGGTCTGTGGATAGGTGACCATATTAACATACCGATTTTCCTCCGTGCCTCGGAGAGCACGCTAAGCCGTTGGTCTCGGCTGTCATTTGTAGATCTTTGGCAGTCGTTACGGATTGTCAGAAGCCAGTAAATCTGACTCCAGTCTTGCCAAGAAGTACTGTTTCCCAGCTAATGGGTTGTGGAGGTCTGGTAGGCAGCCGCTTCAAGTAAAATACTGGTATTCAGCTAAATCCGGACTGGGAGCCGACCCCAATATAGTTGTTAAAAGGCTAGGCAGATGATGATGATGACGTACAGACAAATAGATGTGGCAGTGGACGTTTTGTGTGTAAATGATATTTAGTAATGGTGACTGATTTTGGTGTAAACAATTAGCATTTAATGAAACAATACATAGACTTTCCGATTAAAATCATCGGGATCCCTTCTTTTCGCATAATGTTTTTTGTCCTAATATACTTCGGCATAACGATTTTGGCACAATTTGTTTTGGCATAATAATACTTTGGCATAATTTTTTTAGGCATACATTTTATGTTGGCATAATCATGTTAAAGACTAATTTGTTTTGGCATAAATTTGATTCGCATAACGTTAGTAGGCCTAAATACTTTTAGCATAACGTTAGTAGGCCTAATGGCTATTAGCATAATATTCTGAGCAAACCAATTAGCTATAGTACCTGTAACAATCAAATAATATTGTTGGTTAAAAAATTAATATGCTGTGCAACAAAAGTTAGTCACAGAACCGAATTGCTGCAAAACCGACTTCACGTAGTCTTGTTTGTCCTACCCCTAGAGTGTTATTTAAAATCGCGTAGGCGCGTAGGGGCGAGGCGGCCCGCGGGCGGACGAGCAGGCGGCTGCGAGCGAACCGCCGCGGCTGAGGCTGGCCGGCGAAGCCGGCCAACAAGCCGAAGCTGCGGTGGTGAGCGAAAGCCGTCTGTGACGATTAGCACGCGTGGGGCCGCCGGAGGGCCGCAGCGCCGGAGCCGTCACAGAAACCCTGCCTGCTGCATGCTGCTTGCTTGCTTGCTTGCATGCTTGCTTGCATGTTGCATGCTTGCTTGCATGCTGCATGCTTGCTTGCATGCTGCATGCTTGCTTGCATGCTGTATTCTTGCAATGCTTGCTTCCTACAGCGAAAAAATACTCACAAAATTGTTCAATACGTTATAATATATTAATATTTTATTTAGGATATTATGCTTAAAAAAGTTATGCTTTAGAACTTTATGCTTAATAAGGTTATGCTTTAAAATATTATGCCTAATCATTATTATGGTTACAGACATAATGCTTAAAAAAATTATGCATAAGCTGTTATGCGTAATTATATTATGCGAAAAAATAATTATGCCAAACAACATTATGCTAAGTTATATTAGGTCTTAAAATTTTATGCTAATGGATAGGGAACCAAAATAATCATACCTACATATTTTTGACGCCAACAGCAAATCATTATTTTTCTCAAACGACAGGGAATATCCGTACGTACTCGTAGCTTTATAAAGTCTTAAAGTAAGTACTTTTAAGCAACTAGGTACTTCCCTTAGAGTAGTTCGTATAAGTTACCATGTTGCAGCCACTATTTCCAAAGTAAGTAGGATTACATTGTAAATAAATACTTAGTTTGCCACCGTATAATCCTCAGAGGGAAATTAAAAACTTTCACCACAGAGCTGCGGTCTAAAAAACTAGTCGTATCAAAATAATTTGGTTTTGGAACAAGCATTTAGAACTGACATTCCTGGTCTTTTTAATCCTCTATAACATGAGGGAAATGCTATCAAGAAGGTTTTACTCAGCTACTCACTCAAAACATTGGCCGATATATGTATATGAAAAATAATAGGAAGCTATTTACATACAGAGAAAAAAAAAGAAAAAGTTAATGGCGTCCAAAGTTATTTTGACTGAATACGGCCTGATTTAAATTTAAAAAGACCTATTTTTTTTCAACAGAAAAGGTTTTAGTTGATAGACTAACAAATAATAGTTTCTAATCTAGGAAAAAAATTAAATTACATTACATACAGATAACAGTTATCATTATGATTAGCTCTTAGCATGATTTTACTTAAAAAAAAAAAACTCAGTAGATTAGTAAATGTCTAAAAAATTTAAGAATGAAACAATTTGTGGAGTCTTTCAATATTAAAATTTAATAAAAAATAAAATAAAAAATTGAAAATATGTATATTATTATATAATAATAATGTGTTAGGTACTCCTAGTATAAATTAATATAATATACATTTTTCAGAAGTGCATGGTCATATTTAAGGTTAGTGTTCTGTATCTGCTATAGAGACAAGAACAAATAAGACGTTTTTCGAAAAAATCGACAAAAAAAAAACAAAATCACAAAAGTCCATAAAACATAGGAAACAAATCCACAAAAAAAAAAAACGGCGAAGTCGTCGAATGCTCTATGGTTAATTCATCGTTTTCAAATACGCTCTCGTAAGGGAAAAACGTCGATTTTATGGCCCGTTTACTGATACGGTGAGGTGTTTTAGGGGTGCACACCACTTGGTAATCCAATCTTTTATTTATTTATATCTTACAGGGAGCAGACAGTCAATGCCACTAGACGTCGACGGGCCGCCTCTTACACCGAAGTATTTCAGCAAATATTGTTTGCTTCGTAAAATGCTTTTGTTTTATGTAGCACGTGGAATTAAATCTTTGTACACAATAGAGTACGTGCTAGATTCACAGACTCTGGAAAAAAACCAGGCATAGCATCTGAAAATGAGTAAGATGTCGTTATAGTAATTGTCAATTTTGCTAATTTTGAAAGAATGGGCCGTCAAACGAAGAATTAGAAAAAAGAGTCTGGGGATTTATTTATTAAGATATATTAGTATAGGCGGACTTAGGTACTCAGTCAAACAAGGGAAAACTATGTGAAAACATAACATGGCACGTGCATAGTTTAACTACTTGGAAGAGTGAAAAGTTAAATAGCAAAAATATATCATGATAAAAAAGCGACAGCTGTTCTACGTCGGTGTCACAAGCGGCCACATATAAGTTAAGTACAATAACCAACGTTGGTTCCAATTGGTAGCTGATGTAAAATGCATCGCCAATAGCTACCCGTTACCAACATTGCTTCAGAAAGGTTTTTGGGTGGCGGTACCTTATTTACTTGACTGGGGGGTGCTTTTAATGCGAACATACATACAATATCGTAGGTATTAAGGTGAACAAATGTTCGCTGTGTTTCTTTTTATTCTTTAAACTGTGTGGTTTGAAAGATAAGTTGACTGACGACTAAACTACACGAACCGAGATACCACGATATTTAGGAAGCAATAAGTATATATACAACGCATATGAAATCTTTGCTAATATTATAAAGAGCAAAGATTTTTTTGTTTGTTCGTACAGAATAAGCTCCAAAACTTCATGGCCCCAAGTCTGCTATTACAATAGTGTCAGAATCGTCCATCATTGATCTCATAATTGTCGATTTTGACAAGTTTGGTAATCTACTGATATTAAAGCGTCATTATGACTTTCCAATGGTCAACCACTGACACTCCATTGAAAGAAACGACATAGAATGGTACCTAATCTCGTACATAATGACAAATGAATGACAGACGTATGCGGTAATCTGCCAAAATTTTGACAGTTCCTTTGATCATTGACCTACCATTAGAACGTCATTGTGCATTCATTGCTTTTAATAGCTCGGTTATCAAAAAGTATTACAAGACCATTGACAGACCAATGATCGACCATTATGACTTTAGCAGATTACGAACTTTTAGCAAAATGACAATGGGATCGTGTTGGAATGATAAATTTATAAAAAAAGCAGACTTGGGGCCCTGGACCGTATTTAACCATTTTTTAACTGAGGGAAAAATGACGATTATATCAGCGAGTAATAAAGACTATTTTTTATCTCTATCTATCTCTACGGGAACTACGCGGGTGAAACCGTGGGCGCTTCTAGTTACACATATACATAAAATAACCAATTTATTACTCTTTCTATTAGTGAAAATCGTGTCAAATTCTGATGCCAGGCTTAGAAGGGGTACAGAGATAGCGACTTGTTTTATTTCTTTACCAGCTGACCGGTGCAACATTATCTGCGTCACATAGAGAGAGAGAAAAAAGCCTGTTCTTGCTTTATAATTGTATTATATCTTTAATTGTACACCAAATGTTAAATAAAAAGGAAACTTGAAATCAAAACAATAGGCGGCTTTATACTGCTGGCGATTTTTTATACAGACATGTATTGTCGCTCGCTTTTCTGTAGAAATTGTTTTACGAATATGTGGCGAAAGATCTTGTCGCTTATGTCTGCTTTTACAAAATACTCTTAGGTAGTCTTTGCATTTGGATTTTAAAGCAAAAGTATTTATTTAATTGTCCTTCCCTTTTATTTTGTATGTTTATTGTGTATGTTTAAATACTTGATAAATTGCTGCGTTAGACATACGGGCCCATATTATGAGCTTGAAATATTAATAATTTCATAAAAATCTTGTAAAACACGAGTACACGAGTACAATAAAGATTTGAATTTGATTCAAAAGTTGCGCACTTTAAGACTCACATTTAATTAGCAAACTTTTAGATCGTACGTATAAGTGTAAATTAGGTCTCGTAGTAGGTTTTATAGAGGGACTACATTCTGAAGCCCCATTTTAAAAATGATCAAATAAATCAAGTTAGAAATATTCAATGACGATTCAATGTCACAATGCAGGGAAACTACTAACTAACTAGAGGTGCATTTGACACATTGTAACGCGAATGCTAGCAAAAGTAGCAAAATAGTTTTAAGTTTTGACAAAAGTCAATCGATTTTTCAAAACAAATTACTGAGTGAATCATTTAACCAGGAGATACTGGTCTAGACTAGACGAACCTAATTTTGTTTAATGCCACAGAGTAGCAAATAAGGAGTTAGTAAGTGGATGTCTACAATAACGCCAATATCACAGGATTTATCCTTTTCAAAAATTGCTCTCAACAAATTTTTCTTTAAAGCTGTTTAACTCAAAGTAAAGAGTCTTAATTGCTTTTGCGAAGCTGTAGAAAGTAGAATAGGTATAACAGCTGCACGGGTCGATCTTCAACGTTAAGCAACGTTAGCCGAGGTTGGTCTGTGGATGGGTCCATGGATGGGACCATCTTAACATAACGAGACTCCTCCGTGCCTCGGAAAGCACGTTAAGTCCTGGCTGTCATTTGGAGATCTTTGGCAGTCTTTGCAGATTGTCAAAAGCCAGAAATTCTGACACCAGTCTTGCCAAGAAGTACCGTGTTCCCGAGTTATTGGTTTGTGGAGGTTAGGTAGGCAGCCGCTTCACGTAAAATACTGGTATTCAGCTAAATCCGGGTTGACTGGCAGCCAACCCCGATATAGTTGGTAAAAGGCTAGGCATACGATGGACGGGCACATTAAATAAACAACCAAAGTGAGACATACCTATGTTTTTCAGAGCAAACAAACAAAACAAAATCAAGATATGTGCCTTGTGACTGCGCAAAGTAGGTCCAGTGAAGTTCGGCATAAATGCCAGACAACTAGTTTCTGAAGTTGAGAATCACTACTATAATTATGTATTTTATGGCCCTACATAACATTTTCATTTACTGAAATATTCAAAAACATACATAAACAATTGAATAAAGTAAACACAGCCCCCACACGCCGCGACCAATACTCAAACACAAAATATTAACTTCCTAAAACGGGACAAACATTCTACCGAACGACCACCAGTTCGGGCCAATATTACTAACAAAGCCATAATATACAATATAACCTCATTTATATACTTGCACAATAAAGGTTTTATGTCAATATGCAAGGGTTGGCTAGAGTTTCCCCTTTTTATGTTTTGCAATGGATTTTTTCGGAATCTGATTGATATCACCTTTAGAGGAGGATAAAAAAACAGCTGCACGAGTCGGTCTTCAAGATTGAGAAACACTTGCCGCATTCGGTCTCAGCGTGCGTCGCAATAACGTCATTCGAATTTTCATCACCACTATCACTAGATAGTATAAAACAAAGTCGCTTCCCGCTATCTGTCTGTCCCTATGTATGCTTAGAGCGCAACGGATTCTGATGTGGTTTTTAATAGATAGAGTGATTTAAGAGTAAGGTTTATAAATGTATAGTACATGCATAATAAAAAAGATAAACACATTTTTTTGCGCTTACATCGCAAACGCTCTCTGAACCCTACAAGATAGATCAAAATAATGTACTACATTGTTGTACACCTTAAAAAGGTCTACAAAAAAGTCCATTATTGTATACTTCTATCTCTTTCCACTATAAATCTTTTTTATCCTTTACTTTTTACAGCAGTGCGACAGCATTGCACCCGGACAAAGCCGGAGCGGGTCGCTATTATCATATATATATACCCGTCAGTTGCATACCAAAACGCATCCGTACCTCAGAAATGATGTTTCGCCCTTGGTCCCAGCTGTCATTTGAATATCTTTGACAGTCGTTACGGGCAGTTGAAAGTTCAGTGACACCAGTCTTAAAAAGGTGTATCGTGTTACCGGGTGGTGGAGGACAGATGGGCAATTTTCATTTCTAAACAATTTTTTACTTATACAAGATGTTTTAGAAGTGCGTGGTCATATTCAGGGTTTCGTTCTGTCTCTTGTTTAATGTAAATAAAAGAAACAAAAGCTAAAATTAAAAAAAAATATTTCATATTCCCCTCTTTTCAAGCAGTTTCATGCCATCAATTGCATGAAACTGTTTGAATTTTTTAAACTTTTTTTTAACTTTTTAGTATAGTACATTTTGCGGTCGGATTAAAAAAAAAGTTTTATTTATTATTTATTTTGCTCGTGTTTCCTTACTGTAGATCACATCACACACAGAACTTCACTCGAAAATATGGCCACGCACTTCTCAAACAGCCTGTATAACTCCGGTCTGCGCCTCCCCAGTAGGCTGCCAGCACGTACATTTCTCAATCTAAGAGACAACTCTTGCATTTTCCATCGCAGTTGCAAACCGTCAAAACACGTCTAACTTCCCTTTATTTCTTTTTTTTACATTGATATTCGCTGAGATGCTACTGGAATTTGAATACTTTTTAAGTACAACAACATCTAATCACATAAAATATTTAAACTCTATTTGCCTTCAAAATTAAATTTGTATGTTTTGTTTTTTTAACTCTCGTCTAAAATTCCATCATCATTATCCCTATAATGATACCTATTAGCAAAAGTAATCTTAGAAAAGATGTCATTACATTGCAACTTTAACTTAATTGCACTTTATTTGAAACTTTCATAAAAGATCGTGTACGATTAGTACTACTTAAATAAAAAAATCTACGAGTATTAGAACAGTTTTCTGACAGATAAATCTAATTAAAAAAAGAAGATATAAAGAAGCACCATTTTTTAAATTCTATTAATAGTTCGTTCAAAGTTTTGTACAGTTTTGATTTGAATAAATAAATGGAATATTAATTAAAATATAAATTTGAAAATGAAAACAATATATCTAGTTTTAATTTCCGCGAATATTAGTGGGTTGCAGGTATGCACCTCCCTCCCGCCCGCTTTATTATGCACATGCAAGATTACAAGGCAAATGCACGGATTTTAAGCACATGCAGGAAGGCAAAGCAAAACCCAACACCATTACCGACACGTGTTTCGCCTCTCCACGAGGCATCCTCAGGGGACGTGTTGACTCGCTGACCGTTGAGTTGCGACCCACTAATATTCGCGGAAATTAAAACTAGATATATTATTTTCATTTTCAAATTTAAAATGGATTTCCGCAAAGTAACGCCTGACTCAATCAATTTTAAAATATAAACTTGAAAATCATATAAACATAATACCTACAAAATTCCAGCTAAAAATACAAGTATTTATCATAAATTGATTATAATGGATCATTTCTGACAATTACAACCTACATATTTTTAGTTTATGAATAAATAATACATTTACCATAATAATATATATATTGCATAAAACTTTTTTCGTTTTAACTGTCTACTGTTACAAAAATAAACAAAGTAGATGTCAAAATAACAAATTCTTTTTCTTATACTACAGCATTAATTTGGGAGGAGAAAAAGCGTCAATAATAGGGTCCCATAATTTAAAGGAAACGTTCCGTACATACTATACTGCGGTATGTAAGACAGGCCCGTTAATATTAATAAAGAGCTGAGGTCCATCTGTTCGAAGTTCCGGGAGGAAACCGGTGAGGGTATTATGTCTCGTGTTAAGTTGCTCAGTTAGAGATAGACAAATATGGTTTGGATATACATATGTAGGTACCGCGTAAGATGTAATAAACAATTATGCAATAAACATATTTTCCAAAATTTTGGCGTTCAGTCGTCTAGCTAGGGTTGCGGAATTTGTTCGAAAGAGTCGCCGAGGCCCTGGTACGCAAAGGACCTTAGGAAGAACATGGGTGGGTTTTAATCAGTACCTACACTAGCTTCCGCTCCACCCAGAGGAGAAAAAGTCATTTAATGATTTCCCATACTTACAAAACCGGCCAAGTGCCTGTCGGACCTCGCATAGTGAAGGGTTCTGTAGTTCACTGTTAAAATCTCATATCTCTAAAAGTATATACATACGCTGTGATGTTCAAACCAATTTGCGTTGCAAGTGTCTGTGAAGTTCTATTTGCTCATTTTTTTTTAGAATTTTCTACTTCATAGTTTAAAAGTTAGAGGGGGAGGGGGACCATTTTTACGAATTTGGAAGCACATATCTCAAAAATTGTTTCCTTAAATAATTTTTTTTTAGAAACCCCTATTTCATTTTGAAAGAGCTATCCAATGATACCCACACGATTATGTTAGTTGGAATTTATTTTTTCATCCCTCAGTTACATGTATGGAGTGCCACCCCTAAAATTATTTTTTCCAATATTACAGCATTCTTGAATAGCGGTTAACATGTTGTACCTACCTACCAATTTTCATTTATGTAGCTTTAATATTCTCCGAGTAAAACGGCTGTGACATACGGACAGACAGACAGACATGACAAGTCCATAAGGGTTCCGTTTTTTGCGAGTTGGCTACGGAACCCAAAAAAATGGAGCACTCGTCATTATTTCAGCCCACTTTTGTACACAGGTCTACCTTAAGATTTGCTACATCGACCGGTCCTACGGCCTTTACCAGGTTATTGGTCTACCTTACGGATGGCCTTCAAATGCTTCGTCTTCCTAATGAGCGGTCCCATCCCAGTAAGACTCGACTTACTGGGAGAATATTAAGACAAGAATGCTCAACGGTCGTTGCACTTTTATACCGGTAGCACGTTCCCGAGCAAAGTCGCAGGCTAAAGCTAGTCTTAATAGCAGCTAGCACAAGAGGCACAGAACATTAATCAACGGTTGTATGGCCTCAAGCAATTACACATGTTGCCATAGAAATGTAGAAGAAAATGTTTACTCATACTAACACGAATTTCTTATGTTACTTAGTCCCTAGTCGCAAATCTAAGTTGAAGTTACCATTTTGAAAATAAACGTCTGACTTCTGGCATGTGACGTCACCCCTGTGTGTATTCCTGAGGAGCTAAAGATTGTGGACGTTTTTCGGCGGTGATGATTGCTGAAAAGCTATATAGTGCAAGGTTGACATGTGACAGTTCTGTGGTGGTTTTTAGATTTTTGAAAACTGTTATCATTATGTTCTCCTACATTGCGTGACCGCTTTTATAAGATACTACTTAGCATTCCAAATATTTACTTACTACTTTATTTGTTTATTGGACTAGATTGTCTCGAACCAAGAAAAATTTAAGACTGAAAATAAATTGTTTCATCATCTGCCTAGCCTTTTTACAACTATATTGTGGTCAACTCTCATATTCAACTGAATATCAGTATTTTAATGGAGCAGCTGCTTACCAGACCTCCACAACCCATTGGAAAAATAATTGTTTAAAGTCCCAAAAAGCGACTAAGTCGCGAGCTTTTTGTAATCTGTATTTAACAGACACTACCTACACTAAAAGCGTGTGACGTTACGAAATAGTGAATTTGCGCCATTACAAATGAGATTTTGCGTCATTGTATAAAGAAGATCTTCAAAAGTGCGGTTTTTCTCTATTATTCCAACAATTTTATTTAATTTTTTACTGTTTTTTAGTAACTCTTTGAAGTAAGTACTCATTCACGCCGATTTACCTATAAGAGTAGTCAAATATCGTATTAAAACATTTTTTATCGATTTTCAATACTTATTTAGGTAGGTAACATGACGACAAAAAGCTATGTTACATAATATAGGGAATCCAAAGAGCACCATAATGTTATCATGTCATCATGAAACACCTATTACAATCTTACGAGGTGGTACAGAGAGCCTTTTTATGTTCAATCAAACATTTTACAAAGCCCTTTGTTTTTGCTTTATATTGTTATGCCTACTACCTTCCTTGTTCTTTCTTTTATTCACTTACATATTGTGTATTATACATATTATTTATTCACATTTACAATATGAATGAGACATCACTGATTGTAGGCTTCGAAGACTTATGAAGATTCTTTTGTATTTCGATCAAGGTTTTTGTATCTGCGTACTCATTATGTGGATTAGTCTACTCTGTCTGTGGTATCTGTATTGTAAAACTCGGAGATTTTTTCGAAATACGTGTGACGCATACCTTCCCAACTTGTAACTATTTTTTTTTTTAGGTTTAAGCTGTATTTTAAATTCTTTGGTGTGCGTCATGCTTGGCGCAAATAAACAGTTTTTCTTTCTTTCTTTCTTCTAAATAGTATCCGTGATTTTCTTTCCGTTTCTACTCTTTATGAAGGACTAGCGGCGCCCCGCGGTTTCACATGTCTAGTTCCGTACCCGGGGGAATTTTGAGATAAAAAGTAGTTATGTAAAATATACTGTTACTCGCTGATAAAATCAGTCCAGTAGTTTCGGAGCTTATTCGGTACAAACAAAGAGACAAACAAATATTTCCTCTTTATAATAATATTGTATTGATCAATTGCAACCGTGCGCTTCTGAAGTTTTATGAGTTCCAAAAGAGGCCTTTGTGTTGTTTGTGGTTGTTTAAATTGAATGGAACGTTTCAATTGACATTACTACCGTGCTCATGTATGCATAATAACATCACACAGGTCTTACATACATATATACATACATATGTATGTAAGACTCGTCTTTGCCTCGAAAGGCACGTTAAGCCGTTGGTCCCGGCTGTCATTTGAATATCTTCGACAGTTGTTGCGAGTGGTCAGAAGTCAGACAATCTGACACCAGTTTAGCCTAGTGGTATCATATTACCAAGTTATGGAGGTAAGATAGTCGCTCTATATGAAATATTCCAGTTAGACTGGAGGTGAGCTCTTATATATGCCACCGGATAATTGTAAAACGCGTAAGATTATAAAATATCTTGACAGATTGTAAACTCTCGATAAATTGTCAACTGAACATTTGGAATACTATGTTTATGCTTAAGATTTGATAGTCTATAATCTCTCGAAGTCATTCCGAGAAATTGTGAACTGACATAAACCGACGACGTGTTGGCGACCTATCAGTGTTCGCGTTTACAGTTTTTCGAATTTTCTGGCCTAGCCAAATAGCGGAACATAGGGCACATGGAACTTAGGGCTCCCCAACACGGATAGGTTAGGTTCTAATGGTATGATGCTAAAGCTTCCGTCATGCCATTCATGTTATTTTTTTTTTTAAACCCTGCAGACAGAAACAGGAGCTTCGCGCAGCTGGGCTCCGCCGTGTCGGTTAGAATGATGAAATTGTAGTACTTAATGTTTCGTTACTTGCTATTCTACAATTTCTCGGAATGACTGACTTCGAGAGATTATACTATCAAATTTGATGCGTAAAAGTGTTTCATATATTCAGTTGACAATTTATCGAAAGTTTACAATCTCTCAAGTTATTTTATAATCTTACGAAGCTTGCTATTTTCCGGTGACATACCTATATAATTGGGAAAAGACAGTAATCTTTGAAATCCCTAAATCCAAGCCTTTAGTAAGCAACAAAGAGGTATCCATTTTGGTTCATTTAGTTACAATATATACTAAGTCCTTGAATCCTTCTAGTCTTCAACCATGTCTGTTTAGCAAGCTGTAACACAAACGTATTTGTGCACTGTCTAAGATTTATGTTCCTCTTTGCACTGAGTGAACTCAGAGGGTAGGGAGGGGGGAGGACAGGCTGGCACTTACCCATACAATTCAAAAATGAGGATGGAAATACTCGAGTTGTTATTACGCAAATGGCGACTGTAATCGGTGTGAACAGAGATGTTTTATGTTTGTGAAAGGAATGTAAAAAGTAGGCATATGAAATTATAATACAATAAGTAGGTACAAGATGATTTCTTATGCATAGAGAAAAATTAGCCTTAGTAAGCCCGTTTTTTGGATGGGAAATCATCAAATGACTTCTCCCGCTCTGGGCGGAACGGAAGGGAGTGTCAGACTCTTACTGACCAAAACCCACCCGTGATCCTTCTTGTGCGTTCCAGGGCCGCGGTGATTCTTTCGAACAAATTCCGCAACAGCTAAGGCTGTTGCGGATTTTGTTCGAAAGAATCACCCCTGCAACTAAAAAAAAGTAGTAAGATTCTGTGAAAGATTCGCGTCAATTTTCTATGAATCTATTTCACAGACACACAATTCACAAAGTTCTGAACGCTGTTTTTTCAAAAACACAGCTGTCTGACAGCTACTTGCGTGGTTTTGCCAGAAAACGAATCCAGTTTTGCTAAACAGTCAAAATGTGATAAGCCTAAAAATCTGATAGACCTCCCCGACCCCTCTGAAATGGTGGTATCTTCCACCTATGAAAATAATCTTAGACTTATGTTGGGCAAAAGACAGTAATATCTCCGAGGAACGTGTGTCGTCCATTATGCTATGCTATAGAAATTAGATTTGATTGATCGACCGTTTAAATAACGATCGATGTTAGGGCCGTTGGACGTTTACAATTCATTGATATTGATTACAGTGACAGGATGTTCCTTTGACATACCTAGGCTGGGCCCATAGAGCATAAAGCACCGCGCCAATGGTGTTTGAATTAAGAATTCAAGATTATTTTCAAATTTTGGAACGTAAAACTCAACAGAAAGGCTTCTCTCGGGGCACTTCGGGCACACTCGGGTGATCTCGGAAGTGACCAGACACAGATTGCTCGCAAGTCATAAAACACAATGTACCTACAAATTTCATTGCAATCCACAATTTTAAAGGTTCTAAGGTTCTTTTTATAACACATCTTGAAATTAATGGATTTTCCGCTGAAATCTAAACGATAGTATTAGTAGTTCTTAAAACGGGACGTTAGGAATTCAATTCTGCTGTAGGCATATATATGTGAAAATATAAACAAAAGAAAACAGTAATAAAATAAAGTAAGATAAAATACATTACTTACAATTATGATTGTGTTACTGAAACCAAGCAGGAGTTTCTTGACAAAAACATGAAAGTAATACCCGCAAAATGGAGGCACATTCCATGCTTTGTCTCCCACGCCAGCCTTTGTATCCTTATTTTGAAAGCCTTATTTTAAATAACAACACATGAATACTGAAATCAGCACACACACACTCACTCATCTTAATTATCATTCTGTCCCACGTATCGGATAAAAGAGAGATCTGTATCACTATTCAATACAGGCTGATTTATTAATTTTATAATAGCCAATATTTCAAAATGATTCAGAAACACGATTAAACAGATACCTGGATACTATTAAAATCAATATTAAATTACCGTAATTGTAATCAATCGGATTTTCTCTGAAACCTGTTCATCAATCACCCGTGTTCAGTTCAGTCGACTGTTTTAATTAATCCCAACAAATTGTAAAATTATAGTAGATAAAGTTAACATGAACGTGAGTATTGGGGTAGACAGAAGCAGGATTTTTCCTATGTTTTGGTATCGCGCTTTACACGCTCTATGACATTTTTAAACCTGGTCAGCCCTCGTATCTTGATGTGGCAATGCCTTCATGATAGCGTAGTGTAAAAGGGATAGCGCTATGCACCATGCACAGCGTGCGTACGTAGTGTATTTGTCTCGATCCGACACCGGAATCATGATTCGACGGGCCTGTTGGTCTAGTGGTTAGCGGCCCTAACTGCTAAGCTGGAGGTCGTGGGTTCGATTCCCACCCAGGACAAACTTTGTGTGATGAGCATGATTGTTTGTTCTGTGTCTGGGTGTGATTTATCTATAATATGTATGTATTTAAAAATTATATAAGTATGTATATCAGTTGTCTGGTAACCATAACACAAGCTCTGCTTAGCTTGGGATCAGATAACCGTGTGTGCGTTGTCCCAAGATATTTATAAAAAAAAAAATGATGTCATTGGCACGACGTAGCGGGGAGGGCTGACCAATACTGACCATGCATGTTCTGGGATTACAAACACACCTGTTATTAATAGTCGGGACCCGCTACGGCCAGTGTCTGCAAGGGTTGTGGAATTTGTTCGAAAGAGTCACCACGGGCACGCACGGGCAAAGGCCATTAGGAGGACCATGGATATGTTTTATTCGCTAAGAATCAGACACTCCCTTCCGCTCTGCCTTATCGGAAGAAATCATTTGATGAACGCACTTGTTAAGTTTCTCTGAGTTATGAATTGAAGGTTCAAAGCCAGCCAGGCGCATTACTTTGTGTAATTAATTTCATCACCACTGCTCTCAAAACGGTGAAGGAAAACATCGTGAGGAAACCGGCATGTCCTAGAACCAAAAATTCTAAGACATCACCAACCCGCACTGGGACCGCGTGGTGGATTACGGCCATTCCCTCCCTCTCTCACACATTAAAAGGCTGTGATTATACCTGTTAAGCATGAAGTATTGGGTTCAATCTTCAGGAGACCTATTATGAGGTGGGATGACGGCGGAGCTATACAAAATGTACAGCAATATCCTTTTTAGCTACGGAATCATGATGACATTGCTATAAACACTTCACAGCGGGGCCCCACGTCGGAAAAAGTGTTGCTGGGTTTTTTAACTAGGGATTTTTCATTAGCAGTCTTGGTTATGAGAGCAGGCTATCCTTAACAACTGATATCATACGAACGACTCATCCTGATATCGATCGGAGGACGACGGAGTGACGTAGCGGCATCGATACCACCATATTGTGACGTCACACGAATCCTACATCACGGTATTAAAGTTTCCGCGCAATGTAAACATTCACAATCATTGGCAGTTGCCAAACAGACACAACACCGACTGGTCTGAGCATCCTTCCTTTTCAGTGGGGATTTGTGGGACGTTTTACCCTGTTCCGCATACCTCTATACCTATATCATACATCTCTGCCTACTCCATCTAGAAAAGCAGGTGTGATATTACATAGTAACGCAACCAACGTATGCCAAAGTAAACTTTCAGTTTGCAAACGTGAATACTTAATCAGTGAACCTGTCAAGCCGCACGTGAAATGCTCGAGAGTCGCGAATCTTCGTTTACAATTTGACGGAAGTCTTAGTTTGATATATGAATGTGTTCCAGTGTTTTGGTTGGCGGTTACTTTACTTTAAAACGTTATGTAAAAGGCAGAGTGATGTCAAAGTAATGCTATTGAAAAACTAAACATTTTAGAGTGATAAAATCAAGAGTTTCGTTTTCGAAAAAGTAGTTTTGAAAGACTTCTTCGGCTGAAGTACGTAGAATAATTAATGCTCAGTTTGACAGCTATTTCAAACAATTTCTTCCAAAAGACCTGCAGCAGAACGCCTTTACGTTTTAAAGGGGTAGGCAGAACTTAGTTTGCCGAAAGTGCTGCTCCGATTTGGACGGGGCTTTCGTTATTCAACGAATCAACGGTATAATATTTGGAAACATAGAAAATTAGGTACTAAAAAGCACAAAAAGAAAAATAAAGAAAAAAGGTTCACAAAAAACGAAGAAATCAAACCATAACACTGACTTCCAGAATTAAAGTCATATTATTTTCCACTTTGAATTTGCGTTTTTGAAGTTGGTTCTTTTTTCCCTTTACAATCCTAAATTTAACACCAAAAGATAAGCAGGTTTTCTAATAAACCTGATTATAAGGTTCACGCACTTATCACAAGTCACTGTAATTTGCCACTAAAATAAACAAGAACATTGACCCTAAGACAGCAATAAGCAAAAGAAATCCACAAAGCCCAAATCCAGACAAAACTGTACACAAATAAGTCGACACAGACGAATAAAAATAATGTTAATAATCAGTTTCCTTTGTCCCCGAATAATGACGCGTACACGTTATAATAAGTCTATTCTTCTCGCCTAGGTAACAATATACGAGGTAGTTAGCACCATTCATCCTGATAAAGTATCTACTAGCTAGATATAATCAAACAAATGAACTGGCTTTTTTGTTTATATTAGCCGAAGATTTCAAGGAAAATCGGGTTTGGAATTCAGGTTTGGTACCAATTCACCGGGCGATTCCCGGCCACCGTAGGCGCGGGCCTGCGGATGACGAGCTATGGGTGGCTCGCCGACCGATAGCAACCAGGCCCGAGTCGACGGCGTGTCGTGTTCCACGCGCGCCTCAAAAAGCCGTCAGCAACGTAGACGGGGCCCCATAGGGTCAGTGCCTGCTAGGGTTGCGGAATTTGTTCGAAAGAGTCACCGCGGCCCTGCAACGCGTACACTGGCTCTAGCGACTCCGTCACCTATGCTGACATCCCTTTGAGGCGCGAGTAGAACACAACGCGTCATAGACCCGGGCCTGGTTGTCATCGGGAGGCGAGTCAATCAACGCTCGATATCCGCAAGCCCGCGGCACTAATTCATCCTATATATGTATTTAAGTACTGTGATATAAGCTGATTACTATGAATTTATACTCAATATCATTAATCAGGTAATTGGTTCATTCTAATTATCAACGGTATTTTTTGGTATGGCAGCCACTATACATCCACATTACCTATTTGTTATTCAGCTTTATCATAGTGATCAGTAAATACTATATGAAGTTATATCTTAGGAATGATTTCTATAATCAGCTAGCATGTAAGTCACATTTTATTACGGGCGACCAACGTATAATGTGTTCAACATGCAAGTTGCTTGTAGATGAAAACGCGTGTTTAGATCAAGATGTTATAGTCAAAGTCAAAGTAAAAGTAAAAACGTTAATTTCAATTAGGCCATTAACGGCACTTTTGAACGTCATCAATAAAATTTATTATAATTAAGTGTCTCTAGCGTCCATTCGCAAAGGTATTCTTATGGAGAAGAACGGACAAGAAACTGCATAGTTACTCTTTTCGAAAAAATAAAAATATAAGCAAAGAGGTAATATGCGAGCCCAAATTCCTCCCCCCCCCCATTATGCTTATCTCTAAGAACAACGCCTTGAAGTCTAAGCTATTCAAAATTTGAACTCCACACAAGTTAGACTGAACACGACGGGATTGTTCTGTCTAGGACCCCCTCGGTGAACCTAATCTGGGGCGTAGTTTTCTAGTGAGCTACTGACTTCGATTTCTTAGAGTGTTCCTAAGCGGTGAGGCTGAATATAGACTATTTGAGAAAATTGTGGTTTCGGAATGTTTTTGGTATTTTATAGCCGGAAACAGCGGTCAAAACCAAGAAAGCGAGCTTGAAATACACTTAGTACCTATACGGGATTTTGTAATAAGAATTGATGAAGCGTAACGCTTTGTTCCATCTGCTCAAACATTTGAGCATTCTCAACAGCTTAATGATATCTTCATTAAGCTGTTGAGAATGGCTAAAAACCTGTAAACAGAAACCTTCAAATAAATATATCGAATAAGTTTTAGAAAGTTGCAATAACACGCACAGGGCCCCAAGTCTGCTATTTTTATAAATTTGTTATTCCAACACTATTCCACTGCACTGTCATTTTGCTAAAAGTTCGTAATCTGCTAAATAAATATTGGCCGATCATTGGTCGGTCAACGGCCTCGTAATATTTATGATAAACGAGTAATTAAAAGCAATGACGTTCTAATGGTAGGTAACTGATCAAAAGAAGTGTCAAAATTTTAGCAGACTACTGCATAAGTCTGTCATTCATTTATCATTATTTACCTACGAGATTAACATTTTATGCCATTTCTATCAATGGAGTGTCAGTGGTTGACCATTGGAAAGTTATAGTGACGCTTTTATATTCGTAGATTACTAAACTAGTCAAAATCGACCATTATGAAATCAATGATAGACCATTCTGACACTATTGTAATAGCAGACTTGAGGCCCTGATTTGTATGTTTGTTAACCAATCACAAACGATGAACGCGGTTAGACGAAATGATGTGAATGTATATAAAATGCATGACCTGGATGAGTACATGCGATATCCCTTTTTATGCAGGTTCTTTAACGTTCCCGTGTTTTTTTTACATAATTATACGAGAGCAAAGGCAATGGCAAAAGCTCGTTATAAAATTATTGTATACTTATAAACATTCCAAGTTTAATACAAAAGTGTTTTAAAACTAGGTCAAAACAGGCGAAAACCAATTAATGTCACACCCGCCTTCAGAATAACATCAAAAACATGAAATGAGGCGACGACGATCAAAATAGAAAATTGTTTTCTGCTTGAAAATAGGATACTTTCATAAAAAAACTTTCTTAAATAAAGTAGATTGGAAATGTTCGTTACACAGAGTAAGTAGGTACCTACGTACTTAAGTAGATACTTTTTGGACTGAGGCAGTACATGTTTATAAAAATGGTGGTCTAAGATAAGGATTACTGAATAGTAGATAGATGACTTGATCTCCCTTTCATTAACTCGCGTCGAAGGAAATGTATCTAATATTTTATCATAATCCATTATTTATTTAAAACCTACGTGTACAACTGGTTATTGCTCTGATCTACCTATTAAAATAAAATTGACTGCATGATATTTTTAACATAAAACCAGCATGAACAATTGTTGGAGAGCCAATAAATAAATAAATTCACTGGCAATCTTTCAGAGAACGCAAGTAGGTACTCATATAAAGCGTGTTTAAGCGTGAATAAGAACATAATACATTTGTTACATGTTTTTGTAATGAAAAGCCGTTTGAATTTTCACTGTACATTTGCATGTGTACCTACTTAACCCTCCAATCAATGATCTGTGAAATCTTAAAAAAAAAACGAATCTGAAAATAAAAAAAAGAAATGTGGTCGGCCACCAGTCAAAACCCAATGCCCAAAAAAAAAACAAAAAAAAGCAAACGGTGCCCTGCGAATACAATATAATACCTTTAGGGTGCTGTTGAGGCTTCTACCCTATTGCAGTGCGTCAGATATGTTCGCCGATGCACACATTGACGACTATTTTGCAATAATGCGTAAGAAGTAGGCGTCGATGACGTACAGAGTGGGAGGAAGCACCAACAGTATCTTGACGGTGTTCGCTGGAAGGACGGATGGGTCTACCATGGGTAGGTTTATCAAGCTTCATGTACTACATGGGGCTTGATGAAACTATCTGTGGTCGATATATTATCACATTTTTTTGTTTCTAGGTATATACGAGTACTAACATAGTTTATAGGATAATTTAGACACTAACACAATGTGGGCCTATGTATGTATGTAGTTTGTAAATAAAGGATTTTTGTTTTTTATATTTTATTTAATTAAAAATTTAATAATTAAACAGCTGAGTACGAACCTGTATTTTTCATGGAGTGACAGCCTATCTGACCTCCACAACCCAGTAACCGGGTAACACGGTACCATTTGTCAAGACTGGTGACAGATTTTCTGGCTTTCGACTATCGGTAGCGACTGTCAAAGATTTCCAAATCACTGTCGGCCCCAACGTTTAATGCGCCAATCGAGGTGCTGAAGAATCTCAGTATGTAATGAATAAGCCATCCTCGTTGTTTAACCTCGAAAATGGCACGAGCTTTTTAATTTTTACATTCAATAAAAAAAGGTTTTTTTTTTCAAACGTTGCCCCACACTAGGAATATCTACTATGTCGTGGGTGGGTGCGCTTACAAACATACAATCTCACATACACAAACAGCCAGACCCGGAACAACTATCTGTAGGCCATACAAATATTTGTTCCGTGCGGGAATCGAACCCACGACATGTAGCGCAGCAGCCAATCGCTCAACCACTGCGCCAACCTTGTCGTCGTACTATAGAAATAACAGAATTAGGTCAGAAACTCAGAAAGACGACTTTTTCACTTTATTGACATTCCCTAGAGAATTTACAATTGTAAAGAAGCTTAAAAATTGAAAATCAACACGTAAGCTTGACTCACTTTTCGTGGCAGTAAAACATTTGAAATATCGACAAAGATAACTGCAGGTGAAAAAGTCAGTAGATGCTGTGCTGAATAGCAACTGTATTCGGTATAGTTAAGGATGATATTACAATGATAATTTATGCTTGGTCTGGTGTAATAGTAGTAAAACAATAAGTCACAGAACAGTTATGTTACAGAAGTCTACGTAAGGATATTTCTTTATTTACATAGTAAAGAACTTTTTTTTTAAATAATAAATAACCCGCTTACTGGGCCCGCGTGGCGGATTATGGCTCATTGTGAATATTGCTGATTATAATGTGGCTAAGCTTAACTGCGCTGAATGTTCTCCAAGTAGAACATGCAATTATCTCGCAGATAGTATTTGACGTCGTCAGGCGATTTGTGACGTTGTCAAATGACAATGTCACAAATAGTCCAAAAACGTATTTTGGACTATTGTCACATTGTCAGATGTTTTATGACGTCGTCCGATCATTTGTGACGATTTTACTTAGTTTGTCACTTTATCAGATGATTTGTGAAGATGTCAGATAGAATGTTACGTTGTCAGATTATTTGAGGCCATGAGGACCATAGTGACCTAATTCAATGGACAAGCCTTTTGAGGGTCTGTTTAACAATGTCACTTTTGTGACATTGTTAAATTGTGACGTTTTCGGATAATTTTTGTCGTTGTCTGATGATTTGTGACGTTGCCAGATGATTTTTGACGATCCAACTCACTCATATTTTGCCTTTACGTTGGAGTTTTTCTTCAACCCCATGTATCATATTTACTCCAGGGACTGTACATAAGAACATACTTACCGACTTAATTATAACCCCAAGGACTGTATGTACACACATTCATACATACTTAGGGCTTGAATTAACATTAGGCTATATTCATAGAAAGTTTTGTTTGTCTCTGCCTAAATTAAATTCGCAGCATCTTTTTTTTAAGGCTGGTCAGTCATCAAGTGGTGTCTCACTAATGCCCTTTGTGTTCCGGCCGCGGTGACTCTTTCGAACAAATTCTGCAAGCCTGGTAGCTCAAGGAGCCTTATCAGATTTGATGTAGGTCGTCATGCCTAAAATTGTTTAATCGGATTATTTCTGACTAACGGATTATGTTAAGCCTGCTCAGGTTATTAGGTGGGACATCTATCCGTCATTTGATCTTCAAATATGTCCAATTATGTTAACCAAATGCTTTCGAAATGTTCTGAGGATAGCTACTGTAGTGTACTGTATTTATTTACAACTAGAGCTCATTTCAATGTATCGTTACCAACTCAAGTGTCACTTTAGCTTTGTGTATGAGTGAATATTTGTATTGTCGCGGCATTTGTTCGAACGATTCACCGCGGCCCTGGACCGCAAAGGGCACTAGGATCACGGGTGGGTTTTAGTCAGTAAGAGTCTGACACTCCCTTCCGCTCCGTCCAGAGTGGGAGAATTCATTTGATGAATATTCGCATCCAGAAAAAAATGTGACCATTTGTATTAAGAAGAGAAGAAGCCCTTAAAACTATGAATTGTACCTAATAGATTTTGACCTGCTATTTGTGGATCAGCCTTTAGAGTTAGTTGTTCCAATATTTGTAGTAGTATTCTGAATTCCAAATAACATAGGTTTAATTACACGATAGTCTTGGAATACGCAAAACTTCTATTCCGTGCAGAGTAACACGGACAAAAGTAGTAGGTAAGTAGTTTGTCTAGATAGTGGTTGAAACGATCTTTTAATGAAGATATAAGTTAAGCTTATAGATGTGTTGTAAGCTATTGCGATAAATTACATCACAAGTTGTGAGACTGCTGAATAATATTTCGTACATAGATATTTTATACGGATGAACATGATTGATACATGATGAATAGACTAAACCTTCATAAATTGAAAGGGTACGTGTTTCTTAAAGTTTCGTACTTCATAAGAAAAAGAAACCTTCACAAGATCATTTCGTGGTCCGTCTGTTTGTCAACACATGAAAGAGATTTTTCCACTGCAAAAAAAGTTTGTCTATTGAAACACTTATTCATTAAACCTTAGCTTATATATAAAACGTGTCCTAGGAATAAATAACTATAATAGGCGACTGCGTCATTGCCAATTGTATTAATAACTAACACTCATAAAAGTAAGTAGGTAATACATATTAGTCGTATAGGTACCATTTACACTTTCGTTTTATTTTTAATGGCCAGTTATGCAGTTGAAATACTGCTAGTACCGTTGCACTATGACAATGTACAGTCGGACTCAATATTAAAATGCGCGAGATACAAAAAAGCATTCGGCAAGCGGTGCTCGGGCGATGAAATGTGAATTTTCGCTTTTTTTTTGCACACCGTAGTGACTGGACCGTTACTATTTGTTTCATTACAAAAAGACAATTAGAAAACGTGTACAATACTTCTGAAACAATCTTTTATTATTTTCTTTATGAATTTCACTGTATCCAAAGATTCAGAACTTTTAATAACGATGTATGTAAATTGATTTCCAATGATTTAATAGGAATTAGAGAAATATTGTATAAGCGATGTACGTTCTACGTAATTTCTATATATTTTTCACGGCTCAACGGCCGAAGTGATTTGGATGATATTTTAAGCAATGATAATTTTCAACTTATAAAAGTTGAAAATTATCCCATGGGATACGAAACTGGAATGAACGAGAACGAAAGAGAAGAACATGGAATACGCAAACGTACTGTCAGGATGAAAAAATACTCTTTCCTAATTCAGATAATAGTAAACTATTGCTTCAAATATCATCCAAATTACTTCACGACTTTTATATGACTGATAGTATGTAGGATATTCTCACAATCAGTTTTCGCGATTCAATCAACAAGCGCCTGAAAAAAACTCTGCAAGTCTTACAAATATTGATTACTAGTTGCCGTCCGCGGCTCCGCCCGCGCGATTGTCGAAAAATATCCCAAGGGAGCATACTCCCGGGAGAAAAAGTATCCTATGTGTTATTCCAGACTATAATCTACCTCTGTGTCAAATTTCATCAAGATCCAATCAGTAGATTTTGCGTGAAAGACTGACAAACATCCATCCATCTACCCATACTTACAAACTTAAGCGTTTATAATATTAGTAGGAAGTAGGATATTATTATCGGGGAATCGAACTCGAAAACCGTAATATCAATAGCCATACAACTACGAAAACCGAACTGTAGAACCGTGCACAGGACACAGCACCACGAAATGACGTCATGACAACCCCATTTTACCCATTCTAGCGTGGTTCTCATCCGTGGTAGTGGTGGCGGTACCGCTATCTTTCCCCACCGCATCGCTTTGCGAATGCTGATGCACCTGCACCAAATGATAATGAAGTGCGCTTACAGTATTTTAATACTGCCCGTTTGTATAAATATTGATGGGGGTTAAGCGAAGTGCTGTTTTGTTTTTCAGCTTTCGTTTTAAGAAGAGTGCTATTGTGTTTTTTTTAGTTTTTTTATTTGTTCCTTAATACAGTTTTTATTTTGGTATTGTACCATTAAACCAGGATTGGTTTGTATTGGTACTCACATTCGCTAAAAAGAATATAATAACTAATAAACTTATAAGTGATTGAATACATTTTACTCAAAGTTGTTTGGTTGCAAACATCTATTAGTTTGTGAAATTGAAGGTACACATTACAGATAACATTACTGTTAGAAGAGAGCAGATGGGAATATTTGTTTCGATGTGACGTATTTGATTGCAATAAAGGCATGCTCTAGTTACCTAAAAACTAAGGTGTAATCCTCATTAGGCTTGTCCACGTTAATCCAGTTCATAATTTCTCAGTTCTCCATAATGAGCGTAGCGGCAACATCTCATTATATCCTTTAGTATGAATCACCGAGGCGTAAATTCTATAAGATTGACTCGCTTAAGTGTTCCAGACAGACAGACGCTAGAAGGCGACATCTTACGTTCGGAATTGTCCGTTTTATAAGATTTTTACATCAGTCCGACAACTTTTTCCTTCAAAATGATTAAATTTTCGTGCTTGGGAAAATGGCGGCAAAACTAGTGATGGGACAGCTGTGAATCAATTATCGCGAACTCGACTAAAGGAATGCTAAGAAGTCGTGACTTTGATCGAGAATTGTCGATTCCAAACTTTAGTAACAGTAGCGTATCTAGATTAAATGTACTTAGTACGAAATAGATCTCGGAAATACGGAAACGGATCTTTAAAACTGTTACGTTGTCTGGATATGTTGTTAGAGTTTTCGAATTAAAGTTTGCTTTAACAGTGATTTCTTGTTTTGAGTCAACTTTGAGATGTGATGGAAGTGTTTTTGGCGTAAAATGTTACAAGAGAAAGTAAGGTGCGCATTGCTGGATGATTGCCCAGTGCCAGAGGTATGCCGGAAATTCTCGAATATCATCACTCGATGAATCTTCTATCTCATAATGCTGTTGCTCTTAAAGATGTTTAATAAGAGCTAACTGATGCCCGCGTAACTGTCGATATCTAAGAACAAAGAATCTAACACAAACCTCCACTTTTTCCAAAGTAGAAATTTCCTAAAATGTTTACGTTAAAATATAAACCTATATTTCAAGTTTTAGCTTTCTATACTTGGTACTTTTCACTTTACGTTGATAATAATCAATAAGTACAAACGATTTTATACGCTATTATTTTTCAAATGACTTCTCCCGTCCTGTGCGGAGCGGGAGGATGTCAGACTCTTACTTACTAAAACCCTCCCCAGTTCCTCTTGCGTTCCAGGGCCGCGACGACTCTTTCGAACAAATTTCGCAACTCTAACAGGCACTGACCCCTTCTCTGATGAAATCTCATTGAGGTGCGCGTGATACACGACGAGCCCGACGGCTCGTCGTCAAAACAGCCAACCAGCCCAACAACCAGGCCAGGGTCGACACCCTGGCCTGGTTGTTATCGGTCGGCGAGCCACTCTTAGCTTCGAACCAGCTCTACGGTGACCGGGAATCGCCCTTGCGACTACTAACGCCCGGGGCGTCTTCTTCTGTTGCGGGGACTGGGGCGTTAGGTTTCGGTCACTTTCACGCGGTCTGCCTCCTCCTTCGCTATTATTACTGCTTCGTAGAGGGAGGTGACCGCTACCCATGTCTCCTCGCTCCGGACGATGGATTGAACCAGGGCCGGAAGCGAGAGGTCGCCGCCGCTGATCGCCTGGACGAGGACACGGCGTTGCTCCGCCTGCTGAATCCGAAACAGGTACCTCCCGAAACAGCCGTGTCCGGTGAGCACCTGCGTCAGGCGGAAGGTGAGGATGCCGTGGTGTCTCTCCAATTACTCCTCAAAGAAGGGACATATCGCCACAATGGTGGCGTGCCCAAAGATTTTATGCGCTTTGAAGATGGATATAACCTAAACCCCTATGAACTAAAATATCTTTTGGTCTCTGTGGCTCTACATTTTAATCAAAATCCAAATAACATTAAAGTCAGATGTTCATGTCTAATAAAATTTAAACTTATTTTACTTATTTATTATTAAATCCCACGCATAATGAATTGCCTAGAGCGACTGCGGTTAGGTCTTAAATATTATTTTAATTAAATCGTCAATATTAAAATATTGGAAGCCCGCCAACACATTGCGTTAAAATATTAATTTTAAGTTGCAAATTGATTAAGATTTCAACTGATATCATTTTGGCATCCAAATATTGAAAATAATATTGGTTACGGATTTGTTTGTATGTTTATTTTTGTCTCTTCGAACTTGTACTGTCACTTTTTGCGTAATACGTCTTTTTGTGTAGATGTAAAATAAGTACAACAAATTGATACATAAAGAAGTGATGACACTGACAACTATTCTTTCGACTTTCAGTTTTCCTTCCTTATGTATCCCATCACTAGATGAAAAAAGAACCACATAGAAAAAGTCCACTTACTATTTAATTAATTTAAATATTCTTATACTTTACGATGAAACAAAATGTTAAGTGTTACTTAGTAGCAGTTAAGTAAAATATGAGATCTAACTTGGGAATTAAATAAGTGTTTGAGCTAGGTAAATATTCTACACTCTGTTGGACTGGATTGTGGACTGAAATAAGAAAAATAGGTACATATTGTATTATGTTACTAACTGTGCGTGAACTTTCAGAGGTCACGCTGTTCTTTATGAAGTTAGCCTGTGGGGAGTTTTCATCGGCAAAAATTACATACTTTTATCTCCTATTTAAACCATCATAGAGCTTGGAAGTGCCGAGTATTGGGTCTGGGCAACTTTTGCTACTTGCAGTCATACTCGGAACACAACTGCCTGACTGGTGAGGTGGTTGACGACGCCTTGTGTCCCGCGCGCGTCTCAAAGAGATTTTAGCACAGTAGTCGAGGCCGTATTGGGCCAGTGCTTGATAGGGTTGCGGATTTTTTTCGAATGAGTCACCGCGGTAGTTCAACGCAAACGGTATTAGGAGGAATACGAATGGGTGTTGCGGAATTTGTTCGAAAGAGTCATCGCGACCATGGAACGTAAAGGGCACTAGAAGGATCACGGGTGGGTTTTAGTCAGTATCTAAGAGTCTGACACTCCCTTTCGCTCCGCCCAGAGCGGGAGAAGTCATTTGATTATTTTCCATCCAGAAAAACAATACGTATACGAATGTGTTTTAGTCAGTAAGTACTCTCTTCCGCTGCGCCCAGAGCGGAAGAAGTCATCTGATGGTTTCCGATCCTTAAAAAAAGAAATAAAAAAAAAATGACCCGAGTGATGCAGGATGTTCAATGTTTATATTAGATAGTAGTTTTTTTCCATAGGGCATCCCCATACCCATTTCTGTCACGAGGTCTCGTGACAGAAATTGGAACGTGGTCACATTGTTGTACCTACTTTAGTTCGGGTACTAAATTACAGCCACATGACTTTTCGAATTTATGTCTGCGTGACAGTGCACTGTTATTATACATTGTTAGTATCTTCCGAGAAAAGACGAAGTGTAAACATAATACTGTAAGGGTTTTGTTGTAAAACATTAGCTATCTGCTGTCGTTTACAGATGCACCAAACTTTTTTTTTTTTTTTTTTTTTTTGGAATGGACCACTCGCAGTTCAGCACACTAAGGCTGGTTACTGCTCAACCGGACAATCCTGTGGTGGCCTCAAATGAATTTAAGGCCCCCAGCCAGGGCTAAAAACTACTAAAAGCTAAATGACCGCTTCGCTAAGGGCATCCCCTGTGGGATACGGGCCTCGGCTTAACGGGGTCATTGAGAGGGGCAGCAAGGGACAGGCTGGGTCAATTATTATTATTTAGGGGATTTAACGCTAATGGCTCAGCGGCGCGGGCTGGCTCGTTAGGCAAAAGTCGGGGAGGGATGTTACTGGGGCGTCGCGATGGGCCTCGTCGGCGAGGCCGGAATACGGAACGCGGTCTGTTTTTGTTTTTTCTAATCGTGCTGGTTTCCCTATTACTCTCTTGTAGTAAGGTGATGGGGTCGTCGGGTTCGACTAGGGAGTGCCGTGGACGGCGAATCCTACTAATCTTGGAGGGAGTGTACCGGGCGGCCGATACAATGAGAGGGTTCTGATGGGATTCGGCGGACTCAATGAAACGCTTGTTAAGGCGCTTCATGAATTGTTTAATAGTTGGAATGCGGAGGTCGACATGGAGTCGATCGTTTCTAACGAACCACGGGGCACCCGTGGCCTTCCGCAGAAATCGGTTTTGGATTACTTGCAACCTATGGATCCGGTACGACTTAGTGTGCGCAAAAGTAGCACACGCATAAGTCATGATCGGGCGTATACACGTTATATAAATGCGCAACTTGCATTTAAGGGAAAGCTTGCTGCGTGCATTCAGCATGGGGTGGAGCCTACCGAGAGCGAAAGCGGCGCGATTACGCACCGTCTTTATGTGCTCACCGAAAGTAAGCTTTCGGTCAAGGATTACACCTAAGTATTTGGCTTGCTTCACCCAAGGGATCGGCTTGCCAAACATGGTGATCGGACTGGGAGATGCACCAAACGTAGTAATCCATATTAATATACATATAAAGCTGAAGAGTTTGTTTGTTTGCTGAAACGCGTTTATCTCAGGAACTTCTACTCCGATTTGAAAAATTCTTTCAGAGTTAGATAGCCCATTTCTCGAAGCTATAGGCTAGATACCATGTTGAATTTGTTCGAAAGAGTCACCGCGGCCCTGGAACGCAAAAGGCACAAGAAGGATAACGGGTGGGTTTTAGTCAGTAAGACGCTTCCTTTTTTTTTTTTTTTTTTTTCTGGATGGGAAATCATCAAATGACTTCTCCCGCTCTGGGCGGAGCGGAAGGGAGTGTCAGACTCTTACTGACTAAAACCCACACGTGATCCTTCTAGTGCCCTTTGCGTTCCAGGGCCACGGTGACTCTTGAACAAATTCCGCAACCAGAAACCATGGCCTTGATTAGGACATAGGTAAATTTGTTCTTGATTCATTTCTCTACACCAAAACAACTTACAATTCAGTGAGTATTCAATTCAGTGAGAGCGGGAGAAGTCATTTGATGATTTCTCATCCAAAAAAAGGCTATATACCATCACGCTAAGACCAAAGTTGCAAGGGTTGCTAAACATAACGTAAACATCTCACTGCACAGCTACGTTGAAGTGAGATATCAATCCATATTAACAAGGATGGAAGGACGGTTCTTGCTTGACTTCACAGGGTTGATTAGAAAGTTGAAGTTGAGAATATACCCACTTCTACTCAAGCCTAGAAACATTGTCAAACTGTGGCGTTAAAGTAGGCTTTGTCACGTTTCAAAGGCTAATTCTCGTATATCATCTCAGCGAGAATTGCTTTCCTCTGAACAACAAACAAAATACTATATTCAGAAACCGATCCGAAATTATTACTAAGTACGTTTTAATTCCAATCATTCTTCATACACAGGTAGAAGTTGTTTACAAAAACATTAATATTTAGCTGTGAAGTAATATTCGTGAATTAAAAAGCCAAAAAAAAAACACATCACACCTTCACACAAAGAAAACTGTAAGCGAAAATATTTCAAGCATTTTATTTATATCAAATAGCAAAACGTAATATTTCAACCAACTAAAGCCAGCACAAACGAAAATTCGGTTTACACACAATTTATTTCAAGAGTCGTTTTACGACAGAACAGGAAACGTTCGAATATGAAATTATTTTGCAGTTATTTCATTGAAATGCCGTGAAATTTAATACTGGCAGGTGATGTTAACATTCTAAATTGGAATGAAAGCTATATATGATGAGATTATCTGTACAATTATAAGAATAAGTTGCTTTTCATGTTTGTCTGTAGAACCGCGTCGTTCTTTTAAGCTTCGCAACAGATTTGTATGTGCTTTTCATAAACATTTAGAGAATTTAGTCCCGAAGGAATATAAATGGAAAGGTATATGGGACATTCTTTATGTTGAACTTTCATTATATGCAACAAAAATATCTATTTATAGGAACGGGAACTATGCGTCTTAAATAAAATATCAAATTCATTTGACTAAATACTTATAAAACATTTAATTTTATACCAGTTCATTTAAAAAAGATTGAATAAATTCATCGTAACTTTTTAACTGTCACTTATTTTTACAGAATAAAGTATAAAGAGTACACATCGCGTAGTTCTCTTATTCCTAGATCACTGCATTTTAATAACTTAGTTAAACTAGTTACTTGGAAGTGAGTTAAACTAACTTTTAACTTGCTAACTTCTTCAGTGGAAAGACCATTAAAGTTTACAATTGTATACAAATGTTGCTGCTCGACTGGAAATTTAGTTCCGAAGATATATTTTACTTTGGGGTTAATCAGATTATCAATCAAGTAAATTAATAATTTATTACTTTTTGTGCTATCATGATGACGTCATCGTTTGGGGTGTCATAACAAATGTAATAGCCGAAAGTTTTGGAGGGAAAAGGTCTTTTCTCATACAGAGTAGAAGCGTTAATTAATGAATGGCGTAAGTTGCCATTTCCACATATTTTCCTTAACCATCACGCAGAAGATTGCAAACAACTAACAAGCAACACATAGATAATAGCAAAATATACATAAGTAGCGATAAGCTGAAGTTTATAATGTATATATTCTACTAATTAGACTAATTATAGGATGTTCCAGATGTACCATATAGGTATATAAGTATGTACATAAGTAGGTAGCTGATTAAGGGAGAATAAAAAAACGAGTGGTATTAAAAAAAATCGACCGTAACATCCGACTAAAGGGATCCAAAAAAAAACTTTTTAAATAGTCCGATGCAGTTGGTGACATTAAATCTGTGATGTAAATGCCACCAAAAAACTGCTTGAAAAGTCATTTGATCGGAATTTATTAGTCGTGTTTGGTGATAGAACATTTTTGAAATGAATCATTCTGTATTGTTTTACTATTGTTTCGTTAATGTAACTCAGCTGTCTAACATCACTCTTAAATATCATCACGCACTTCTGGAACACCCTGTATATATCTCCCTCTCTCCCTCACCCTGGATTTACACAAGGGTGTAGATCCATCCAGTATAGTCTAAATTTTAATTGAGTTTTTTTTTCTTGACTTACATTTTAGAATTGCACTTCCCCTTAAATAATTGTCACTACAAAATACTGCAATCCCTGCCAAGTCTAAAAGGTGTCTTAAAAGTCACTTGAATTTAAAACAGCATTCGCTGCTCGCACGTCTTATGCTAAATTGTTCTTTACTTTAAAAGTTACATAAGAGATGCACCTACTTCATAAAATAAAGACCATTCAAAATCGGAACATGGAAGTTGAATGTACTAAGAACCATTTCAAGTCAGTTTTAAGGCCTTGCACTGGATTCGGTCATCATCATCATCATCAATAGCCTGTTGCAGTTCACTGCTGGATATAGGCCTCTCCATTTGCACGCCACTTAGATCTATTTTCGGCTTCTCGCATCCAGTTTCTGCCAGCCGTCCTGCGCAAATCGTCACTCCACCGCGCCTGAGGACGACCTACACTACGTTCGGATTCGGTCACTATGATAAAAAAAGAACAACACACTTGATTAATGTCAATAGATAAATAACAAGCTATAACTGTGATGATTCGAGTTAGAGTGCTTAACTAAAAAAATCTAACCATATGATTCGTTTACTACGGCTATAAGCGGTTCCTCAATTCAAATCCTGAATGAAGAATCTTCTTATTAGTGTTACGAACTTGGGATTTGTGTCAAATTTATTTGTTTGTAAATTTATTTTAATTTGAATTATTTGGTTAGATAGATAGTAATAATGAGTTTTAGTGAAGTTAGTATAGTCTATCTTAAATTTCCTTCTCTGTCTGTTTACACATTGTGTCTACGTCTCTTATCCCACTCTTCTGTCGCAGGTCTGCTGGAACAAATTTCTATTGAAATAAGCAGTACCTTTGTGTTCTTGGTTTCTGTACAAGATTTTCTATTTTAAGTATATTGTGTGTACATAAATAAACAAATAAATAAATAAAAAACAACCGAAAAGTTTTAAAACAGGCGTTATTATTTTTGGTATAACAACTTTATTCATTAATTATAAAACACAATTTGACACTATTTGTCAGTTTCGCATTTGATATTTCGCTTTTAAAGCCTCGTTCGGGGTCTAAGCAGGTTTTATATAGGACGTCAGTTAATTCCAGAACATTATTTTGTAGATAAGTCTAGAATATTCGCGCGCATACCGGTCGCTACAAACAACGTGTCGAGGATTCTAGACTGTTCTAGTAAATAAAAGTCTCGAAGGTTCTTCACCCAACTAGTTCTGCTACTCGAAACTAGTTGGCGCTAGTGGTAACTATTGCCGCTATGTACCCGTCGTTAATTGTCGCGCAACATTAGCACTTAAAAGAAGCATCTGATTACTTTTCCATAGTGAATGAGCCTGCTTGTGTTCGAAGCTTAACACAAGATTCTTTATTTATAAAAAAATATCAGCGCTCGTTCTAAATTTTAAACCCACCAACCAATCACGTTTGATCGAACACTCAAGCAAGTTATGACTAAGTTTTCACCTCTAACCCCAATTAGTCTTTGCCGATAGATTGAAGTCGGGCCCTGTCGTGACTTCACAACGAAGCCAAAGATGAAAACTTTTTTTTCCTTTCAAAGAATATTTTGCACTTCAAGAAGTTTCCCGCAGTCTCTTTAACCGCGGTCCTTACACGAAGAAGGTTTTAATTAATATTTCCCGCCTCTGTTTTTCTTTGAGAATAACTTAATGAGTTCCTCTTTCAGGTTTTATGCTACCTGTTTGTTTGTTCTTCTATTTTTGCAAGGTCGTAAAGTGAGAAATTTTGTGTTGATTTACGTTTTCTTTTCTTTAGAGTTTGAGATTTAGCTGCTGTATGCAAATAGTTTAAAAATTAGTCGGTATACATTTTTAATAACAGTCATATTTAAACAAGAGTGTTCATTGACAGTGTCATTTAAGAGTGCTAATTCAATTATGGAGAGGAGACTAAAGCATGCACATATTATACCACTAAGCCTAAGTGCCTAAGGCATTAAGTCCGCCAATGTTCGAAATAAAGAACAATAAATGAATTTGTACAATTTAAAATGTTTTGTAAAAAAAAACAAATTCCATAATAAGGGTGTGAATTTTAAAAGTAATTAATCGTTTAACCTTTGTTAACAATGGCAAACGCATTTCGGTTAGGTGGGTTCGTGACTTGTGTCAGATTTTAAGATTGTCAAAGACCTAAAAATGACAATCGAAACCAACAGTTTAACGTTCTTTCCGAGGAACTGAGGAATCTGGGTGTGGTAAAACCATAACTTTTCCATGGACCGTTCTCGGCAAGCGTTACCGAACCATTGAGAATCGATCTGTACGGCTGTTATCTTCAACATAAAATACACTTTTGATTATGTTTAAATAGTGCCATAAAAAAAATGTCACCCAGAAATGATTAATCATTAACAGTAAATAATCACAATTCACTTACTCCATAACCGGTGAGTTAAACACTAAGATTAAAACTAAACGTAATTAATCGTTAAACTTTCGTTAACAAAGATTAACGTACTTCGGTTAGGTGGGTCCGTGTTTTATGTACTTTACTGTAATGAGTGCAAACTCCGAATTTGGTAACTGCAATAAATTAAAGGTACAACTGACTTTCGCTCGGTAAAAAACAGGTGGAACTTTGAATACTGGCCAGTATTAAAATTAAATGATTTAGGTTTTTATTCCACCATAACTTCTAAACGGCTTAACTGATATCAATGTATGTGGTATCCTTAGAAGCGTTGAGTTATCCCGAGTAACATAGGCTAGTGAAAATTTGAAAACGTAAAAAGGGAATAAGAAAATGAAAATAATATATCTAGTTTTAATTTCCGCGAAAATTAGTGGGTTGCAGGTATGCACCTCCCTCCCGCCCGCTATATTATGCACATGCAAGATTACAAGGCAAATGCAAGGATTTTATGCACATGCAGGAAGGCAAAGCCAAACCCAACACCAATACCGACACGTGTTTCGCCTCTCCACGAGGCATTCTCAGGGGACGTGTTGACTTCAACGGTCCCCTTTTTTTTGTAAAAAGGGAAGCCGTGGTTCATAAATATAAACGAAAATATTTTGTTTTTATGAAAATTACGACTACGTTTACTATCATCGTCTCAAGTTTGCTTAGTACATAGCAAAAAAGGTATGAAAAAAAAAAAAAACCAGTAAAAAACTATCCAAAGGAACCGTCTCCCGACTGCAATGAAAAGATTATTATTTATCTTGATTTAATTTTTAGTTTACTTTTTGACATGGCAGGCGTGTTTTTTTTTCAAATAATTGTTTGCTCTATCTGAATCATAGAAAATAATGGTATTGCTATTGATTTTTACTGTACACTTAGTTTTGAGTTTGAGTTGATACATTTTTATGTAGATATTTTTTTACAGAATTTGCAAAATAATTATCCTGTTTTAATAAGTGCTTATGAATAGAATCTTCTGGTCTACGTAAAAGGCCAAGGAAATGTGAAATGAATTATAATGATAGCTAATTTGGTGTGTTCAAAAGCAAAAAAGCAGCAGTTATTTTTCCCTATTATGTTTTTCTCCGACACACAAAGAGAATTATGTAGGGGAGGTTACATTTTAATTTAACAGAGTCAACGCCGGCTTATCTTTCTTTGGGAGAGAGTCGCAAAAGATAACAACAGGGGTGACGGTCCTCGTAATAATTCAGGCGGTTACTGCGGTCATTAGAGATGTTCCTGTCATAATTATAGAGGTTGGGTGCATTTTAGAGATGAGGGATAAAGGAAAAATATATTTTAACAAGGGTAGGGGGTGTAAGAACGGATTACTTAAAACTCTCGTTCGGAAAAGTCAAGCTCACCTGTGCAACCGGCCGGTGAGCAACGAGGTTTTGAGTACCGCTGAATTTTTAATACTTTGTTTTTTGGTTTTTCAGGAAGTACTTTCAGTTTACGATGTGATTTAATTTAAGCCGCAGGGCTGATGGAAGGGCCTGCGGATGGCGAGCTATGGCTGGCTCGCAGTCTGATAGCGACCAGGCCCGAGTCGACGGCGCGTCGTATTCCACGCGTGCCTCAAAAAGCCCTCAGCAAAGAAGACGGGGCCCCATAGGGTCAGTGCCTGCTAGGGTTGCGGAATTGGTTCGAAAAAGTCACCGCGGCCCTGGAACGCAAAGAGCACAAGAAGGATCACGGGTGGGTTTTAGTCAGTAAGAGTCTGACACTCCCTCCGGCTCCGCCCAGAGCGGGAGAAGTCATTTGATGATTTCCCATCCAAAACTAAAAGGGCTGATGGATGCGGGACGCACAGGACCGGTTGTTGTGGCGGCACTCGGGGGAGACCTATGTATGTTTAAATAAAATTAAAAGGGAACCACTATTTTTGTCTAGAAGCAATATTTTAGATCAATTGATGTTGTTTGCGCTTACACTTGTGCACTATGATATCGTCTGCGAATTTGCTTATCTCCGTAGAGATTGGTTACCGTGATCGTAAATCGGGTGGAACGATTAGGTTAAGTATACTAAAATGGTACCAAACAAAAAAATAGGTAGGAAGTGTGGAGCAGCTGTTCCACACTTCACCACTGAAGCTGACACTTTATCCAAATTCAGCGCAAAACAACTAAAAACTACTACTTCTGGCAGCCCTAAATCCGTACTGTCAGGCGCACAATTTTTCACTTTGCCAATTTGTCGCAACACTACAATATGGTCGGCGTTCCCCTCTACCATATATCTAGCAGTCTTGTTGCTGAACAAAAGTATTTCTAACACTTTTTGCCACCGTTTGTACCAAAAACGTTTGGTCGTTAAGGTAAGGTAGTTTTTGGTCAAATTGCCGGCAGGTACGTAGTAAATACGAGTATATTTGGGGCCGTGGGACTTTTAGATGTAAGGGATAAATAGAGAATGTTTAAGTGTATACTTTGTGACGAATGATGTGAAAAGAAATACGAAAATATTGCTAGTGCAACGATAGTAACGTAAGTTTTTCAAGATAATGGGATGGGATGGGATGGTGATTAGGTTATTTTCGGTTTGTTTTTAAGTTTGTTTATTTTATTTTTTTGTGCGTCATCTGTGGCGTAATAAACGAGTTTTCTTTCTTTTTTATTTCTTTTTTTAGTTAATACTTTTACTTTATGCCACTGCTGCTAAAACACTTTATTTAAGTTTAGGTTAAGTCTTAAAGTTCAGACTTATAATAAATCATAAAATCAGTAGGTATCCATTATATATGTACTTTGTTTTATTTTTTTATTGAAATTTGATACTCTTAAGTATTGTCTTTGGTTTTCTAGATGTACGAGTATGTCTACACAATATTGTGTTATAAATTATAGTGACTGTGTTTTTATAACAGATGATTATTATCGTTTACTTTAGGTTATTAGAATAGAATAGAATACTAGGTTACAGAAAAGATATGTGAAGAAAACGTAACATAGGGGGTAATGACATAATAATAATAACAAATATTAATGCATAAGCATAATCAGCCTTTTAATGTTCCCACTGCTGCGACACAGGCCTCCTCTCTAGGAGACGGATTAGGCCGTAATCCACCACGTGGGCCCAGTGCGGGTTGGTGAATGTTAAATGTCTTCGAATTTTTGTTTCTAGGACATGTCGGTTTCCTCACGATATTTTTCTTCACCGTTTTGAGACCAGCGGTGAAAATAATTACACAAAGTAATGCGTCTGGCTGGGTTTGAACCCCCGATCTACAATTCGTAAGTCGGGGCAGTTACCGTTCGTCCACCACCACCAATAAGTATATTATCATTGGAGTCGGGTCCCAGTCTGAGTACCAGCACCGTACGTTCCATGGCTTTTAAAGGATGGTCACCTATTCACAAATCGACCTCAGCAAATGTTGCTTTACCTCGAAGATCGACCGAGCGAAGATCGTGTTATTGTCCGTAAATTCGGAGGAGACAAACAAACAGACAATTTTTATGTTATTAGTTATTATTGATTAAAACGGGCCTATATCCTTGAATAATAACTGTGGAAAGAGTAAATAACAGAGATTTTTATCAAACAACACAAACTACTTGTCTTCTCAAGTATCCTTGGCCGTCTTTGTGGATCAGGCTCATAAACAAAACATTGAACAAAAGATTTGAGTGCCTCTGAAGTTTTGTTACGGCATAAACCTTATTCTAACTCATTCGTATGATATGTGTTTGTTTATCTGTCTGTGACTGATCTGAGCGAACGCCTTTTTGTTAGGAAACTATTTTTTTTTAATTGATTCATATTACGATTTTTGATTATATTGTGAAAAAGCATTTGCCCTGCAGTGTCAGACTGGTATTTGGTTTTCTGTGATGTTTTAACATTTTTTTTAAACAAGCCAAGAGGCTTATCAATAATATTCAGCTCGATTAATAGCTTCAAAGCTTAGAAAATCAACTGCAAGTTGCCAGCATATCGGTTTTTCGGCTCATACATTAAGGAGAATGTACGTTGGAATTGTCCAATTTAATTTTGCAATCAATGCTACGTAGTGGACAGTTGGAGAGACATCTACTATAGAATAGAATAGAAAATATTTATTGGACACAGACACAACACAACAGCAACCAAACACAAAGTAAACAAAACAATAATAAAAAAAACTTTTTACAAAAAAATACAACCGACTTTTACACAAGAAATCAAAAAAGTGCAAAATAACTTTAATTTCGGAACTCGGTGTTTGTGGTTGATTTTTCGTTTTTTGAACAACGACTTCCGAAATTAAAGTTATTTTGCACTTTTTGATTTTTTGTGTAAAAGTCGGTTGTATTTTTTTGTAAAAAGTTTTTTATTTTTCACTTTTTAGTGGTACCTATACCCCCTCCCCTCCCCCCACCTAAACGAACCAATCACATTGGTGTAAAAAAAACGTACTGTTCCTTTGCAGAGTAAACTAAGAGGTCGTCAATGTAGAAAATGTAGATATTTTTTTTAGATTTTTGTTGATTTTTCGAAAACCGCTTGGTTGATTTCGATAAAATTTTCATGGGACCATTTGGGAAGTATACCCTTTCCAACAAAACAAGTACAACAATTTTTCAAGAGTTATGCGCGAACAAACATTAAAAAAAAACGTACAAACATCCGAATTGAGCACCTCCTCCTTTTTTAGAAGTCGGTTAAAAAATAACAATGATTAGTATTAAAATTGTGCTGAACGTGCCCATACCGAAAGGGTTACCAAGGGTTTGCTGGGCGTCAGACACCCAGCGCTGGTTTTCAGTTAGGACCCTGCAGTGGCACACGGACGTGGGTAAATAAAATACATATATACATACTTACATGATTAATAAGAAGTAATATTTTAGAATATCACTGTCCTATTATATTTTATAGTACATACAAATCTGCAAAATAAAATAACGTAGGCCGCTAGACGCTAGGACGCATCATCCAAAGAAAAAAAAAAAACTAGTGGAGGAAAAACAAATGTGCCTTTCATAAAATACTCCTATGGTTATTGTAATCGGAAAGAGAAGATAATTGATCGAAACCTTGTGGTTCTTGGAGACATACCGCATCAAATCCAGCCTAACATAAGATTATCTCATCTCACCCATAAGCACAACACGTTTTGTGGATACTTTCATCTTACCTTATCTTACATTATACCTATGTACTGGAATTTCTTGCTGGAGTCTGTTTCCTGATAGCTACAAAGTTCCTTTCAATGAAGAGTGAATAAGTTACTTCTCGGCAAGCGTGCTCTTTCCTTGACCACATCACAATTTAATATCAGTCGAGATACTGGTAAACGCGAATATATCGAAAATTCAATGAAAAAAAAAAAACACTATTCCTCATTATTTGGCTGAAATCTAAATTGAACCTTATTTGACCGTTACCGCAATATAAAATACTCGATCAAACAAAAAATCTTGCTTTACAGACCTAACCACGGGCAGAAGCTAGGAAGTCATAACCTGATGGTAACGGTCTACCTGTAACTTAGAACTTTATAGAGCGCTCAAAATTTTTGATACTTGTACGATGAAAGTATCAAATATGGTCGCGAGCACTATAAACCGCTAATCGGCACTTACTCGTCCATTTGTTAGATTGACCCTCTATGTCAGAATGGTTATTGTTGTTTTATCTCTATTTTGACAATATCGTTAATCTGTAGGGATGTTTGTTTGTTTGTTATGATAATGTATTATTTACTACCAGATAGTGTAGTAGGTTAACTATGTTAACTATTGCTTTTCTTTTTTAAATAAAATTCATAGCTCAGACATCGTGCTGCCGGCTTGCGGAATTTGTTCGAAAGAGTCACCGCGGCCCTGGAACGCAAAGGGCACTAGGAGGAACACGGGTGGGTTTTAGTCAGTAAGAGTCTGACACTCCCTTCCGCTCTGGGCAGTGCGAATGACCGAAGCGACTGCTCCGTGTAAAATACTAGTACCTACTCAGCCGGCTAGACTGGAAGCCGACACCAATACAGTTGGGAAAAGGCTAGGCAAATTGATTAAAGAACTCAAGCATTCATGCGCGAGCCGAGTCGCGGCCAAAAACTTCTTTTCGTTCGACGTAATAGTTACGAGAAAATAAAAATTATAGTACGAATATTATGTTTTATTCGTCATCTGTTTCTCTTGTACGACTTAGGAGATCAATTTTCTAAAGATTGCCGAATTATTACAGTAGTTTGTCGTGAGAAAGTCGTCAAGGCCTAGCTTTATTTGGGACACCACTTTTAGGACATTCATACGTAATACTTTTCGGTACTATAAACTTGAGACTCAGGAGACAATGTTCTGGTAATGTTTTCGTAGTTTTATCTAGATACTAATATTATAAAAAGGAAAGTTTTGATTGTTTGTTTACATTGAATAGGCTCCGAAACTACTGAACCGATTTGAAAAATTCTTTCATTGTTGGGAAGTTACACTATCCCCGGGTGACATAGGCTATATTTTATCCCTATATTCCCACGGGAGCGAGAACTATGCGGAAGAAACCGCGGGGTCCTGCTAGTTTATCTCTAGATTTTTTGTTGTTAACTTAGTTGGTAAGTCATTTGTTCAGCTTTTCATGACTAAGCTATTATTTAACTAAGATTTTTTGTTACTGTTATTATTATTTAGACATAGAGCCATGAAGTGCTTATACATATGAGTCATTAGTATTCTCTTTATTCATTTAACTTACTAACTAATTAACATTTTTAAATATTTCTTTAAAAAAACCTTTAAACGGGTCGGTCGGGAGCAGGGTCCAAGCTACCGGTGGTTAGGGCTCCATAGAAAGGAACCTCCTCATTATACGAGCCGTATCGCGGAGTACTGCCTTCTGTATCAGACCCTTTAACCAACTGTAACGCTAGCTTCGACAAATGGCCATTGGCTGTAACGAAAGTCGGCACAATGAGAGCTGAGTCCAAAGTCATTAGTATTATTATTAGGAGTTATTAAAATTTTCCTGACATGAGAAATGTATGTGATAAGACTAACGGCCGAACCCAATAACCGATCTATCACATACTGGAGATAGAAAAAGAAATGAAAAAACAGAAAACCTATATAATTTTTCTGTTGTTTCATTTGTTTTTCTATCTCCAGTATGTGATAGATCGGTTATTGGGTTCGGCCGTAAGTAGGTTCGAAAAGATATCGAAACAAAAGCTTTTAATCCTTTATTCATTTGTTTTTCATAGGCCTAGCTAGACAAAGTGATATTATATCAGCGATTCACTTAAAGGCCAAAATGAATAGAACCGTAAGGTCACAAATAATTCAGAGGAAAATAATGACATTTAGTTTAGAAGGAAGTAGATTTAAGGCTGACTTTTGATTACAAAAGGCCTGAACGGAAGGCCCCAATATACATACACTTCATACCTCCTCCCAGTCTCGGATTGCAGCTCGTTCACTTTCGAGCCAATGCTCGATGCTCACAGGTATTCGATCGACACACCTTTGTTTCCGACTTACAGGAGTCTTCAGCTTTGAGCACTGAAACCTACGTTTCAGCTTTCATTGATTGTCGCCCGCTTTTGTTACCGACGGATTTGTTTGTGTCAGATAGTGTGAAGTCTGGTTTTGTATTGAAGGAGTGAGTGATGTCAGATAACACATTTGATTTACAGTCAAATTTCAAATCATATGATTATACGGTTGGGGTAGTGGTTGAGAGATTGGCTGCAGCGCTGCGTGTCGCGGGTTCGATTCCCGCACGTAACAAATATTTTTATGGCCTACAGAGATTTATTCTGGGTTTGGCTGAAAGTATATGTGAGTTTGTATGTTTGTAAATGCACCTACGATACAGGAGAAATTCCTAATAATGAGCAACAGCATAGGACAAAATGAATGCCTATCTGTACAAGCAAATTGTAGGTACTCATGTCCATTTTCATTAATATTACTCTAATGATAATGACCACCTAATGTATTGTACTATCTGATGGTTGTGACTTCTTTCATGTAGATTTTGGCTTGAAGAACAAAGAGTTCATACAAAGTTCCTCCTTCTATTCAACCCCTTAAAGTAGAAATTTCCAAAAACACAATGTTGACGGATACTAAGAAATTAATGCATTCATTCATTTCTTAGCATCAGCTAAGAAATGAATGAATGCATTCATTATTTTTTTGTTAAATAAACCTATATACAAAATTCAGCTTCAGTTTTGACTGTCTGTTGATAGTCAGTCAACCAACGATTTTATAACTGTAGAAGAAAATACATAAATAATAATTATTTATTTATTTATGTGTGTGTGTGATAGATTTTTTGTTCTGATTATACATGCTTTCACTACTAGTGAAAGCCTGTATGACAGTTAGTTTTAAATGGAAAACTAGAGCAAACCTTACTTTGAATTGGTTTCATAAATATCAATGGAATATTTCCTAGGTCGTGGCATTTCTCTGTACAATTTTGAAAACAAAAACTGGCACACTGACCCAAACAAAAACACACAAAACTACGAACAAAAACTAGCCGCACACAAAAATAAAAGAACAAACATCACCAAACAAATGTGGTTCCCCACAACAGTATCACTTAAATAAATTACCTTATATATAAATATATACGATATAAATTACCCTGGCACATAGAATTACCTGAACAGTAAAACTTACCTTGTACGACTTAGTATTCAATAGCCTCTCTCATACGATGAAGAATGACTGCAGAAACAAATAAAGGAAACATTTCTAGTGATTTAGGGCCTCTATCAAAGTTCTAGATCGAGGGTCAGTCAGACCTCCAGATGAATTAGATCTTGTTCTTTTTTTTGTGAGGGAATGTATGTTGGGTATCATTTTTTTATGGTGATTACTGTGATTGTTCATTGGTGGAAAAAGATTGAAGTAAATTTGTAATAAAGTCTATATTCTAAAGTATTGGGAGGTGTTCTTTTTCAAATATATTATTTTTTTTAGTTTTCAGTATCGTAAAACGTATAACGGAACTGAAATGGAGCTGGGCAGGACACCAGGGCCTCAAGTCTGCTTACTTACAATAGTGTCAGAATGGTCTATCATTGATTTCATAATGGTTGATTTTTCATGTTTGGTAATCAACTAATATTAAAGCGTCATTATGACTTTCCAATGGTCAACCACTGACACTCCATTGAAAGAAATGGCACATAATGGTAATCTCGTACATAGTGACAAATAAATGACAGACGTATGCCGTAATCTGCTAAAATGTTGACAGTTCCTTTGATCAGCGACTTACCAAATGATTGTCATTGTGCAATCATTTCTTTTAATAGCTCGGTTATCAAAAAGTATTACGAGACTATTGACCGACCAATGATCGACCATTATGAATTAAGCAGATTACGAACTTTTAGCAATATGACAATAGGATCGTGTTGGAATGACGAATTAATAAGAAATAGCAGACTTGGGGCCCTGGCAAGGCGTAGTGATGGTACTTAGTTGGAGTAAGGTGGTGACCGAGTGGCGTCCGCCAACCTGAAGAAGTTGGTTCGTTCGGCTGTGGAGATGGGTGGAAGACATTGTTTCAATCGCGGGAAGAACATGGATTAGGCTGGCACAGGAGCGTGGGGCTTGGTGCAAGAAAGGAGAGGCCTATCCTCAGCTGTGGGCAAAATCGGGCTATGGATGATGATGTGATAATAATGACTATTTGAAATAATCTCTTATTTATATTATTTTTAAATGATGAACAGTAGTGTTATTAGTTGATTAACAACACTACTCATAACTTACATAATAATATTTTTTTAATGATTTGACAAATACAAGGTATTTGGGCGTATCTAGTGCTTTGTTTCTATTTCGACTTTGCTTTTGAAAGAAGCTGTATTTTTATCAGCATGTAAAAAAAATAGCTTTATAACTTTTTTAAACAAAATAAAATAATGTTTATTGGTAAGAGAATCACATGAAAACGGCTGTATTGATTTGATTATTTTTTTCTACAATTTGTTCATAATAGTCCGAGTGAGCGAGTGTGAGTGAGTTAGTGGCAGAAACTGGATGCGAGAAGCCGAAAATAGATCTAAGTGGCGTGCAATTGGAGAGGCCATGTCCAGCAGTGGACTGCAACAGACTCTTGATGATGATGATGAGTCCGAGTGAGGGAGGAAAAACACAAGAAAGGATTTATCTGTGGGATTTTTGCATGAGTTACAAACTCATGTAAAAATATATAAAAATATAATAATAATAATAAAAATATACATATAAATAAGTTACAAAAAAAACTCCTCCTACTAACAAACAGACTCGTAGCCCTACATTACACAATAACTCTTGTATTATATTCCGTTTTAGTCCGAATGTTACGGGCCCACGTACGGTACACCAGGTGGCTCAGAAACGGACCAAAAGATCTCGGGTCCTAACTAAGCAAGCAGCATATTATAAAATAATCTGAAAAGGTTGCTTCTGGAAAAATAAGTCCCTTGATCTATTCAACTCACCCAAAGGAATTGCCTCAAAAATCGTTCTGCCTACCCTCTGTCCAACTGTGATGGAGATGGCGAATTACATCATGTGGCTGCCTATTTGGCTTAAATAACCCAGTGTGCAGTGGTAACCTCTGGCGAAACTGGTGTCAGATTTCTTGGCTTCGGACCCGAAACGACTGTATAAGTTCTAAATTAACAACCGATATTTATTTATTTACTAGCTGACCCGCGCAGATTATATTTATATTTATGATTTGTTAAATACAAAATCCTTGTCATACAAAATCCTTGTAAATCATAAAAAAGGTTTTATTATGTTAGTTATGAGTAGTGTTATTGTTAGTCAAACAATAACAGTACTCTTGGATCTTTTAAAAATAATATAAATAAGAGGTTATTTCAGATAGTCATTATTATAATATCATCATCATCCATAGCCCGATTTAAGTAGTAAGACGCACGCCTGTCGCCAGTAGTGATCGTATTGCGGAAATGATGATGTTGATGATGTTTTCACGGTGATTTTATTACAAAATAACACTGAAAATAAGTTTTTACTTAGATTTGATTTGAGTCTCGTTTAAACAAGTCAACGCACGCCATATTCAATTACAAGAAAATAATAATAGATTTCAATACTTTTATGGCAGCATTCCAGTGTTCCCATGACTATCCGTTTGGACAGTCCACTAGAAAGCCCCATAAAGCCTAAAGTGGACATTTACGCAGATAGATGGGCCGATTAAAATGAATGAATGAGTCAAAAAAGACACAATACAATGCTTTCAGATTTTCAACTAACGACCAAAAACCGTATATGGAAAATTCGCTGTGAATATGAACTTTTATGAAAATGTTCCATTTACGAACTGTTAAAGGTATCGTTTTGCCAAACGACGTGGTTTCGACGGCGAACGGAACTTTACAAAACGTGTTTTCGATGACGCGGTGCTTTAGCGAGACAAGTGCTACGGAGCTTCGAGCGTAGCGCTACGCTTTTTGCCTCGTAGCGATTGCGTAGCGGCCTACGAACTCTTTATATTTTTTCTTTCATTTCTATTTTGTGTGGGAGGTTGAATATTATTTTTCATAAAACTAACTAAATAAAAAAACAAATAATTCAAAAAAATTAAAACCTAGCCTGTTTTAAAGCCATGTCAAAAAGTGACCTAAAAATTAAAAACAAGATAGATAATAATCTTTTCATTGCAGTCGGGGGACGGTTCATTTGAATAGGTCTTTACAGGTCCCCATATACATGAAACCTGAAACATAACAATCCTTGTTTTGGGCAGTCGTGTAAAAACAGAACGAGGTTAGAATAACACGAAGTTATATTATATCGTAATAATGTTACAAACTTGAAACTTTTTATATTTGGATATTAATTTTTATGATAGTTTACTCAGACTGAACGGATTTTGAAAAAATTTGTAACACTTGATCATGGATTAAGACAAAAAATATTTTTAGTTCAGTAGTAGTTACAATCCTGCAGAACTCCATTCCAAAATTATTACCTATAGATTACACTTTTCTTTTTAAAACTGAGAAGAAAAACTTTCTAACCTCGAATCTCTGCTCGAATTAATAATTAGCAAATAGCGGTTCAAGGTGACGGCAATAGGTATCTAAATAAATATGTCTGGCACGTACAGGGCCTATTTGTTTCTGTCTGATGAATCTGATTGGCTGATAGCTTTCAATTAGTCTATGTAAAGACGTTTAATTAATTTTGATAATTAGACTAACGACATACGTGGCCTAGATCAAATGTGGTAAGAGTGTTAATTACAAGTGACTTGTTTTAAATTAAGGGACCTACACTAAAATTGTCTTCTAAGATCTAGAAATTAAAGTACACTTCTCACTGAAGAGTCCTGAAACTACGTTACCTACTGTCTTGAAATGTCCAAGGAGTATCGTTTTACCCAGTTACTGGATTTTAGAGATCAAATAGGTAGTCGCTTCATGTAAAATACTGGTACTCAGTGTCATTCCGTTAGACTCACAGCATGAACTCTTTATAATAATATTAATTTATTTAATTTGACAACAAATGGACCACTGGTTAGTATAAAAGCAAAACTATCAACTGAGGGTTAGTTAGTGCCGGGCCGACGGCGCGTCGTGTTCCACGCGCGCCTCAAACAACTGTTTAGCAAAGAACTCGGGGCCCCATAGGGTCAGTGCCTAATAGGGTTGCGGAATTTGTTCGAAAGAGTCACTGCGGCCCTGGAACGTAAAGAGCACTGGGAGTAACACGGGTGGGTTGTAATAAGTAGGAGTCTGAAACTCCCTTCCGCTCGGCCCAGAGTGGGAGAAGTCATTTAATTTTGGTGATTTCAGAAAAAAAAAAGGATGGATCTTATTCCTCATAATAGCGTAAAAGTCATTAGTTCGTGCCACAGCAAACATGCTATACGCGCTGCAGAGCTGGGGCAACCTCAACAGCATCCCGAAGCCATTATTATACTGCGCACGCAGAGGATCTAGAGCCTTCCGCGTATAGTTGACTCAAAAACTGTCCGTACAGAACGCGTATATATAGCGCGCGCGCGTTTGTATTTATAGTTCTTTTTAGCACAATAAACAAAAGAGTGGCTTAAAAACCATTGCCAAACAAACTAAAAATATTCAAAAGAATTTTGCAAAGCAGGAAGATTTACCGTAGGGTATCGCTCTTATTGGAGACGGCAACTTGGCCATAAGAACGCATTTGCTATTTTTTTTTTAACTTTGCCTCACATTAGGATATACTCCTGTATCGTGGGTGCGTTCACAAACATGTAAACTCACATACACAAGACACCCAGACCCGGAACAATTATCTGTAGACCATACAAACATTTGTTCCGTGCGGGGATCGAACCCGCGACACGTAGCGCAGCAGCCGAACGCTCAATCACTGGGCCAACTGTGTCGTCAAATTTCATGCAAGTTACATTTGTTGACGGTTCGAAAGAAATCTTATACAATAACATTATAAACATTAGTTTAAGTGTTATGATACGTCAACTGAAGCTTGTATAAAATAAAATTATAGCTCTTATATTTAAATTAAATCAAACCAAATTATATTAAATTTTAGTATAGTTGAGTAGAGGTACCTAATATTATACACCAGTTACAGTACTTTCAAAAAAACGATAGCTGTACTGGAAAAGCTTTTCCATGAATAAATGGAAACATAAATAGAAACAAACAAATGAAGTTCAGAACTACGCGTTTCAAATTGGAATGTCATCTATGTAAAAATTATAACTATATCCACGTATGTATTTGGAATACTGCCATGTATATCTGTGACTGCAGATGACGTCGTTTACCTCACGGTAAGTTTAACGTTGTGGATCAGTATATCAACTTCATAAAAATTAATATCTAGGGGGTAAAATATTATGGTGGTACAGGAGTGTTTTCAATGAAAACTGTTAAAAAAACACATAGAAAAGAGGCTCCAGACAAAGTGCCATGCTAAAATATAAGACACAAGCAGCGTCCCGCGGTTTCAACCGCGTAGTTCCCATTCCCGTGGGAATATTGGGATAAAATATGGCGTTTTTTACTTGCTGATCACTTAGCTTTCCATTGGTGAAAAAATTGTTAAAATCGGTCAAGTATAGTTTTGGAACTTATTCGGTACCAACAAACAAAACAATCTTTACACTAACTTTACATTTTGGAAATTCTTTCATTGTGCGTACTGGTAAGAAGTGAAATCTCTTGTCAAACTCTGTTTCCCGATCAACCGGAGTCTTTAGGAAAAGATTGAATAGTTTACGTTCTTTCAGTCAAAAGTGTGCTCCATCCTTGATCGCTTTCCATGAGATGATAAAGCCACCAAACGCGACCCGATCAACTCTAGCAAAAAAGTCTGCCAACTAATAAACAATCATACTATCTACTTTCAAGACATAAAGAAAGATACTCAAATCAAAAACAGTACAAGGGAATCCTATTTTCTTCGGCAATTCAGCAGTTCTTCTGCCATTCCCCTGCCTTACACTGCTACTCGGACACCCATTAACCAGTGTCGGACCATGGGCGAGGCATTCAATATTAACGGCCTAAATCCCCCCAATTATCCATGACACTACACTAGTCAGGCCATTTGACCTCCGAATTAATGTATAGATGTCATAGGACCTCCCATTGGGTCACAGACTGTGGATACAGTGACGTATTGGTAGACAGCACGGCGATTTATGTCTGGGGGTATTTGGTATTACTGTAAACGGGGTGAATCGGAACTGCGAGGGCAGTAGAAATTAAACTTTAAAGGGGACAACTTGACAGAACAGACAGAGCAGTGGTGGCCGAGTGGTAACGGCCCCGACTTACGAATCGTTGGTCGCGGGTTCAAACCCAGCCAGGCGTATCACTTTGTGTAATTAATTTCTTCAGGAAACCGGCATGTCCTAGAACCAACAATTCGAAGACATGTGACATTCACCAACCCGCACTGCCCAGTGCGGGTTGGTGGCGTACGCGTGGTGGATTACGGCCCATTCCCTCTCCTAGAGAGGAGGTCTGTGTCCCAGCAGTGGGAACGTTAAAAGGCTGATTATGGGGACAACTTTTAGTAAAAAAAAATTTGAAACTAAGAATTTTGTATTACAGTAAAAATCCCCTTCAAATTATTGTTTCCATTCCCTATGCGGGTTGGATTGACCCTTTTATATCTTATTGTATTTGACGACTTTGATCTGTAGTAACGGGGATTTTTTTCAGTAGAGAGAAAATTATAGTTGATCAAACGGGTTTGACAGCTAATAACGTAACTTGGATGAGCAGCGTTTGTCAAATAATACGAATTTTCGAAATAATAGAGTTTAGAAATAATCAGGTTTGGTATGTTATTTTATACTATTCTGTTTGGCAATCACCCGCCACTTATCCAAGCTACGTCATCAGCGAGTAACATAGGCTCAACTATGTTACTCGCTGATAACGTAGCTTGCATATATGAAACAATGGTTAAAATAGGTCCAGTAGTTTTGGAGCTTATTCGGTACAAACAAACAAAATAATGTTTCCTCTTTACAATATTGGTATAGATAGCCGCCACTTTAATTAATTTTCTCATAAAAGACCTACGTGAATCCAGTATCACATTGTCTAATCCCACATTGTCTAGGCCCGTTTAAATAATTAAGACTTCTAGTAGACTGGCTCTCGTCTCAATTGGTCTAACGAAATGGAATTGGGTATGCAGCATTCGTGATCATTGTGTTTTGACCTTTAGTCGTAAAGATACGTGACATTAGGGTTTCGTCTCAGCCATAGAGAGCATTTAAAAAAAAATGTCTTTAATTTATATACCCTCTAATCTACTGACGTTGAAAATACGAGTAAATCAATATACTATATTATTTATATAAAACTTAGATAAAATTTATTGTTAGAGTTTTTGACTCCATTGTGTCTAATCGTACTGAAAATGACGTAATGTGTAAAGTAGGAGTGATAAATATCTATAGGTATAGGACTTTGTCGGTCTAGTCTAGTGTCGTGGAAGCGGAACCGGCTGCGGATATTAAGATCTGAACTCGATTTCCAGCCAAGATGAAAAGTGTGGCTTTGTGTTTTTCAATTTCAATCGGTTCGCTTGTTTTTATAGAAAACTGGATGTGAAACAGGCTATAGCATAACGCTGATGATCCTAGTCTGCCTAGCCTTTTCCCAACTACATACAAATATTGCAGTCGGCTTCCGCTCAAACCGAATTCAGCTCTATTTTATATAGAGCGTTGCTGATAAATTATTTTATCCAAATTGAAATTGCAATTTTATTATAAATTACAAATTTAGTATAAAACGATTTCTATATTTATATTATAAACTGATTTTAACCATTTTTTCACCAATGGAAAGCTAAATTTTATCAGCGAGTAACAGTCTTTATTCTATAATTTAATTTCATCCGAAACATTAAAGTAAAGATAAAAAAGTAAAAATAAATATTTATAAAGAGTGTCTCTTCACAAACGTGAAGAGACACTCTTTATAAATATTTATTTGGAATGATTTTCCAAATAAATGTTTGTAAATAGTGTTAGTAAATTTAAACATTGAGGAATGAGTTGTTTGTGAAATAAATAGTCCTAAACTAAACATTTGTCAATAGAGTTTTGGTAAAACATTAGTGAACCATTTTTTTCATGTCATAGTAAATCTGTAGGTGGTTGTTTGTACCTATAAGTCCTTTCTCCTTTGAAAGATTTTCAATGAATTATATTCACTCAATTATCACATTATATAAAATATTCATCCAAAAACATGTCTTATTCTTATCAACATAAAAGACGTTTTTATCAAAATAAAAATATGCATATGTGTGCCTAAGCATCTATAAAACCGCGCACACAAATATATCTTTCAAAACAGCGCGCAGCGATCCACATTACACAGTCAACTCAATATTAGGTTCACTGGGAACCTATCACATGAGAAGGCACAATAAAATCCAAGTGAACAGTAAAATTAATCGAGAAATCACAGTAAACCAAAAGAATAAATCAGCTGAAACTGGCAAACAAGACAAAACCATAAAAACATGGAGAAAAAACGACGAAATAACATGAATTCTTTCGATTTTCGTTTACATGTATTGAGAAACTGGTATTTACATGGGCGTCTATTTTATGTGCCTAGTAAAGACACATAGAAGAAAAATAGAGAAGTACTATTTCTAAAACACAAATAAAAACACGCCTGCCATGTCACAAAGTGAAATAAAAAATTAAAAACAAGATACATAATAATCTTTTCATCGCAGTTGGGCGACGGTTCCTTTGAATAGTTCTTTATAGGTTCCCCACACAATGGTCAAAGTTATTTCATACTTTTTTGCAAGCTTTAGACGATGACAGTATATGTAGTCTAATTTTCATGAAAACAAAATATTTTGGTTTTTTTTATTTGTTGACCATGGCTCCCCCCTTTTTTTAAATTTCAATAGCCTATGTTACCCGGAATGACTCAACACTTCTAACGATACCCATACATTGATATCGGTTAAGAAGTTATGGTGGAATAAACTCATAACCATACATACATACATACATGAACCCTGAAAACATAACACTCCTTTTTTGGACAGTCGTGTGATTAAAACCAGTTCAATAATTTCAAAAAAATATGACGTGCTAGTTGTATTAAATACCGTGAGGAGTAAAAGCTTTAATCTTAGTAGGCAGACTGTGACACAAGATACTGTTATCAAAACTATCATGAATAGGGATGTTGCCTGAGTAAAAAATATATGATTTAATGTTTAGTCCATCAGTTAGATTATAGAAAAATATTGGACACGTATTTTTCCTTTATCAAATCTATAAAAACTGACGAAGATAAAAAGTATCAAAGATCAGGAGTGGGAGCGTGTGATGTCACTGCCCGGTAAAAATTGTAGCGAGTAGTGACGTCACACGAGTTTTTTACGCACTGTATCATCTTCATTTTTTGTTTAAGTGAAAAAAGAAAAAATACGTGTCCAATATTTTTCTATAATCTAACTGACGGATTAAACAGATTTTTTTAGTTAACTACCCTATTGTACCACACGTCCTTTCTGAACTCATCTACTCAGTGGCAAAGTCGTAAAATCTCTAAACTGGAACGTGTATAGAACTACGTCACGTTATCCGCGAGCCCAATAACTTATCTGATAGACATTTTTATGTAAGGACCGAAAAGTATGGCGGTATAGCCCATATAACTTTGCCAATGCAGCTATGAAATGTGTAGGGAAATATGTATTGTATCCTAACATTATGGTAGTAAGGCTTTGAATTATGTGTGCTGTAGAGTGTTGGAGACAGGATCAATTTAAATATGCATCTTACCTTATTTATTTGCGTGCGATTGGTGGTTTGTTTTGTCGTGGTGGTGCGAAAGGGGGTGTCAGACTCTTACTGACTAAAACTCATCTGTGGGTTGTTCCTAATGAGCCTTGCGTTCCTGGGTCGCGGCACGCTTACCAGTATATTTAGGTCAGTTTCGATTCAAATCGGATGCAGCTGAAATTTTAAGTGGAGTGCCCAGTCTTATGGTGACCGGGAATTGCGTTGCGACTTCGGGCGTCTTCTGTTGCGGCGGATGGGGCGTGAGCTTTTCTTGTCCCTCACACGTTCTGCCTCCTCCTTTGCTTGCTAGCACTACTGCTTTGCAGAAGGCGGTGTCGGCCTCCCACTTCCCCTCGCTCCGGACCATGGATGGAAGCTAAAAGATCGCCGCCGCTAACTATCGCCTCAACGAGGAGATGATGTTCCTTCCCCTCGCAGGGCAGATCTCCGCCGTATTCTCCACCGTGTCCTCCGGGCGGTCAAGAAAAAAACTGTTTTTGTTTTTAACATGTGGATGTGCGCTTTGTGGCTTATCGTGCATATGTGAATACAGCGTAGATGTATTGTATTTTTTAATGTTTAAGTTAACATCGCTTCTTTGTTAATAGGCAGCACTAAGCAACGATCAGCTTATAGTTAGTTTAACCTGCACAATATTGTTCTTACCTACCAAAATGTAACCTACAAGATGGATTTTCAATCCCATCTCTGATGATAAAACTCATCGCTAGACTCATAAAATGAGACAGACAGAATACCTCCCATCTGCGTCCCAAACGCTTCTTAGTTTGAGATTACATGCATAATATTTATTATTGGGCATTGCTATAAAAATACAGTCATCCATAAAGACATTGTAAAAGCCTAAAAGCCAAACTTATTCGCCAAAAATATGAGTCCACTTTTCGCCTTAAAAGAACAAGCAATTTTACCACAATAATATTCGAACTATTTAAATTATACTTCACGCCTCGTCCTCAAGATTAGTAGTTACATGTAGTATCGCATAGAGTTCGCCACTTTAGCACTAGTTGAGAATATTCCTTTGCCTATTTTTTTTTTTTTTTTTTTTATGTGGGTAGGTATTTCATATTACTCGGTGCCCGCTATTACGCTGGTTCCTCATTCGCAATTTAGTGCTCGGCCACTGAAGACACTATCGCCCTAAGTAACTCAAGTACCGTTATTTTGTGTGCATTATGCCGAAACGTAAAGTATCTAGGACGTGTCAAGAAGAGCTTGAACATTTAATGCGCAAATTGCGCAAACTAGAAAAGAAAATTCACACCAACAATACCGTGGAACAAACCGAGGAATTAGCGGGAATCGCCTATGGCGTTGAAACAGGTATGTACCTATCTACTTATATTTGTAAAAGTGGAAGTGATAACATTATAACGGGTTGTTATGGGTGTGTAATGCAAATCAGAATCAGCCATTGGGGCTTTTTCGTTGCAATTTCAATGTGACGGTTGGCGTTCAATTCATTGGGGATTGTTACCTAACCTGAACAAGATAACGTTTGTTATCAATTATGTGCATTTCTGTAGTTTTTTCAACATTTTTTTCACACAGTTAATCATTTTTAATTATTATATTTTTCATTGCACAAAAAAAAAAGAGAAACAAGTACCTACATACCCTTATAAACTCAACGTATCTACGTTGCGATGATAATAAGTGTGCAACCTGAATAGCCATTGGGGCTATTTCGCCGCACGCTTTGTGATATAATAAAACCGATTATCATAACCGATATTCGTGTTTTTTTCTAGACCCACCTGATGCGCTTGAGCCATGTGATTGGCTGAACGATAAACACGAACAGGAAACGTTCGAAATCATGGACACTAATGTCATTGAGCAATCATTACCAACTAATGATATCCAAAACGACATACTGGCTCCTCAAGAGGAGGTCACAGTCACGGCGCAGTCAAACACATATTTAGACACTGAGGTTCTCGAAATCCTCGGCGAAGACCCTTCACTAGCAGAAAAACGCGGAAAGGATATCCATGAAGATATAGCATCTCGATTTGGACATATAGCCTCAGAGGGGTTAAACAAAGACACCAGAAAAGAGCTAATATTAAAATACCCGCTTCCTCGAAATTGTCTTCTTATTGATTCCCCTAAAATAAATCCGGAAGTCAAAGCCGCTATACAAGAAAGCTTCATAAAACGTGATAAAGGTATTGAAGCCAAACAAAAGCAGGTGGCAAGTGCAATATCATGCCTGAGTAACATAATCACAGCACAATTAAACTCCGAATATAAAGATAAGGAATTACTTCAAAAATTAATGGATCTTGGCAGATTATTGTGCGACAAGAAGAAATTTTATTTTGTTTTCATTGAAAAAGGACTTGTCAGAACATCTTTCAAGAATAAAAATTGACGCTTTTCTATTTGGGGAAACGTTAGCTGACACTTTAAAGGCAGCCAAGTTTATAAATAAATCTGGAGTTGAGCTGAAAGCTGACCAACCTAGCTCATCGAAGCGATCAAAATTCCCTAACCAGAGGAATTTAAACAGGAAGGCTTACAGGCAGTCGGGCCCTCCGCAGAGGAGCCGCGAGCCTGCAACGAGAGCGTGCGCAGCCCCGATGCCGCCCGCGCACTCATCAAGGCCGTGGCCGCGTCAGCCGCCGCCGCCGCCGCCACCCCCTGCTCCAACTCGACGCCGCTTGTAAATACAGTTGAGTATGCCGGTCGTTTACATCTTTTTAATCTCAATGGTCACTTATAACAGAGGACCACACAGTCCTCTCAGGGATTGACGGTTATAAAATTCCCTTCTTTAGTCCACCAACTCAAAAATATATTCCGTCTATCCCAACACAGTCCAATGAAGAAAAAAGACAGTTCAATAAGGCAATAGGTGATTTATTACGTATCGGTGTGGTATCCCTATGTGAATCGTGCGAGGGCCAATTTATATCAAGCATTTTCCTGACCCCCAAGCCTAATGGAAAATAAAGATTTATTTTAAATCTCAAAAATCTTAATCGCTTCATAAAGACCGATCATTTTAAGTTGGAAGACCTACGTACAGCTATTAAACTTGTTACACAAGATTGTTGGATGACTACCCTCGACCTAAAAGACGCTTACCTCTTGGTAAGAGTTCATGAGGACACAAAATATCTTCGATTTATTTATGATCAAAACTGTATCAGTTTAACGTCTTACCATTCGGGCTTAATACAGCCCCGTTTGTATTCACGAAAATGACCAAACCTTTTCAGATTGTGTACAAAACCTCGACATTACCAAAAAATTACTAGTTTCACTTGGCTTCATCATCAATGAAGAAAAGACAATTTTCATACCTTCCGCGAAATGTAAATATTTAGGCCTGATCATCAACTCCCATGAGCTTACACTGCCGAATTACAAGCTTTTCAGAAGTTGCGTCGCTGTTCAGTCAGGAAATTAGCTCAATTAACGGGTCTACTCGTGTCAGCCTCCCCTGGAATAGAATACGGGCTTCTCCACACCAAGGAGCTGGAGCGCTGCAAATTTCTTAACCTGAAAAACGATGATGATTATGAAAAAGTCATAAACATCCCTGACTCACTGCAGATCGATATTCAATGGTGGCTTAATCACATTTTGAATTCAGTTTGTCACATAAGAAGTGACGACTATCACAATGAAATATTCTCTGACGCCTCAACGACGGGGTGGGGCGCAGCCTGTATGGGCAATACAGCTAGTGGTAGTGGGTCAAACACCGAGCGCAAAAAGCACATCAACTATCTTGAATTGTTAGCTGCTTTTATTTCTCTAAAAACCTTTGCAAAAGACTTGTCCGACTGTCAGATTCTTTTGCGCGTAGATAACTCAACTGCAATTGCCTATATCAATCGGATGGGTGGTGTTCAGTACCCACACCTCACACAAATCACTAGGGAAATTTGGGAATGGTACGAGGATCGAGGATTGTACATTTATGCATCTTATGTTTAGTCTAGTAATAATGTCGTGGCAGATGCAGAGTCTCGGAGAAACCACCCAGATATTGAGTGGGAGTTAGACGATAGGGCCTTCAAACACATATCTGATTGTTTTGGCTCACCCAAGATTGACCTAGTCGCAAGCTGCATAAACAAAAAATGTGAGGCCTATGTCTCATGGCATAGGGACCCTGATGCGATAGCTATCGACGCCTTCACAATATCGTGGGCAAACACGCATTTCTATACTTTTCCCCTTTTTCGATAATTTTGAAAGTTCTCAGAAAAATAAACGCCGAAAAATCTAAAGGTAGTGTAGCTGTCCCATCATGGCCCACCCAGCCGTGGTATCCAGTCTTTCAAGCCCTTACAGTCTCTAAAGTATTATCATTTCCTCATAAACGAGCTCTATTCTCGCATTCCAGCTCCAGTCGGATACACCAGACGATTACCCTGGAGGCTGCTGTCTTATCCGGGAGGCACTGTCAAGAAGGAGCGTCCCACCATCTTCCCTGGAAATAATGATGGCGTCATTATCAACCAACACCCTCAAGCAGTACGACACTTGCCTGAGGAAATGGTGGAACTACTGTAAACATACTCACACTAATGTGTTTATTGCGTCTATTCCTACTGTCATTCATTTTTTGACTAAACAATTTCACCAGTGTGCGCAATATGTACCATCAATTCTTGTAGGCCCGGCTCTCGCAATTTTATTAGGATCTAACATATCTCAAGATGACAGAATACAGAGATTCTTCAAAGGTGTTTCGTCTCCGACCATCTTTACCAAAGTATAGCTACACATGGGACACGAATTGCTTACTTGACCATATAAGTCAATGGTACCCAAACGAAGAGCTGTCATTTGATAAATTAACTAGAAAAACAATCACATTATTAGCACTTACAACCGCCCATAGATTACAAACCTTATCCAAAATAAATATTAAGAACATTAATGTTTCATTAAACCACATCAGTATTAGGATCCCAGATATTATCAAAACTTCTAAAGCAGGTTCCAATCAACCAATGCTTTACATTCCATTCTTTAATCACAAACCTGCAATTTGTCCCGCTGCCACATTGCTTTGCTATACAAATAAATCGACGCCCTTAAGGAAATCTGACCTGCTGTTCGTAGGTATAAAAAAGCCCCACAAAGCAGCCGGTACTCAAACCCTCAGTCGCTGGGTAAAAACGACACTGAGTGAGTGCGGGATCGACACGTCCGTGTTCTCTGCGCACAGCACGAGGCACGCCAGCACGTCGCGCGCGCACTCACTCGGTGTAAGCGTCGATGCTATCCGCAACACAGCCGGCTGGAGCGGCAACTCAACTGTGTTTGCGAGGTTCTACAATAGAACGATTTTGAACAACGATTGTACATCTTTGGCTCATTCGATTATCAATGGCTAAAAACACTTCTTTATTTATAGGTGAAATAATTTACATTATAATATATTACATTATAATTATTTACATTTTAGGTACTATTTTGTAACTGTTATGATTATTATAAGAATAATTGTATTCATGTTAAGTAACACGAACGAAATTTATTTCTTTTATTTTCGGAGTTCCAGCGATTATTACAATTTTTATTTTGTAAAATTAAAACAAAGAGGCTACTTAATTTGTTGAAAAATAAACATTCGTTTTTATTTTTCTAAAAGATTGTATCATTGATGATAAGTATTTCCCTCACATACTCTCAAATTCTACATGTAACTACTAATCTTGAGGACGAGGCGTGAAGTATAATTGATGATTAAACGAACTTACCTGTAAGTGAAGTTCTATCATAATTATACGAAACGCCTCGTCCGAAGAGATTAGTAACCACCCGCCCGCCCTATCCATCCCGTTACTAATCTCTTAGGAAATACATCATCAATGATTTATGGATCTCACTCTAAACTAAATGAGGAACCAGCGTAATAGCGGGCACCGAGTAATATGAAATACCTACCCACATAAAAAAAAAAAAAAAAAAAAATAGGCAAAGGAATATTCTCAACTAGTGCTAAAGTGGCGAACTCTATGCGATACTACATGTAACTACTAATCTCTTCGGACGAGGCGTTTCGTATAATTATGATAGAACTTCACTTACAGGTAAGTTCGTTTAATCATCAATTATTCCGCTTTACATTTCATCGTAACATCTCCTTTCTCATCTTTTGACGAAATATCATTATCTAGCCGCCTATGAATATATAATGGGCGCTATTATAAGCAAGGGCGCCTCAAGGTCATGTCTTATACAAGTACAATTTACATGAATACGCCAATCAATCATGTTATTATTCTTTCATCCATCAAAACATATGAAATGTTCTGAATTAAAAACAATTGGTCTGTATTGAACTTTTTTGTTGGTTTTATTTTAAGTGGAATTTTATTCTAAAATTTACCTACCTATGTTGCGATAGCTTGATTGATTTTACAGGTTGTAAATTAAATAACAATTAGGATTTTTTTTAGCAACGCATTTTCTAAAATATTTCATTCAATTTTAATATACTAAAACGTATCTGTTATTTTAAATTCGTTGTAGGATCGCGGTATAGCCCTATGTCATTCGATGGTATGCCAGAGGACAAACAACCTACCAAGTAAATTCTATTAGAGTTAGCGTGACGAAGCGTTTTTTCGCGCGAATTATTTTCAAATGTTGTAAATGTGAGTACCATGGAGCCATTTACATGTCATTGTGATACCTTATAGTTTACTTTGTGACTTGAATGGCAGTTGAGAGCATGTCATGCTCGCCCAAATGTCTCGCTGATGGTGGCGCGTGTGTTGAATCATTCGGTTTCCTTCAAAATGGTTGAGCTACTCGTAAATGGTGCCGATACACGCGTCATGTTCGTGAACGGGCGCCGTCGGTTGAGACTGATCACCTATTAACTGCCACTGACTTGTTTTAATCTTTATACTTTGAATTGTTTAATAGTTTCCTTTTTTTTCTTTTCATTGTCCTCACATATAGAAGCACCAAAGGATGTAGCAAAAGTCATGTAATACAGAATATGATTTAAAAGAGTGTCCGTGGAGTTTCTTGCACGTTCTTCTCCATAGAAATCTACGCTTTGGAATGTGCAGATAGCTTCACCTCTTTCGACTTGACAATTCAAAAGTGCTGTAAAGGGTTTAATTGAAATAAATGCGTTTGAGTTTGGAGAAGATTTGTCGAAACGTCGAAAATGTTGATTGACAAACGCTATTGAAATGTTACGTGATCAATCCCGTAAATTATAGCATTTTGGCAATCGCATTCGCTAACAGAATTTACTACAATATTTGTCTACAATTTCAGGATGCATTTGACGATAAAGCATCCTGTCTTAGAAGTAATCTATTCACTGTTGACTTATCAGGAAACACACACTTCACAGTCACAGTCAGGCAGACAGAGTGCGCATAAGATCTTAATCAAACAATTCTAAACCTATTTAGGATAGTTCATGTATATATATAAACCTATTCCAACTTGCTAGTCAACATCTTGAGGGTATTCTAATGGCCAAGAAGATATTTGGATAGAATAATACTGTCTCGAAACAACTCTAATTCAATATCCATACAATATCTATTGTTTGTAAGTTGTCAAGTAACAATACCTTTGTTCCTCGACTGTCACATAAGTCAGCTATAAACTATTTATAACATAAGCAACCGCACTGATTAAATGGCTCGCCCCATCCCCGAATCAGGACATGTCGCCTTTAATTACGAACATTAGCAATTTACGATGGTGCACACACGGAGACGAGACGATTGTATAGCTTCGGCTATGTTCGGCAATCATCGTTTAATTTAACAATGAAGTACCCACACAAGAAAAATATAATAAAGCTTTATTGAAATCTATACATAGATATAATAAAATTGTGTAAACTAGCCGTGTTTGTACACTGAGTATTTTTGCATAAAGTTAATTGAGGAACGTTAGAAAAAAGACATGAACACAAAAATGCATTTTTTTGTCTGTTACATTGGTCTATTTATTTGTTTGTCTGTGTGTGTCGAAATCTAGATACTTAGACATATTGGGTGTTATATGGAGTTTTATTGAGCCACTATTTCATAAAAATCGACTCACAATATAAGGTATAAGGTCAGTAAGAAACTTCATTTAACAGTAAGTAATCGTCGCGCTGACTGATTCCTGTACGCATCACGTAAAAATTACAAAATCAATATAAATTTTATACGGCTTTTATAAATTATATACGGCTATATAGAACATCACGGTACGACCAATAGGAGCGTAGCATCAGTAAAAAATGTTGCAAATACGGTTTTTTTTCTCCCTCTCTCTTTCTCTCTTATGTGACGCAGACGAAGTCGCGCGGGTCAGCTAGTTTAAACATAATAAGCTAATCAAGCTTTTTTTCTCCAACTATCTTGTGACAAAATTATACGCGGCCAGTCAATGGATGAGTAGTCATTTTGATATACCAGGATTCCGGCGATAAGTCCCCTCTTTGAGGAGTGGTTAGAGAGACGCCACGGCGTCCTCACCTTCCGCCTGACACAGGTGCTCACCGGACACGGCTGTTTCGGGAGGTACCTGTGTCGGATCCAGCGGGAGGACATGTCCGGGTGTCATCACTGTGTGGATCGCCCGGAGGACACGGTGGAGCACACGGTGGAGGTCTGCCCTGCCTGGGCGGAGCACCGCCGTGTCCTCATCGAGGCGATCGGCGGCGGCGACCTCTCACGTCCGGCCCTGGTTCAAGCCATGGTCGGGAGCGAGGAGGCATGGGAGGCGGCCGCCTCCTTCTGCGAAGCAGTAATGCTAGCGAAGGAGGAGGCGGAGCGCGTGCGAGAGAGGGAAGCCCCCCTATCCAGCCGCCGCAACAGGAGAAGACGCCCCGGGCGTCGGGAAACGCAGGGCGATTCCCGGCCACCGTAGGCGCGGGCCTGCGGATGGCGAGCTATGGGTGGCTCGCCGTCCGATAGCAACCAGGCCCGAGTCGACGGCGCGTCGTGTTCCACGCGCGCCTCAAAGAGCCGTCAGCAAAGAAGACGGGGCCCCATAGGGTCAGTGCCTGCTAGGGTTGCGGAATTTGTTCGAAAGAGTCACCGCGGCCCTGGAACGCAAAGGGCACAAGCAGGAACACGGGTGGGTTTTAGTCAGTAAGAGTCTGACACTCCCTTCCGCTCGGCCCAGAGCGGGAGAAGTCATTTGATGATTTCCCATCCAAAAAAAAAAAAAAAGAAAAAGGATTCCTACGTGCCTCGAAGAGCATGTTACGTTGTTGGTGCCGGCTGTCATCTGTAGATCTTTAACAGTCGTTACGGGCATTTAGAAGCAGATTTGATAGAAGAAATTTGACACCAGTTTATTTATTTATTTATTTAATACTTTACGCACACAAATGTACAGAGGCGGACTTAATGCCTTAGGCATTTTCTACCATTCAATCTTTAGGTGATGCAGATAATAATTGAGGTAGGCGCAGTACGAAAAAAAAAACAAACAAAAATAAAACAGAAACGCGATTAATATTAAATTAATACAAAGATAATATATAAACTTTACCTACATACAATACAATCCTTTAATATATACTCAAATTAATAAACTTATACACGAAAATACTACAGTTGATGCAAACAAATAATGGGTAAAAAAAAAATTAACGCTTTGACGATACTACTGCCAACTTCTTACGAATGTGCTCGCGAACCTTAACTTTGAAGGTTAATCGGTTCTTTCTAAGTTTATGGTGTTTTCCAGTTACTGGGTTATGGTGGCGGTCAGATAAGCAGTCGCTCCAAGTAAATAATTGGTATAATGACCGGCACGAGTCGTGAGCACAGATGGGCAGTAGCGGGGGCAAGCTCGCGCATGTACACTTTCGCCCAATTTTATTTAGTACCGCTTTTGCTGACGAACCAATCGCGTGCAGCCTCGGCGCCCCCTGCCTTCTTCATTCCGCCAAAGAGACCGGAAAATTAACTACTGCGCAGGAGTCAGTTTGTGCTCACGACTCATGCTGGTTACTATAGTCAGCTGCAGTCGGTTAAGCTGGAAGTTGAGCCCAATAAAGTTGAGAAAAGGCTACACAAGTACACAGATATTTTGCTATTATTTGCATAGATGGAGCATAGTCATATAAATAAATAGCAAAACAAATATTAATTTAAAAGCTGTATAGTTATTAAAATTGAAAATACGTATTAATAACAAATGATAGAATACTTAGTTTGTAATAACAGCAATTTGTTTAACTACACATAACTGAATTGCAAATTGGTAAAATTACAGAGATCATTGTTATTAACACATAAATGCGGTCATTATTCCGTTTAATACTGTATATGGGAAATATTATAAATTGCACAGTTTGTATTTTCCAGTGAATTTATGTAACCTATACTAATAGTAACCATATAATCATTGTACATATACAATGCACTGCGGATTCAGTATAACAACGCGTTGTTGCGATTGTCGTGGTTCTGTAGGGCCTCATCTATGTTCGCTGAGGCACGTACTGACTGCTTTAATGCTGTTTGGTGCACTGCTAAAGAGACTCCGTGGTAGCCCCAACATCATTCTACGCGCTATAGCCGGAGACATGACAGCCCGTTGGTGAGGTCACTGGTTACCTGTACATTGGCGATGTTTTTGGTTAAGTACTAACATAGTTTAAGTCTAAATTGGAATGGATCTTTGTTATCTGGTAAATAAATAAATGATATATTATTATTTCAGCCGAAAGATTTACACACTTAGAAGTGGACGTAGCGACACCAGGGCGAGGAATTTCTTATGCCTTCCCATCGTCACCATATAGCGGTCTACACCATATAGTGGCGATGGGAAGGAAAAAGGCGGGAATCGGTTGGATGCAGGACGCATAGACACTGCATCCAACCGATTCCCGCTTCTTTCATCAGTTCATCGATCCCCCTTATAGCCACAGCTCAGTCTCGGCTGTAATTTATAGATCAATGACAGTCGTAATGGGCAATAAGAATCCATGACATCTCACATCAGCTTTGCCAAGCTTGTGAAGGTTGGACAGGCAAGTCACACCATGTTAAATACTGGTATGCCGCTGTATCAGAATAGAATGCAAGCCGACCCCAATATAGTTGGGGTCGGCGGGTAAAAGAGCGGGTTTATAAGTTGATTACGTCAGGAAGTAAAATAATAGTAATAAGACATTTATTTCGACGTTCTTTTACTATTAGTGACACAAAAAATATAATTGAAATTGTGTCATGCCGTAGTATGTATCATAATCATTTATTATTCAATGACCACCAAAAAAAAAATCCAAATTTCTGCTTCCCGTCATGACATACGGAGCCGAAACGTGGTCGCTCAGCGGGCTACTTCCCGTTATGTCACATTCCCGATTGGACAACATGTCAAAAGTTTTAAAAACAACTGAACGCTATTGGCGTTTGGCAAAATTTTGATCTTCATACATCCATTCTCGTTTTGTCACCCTTTGTTAAACTAATTCTTTGTACAGTACAGTCGACTACAAAATTTACCAAGTTCTTTTTGACGCTCTTTTTATCACCCGACTTTCCCAGAGGTTGGTATATTGCTTTCTTAGCATATGTAAAATCCTAAATTATATACGTTACTTGCATAGGTATGTACCATGGCAATAGGTTTGATTGCCATGTGCAGCTTTCATCTATTTAACTTTGAAAACCGATAGTCCTAATCTTACTGAAAAATCAGACTGCGGAAGTGCTGAAGATTTACAATACAATTGAAATTGGAGACTAGAAAAATGTCGAAGTATTTTCGGGGCTGGAATTGTAAGCGGCAAAGACTAACAAACTACCAGGATACCAGAATCATGAAGATATATTTCCGGGGCTAGAAGTACGAGTGTTAAAAACTCAAACTATCAGGATACTTTACTTGTTTTTTTCTTGGGGTTGGGATAATTTTTTAACATCAATCTGTGACCCATAGGAGTCGAGGAAAAGCCAGAAAGAATAAGCCAAAAAGAAGAAAAGACGCTCCAGCCTCAAATACCCGAAATTACTGAATTGCGAAACCACGGGATAACTTTCATTATGTTATGCCTTCCTGAAGCCAGTTCTAAAGTTCACGCAGACGAAGTCGCAGATAGAAGCTAATTTATTAACAAAATACAAAGAGCTCACCGGGCTAACAATATGCTAGTATCGCGAATTCAATACTGATCTAGAGGAAACTGAAAGTGATAATCAAAACACTTTTGACGCGAGCGAAGCCGTGGGCGGAAGCTAGTAAGTAGATAGAACATGAACGGAGGCATTTCTTTTTGCTCCTGATTGTACTTTCCAAACAAAATGTTGACCAAACGGGAAAGAATATAGGCATTTTCAAAAAATCGAATCGGGAATGAATGTATGAAGATTAAAATCTTGACCAAACGCCACTTACTTGTGTTCAGTTGTTTTTAAAACTTTTGACATGTTGTCGTGTCGGGAATGTAACATAACGGGAAGTAGCCGCTCAGCGGACTATGGAAAGGGCTATGCTCGGTGTGTCTCTTGAGGGATTGCATCAGAAATGAGGTGATCCGTCACAAAAGCAACGTCATTGATATAGCCTACCGGATTAGTAAGCTGAATTGGCAGTGGGTTGGCCATAGTAGTCGTAGAACCGACAACCGTTGGGCTAAACGAGTTCTAGAGTGGAGACCACGTCTCGGCAAACGTAGTGTAGGACGTCCTCAGGCACGGTGGAGTGACGATTTTGCGCAGGACGGCTGACAGAAACTGGATACGAGAAGCCGAAAATAGATCTAAGTGGTGTGCAATTGGAGAGGCCTATGTCCAGCAGTGGGCTGCAACACCCTGTTGATGACCACCAACCTATGGTTTTTTTTTATTGGAAATCGTCAAATGACTTCTCCCGCTCTGGGCGGAGCGGAAGGGAGCGTCAGACTCTTATTGAATAAAACCTACCTGTGTTCCTCCTAGTGCCCTTTGCATTCCAGGGCTGCGGTGACTCTTTACAATAATTCCGCAACATCAAATTAATACCGTAAGTCCTTTTTTCAGCCACATAGGTAATTTAGAGCTGATTCTTCAATCCTTGGAGAACTACTATTCGAGTTATAAAATGGCAGTTTGACAGTTTTTGTGCGGAATTTTCTTTTTAAACGTATATCTATATATATACGTATATAAAAGCGAAATACCACTTACTGATTAATCACGAAATCTTAGAAACTATAACACCTACAAACTTAAATTTGGCAGGTAAGTTCCTTATAGGATGTAGACATCCGCTAAGAATAGATTTTACGAAACTTCGCCGCTAAGGGGAGTGGAAATTGTTTTTAATAAATCTGCACAGATGAAGTCGCGGGCGAAGTGCTAGTAGTTAATATATGTAGTTAAAAGTTACCCGACTATGGAAATATTCAGCCCACAATCTATTTTGTAAGTCTTTTTTCTAGTCTAGCTTTTTTTCTACAAATACTAGACTAAAAATAATAGAATTAAAAAAAAAATGGGCTGTACGACGTACAGTCGAAAAACGATGCAAACGTATACGTAGATAAAACGTGTGATAAAAGATATATTTTATGTGCTATACAATACGTACTGCACATAACATACCTACATATGTAGATAGGATATGTACATTGCGCTTTTGTCACGCGTTCGATAAAAGCCTATCAGAAACGTGACAAAGGTTTTTGTTTAGGTTTAAAAAAAGCTATAAGCCAACCAATTTTAATAAAAAATATGCTGGCACACCTATGCCGTATAGACTGTTACATATTATTGTACATACATATAATTATGTCAGGTATCTAGGTAATTTGCTATAAATCTAAATCCATTCGGTGATATGGTTTTTTAAATCAACTATAGGTACTGATATTATAAGTGCGAACATTTGGATCGATAGATCTATGTATGTTTGTTACTCAATCACCTCAGAACGGCTGAACGGATCTTGATGAAATTTGGCTTAGAGGTAGATTACAGTCTGGAATAACACTTCGGTTACTTTTTAGACGTGAGTATGTTTCTTTTGGATACATTTTGATTAAATCGCGGACGATACCGCGGCCGGCAGCTAGTGTTGAAATAAGTAACACCCGTTATATGGTATGACTTGCCTCTAGTTTCTTTGTTTCACAGAATAATACCAACAGAGTTACTGTTGTATATTGCTGTACAGCGAGTTTATTATGTAACATTACAATCAATCACACATTCTTTTCATTTGAAAATTCAACAACAATTATTGCGTTATATAACCTGTAACAGAATAAACGCAATACCTCTCAAGGGGTCATTGTACTCATAATTATAAACAACTTTTATTATGGGACCAACCCCATAAGCATAGCATAATCGGCCTTTTAACGTTCCCACTGCTGGGACACAGGCCTCCTCTCTAGGAGAGGGAGTGGGCCGTAATCCACCACGCGGTCCCAGTGCGGATTGGTGTATGACTAATTGTCACATGTATTCAATTTTTTTGGTTCTAGGACATGCCGGTTTTCTCAAGATGTTTTCCTTCACCGATTTGAGAGCAGTGGTGATGAAATTAATTAGACATAGTAATGCGCCTGACTGGGTTTGACCCAGCGACCTACAATTCGTAAGTCGGGGCCGTTACCACTCGGCCACCACTGCTCTGGGACCAACCACGAAATTGCGAAAAAAAAAACAGCTGGTGCAGTACATTTTGTCGAGTTCTTTTACGTAATTTTTTTTTCGTGATTTTGGGCCCTTTTTCAAATATTATTTTTTCAATGGGTAAGATAATACTCTGTGTTTACAATTAAGCGTGTATTACATAATGCAATAGGAGCTTTATTGGACAGCTAACTATCAGCTTTTGCAGTTCTTTTGGCTTTATTTGGGTCTTATACGTACGAAAACTAACACTTCGAACAAAAGACAGGAAACAGCTAATTATATTGTCCACCAACTAAAATTACAGCAAAACATCGTATATTATCAGAAAAACAGCAAAACAATAGCAAATCATATTCTAAACACGGAACCAACAAATCATTCACGAAATGATATCATAACGGAAAGAAAGTTTTGTATAAATAATAAGTTGCTCTACTACTGTTTTATTTCCTTTATTCGTGAACTTGCCACCACTAACTGAATATAAAAATATTAACTTTGACCAGCGGGTTTGCTCGCGCGGATATCCAAATTTACACAACTAAAAATATCATGTGTTCTCTTACTCGGGTCGTGTTCTGTTTTGGTTATTTAATTAATTTGTCAAATGTTACTAAAATAGTAAGACTGGCGAAAAATACTGTGAAATAAGTGAGAAAAAAGAGACACGCCATTTAAAGATGGTTCAAATTCAACGAGGCGTGACTTGTGTTTAACGTCACACACAATTAGTGATTTATGCATTTATTATATACTAGCTTCTGCCCGCAACTTCGTCCGCGTGGAATAGTTACTTTATCCCCGATTTTGAAACTCTCAGCTCGATCGGTTTAAAATTGACAAAGTTTCATACAAAGTTTCATCCCCTATTTTATCCCCAAGGGTGTAGAATTAATCAAAATCCTTTCTTAGCGGATGCCAACGTCATAACATCTACCTACATGCCAAATTTCAGCCCGATCCGTTCAGTGGTTTGGGCTGTGCGTAGTTCCCGTTCCCGTGGGAATACACGGATAAAATATAGCCTATGTTACTCAGGGTAAATGTAGCTTTATAATGGTGAAAGAGTTTTTGAAATCGGTCTAGTAGTTTTTGAGTTTATTCGTTACATACAAATATAAAAATCTTTCATCTTTATAATATTAGTAAAGATACATGTGAACCTATATTAAAACACTAACCATTTTGTTTGAGATATTTTGAGATCTTTTTTGTTGAGATTAAAAAAATATATTAATAAATTTTCTGGGTTTTCAGAAATGCACCAAAAATTCAAATATTACCTACAAATTTCACACAAATCTATTCAGCCTTCGAAATTAACAAACATGACAACATCCAAATATACATACTCTCATCTATACCTAATATTATATGGATTTATAAAGTTTCCCCAAAGAACGATCAATTGGGGAAGATGTAAGAACTTTTCTCAATCACACTTCAGATTTTTATTTACGGCCCTTATATTCAAACGTTTGGATAAACATAAACAAAAGGTTGATGGCTTTCCGAACGTTAACACGATCTCCCTTTATGTTGTTTTACTGGTTGAGGCGTCAAAAAAATCTTTTCTTATATCGTACTAGTTATATACATAAAAGTGATAGTTTGTTAGTTTGGTAGCTTGCTACTGTTCGACTTAGACGTTTGAATGGGCTTTTTATAACTGACTTGTGGCCCGTTTCGGTTTCGCACGGGTGATCATTTATTTATTTTATTATAGCCTAAGTTACTCAGAGATAATGTAGCATTCAAATGGCAAAATAATGTTCGAGATCGGTCCAGTAGTTTTTGAGTTTATTAGTTACAAATATACAAATATTTTCTACTTATAATATTAGTGTTGATGGGGTATGATAAAACCAACATATGAATTACTAGCTGCTGCCCGCGACTTCGTCCCCGTGGAATCCCCGATTTTAAAACATTCTCTATCGCTGCTCCGCTCCTATTGGCTTAAGCGTGATGATATATAGCCTAAAGCCTTCCTCGATAAATGGTCTATTCAACCCAAAAAGAATTTTTCAATTCGAACCAGTAGTTCCTGAGATTAGCGCGTTCAAACAAACAAACGACCAAACAAACTCTTCAGCTTTATAATATTAGTATAGATTACTTGAAGCCTATACAACTATAGATCGGTACACATTCACGACATGTTCGCGATTAACTATTAAAATTCAGTAAAAAAACATTCAAAGTCAATATGGCGGACGATGAAGCTTGCTCTCCTCGAAATAACCTACTCACACTTGACTTCAAGACGTCCATGTTATAGCTATCAGAAAACACACACTAACTTAGACGATAGGAAGTCCTATTTAATTAAGGTAAGTAGATTTAAATCAACACATTAGCTGTTAATTCAATTATTCATAGGATTTGCCACTTAATTAAAACCTCTCGGTTACACATAGCGAACAAACAAACAGATAATAGCCAACCACAGCTTTGTTCAGTAAGTTTAGTCTAATTAGATTACTCAGCTTCAACAAAGTGAATAAAGAAACCAATAAAACAGTCCTAGAAATCCAAAAGTGTTTTATCCAAACACTGGTTTCTGCTAGCGGTATCGCCCGCATGTAGTTCGAAAATTATCCCAAAGAAATATGCTCCCGAGACAAAAGCCTGTGTGCTATTCCAGTCTGTAATTTATCTCTGTGCCAATTTTTTTTTCATTCATATAAGACCGTTCTGTCGTTCTGGCGTAATTCAGTAACAAACATTCAAAGTCAAAGTCAATTCTTTTGTTTCAATTAGACCATTAAAAGGTACTTTTGAATGTCGAAACAGTTTGAAAATAAAAATATTATAGTGACTTTAGTTGTCCATTCGCAAAAAGTAGATTCTTATGGTGAAAAACAGATATGAAACTTCGTAGTTACTCTTTTCATATCAACACAACAAAAACACAATACGTACACAACAATACAATACACAATATTTTTTATACATTAATCAATTGATTATATGTGAGGACGATACCCCCAAACTAACACTTAGGTATTACTAATAGGTACCACAAAGTAATACCAACAGAGGTAAAATTAATACGTTTGTTAGTAAGGGACATATTACTCACATATTTACAAACTTTGCAACCATTGATTTATATAACAACAATGGATCAGTGTGTGTTAAACTCAAAATAAACTAAAAAACTAAAACAATAACAAAACCTCTCATTCACACTTTGGAATTTATAATAGTCCAAACATTGTAATCACGATAATACCAGGGATTATATCGATAAATGCAAGCTTAGAGAGATTAGCAACAAGTCACGTACGAAATGCATAGACATGCTTTGTGCATACGTTAGTACAAATACTTGACACAAAGACATTATGCAGCATCTATGAGTCTATGCATGGATCGCTGGAGGGCCAATGTCGGAACAGGGTTTTGTGAACAATGGGTTCAATATGGTGTTAATAACTTAATACTAGTTGGAATTGATCAAAGGGTTTGAAACTGTTTACTGGCTATATAACTCGACATCCGGATTCTAGAAATTAATTATATGATCAACACGTGAAAATTAACGCATTAACGTATGTACGCATATTAAAAAAAAAAAAACTATTTTACACAAAAACAACAATAGTTTCAAACATGAGTTGGAGGCCGCGATCTTGTTTGTTCTCAAAATTGATATAGTCTGTATTACTTCGGCTCAGAAGAATCAAAACGCCAATTCTACTCATTTTTAAGAAACATTCGCATTTCATTCGTAATCTGTCAAAGAAAAATCTTCAATATCCATAGATTTCTGACAGATTGCGACAGGCATACGAATGCAAAATTTGCTTAAAATGAGTAGAATTGGCACTCAGGAGATAATTTTTGTTACAGTAACTGTATCTAAGTGTGTGTAACTTTTGAACAAACTGCGCAGTAGACATTGGCAAAATGCACACAACAGCATTTCCATAAAAAAAACGAATTAAACCATTTAATTAAATAAAAATGCATAGTCAAATTTACTTAACTACCTATGTATAAAGCAGGATCATTCGCGGCTTTTTGCCCTACACACTACATTAAACCTAAAGTTTCCTGTAGGTATTTTTGTGTAGTGTGTATGAAAAACAGCCGCGGACGATTCGAATCTAACTTGCCCCCCCAAAGCCAAAAGCTGGGTTCGCCTACCTCATTCTATACCTACAAACATAAAGAAAAAATAAACCCAACGATTCTACGAAAGGGAAAACATTACCTTTCTAAACAGACCTTTTAATATGATAGTGGTCCTCTTTACCCACAATAGGCCAACTTAAATACGTCGAGACTAATGACTTCAAAGTTTTTTTTGGAAGGAAAAAGCCGAACTGGGAACAGGCGGGGCTCATTTCGAGTGATTCGGTGAAAGGAATAGATACAGGGGAAGGCAAAAAGTTCGGGGTGATCTGAATAATAATAGTGAGTTTGCCTTTTGAGAAAAATCTTCTGAGATTTCTGAAACATTTTTGGTCAAGCGAATATTTGGTGGATTGTAGGTAACTTAGTGAGGCAAACAGTGAGTTTTATCAAAGTTTGAGGTAATCTTAAAGTAAATAGCAAGATCTAAACTTTTTTGAATTCTACTTTCCGAAACTATTAGATAGTTAAAAGTTCTCTGACAAAATATCTGCAATTAAAAAATTGAAGGTTTTTTCAGATTTTTTAACATCATCTTCTCAAAATTATGAAAAACCATGTTTTGTAATCGAATAACGCTTGAAAGTATTTTGTTTTTTTTTTCGGGATGAAGACCCATCCTAAAAAAAAACCAAAATACTTTTCATTTGTAATAGTATACCATAGCTAGCATAGCAATATACTAACACGTTATATTTCCTATAAATCTTCCAAGTTCAACTAAAACAAGTCAAACAAACCGAGACAACGGTGCTGAATGCGAACAATCACTTACTCGCTAACATCCCGAAGGAATCCCGGAGTCCGTGACACGGTCCCGGATTAACCGCTCTGACCAACCTGTTGTGACCGGCCAGTGTTAACATTACCCACTTACAGCATTACACGGCTAGGATACGTTGGAAAGTGGCTTAGGACCAACTTATGAGATTTGTTGGCGTTTGTACGTATAATTTAATATTAAAATTGTAACTATAAATTCTATAAGCATGGATTGGTGTTTGGATGTTTGGTACTCAAACGTAGGTTTAGGGTGATAGAATTAATGGATCTGTGTTCAATTTAACACTGGCTGAATGTGTGTGTGTGGCGTGACTAGAGACTCGTGGTAGTTGTTGTCCGGTCCTGACACAGTTTAAAAAAAAAATATGTCAGACAAAAAAGTCCATAGACAAGGCAAGGTTCGCGTCATCTATGGCGGAATAAACGAGTTTTCTTTCTTTGTTTTCTTCTTCTTTCTTGTAATATTGCGTAACCTTTTCCAAACTGTGTTGGGTTCAGTTTCTAGTCAAACTGGATGCAGTTTAATATCAGTATTTGGCCCATAACTTGAAATAAAATAATCGAGTGTTGATTGCAGTTCAATGTACATAATATTTGAAATATATTATGTAAATAATGAGTTTATTTCACCACTCAATAAAAATGACATTGTACTCTGATCGAAAGTATTCTAAATTTTATATAGGATAATTTTGTGAGCAAAAAGGACAGACCATTTGAACGAAAAGACTAAAAATATTACTTAGCATTTAAGTAACTCAATCCACGAGAGAATAAAACGTTGAAAACCTTGAAAAGATCCGACATCAATGAAACTAAGCAAATAGCTCGTCGTTCTCGAGTCGACTGAAGAAAAAGCTTTATTAATACTTTTTCATGAGTCAACTGCAGAAAATGTTTTACTACTGAATTTTTATTTTTAAAACTAGATACTTTCTTTATTACGGAAACCGGTCAGGTTTGTAGAAAAAATATAAAATCAAGAAGGAAAAAAACTACAAAACATCTGAAGAAGTGAAAACCTCACACTTGAAACAGTTTCTTAATTAAATTTACTTTAGAAGAGAAGTCTGCAACTGGATTGTGGCCAAAGAATAAGCGGATGACTGTAATTATTAAAAAAATAGCTTGGTCTACTTTCAAGCTTAAAAACTGCGGTTACTAACTTATTTGGCGGCCTTCCGAGTGGGTAAAAAACAGCTAAAATTTTGTTACGCATGGAACATTGAGTGTTCTGCGGCCAGATTTATATTTTACGTGGTTATATAAAATACTGCATGCTACTTTTAATGTCTGCTACACATAGAATCCATACAAATAGATAAAACTGATCCAGAACTTTATAAAGTGACCTATTGCCAAGCTACATTTTTCTTCAGGTCAAACAAAACTTGCTAATGACATCATTAGCAAGTTTGCCTGGTTATGCACCGTGACTACATAGTCACGGTGCATAACCAACGGAACCATTATAATCTTTTCTTGTAAATACTTTATTCGTAATATCATAATAATTTGAAGAATTTAATCGATATTTGAATCAAAAGTTTTATATATCTCTCTCTCACACTGGTTGATTTTGATGTGCCGTGTTTCTCCGAGGCTGTGAATGCCTGGAGACTCGCTTGCCCGAATGCATATCCACCCGACCCATCATACCAGAGTTTAATGAGTGAGCCGCTCTGCAGAGAAGTGCTGAAGAACCAGAGGATTTAAGTTTATTTTAGTTTTAAGTGTTTATAGTTAGGTACATTAGTATTTAAAAATAAAATGTAAATGTTTCTAGTTGCTACAAAGAAAAACTTTGATTAATTTGAATTGTGAAAAATTTACAGTAGTGTAGGAAGTCACTTAACGTATTTAGGTTTTTGACTGTTTGCGATCGTTGTGAGAAGAAGTTTTAATGCAATGCGTTGTCGTTGGGTACTATACGTATCGCTATTTTCCGCGCCCCAAGACATTTACTTTTAGCTCAATGTGAAGTACGAACAATTACGCCGGCCACTTCAGTCACCGATGAAATGTAATGGAATTTCGAAATTGGAGAAAACAATCTTGCTTTGCGTCTGACAGTAGACATCGTGAGCACGTATCACTTATTTCTTTTAATTGAACGAGAATTATAGGATATATAGAAAATTATAGGTGGCTAAATAATAGCAGAGGTGAGGCTTTGTTTTTAAACAACACTTGTCGGGGTCTGTTCTTTGATGGTTAACTATCCATTTCATACAAAGATCCCTCCGTGCCTCACAAAACCGCTCAATTGTTGGTCCGGGATGTCATTTAAAGATATTTTACAGGGTAAAACCTGTAAAATATCTTTATTATTTTAATGGTCAGAAGCCAGAAAATCTAATACTAGTCTTAACAAAATGGATATTGTGTTTTCCAGTTACTGGGTTTTGGAGATCAGGTAAGCAGTTCTTGTCCAGTCAGGCTTGAGTCTGACCCCAAGATAGTTGATAAATGATTTATTTTTGTAGGTAGGTTGTAAAAAACACTTTTACACGTCAATCTTTTCTGGCCGTTATAAAAACTAGATGAGGCCGGTGTTTCCTAGCTGACTACCCTGAGAAGAAACACCGAAACAAACTCAGAGTTCAAACTACTACTACTACTAATTTCTGAAGAAATCTCTTCCAGCAATTTATTAGTTAAGCTGATGGCCAAAACTGTCTACCAACTTGTTTTGGCTAACTGCACTGAACTTATGCGAGGACTTTGACCAGGAGTGACGCCTTGTTCATCTACCTTTCCCAACTATATTGGGGTCGGCTTCCAGTCAAACCGGATTCAGCTGAATACCAGTACTTTATGTGAAGCAGCTGTCTACCAGACTTCCACAAACCATTACCTGGGTAACACGGTATTTCTGGTTTATGACTTTCCGTAACGACTGCCAAAGATCTACAAATGATAACCGGAACCAACGGCTTAACGTGCTTTCAGAGTCACGAAGGAGTCTCGGTATGTTAAGATGGTCATCTATCCACAAAACAACCTCGGCAAGCGTTACTTAACCTTAAATATCGACCCGTGTAGCTGTTGTTATTTAGCCACGAGGTCATACAGCAACGCCTTTATAAACAACCTTAATTAAATGTAGTCACAAACCAGCATAAAAAAAACCAGCAAATAAAATTTATTATTATTATTATTATTATTATTATTATTATTATAACTATATCAACCACCTAGGAGAAATTGTGTGTTTCACATTGCAAGATGCTCAGTAAAATTAACACTGAAACGCATATGACCACAAATATTTGACGTGTAAAAGTGTTATGTTTAACCTACTAACAAAATAAATAAATGATTTTTATTTTGTAAGTAGGTTAAACACACAGATACATAACACTTTTACACGTCCAATATTTGTGGTCATTTTAAGCAAGATGAAGCCTGTGTTTCCTAGCCGACTACCCTGATAAGAAACACCGAAAAAATATCTTTTATCATTTAGTATCACTTAGTTATATTCAAGTTATTCATAAAAATCTAAACAAATGATTTGCTGTTATATTCAAGTTATTCATAAAAATCTAAACAAATGATTTGCTTACATACTGACGAGCGCGTTGTAAATGGCCTTTTAATATGTTTTGAAAAGATAATCCATGGCAGTTATTAACCGATTACAATTATGCCGCACGAAAAAATACACAAATTCACACGAGTGAATCCGCGGGGAAAATCTAGCAGTAAATACCTGCAAAAAGGACCACTTTAAAAGCCTCTAAAGGTAAGCCTGACACATAATAACTTCCACGAAATAATTGAACAAGTCATAAAAGAACTTTTTTAATCTCATTTATATTCATAGACCTGTACCTACATGCGAGCTCATTCATGAAAGTACCTTCATATGTGAACTGACGAAAAAGGTCGAGATTTATGTCCAAAAGTTATTTAGTGATGAAAAACCTAGTTGTAATCTGAGCTTGTTAAATAACTTTGAATTTTGATGAGCTGTCGCTTATAGCTGCCTTGTCACCTGAAGATTCTACTTACATAATACCTATGTATATTTATAAACTAGGTGTGCCCGTGGATTCGTTTTATAAATGTGTATGTTTGGATGTTTGTCAATTAATCACGGCTCATGGGTGGCACAAGTACCCTTGTGCACCCATGAGCCGTGATTATGGTGGTCTACCGACCGTGGCTCGCCATCCGATAACAACCAGGCCCGGGTCGACAGCGCGTCATGTTCCACGCCCGCCTCAAAAAGATGCCAGCAAAGAAGACGGGGCCCCATAGGGTCAGTGCCTGCTAGGGTTGCGGAATTTGTTCGAAAGAGTCACCGCAGCTCTGGAACACAAAAGGCACTAGGATGAACACGAGTGGGTTTTAGTCTGTCCTGAATAAAAGTTTTTCTATTCTATTCTTTCCGCTCCGCCCAGAGCAGGAGAAGTCATTTGATGTTTTTCCATCCAGAAAAAAAGGGGTAGACCATAATAGTCTGGATTAAGAGAACCACCTGTTCTGGGCTTATTTTCGCTATCAAAGTATTTGAATGTTTCGTCAAATAAACCAAAATGATGACTTATATTTTTTTTTAGATGGAGTTCCTAGTAAGTCCGTAATTTCAACAGAAGAAACATAATGATTATATCCCCGTCTCTTTCTTGACTCTGTGACATTCATCTATAGTAAACACAATTAGGGACACAGACATCGTTAAAGGCTTTGTTATGAATTTCCACAAACAAGCTTCATATACCACACCTACACCCTTTATCTGATATGCTATTATGATAGGACACATCTAGTTGGCAAAATATACCGTTTTAATGTGGTTATAAATTTTATTTTGTCATCGTCGTGGTGATAGCTTAGGCATATGTCCATAATAATATAATTGACAAAAGGTTTTCAGGCAGGATCAAGTTGTAAGTAAAAAGAAACTAGTAGGTACCTATCCCATGTTAGCGCCACCTACCGTTTCCATTTGAGCATCGAAACTTAAATTATGCTTTTTAGTTTTTCAGTGGGTTTCTATCCAGAAACCCACTGAAACACTAATACATATAATTATGTACATACAAAAAAAATGTGATCAAGTGGTTTGATTTCAGTGACATAAACATTAACAGTAAGTACCTGTACATTAAATACCTATGTATATTAGACACAGACATAGGCCTCCTCTCTAGGAGAGGGAATACCTACATAAGTGATAAATATTTAATACTAGCTGCCGCCCGCGTGATTGTCGAAATAATTCTTTTTTTATTATATTATTATAAATAAAATAAGTGCCTGCCTTAATAGCTCTATTCATACATAATATCAACACATTAAAGTTCAAATTTCCAAGAACACTTACGAGGCTACGCAAAAGTGGAGACAATTTCGAAATTTCTGTTTAAATTGCCGACGCTACACACTCAAATCAAGAAGACGGTCAGGTTAGTCAAGTAGAGAGTCTGTGTTGTCCGTTATTTCACAAAATGTTTTTTTTTGTATGTACGTGGTTTCCAACGAGTGCGGAAACTGAAGCTTTATGACTGTGCCAACGAAATATTTGGGCTCTTCACAAGGACCAAGCGGCTACCAATACTCTTAATATTAACATTTTTAGGGGTTCTGTATCCAAGGGGTAAAACGGAACGTTACTAAGACTCCACTGTCCGTCCATCCGTCTGTCTGTCCGTTTGTCACCAGGCTGTATCTTATGAACCGTGATAATTAGACAGTTGAAATTTTCACACATGGTGTATTTATGTTGCCACTGTAACAAATAATAATAAAAAAAAGCTTCTGCTAAAGTTTACAAAAGGGAGCAACAAAAATTGTAACTTTAAAAATCCAAAGAAATGCCTACTATTTTTGAGGTCAATCGCGGGCCTCGGCGGATTATTTGGTGAAACATACAAACTAATTTATGTACATATACTTCGGTCGAGTTGATAATCTTTTTTCTTGAAGTCGGTTAAAAAGGGATACTGTCCAAACTTTTTTTTTATGGATGTGAAACCAACAAATGACTTCTCCCGCTCTGGGTGGAGCGGAAGGGAGTGTCAGACTATTACTGACTAAAACTCACCCGTGATCCTTCTGTGACTCTTTCGAACAAATTCTTGTCCAACCTTAGTACTCCTTAGTTGTCCATTTCTTACTTAGAAGGAACCAGACATAATTCAATTAAAAATGTAAGTCCGGCCCTCAACAAATTAATATTATTCAAAGTCAATCTCTTTATGAAGAGTTTATAATTAAAGCGATGAATCAATTTCTTTTTATAATTAAAATCACCTAATTGAATTCATTGAATATTCAGCGAGAGTAATTAAGAAAATTATAGATAAGTAATTTGTGCCACGGAATCTTGTAAAGGATGTCAAAGAAACATATATTTTTTTTATCATAGGTTGTGTCAGACTAAAACTCACTGACTAAAACCCACCCGTGTTCCTTCTTGTGCGCTTTGCGTTCCAGGGCCGCGGTGACTCTTTCGAACAAATTGTACCAAAGGAACATACATACGGGATAAAAACACAGCCTTTGCAGCATTCCAGACTACAATGTATTTTCATTGGACATGTGATATAAGGCACCACCCTAGGGCCAGTACATGCCAGGATTGCGGATTTTTTTCAAAAGAGTCAATCGAGTCGATGTTTTCGAGAGAATTCAATCGTTTGAAAGCAACAGCCAGTGACATGGTAAAATGGAACATAAGCTTAAAATAAAGAGCTTATGATGCAGAGGAACGAAGAACATATCGCGAGAAGAGTTTTCAATGTGGATATTCATAAAGGATGATATAGCAAGAAAGATAAATACGAGTGGAATGACGGCTAATATGGATAGAAGAAGAATATAAATTGACATCTCAAAATAAATTGAGATAAGGGCTCCCCCTCCAGCCCATACCTCATGTACAAATTACCTGGTTTTACCTTTTTGTATCCGAATATGAATAAGATTTTGTAAACCGCGTCGAAAAGCTAATTACAAAAAAAAATAACGCAAAGAAAATGCTAGAAATAACAAGACAGTTTCCAACAACGACAAAATGAAGCTTTAGATATTAAAATAAGAGTGTTTTTCTCTTAAATCAAAGCGGAGAAATCAATAAGAAGTATTTTGCATAAACCTTTGATCTCGTCGTCGTGTCGGAGATCATTATTTTTTAATACAAGGCTCTTTATAGAGGCTTTTATTAAAAATATTTATGACTAAGATTTATGATTGAAATGTAAATTTTGCAACTACATAGAACATAAGTACCTATCTAGATTTAGTAATGATATTGTGATAGTAAGTTTGAACTTATTATTATTGAGAGCGTATACGCCCCGTACGGCATTTCATACAAATTTTCAAGCCCTTATTTTCCGAAATGACTAAACCGATTTTAATGAAACTTTACACACATAAGCAGGATACATAGGTCTAAAACGGTAGTTAAAATATTTTCGATAAATAGTGTTACAGTTAAATTAGACCCATTTAAAATTTTCCATGCAAACATAATTTTTTTTAGCTATCTTTTTTTGAATAAGACATTTCGAAAATGTTTTTAACCAAATTTTTAGAATTACATATTTATACTGCTTATATGTGTGAAGTTTCATTAAAATCGGTTCAGTGATTTCGCAAAATAGTGACTTGAAAATTTGTATGAAATGCCAAACGGCATACACGCTCTTAAACCCAGGCAGAAGGAACGCAAGCGGACTGTATTATAAAGAGGTTTATTAGGTGGTTCAAAATACAGCACCCTAAGTACTAACATCAAAAGCTATGTCCGAGCGCGGTCATATCGGACGACGCAATGCCGCGTATGTATGTGAACAATTATATAGAGGTCATTTTTCTCTGTTTGCATGATTTACGAAATCTCGGGAAGTACTGATCCAATTACGAAAGTTCTTTCACTGATAGGAAGTTACACTATAACTGAACACAATTTGTTACTTTTAACTCAGACAATTCACGATTTTCGGCGATAAACCTAGTACGAGAAACCGCAGGAAAAAGCTTGTAAGTACCTAAATATTATTTTACTTTAAAAAAAACTGTATCACTTAATATAGCGAGTTTTATGGACTTCTATATCGTAAATCCAAGTTTGTAGAGAAGTATATAAATTCATCACATTTCATAATATCCCTTAACTAATTATTTTTTATTGGAGACAAAAACAAAAAGTTAAGGGGCATTTTCGTAATCAGCGCCCTCTACCAGACAACTATCGAATGTACAGAATTTACTCGGACAAATGAGACTTTTCCGCGGTGATAAACTTGTAATTACTAAAAATAATAACCAAATAAAAGTAACTACAAGAAAACGGAACCAGATTAAGCCGGAATAGCCGAATACCTTCACAAAAACACCCCTGTACTTAGAAAAAAACTAATAACAATCATCCTAAGAACTTTTGTATCCTCTTGGGAGTGGAACTTCGAGGAACTTTAACTCCTACCATTAGTTAGGCTAGGCACCAGTGATTCTACTTCCACTTCAGTTTGCTAAGGGCTCTTTTGATTATGAATAAGTTAGACGTTAAGAGAGATACTGATGAACAGACATTAATTTACACGTCAACTGGGTTGAAACTTCTTACAGTACAACTTAACAGAAGCAATTACTCCACACTGCTTTTTCTGTCCTGTTCTTTCTGTAATATTATTAAATTCTGAAATAATATTGTAAAAGTGGAAGTTTCTGAGGTAAGATAAGCATAATCAGCTTTTAATGTTCCCACTGCTGGGACTCGGGCCTCCTCTCTAGGAGAGGGACTGGGCCGTAAACCGCCACGTGGGCCCAGTGCGTTGGTTGGTGAATGTCACATGTCTTCGAATTTTTAGTTCTAGGACATGCCAGTTTCCTCACGGTGTTTTCCTTCACCGTTTTTGAAATCAGTGGTGAAAATAATTAGACAAAGTAATGCGCCTGGCTAGGTTTGAACCCGCGACCTACAATTCGTAAGTCGGGGTCGTTGCCACTCGGCCACCACTGCTCCTGAGGTAAGTTGGATGGATTTTAATCTTTACAGTTATATATCTTGCACATAACTCACATGGTATAATTTTTAAAGGAGGGAAAAATTTTTTTCACGCTTACGGAGCCATGGATTGCTGGTTTTACAAATGCTAAAGTTTGGCTGTCCTGTTTGTTACATTTTATCGACTAAACCTTTGAAAGGATTTTGAAGAAGCTTGGCACACGTGTGGAATGTCACCTGGATTTGAACAATACTCAAGGGATCTGCTTTAGAAGTTATAAGTAAAATTAACAGTGTCCATATAAATTACATAATTATCCACTTAGTTAAAATAACCGCATGCAAGTGGGCAGACCATACAAAATTTCCTAGAAAATCCAATCATGAATTTCTCTGAACTGGTACTACTGTACTAGTTCAGAGAAATTTATGATTGGATTTCTAACCGTACCTGTCGATACGGTTAGAAATTAAATTTTCATCGAGCAAGTACCGTGTTCGTTTACTTTAAGCCTGCTTTTTAGACTGGAGAAAATCGGGACGTAAAATATTCACTACGATTATATTCGGTTGTAAAAAAGGAAATCGTCAAACGAGTTTTTCCCCTAGTTCCTCTCGCGGCCATCTGCCAAAAATGTTTACTATAGCGTTTATGAGAGACGGGTAAGCATTCCGCCTTGAGCCTTCGCTAAGCTCGCGGACCCCAATTCGCTCGAATCTTCCTATCATTCAAATCTTCGGTGTTATTCGTATTCAGACTTATTCCTGATGGCTGGTTCTGACAGTACAAAGTTATTGTTTCAAATGTACCTTTTCTGAAAGAATTTTGTTTTATGGGCTAATGGAGCTGATTTTTAAAAAAAATTAAATAACAGAAACATACGGTAGCTTATTGTATTTACTACACATGTATGTATGTAAGTCGGGCTGGTGTGTGCAACTCTACGTTTCTAAGAGCGTATTTTGCATACCGTTCGAACATTATATGTCCTTCTATCGACGCCAGCTTCTTAAGGAAGGTTGTTAGCCTTGACTATCTAACGGACGGCCTAACCCAGGTTGGGCTACCGAAAAACGTTATCCTGTATCCAGTGACCACTAGGTTTAACATTTGCAAGCCTGCCAACCGTTAGGCCCCATCACAACTCAGCCAAAAACCTGCATACCCAACATCTTGTTCCAATCATGAAATTCCTGTAACAGGGAAAGGACGGAATACATAGCAACACGCACAAATATCTTCGTTCCTCAGAAATGTAGCGGCATGACTTTGCGTAAGTGATACAAAGCTATACAGATTAAGCCAACCCTGCCTTTATACCTAAGATAGAGTGGGAATGTAATAAGCCCGGAGGTACCCACTGGTAAGGGTAGCGCCCCGACATGCAAAAATGCTATGACGTACGTACGAGTGGTACATTATTAGTACGATTAGCTAAGGCTTGCTTGCGCTAACCAAAGTTATATTTTAATTCAGAGTAGGTAGTTACAAAGAAAGAAAGAAAAATGATTATTATGGACTCGCACAAGTCAAATAATAAAAAAACCGCTAGTAGTAAAAATAACTTTAGAAAAGCTATCAGTATCAGTTTATAAGAGCGAGGCGAAAAAGGTTCCTATCTCAGCATATGCTGCGATATTTTCAAAATAGTTGCTAACACGAGGTTACATACCAATAATTAAAGAAAGAATAATATTTATTTAGTACATACATACATTTTATACGTGTTTAATGTATAAAACCATGTGGTAAGAACAAAATAGGTATGATAAAAACTAAGTGTGTATCACGGCTGCACTAAATAGGTCCATTTCGGCGATATTTCAAACAGACTGATGTCTGACGCTAGTTTTCTGATGAACGTTTCAAAGGACGAGTGGCGGATCATTTGAATCCTTATAAAAGAAAACATACATAAATATAAACATACCTATATAATATTCCACACATCCAGGGTTATAACTAATTCGGTGTTAAAAATAAGTCTGGTATGTGCAAAAGACTCCAAATGTCTTAAAGAGGTAGAGACGTACCGTTTGTTTTAGGGAAATATGTTTTACTAGTCAAAATTCAAAATTTTTTGTCACATGCACGATTCAAATTAGTCGTTTCCAATAGAAAACACCCCGCAAGAAACTCCACGGTTACTATATTGTAAATGATTTATTGCTTCTTTTATTTTTTCCGTATAACAATATTAGTTAAATAGGTATGAGAGGAGGTATGACCAGTCAACACAGTACCTAGTAACCTAAACTAGCTCATGGTCTACCTGTGCACCAAATTTCGTCTAAATCCATTTAGCTATTAAATGAAAAACAGGCAGTACATTAATAATGTTGGAACCTATCAAAAAAAGCAAGTAGCAGTTAGACTTTAAACTCAAATTCAGACAGTATGATAAAAGAGGAAAGATTTGATTATTTGTTTGCATTGAATAGGCTCCGAAAACACTGAACCGATTTGAAAAATTATTTCACTATTTGGAAGCTACATTATCCCCAGGTGACATAAGCTATATTTTATCCCCGTATTCCCACGGGAACGGGAACTACGCTGGTGAAACCGCGGGGCGCTACTAGTATACGATATAGCTCGTCTTAAGCTCATAATCCAATACAATGTCGGGCAGACAGGTCGGGCACACAAATTGACAAAACCGTTCCTCGAAGATTATTGAAACCGACCATTACCATTTCTTTACATTTCCATTTTCACTTCAATGGGATTAATTTCCAAAACCTTTCCTCTTGGGAATCACGATCCATCTTGGCAGGCGACCGTCAAAAAGTTTCCCTGAATATTGTAGCAGGTTAAGATTTGTAGGTACTTGGGGTAAAGGACAGAAATGTATACAAAAATAATATGTATGATGTGTTGATCTGCATGGTCCTCAAATAACGTATTGTGAATATGAGGACCATGTAGATGGCTACGTCAGGGGTTCATTCATCCCCACCGAATGTGTCTCCACGTTGTCGTCGTGGTGGGGCTTGAGCGTCCCAATGATCTTGCGAGCTTTCCCGGTAGAGCCACTCATGCCGGAAGGTCGCAAGTGAGGGATCAGACCAAGAGAGACACACGCTTGCTCGCTGCTCTCTGGTACGCGTCTGATCATCAGACGTGACTGGGAGAGCAGCGAGCAGGTGGAGAGGGGAGGTTAGAAGAGAGGGCCCTGAGAAGGGGCGGAGCGAAAAGGGACCACACCCTTAAAAGGAACAAAAAATGATAAAAGACGCTTGTAAAATGAGTCCCCAGGTGGGTCCCGACTGCTCAGCGGTCGGGGAATCCCACCCCGCTTCGGCGGGCTGCCCTCCGTACTCTGGGGTGGGCACCAAACGTCTTCCGCTTGCCAGTGGCAACAAGAGCCGAGGAGGCTCCGAGTCATCGTCGTCATCCGGATCTGACTCCTTTAAGGAGCTGATGGCGTACGAGTTTGGAGAGGAGGGTTCGCCTGAGCGCCGGGGTGGTGCGGAGTCGGATTCCGGCTCCGCCCCAGACCTAGTAACGGTCAGCTCGGCGGGCTCTGGATCCGGAAGAGAGGGGGCTGCTGCGGAGAACGGCAAGTTCTTCCGCAAGCGGCCCAGACGGGAGGATACCGGGGGGTCGTCCTCCGAGGGCGAATTTGCCTCCGCCCGCAAAATCCCCACCGCAAGGCGGGGCAGGGGCTGTGAGGCGGGGAGGGGGCTGGCTCCCTCTACCCGGGAGGTGGAGAGTCGGGCCGGGAGGCTGGTGGAGGAGGGGCGTCGCCCTGGAGGGAGCGGTCGTGGGGCTCCCTCTACTCTTCCGCCTACTCTCGACTCCGACGACTCGGAGCCCCCGGGAGAGGTGCGTCCCACGGTTGAGGAGAAGAGGGCCCAGTTTGCGGAGGTCGTGGAGGCCGCGATCCGCGCTGTGGCCTTCAAGAGGAAACAGTCCTCAAAGCGGGAGGCCATCGGCGCGGCCAAAGCCTCCATCCTGGCGGCAGCGGCAGCCAACGTCGGCGGGTCCGGAGAGGCGACAGAGTTGCGGGCGGAGGTCGCCCGCCTCGCGGCCGTAACGGAGCGACTCATAGCGGAGAATGAGTCGCTCCGGAGGGACCTGGCTGGCATGGCCAGAGCGGCCTCGGAGGAGCCGCAGGGGGGGCCGAGTCCGGCGGCGCTGGAGGGGAGCCAAGTGCTGAGCCAGGTGCGGAGCCTGGTGCGGCAGGAGCTGGCTCCCTTCCGGAGGCAGGTGTCCGCCTTGGAGGACATGATCCGGCGTCCCCCGTTGGCGGCGGCACAGAGGCCCCCGGGACAGCAGAAGGCGGCTTCGTACGCAGCCGCGGTGGCTGCTGGCCCGGGAACGTCCGGCCAGGCGAAAGCCAAGGCGGGAGCCGCGCCAGCGCCTATGACGCCGGCGCCCGCGACGCCGGCGACTACCAAGACGGCCCCGGCGAAGAGGGGAAGGAGGAAGGCTGGAGGGGGAGCGGCTAAGGCTGCTGCGCCAGTGGCGCCGCGGCCGCCCCCACCCCCAACCTCGGACCCTCCTGCGGCCGGGGCCGGGTGGCAGGTTGCTGGAGAAAAGCGGCAGGCCAAAAAGGCGGCCAGGAGCAAGGCCAAGAGGCAGCGGCGAAAAGCCAACGCCATCGCGGCGAGGCTCCGCGCCCCGAAGTCCGCGGCTGTAGTTTTAACACTGCAGCCGGAAGCGGAACAGAGGGGCGTGACGTACCTCGCCCTCATGAAGCGGGCGAAGGAGGCGGTGAACCTCCGGGAGCTGGGCATCACTGGGGGCCTCGGGATCAGGAGAACCCTGACCGGTGCCCGGAAGCTCGAGCTCGCCGGAGCGGAGAGTGGCCCGTTCGCGGACGCCCTGGCCGAAAGGCTGAAGGAGGTCCTCCCCGCGGACGAGGTTCGAGTGTCCAGGCCGACTAAGTGCATTGACATGCGCATAGTGGGCCTGGACGACTCCGTGACGGAGGAGGAGGTTGTGGCCGCCGTCGCCAGGACTGGGGGGTGCTCTGCCGAGCTCGTCAAGGCGGGCACCCTCCGGCCTGACAACACGGGCATGCAAACCCTTGTGGTGAGCTGCCCCGTGACGGCGGCCAGAACAGTGTCGGAGGGTCGAAGGCTCTTGGTGGGGTGGGTTTCTGCGCGGGTAAAACTGCTGGAACCCAGACCTCTGAGGTGCTACCGCTGCCATGTGGGCAACCACACGGGAGCTATGTGCCCCTCGGAGGTGGACCGCAGTGGACTTTGTTTCCGCTGTGGTCAGCCCGGTCATCGGGCCGGCTCGTGCGAGGCCACGCCGCACTGCAGTGCATGTGCGGCTGTTGGCAAGCCGGCCGAGCACTGGGCTGGGGGAAGGGCCTGCGCGCCATCCGCCCCGACCAAGGGCAAGAGGTCCGCCGCCGCCGCCGCCTCTGCCGCCGCCGCGGCTTCCGTCGCCGCTTCTGCTGTGTGGGTGAGCGTGGGTGGCTCGCCGTCCGATACCAGGCTGAGTCGACGACGCGTTGTGCTTCACGCGCGCCTCAAGGAGCCGTCAGCACCAGAGACGGGGCCCCATAGGGTCGGTGCCTGCTAGGGTTGCGGAATTTGTTCGAGAGAGTTGCCGCGGCCCTGGAACGCAAAGGGCACATGGAGGAGCACGGGTGGGTTTTAGTCAGTAAAAGTCTGACACTCCCTACCGCTCCACCCAGGGCGGGAGGGGTCATTTGATGATTTCCCATCCAAAAAAAAAAAAAAAAAAAAAAAAAAAAAAAAAAAAAAAAAAAAAAAAAAAAAAAAAAAAAGGGGTTCATTCATGTTAGTCTGGCGGTTTGAGTTCTTTAGGTGGCCTACCCAAATGTACTTGGTATTGTTCGTCAAATCGTTGAGCTCCTTAAAGGTCTAAGTTTGAGCTACACGATGACTGACAAATGCTTGCACTGTTTGGACAGGTCCACGCAAATCTGTGTGGTACTTTCCTCAAAAGACCACTTCAGACACCAACCTACATGGTTCTCATATGATTTGACCAGTACAATTGTATGGACTTCAAAAGAGACCTTGACCTCTGAGTTTGTTTTGGTGTTTCTTCTCAGGGTAGTCAGCTAGGAAACACCGGCCTCATCTAGTTTTTATAACGGCCAAAAAAGATTGACGTGTAAAAATGTTTTTTACAACCTACTTACAAAAATAAATCATTTATCATTTGATACCTTCTGCCAGCAACTTTACCCACGTGAATTACGGAAATACGTTAGTCTTTACAGTTAGTTATTATCTTCGTTGGTGACGTCTTGGATCTGATCTTATGGCTCCAATGATGAATGATCCAATCATTAAAGCAAAAGTTAATCAAAAGACACGGATGTATTGGAAAACTATTGAATTTTCATGGGATTTATTGTATAAAAAAATCTTTTATACAATAAAAATATAATTGAGAAAATATGAAATAAAAAACATTTATTACATTCGTCTGAATCAGCAATTTTCCGGTGTCAATCACCCACATTTCGAGTCGACTTTCAATCTTTCTAAGGCAAACCTTGTCTAGACAATGTAAGTATAAGATACAGCAATTTTCTTCCGCACTGACCTTGCTTTTGTAAATAAAGATACATAGCTGTTGTATACCATAATTATGTCAAGGACACACTCATGTTTATATTTTGGCAAGGAACATGTATTATTGCTTTTCGGTATGCTCATATGTATGTTATTATATCTTGTATATGTTCCATTGACTTGGTATGTAACTTTTGACGAAGAAAGAGAGAAAGATAATGTATTTAATTGCTACAAAACGACATACATTTATGGATTTTCTAGTAAGACCATTTTAGTTTTCATAAGCTATGAGACACACGAGACGCTATTTTATAATTACACTCTGCCTTACCAAGTTGTCCACTGATAAGGGGTCATCCATAAATTATGTCACACGGTAAGGGGGAGGGAGGGATTGTGTGACAAGGGGGTAGGAGGGGTCCTAAATTTTGTGACGTCACATTTCAAAATCTACACGAATAAAATTGTAAAATATGTGATGTCACACCAGAGGGCTCTGCTGGTCACAAATGTTACCAGCAGAGCTGTGACAAGAATGGGGAAGGGGGTCAAAAATCATGAAATTCGTGTGAAGTAATTTATGGTTAGGCCCTAAAGTGGACATCAATATATATTGAACATTTTATTTTTGCTACATTGGACAACCATCCCAGTTCGCGGTAAGCAGTTGTGCGGTCCAATACGGACCATGATTGCCTCTAAGTAGCCTTATACACTCTTGCCTTTTAGGTAATAGCTATCAGGAAACAGACTCCGGTAATCTCACTATTTTGTTGTACGCATAAAATCAATATATTTATTTCAAACTAGGTAAAGTATCCGCAAAAGATTTTTAGCTTATGGTTGGGATATCCACCATATTAAGATAGCGCATCGCTGTGCATCTTGTTGTCCTGTAGAAGAGAGATTCTGATGTCACAATATCTCTCTTCTAAGGAAGACTTACTACTCGCTTTTCGGTAATAATGCACAAAAAATGGATGTACATAGGTAAGCAAGGAGATGGTTCTACAAATCTTCACCAAATTACATTTCCGAGCAGTCTCCATTCAAATCATGCCACTAACATAGTTAATTGTAAATCAAGTGCAAATTACATTACGATAGAAATCTGTGCTGTAACAGGTGTCGCAAATATTCAGCGTTTGTGCACGGACAAGTACCCGTAATTGTCGACGGATTTAATTATGATCTCTTCGTCCCTCTCTTGTGATTAGAGCGGGACAGGGATGTTTGCAGACTAGTGGATTCTCTCAGTTGCAAACGTCCGAATATTATATTTGCAAAAGGCCGTGGCTAAATAAAAAACGGCAGGGCCTCACGTCTGCTATTTTTATAAATTTGTCATTCCAACACGATCCCACTGTCATTTTGCTGTAAGTTCGTAATCTGCTAAATTCATAATGGTCGATCATTGGTCTTGCCATCGCCATTAGAGTAAGAAATTAAAGCCAATCGTCATTCATTTACTCAGTATAAAGGCAACATAACTAGACGTGTCGCCTTAATTCTTCAAGGTCGCCAGCGTCCAGAATTCGTTATCAAATTTTCACAATCACCATGATAAAGTGACGCCCGCTTTCTAAAACAAATAAACTTTCATTCATCAGGATTCGTAATTAAATTCGTACTGATTGAATTTTTAAGTTCAAACGAATTATGAAACGGGTGCGCGACTCTAATTAAGATAGGAATAGGTAGAGGAATAGACTAGTTTAAGTCAGTGACTTCGCTTTTGTGAGAGTTGAAGATTTAGTCAATCAGTCTACGTAGCCTTTACCAGCTATGTTGGGGTCAGCTTCGAGTCAAACTGTAAGCAGTTTAAATCCAGTACCAATGTAATTTTTTTAATGGGATGTCTTCAAATCAATCTAATTGTCTTTTGCTTGCCAGGGCTGGCTAACTTTTTCGAAAAATTTAACGTATTTTACTGAAAAAATCTAATTCGTCCGTTAGATAGATATTTAAAAACTATTGGACACGTTTTTTTTCTTTTTCTCCGTAAATAAAACATGAAGACGATACAATGCATTGAAAATTCACACGACGTCACAACATGCTATAATTTTACCAGCGACGTGACGTCACCAGCCCCCGCTCTTAAACTTTGATGCATTTATCTTTATAATTTTTGAACGATTTGAAATTACAAAAAATACCGGTCCAATTTTTTTATCCTATTGTCTGACTAAATACAATTATGTTTTTATATGCAATAAAATATCCTATTCCGCAACTAATAGGTACAGTACCTTGCAACCAACATAGAAATACATTGATTGAATGATTGATTGATGTCCAGTGTACACAAACATTGAAACCAATCTACCTAATAATCTACTGGCCTTTTTCCAACTATGTCGGGGTCAGCTTCCAGTCTAGTGACCGGTTACACTGGAAAAACTGAAACTAATAACTACTGAGTAACAGTATTTCGGTTGGAACGACTTTCTATCTAATCTCTATAACCCAGTAACTGTGTTACATCATGCCCCTTATCGTCGTGACGTCACTACTCGCTACAATTTTTACCGGGCAGTGACGTCACACGCTCCCACTCCTGATCTTTGATGCTTTTTATCTTCGTTAGTTTTTATAGATTTGATATAGGAAAAAATACGTGTCCAATATTTTTCTATAATCTAACTGACGGACTAATTAGAATCATATTTTTTAATCAGGAAACATCCCTATTCTCGTGATATTGAGATAGACAGCTTCAAGATCGATCTACGCGACTGTTTTTATTTAGCCAAGATTTTCCCAAAAAAAATCCCACAGAATCCCACGTAGTAATGGTAGTGTAAGGTAAGGTATCCCATGTGTCCTGGCGAAATATTTGAAAGGTTAATCATAATTTTATTTAATTACTGCTCCAGTTACCTCTAGTACCTAACTCTTATCTAGCAATAGTATATATTCTTAGTAACATTTCAGATGTGAAAGTGACTTTTTTGGCTGAACGAAGGGAATAGGATATTTTGATATTGATAATATGATACTTTCCATCCCGGGAATACTTTGCCTTTGGATGATTATCGAATTTCAAGCGGGCAATGCCGCTCGCAGGAACTAGTTATCAATAAAAGTTGACCCAAAAAGGTTTCATCTTTGCTACCAAAAGGTCTCTAATAAATTTGCATTTGAGACTAATATAAATTATCAACTAGATTAATTAAATCAATTATAATTAGAGCAAAAAGGAGGAAAGACTCATAGGGCATCGAAAAATTCGTCCACATCGCTGTCAACGGGAAAAGTGCCTAGAACACTGGCCGCATTGCCACGTTGAAATTAGTGCCATCTCATAATATTTGTTTTGGGGTAAACGTCATAATTTTTAGGTAACAAATTCCTTCTAATATAATATGTGTCCAATGGTGTAAATACCTACATATCAATTATACAGATTTCTTTTTTTCAACGATAAAAAAGGAATATTGAATGTTGACCACATTCAATATTCCTCCGAATAGAATGGCTAGAAGACGGGCGGACAGGGCTCTGAGCTTGCTATTACAATAGAGTCAGAATGATCTATCATTGGTTTCATAATTGTTGATTTTGACAAGTTTGGTAATCTACTATTATAAATGCGTCACTATAACTTTCCAATGGTCATCCACTAACACTCCATTGAAAGAGACAGATGAAAAACAGACGTGTGCAGTAATCTGATAAAATTTTGACAGTTCCTCTGATCACCTACCATTAGAACGTCATTGTGCAGTCATTGCTTTGAATATCTCGGTTATCAAAAAGTATTATGAGATCATTGACCGACCAATGATCGACCTTTATGAATTTTGCAGATTACGAACTTTTAGCAAAATGACAATGGAATCGTGTGGGAATGACGAATTTATAAAAATAGCAGACTTGGGGCCCTGGACGAGAACCTGCTCCTTTTTCGATTCGATGGTTAACTTTTAAAATACTTATGGCCCAGTCGGCTGCCACGAGTTTCACTTATAACTTTTTCAAATGTGTATGGCACATGGAGAATTTATGAAGCACGAGGCCAAAGTTCTTTATGTACAGGGACAGGGCGAAGTTATAATTCTGCGACATTTAAGGGCTAAAATTCCAAATCTCAAAAATGGAACCCTGAAAGGTGTCACAAATAGCCTTATTTTCAAACAACTTCCAAAAAAGGAGGAGGTTCTCAATTCGACTGTATTTTTTTTAGTGTTTAACTTTACTGGGTGTACCGATTTTGATGATTCTTTTTATATATTCGAAAGCTGGTGCTGGTGTGGTCCTTTTTTTGAGATCTGACGACTAATATTTGAGTTATCCTTAATAATGCGTGGCTTAGTTTACATTGATGATTTTCTCATTCCCTCTAGTTGATGTAAAATGAAAAATATAAAGTGTACATGTACGATGGTTTGGAAGAGCATCTTAGTATTTTAACGAGGTCCCTTTCTAGCTCGGTGAAACGAAACTCTTCAATTAATGATAGCAAATCTGTCGGGATAGCTGAAATCACATGTTTGTTTATTGTTTACATTACGTACCGTACGCTGTGATGGGTATGTTTAGCTGGGAGAAAACCACTATAAAGTGAAAAATTAAACTTTAATTTTCGGTGTTCAAAAAACGAAAAAGCAACCAAAAAACACCGAGTTCCGAAATTAAAGTTATTTTGTACTTATTGGTTTTTTTTAGAAGTCGGCTGTATTTCTTTGTAAAAAGTTTTTTTTTTTATTAATGAACGAGGACATTTATAATACATAATATCTCTCCAATGCGTGCTTCAGCATTTACTCTTCATAAATTCATGGCTGATGTCCGTAATGGACGATTTTCCTCCGATAGTCTCACGACTTTTTTAATGCCTCAAATTGAAATTCAAATGTCGCCGCTCCATTCTTAGGGCTCAAATGGGATAACAGTGAATACCAATAGTTCTTCAAATGTGCATCGGCAAGTGGGATTTATCTGGTGAATTGGTATTGTTATGTTCAGAATTATGTTGGGTGAGTGGCATTTTATTTGTGGTTCGGTGATGGATCTTTCGATTGTGACTTTATTTGTATACTGTCTGAATTTAATTTCCTCAAAGACATGATTGATACAATGATCAACTTAAAAAAATGATATCACTGTAGCCTGCATTTCGTTGATTTATGCAAACAAAAATATGTTGAACAGCTGTGGTTTCTCCTTGATATTTTAAAACTAGCTGACCCGGGCAACTCGTTTGTGTCACATTTTTCATTAATGCTCCGCACCTTTTGGTCTTAGCGTGATATGTGTTATAGGTATAGCTTTCCTCGATAAATGGGCTATCTAACACTGAAATAATGTTTCAAATCGGACCAGTAGTTCCTAAGATTAGCGCGTTCAAGCACACAAACAAACTATTCAGCGTTATATATAAGTATAGATAAAAGATCATTTTGTATAATTTCAAATACACGTAAAAACGTTCCCTAAACTAACATTACAAGATCGGTCGATTATGTATTGCTTCGATTGGTTATAAATAGGAACATATACATACATATATGTATGTCCTAATGTCTATTGTTACTGAGTAATGGTAACAACAACCAAATTGATGATAAAAATAAGCGCAGAAACTAGTTATCATAATAGCAATTTATGTCACAAATACACTTCAAAAGGTTTCATAAGATTTAATTAATTCCATGCCGAAAACTCCAAGAGCTTATAGAAATTGTATAAGCCTTATACAATTTCTAAACGATACTTAAGCTTTGTTTAATTGAAGTTCTAACTAAACAATAGAACGATAAAATTAATCTGTTGATTGTTAAGTAAATAGTTAACCTGTATCTTGAGCCGAGGGCGTTTTCAAAAGGGCCTATACTACCTCAAATAGCTTAGCATGATCCTCCGTCATGCCGAAAATAATGCAGCATTAATTTTGAAATAAATATATGATAAAGTTGAGGATTAATGCTAAGTACTATGTTTGCCGAAAACACGATTCCATAAAATTTTCTCGATAGAAAAAAAATCCAAAGTTACCTCCAAACCGAACAATAAACCGCTGTTATTAAAAAGATACTTCAAATTAGATCATGAAACTTTGTATACTAACTGAACTAACTATAAAGCAGGTCTTATGTTTTTTAGTTTTTTTAAATTATCATTATTTTCACCGTAAAAAGGAATTACCTAAATTATCGGCGTCTTGATGTTTGTTCCCTACCGCCCGACACCCCCGCTCAGTCTCGCTTCGGCTTTCGAACGGGAGGGTTGTGTCGCATGCGCTCAGAACACACATTACGCAACAGGACGGCGTAAAATTAAAATATTGAAGTAGAAGAAGACGTAAAATTAAAATATTGAAATGGGAAATAACCGTAATAAAAAAAACTTTTAACAAAAAATAAAACCGACTTCTAAACAAAAAAAAAACCAAAAAGTACAAAATAACTTTAATTTCGGAACTCGGTGTTCTTGGTTGCTTCATGTTTTTGAACACACCGACTTCCGAAATTAAAGTTATTTTGTACTTTTTGGTTTTTTTTTGTTTACAATTCGGTTTTATTTTTTGTAAAGTTTTTTTATTTTTCCCTTTTTAGTGGTTCACTCCCAGCTAAACATACCCATCACAGCGTACGAGGTATAAATTGGTGTAAACAATAAACAAACATGCGATTTCAGCTATCCCGACAGATTTGCTATCATTTATTGAAATTAACAAAAAACCGCTTGTTCGATTTCGATAAAATTTTCATGGGACCATTTGGGAAGTATACCCTTTCTAACAAAAAAAGAATTTTTCAAATCGGTTGGCAAGCGACGGAGTTATGCGCGAACAAACATAAAAAAAAACATACAAACATCCGAATTGAGAACCTCCTCCTTTTTTAGAAGTCGGTTAAAAAAGAAGAAGCGAGTGGGTTGGCGTAAAGAAACAGGCAAAAATATGATAAACGTAATGAAGTAAGTATCTACCGACCTATCTTCTTACAGTATTAGTGATTATAAAAATGTAGGGTTATATATACATACGAACGACACGTTTGGTGCAGTGGCGAAGCCGAAACACCTCGTAGCGCAGGAGCCAACTGCTGCGCTACGAGGTGTTTCTATATGTGCAGATTTGTGTTTGCACCGTCCACGATTCAGTAGAAATCCAGTGTGGGGAAACTTTTATAAAAAATGAAAAAAGTTACCTAAATAGGTTCGTTTTTTCTATACAACAAAAGCAGCAGCCAAGCGCTTAGAAAGTAATAAAAAAAAAGTATTTTCAGTAAGTGCCTAGTTACCTACCAACCAAAGACAATATAACCCAACCTATCTAAATAACTACAATAAACAAAACTGTAACTTATCCGACTGTAGTGCTACCTACCACTTAGGTACATAAAAAATACAAACATCTGAATTGAGAACCTCCTCCTTTTTCAGAAGTCGGTTAAAAATTATGAACCTTATTACATACCTTGGTATAGCTAAATAATTATCAGGCTCAATAATTATTAGGTACCTAATGTATATTTCCAGAAGAAAGACAATGGAGAGAATAGTCCGGTAAATTCATGAGTATATTCTACCTACCTAAACATGTAACTGATCTGTTATTAGTAAATAAGTAAGTACACACGGCTACACAATTACCTAATACGTCATTGCCTAACTACACATTATTACAGATCTCGCATTGTAAAGGAATTCCGTACAATGAGAGGTCAGCTTATACTTGAAAAGTATAACTTGATATGTACCCATGCGTACCTGCACCAAATTGGTATTTCCATAATAAACGTAGGTAGTTATCATGCTATTTATGCTTTTATGGACGATTTCGGCTTCTTTTGAATATTTTTAGGGTTCCATATAAATAAAATAAAAAAATGAAAAGTCTAGGTACCTAGGTATTATTAACTTGCCACGTGTGATTGTTACAGGACCCACATACTTTCGAAAGATGTAGAAATCAATTCAGACGAAAAAATCTTCAAATATTACAAAACATATTATTGTAAGTATCATACGTGTTTGATCATCACGAAATTAGGTAGCTGTTTCCCCATGGCACTACCGCTTGGTACTAACGAGTAACGGTAGGTACTATCACGAAATTGGCGAGTTCACGATACAATGTTTCATAATGTTGAACTTTTTAGGGTTCCGTATTTTTTTATTCATGTTGACAAAATTATGCTTCCTGGTGCACTTTTATAATGAGTGTTGCGTTTTCTTGCAGACCACAATTACTACCTGAGGACATAAGTTGTTCACAGAATATACATAATGACGAAAGAATATTGGATGCGTAAGCTTTTTTGAAGCTATAGATAAGAAAAAATGTTTTTTTGGAGGAAAACTAAAAACGGACTTGTCATAAATAAAAAACATCCTTGGTATATACAAGTGCAGGGGCAATTACATATCACTGGTAAGCGAAAATGTGTTTTCGGAGTATGGTCTGGATGCGACAAAGATATCAAAGTTGAAGTTATAGAGAGAGATGACCAATATTGGGATGTAAGGGGCGAACTACCATCCTTCGCCCCAAGCCAACCTCACCTGCACGTGGTGCATCCTGCTGAATGACGAACGAGGCTCTGGCGACCGACCGATGGCGGTATATCCATCAAATAGGCGTAGCTAAATGTAACAGGCCGGTGATGGGCAGCAGCGTCACCGGTGCGAGAAGCTACGCCCTGCGATCGCCAACCCGAGCGTGGCGATTATGGGCAAATACATCCAAATGCAGAAGAACAAAAAGCCACGGCCCCCAATTCCCGGTGGTCGCGCTATTCCTGGTCATGGTGGCGACCACGGTAACGGCGGGGCGGGGGGTGCCAAGAATCTCCGGGCTACGGGAGGCTACCACAATAATAAACTGACCCTGGCGACGTACAACGGACGCACGCTACGGCTTGACTCGCATCTGGCGCAACTCGAGGTGTAACTTGGAAAAATTAGGTGGCACATACTAGGGTTAAGTGAAGTCCGAAGAAAGGGGGAGGACACCATAACCCTGGAATCGGGTCACCTAATGTAGCACACCGAAGACTCGACGAATTGCAACCACCGAAGCAGGCTGGGTTTCGGAGTGGATACGGCACCATAGACCACATCCACACAGTGCGGCAGATTATACAGAAGACCGAAGAGTATAATCAGCCCCTGTGCCTAGCTTTTGTGGACTATGAAAAGGCCTTTGACTCGGTATAAATCTGGTCTGTTCTGGAGTCCCTGCAGCGCTGCCAAGTAGACTGGCGATACATCCAAGTGATGAGATGTCTCAACGAAGCCGCCATCATGTCCGTTCAAGTACAGAATCAGCAAACAAATCCCATAACGTTGCATCGAGGAGTGAGACAAGGGGATGTTATTTCCCCGAAATTGTTCACTAATGCAATGGAGGATATGTTCAAGACGCTGAACTGAAAAGAACGTGGCATTAACATCAATGGCATCTCTCACTTGCGATTTGCAGACGATATCGTCATCATGGCAGAGACGCTGCAGGACTTACAAGAGATGCTGAATGACCTAGCTGACTCTTCTGTACGCATCGGCCTACGGATGAACTTGGATAAAACCAAGGTCATGTTCAACGAACATGTTCTACCGGAACCGATTGCAATTCACGGTGCCGTTCTCGAACTTGTTCAAAAATATGTGTACCTCGGGCAGTCATTGCAGTTAGGTAGAAACAACTTTGAAGGCGAGGTGAACAGAAGAATTCAGTTGGGTTGGGCAGCATTTGGGAAGCTACGTCGAGTCTTTACATCGTCGATCCCACAGTGCCTAAAGACGAAAGTCTTCAATCAGTGCGTCCTACCCGTCATGGCATACGGAGCCGAAACGTGGACACTGACGGCTCGTATGGTCCATAAGCTCAAAGTCGCTCAGCGGGCTATGGAAAGGGCTATGCTCGGTGTGTCTCTGAGGGATCGCATCAGAAATGAGGTGATCCGTCAGAGAAGCAAGGTAATTGATATAGCACACCGGATTAGTAAGCTGAAGTGGCAGTGGGCTGCAGTGGCGTGCAGTGGTTCGAGTTAGGGTAGGCCAGAGAAAATGTCCAAATAAATTTTAAAAAATAACCACATTATTCAGGGTTGATTTTTAATGAAATGAGTTTTTTTTTATTTTTTTTAAAATTGCCTATTTAAAAAAAAAAAAACAAAAAAGACACCAAATTTCAACCCTGAATAATGTGGTGTTTTTTTTGGACAATATTTTCTGGCCTACCCTAACTCGAACCACTGCACGCCACTGGTGGGCTGGCCATATTAGTCGTAGAACCGAAAACCGTTGGGGTAAACGAGTTCTAGAGTGGAGACCGCGTCTCGGCAAACGTAGTGTAGGACGTCTTCAGGCACGGTGGAGTGACGATTTGCGAAGGACGGCTGGCAGAAACTGGATGCGAGAAGCCGAAAATAGATCTAAGTGGCGTGCAATTGGAGAGGCCTATGTCCAGCAGTGGACTGCAACAGGCTGTTGATGACCAATATTGGGAAGAAATGGAAGCGAAATTAGAACATTTTTTTAAAACATGCATGTTGCCTGAGCTATGCGATCCCAGAAATGTTCGAAATATGCCAATTAGAGATTTAAGTGAATCAAAATAAATGTTGTGTAATTTGGACGATGTATATTTTTTTTCGAAAAACTTATGGTATACTACCTACCCACCCTACCTACCTATCCTACCCACCTACTTACCTCCCTACCAACCTATCCTACCTACCTGCATACTTACCTCCCTACCTACCTATCCTACTTATCTTATAATTACATACATACATACATACTACATTACATAATACAAACCTTGTCCTGAGAATCACGAACACAACAACGAATTATCCAATTTGGTGTAGTCCTTCGGAAGTTATGCGCGTAGGTACATACATTTCGGCGATTCATTTTTATATACATACATGTATGTATAATAACTAAGTAAGCGAAAACTATATTTTACTACTAAGCCACTGTAAGTACCAACAGAACCCTCAGTGCAATGGTCACTCGCACTTGACTAGTTTTTGTAGCAGTAGAATTTATATGCAGTAGTTCTGAATCGGTTGGCGAAATTTCTTATGGGTATGTATATGTAGGTTGTAGGTACATACTTGTATAGACCTACTACGCAAACGGCAGTCAAATTATATCGCAAACTTACCACCAAGCCAATGGGCGGAACCCTCAGCGCAAAGTTGGCTCGCACTTCACTAGTATTTTGTAGCAGTAGGTAAAATAGTGCGGACGGCTACACATCAAGCTAACTTATTTTCCAGTATAAGCTGAGCTCACATTGTTATACGCTTTCCTTATAATAAGAGGTCAGCTTATACTGGAAAATATAGGTCGATGAGTAGCTGTTAGTAGGTACTAATTTAAATGTACCTACATTGAAATTAAAATTGTGATATTTATGTTCACATATTATACAAGTTAAATTATTATTATTGATACTTTTATTAGTACTCGTCCGATAATAGTGTAGTTTAACAAAATCGCTTCGACCTCTTGTGCCCGCGTGACCGCGAGAAGTAGTGTGCGAGCGAGATAAAGAGTGCGGTGGCGCGGGGAAGTGGGGGCGAAACTAGAATTCGAGCTGAGGTTATATAGGCTCTTAAGCTACGGTATGATATTATTGTGGTCTATATCATAATTACTGTTGGACCTACTGATCTTTTTTTATCTATCTAAATACTAAATAAAGTGTAATAGTATCATCACTTCGAGACAAAATTGGGACTGCAACATTTACATTTACACTTACACTAAAATAATATGCCTGCTTTTTTTGCTCTCCCCCAAACGTGCAAACAAAACAAGCACAGTTACGCGCCAAAATCCATGAAAAAGACCCAAAGGAAAATATTTCACACAAAAAGAGCCGAAACCTAATTTAAAGTGCTAAGAAACGATACCCAGTCACTAATATTTCTGGCATCACAATATATAAAGGAAAAATGTTCATTTTAAAACTCATAAGACATCTGACACCGCGTGCGACTGACTACCATCTGGTTTTGTAAGCGCTAAGTCTTTACGGCGTCGAAGGAAGCGTTGATTGGTCGTTGTATACCTACCTACAGGGTGTACATCTAAACTTCAACTAATGAGACCCGTTTGATCTTAAATGGGCAGTATTTAAGGAGCTTTCGCAAGTGGCTTTGGGCTTCCTGTAAGTACCTAAGTTCAACGCATTCTGGTCACCGTGGTTAGTTTCCTTGCATAGTCTTGTTGACTGGCAATTTTCCAAGATGTTTTCCAATCAACTGAAAACTTGACAAATGGCTAGTAGGTTTTATGGAGATTAGCCAAGTTAAAACAGTAACTTGGCTAATCTGAGTATGAATTATTGTTTTTTTTTTTCTGGCAGCTGGTAATTCGTGGTTATAGCAACAAGCAAAAATATTCTACACGAAAAGGTCTGAGTTCGGTATAGATAGCGCAGGCCATGAAGGTTGGCCTCATAAAGTAGAGGAGACCTGCCGGAGTTGCGGTGCCTGCTTTTGCAAATCCCACGACCCCGGCCTACGGTCAAGTGATGGAACATCGTGGTGGTTTTAGCCGGTAAGAGTCCGGCAAACCGCCCCATCTTCCCCAGACGGGCGACAGTCTATGAAGATTTCCCAACGTTAAAAAAAAGGCCCTGAAGGTTGAGCTATATGCAGTTTAGAGAGCTATGGAGCGCAGCGGGAAACTGAATGTCATTCTGATTTCAGTTGTAGAGTCGTGCCAAAACTAACTAATCATAGTGATGTATTCATATTTGGGATGTCTAATCATAACAGCAAAAATAATTCAGCGAAGTTTACAGAGACATAGATTAGGCTAGGTTAGGTTAACCCAAAAAATTACAAACTTTCAAAATTCTATTTTAAATTTTATTCAATTGTTGTACCTACACTTACCACAGTGTTATCTTTTTAACCCAAAGGTTAACTGGTAGAGAATGCCTTGTTGCGTTAAGTCCGCCCATGTATGAACCACTATAGTATGAAGTTTGATTAAATACCTAAATGATAATACTGATAGCTTCTCAAATTTTGGCACGCGGGTTTCCTAACTATAGTATAACAAAGTCCCATGACGAAGTGAGATTAAGCGATCATTATAATAAGTTGCTTCAGGCCATTCAGATTACGGTGATGTATTCTGCCCACCCCCTAATGGATGGTCATTATGATACCGGAGCGAAACAGGTTAAAAGGTCACGCGACGATTTTATTTTCATAGATTTTTTTCCGAGCGTAGAATTTTGATGAGATTTTTTAGAGGTTCAAACGTGCTTAGTGTTTTAGGTAAGCAGCGAATGAATTTAAGATTCCTGTAATAATTATATTTATGTATATTATGTATAAGAAATATTAACGATGTAGTTATCAAAAAAGTGTTCAGTATGATCTTGTTTCGCGGTCAACCTATTAAATATGTGTATGGAATATTACCAATAAATTATAAGTCACCCTGTTTATGAAGAGGTGGGTACTATAACGTAAGCAAATAAATTAGAAAATACTTTTATGTATCTAATTTAGTTTATTACGGTAAAAATTAACCCAATTAGAGTATTTTTCCGTTGCATACGAAAAACATTCTCAGAATGAGTCGCAGTTTTTTGGATGAAATGTAGAACATTATTCACGCATAATATATATACATATATAGTTTCACAAAAAACATCACAATCATACTAATATCTGTCGTTGCCATTAGAAAATTAGTTTTGGGCGGAGAGTATGACGTAGATGAATGAAACCGACAGTTTGTCTTAAAACCCCGCCAAAAAGTTAAAAGACAGTCTGGTCGAATAGATCAAGGATTTGAAGAGTTGGGATAAAACTTGAAGAGTAATACAGTAGGACTTCATGGATGTTCAGTCAACATGCCATGCCCATTACTTAATTTGATTAGTAAGCGTCTGATCGTTCGTCAAGTCGTTCAATATTTCAAACTCTTTGCCCTCAGTTTGTGTGTGTCAAAACGAAATACAAAAAAAAAAGAAACACAATTGCCTAAATCAATCCAGTACAAGCAATAAATAAATCACTTCAATAAGCAAACAGGAAAAGCACATAAGCAGTTTGTTGGAACTCCTCAACTCTTTTGGCGAAATTAACGGCAAATAAACAAGTAATAAAAGTCATCCATCATGTTTTTTCGCAGCTAAATTTTGTGCGATTCCAACACAAAGAGAAATGAACATAGAACTTTGTCGTTATATAGCATCTACCAGGGATTAATGGTGTACTTCATTGTTGGGCAAAGAGCAGGAATTCAATTTCAGAAATTCAAAATTCGAAGGATTTGATTTCATATCTACTGGCTAATACGTAGATACATGGGCAATGGGCACACCTGCATTCTGGCAATAAGTCTCCTCTTTGAAGAGTGGTTGGAGAGGCGTCACGGCGTCCTCACCTTCCTCCTGATGTAGGATGTTTCGGGAAGTACCTGTTTTGGAGTTTATTTTAGTCAGCGAAAGAAGTCATTTGATGTCCCATACAAAAAAAGAGGTACTTTGGCACAAATAAAACGTCAGAAGTTAGTGCATGGTACAAATTGGTATTTTCTTATGGAGAAGAACCGGCAAATAATTCTACTGTTACTCTTTTAAAAGATTGCTTCTTTTTTAAAATGATTGTTTATCTAGCGGGTACACTGCCTCGCTCGGACATCGCTTCTTTGGCCAATCTTATGTGGTGTGTGAACGTTGTAGATAGACGGATTTGTAGTAGCAAAACCTGGTGATCAAGGCACATAATCAAGTGACCTCTAGCGGAGGCATCACCAAGGTCTCTTCTCATGTAGATAATGTAATACTTTAACTTCTCAAGCATTTCACTCATCATGACAGAAAAGCTCAGCACGTAGCTATTTTAAATCAAAAACACTACACTAGTATTCAATTTAGTTGACATCCAATTTTTTTTACTGTGTTGCTTTTACCCGCGAAATAGCCCGCGTGGAAAAGTTAATCCAGACTTGAATTGACGGCCATAGCCAATTAGGACGCAGCCTCGACTTCCACCAAAAATCCAAATCCATTTAGCTGATAATGCCAACTGTTTAAAAATATTATATTTAGCTTGTATACTAATGTGCAAATAAATAACTATAAGATAACACTCTAATCACATTATTTTAACCGTTGGTTAAGTTAACCTACGGATCTAAAACTAACCCTTCGAACCAACCCTAGTAACCAACTTCGAAACCTGTAAGGATGGATTTTCACGGATTCAATCAAAATCCTAAAAAAATGAATCTTGTGATTACAATATAAACTAGATTCTGCCAACTTAATTATCCCAAGAGTTCGCACAGCCGCCATAAAAATGTCCTATTTCAGAACATGGTCTATCCGAGTGCCAAGTTTCATCCAAATCCGTGCTACCGCTAGGAAGTAAAGAGGTAACAATCAGACGGACAGTGTTATTTTCGCTTTTATAATCGTATGACTATTAATTGACTGTTTTTTTTTTGTGCTTGTTACCTGATAATATTTTACTGGGCGATTTCGATGATTTTTTTATGTTCGAAAGCTGGTGCTTGTCTTTGTCAAAAAACGAACAAATATCCAAATACACCGACTTCCAAAATAAAAGTTATTTTATACTTTTTTATTTAGAAGTCTTTTATTTTTTTGTTTTTCAATTATGGTTAAGTACTAAATGGACTTACTTATTGGGCTCAAACAACCTTTAAGGTAATTTTTTTAATCTAACCACCTTCATAACTCTATATTCATAATAATGATGAATGAGTTCAAGTCACAACAAGAAAGGGAGAATTACTTGTGACAGATACATTTTCAGGATTACGCAGTTTATTTTATCGTTATTCACTTGAGTGAAAGTCAGTTGTTTGTGAGCGGTACACATTGGGTTGGAAATAAAGTGTATTTTTTACTAAATTGTGTCTCTAAACTTCCTCCTTCCTAAGCTTTATTCCTTGTGCGATCTCTGGCCAAGTGTGATCCGCAAACGTGTTGAAAACGGCTTAGCTGTCTATAAAATTAAATGATTGGCAGTGATTTAAGAGCGAGCTAAAAGCAATAGTTTATTCATTCTTGAACAGAGTAGGTATTCATTGCATAGATCAATTTTCAGGAAATTGGTGTGATTCTGCTTAATAAATTATTTTGGTTTGGATTAATTTAAATGGCAGTTTCATTCAAAATTCTGCCCAAGCGGCCCATCTCATACAAAAAATGGGCAAAAAGAAACGTCAAATCGATCCAATATCAGAAGCGGCGCATTTCAAACGAGAAATGGGTAAGAATAACTATCAAATGGATCCAATGCCAGAGGCAGTGCATTTCAAACGGAAAATGAGTATAAAGAACCATCTAATGGATTCAATGCCAGAGGTGGAGCATTCCAAACGCGAAATGGATAAAAGAACCATCTAATGGATCCAATGCCAGAGGTGGCGCATTTCAAACGAGAAATTGGTGAAAAGAACCATAGAATGGATCCAATACAAGAGGCGGCACATTTGAAACGAGAAATTGGTGAAAAGAACCATCGAATTAAGGGATCCAATACCAGAGGCGGCGCATTTCAAATGAGAAATGGGTGAAAAGAACCATCTAATGGGTCCAATGCCAGAGGCGGCGCATTTCAAACGAGGAATGGGTAAAAAGAACCATCTAATGGGTCCAATACCAGAGGCGGCGCATTTCAAACGAGAAATGGGTAAAAAAAATCTGATGGTCCAATACCAGATGCGGCGCATTTCAAACGAGAAATTGGTAAAAAGAACCATCGAATGGATCCAATGCCAGATGACAGCGACGTCATGGTATACTACGGCAAAAGGGCAGGACGAGCTCGACTTCACCAAAAACGTGGAAAAGGGAGAGAGAGAACTTTGCCCAGCAGGGGAATAAGATAGGCTAGATAAATTAATTAAGTGCGTCTATATGTGTGTATATTTTTGTGTGTTGATCCTTCCTAAAGAAAATGTTCAGATAGGCTGTTTTAACAGGTGAAAGCAGCTGCCCAAGACAGTTTTAGAAATGCTATAGTTCTTACACTCGACTATTTTGTGTGTTTAGGTCCCCATAGTTTTTAGTTAGAGTAAACGCAGGTAAACGAGTTTCGTAAACGACTTGACAGGTAAGTGTTTACACGTAGGTGGCAAACTGATACAAAACATGAATCAGAATTGTGTTAAATACAAGTTAGATTAGGTTTGTTAGTTTAGAGCAAACAAGGAATTACAGAATATTCATTGAAATAAGTAAAACTAGAAAAATCAAAGTTGTTTTCGAATTACCGAAGAAATTTTATTTTTCTTGATTTTTCTGGATATTATACTTATAGTTTTTGGTTACATCCAGATGAAAAAATCTGAAACAGTGAGTGAAGTGTGTGCAGTCATGTTTATCATGACGTAGTCATGTGTAGTATCAGAATTAAAAATTTCCAGCAGAAGATTCCAAAATTGTATCTTACTAATATTTCATTTGTCTCGTCGCTTTTTTGCGGTAAGGTTTTTTTTTAAAAGCTTTTCTTAAATCCTTGGTCTACCTTATTTAACAGATACAAGCGTGTTAAATCTATGTGAAAAACGAAGTAAAAACAATAGCTAATTCGCTGTCGACAAGTTGACTTTCCTCCACTTAACTGAACTCTTAATAAGCTGAACTTGTTACTTAAATAAAGAGTTTAAACTGTGTACTTCTTTAACTTCAGAATACTAAGCGTTGTTTTTAGTACTTAACTATTATGTATTTACTTAGTTTTAAGTACTAATTAGTCAAGAAGCAGAAAACAACAAAAACGGACCTTTATTACTTGGAGTTGAAAAAACTTTTTCGCGCGGTTGTGTTCCTTGAAGGATTTGTTAGTTGGTAAGGAGGAACTTGTGACTAAATAATAGCAGCCGAATGGGTCAAACTCTAATGTTAAACATCGGTTGCCGACTCCTTCGTTAATGGATGGCCATTCGTTACATATCAAGTTTCCTCCGTGCCTCAGAAAGCGTGGTCCCTGCTGTCATTTGAATATCTATGACTGTCGTGATAGTTAGAGACCAGAAGCCAGAAAATCTGGTACCAGCCTTGCCACGGGGTCCCCCTGGCATCTGTTTAGACCGGGAGACATATTGCTAATTGAAGGATTTGATAGTTGCACTAAAATCCCAGGGGCGAGCACTACCAATGACGAATCATAAGGACACGGTACAAAATTAAACCAGCTCCGGCGCTAATGATTTATATCTCAGATTGTAGAATAGGAACAGTAGCAATAGAGTATACTACCACTTTTTTTCTGTTGAATGGCTAACATACAGTTTTTTGCCCAGAGAAGTTTATTAGGCGTCTTCATAAAAACTAATTTTGGTTAAAATATTGATTATAATTGTTGAATGTAAATTTAAACTTGAAATCAAACACTATTGGGTATTTTACTACAAATCAAAATCAGAATTCTATTTAGTCGTTGGATTTTCAAAAAATATTGGACATGTATTTTTTGTAATTTCCAATCGTAAAAAAATATAAAGATAAAGCTGGTGACGTCACTTCGTTGGTAAAAATTGTAGCAAGTAGTGATATCACGAGTGTTTTCAACGCACAGTATCGTCTTCATTTCTTGTTTACTTAAAAAATAAAAAATACGTGTCCAATATTTATTTGTGACTATCAGACAAATTAAAAATTAGGTTTTTAAAATACCCTATTCAAAGTTGCTGAGGTGGGTTACTAGTGTGACGTTTGCACCCGAGCTGAGTTAAATTTCTAGGGATCATGAATCGTCTCTTATAGGCTGCAAACTAATATATTATAGGCGATGTTTTAGCATCTTATGTACGAACTATTCAATATTAATCGTCTTATTAGTAACGAACTTACCTGTAATATATTCTGCCCCCCTAGCCATGTTGATAATCTGCAATCGTTAACGATAGTCGGACACGAATCAAATGTATGGGAATTAAATCATCTCAACGTTAAGTCACGTGGTTAGAACAAACGAATAGAAAATTCGCAGCCAAGTTCACATTGTTCAAAATGATAGAATGCATTGTTATCGTTTCTACAATGTTCAACCTTTGTTAAAATGTTTAAACTTAAACAAAGTTTAAAGGAGACCGAACGATTACATACAATCTTGGGCCTAAATGTAAAGAGATGAAAATGGTATGAATTAATAGATTTAGACCTGTCAGTCCCTCTCTGAAAATTCTATAAGTTTTGACAATCTGAGAGCCGAGTTAATAGAGGTTTAGTAAAAGTAAGGTTATGTTACAATCTTTATCTAACACATGATTGAGAATTGTTTTATCATTTAGGGGTCGTCGGCCCATTGCAGCGGGTAGTTGCTATCCCACAATTCACACAGCGATCCATATTTGCAACAATATCCAATCCACAAGCCGGCAGTAAATCCAAAATAACAATTCCAAATCAAACATGTGAGCGATCTGCGGTGTCCAGAGTGAAAGCAAGGGTCGTACAAGGTAGGCAGGGTCAGAATCGATAAAAAAACTAAGCAGGTCGCTGAAAATGAATAATAATCGGGAAAGCACTCAAAACGCATCGGAAAACACGAGTGTGCAGCCGGCAATTATTGTCTAGTGTCAATGTCAGTCAGCTGTCATGCCAGTGACATAGACTAAAAATGTAAGATTAATTTTAATCGATATAAAATCAATCGTCATTTTATCGGTTTATAAGTCATTAATTGATATTTCATTGTATAATATAACTGTAAAAAATGTACTGTATTGCATGTAGTGCATTTAATTGTTTTGAGATTACATAACATAATCAGCCTTTTAACGTTCCCACTGCTGGGACACAGGCCTCCTCTAGGAGAGGGAATGGGCCGTAATCCACCACGCGGGCCCAGTGCGGGTTGGTGAATGTCACATGTCTTCGAATTTTTGGTTCTAGGACATGCCGGTTTCCTCACGATGTTTTCCTTCACCGTTTTGAGAGCAGTGGTGATGAAATGAATTACACAAAGTAATGCGCCTGGCTAGGTTTGAACCCGCGACTTACAATTTGTAAGTCGGGGGCCGTTACCACTCGGCCACCACTGCTCTCCCACTCGGCCACCACTGCTCTCTCTCTCTCTCACTCTTTTGAGACTCACTGTTTTGAGATTATTTTTTTGCAATTGTGTAATCGATTTTTCAATCGAAAATCTCACGAAACCTATCTTTTTCTTATTTCTCCGCTCCCAGATTCAGAATTGAGCTGATTTTTCACGTAGTAAGATAAAAAAATATGACAAATTTTTTAGATCATATCTCAACTCATTACATTTGGGCCCACCATTTTCCATCTCCTTTTAACCTATTTGTCGTTTGTAGGAACGCTCGCCATAGACTAAAGAATAGGTCGTTTTTCTAAAGACATTGTAGAAAGAGCGTTCGATTCAGGCGCGACAAAATGGCTACCAACTTATTGTTTTCTACAGTTGCTGACACTGAGGCGTTACCGACTGGAGAACGGAATTCGACACGAAACGGTTGCAACTTGGCTCGGGGGGCTAATGTATTTTATATATTTATAGTGATGTTCAGAAGATAGCCGTAGTTATGATTACGAAATTTTATTTGTTGTCATGTAAAAAGAAATAGGCGACGATATTCACACCCACAAATTTAATTTTGTGGAAATAGTTTCGGCATTCGTTGTAATTGTATTATAGGCTAACTACGAGTTAATAATATTGCTCGGCGAACCGGTAAAGGCCATAAGCCAAAGAGCCTTTCAGATGTCAAATAAAAATATTTTTAACAACTTTGGCTATTATTTTGTTGAAAAGCAAAACTTTTTTAACTGTATAAAATAAATGACGTCTTTAGTTTTCATTACTAACATACCATCTTTTTCAGCACCAGTTCTATAAAAAACGGAGTACACTAACATAAAAACAAATAAACGGCAAACACACATACCTATAGCAATTGGTTGATGAACGGACGACCGAATATTTACTTTTACCTTTTGGAAATAAAAACAAGCCGTTGCTGGAAAACTTTTACGTATTCGCAGTTAAAAATGACCACTGAAAATCTTTGCAGGACTGTTCAATTAGTAGCGTAGTTCAGTCAAACTACGCTACTAATCGAACGTTACTTTGTAATGATTCTTAACTCTGTTATAGATATGTTAAAATATAACCCGCAAAGAGTTAAAAGTTCGTAGTTTTTTTTTTTCAAACATCTTATTTCAAAAACATATTAACAGGCATGTTTGTTTGGAGCATTTGTATAAGTGATGGAGTTTTCCAAGTATATTGAACATTTTTAATATGAGCTCTTATTTCATTAACGAATGTCATTTTTGATTTTGTATATTAAGTTAAAAATTAACTACTTTCATTTAATTAAATGACTTAATTAACTTCGCTAGTGTTAATATTTTTTGTGATAGAGATTCAGCCAAAAATGTGACTGAATTAAATTGGGTTTAATATTAATGTATAGGCCATGTCTGGCTTAATTATAAAAAAATATCGTATTAATTTTTTTAACGACATTCCTTAGGGTGGAAAATGTTTAATTCTGACAAAATAAATTAGTTTTATTTATTTTTTTCAAATCTATTGTAAAAATAATTAAAATTAACTTGTTTTTTTTTTCAGAATGACGGGTTATGGATTTTTTAAATTACTTGATATTATTAGAAAAGCTAAGATGAAATACACAGTTGAAGAAAAAAAAAGTTTATTATATTTGCATGGTTCAAAGCTTATTTGACTGGCCTTCAAGGTTGTTTGTGACTTATGAAAAAAAAAGTTGCTGTGTTTGAATTTAGAATTGAAAACAGAAAATAAAAACGCAAGAAGTAGAATAGAACTCTTGTATAAGTAGGAAGCAGAAGGGGAGTAGAGTCTTACGAACCTAAATATCAATGCAATAAATTGCTGTTTTAGATACTTCAGTCCTTAGTGTTATGTTCAATAGTTCGTAATACACTGTTAATAAGGTGTTTGAGTACTGTAAAAAATCAATATGAATGAATACATACTGATCCCAAAGATGTTACTAAAATAGTATGATTTGTCAAAAAAAAAAGATGGAAAAACTAAGCTCCAGAAGATAAAGGAAGAAAGAAAAGCCGTTAATTAAAAAAAGATAACTGGAATTTTATAAACATAAAATTCCAGTTATCTTTTTTTAATTAACGGAACGGGATTTTTAAACGTAAGGAAAATTTAAAATGGGTCTAATTTAACTGTAACACTATTTATCGAAAATGTTTTCAACTAACTTTTTAGAACTATGTATCCTGCTTATATGTGTATGAAAATATATGATAAATTTGTATGAAATGCCGTTTTGCGTATACGCTCTTAAAAAGCGTTAGGTGGTGACTATCTGGAAGCACAGCTTCTGACTCTCCAGACTAGCATAATTTGTTTCCATTGTCACACTTCAGATAGAACACACATCGTATTGACTATGGCATGACTTCCGATACTGACTGATAATAATATTATTTGTATTTATCTTTTCTGTCAATGTCTCACCGTGTAAACTAGTAGTAGTCAGCCATTTTGTTTGTATAGAATCACAAATCACTTGATATTCACCCAACCTAAGCTTACAGAATGGTGAGAAAAGGTCATTTGATGATTTCCCATCCAGAGAAAAAAGAAAAGGTATGAAAGGTAAGAGGTTTACAGAATTGCACTGCTGGATAGCGCAAATTCACTGTGGCGTGACTCGCGAGTGACGTCACACTCAATAAGTGCTTGTTGTCTTTGTTTTTTTAAAGATTTTAAAACGCTCACAACACGATTTTTTTTTGAGATTTTTAAGCTGTTTTTACCTTCTTAGAGATTCACAAGAACAAACCGACAATAATTTGAAAAAATGTACAAAAAAAAAAATTACTGTTTCACATTTTTTTTTTGTTAAATTTTTCAAAGTATAGGTATGTTCTTGTGAATCTCTTTAAAAGTTTAATACTTAAATTAAAAAACTGCCACTTAAGGTTCCGTGGGTTAAATAGGGTTATTTAACCCACGGAACCTTAAGTGGCAGATTAAATTCAAACGCTACTGGTTTTTGACAGTTTAAGGACCGCTGACCTCGGCATCTTGTAAGTAATTAAACGAGGTGACAATTAAGGATACGATGACTGGTGGCTTTACGACGGTTGCGGCCGAAGGAGAAACCCTTGGCTTTGGAGATAATGCGAACGTTGCACCATGGATTTATTCAAGGCAGACCCGTTGTCAGTTAGCAGGTTTAAAGATATATTTTTTTTGGGGGTACATATTATTGTAAAATTGTATTATTATGATTTAAAATATTGTAGTCAGCTGAATATTGGCATTTTTTTCCATGAACCCTACACAACATACAGCTTATTGTGAACATACAAAAGTGTATTTCTTGAATTTTGGATAATATTGGGGAAATAATAGTCCAAAATTGATAATAATTTAAGTTTCATCACAAATTGATACTGACCTAAATGTATCATATTTTATATTTTTAACCGACTTCTAAAAAAGGAGGAGGTTCTCAATTCGGATGTTTGTATGTTTTTTTTTTTTTTTTTTTTTTTTTACTGTTTGTACGCGCATAACTCCGTCGCTTGTCAACCGATTTAAAAAATTCTTTTTTTGTTTTTGTTGGAAAGGGTATACTTCCCAAATGGTCCCATGAAAATTTTATCGAAATCAACCAAGCGGTTTTCGAAAAATCAACCAAAATCTAAAAAAAAATATCTACATTGTCTACATTGACGACCTCTTAGTTTACTCTGCAAAGGAGCAGTACGTTTTTTTTTACACCAATGTGATTGGTTCGTTTGGGTGGGGGAGGGGGTGTAGGGGAGGGGGTGTAGGTACCACTAAAAAGTGAAAAATAAAAAAATAATTTTTACAAAAAATAAAACCGACTTCTAAACAAAAAAACCAAAAAGTATAAAATAACTTTAATTTCGGAAGTCGGTGTGTTCAACAACAAAAAAGCAACCAAAAACACCGAGTTCCGAAATTAAAGTTATTTTATACTTTTTGGTTTTTTTGTTTAGAAGTCAGTTTTATTTTTTGTAAAAATTATTTTTTTAGTGTACTTATGTGATTTTAATTAATATTTGTACTATGACAGGACACATACCCTGTAAGTGTCCCACCTATTTTTTTACCTGTGTTCACAAATAACCAGATTTGATTTGAAAATATTTTCTGATTTTTACTGAAGAATATCCCAGACTTAAAAGAAAACCTACGACTATGTTACTATGTTCTTGTTATTGTGATTTTGATGAAAGTCTAATATTAGTCACAATTTATGTTCAAAATTGTGAATCGCACGTTAGGTGATGTCATCATCATCATCAACAGCCTGTTGCAGTCCACTGCTGGACATAGGCCTCTCCAATTGCACGTGCCACTTAGATCTATTTTCGGCTTCTCGCATCCAGTTTCTGCCAGCCGTCCTGCGCAAATCGTCACTCCACCGTGCCTGAGGACGTCCTACACTACGTTTGCCGAGACGCGGTCTCCAGTCTAGAACTCGTTTACCCCAACGGTTAGGTCGGTTAGGTGATGTGATCCGATTAATCTAACAGCCAAGTGCGTCGCGTGACTAGCTGTGATAACAATAATAAAGTGGAGCAGAAGAAAAATAAAGAGGAGCAGTGGTGGCCGAGTGGTAACGGCCCCGACTTACGAATTGTATGTCGCGATTTCAAACCCAGCCAGGCGCGTTAATTTGAGTAATTAATTTCATCACCACTGCTCTCAAAACGCTGAAGGAAAACATCGTGAGGAAACCGGGATGTCCTAGAACCAAAAATTCGAAGACATGTGATATTCACCAACGCGCACTCAGCCCGCGTGGTGGATTACGGCCCAGTTCCTCTCCTAGAGAGGAGGCCTGTGTCCCAGCAGTGGGAACATTAAAAGGCTGATTAAGATATGCTATGCTTCTGGTGATAATATTTCTAGAATCATAATGTTAACCTAAGAATATTTTTTATAAAAAAATGTAATCGTTATGGTTAGTTAAAATACTGATTATTAGCAAATTCTAAATCCCAGTTATCCATATCACACACACATCATCCACATCCAAAAATAATACTTAAGAATTTGCTGAACAGTATTATTTAAAGTAATCATAATTATGGTTTATGATTATGTCCGAATCTGAAAGAAGTGGGTAATACAGTTAAAATACTTATTTATTGACTTTATTTATTACATATACCTACATAAATCATCAAAGTATCACTTGACTGTGAACACTCAATTGGTAATCATTATCTTTTATTCTTAACTAAGAACAAAGTTAAATTGCACTATTAACAGTAGTTAGAAAAGTGAATGCACGTTTTGATGCTTAACAAAACGGGTTCTTTTAGTTCAATTGTAAAAAGTCAAACCAAGTTAGTTCTATTAACCGAATGGAAATAAGCCCAGAGTGCCAGAAAAAAGCAATAGACGTAAAGGAATTAGAACCTTGGTTTCAATGTCCTAATTCCTTTACGTCTATTGCTACCAATCTTCAAATTTTGTATTGTATTAAATAGAAAAATGCGCTTTCAGTATTTTACTGAAATTATACAATTTTCCGGTCAATAATTTCATTTTTCTTCCCCAAAGCATTGATTTTAACTAAGACGATGATTTTAAAAAATCCACATCAGTCAAGTCCTTTTTTTTCAAATGATGGGTAAATATACGATCTAAATTATTTTATTTGTAAATCCAGCTTGCAAAATCGTTTTCTAACAAACAAAACCAACACTCAGTCTCAAGGACTAGTAAAAAATTTGATACTTTTCTCTGAACAACAACAAGGTTTAATATAACTACCCCATCCCATATTATTTTCATACAATATAACGGACGACAAAGTTGTTCTTAGTTGGAACAGGAATCCTAATTGAACAAGTTGAGGTCTGTGGGTAATTCCGAACGGGTAGAGGGTAACAATTTTCGCTGCGATGTCTATGGAGGCTTTAATTACATTTTAATATCAATGGTTAAAGTTCAACTTTGTTATAAATATTAAAATAACGAGATATTGAAAATTAGAGGCATTTAAATAATTGCTATGCCATTAAATAGTCAAATACGGGTTCCAGTATTAGTGGCTAAATCAAAAGTGTTATTTATGAAAATAAAGTAAAAAATAGGAAACGTACGTCATAAACTCAGTAGATACTGGAAATCCTAATAAATGACGGAATTTCTCATTAGCCGTCTGCAGTCTAGAAGTGGACCTGCTTAATGATAATAATAAAGAGATAACTAAATAAGTAAATAAATAAATAAAATAAATAAATAACCGGCAAAATGTAGGTGTGCTTCATATACGTACGGGATACTTTTACCTAATTCGTCTAAGAATACTGGCGTGATGTTTTATGATTGGTCCCAAAACTGGCTTCTATTGTCTCCATAAGTATTTCACGAAGGTACGGTAATTTCAATTTCCATTTTTTGTCACCATCATCAGCCTAGCCTTTTCCCAATTATATTGGGGTCGGCTCCCAGTCGAACCGCATTCAGCTGAATACCAGTATTTTACATGCCTACTAGACCTCCATAACACAGACTGGTGTCAGATTTTCTGGCTTCTGAACTGCCAGTCTGTAACGACTGCCTAATATTTACTAATGACAGCCGGGACCAATGGCTTAACGTGCTTCACGAGGCACGGAGGAATCTTGATTTGTTAAGATGGCCATATTTATATAATAGGGATGTTTCCTGAGTAAAAAATATATGATTATGTTTAGTCCGTCAGTTAGATTATAGAAAAATATTGGACACGTATTTTTTCCTTTATCAAATCTATAAAAACTGACGAAGATACAAAGCATCAAAGATCAGGAGTGGGGGCTTGTGACGTTACGGCTCGGTAAAAATTGTAGCGAGTAGTGACGTCACACGAGTTTTCAACGCTCTGTATCGTCTTCATTTTTTGTTTACGTGAAAAAAGAAAAAATACGTGTCCAATATTTTTTGGAAATCTATCCGACGGACTAATTATATTTTTTTAGTCAACTACCCTATTACTAGCTGTTCGCACAACTTCGTTTGTGTCACATTTTTCATGACTGCTCCGCTTCTATTGGTCTTAGCGGGATGATATATAGCCTATAGCCTTCCTCGATAAATGGGCTATCTAACACTGAAAGATTTTTTCAAATCGGAACAGAAAACAAACAAACTCTTCAGTTTTATAATATTAGTATAGATATGGAAATTGTTTGTTGAAATGTTGATAGCAGAAGCAATAATAAAAAAAAAACAACTACTCAATAACTTTAGACGACAAGATTAAATCACTTCATGACCTGAATCATACTTCTAAATAGGCTAAACTTATCAGAAATCTATGAAACATAAACGAAGAAGAGGTCTAGAGGAAACTTTATCTATAGAAGTACTATAAACTAGAGTTTAATAAAAAAAAAAAATAGGATATAACAATAACCCTTATTTTTGGTTTCATCGTGGAAAAAATATAACTAGAGAATAAGACTATATATTCAATTTTACATATACAGTCTACTAATATCATGTAAAGTCCGTAGATAGGTCCCTAACACCGAACGTTGCTTAAAAATTAGTAGAACTCCTCTGATATTAATAAAGAAATTTCTTGATACGCTAGATTAATACGACCCTGAAGCATTGTGTAAATTTATTCGTTGAGTATTTGTCAAACCACCAAAATTTGGCATAAAATTGCGTTTGACATGTTTTAAATTCAACTCACTAAAACCTATCTAAAACATTTTCTTGAAATGGAAAAATAATTCAAGTATTTATAACAACAACAAAATTTTATTTTCCACAGATAAAGGTACAGCTAGTACCTACATACTGTTTCCCTAAAATTTCATAAGTAGCACTCAACTGATTATTTTCCTGACCTAGAAATAGATCTCCTTATAAACAGCTAAGTATAAACTCCATCCACCACAATTTGATTTGCTTCACCGAAAAAACATCTTATTTCTGACAGCGACGAGAAGCGACCCTGAAACTCAAGATTCAATGATTCAGTGGTTTTGGCTGGCATTGATGAATTACTTAGAGTATTCATAGTATTTGAAAAGATTATTATACTTTAGCTACTTCTGAACACATTTAGGCTTTCTGCACTGTGGTAAAACATTTTAGGTCTCCTTAGTAATTTATAAGCTGAAAGTATTACTGTTGATTATTCAAGTATCGATTTCTGGGTAAAATTGAAGAAGCTATGATCTGTTAAGCATAGTTATAACGTCTATTTACAATTTAGTGTCACATAGTTTAAAAGATACAATTTTGTTTGTAATCGTAATTTTACGCTCAAAACAAATTGAAAGTAGGTAATCTTTTGGGAGTCTTTCGTAGTGTATTTTGCCCGCGACTGCGCTCGCATTAATATAGATTTAAAATAACAATTTCAGGGATTTAGAATACCGATTAATTAATAATTATATATTTTTTTATATTCAAACATTATCTAGTTTTAGGGTTCCGTACCTCAAAGGAAAAACGGTACCCTTATAGGATCACTTTGTTGTCTATCTGTTTGTCTGTGTATATCTTTATTTTATTTTATTTATTTTATTTTTTTATATTTTTTTATGACTATGTAGGTCAATCTGTTTTTACTTTATTGACCCAATCTACTATTTATAATGTTTTATAGTGTGATTTATGATTTCCATGTTGGATATTTTTTTTTTCTACCTTTGTCATGTATCAATGACTTTGCATACTATTGTATAAATTCAAGTTCTTAAAACGCAATAGACAGATGTGTTGCTGGGGAGTTTGTTGCGCCACTTCTTCTTCCCAGCTAAAACACTAGGAAGTGGTGACGGGTGGGCGTTTTGGGGGACTGTATTTATGTAAAATTTGACGTTCAAAAAGTGCTGTCTATCAGCCTAGTTTGAATAAATGACTTTTGAATTTTGAATGTTTGAATTTTGAATTTTGTCAAGACCCTATATCTTGGGAACGCGTGGAGGTATCGAGTTCAAATCATGTATAATAAAACCATATACTCAGATCTACTTTGAAGCTGTGAAAAAATCAAAATTCTAATTTATAAATAAACGGCTGATAATGCCGCAGAAAAACGTACATATGTTTCGACACTCTTAGGGGAATTATTATTTAAAGGGTGATTTCCGTTGATTTGTTGAACTATGGAATATCGTCTTGTACTACAAATACAGAGAAAAATCTGAAAATTAAACATTTGTTGTTAAATCATTAAAAAAATATAGATTTGTAACTGAATTTCGGGAAAAGCTCAGAAAAATTTCGAGGCTCTAATATGTCTAATTTTTAATGGAACCACTTATGGGATGACATGACAAGCATCAGTTTTCGAATATAAAAATATTCATCAAAATCGGTACACCCAGTAAAAAAGTTTAAGTAAGGTAGCAAACGAAAAAAAAAATACAGTCGACTTGAGAACCTTTTCCTTTTTTGGAAGTCGGTTGAAAATGTATCAAGAACGGCCGATTCAACGACACGCGACCGCTTGAAGGCACAAAATTGTGTATCTCAAAATTAAACAAAATCGGTTGAGCAATTATTTAGGCATGAAAGAGTAACAAACCACCGAACATGCAATATTTTTTTGTGAGATTAAGAAAGAATACGACAGTCAAGATTCGCTTATGCAGACTTACCTACTTCTAGATGGATATAAAATATACAACTTGCACTTTACAGCCACTAAAAGACACTTTTAAAATAATTTCCTCAAATTTTTATTCTGTGTATTAACTTTTCACATAACTGGGTTCTCTCGCACAACCCTATCATGGGCTTGTTTGTATAAAGCAGCCATTTGAACTTTTACGACGTACATACGTAGGGTTGCCAAATGGGCTCATGAAAAAGAGATCCTGCCTCGATACGGGGAATATGTAAATGTTTTTTTTTTATATATTTGAATATGTCTGAGAACCAACCTGCCGATGATTAGATTTCAAGACAGGTTGATTCACAAAGGGGGCTTTGTTTTAGACCTCATTGTTATGTGGTAAGGTTTAGGTAGGTATTGCAATACAGTAGGCTAAAAGAAAGATAAGCGGATTCTGATTGGATGGGCACTAAAGGCCAATGTGATTGAATGTTTCTAGAATATTGGTAATTTTAGTGTGTATGCTTCACTAAATGTCTCATAGTTGAAATTAGTGTAAAAATTCTGAAATTGAAATCACCTGAGAAGAAAGTTGTTTTACTATAAAAGGAAATCATTCCTTGAGAGAGGCCATGTTAGAGCGGACGAACTTGGTCTTAAGCCTTATGTCCCAGTGAGCTGATACCACCACCAAAACCCAGGTGTGTCTTTATTTCATAGTGTTTTTACCGCAAAAAGAAGTCGTTTTGACCAAACAACTATTTTTCGGGAGTACATCTGTTCCTGTAACTGATCAGCTCGAGCTCTTAGGCTTGGAGTTGGCATCCAGTCTCATCTTAAGCGATACCATTGAGTGCAAAGCCCAAACTGCAGCCAAAAAGCTGGGCATCGATGATTGAATCGATTATTCACGCCTGGATAGCTTTTAACCATTTACATAGCACAAGTCCGATCCAACTTGAAGTATTGCAGCCACTTTTGGGATGGCTCAGTTAAACACCAACTTGCCGCGCTTGACTCGATGGCACGCAGAGCTTAGTGGCTCATTGTTGACGAAAAACTGGTGGATGCCAAGCTTCACAGCTCTACGCCACAAGGTCGCCTGCCTGTCGGTCTTCTACACATTGTACTTCGGTGAGTGTGCCCATGAACTCCACGACCTCATCCCACCAGCCCCCTTCCACTATATGACATCTAGATGTACTACAAGTTACCATCCCTACCTTGTTGCTATTCCACCAATTGGCTCTAAGCGTTTCCAAACGTCTTATAATGCGCACAGCAAAAACTACCTACCTGCATCTGTGTTTCCGAACGCATTCAATTCTAATCTTTTCAAAGTTAGAGTGCACAGTCTTCGTTTGGGCAAGTTAATTTCATCGCTGACTTTGTCTCTATCACCGCTGACCTAGACTAGAGTCAAGAGGGTTTGTATCACAAATAAAAATATATGTTCGCAATACCATACCTTGTAATGTATTATTACGACACACCTATTTATTTAATACATTCCCTATAGTTTTTGCAAAAACTAGTCCTATTATGGATCAAAATTACTTCGGACATATAAAATTGCTTTTAAAAGGGTTTTGTTTTACGCTAGATGTATTCATTGAATTATGCAAACATTCACCACGGGTGGGCGAGACCTAACATTTTACGATTTGTAACATAATTAAATTCCAAAAGCGTATGTATATGTTGTGCCGGCGATGTTTTAAAAGAAATCTCGTCATGCTGTAAAAATATTTGATGTCATCCCAACATTTAAATTTACGACAAAAACTTGGGAACCGCCGAACTTTGTCAATATGGCGGAACAATATGGCGGAACAATTTTAATAATCCACGAATGACGCTTCGAATGGACGCGTTTGCAATTTTTTCATAGCTTTGTCGAACGTTTAACGCGTTAAACTTGGTCGATGACTCACATTTTTGGTTGAATACATGCCCATTATTATTTCCGTTGGAAAATTTATTAAATAAATTCCTTGTGCTTTATTTTTAGTGGTGAAGTTTTATTGGAATTATTTATTTTTTGGTATGGCGAGTGTCAAAGACAGTTCTGGAATATTTGTCTTGAAACACGTACATGCAAACGCATGTTTTACTGATCAAATCAAAACTGTAGTACAAAAGGGTGACTTCATAAAAAAATCCAGCATGTATACAGTACAGTTGTATACAAAACTGTTTTCTTTTCTGAAGAACAAGAGAGATGTTATGCTGTACGAATTTATAGAACATTGTGCCCATGAATCATGTTTTTCACTGGTTTATGTTTTTCAACGGAGAAAGGAAAAATGTAGCCTCATTTTATAACCGTAAGACGCTTGTTTGTATTACATTGACTTCCGCGATTTCAATTTTGGTAAACATTGTAGGAAGATGAAACACGACTTATATTTTTCACTTATATTTTTGTAGATTCTGTGTCTTTAGCATGGTTTTCTATTTTGATCAACATAAATCTCGATGTACATATTATATTATGTGACAGACCAGACATAGTTTTTTTAAAATCCTTGAACAGATTTCTCATCAAAAATATACTATATTCGCCCTACTTGAATGCGCAAGTTTGACAGGTATCCAGGCTAAAGTAGAGTTTAAAAGTTTCAAATTTTTAATTCAGAAATCGGGGATGAGTGTGCTAATTCTACTAATTATTTTCAAGCAACGTTCGCATCTAATTTGAATTGGCCGCAAGAGATCATAGTAGAGTCAATTATTGTTTTACTATAAAAAATAACCATTATGTTGTATGTATGATGAGAACTGACAAAATTATAGAGAATTCTCATCCCAAACCAAAAACACACAGAAAAAGGTCGCTTTAAATACGAATGTCATTAAAACCAGAGTAAATAAAAATTTAGATTAAATATCAGCTCCCGATATTTAATCTAAATATTTGAACCGGCTTCACTGTTATATTTTTTATTCTGAATCAGAAGGAATAATCTTTGATTTACATCCGCCATGAGGATCAAAGAGAAAAGATTAATTGAAAACCGCTGATGCAAATGGAATTTCAATATAAATACTTATTTGTGTGCATAATATGTAAAATCACAAGTTCTTCCGTTCTTCTGTTCTGTTTTGGTATAAACATAATTATGGTATGTGTTTTCAGAACCAAACTGTTATGAATTAATACTTTTCCACAGTAAACTTTATATTTTCAGTCATATTTTTCATTCAAGATGTCCATTGACCTTATGAATCTTTCTACTCTTTGAAGGAAGTTCGTTTCACTCCACTCGTTGGTCATGACTGTTCAAACAATCTCAAACATTTTAGTTTCTTTTTTATTTTGTTTTGGTGCATGGTATTTTTGCTGGTGACCATACACAGGAAATAATAGTTTGAGGATCTTTCAAGTTAAGTTTGACGAGGTCGGTTCAAGGATAGTCTAGTTTTCATCGTACCTCAGAAAGCATATTAAGCCGTTGGTCCCGGCTCACATTTTATCATCTTTGGCAGTCGATAGCCAGAACATCTTTTACCAGTTTTCCCATGGGGGAATCGTATTACCCAGTTACTGGGTGTTACAGGTCAGATAGGCAGTCGCATCATGTAAAATACTAGTATTCAAGTATATCTGGTTCAGCTGGAATCCAGCCTGAAAACCCGGTGCGCCCATCCCGTTGTGTCCATGTTTAAAAAAAAAGGAGAAAATATCGTTCAGTGCATCCACAGATTGTGTGTAGGTATTCCTCCCTCCACATGAAACAGACTTCCATAAAGCAATACCGACAGCTTTCGGTGTGATAGATTTCAAAGCTCAAAGTCTGCCACTATAAAAGCCCACAGGGTACCTGTTACCTCTATGTTAAGATCACCCATTGTACACCTTATTATCATAATGTTTGTCCAGTGCCGATTATGAGATGTACAGTAAAGGATTGGCACGCAGACTATCGAACTGTCACTTTATTCTCAGATATCTCGTTACTCCTTAGTGCCTATTCAAACGTTTTCCGTTCTATACAAACATGTTCTATGTCTTTATTGTTTGTAGGTTACGACTGTTCAAATGCGCAGTGATGTTCGTTTGAATCGCCTAATGTTTAATGCAGTACCTAGATATGCAAGTTTTGAAGTGTATTTATAGGTAACTTTCACGCTGAATTCATAGGAACAGTGTATTTTTACGGTATAAAAAGTAGCCTATGTGTGTCATGTTTCTATGTGTGTAAGAATTTTTATAATCGGGTCTGGACTTCCAAATTTATATTCAACATCATCTACTTTTTCCCAACTATGTTGGGGTCGGCTTCTAGTCAAACCGGATTCAGCTGAATACCAGTATTTTACGTGGAGCAGATGGCTACCTGCCGACCTCCACAAGGCATTAACTGCGTGACGCGATACTTCTTGATGGCAAGATAAGTGTCAGACTTTCTGCCTTCTGACAATACGTAATGACTCTCAAAGATTTGCTAATGACAGCCAGGCCCAACGGCTTAACGTGCTTTCCGAACCACGGAGGAGTCTCGGTATGTTAAGATGGTCACAGAGCTACCGTGGCAAGTGTTGTTTAGCCTTGGAGATCGACCCATATGTACATATGTTATGTTATCTAGCCACGAGCTCTTCTATAGAATAAACACAATACGTGAAAACGGGTTTCCGTTACTATATTTAATTTTAAAATTACTTAATGATGAAATAAAAATTCATCATACCTATTATATTTTCCATTCTAATAAAAAGTTTAAACGCCGGCACAAACACCGAAAATTTTATCTCTAAAGATACTTCGATAAACTCATTCCGTTATCAATTACAAGATCCTTTTAACTTTTGAAATATAATTAACACAGATACCTACTTAATTTTGCAAAGATTTACCAAGTTTAATTTTCTGATCGAATTTGTAATCGCTTCTTATTCAGCACATTTTATGGGGAAACTTCAGTTATGTTTTTCTTGTTTGGTATACCTACTGCTTGTTTATTGTTTATTTTTAATCATAGGATTTGGTAAGTACACACGGACACCTAAATATTCCATTTCTATTTGTATATGTCTTATCTGCAGAAAAAAAAAACAAATGTATGATTTTATTTTGTCTTTTTTATTTGTCAAAAATTCCGTCCTCCATTCCCTTGGTCTCCCTCTATCATGGAGCGTCTCTATCTTACTCACAACCAACCAAAACCATCAACCTATTGTGGTTGCGAGCTTCTGACGTTGACTTTTAAAGAACCGTACGCGCAGGTGCGTATAGACCGGTGGGGCCAGAATACCAATTCTATTTCTAAGCGTTTTCAAAAAAAGAAGAAGTTCTCTTTTCTTATTTTTAATTCGACTTTTTTTTATTATACCAGATTATTTCTTAGTCTTCCACATTCCTCATTCCAGATACCCCCCCCAGTGACTCTGTGCAAAATCTTGTAACTAACTAAAATAAGAAAATGAATGTGGAAAGTTCGCATGCTAAATCGCGCCGCGAGAAGTTAATTTCATCCAAGACATATTTAGCCTTGTATGTTTATAAGTCGAGTGCACATTCTCGGACTAAAATGCAGTGTATGCGTCATATTAACTGCTTTTTTATGACTTTTTGCTATTGTGATGTATGCCATTCTGAACAAGCGTTTATTTTGAATACAGTTGGCTGTGTGACAAGCGGTCTGAATTTCTCTCATTTCTTCTTTCAATGACAGAGTTAAAATGGCAGAAATTATAAATTCAGTAGAATACATAGTTACGTTAGTGCTTGATATTTTCATAAGAATAAACTGGTTTCTAATGTGGGTTGCTAAGGAAATTATTCACTGCAGTTGTGCAAAAATAGCCTTTGAAAAGTTTGTTTTTACCTATACTCAACTGCACGCAAAATACGCGCTTAGTCGTGGAGTTGCGGAAACCAGCCCGCTTTTACATACATACATACATACATACCTATACTCAATTCACAATAAGACATTGGAAAAAAATTGTTTACAGTCCGTTTAACCGATTTTTACTTCTATTTCGTAGGCTTAAGGATGGCATTAAAAGCAAAAACCTGATTATAATACCAACTATTTACTGCAGCTACCATGTGTCATGCCGCCAACGCAATATAAGTCAAAAAACGGACTGTAAAAAAGATGTATTTCAATGTTTAATCTTATCGTGAATGGGGTATAGTATAGATGGTGCTAACCAAACCGCGCAAAAATCTTCTTGGTCATTGTTATAAAATTATATTCTATTGATTGACATAAATATGTATTTTAGTACGTAGTACGTTTACATATTGATGCTTTAAATTATGCAGTCTAAGTTTTTCTACTTAACAAGTTTTGTTTATAATTTTTAACAATATATTAATTATTGTGCTATTTTTGTGTTACATTTTCCTTGTCTGTTCATTAGCTGTTAAATAAATAAACAAACGTAAGGCATTACTTTAAAATGCATCCTATCGAAAATAAGTACCAACATTATCGTCACTTTCTTTATTTGAGTTCGACGCAGCATGCTCTCTCTTTTATACTTCTAAATTAGGGCCAACAATGGAAGGAATAAAATCAGCTATAAAATCAGTTCGGCACATGAGTACTGGCACTAACAGTTTAAATTCGCACAGCTAGCGGCCAGCTGTGACTGCAACGAAAATAAACTTGTGCGCAGTAAGCATTGCATTTGTGCTAGTCAAACGCATACTTTGTTTCAACAGACCCTGTCCACTGGGTTTTGACGTATTTCAGTTTTTATTTTTCGCGGGTTTTGGACTACTTTGACATATTTTGTGTGTGTGTTTCGTAGTAAAAATCAGTTTTGATTTTTTTATTAGAAGTTTTCAGATAACAATGCCGCCCGTTGCGCCGAAGACCAAGTTGACTGTCATTTTACAGAATTTTGTAACAATTGCTTACTTTAATTTTTCAGTCATTGGGAATCAATGCCACTAGAAGTTTGTGTTAAGTCCATTTAAGCATAGTTTGGGAAAATTGACGTCACACACTTTGTGGGAATTTTTAGATGTCAATTAAAATGTCATGTTTTTCAAGTAGGTATATTTCAAAAATCAAAATCGACACAAGGTCAACAACTTGTGTTAATCATCCCAATTCAACAATTTCTTTAATTCCAGGTACATTTCTAAAAATGATAAACATTTATTCATTAGTTAAAATCGTCACGACACAGTGTGACCGCTGCCTAAACGTCATTGTCACCCGCTGTTACAATCGGTTTTACGACCAAAGCAATCCGTACAATGTAAACCCAGTGTCAGAACTTCGGAAGTTGTTCCCGGACCAATCGCTGACATTCGTCATCCACTCCGCAACATGCACAGAGTTATAGAACAAAACCGCTACAACTCAATTCGGTACATACTATTCACGATAGGAAGGATTACGTCACATTGCAGTGGAAATTTTCACGACACACCGATTTTCATAATTTAGCCAAAAAGCTGCAAACCTTCTTTGGCAGGTAAATTATTGGTGGTGAGTTCCAAAAATGTGTCGTGCATGCAACTTTCTTATGACGTGTTGTGCGACCAAGATCCTACTATAATATTATAAACGCGAAAGTTTGTAAGTATGGATGGATGGATGGGTGTTTGTTACTCTTTCACGCAAAAAATACTTAATGGATTTTGATGAAATTTGGCACAGAGGTAGATTATAGTCTGGAATAACAAATTAGATACTTTTTATCCCGAGAGTATGTTCCCTTGGGATCATTTTCGACATTCACGCGGGTGGAGCTGCGGGCGACAGATGGTTCTAAATAAAGTGACATTCTATTAGCGATAAAGATTGTCAAATAATCAGAAATTGGACTGGTATGAGGAGGTATTCCATGAAGCACACCCAAATGAAGCACACCCAGACGAAGCACACCTAAAGTATTCCACTTAGCATACCCGTAGGTGGGCTTCAAATAAAAATTTAAAATAATTAATTTCCTATTCCACGAAGCACACCTACGAATATCACTCGCATAGTGCGGGGACTAAGAAATAAAAATGTCGATAGAAGAAAATATTTATTATTTAAAAGACTAACTTAAACTAACATCATTCAGTTTCATTATAATAATGTGATACAATATTTGTCATTTTTGTAATCTTATTAAAATCACAGATTGTTTCATAATTATCTTTCCAAAAAAATTTTTAGTTTTTAACAATTTTTCTATTATTTTCCTTTTTTGTGCTCTTAATAAAATCACAGATTGTTTCATAATTATGCAATAAAAACTTGGACAAATATCAAAAACATTATAAATATAGTTTTCCATAGAGATCCATGTTGAAGTTTTCTTATTAGGTACTTATTATTACTAGAGTATTTTTATTATTATTTAAGTAGTAGCTATAAGAAAACATAATAAATATTTTCTTCTATCGACATTTTTATTTCTTAGTCCCCGCACTATGCGAGTGATATTCGTAGGTGTGCTTCGTGGAATAGGAAATTAATTATTTTAAATTTTTATTTGAAGCCCACCTACGGGTGTGCTAAGTGGAATACTTTAGGTGTGCTTCGTCTGGGTGTGCTTCATTTGGGTGTGCTTCATGGAATACCTCGGTATGAGCTTACAGAACTTTACGTGGGCGATCTTAAGCTAGTTGGATTATTTGGCAACTCCTGGTAAAATATCACTTTATTTAGGGTCTTATTATGACATTAAAACATTTATGATTCCGGAGCGAAAGCGAGAGACGAACGACCCTTTACAGGACGAATATCACTGTCTCCTTTTCATGACGGAATCCTGATAGCATTCGTAGTACGGCCCTTCTTTACCAGAATAGTTTATAGTGTGCACAGGACTGAAATGAAACTATTCCAAACATCTACCAAGAACGTTTGCGTCCAGTTTTGTTTCATTATTTTGCTGTTTCTAAATCCGTGGGATTTCAAGTATGTCTTTATGTTAATATGTTGTTGCTAGGCAGATTTAAATTCGACCTACCTTACGTAGCCGAGGTATTCGTCTTCTGTATTTACTTACATGTGTACATTGTCTAGACAAGGCCAGTTCTGTCTATTTATTGTGTGCCCTTTTTATTTTTTGTTTCTAGATGATAAATCATCAAATGACTTCTCCCGCTCCGGGCGGAGCGGAAGGGAGTGTCAGACTCTTACTGACTAAAACCCACCCGTGATTCTTCTAGTGCCCTTTGCGTTCCAGGGCCGCGGTGGCTCTTTCGAACAAATTCCGCAACCCCAGCAGGCACTAACCCTATGGGGCCCCGTCTTCCTTGCTGACAGCTCTTTGAGGCGCGCGTGGAACACGATGTGCCGTTGACCCGGGCCTGGTTGCTATCGGACGGCGAGCCACCCATAGTCCGCAGGCCCGTGCCTACGGTGGCCGGGAATCGCCCTGCTTTTCCAGACACCCCGGGCGACTTCTGTTGCGTTTATTGTGTGCCTTAGTTTAAAATAACAATGAATGTAAATTGTGACGATAATTGTGCCTTAGTATCCTGAATATATCATTTAAATCATTCAGAATTTTGAGAGAGTGAGGAAGTGTGCTATATCCCGGAAATCCCGATCCTCTCGGGATGTCTACCCGATTAAAATTATAATTAATTATTTCTAGTCAGACACTCTCGCCAGACAATTAACCTATAAGGCTTTATCATATTTTAAAATGTTGATACCCGCACTAATACAAATCCCGATAACTACTTATCGCTTAGCTCTGTGTATCTTTAAAAGATAACCTGAATCGGACGTCCGAGTGTTCAAGTTCCAGAATACCAGTCCAGTTATTGGATTCCGCCCAAGAGCAACGTTTGGAAATAAATAAGTTTTGTATCTTATTTTAGAACATTCGAACGCTGGTCACAACTCAAGTTTGGGTTCAGGACAGTTCGCATATGTTAGGGCATTTGTCGTACTGTTCCAAGTCAGAAATATACTCTGTTGAATAAGTTTGTGGCTGCAAACTGACTGACAAAGTGTTCGTTATTTTGCCCCATATTTTTGCTGCTACTGTACTGAATAATTTATTTGCTTTGATTATATAATGTCTAGATGGAGCGTCGCCCTACAGTCAAAACATAGAAAACGAGGCAACAATTTCAAACATGTGTGCGTGCGGACGGTGTTTTACACTATGCGTCTATGTCTCTGTGTGCGTGAATAATGATACCAGCTACTAGAATTCTCCCATAGAACACATATTAAAAAAATAAGATAAGTTTTAGTTGTATGTATGTAATATTATTCAGTTTTAGTAGTGTCTGAAGATACTTTTTTAAATAAATAAAATATACAATTTAAATAAAGTTGTGTGTGTGAATGTTGTATTAAATCAGCTAAGTTAATCAAATTAGAATAATAAACTTTTTAGGCAGTTATATAGATTGAATCTATGATGTAATACTATTAATCAGTACGAGATATTAATCATTACCAAAATGAGGACAAAAAAACGGTACAGCATTCAAACGTTATGGCTCGGAACATGAGGCGAGTCGCTGCGCAGTAACAAATTCGAGTGTCAGCGGGGGTGAGGGATACGGTACTGCGCAGGGAGCAGCGCACTTCAGAGCCGTCATAAAGATTCAATTGGAGTGTACCAAGTAAATTATTTACCGAGCTAATAACAATTTTTATTTGGCATTGGCTTCAAAAGCATATAAAGAAAGACTTAATAAATTAATCATATTAAAATTACTCTTAGCATTTTTTAAATCGGTTTATTGAACCCAATGCAAAAATAATCATTAAAATTGGCTCATAAACAAAAAAGTTATTCGCGAAAATTATATTATTACTTATAAAAAAGTAAAAGTATAGACGAATTAAAAAAAACTCCACCTTTTTATAAATCGAATAATAAACTACATCAAATAAATTATATAAACGTTACCATAAACCAACGAAAATACCCACAAAAAAAAAATGTTAAGTTGGGAGAATAAAAAAAGAAACTGGCAACACTGACAAAATATGGCGTAATTTGGTAATCATAAAAACAATAAATAAATACGTAGTTTTCTGGTTACTTAGCGATGATAGGTGATGTGTTTGGCACTTTTTATGCTTAATTTATAATTCCGTCGCAGTTTAATAACACATACCGTCATTTTATCACTGTTTTTTGTTTATTACTCAGCGCGCGTAATACGTAGTGACACCAAAGCGGCACGATCGGCACTAATCGGCGGGTAAGACCTTATAGTCCAACAGTTGGCTGATATTTTTTGACACGTTTCCGCGCACTTGATGCCTTATCTAGACATTATATAATCAAAGCTTATATGGTGGGTTTTTTTTTCAAAAGGAGGAGTCTTGAAAAGACATAATTTTATTATTATTTTAATGTGGGATTAACCCTGAAATCGCGAATAAAAATCAGCTGTTCAGTATATTTTCTTGGGTTATATTTTTAACCGACTTCAAAAAGGAGGTTCTCATTTTGGCAGGTATGTTTTTTTTCTTTTCTGATCTGATTTACGTGGTTGTTTTTTTTATTCGATGAAGAATAGTTGACATTTAGTCCCATAAGAATTCAGTTCAATTTCATCGAGTAGTTTTTATTTTAAGAGCATTTTTGTTGATTTCAAATAATTATATAGCAAATCTGTCGGGATAGCTGAAATCCTTTGTCTCTGTCACCTAACTAGAGTCAAGAGCATATCCATCTTATAATAAAAAAATAAAAAATATGTTGCTTGTTTATTGTTTACACCAATTTATGCCACGTACGCTGTGATAGGTATGTTTAGCTGGGAGTGAAACGAAAAATAAAAAAAAATCTATTTACAAAAAATACAATCGACTTCTAAACAAAAACAAAAAGTACAAAATAACTCGGAAGTTAGAAGTCGGTTATATTTTTTGTAAAAAGTTTTTTTTCTGACTTAACAGAAACTACAGGAATTCCCGGTTGCAAAAAACTTGTACTGTTCATTTTTGGCGAATACGTCAACGCAAGATAACAAATGAAAGTTTGATACATTTAAAAACTATTTACGGCCGAACCCAATAACCGATCTATCACATACTGGAGATAGAAAAACAAATGAAACAACAGAAAAACTATATAATTTTTCTGTTGTTTCATTTGTATCGCATACTGGAGATAGAAAAACAAATGAAACAACAGTAAAATTATATAGGTTTTCTGTTGTTTCATTTGTTTTTCTATCTCCAGTATGCGATAGATCGGTTATTGGGTTCGGCCGTTAGTGTTTTACTTTCTCAGACGTAGTTGGTGAGACACACTCATGAATCCTATGATAATTTCATAGATATTTTTTTGTTTATTGTGTAATATTTGCTTTTCGATGAAATGGCTTATTATTGTTAAATCAGACATAAATATTAAGTATACATCCCGGGGTATAAGATTTTGTACTCGGAAACAAAGAAATTTTACCTGGAAGTACAGATTATCTGCTTCACGTAACAATAAATATATCTTTAAAACTTATTCGCAGAGGCTTGAAAAAAATATTAGAATCAACCAAAAAGCTCAAAATAACTAGATTATAAGTAATCTCTAAGAAATAATCTCTCTGAATGTCTCTGAGACACAAGTCTGAGAATAAGACTAAAGCACCATGGACAATTATTAACAACATTAAATTCCTACTACTACTGGCACCGTCGGTGATCCACTCGGCAGCATTCATTCTTTTTCGTTCCCGGCACTGCTCCAATCGATCACATGGTGTTTTTGTTGTTATTGGTGTCATTCGAATGCTCTTGAGAAGTCCTTAACAATCGTATACGATTTCTGTAATTTAATTTGGGTTTTTAAACGTATAGACTAATGCGCGAAACATATATAATACAGGGTGTCCGGTGGTAGAATCAGGAATTAAAAGTTAAATTAAAAAATAACTTCTAATGATATACGTTTATTTCAACTACTGACTTTCAGATATAGACAAAGAAGACAATTGCGGTTTTTTTTTTAATTATTTCGTCTAAATATTGAACGTCACGTCGGACACTCTTGGAATCTGGCACCGTAATCTGGCTCCGTATGTCGTGTCACTCGCTGGAGAGGTGATGTCAGGATGCCATTAACCTCGCGAACGATATTTTTTTTAATGCTGAGATGGTCGCTGGGTATTGTTTAGTAGATTTAACATTTTAGATACCTCCATAGAAGAAAGTACATAGGTGTAAGTTCCGGCGACCTGGGTGGCCAGAATATGTCACCGAAACGGCTTATCAGTTTGTTAGGGAAGAAATCACGCAGTACCGCCATGGTCTCTCTAGCCGTGTGCAGCGTGGCACCATCTTGCTGAAACCATGAGTGTGTACTAAAGGAAGGATGTTCTCTCATTATTAGCAAAAAAATAATCGTTCACCATACGCCGATAAGAGACACCGTTGACAGAAAGTTGACAGAGCAGAAGTCACAGTTCTCGCTTAGCATACCGAATTTTTTGATCCTTTGGCTAACCAGTGGCGAAATTAAATTTTGGACGGCGATTATAGATATGTACCTTTTTTTTTACCCCTCCCGCCCTGGGCGGAGCGGAAGGGAGTGTCAGACTTTTTAGGCGCGCGTGGAACACGACGCGCTGTCGACTCGGGCCTGGTTGCTATCGGACGGCGAGCCACCCATAGCTAGGGTTATAGGTACCTGAAACCCTAAACTGTATCCCCCAATTTTGTTATCATTGGTTTTTTGAACTTCCTTCCACTATGGAAGCAACTTCGAACACGTATTCACGTAATAAGTCATGATGGCATAACAACTTCTGTGGTTGAATTTGTGGCCGATATCATTCCTCTTCCACTGAGTCATATCATGAATACAAGTATTAGCTCATACCATGAATGAAGAGGCACCATGTCATCTTCACTTTGGAAGGGATTCATCAATGTCTAGTGTTAAAAATACCGATAGTTGTGCAGGTGCCTAAAATTACTCGCCTTTCTGTCTTTGTATACACTTAAAGCTATCGGACATACAGCTTTTCACCCTTATGGACCATATTAGAACACGGCCGGGATATGTTAGATCGCAACACATAAATCTAATATTTATAGGTAAGAACAAACAGCATTATTAATACAAAAAGCTTACTATCAATGGGGCTTGTCATCTATAGTAAAATACCTCATGCCTACAAAGAAGAATCTTTACCAAAGTATAATATTTAAAAAGAGCCTAACGTCCTTACTAATAAGTTGATAATGTTACATTAATTTATTATTTTTATTTCTAATTCCTGTTTATACCTTTTTTATTGTTATTATTCTGTTAATGCCAGTAAAATAATCCATTTAATAAATCATTAGTAAGAAAGAAAGAAAGAAAAAATGTTTATTTAGGACTCGCACAAAACAAAACAAAACAATAAAATAAAGCTTATTATTAATAGTAAAATATAGAATAAAGATTTTTGTTTTGTTTACGTAGGACATAACTTTTCTTTTTGTTTGTATGATTGAGTAAATATAAATACGTTATTTTTTTACTTTTGCATGCCGTAAGACAGACTGTGTTGGAGCCGTTTTTACAATACATCTTATTTTGTACCCAAACTAATTGCATAATAAATGATTATAAACGGTTATAAATTATTATTAATGGTTATGATAATTTATTTATGTAAGTATTTTTTCTGTTAGAATAATTTACCTATGAAGTAGTTTGGATTATTTTCTAGTCTAAACTGGAGCGACTTTTTTTTCTTTTACAACACTTACATTTAACATAATGATGTCAATGCTTGAGTATTAATATTTTAAATTTGAAAATGAAAATAATATATCTAGTTTTAATTTCCGCGAATATTAAACTAGATATATTATTTTCATTTTCAAATTTAAAATGGATTTCCGCAAAGTAACGCCTGACTCAATCAATTTTATTAATAATTTGTTTTCATCACCAACTAAACCATTCCGATGTAGTTGTGGTCTTATTTTAAATGTAAAAGTTTAGAAGTTCATCATCATCATCATCAACAGTAACAACCTCTCTAATTGCACGCCACTTAGATCTATTTTCGGCTTCTCGCATCCAGTCTCTGCCAGCCGTCCTGCGCAAATCGTCACTCCACCGTGCCTGAGGACGTCCTACACTATGTTTGCCGAGACGCGGTTTCCACTACACACAAAGTGTAGAAGGTGACGTCTCAAAATAAAAATACAAAGCTAGCTTCCCAATATTGTCCCACAGCATGACAAAGACCTCTCTTTTCTCCTTAGTTAGTTCTTGTTTTATTTAAATTAATAGATAGATTGAAATAGTCAGGTGATCGCGTTTAGCCGGGTCTTAATCCGTTGTTATTCACTCAATGAGACCCAAGGGACACGTGTAGGGAATTAAATGTAATCCCCTACAACCGGGTATTGAACGGAAAATGAACACGTGTACCTACATATGTGTTCTTTTTTTATATAAAAATGGAAATAATGTTAAATGTCTAAAAAATATAGTTTCTGAAACTTATAGTTAAACAGAACGGAACAACAAGATAATTCTAAAATATTGTCAACAGTAGAATAAGTATTCAATACCTAAATGCCATTGATAAGTAAGGTCAAGCATTAAATTAAGCTAAAAAATACGATGTTGTTTTTAAAATTGTTTTGTAGGAGAGACGAAAAAATGTTGAATTTAAAATCTTAAATAGATATATTTAAATTATTTTAGATTTAAGGTGATCTGATTAATACCCCAGAGTTATGGGATATCAATGGAATACGTTTTATATAGTACTCGCTTATATAAATGACCGCAATGTTTGTCATTATATCGAAGGGCAGGGACATGATTTGGAGGTAAATAGATAAACTCATTTCAGACTCTTTGAGGGAAAATGTCGTTGCTTCTGTGAAATATAATTATCACGTTAATTGGTTTAATTCGGTTAATTATTACTTTAAATAGGTGATTTACTACATCGTGAACGTGAAAAGAAGAACACACTATAAGCTCCTTGTTCTCAGATTCTTTTTATTTTAATATACGCTTTTGTTATGAATTTTCTAGGTACTTTGTTAACAGGCTTAACTGTTATCTCAAACTTATTAACACTAGAATATTAAAGCATTGCAAAACTGAATTATACAAAAAAAGCACTTTGAAATTTCATGCTTTATTTCGTCCCATTTATTTTTTGTGGCATGTGTTCTGTATTCATTGAGGTAATAATACCCACATTATTAATAATTTTAGTCCTACTGGTAGGATACCAACTGAGGGGTTCGCATCGCTGTCGCGTCGACTTGAGTTTCGTCCTTGACAACCGATGGAACTTTGTGGAACACTTTCGACGTTATGCTCCCAAACTGTGGTGGGCTGCCTTGAAGCGGATTTTGTCCAATCTCGGAGGTCCAAATGTTCGCGGTCCATGGCCCATTATGGGGTGTCAGTGTGGGCTAAAGTGACTACCAGTGCGCCACCTAAAAGCGTCACAGAGGGTCATGACCTAGCAGCAGATCCGGTTGTTCTGGGCATACCGCACTGTCTCTGGCGATGCGGCGAGCCTCCTAGCCGGATTGTTGCCGTGGGATCTACAGGCGAGAGCCCTTGCGCACGAGTATGCGTTGCGCGGGGAGCCGCTATGATGGAGCGAGACTCTGCTGCCGCGGAAAATCGCTGCGCAGCGGACGGCTTTGGCAGGATCTCACGGAGATACGGAGACAGCGACTGTTGCAATCCAATGCTGGGCTCGCCACCATTGTGGCGAAAAGTCCCCTCTTTGAGGAGTGGTTGGAGAGCTGCCATGGCGTCCTCACCTTCCACTTGATGGAGGTACTCAACGCCTGTTTTGGATTCAGTGGGAAGACACTTCCGGGTTTCAATACTGTGTGGATCACCCAGAGGTCACGGTAGAGCATACGGTTTGTCTTGGGCGGACCAACGTCATATCCTCGTCGAGGCGATCGATGGCGGCGATCTCTCCCTTCCGGCCCTAGTTCAATCCATGGTCCGGAACGAGGAGGCATGGGAAGCGTTCAACTCCTTCTGGGAGTTACGGTGTTGCCGTCCTTTAACAACCAGGCCCGGGTCGACGACGCGTCGTGTTCCACAGGCGCCTCAAAGACATGTCAGCAAAGAAGACGAGGCCCCATAGGGTCAGTGCTTGCTAGGGTTGCGAAATTTGTTCGAAAAAGTCACCGTGGCTCAGAAATGCGGATGGATTTATTGAGTAAGGGCCTGACACTCCCTTTCGCTCCACCCAGAGCGGAAGTAGTCATTTGGTACTTTCCTATCCATAGAAATAGGTATAGAAAATTTCAGGTAATATTAACGGAAGTTTTCCATACAGTTTATAATATTGTTGCAAGACATTTAGTTATTCAGGTGTCATTTAGCGTTCACGTACCCTTTGCATAGACAGATATTAAAAATTCACATTTTAATAATGCATTTTCCTTTACTCGTTTCAATTTTTTTCGTAATAGTATGCCCAAACATTTTGATATTTCTCGGGGAATTCGACCACTATCAAAACATTATTTAACACATTGAAATGTGTTCACCGCGTCCCGCTGTCATTTAAAGTTCATGTTAAAACAGTGGGAAACCGAACACGCCAGTCACATTTAATATAAATATTATTGAACGGACTGTGAAAACCGCTCGCATTTCAGAAAATAAATAAAAAATACAGTGAAATTTGAATAACGCGACCTTAAAGGACCTGCAAATTTGTCTCTCTTAAAGAGGTGTTCCACTTACCCATTGTCTCAGATATCCAGGTATAAATATATATCTGTCTCATTTACAAAAGGCTCCATCCATATACGCAAAATATAGTCTCAGTAAAAGAGGTAAAATATATTCACAATATGTTTCAATCTTATCTATGACGAATAAAATCGAAAGAACTAATCCCTAAAATACTGTCTCAATTATAGAGGTAATTATGACGATAAAATGGAAAGAATTAACCCCAGATATAGAGATTTGTTTTGTTTCATCAGCTGTCCCTTACATTTTGATGAGTTATACGAACATAAATGTAAGGAACAGCAAATTTTTTTTTCACGATTTCAGGTTTAAAATAGCAAGTCGACTTTTAGCCTCTCAACTCTACTCAACCTATGTATATTTATTTAAATACGTAAGGTATAAAATAACTAAAAAATCGTTTTGTCTTTATTGGTAGGTATGGATTCTAAATAATAAAAAAAAATACCGCAAGTTCCCATTTCTTAATTGTTTAAGGTACGATAATCGTGACCAGGAACCACAGCCTTATCGATCAGAACCTGAATCAAGCCTGTAATTCTAATCATTTATTCTTTAAGCGTTCTGTCCGCATTACAGAAGTAAAGGCGTTTTGTGTTGACGTTTACAAATAGTCGCCATTTTTCTCACGCATCTGATTAAAGTTTCGTAAGATGCGATAAGAAGAAGAAAAAATGAAAAAAAGTTTTCATTTCCCTCAAAGAAGTTACTTTTTTCAAGGCAGTTGTCTAAGATTAATTTGTTTCGGTGCTTATCTAGTTCCTGGAGGTATTATTGTTTAGCATAATAAACATTAAAATGCCTTTTAATGTTCCCACTGCTGGGATACAGGACTCATCTCTAAGAGAGGGAATGGGCCGTAATCCACCACGCGGGTGCAGTGCGGGTTGGTGAATGTCACAGTCATGTCTTCGAATTTTTGGTTCTAGGACATGCCGGTTTCCTTACGATGTTTTCCTTCACCGTTTTTAGAGCAGTGGTGATGAATTTAATTACACTTGACAAAGTAATGCGCCTGGCTGGGTTTGACCCCGCGACGTCTAATTCGTAAGTCAGGGCCGTTACCACTCGGCCACCACTGCTCCATCGGCCCACCACTGCTCCATTATTGTTTGCCAAAACAAAATGCAAAGCAGAAAATCTGTAGGGCCTAGATTGTTTTTGATTTGTGTCAGACAAACTACTTTGGGTAATAGAATACTTAAACAAAACCACCACCACCATACCACCTGACCACCACTCCAGCGTCCAGTGGATACGACTAGTCTGTGACCCTCATTACAAAATGCGGGGTAAAGGCTTTGTTGACCACAAAACATTGACAAAATACCGTGCCGACTGAGCCGACACACATTACAAACCCATCCGACGTGGCCTTTACCTTAAGATAATCCCCTTTCATCTCACTAGACTCGACAGAACTATAAAACGCGATAAAGGACCTAAATCGGGGTTGGTCAATACATCAAACGTTCCGCTTTTTGCCCCAAGTTCGATTCCTATTCACCGTATCACAGTGCCCAATTCACTTTGCCCATCTCACTCTTCCAAGTAAACTATTCAATGAGTTTCGTGCCAGTTTAAGGCTTATCACATCTTCTCATGTGAAAATACAGGTGCTTTTGTTAGAAATAATTTCATAAGGAAAACGATAGGATTTTGGGAATAAACAGAGATCGCATCGCACGCGAGTATTGTGCTCTCCGATTCATGTTTGAGCAGATTTTATACGAGAATAGTTTCATTCACGGTTTTTTTTTTATATACAAGTACTATGAACGGATCTAGGCGCGGCTGTAGAATTTGTAAAGTATTTGTTGACAGGTTTTTCCTGCGGATGGAATACATTACTGTCTTTTGTTTGTGATTGATAGAAAATCACGATACAGGGGATAGTATTCAAAGTGAGTATTTATTTTTCAGCGACAGAAGTCTAGCTGCGCGATATGTGTAATGTGAAAATGTGTCACATAAACAAGTACAGCGTAGAAAAATCGGCCCAAAAACAGTGCGATTTTGTAGTGTTCGACCCAAATAATGAAAATGTTTTTGGGTCGAACACTACAAAATCGCACTGAGTATCTATTTTCACGAATCATCGTGCAAACTGACCTGTTTTGCTAAAACCGGAGAAAGTCACGGTTGACCTGATAACGTTTGAAAGCAAATAGCCACGTTTCCTTTATAATAGCCTATAAAAATAAACAAGTATTAGGGACGTCATTTACCAGCGATAATAGTGCGTTACGATTTGTTTTTTTCCTCAAAATTTATCTCAGATTTTTAGGGAAAAACGCAACCATACTCTCCGTGTTTTTACAATACATACAGATGGGAACACTAGAGCTTTCAAGGATTTCTCTCGGGGACTGTGTGAGCGGGGAGATCGGGAAAATAGAGCCGAAGAAAGGATATAGAAGAATCGGATGAAGCTGCATTAACGTTCATAAAATCGGGTTGAAGAGCTAGCTTGATCTGTTTTTTAAGTGAATTTTGGACGGTCCGAGTATATTTCATTTTTGATAGTTTTATAAGGTTTGTTTGACAGACGATTTAAATTTATTTGTAACAAGTGTAAAGGTCGGAAGATAGTTAGTCCATGTTGAATTTATGTTATACTAGGTTCTGCCCGCGACTTCGTCCGCGTGGAATAGTTACTTTACCCCCGATTTTGAAACTCTCAGCCCGATCGATTTAAAATTGACAAAGTTTCATACAAACTTTCATCCCCTATTTCATCCCCTTGGGGGTAGAATTAATCAAAATCCAATCTTAGCGGATGCCTACGTCATAACATCTACCTGCATGCCAAATTTCAGCCCGATCCGTTCAGTGGTTTGGGCTGTGCGTTGATAGATCACTATGTCAGTCAGTCAATTTTGAGTTATATATATTTAGAAGAAGAAGTTGAACTTCGAAACATGCATTTAAAATTAAGCCGCATCAGTGTAGACTAGAAGCGATCCACGCTTTACCACACGTTATTTGGAAGAACGCTACGCAATCGGCGGCACAAAAACCCATTAAGACCATACATATAGGTCAGATACACCCCTATACGCAAACAATAAGACAGAAGCTCATTTTCCCCATCAAACTGACTACTTTACCCCGAAATAAGTGCCCGATACATTTATTTCCTTTTACCGATTCAGCGTCCATATCGAAACATGTTTATGCATGTTATATATTGATATTCGCGGCTCACAGAAGACAATGGGTCCTATTCTCGCTTATAGCAAACTTTACTCTGGACCGCAATCATGAAAAAGGCTTCCCATTTTCAATGTCAATAAAGGGTCAAGAGATAGTTTTGTGTAGAGGGGTCCCGGAATAAATGGTATAAATGAGGGTCTGTGCTGTCTGGGGGAAATATGGCATGTTTTCTAAATAGGCGCTGTTGGGGCAAAATGCTAGACGGCGGGATAAGCCTCTGTTTTGTTTTATTATGTCGACGGTAATTTGCATGTATGGATTTAGATAAAATTTGCATTGTGAAATAGTTTGGCTTGTTATAGCTTCCATGAGGTTTAGAGACAGGACAGGACGGAAGCGTCTGAGAAACGAGCAGAGGGATGATCAAGTGACCTAATGATCATGTATAGACGGCCAATCGAAATATCTTGAGAGCGATTGCTCTTAAAATACAGAACTTTTGATTTATAATAAACTAGCAGCGCCTAGCGGTTTCACCCGCGTCGTTCGTTCCCGTGGGGATAAATTATAATCTATATTACTCGTTGATAATGTAACTTTCCATTGGTGAAAAAAAAAACGATTTAGTACTATAGGTGTGAAAGCGTAAACAAACAAACTCACATTCGCATTTATAATATGAGGGAAGATCATAGTTTGTTTCATTACTTATTAAGTGCGACATGATTGTCGTTCTTTGATCCAGTAATCTTCGGACTAACGTTAAGGACACATACTATAATGATCTATATCACTTAAGGCTCCTCGTCCCAAGACAATGACCGGTTGATATTATACTAAAAAATATTCGCAAATAAAACGCCATTCATCATTTTACAAAAACCTTTTAAAGTGATTACTCGGTCAATGTAACACGCAATTTAAACCACTTTACGGAGATACATAAAAGTGACTATTTTTTTTTTTTTTGTTTCTTTTTGGTAAGTAAAGTGTATGACTGATGGTTCGAAATATGTTTTGGACATATTGTATTAATGATAGTCTAGGCATTCAATAAATTATGCTCCAGTATTTTTAAGTGAGTGCGACCATTTGGGACGTTTTAAAATAAAAAAAATATGCAATCGTTAATTTAAATACAGAAGTCCACGATTTAAATGAAAGATTTGACCATCTGTCATTGCCTTTGAATTTATTATCTTTATAAATAAAAAAAAAACAGTAAAATGTCCATGAGTTATGCTTATGATGGAGCATCAATTGAGAACGTCTCGACCGATTTCTATAATAAGTTTTTTGTTGAGTTTGTAATTTTTAAAAGCCGTGAAAGGTGGAGCGATCGATCGGGGTGATTTTATACTGATAGCTCCGAATTTATCTCTTTTCATTCAGTCCATCCAAAGGTTGTCTGTAAGAGATTGCCTTGCTCAGCCTTGTGCGATAAGACCGCCCATTGTACACTTGTTTTTAAAAATATTTGGGCGATGAATGATACTGACAGTGACTGACCAACGAAAAAAAAAAACTCGTAGAAAGTTGTCGGTATCAGACACAACATTTGAACTTGGTCTAAACGTGATAATCGCAGACATTACCATTCGTAAAAATTACGATGTTTGTTTGTCAAAAATAAACGTTGTAATTTCACTTCGTACTTTTTTCACGGGTATTTATTTATATTCTTAATTGTGCACTAAAAAGCAAGCTGGAAACTATAATACACATTCTGCGATCTCTTTATTTTATTTGTAGTATTTAATCAATAGGTATAATCTATATATCTATAAAAATAAAATACCACTCACTGATGATCATGAAATTTCCGAAACTATACACCTATAAAATTAAAATTTGGCGGACTTGTTCCTTATAGGGTGTAGACATCCGGGGAAGAAGAAGCTGAGCCCCTTAGGGATGGAGAAGTGGATTTTCTCCATCCCTAAGGGGGTAAAACGGGGGTGGTAATTGTTTGTACTAAATCTGCGCAGACGAAGTCGCGGGCGAAGTGCTAGTAGTATATAAAACTTCCGTTACTGATGAGTGAGTTACTGACAACCAATAATATTGGAAGCACATATTACAGCAAATATTGGTCGTAGAAAGCTGAAATTTGGAGTGCACGGGAAATAATTTCCACTAAGAGAGGATTTTTCAAAATTTCTACGGAATGGGAAATGCACGAACGAAGTCACGGGCAGCTTGTAGATACTAAACTTAAAACCAACAGAAATAGAATTAAAAAAAAAAACAAGGCTAAAATATCTGAACAAAAAAAAGTCTCCTGCAAGAAACACAAAGAAACACTCCCCAAATCCATTACAATAAACTAAAACCAATAACTCCCTAAATTCACACACAGCAAAGACAGTAGAATTTCGCCGAGTGACTTTCTGTGTACGCATTTAAATCCTTACGTATTTGCGAAGCATTGAATAGCGGCCCGCAGAAATCGACATTGTCTATTGAAGACAAAAGACGGTCGGCACTGCACTTCCTACTCATTTAAACGGGCGCAAACAACTGGAAGAATCGATGTAGGTTAGTAAACACCTTTTGTAAGGTGTTTCTATTCATCTTTGTGGCTCGTATAAAGGCTTTTTGAAGTGAAAACTTCTTTAGCATCGTTGTGATTTGAAAGTTCTTGAAACGAAAAAGCGACAGTAAAAAGAGACATACACTTAAATTCATGTGTCTGTCTCTTTTTACTGTCGCTTCGTCTCATTATCTTGAAGCCAAAATTATTGAAGGTTTCACTTCTGCCACGTGTGAATCGCACACATGTATTTTTTTTTCTTTGCAGTAGTCTATGTCCATATTTATGAATTTAGTTTGGTCAAAGCTAATCTAATTTTATGCAAATTAAGAATACTTATATATATAAAAAAAGAAAATGCTATACAAAATTTATTAAAGAAAAATGTTCAAACGTACTCGTATAAAAATACAGCCTGTATAAATCAGCCATTTAGGTATACATCATGTAAAATAAAAAATAAGTCTTAAACTTGTAACCATTTTAGGTGCTTTTTAAACAACAGTTGTGGCAAAAGGTTTTTTTTTAAATAAATTATAATATGAAGTTTCTGTTAGCATTTCACAATGTGCTAAGCATAAATTAGCATTTGTTTCAGAATAATAAAGCAAAACATTGAAGATTTTATTTTACAATTAATGAAAACATCTGCAATTTTTTGAATAAATTTTGATCCAATGTAAAGGAATGACGTAGATACTAGTAGATAGGTAGTAATCGTTTCTAACGGCCGAACCCAATAACCTATCTATCACATACTGCAGATAGAAAAACTTTTCTGTTGTTGATTTCTGTTGTTTCATTTGTTTTTCTATCTCCAGTATGTGATAGATAGGTTATTGGGTTCGGCCGTTAATGGTTTGACTAAAACTTATAGGTACCAATTAGTAACTGTTTATTTGGTATTCTTGTCACCTACAAATCTCACCTCCGGTGCAACAAAGTCAAAATTCAGGACACTTTTTTTTTGTTATGCTTTTTTTGGTAATGAAATATATTTTTTTTACGTAAAACTATAGTAAACTAAATAAACAATTAATTTTATAAAGATTTCAAACCTTTTTTTTTTTGTAGTGTGGCATTTCAAACCTTCTATATTAATAGTTATCCAGAAAAGAGGAAATACATTCGAAAAAAAATGACTTTCCCTGTAAAATTAAAAAAATGAGCTGTTGTGACTTTGTTGCACCGAAGGTGAGTATGTCTAGTTGACAAGTCTTATACTACGAACTTCCAATACTTATTTAGGCTGGTTTCAATTATGCACTGGTTCACTTAAACTGAGTCGTCTGTAGTTAAGGCATGTTTCCACCTGCAACCAACTTGCATGCACGTTGCAGCACACTGATAGCTATCGATATATAATATGATGAAACTTGCATGCGAGTTACTTGCAGGTGAAAACATAGCCTAGCGCAATGCGGCGACTGCCACCTTTGTATCTAGATGCGTCCGTATGCCGAACTTGGCCGACTTAGAACTAGGACTGCTGAAGATTTTGCGCTTACATACAATCAATGGCTCCTTGCACTGTTTCGTATGACCGCCGAAGTTTTCTTATTTCAACCATTAGAGCTGTTGAGTGACTGCGTACCCACCAATACCTATAGTTTCCACAATTAACACTTCAGCGGACCGGGTCACTTGCTTAGACTAGGTAGGTACCGGACTTCTCCGTTCTTCATCCACAAGAACCCTAATACAAAAATTCAATGGGTCCGTACTAAAATACTTTTTAAACGACCATTCTTCCCAATAATCTTTATATTTATAACAACGGCCATTTTAGGGATACAGCGGCGCCAACTAGGTCTTTAATAGTGCCAAATCTCGATAAATGTATTTCCGATAATCTGAACTATCTAGGTCGTCCGTCTCACTATGGCCCGAGGAATTATTGGTGGAATATTGTAGAATTAGTGAAACAGGCATATAAAGGGTGCGACACACCAAGTAGTCCCTAGAAAAAGTGACAATCAACAATAACGACTATCTAAAAGTCCATAGTAGGCAAATTTAAAGCAACAAGGTATTATATAATTCAACCTAACGGTTAAAAAAAAACTTAGAATTGTAGTTTTTTAACACAAAGGCTGACTGATACGGAATACAGCTGGACAAAAAATAGTATGAATGATGATTGGTAAATGAATAAACGAAAACATGGTTTCATTAGTCACTTTTTTATCATTCGCGACACTAAAGAAGTATCGTTTTTATTATTCTTCCCTAATTACATAATTAGTTTTAACAAGTGTGGTTATTTTTCATTTGCCTTATTTCACTAATGAATTTTACATCTGTCGAGAAACTTAAGGCTGCTGCGAAGGTTTGAGAAGCTGTTCCTGTCGTTGGAGTTAGACATGATGCGTTGGAACTATAGGAAGTACGAGGTGCAGGTGCCATCCAAAAAAAAAAGGTTTCTCACAAATCCGCCAAAAATACTATTTCAACAAAAGTGTAATGAAGTAATTTGAGTAAGTAGACACAATGCTTTAATAATAAAAATTCGTCAGTAAATATAACGGAAACACAAAAACTAGACGAAAAAAGTAAAAATACAAAAAAATGAAATCGTTGAATAAAGATAAAGCGCACTGAAAGAACATCGTTAAGGAAGCCGCTACTGGAACAACTATCGCAAGTGAGATATACGTACATATATAGGTATATATGTACGTATGACTGTCATTGTCACTTCTCTAGTCAGCAGCTAGATAGGAGCGATGAGTTTTATAATCCTGACATTTTTATTCAAAACTAGATCAGCGGGCGTACCATGACGTCTTAAAACGTGAGTCTTCCGAGCGAGAAAAAGGGATGGTACTTTATAGGGTGTATAACTCTATCCCTCTTTCTCACTCGGAAGACTCACGTTTTAACACGTCATGGTACGCCTGCAGATCACTTAACATCCATTTTCCAACCTAAATTGACGACTAGTGTAAAACAACAATAATTATTATCAGCACTCGTTTTCCAAGGCAATTAAGTTTTGTGCAGATATTTAACTAACCACCTATGAATGGGTTGCAAAAGCGGGCACATACTACACTGTTATCTATACTAATATTATAAAGCTGAAGAGTTTGTTTGTTTGTTTGTTTGTTTGAACGCGCTAATCTCAGGAACTACTGGTCCGATTTGAAAAAGTCTTTCAGTGTTAGATAGCCCATTTATCGAGGAAGGCTATAGGCTATATTTTATCCCCATATTCCCACGGGAACGGAAACTACGCGGGTAAAACCGCGGCGCGCTGCTAGTATTAGAATAAATGTAAAGTGTGGTAGATAATTTATTTATTTATTTATTAAAACTTTATGCACTAGTAAAAAAACTGTACAAAGGCGGACTTAATGCCTTAGGCATTTTCTACCAGTCAACCTTAGGGTAGTGCAGAGACAACATGGCAGGTGCAACTTAAATGAAAAACAAACGGAGAGGAAAAATATACAATCATAAATACATAGATACATACATATAAATAAAATTAACAAAGGCGTTGAGAGAAACGAATCCAACGATTTAACGCTGTGATGATTCTTCCAACTTCTTGCGAATGTGCTCACGCGCCTTCACTTTAAAGGACAACCGACTAGTTGCCATCCTGGTGCTCAGAGGGAGCGCATTCCAAAGGAAGATCGCCTGGACAAAGAAAGAAGAGTGGATGAACCCAGAACGGTGTGAGGGACATCGTAAAAGACGATTATTAGTAGAGCGAAGATTTTTACTGTGGGCTGCGCAAAGAAATTTAATTTGTGAAGTTAGATAAGACGGAGAAGAAGGATTATTAAGAAGAGAAAACAGAACAGTCGAGGCTCTCAGCGCCCTGCGCTGACGTATGGGCAACCAGTTTAATAGTGATCGATGCGCGGATACGTGATCATACTTGCGGAGATTGAAGACAAATCGAATGCAGTTATTTAGAAGGCGGTCAAGTTTATTGAGGAGATCTGCATTCAGGTCGTAATAGCACACATCACCGTAGTCAATTATGGGGAAAATTAGAGCCTGTACAAGCATTGCCTTTATGTGAGCTGGGAGAAGATTTTTAAGTCGATACAGCGACCGCAACGTTCCGGTAACTCTTCGACTGACACTCGTGACCTGCTTTCGCCAGTCAAGACAGGTGTCGACATGCAGACCGAGATCTTTAACCTCGGAGCCAAACGGTATGACAGTATTGTCAAAGATTACGGGTGGTACAGTTAAGCCATTCAGCTTTCTCAAGCTATGGGGACTCCCAACTATGATTGCCTGACACTTTAGAGGGTTAACTGCCACCCCGAATCGATCCGACCAGTTCTTAATCGATCTCAAATCCCGGTTGAGCTCCTCGATTGCATACGATAAATTGTCAACACCTGCCTGACAATAAAGCTGCAGATCGTCAGCATAGAGATGATACGCACACTGAAGCTCAGTAGTAATAAGATTAATAAAAATGGAGAACAAAAGAGGAGATAAAATACCGCCTTGAGGGACGCCAGCTGCCAGGTCACACCAGCCGGACGAAAAGTCCCCTGCATGAACCGACTGCTGACGCCCTCGAAGATAAGAGGAAAACCATTCCAGTACCTCGGGAGAGACCATAAGATATGAGAGGATAGACAAGAGGACTTCGTGACTGACAGTATTAAATGCGTTGGAGAAGTCGATTAACACTAAAATCGTAACTTTAGTATCTTCCATTCCCCGCCTTATATCATCAGTCACTTTAAGGAGAGCTGTCACGGTACTGTGCCCGGGCCTGAAACCAGATTGAAATGGGCTAATGAGCAAGTTGCAGTAAATATATTCCGAAAACTGCTTATGAACACAGGCCTCGAGAACTTTGGACAGAAACGGAAGGATGGAAATTGGACGAAAGTGAATGGAAAGAGTAGGATTGGGAATCTTAGGAAGGGGCCGGATATGGGCTTTACGCCACTGGGAAGGAAATGTACCTGAGTAGAGTGAAAAGTTAACGATATGGGATATGGCAGGAAGAAGTTGATCCAAAGCCGAAACGATCATATGACGACTGATGTTATCGTAACCCACGGCTTTGGATTTAATGGACAGGATGATCTTTTTAATCTCTCCCGGATCGACTGGGGTGAAAATGAAAGGGGCAATATTAGGACGCGTCAGACCAGCAAGATAGTTAATAGTTTGACGTTCGGTTGGACTATCTAGCATAGGGACAGTAGAGAAATGGCGGTTTAGATCGTCCAAGCCAATTGTTTTAGGAAGGTCTGAATAACGCGATTTGCCGATACCTAGAGTTCCAAGGAATTTCCAGATATCAGCCGAAGAAGAAGAAGTGATATTACTAAAAATGTGGCGGCGTTTAGCGTTACGTATCATCTGGTTACACCGATTCCTGGCAGTCTTGAAGAAGGTCCAGTTGTCCTCAGAACGATCCTTTTTAAATTTTCGAAACGCGCGGTCCCTCCGTCGCATTGCCATTCGAATTCCCCTGTTCATCCAAGGTGCAGGTGGACGCTTCAACTTAACCTTCCTGACAGGAGCATGTTTGTCGTACAGACTGGTTACAAAAGTGTTGAAGACGCAAACTTTGTCATCAACAGTAGCCGCCTCCTGCAAGGATGTCCAGTCAATGCTAGCTGCATCTTTTTGGAGCTGCTCATTATCCATCCGAGCAAAGGCACGCCTGTACTGGAACGTGGGTTTGGGCTTAGGAGTTTTCAGGATATAGGAAAGGTAAATAAGGTCGTGATGGGAAAAGCCAGGGGCATCAAGTTGGCCATGTGAGGAAACGAGGGACGGATTAGAAGTAAGGATCAAGTCAAGCCAAGTATCATCACCTACTTTGTTGTGATGCGTGGGTTGGAGAGGTAGTACGTGAAGACTGGCTGACTCGACAAGATGTAGGAGTTTGCGGGACCGAGGGGAGTTGTGGGCAAGGAGGTTGGTATTAAAATCCCCCATAATGACATGATGTGCATACTCCGAACCCAAAGATTCGAGTACCGATTCGAATTCGGTGAAATAATCGAGGGTAGGAGGACAATAGGCGACACCTAGAATAGCTTTTGCTCCTTTGACACAAACCTCTAGAAAAAGAAACTCAGCGGAATCATTAGAAGAAGAAGTAGCAAGAATTTTAAAAGGGAAATCGCCGCGAAGGTATATAGCTACACCACCCCCTCTCTTACCGATCCGATCGTTCCGAAGAAGAACAAAACCAGGCAGAGAGTAGGTGGTGGATAAAAGTTCTGGTTTGAGCCAGGTCTCGGAGACCAGGACGGCATGTACGTTGTTGTTGTGAAAAGTTTCGTAAAGTTCGTTATGGTGGCTGGGAATGCTTTGAGCGTTAATGTGACAAACGTTAAACAGCCGGTCGGCATTTGGGTCGAACTTTTGACGTAATGAATCGCCAAGGATGTCCGTTAAAGAGCTGAAACTATAATCACAAGAAGAGGCAGTTGAATCGATGGCAGAATGAAAAGATTCATTATCAGATGACATAATAAAATAATATAAACATAAATAAATTATAATATAGGTATAAGATGAATATCAAATACGACACACAAAAATATATATGTATAACACACCCTGCGGGTTTGCATGTCTGCACCACCCGCCAGCTAACATCATCATTTAAACAATTTGCACTAATAAAACTAAAAACAGGAAAATCAGCTAAGGCGAACAAAATCATAACAGTAATAGCATAGTCTTACACAGAAATTATATATCCATACAAATTCGGAACGCACCTTATTCGGAACGCACCTTATAAATCAACGTAAACATATCCGAACATATTCGAAACGAAACTACTAAACGTCAGATAAGATGACATAACCTCTGTTTTGAATTTAAAATGTTTATGATATAAAAGTTTGACATTTAAACAATATAAGACTGAACTTGAACCAAAGAGTAAAATAACATTAATCTGGTTGAGGGTAAATAGATTGAACTGGTGATACAAACTCAAAATTAATAAGTGGAAACCAACAACAAAACAAAAACTAAAGTGAGAGGAGAAAAAATGATAATATTAAGTGTATAATGCAACGGTGAGTAAAACCAGACTGTCCATTGTTAATAAGCAAGTGTAAATGTAAAAAAGAAAATACCAAAGGTTAACGCGTCTTGTTTTGCAGGCCTCCCTGGACTCTCGGATACTTCGCCAGCAGCGGACTGAGTTCTTCGAAAGATGTTATTTTCTGCTTACTCCCGTCGGGCGCCTTGAGCACAATAACACCATCCTGAGTCCAACACGACCGCATTCCGAAGTGGAGTCGCGCTTTCCCAAAAATGGACTGCCGAGTCCTTGTCAAGAACTCCTTTACTGATATGGAAGAACCCTTTAAGCCTGCTTTAGCTCTCCAGACCGCAGCTTTGTCTTCATACGAAGAAAATCTCACCAAGATGGGCCTATGATGGTCTTTATTGGCCACACCCAGTCTATGACAGGCTTTTATGGCGGATGTAGTCAAAGGTTGGGCTACCAGCTTCTTGTTGATAACGTCCAGGATAACTGAGCTACTGACTTCACCACTGACCTCTGCAATGCCCTGGAAGATGAGTGCTTTCCGCCGATGTCGAGTCTCTAACCCGTCGATTTGTCTAGCACACTCGCTGATTTGTCTCCGGAGCAAACTTAGCATGCTGAAGATTAGCTCCCTGAAGGTACGGAACTCCTCAGCGACCCTTGCCACTGTGTCCTTTGCTGGTCCCGCGCTCTGAATTTGAGCTTCCAGTTCTCCCATCTTCCTGATAAAACTGTCCTCCAAGCTTTTCTGTGCTGATACGATCTCATCTAGTTGCGACATAATGATCCACTAGTGCTCAGTGCTATTAAGTGAATAGTGACAGTGCAGATGATGAGCTGGCAGGTGGAGTAAAATTTTGCAAAGTCACATAAATGTGCTGCAAACGTGAGTAACCGTTTTGTGGATGTTATACACAGGTAATCTATAGAAATTAATATACTTTTTTATATATTTCAATTTAAAATACAAAATTAATTTCGGAGATGTGTTTGTCGTTTTTTTACACCTACCCGAAAAAAGATAAAAATAGAGAGATAATGCTATTTTACGACTGCTAAAACTGGAGTGTCGAAACGTTTAAGGCGTGCCATTACTGGCTTATTTTGAATATTGTGAATGGCATTCATGTTTTTAATTTAAAATCTGCAACGACGTATAATAAACTACTTTGTAGTGATAATATAGCTGAGCCGTTTGGGGTTGAAAAATTAGGTCCGGATGCCCATCGAGTTTTTTGGGACATCAGCAAACAGATAATTGATTTTTCACATAGACCATTGAGCTCAGATATCTGCGTTAAAAAAAAAACAACATTGCCATTAAACATGGAAATGTTCCAGATTCTAGGCACTTGTTCCACTGACAGCGTGTTCCAGATTCTGGGCACTTGTTCCACTGACAGTGATGTGGATGATTTTTTGTGGACCAATGAGTTGTGTTATAAGCGTTTGTATATAGTTATTATTATAACGTTCTATGTTTCTACCAGTATGTGCTAAGATATTTATTAGTATACATATTTTAGCTGCAATACAATACGTTTCAGTTGCTTAAGAATAACCGTTTTTGTTCTAATTAGTCTTACTCATGAAAACTACTGCTGGAGAGTGAGTAGCGTTTTGGTGGTTGTTTGTGTTACTGGAAAAATTATGCGTTGATAAACAAATACATATATAATACCACAGCGAAGGTACGAAGATTCAAATATAAAAAAAAAAACATACATTTTCAATTAAATTATTTATTGCAATTCGAAATATTTAATTGGCGACATAGAATCTTACGAATATGATATACTACAATTTGTTGTAGTCCTGTAGTACCAATTCTGCGCCTCTTTCTCCAACCATTCCAGTTGGTGCATTGGTGTTACCGCTTGTTATTGTAGGCATTATACTAGCGTCTATTACACGGAGATTTTCAACTCCGTGGACTTTCAACCTAGGGCTCACAACTGAGGTTTCTGGGTTTGGCCCCATGTGACACGTTCCTACAGGGTGATATATTGTTAGTACCATTTCTATACAGACGCACTTCCAGTAATCCATGCTGTCTAATTCAAAATTGTCACATGGTGGCCACTCCATTCTTCCTAAAAATGCGTTCATTTCGCTGAAAGCTGTGGTATTTACTACTCTGGTAAGCATTTTAATACCACTGGCTGCTTTGTCCAAATCTCTGGTATCACTGAAATAGTTGGCGTTGATAATTGGGTAATCTTTAGGGTTGTTTGAACTCAACGAAATATTTCCCCGTGAATGTGGATGTAGAAGATTGAATGCATGCAAGTAAATTGCATTATTTTTATTCTGTTCGATTATTGGATTGGCTATTTGGTCTTTGAACCGGAATCGTTGTGTCAGAAATGGTGCAACTTCGGTATTATTTCTCCACATTATAACAAGATGAGTTTGAAAATCGGGGTACGTAGCGTTAAGGTCATCAGAGAAAAATGCAAGGATGTCAGCAGCAGTGTTCTGCGCCATATACCCCGTACGATTGTAAAGGTAACGTATAGCATCAAACTTTATTTCAGCTTGATCCTGTTCACCAGGCTCATCACCATAAATTACGATGGGTATAATACAATGATCTTGTAAATTTTGACCTACCATTGGTGAATCAACTATTACTGAAATGTTCTTTGAAAAAAGATGATGTTTGGGCCCGACTCCAGATAACATTAAAAGCTGTGGTGAGTTTATAGCACCAGCGCTTAGGATTACCTCATTTGTCGCGAAAAATGTGAATTTCGTTAAGTTACGTTCAACTTCTACCCCAAGAGCAATTTTAGATGAAGGATCTATTAACACTTTTGTTACCAAACTATTCTTAATAATTTTTAAGTTTTTTCTGTGAAGCACTGGGTTTAAATAAGCTTTATTGTGACTTTGTCTTTCTCCATTAGCAACTGTGCATCTCATAATTCCTGAACCCATAACATTTGCGACATTTAGATCAAGAACATTCTTAAAACCGATTTCATTCCAAGCAGAAAGAACCTTTTCAGTTAAAGGTCTGTAAGTACTATTAAACGAGTTTATAACCAATGGTCCATCAAGACCGTAATGATTTCTAATTTCCGGATTTTTCAACAAATTCATGTCTTGCAAACTTTCTGCTTTCTTAAAGCATCGCCTCACTTCTTCAACACTCCATTCTGTATTACCGAGATCAACCCAATTTTGAAAGTCTTGATCGTTCCCTTTAATATAAATCATAGCATTAAGGTTGCTGCTACCACCCATCATTTTACCACGTGGCCAAATAATTGATTCGTTTACATTGGCACCGTTTGTTCTTCCATTTTTAGAAGTTAGATAATTCCAATCATATTTTGATCCAAACATGACCTTATCCAGATCTGGAATCTAATTTTTACACTTTACTGCAACTTTATTCAAAATTGCCACCAATTACATGGTTCATTTTTATGTGTACTTACATTAGCTTCCATTGGTGCGTTATCGCCTGCTTCAATAAGCAATATATTCCATTCAGGTACAACACTCAATCGGTTTGCTAAAACGCTACCAGCTGTTCCTGCTCCGACAATGATGAAGTCAAACATATCAAAATCTGGAAAAATGTCAAAGTAACATATCATTTATTTTGCAATTAACACTTAGCCGCAACCAGCAAACAACGTTGTTACTATTGAAGGAGATAATATTCACCTTTTACATCAGCATCAGGTATCAATCCTTCGGATACAAGACATTGCGCCGCAGCAAAAAACTTTAAAGCTGCTGCAAATGTTTGAGGAGCTGTTCCTGTTGTTGGAGTCAAACACGAAGCGTTGAAACTATACAAAATGAGAAAAGTTATTATTAAGTAAGCTTTTCCACTACACAGAAAGTGTTCATAATTTGGCATAAATGTACTGAAGGTACTCGATTAACTAATTATGTAATTAGTACTTACTACTCCATTTCTTGACCGAAATCGATGAAGTGTGAGTTAGGATGCTTTTATCACTCGTTTTTATGTAATTCGATTGTTTAAGTTTACACAAACGTTAACCCTAAACTAATATAAATGTTTCAGCTGTTTTTAAAACTAAAGACCGTCGGAACTCTGATAACTATACGTCTCAGAGACATATAATTATTATTTCTCTTGGAAATTTCAGCCTTGACTTTCTATTTGATTAATTTTAACACAAAGGAATACACCCAAATTCGAGCGCTACGGGTGTAAAATGGGTGTCAACATAACTGTATGAAAATAATTTAACTAAGACTTGAACAGATTGAAAAATACCTAGATTTTGGGAACCTACATTTATGCCAAATTTCAGTTTTCTACGACCAGACGTTACGGCTTTGCGTGGTCTGTCAGTCATTCAGTCAGTCCTTCACCCATAAGTAACGGAAGGAATATATGTATATTGATTAATATTATTAAGAATTCGAAGTCATATTTATTGCTTGTTGATGGTATATTATGTACGGGTATAATTGTCAGCTAAACTAGTACCGCATAACATTAAATGTCTAACATAGCCGCTACGAGTTACTCGTACATACGGTATATCCCATACGCCTTCTAAAACTCGAGTTTAGTTAAAATAGCCTACATAAAAGTGCAAAACTTGCGTGTTAAATTGGATGTACGTCTCTTAGACGTATACTGAACGATGTGACATTATAATTATTTGTAGTATCAATATGTACAGTTGTACCTGTAGTGTTTTGTAAGATATAATATTATAATCATTATTTCAACAGATGTTGGTTCGTTAGCGTGGTTTTAATTGCAAATTAATTCGTCAATAAACGAGTTTTCCATATCACTATCAATGTAGTTTTTGGCTGATGTTTACCAGAATTAACTTTAATTTTTTATTTCAGTTTCATTTTAAGAGAAGGACAGTGCTATAAAGTTTGAGAGTTTTATTCATGGAAATAGTGTTTTTATTTTATTTTATTAGGGAAAACAAACAATTGTACATTTTGTCTTAAATCTAGGTATACAATAAAGTAGGTTAATGTACAATCAACAACGTTTCCACATATTACTAAAAATATTATTCACTTACATACAGTATGGATGAAAGGTAGGGCTAAGTTTATTATTATATTAAATTATTATTAGGTTTTAAGTGTTTTAACTAATTCTTTTTTAAACACATTATGAGCTAACGCAAATATGTCTATTTTAACAAAATATTGGTTGTATATTTTGACTAATCTGTGGAGAGGCGCCCGCTCACCCGCATTTGTACGACTAGTGGTCGTAGCAAAGAGTGGGTAAGCGTTTGTTTAATAAGTACGTAAAATTAACTACAAATAGAAGAATATTGTTTTCTATATCATTATGGGTCTGTGTCTAGATGCAGACAGGTAGAATAAAATTGATATGCAGTGGACAATCAAAAGAGAAAGCATTTATTTAAATTAAATGATTTACAAGCACTTTTGTATTCTCAAGGTCGGTCAGTCAGAGTGATGAAGCTATTTACACGTTAACTCTGTGGAAAAGAACGTGCAAGAAACTCCACGGACACCCTTCAAAATCAATGAATTGTTACAAAATTGACATTAAGTTAAAATAAACCAGTGAAAGATACCAGTCCCAGTTTACGACAATTTGGACCATTCCCGAAATTTTCATTTTTAAAACTCTCTTGTTAGTCTTGGTTTGCCAATTCACAAATCCTCTGCTTGTTACTGAGAGTTAAGATTAGTTGGAAATTTCCTATTACTTAGCATAACCAGCCTTTTTCATGTTACCACTGCTGGGCCTCCTCTCTAGGATAGGGAATGGGCCGTAATCTACCACACGGACCCCGTCTCTGAGGGATCGCGTTAGAAATGAGGTGATCTGTCAGAGAAGCAAGGTCATCGATATAACCCAATGGATTAGTAAGCTGAAGTGGCAGTGGGCTGGCCATATTAGTCGTAGAACCGACAACCGTTGGGGTAAACGAGTTCTAGAGTCCTCAGGCACGTTGGAGTGACGATTTGCGCAGGACGGCTGGCAGAAACTGGATGCGAGAAGCCGAAAATAGATCTAAGTGGCGTGCAATTGGAGAGGCCTATGTCCAGCAGTGGACTGCAACAGGCTATTGATGATGATGACAAATCAAGATAATATGTCAACGGAAAATGACGAACTTCGTAATATTATAAAATATCTTGAGAGATTGTATAGCCTTGATAATTTTTCCCCTGAACATTCAAAAACTTTTGTAAGTATATTCTCTAACTCATTCCGAGAAATTGTAGAAAAGCGAGTGACGAAACGTTAAATATTACAATTTCAACATTTTGACCACAGACAGAATATCGAGATATAATTGACTATCAAATTCTGATACGTAATAAAGTATTTCAAATGTTCAGTACACAAATGATAAGGCAAGGTGAAGGGCAAACACAAACACGGCTGACCTTACCCTTCATATGGGACTTACGTGATAAGCTTTTGAGATATCATGACTATTTATTATCGTGTTGTTTGTTTTTCCTTATATAAATAAAATAAAATAAACGTCAGAAATAGAAAAAAAAGTGTGTGATAATAAATAATGTTTTCTTAACAAATATTTAAGGTTTTTACGAACAGGTTTGTCGTGATCAGTGTATATTTATTTGAAAAGAAGAGATATAAATCAAAAAGGTCAGCCCATCTAACATAAGATAAAGGCAGAAAGCTTAAATGTAATCTTACCAGCTAATATTGTTTTCCTGAAAGGCAAAAGCTGAGAAGATGATCATAAGTTCATAACAAATGGGGAGATGAAATACCGGGCTTTATAGACAGAAAAAACTAAAGACTGCCAACATTCAGACATGCTTGCTAGGTGAAGCGGGAGGATTTCTTATTATTTGTATGGTAATGTCAGTATAACATGTCATTATTGCCCATAACTCGATTCTCCAACTAAAGTTGATGAGTAGTGTTAAAAATGGTAATCGATTCTCGTTTAATTAAGTTTTATATAGTCATTAGCTTCTGCCTGCGACTTCGTCCCCGTGGCTTAGTTACTAATCGATTTTGAAACATTCTTCTTTGGTGCTCCGCTCCTATTGGTCTTAGCCTGATGATGAGCCTATAGCCTCCCTCGATAAATGGACTATATAACACTGAAAAAAGTTTTAGTTCCTGAGATTAGCACGTTAGAACAAACAAATAAACAAACTCTTCAGTTTTATATATTAGTATAGATTTAAAACCACAGGTCTTTAACACCTGCTTTATACTGCATATAAAATAGGAAGTTAATTATTTTAAAACAGTAGACAACATTCAACATACTAAAAATAGACAGTTTTTTAATTAATTGGTCTAAGGCAGTGTGCATACCTGGGACAAGACTATCGCTTAATAAATGACGACCACGACACAGGAGAAATTACTAGTGGCAACGTTTTATTTAAAAAAAGAAGAAGAAGAAGAAATTGTTTTAAATATCCTCATGATTAAAGTTGTAAATCTAGCAGTTGGTTCTAGGTACTCTTAGAAACGAGTGAAGGAAGTTCGAAGTTCGTAAGAATCGGAATGAAATTCACGCTGACGAAGTGCCCGCTGTACGGACCCAGTCAAGATCACGCTATTTAAAGCGTATTGTCAGGGTCTGTATACGGGTAGTCTATGGGTTAGTTATACTAAAAAATCCCTGGACACTCTGCGCGTCCAATACAATAATATTTTCAGGCTGATGCTGGGACTTCCTCGTTTCTGCAGTGCCTCTGAGATGTTCGCGCAGGCTCATACTGACGGTTTTCATGCCGTCATTAGGAAAAAAGTCGTGTCACTTATGAGGAGGGTGCGGGGGAGTCATAACAGCATCCTGAAAACCATAACTGAAGATGTGCGTGCGCCTGTGTTGAGGCATTTCGTTCGTCTAGTAATATTTTAGGGAGGTATCTCCCTGTTGGTTATCTGGACGGGGCGGGGTGTCTCAGCACAGGGACATTTTTGTGAATTGTGATGTTCTTTGTATTTGTATTTTAAGGTACTAACAATAGGTTCTAAGTTATTTTTTGTATACTCACCGGTGGATCTAGTTGTCCTAAAATAAATCATTTTGAATTTTTTTTGAAGTAGCGCAAGTAGGTATATATTAAAAAAAAATAAAACTATTTAAAAAGTAAAAACAATATATTATGAAGGCGAGCTCAATAAATAAAAAAAAACTCGAGAAGTCTAAATTAAAAATTAAGTAAACATTGCAAACATTTTTCGTTGTATATGTATGTATAATGAAAACATTTTTAAAAATAAAAATATTTTATGGCCAAGAATCGTTCGCGATAAAAAAGTTAACTTTTTTGACAAGAGATAGATGAACTTTGACGTTAATGGTCAATTGTTGTCATACCAGAAAATATCCCTATTTTTATTCTAGAAAGCAACACCTAAATAACTGGCTGTCATATACTATGACCGCTAGTTTAGTAGTTTGTATGCTATGAAACAACGCTTCGTATTTGACGGACGTCAAAGAACTCCCGTAATTGTTCCTTTTTACGTATGTATTTATAGCATAAGCATAATCAGCCTTTTAACGTTCCCACTGCTGGGACACATGCCTCCTCTCTAGGAGAGGGAATGGGCCGTAATCCACCACGCGGGTCCAGTGCGGGTTGGTCAGCGGGTGCGATATGTACTTAAAGTTATATGTTACGTTAAGTTATATCTTACGTTAAAAAACCGTTTGAAACAAACCGCCCTTACTTTAGTAAATAATGATTTACGCATACCTTATTATTGTTAACACGTATTATGAGACTCGAAACAATATAATAGTACATTAAGATACAAATGAGCTAAGTTGCTCATTATACCTACATGAGGCTATGGGTTGCAGCCCGAGCCGTAGGTGAAGGCGTAAATCAGCCGAGTGTATAGTGAGCAAGATGCTCACCGAGAAAAAACAAACATGTAGGTATTGCATATTTTACCGCAAATGCAATACAAACGAAATATGAGAATCATGGGAAATGGCGCGCAGTTTTTATTTTTTGGGTGCGTTTTTATACAGCCTACTTCAAAATTATAATTTTAGTGATAACATGCAAATATTTTATTACAAATTATTGTGAATTATAAATAATTTGATAAAAATAAATGTTTTTTCGTCTTAATTTATTACACACACATTAATTTATTCCAAAAATGTAGATGGATTTTCAGCGGCATAAAACCTCTTTTTTTAAACAAAAGAAATGCAGTAAGGTACTAACTTAACTTTGTAGGGATAGTTCTATTATGCACTATTGTGTAATATTATTATGCACGTGTGTGTTATAGTTCGGTTTATGGCCCTGAGAACGATGTAATAAGGCTCACTTTACGAGCAAGTTATTATTACATCCCAGACTTTTCAGTAAGTAAACATATTTTACGTTCCTTGACTAGGCTTCTTCACAAAAAAATATCGTGAAGTTATCAGTTTTACTATTATTATTAGTTTTATTAGTCTTTTACTATTACAACGCTTTGCTTCATGTCCCTCAGTTACGAAGGGTCAGATTATAGTGGTCAGTACAGTCCAAGAGTCTGGTACAACAGCCCTACCATGACGTTTTAAATCCATCATGATACCTGTGTCAGAGAGTGACAGAGTTACACAAGACGAATAACACTATCCCTTTCACTCACACTGAATCATGATAGCATTGGCACTTCGTAGAACGGCCACAGGTCTCACTTCTCGGGAATAAAACAAAAAACTTCCACCAGTACTTGAATTTTAATTACAAAAACCATCTAAAAACTACTAATGCGGAGGTATATGTTATCTTAGAGTGGCCTTAAATGCAGTCTCAGCCTTGACGTCTTCTGTAAGGTTTTATATCGGTCGTATTTATTTGTTTAGATTAAAATATATGTCTCATAAGTTTTTATGTCTTTTAAAATGGTAATTTCTGAAATGAATTCGGCAGCACCTAACCTTTGTAAAAAATAGTCAAAACAAATTCATGTTGAGACACATAACTTTTGTTATTATAAACCTACCTGTATATAACTTGTTATAATAAAACTATAATAATAGAAGCAAGCCTCTAGAAATAAAAGGTCATACCAACGTTATGTGTTAAAATGAGAACAAGGATAAAAATCAAGAAATGGTTTTAATATACATACATAACATACTCGTATAATTCAAATATTGAGATAAATCATTTTTTTTACAGATATGAAATGTTTATAAGTCAAAGACGTTTGTACAACTGACAATACTTTGACGCAGTTATGTTATGACAATATTATATTGTAATCCTGAAGTATCAATTCTGCTGCTCTTTCACCAACCATGCCAGTTGGTGCATTAGTGTTACCACTGGTCAGAGTGGGCATTATACTAGCGTCGACCACTCGGAGACTGTCGACTCCGTGAACTTTCAACCGAGAATTCACCACCGAAGTCTTTGGATTTGGCCCCATCTGACATGTTCCTACAGGGTGGTATACTGTCAGTGTCATCTCCACACAAACACATTTCCAATAATCTCTACTGTTTAATGCATAAATATTACATGGTGGCCACTCCATTCTTCCTAAAAATGCATTAATTTCTCTGAAGGCAGTGGAGTTTACTACTTTGGTAAGCATTCTAAGACCTGTGGCTGCTAACTCTAAATCTCTGGGATCTTCGAAATAGTTTATGTTTATAATTGGGTGATCTTTTGGGTTATTGGAGTGTAAACAAACGCTTCCAGTAGAATATGGATGTAGTAAATTGAATAGAAGCATGTATACTGCATGCTTTTTATTTAGTTCGATTATTGGATTAGCTATCTCGTCTTTGTATCTGAATCGTTGTGTTAGAGCTTCTTTGATAATGGAACTGTTTCTGTACAAGAGTGAAAAATGCGACTGAAATTCGGGGTAAGTAGCATTTGGTTTATCAGAAAAGAATGCAAGTACATCTGCGAAACTATTTTGTGCCAAAATACCAGTACGATTGTAAAGATATTGTAAGACACTATACTGTTGTTCAGCTTCGTTTTGTTCTTCAGGTTCATCGCCAAAAATTATGACTGGAATGATACAATGATCTTGGAGATTTCTTCCTACCATTGGCGAGTCAAGGATTACGGAAATATTCTTTGAACGAAGATGTTGTTTGGGGCCAACTCCGGAGAGCATTAAAAGCTGTGGAGAGTTTACAGCACCTGCGCTTATTATAACTTCTTTAGATGCCCTAAATATTAGTTTCTTAGAATCACGTTCTACTTCTACACCATACGCTTTTTTAGATGAACGTCTTATTAAAATTTTTGTAACTAAGCTATTCTTTATAATTTTTAAGTTTTTTCTGTGCATTATTGGGTTCAAATAAGCTTTGTTATGGCTTTGTCTTTCTCCGCTAGTAGCTGTGGCTGTCAAGATTCCTGAACCTAACATGTTTGCAACATTAAGATCTGGAACATTCTTAAAGCCGACCTCATCCCAAGCAGAAAGAAGTCTTTGAGTAATAGGTCTGTAAGTGCTATTGAAAGTATTTACAATTAAAGGTCCGTCGTGTCCGTAATGGTTGCTGATATCTGGATTTTTCAACAATTCCAAGTTTTGATAACTTTCTGCCTTCTTGTAGCATCGTCGGACATCTTCATAAGCCCATTCAGGATTACCACGGTCGACCCAGTTTTGAAAATCTTGGAAATTTCCCTGTATGTAAATCATGGCATTCAGGTTGCTGCTTCCACCCACCATTTTGCCTCGTGGCCAGTAAATAGATCCGTTTATATTTCCTCCGTTAGATACGCCATTATTATTTGTTGTATAGCTCCAATCATATCTGGTTTTAAACATGCCCTTGTCCTGACCTGGAATCTAAAATGCTATACTTTAGCTCACCTGAGTTCAACATTTAGACTTTAAATAGGTAAAATTGTTCGTAGCAGAAATACGCTGGAATTTCTAATCCAGTTACGAAATCCAAGAAACACTAAGTAAGTTATGCTGATGAAAATACAGGAGGAAAATATTTTGTAAAAAATCTAAGATTTCTGTGCCTTAGTCCACTGAAAAAATGTTGATTTCTTATGATAAAAATTAACACTTACATTAGCTTCCATTGGTGCATCACCACCAGCTTCGATGAGTAATATCTTCCATTTAGACACCGCACTCAGTCGATTTGCCAGAACGCAACCAGCTGTACCTGCTCCAACGATTATGAAGTCAAAACTCTCATAATCTGCAAAGAGATTAAAATACACTAAATCAAATTTGGAAATATTATATGTTAACTCTCTTAACGTAAAAATAAGAAACGCTGAACAAGAATATCAAATTTGGACAAGATTCTTGTGTATCTAAAAGCTTACTATAGGCAGAAAAATGGGGCGTGTTTGGAAAAAAAAATGCGCCAACCCAAAGAAACATAAGACCAGTTGAGGCTTCAGTATTATAGATCTGAAATATCACGTGGACACATTTACATACATTTTGAATTTTATATCGCTCATTATCGCTAAAGGAATGTCACCTTAGAGGCTCTAGACATCTGGTTGCGGAATTTGTTCGAAAGAGTCACCGCGGCCCTGGAACGCAAAAGGGTACTAGGAGGAACACGAGTGCTACTGCCTTCTGCTCCGCTCAGAGTGGGAGAAGTCATTAGACGATTTCACATCAAGAAAAAAAAAATTCGGGACAAGTGACATTTTGTCAGCGCTAACGTGGCGAAGGGAATTGTGCCAACACAAAATTAGATGATATTGACAAACGCTGTCGAAACATCACGTGATCATTCTTTGTATAGGTATTGGAATTTAGACAATCGCATTCCCTGATAGAATGGCGTTTTATCTAGATCCTCTTGTCTAGATATTGAACCAACAGTTAAATCAAAATTGTAATGCAGATGTATAAAATATTATGATACAGTACATAATAATTATGTACTTTATTTTTTAAGCATTATTAATGTTTTAAGCATTGGGGGATTAAGGATACCCACTTGTGACTTTCCTATCTGGTATCAATCCTTCTGATATCGCACATTGTGCTGCTGCAAAGAACTGGAGCGCTGCTGCGAAGGTTTGAGGAGCTGTTCCCGTTGTCGGAGTCAGACATGATGCGTTGTAACTAGAAACGGTTAAATGTAATTTATTATTTCACTGATATTTCCTGAAAAGGCACGAGAAACACAAAAGTAGATTTAACGAGTAGTCCATTTTAAGAAAACACTGTTTTTTATTATTATTTTGTTCGTTTGTTCATTTTTAGCTGCTCGTGGCTTAATAACAACAGCTGCACGGGCCGATCTCCAAGGTTAAGCAATGCTTGCCAAGATCAACCTGTAGATGGGTAACCATCTTAACGTTCCGAAACTGCTGCCATTTGTGGATCTTTGGTAGTCATTACCGATTGTCAGCAGCCAAGAAATCTTACTCCAGTCTTGCCAAGAGGTACCGTGTTACCCAGTTAATGGGTTGTGGAGGCCTGGTAGGCAGCTGTTCCTATCACCGAAACGCAGCCAGGCTACGGACGCAAATTACTGATCTACGACAGGCCAAAGCGTCCGTGAAGTTCCTTACTCTGCCAGTCCACTCTGCGATGGTTATTATTTTAATTGTTAAAACGTATAAAAAAATTAGTCTATAAACACTAACCACTCCATTCTTTAGTTAAAATCGATGAAGAGTGCTTGGAAAACGTTAAATGACAATCGTTTTTATAGCAATTAAAGTTTACACAGGCGTTAACCCTGTAATAATGAGCGTATGATATAATGATACGTCTCAGAGACATCAAGTTAAATTGAAAATTAAGTAGGTAATATTTATTTTTTCACATTAGGATATAGTTTATTCAATCCGTGTTCTAAACTGTGTAAATAACTACTCTGAACTGTACTCATCAATATTTCTTTATGGCATTTATTTCAATTTTCCGTATATTTTTTTTTTCTTTTATGGTGAAGGCACGTGAGCATATTCGCAGGAAGTTGGTAGAATAATCACAGCGTTGATTCGTTGGATTTGTTTCTCTCAATTATGTTGTTAATTTTCTTTTTATGTATGTATCTTATCTGTGTATTTTTATGATTGTATTTTTCCCTTTCTGTTTGTTTTTATTTTATGTTGCAGCTTCTTGTTTCTTCACTACTTTATGGTCGACGTAGAAAATGCTAAAGGCATTAAGTCCGCCTTTGTAAAGTTATCAAAAAAAAAATATCTGCGTAAACTAGCTCGAATGAAACAGTAAATTCTTAATATTTATTGTATACCAAAACAACTTATATTATACAAGGCATTATAAGTATTATACGAGCTTAACTCAAAGTTGAGTTTTCTCCCAGCAAACCTTTGAGTGATAGAGAGAGATCAGCATAGATAATATATTATATATACATAATATTTACTACTGAATGTTGCCATTACTGCCTTCAAATTCGTCGAATACAAACTTATTAAGTTGACATAGGAGTGATATTGTCTAAAATGAAAAATAAATTCCAAGTGTTACCAGTTATACTTTAAAATCAAATTTTCTTCAAGATTTTGTAATATTTATATCAGAATCATGTGGAATTACATGATCACGAAAAATTTAGGAACGTTAATCTTATGTTTTGAAATATATTGATGAGAAGTGAGTGGCGTTGGTGCGAGTGAGTTGTGAGTGTGCGATCTATTCGTTACGCAAACTTTATTATTTTACTTTTGAAATAATTAACTTACTCTCTTATGTATTTTGATGGTCGTGACAATAATTTTTCTGTTAGCATAACATTTCTTTCTTGTTATAACAGATGTTTGCCATGGCCATAAATGGCGTCATTTTCAAATTAATAATTCATTACTGAGTTCATCTTTGATCGTGAATATTTCCTTTATATCATATTATTCATGTCATTATAATATTTCGTTAATATTGATTGTATGATACTAGTTAATGTTGTTATACTGGCTATTGTCCACAGCTTTGCCTGCATGTATGTATGTCGGAAATTATCCGTCCTTGTACCACTATTGTAAATAAAGTTTAAATAAAAAGTATCCTATATCCTCATCAAAAACCATTCGGACGGAAAAATGTGTAAGGTGGCAAATAAATACACTCACATTCATATTATGAATATTTGTATAAAAATACCTAAATACAGAACCCTTGACATATGATTTATATGAGTCAAGGTTTATGATAGTAGATATAAGTTCTAGTAAAACTCGTAGGTAAGTAGCAATTCCGTTTTTATTAGTTTTAAAGTAATAATTAGAAACAGACAACTAGTGTATTTTAGGGAAGTTCAGAAACAATTAAAGTTTTATGAAGTAATTAAACATGTCACTGACTTGACACACTAATGTTGTTCTGTATTTTATTTCAAAACTAGCCTCTGCCCACGACTTCGACCGCGTGGAATAGTTACTTTACCCCCGATTTTGAAACTTACAAATTTTCATCCCCTATTTTATCCCCTTGGGAGTAGAATTAATCAAAATCCTTTCTTAGCGGATGCCTACGTCATAACATCTACCTGCATGCCAAATTTCAGCCCGATCCGTTCAGTAGTTTGGGCTGTGCGTTGATAGATCACTATGTCAGTCAGTCACTTTTGAGTTATATATATTTAGAAGATAGATAGATAGAAGATAGAGACTATAAAGAAAACGATCAAGTACCTAATTTAAAAACATTACCCTCGTTCTGATTCAGCCGGCTAATGATAAGCATTAACAAAATATTTTTTATAAAAATTCAGTGTGTAGTGATTATATTACAAAAATAATGTAACCGTTACAAAAATACCGTTAACTAATCTAACAACATAAACGAAAGGATTATGCAAATAAAGATTATACAAAATGGCCGACTACGTCGTGTCGTCCATTTTACAAATGTGTACTGAACCTTTTTATTAGCTTTGTCAACACTTTTAAACAACCCCCGTTTAAGTATTATGCGGAGCGATTTTGTTTAAAATGCTTTTTTTGCTCGTTGGACCCTGAAATATTTATGGCTCTATTTCCTTTTATTGTTAGTTTGTTATCATTGGGTTTATTAGGTTCTTGACCTTGATTTTATAATTCTTTATTCAAGGAGGCGAAATACTTACTTACTTAATTACATTTAACGTTTTAAATTCCCTCTGTATCCCCTGTGAAATAAGTTTTCAAATAACGTGGCTAGGCAAGTAATTAAACGATACTGAACAAGTTATTTGCCTAGATGTTCAATTAAATGCCGATATGTCTCTTAGGCAGTAGGTAAATTAAACGACTCCGTTCTATGAAAAGCCTACGCCGGAAATTGAACGGTTGATTATGCCAGTTGATTGCTACATACAAATTTTAGTAGAGGTGTTATAAAAAGTTACTATTTTTAAAATTCTGACGTTAGAATTCATTAGCAATGTACAAAAAAAAACTTCATCATATTTCATTTGCCATATTCGGTGTAAATAAACAAAACATTTTCAAACACTAATTACCGACTCCACCGTTCCAAACACAAAACGAAACAATAAAAATGTAATATGAATAAATTATTGAATAACAAATTAGTTTCAGAAAACAGGCAGTTGGATAACTCGGATACAAATAACGAATGCAGCTGAAACGTAGTAACATAATGGGATTTTCAGATTTTTCCGGCGAGTTATAGTTGTGACACGAATTATCATAATGGCGGAACTCCGGGATTCCGGAACTGCGAGTATATGACAGGGGACAGACTTGAAGTCTTTTTGTCATGTGAATATAAATTTTGTAATGTTATTATTAAGGTTAACGTAATGAGCCATTTTTTTTGTGATAATCCAGTCCTCCAGATGGAGGCTGATGATGATGATGACGCTTGATGGGGTAAGAGAGCAAAGTATTGTAGTGCTTTGGTATCATAGTCCAGTAGCTTGATAAGATAAGATAGATTATGACAGGGTCATCATCATCATCAACAGCCTGTTGCAGTCCACTGCTGGACATAGGCCTCTCCAATTGCACGCCACTTAGATCTATTTTCAGCTTCTCGCATCCAGTTTCTGCCAGCCGTCCTGCGCAAGTCACTCCACCGTGCCTGAGGACGTCCTACACTACGTTTACCGAGACGCGGTCTCCACTCTAGAACTCGTTTACCCCAACGGTTGTCGGTTTTACGATTAATATGGCCAGCCCACTGCCACTTCAGCTTACTAATCCGGTGGGCTATATCAATTACCTTGCTTCTCTGATGGATCACCTCATTTCTGATGCGATCCCTCAGAGACACACCGAGCATAGCCCTTTCCATAGCCTGCTGAGCGACTTTGAGCTTATGGACCATACGAGCCGTCAGTGTCCACGTTTCGGCTCATCTTGCTGAACTTTTAGGTAAACCTTAAGCAAAATTGAGAGTGTTCTGTATGTTCTGTGATATCTGATGTATTTTTTTCATTTCAATTGTCGACAATGTCTCTCCTTAGATTTACTTACCTCTCTTCGTATGAAGCAATTATTTAAATCTGAAACAACAAAATAATCTGAAAATAGTCTCAAAAGCATTACCAAAGCACTTCAAATCATAGTATTCCGATAATAACCCGGCAGAAAACCCCACTTCAACATTTCCCGACCGTTACAACCACTTTGCGGTAACAGTACAGCCTACCTACCTCTACTCTAATGAGCTGCAACGTCTTTAGAACTCCTCACCTTATACGGTAAACGATCACATTTGTCTCCACAAATGGCTACAAGAAGCCACGCTCTACCGCTTTCCTTGTTAGGATGCGTTTACATCGCGAGGAGCGGAACGATGCGAAGCTAGAATATTAAACATACATATACATACGAGTAATAGATATAGAATAGTTTATCAGCAATTTGTTTTATGAATGAAGGAATATTTGCTGTCTCAAGACGTGGATAGCAAAAATTCTTCACCTTCCTTTTCTCTGCTGCAAACACCATCAATACTATAACATTCATTAGATTATAGATTACTAGCTGCTGCCCTCGGCTTCACCCGCGTGAATGTCGGAAATTATCCCAAGGGAACATAATCAAGGGATAAAAGGTATCCTATGTGTTATTCCAGACTATGATCCATATCTGTGCCAAATTTCATCAAGATCCATTTTGTAGTTTTTGCGTGAAAGAGTAACAGACATCACACATTTATAATATTAGTTAGATGGAAAAAGTAAAGTTCTATCTGTGAATTTTGTGAAATAATTATCTACAAGTTGTAAATGTGTGTTATAGACTTGTGCTACTACGGTCTGGTATTGATCCCTGTTTTTTTCTGGATGAGAAATTATCAAATTACTTAAGGCGTCGGCGAGACCCCCATTGCTTGCCATCTGCAGGCCCACGTGGTATTAATCCCTTACATTTAACTTTCCGACAGTCGTTATCGCTGACAAAATGAAACTTTCTCAAAAATCTCCAGTCTATTCTGCTCCTTTAACTCGCTCCACTCAAACAGAAACGCAGTTAAAAAGGGAAGGCACCACTAATTTGTAACAAGTTGGCATTTTAAAAAAGCGTCGACAGCTGGGACGCGGTACTGAATACTAAAGTGAACTGCGGCAATAATATGGTGTGTGTTTTTATTTCGTTTGTTTCTCCCAGTTTATTAAGTGAGGAGTTGTTTGTTTGTATACAACATTTGTGGGTCTATTTTATTCTTCAGGTTTAGACCACTTTTAGCTGCACACGTCCATTGCTGGCTTAATCCTCATACAGTCATCGCCACATCAACCAGTGCTACCGCTGCTTTGGTAAAATTATGTTTTATTTCTTTGATGTTGCCCTGTTATAAATTGATTTTGTGATTCATTGATTGAGGAGCAGTGGTGGCCGAGTCGTAACAGCCCCGACTTACGAATTGTAGTCGCGGGTTCAAACACAGCCAGGCGCTTTACTTTGTGTAATTAACTTCATCACCATTGCTCTCAATACGGTGAAGGAAAACATCGTGAGGAAACCGGCATGTCCTAGAATAAAAAAATCGAAGACATGTGACATTCACATTCACGGGCCCGCGTGGTGGATTACGGCCCATTCCCTCTCCCTAGACAGGAGGCCTGTGGCCCAGCAGTGAGAACGTTAAAGCTTATGCTTATATTCATAAACAGCTTTTATAAGACTGTAGCTACGAATATGATAATATTGTAGTAAACATAATCTATTGTTCATCGTCCACTGTCCCCATCAGCGGGTATGTAATTCATGATATAATAACAGATATATTATACTATCTGTTCTTATTACTTGAAATAACGTTTATATGATATAATTTTCATCTATATACATATATTGTATATAAAAGCGAAAGGTCACTCACTCATCACAAAATATTGAAAAATGCTTGACGCATAAAGATGAAATGTGGCAGAGAGGTAGTAGGTTAGTAGACATCCTTTAAAGAAGGATTTCAGGAAAGAGGAGAAATAGAGGATGGAAGTTTGAATGTAAAATCTTATTCCTTGTCGTCATTATTGAAGTTGTAAATCTAGCAGTTGGTTCTAGGTAGCCTTAGAAACGAGTGAATGAAGTACTTGAAGTTTGTAAAGGTGAGAACGAAATTCACGTGGACGTAGTCGCGGGCAAAATGCGCGTATGCTATAAAAACAAATAATCTAATTTCATGTGATCTAATGTTATATTTTATATAATCTTCATTTGCTCATTTAATTTTCATATAATTTTCTATTTGTATAATGTTTTTTTTTCGTATAATTTTCATATGAACAAATTTTGTAAGGTAACGCACCGTTCTTGAGAAAAAAAAAATGATTGTAATCTCAAAACATTAAAGTTGCTTCTGTATCGTCTTTTCCTCAACCGAATAGGGGCACCCTGACTTTACTTAGTCTTTTGGATGCTACCTCTAGAATGTATATAAAAATTGGAGACGCAAAGGGGAAACAGCTCCCGCACGCTGTAACAAAACAAAGACTCCTAGGTGCCTATCCTTTGTTACGTAATGGCAAAAAGGTACTTTCCGCACTGCCTCCGGTTTTTATATACACTTTTGGGGGTAGCAGCCAAAAGACTACGTGTAGTCGAGGTGCCCCGATTTGATTTTGGGCATCTAAAAAAAAAATATCCGTTCACCCGCATAAATGAAAACTTATATTAATGTTTACAATAACAAATAATATTTATGTAATGCTTGTTTTTGCTAGCACGAAAAAGGCAGGCGTTTAAAAGCTAATCAGTTTTTTACAAAACAAAGTAGACTTTTCTAAATTATATCAAACGTTGCTTAAAGAATTTAAATGTTATAGTCATCGAATATATACTAATAAAAAATTGTATGTATTCAAATGTGCATTACATATAATAAAATGTTCATTATATCATATAAATTCAGGTGAAATGAAATCATATAATATATTTAAATAATTTTAAATTAGGTCAAATGATCATTGTAAGTTTTGTTATTATTTGAAACGTTATACACATCTCACCAGCACCCTTGCCATCGATTTTGTTTCCCAAATAAACGTGTTTCCCCGAAAATACAACACCACTACAATTTTACCATACAATCAGGCTTTCTTTAACCCCGATACTTACAGAAAATCGTGATTTTTCAGAGTTACTCAGTACATATGAGTATTTCTCTAGTTACGGTTTAGTTCTATACAGTGAATAGACCACAGAGAAATACAAAATGGAAAACAACCCAATACTATCTGCTATAACTGGAAATCGCATCGAGTCGGAAACACAAACAATAATTCTGCCTAGCCTTTACCCAGTGGCATTGGGTTCTGCTTCCAGTATAACCATTCGAGTACCAGTATTTTACGGGCAGGTAATGCCTATCTGACTTATGCAACCAAGTACCTAGGTAAAATGAAGCCTATTGACAAGATCCATGTAAGATTTTCTTGCTTCTACAACTATCCGTAACAACAACACAAAAACTTCGAAACGACTGCTTTATGTATATAAATCTATACTAATATATAATAATAAAGCTGAAGAAAAAAAATAAAGCTGAAGAGTTTGTTTGTTTGCTTGAACGCGCTTATTTCAGGAACTGGTCTTTCTTCTGGATTTGGAAAATTCTTTCAGAGTTAGCTCAATTATTGCGGAAGGCTAAAGGCTATAATATCATATACGCTTAGACCAACCAATAGGAGCTGTGAACCAATGAAGAATGTTTCAAAATCGGTGGTTAGTAAATATTCCACGCGGACGAAGTCGCGGGCAGAAGCTAGTATTAATACATATAAGTCTAAAATTCTGCCAATCTAAATCTTTGATCATACACGTACCAGCAGAATTTTTTAAAACTGATCAATGATACTCACATGCGAGCGTAAGTTATTTTAGATTAGTTTGAATATTAATTTTCATGTTTGCATACCGAAATGTGTGAAATGTTGGAGTATCAAGTAGGTACCTAAGTTGGTTTTGGTTATAAATAAATTTATATTGGAAGTTATCTTTAATGATTTTGTAATTGATTAAATTATAGAACGTATTTTTTTTTCTGGATGGGATATCATTATATTTATCATTATATATTATTTCTCTCGCTCTGGGCGGGGCGGAAGGGAGTGACAGATTCTTACTGATTAAAACCCACTCCTGTTCATCCTAGTGCCTTTTGCGTTCCAGGGCCACGGTGACCCTTTCGTACAAATTTTGCAACACTAGCAGGCACTGACCCTATGGGCCCCGTGTTATTTGCTGACATAGGTATCTTTGAGGCGCCCGTGGAACACAACTCGCCGTCAATCCGGGCCTGGTTATTTAAATCGTACGGCGAATCACCCATACCTCGCCAACCGCAGGCCCGCGTCTACGGTGACCGGGAATCGCCCTGCGTTTCCGGACGTCCGGGGCGTCAGCTTTTGTTGTGGTGGCTGGGGCGTGAGGTTTCTCTCTCCCGCGAACGTTCTGCTTTCTCATTTGCTAGCGTTACTACTTCGCAGAAGGAGGTGACCACTTCCCTTGTTTTTTCGCTCCGGACCATGGATTGAACGAGGGCCGGAAGCGAGAGGTTTGGCGGCGACCAAAATGACGAATAAAAATTTACGGACAATTTTGGGAAGTACAAGTTTAAGAGCATTGCTATTGGATATTTGAATAACATTAGTAACAGTATTATATTCTTAGATTATTTAAGGCTAGAATAACTTACTACTAGTTGATAACAAACGTTGTATATCAGAGTTATTTCCATTCACACTTCATAGTGATCTCAAAAGCTGGGATAATTAAGTTTGTCGGATGAATTGAAATCCAATGTTACAGGGCGCAGTGGCTAAGCGATTGGCTACTGCACTGCGTGTCACGGTTTCAATTCCCGCACGTAACAAATATTCGTACGGCAATCAGATGATTGTTCCGGGTCTGATTGTTTGTGTATGTGAGTTTAATTGTTTGTAAATGCATCCATCCATGAAAAATTCCAAGTGTAAAAAACAAACAAATTCAAGCACTGAGATATCAAGGATCTTAAAACCAATTCGCAATGAACTATCAAATCATCAAGTTCATCCACAATCAAGACCATTCCTTATTCAGCTATACACCGTTTCACTTGACCGAATCCTTTCATTAAATACATCGAGAAATTATTTATTTTTTCATATCCCTATAAAGGCATCAGTGGCGCGTAACCTCAAAATGATTAATACTCGCCCTATAGTTTATTACGCCTGCAAAGATATTGTGTTCCTCCCGAAGGTTTAGTGCCCTGGAATTGTCAATCGTGAGGATTGATTTTGGGTAATTATCCCTCGTAGTGTTCATATATTGTGTTGGCTTATTTGCGATACATGTTGTCATTAGTCATTCCTTCGGTTATGGATTAATTACCATCGTTTGACGGATTAACTGGGCTTTGTTACAGGGATTGTTAAGATTTATGGATATGCTTTAATTGTCTACTGTTTTGGAGTTTTAAGACTTCTTGGCGCGTTTTATTTGTACAAAATCAGTAAAACTATGTTTGAGATTTTTTATAACGTTTTGCTAACCTGCTTTTATGATAGATTATTTCATTTCCTTTGCAAGTTGAGTTTATCAGACGATGTAAAATGCGAGGCTGCCGCGGAAACTTTTCACAATGCGAAGACATCTGCGACTGCCTATTTCAAGTTAAGCTACACAACACATACACTTACATGAGTAAGAGCTAAAATTAATAAACATGATATTACTAAAACATTAAATTGAAACGACTAAAATGTATCAACATCTATTATTTGTAGCCACAGTAGAGCTACATAAGTTATTACCTCAGCTAAAATATCCGTTCACAATGAAAATATGGTTAATACCATAGCGAAGTAGGTACCCAGAATAAATTAGGGTAAGGGGCCTTAGCGTCGACCTTTCAGTTAAGGGATGGAGCATATTCATATAATCACTGAGATTAAATTCGACGGAATATTCCGAGGATTAACGAACATGTCCCGAAGGTGTATTTTTATTATCATCCGCATAATAAGCGAGAAAGCGTTGTGTAATCACGTGCAAAAATGTTTGGGGTTCGTTTTTCTGGGTTGGTAATCATTTTGTTAATTAGAGTCCAATTGATTTATCTTTGGGTTGTCTTTGTGGGATTATTTTAGGAGTTCACCGATATTTACTGCGTTTAGAGAATATGATCAGTTAATTTGTTGAATTATTTTTTAACACAAGAATCATAATTTACTGGCTGGATTTGGAAATAATAACTTTAACAAAATCGAATAAATTGAGGAAGTACTACAATCGATGTAAGATGCATATTTATTTCTTCAAAATTACTTAGTACAGGAAAGTTACTTGCCAAAGATAAAAAAAATCCTCAAGACCTCTACTCTTCCGCCACGTGTGGTTGTTGCCAAGGAAACGAACATAGGATCAGTTCTCGTTCTTGAATTTCACCGAAGTGAACATACCTAACCTAGCTCCGAAATCACCGAGTTCCGAAATTAAAGTTATTTTGTACTGTTTGCTTTTGTTGTTTTGTTTAGAAGTTGTATTTTTTTTATAATTTTATACAAAACAATACGTCCGAGCTTAATGGAAAATTCAACAAAATAATGATTGGTTTAAATATTACCTAATAATAATATTCGTTATTAATTCTTATCCACGTAAAAATAAAAATATTAATTACTGTTTATTTGATGCCATTTGCATTTTCATGAGAATCCGATTTCACACGATGTGGAAACTATATCAAAATATTTTGATAAGAATTAAAACGGTTTAAATAAATGGGTTGAAAACCACAGTAATGCGGAGGCACATGATGGTGGTTGGTTAATATTATACGTATCAAATATTCTGAATTCTGGCTTTTTATGCAACGGTCTTGAGGAAAAAGAAACCGCGGGCTGGCGATATAAATGCAAATATAAAAGTAATGTGTAGGAAAGAAAACAAAATGACGTGGAAGAATGCACAAAACATTTCAGGATATTCAACAACATAATCTTTGAAATGTCGTAAGAATTCCATAGAAAATGACCTAAAATAGAGTCAATATTACTAATAAGAGACGGAACGATATTGTATGTGATTCTAATGCGTTTTCAAAATATGTTTTTTGTAAAAAGATCTTTAACGTTTTTAGGTCAATTTCTGTACAATAGATTAAATAGAAAACTAAATATCTATCAGTTAAATTATTATAGCTGTAAAAAGACAATTGTGCAATATTTACAAAGCAGCTCTTACGAAAAGACAGAAGATCATTTTTGTGTCTGTAAATAAAACATAACGTGTTCTTTAAGTTTTAATTATATAGTAATTGATTCATTGTTAATTTATTAGTTAAATTTAGTATAGGTAAGCACTGTCTAGCCTAAAATACAGGTTCAACCTAGTTCAGACATATAATCGTGTTGGTGTTCTTCAATATTAAAATCTAAGATGGCACCAACAGAAAGCAGGTTTATAATCACGAAAATGGACTCGAAATCCAAGTCCAATCAAACAAGATTAGGTCCAAACAAATTCCAAGTCGGCACCGGTCATGTCCAATTCTAGATCAGGGATAGGTATTATATTCATTGGTATTTAGGCAAAAGGGATGTTGCCTGAGTAAAAAATATATAATTATGTTTAGTCCGTCAGTTAGATTATAGCAAAATATTGGACAAGTATTTTTTCCTTTATCAAATCTATAAAAACTGATGAAGATAAAAAGCATCAAAGATTAGGAGTGGGAGCGTGTGACGTCACGGCCCGGTAAAAATTGTAGCTAGTAGTGACGTCACAAGAGTTTTTTACGCACTGTACCGTCCTCATTTTTTGTTTATGTGGAAAAAGAAAAAATACGTGTCCAATATTTTTTGGAAATCTATCAGACGGACTAATCATATTTTTTAGTAAACTATCCTATGATAAAATGGAATCTTTTATTGGACATGACCCGAAGAGCTCTTGGCGGGTTTCTGAACATTAGGTAGTAGTTTTGAGTTTTTTGGTGTAAAAAACCATTACTTCCAAAATCTGCTTCAATAAAGATATGTCCTTGATCCAAGGAGGTCGGTGACCGGCTTATCTCCTTTAAACGTGTTGACGTTAACCTAAGCGTTTAAAGATCAGACTGTGTTTATTTGCAGAACACAATTGCTGTAAAGTGCTTCATTTAAATATCAAAACGTACAGTCGACATCAAAATAATGATTGTTCGAAGTTTAAAATGTTTGTTGATGATAACTTGTTGATTACTGTTGGTCACTAATTACAAAAGCAAGTATGGGTAGTAAAGCAGATATATTGTAAATCTGTGTACTGTTTGATTGACACATGTCTGTTCACAATTTGTCGACACGACTCTGAAGGATTGTAAAGCATTGAATATGTATGTTATGGACCAAGTACTAAATTGGGTCATTTTACACTAATATTATAAAGAGAAAAACTTTGTTTGTTTGTTTTTTTGGTTGTAATGAATAGGCTCAAAAACTACTGGACCGATTTTAAAAATTCTTACACCATTGAAAGTTACATTATCCACAAATAACATAGGCTATATTTTATTCCCGTATTCCCACGGGACCGGGAACTACGCGTGTGATACCGCGGGCATTGCTAGTGACTCATCTAAATATATATAACTCAAAAGTGACTGACTGACTGACTGACTGACACTGAACGGATCGGGCTGAAATTTGCATCCGCTAAGAAAGGATTTTGATTAATTCTACCCCCAAGGGTATAAAAAAGGGGAGGAAAGTTTGTATGAAACTTTGTCAATTTTGAATCGGGGGTAAAGTAACTATACCACGCGGACGAAGTCGCGGGCAGAAGCTAGTAAAATTATAATTTTAGCTTCCTTATTTATCACATTGTCCAGACAGTGGAGGAGGAGTATTGCCATGTGTTTTACGGGTAATTTAACAATAGGCAGGTAAATTGCACGGGGTGCCAGGAGAACGGCGCCATTTATTTATCAGTGGCCTAATTGACATCTTTTCTTTTCGGTTTTCGAAAAAAACCGTAATTGGTGGACCTACCTGACCACAAAAGATGATGTAGAATTTAGCGCTTGCTTGGTTTAGCTCTTAATCTTGGGTTGGTTGATTGGTTATGGTTTGGATGTTGATTTGTGATCACTGGTTTGAATTATATGGTTTAAGAATGGTTGAAATTAAAATTTACATTGAAACTGTTATAAAATGGGAAATTTAAACTAAAATAGCACTAAGATTATTTGATATGCTTTGGTTGAGTTACGCGATTGGTATCCGAATATACACTAACTTGGCAATACATTTTTTGGATGGGAATTCATCAATTGACTTCTCCCGCTCTGGGCGGAGGGGAAGTGAGTGTCAGACTCTTACTGACTAAAACACTTCTTGTGCCCTTTACGTTTCAGGGCCGCAGTGACTCTTTCGAATAATTCCGCAACCCTAGAACTTGGCAATACTTACGATACATACATAGAAATGCACGGAGACAAAAGTGTTGAGCTGTTCGGTTGCAAATATTGTACCGAACAGATGCCGCTGGTTTATACGAAACCCTAATAACTAGACTACACTAAGAAAGCGACGCGGCTGGCGCAGTGGTTGAGCGTTCGGTTGCTGCGCTGCGTATCGCGGGTTCGATCCCCACACGGAACAAATGTATGTATGGCCTACAGATAATTGTTCCGGGTCTTGGTGTTTTGTGTATGTGAGTTTACATATTTGTGAACGGACCCACGATACAGGAGTAAATCCTAGTGCGGGGCAAATAAAAAAAAAGCTTAAGTTTTTCCTATTACTAGTGAATAAAAAGAACACGGTTTTTAATATATTTGTACCGTGTACCGCAGAACCGAAATACCCATTATCTCTAACGACAACGATGGTAATAAATTACCATAATAATATGGCTTATATTCTAAGAAGAGCCGAGTTAGAGGAAATTTTGTTAGTGTTGCAACTTAAAGTGCTTATCTAACAACTGAAGCAGCTTTTACTAGCAGATTGGAATAGACTTAAGCTAAAATGTTTGACGTAGCCATAGAAATATTATATCAATCTATGGGTATATCCGGAAAAGTACGAAACACACACTTCTAACGCAGCTCCCCAAAACTGGTACAATTAAAGTTGGCAAGGCTATCAGGATTAAATTAATAAGGTAGTTGCCTAAAAAAATCTAATTAGTCCGTAAGGTAGATTTCCCAAAAATATTGGACACGTATTTTTTATTTTTTTACGTAAACAAAAAACGAAGACGATAAAGTGTGTTGAAAACTCGTGTGACGTCACTTCGTGCGACGATTTTTACCACGCCGCCGCGCCTTGATGTCACAAGCCCCCACTCATGATCTTTGAAGCTTTTTATCTTCGTCAATTTTTAGAGATTTCGAAAAGCAAAAAATACGTGTCTAATATTTTTCGATAATCTAACTGACGGACTAAATAGGATCCTATTTTTATTCTTCAGTAAACATCCTTATTGTGAGGGTCCCGTCATCCGCACGCATAAATTATTTATCAAAACTTTATGTACAATAGTGGTACATGGGCAGACTTAATGCAAGAAGGTATTCTTTATAAGTCACTAAGGTTGACTGCTTAAAAGGACTACACTGTGGTAGGTGTACAACAACAATGTAACATTTTCTTTTGTTTCGGAAATATTTTACGAATAATTCTAATTCTAAACGGAGAAGCTTAAGCTACGAGTAAAAATGACTGGTTCCTAAGTAGTGTTGGGTGGGTGTTGTGTTCTATTGTGTTGTTATTGTTGTGTAGAATAGAATAGAATAATCTTTATTATATACACCATATAAGTTACAGAAAATATAGATGAAGAAACCATTACATAGGGTGACACAATGGGCGGCCTTGTCGCTAAAAGCGATATTTTCCAGACAACCTTTGGATGGATTATAAAGAGAAAAGGAAATACATTACTGATAGTATAATGACCGTTTGATAAGGGTCCGTGCAATGGGTTTCTGGAGATGGAAGGCGCTGAAAGAGGGAAGCGGCCAAGTAATGGCTGGTTGGAACCAGATACCGCCTCAATACATAGCCTTCCGCAGTACTTCTTCCTCAGAAAGACAACATCAGAAAACTTTAAATACTAAGTATTCATCTGGGGGTCCCTCAAGTCGAGCAAAAAGCGGCACCGTACAATCTTTTGGTCGAAACAGTTCAAGCCATTTTCGTCCCCCCATAACTTCGTTGTAGATAAAACTAGAAGCTTGAATTTTCGATTTTTTTCGATTAGTAACAGGCATTGTAAAAAGAATGGTACATTTCAAATATCATTCAATTTGAACCAGTTGTTTAAAAATTATTTATAGTCAAAGTTTCTCAATTTTGTCACTCACTCACTACGCACTAAACAATCTAATTTAATATAATATTTGTATAACTTGTGAGATACATTGTGTTTTCATGCAATGGCCAAATCAATCTATTTATTTAAAACCCAAAAGATTTTATCCCAATATTGATTAGGTCATTATAAGATGTTGTTAGGTCAGCTAATTACGTAATAACTTAAGACAGAAGATCCCTTAAATAGGGTCTGAATTAACTAACCTTGGTATTAATCTTACAACTTTTTACGGTAGAAGAACTGAGTTGCAAAAAAAAAACATGGCTAATGTTTTTTTTTACATGCTATACGCGTTTTTTTCGCGTTACGGGTGATGACGCTTACGAAGTGAATGGCGACGAATGATTAAGAAATTCGACCTCGCGAAACGGGCAAAGGTGAGGACAAAGACAAGAAGTCAAGATTTTTTCACGGTTATATATGGAAATCAAATTTTATGAACTTGGCATAGAGAGGCATATATGTATAGTACATCACTATATTCATATAACATACTAATACCTACTGAATCTATTAATTTATGACAATAATTATAATTATTGGGCTTATTCACACACATACATCAGAATTACAAATTCGGAAAACTGACGAATATCAGTCCCGGGTAAATAATATATTTATGTTAATATCGATATTATTTTAACCACCACTGAAGTATTGATGAATCGGAGTTGTATATTTATTTTGTGTTGAGTCATGCAATCAGCGAACTAATTTACTGCATTATCATTTTATTGATTTTACACCATCAGATCAGATTCTTAGTATATCAGACCAGAACGACCGTAGGATAAAATGTGTAACTCGAAGTTTCGAACTCTGGCGAGCACTTACAATAGAAAAACTTTTTGTACATTCTTTCATTACCTTTACTCTCAAAACAGTGTCTTGAAACCCAAAAATTGAAGACGCTGTGACTTAACGCTCACCCCCTCACCCCCAATGACAGAGGTTATGTATCTACCTATTGCTGCGCCATAGGAAGGTGCGGTGAGGTGGGGTGATGGCGGGAAAGAATATGAATTCACATGAGTTCGATATTGCAGCACAGATCAGTATCAGTTTACAATATTTTATGCTTCATATAATTATTAGAAAATATTGAACAATGGTAAGTGAAGAAGGAACTAGGTAAGTACGTTTTTATTAAAATATTCATATTATTTCAAGTTAAGTATTTGGTAATGAATATTGATGAATAATAACTTTTTTTTTTACTAACATCTGTTCAGGATGAAGGTATTGATATTACGACGCACGTCATTATGAAGGTATTGATATTACGAAATAACGCACGACCCATCTCTGGCTATATCTCTCATGTGCAACATAGACAGTTCGGTAAAAAAACATTACCTTCAGCCGTGAGCGTTGACAGCGGACTGACCATAATTAATTATTATATATTGTAGTCTTTGGGACTGACAAAGCGATCGGTTTGCACTCCCCCTCCGTCTCGCCGCGCACTTACCTAAGGCGCGGTACAGCGGTCCCGGTAAAACTACACATTGGACAACTCCAGCTCGAGGTCGTCACTCCAAAACGTTTCAACCCCATCGACTCTCAATCTTTTCGTAAAAATAATCTCACAATGTAAGTACATAATAACAGTAATCATAAATTTTCAATGGGCATTATCTTCATAAGAAAACGAAGAATTTACGTTTACAACCGAATACAGTTGGACCCAGTCCTTGTTCTTACACTATTATAGTTCCTATTCCGCCATTCCTTCCACATTCTAGTACATATTTGTTAGTCGTCTGACCTTTCCTCTTGTCCAAGGAATCCTAATAAATGTAAATGGGATATGCGGTATTCAATTACAACCTCTACTTGACACCTCAAGATTTTCACGTAGATTTTTCGACTATTTCGTGGTTTTGAAATATTTTCAGTGGACTTTAATTCAGTTTTGAATATTTTTGCCGTGCTGAATATGATCGTAGGTTTAAAGTGATAATGAGGCATTTCAAGGATAATTTTGTACTTGAAATAAAAAAAAAAGAAAGTATCAGTATAATGTAGATGTGATGAACAGTAGCAGTTTGATTATTCTTTATCCTGAGGTATTCCTCGTAGCGCTCCCGTTTTGAAACGCTCCCATCTAAGCGCTCCCGTTTTGTTCCTCCAAGCGCTCCCAAAAAGAGCGCTTCGAGGAACGATTAAAAATATTAAAATTTATTTCCTCGAAGCGCTCCCATGATTAACTTTCGGATAGAGATGGGACTATACTAACTGAAATTATCGATAATAAGTAGAACACATTGTTATAATATACAACTAGCGGTCCGTCCCGGCTTCGCACGGGTTTGGTAATTTTTTTTTTTTTTTTTTATTGTAAATCCTTTAGTCCACCAAATAGATGAATATAATCTACCGAAATATGTACCTATTCATATTTTTTTATTGTTTAGAAAGCTTATGATTTCTCTCCATTATGTTTCCCTTCCCCGCACACCTCAATGTTTTTTTTTCGGAAGTTTTTCGTAGAAATAAGGCAATGAGGTGTCTATCGTTTACGTCAATGGTAGAAATGACTTTCCTTGTCCTAGGCGGGGCGAGAGAGTGTCAGACTCTTATTGACTAAAACCACCTACTGACTAAAATCACCTGCTCTGAGCCGGGATCCAGTAACGTATTGCGCTCAACGGTGATGCTACTCGTACCTATGCGATTGATAAAATGGTTAAAACAATTTTATAATTAATTTTTGCCAAAAATAGCGATACTAACGTCTTAACTAAGAGTTAAAGATGCGGCGCGCGCGGCGTGTGAGTCCTGCACACACACATACAAACCGTAACCCCGCCTCCCCATTGTATCCCAGAGAGTCGCGTTTAATGAATTCACACGAACCCAGCCTGGAATATGTTTTTATATCCTATTTGTAATGGATAATGTTACTTTGCCAAATCGCCTGAAAGTTTGTCATAATATAGCCTGTATGGATACAAGTTAACAATTTTTTGTTTGTCTCAAAAATACCCAGTAGTTTTTATTTTATTAGCATTTAAAGTTTCGAAAAATATTCAGTCGCGCTGGCAGACTCGCTAATGCGTATGACGTCACAGTACCGTGGCGTGGAGCTAGTCGCCAGGGGTTATTCCCGTTCGTCCACACCCCGTCGCCAGTGGTACACACAAAGTACTAATGTAATTATTATGTAGGTCTACTGCAATGTGATTATTATACGTATATAATTTATATTAAGTATATCTATGCTTTTTATTTATAACATCCTCTTTGAATACCTACACAATAACATTGGTCCTTGTATACACATAAGAGTGACGAAAGCAAAAAGATATTATCCTCTCAATTTCGTAATTTGGTTAAGCAACTTCGATGTCGATGATGCACACATGAGCTTTTAAAAATTATCGATATAATTCATTACTTCATGCTTTTCCCTATTTTTAAACGTGGGAGCGCTTCGAGGAAATAAATTTTAATATTTTTAATCGTTCCTCGAAGCGCTCCTTTTGGGAGCGCTTGGAGGAACAAAACGGGAGCGCTTAGATGGGAGCGTTTCAAAACGGGAGCGCTACGAGGAATACCTCTTTATCCTGACTTAAGCTGTAGACTAAGCCATGGTGACGAAAAAATCGAGGTAGGTAATCTACATATATAGGTACGTATGATAAAATTGTCATAAGCCGATCTCTGTACATTGAAGCTATTGAAATAAAAATATAAGGGGTGACTTATTGTAGTATTATTGTCTGTATGTTTATACTACTGCACAGATTTTAACGAAGTTTTAACCGCTCTACTGCCAGATGTCTAAGTTAAAAAATTGGCTACATTTTACTACTTAGAAATACTAGATTCTAAGTACCACGCGTACAAAGTCTGGGGCAAAATCGAGTATAAAATAAAATATTAATTTGATTCAAAAAGAAAATAAAACACAACATAAAAGCACAGTTACTTATAACATATTTTAAAAGGAAATAAAAAAAAAACAATATTAAACGATGTTTAAAAAATGAATGATAGCATCACATGCATGATATGGAGCCAGTATTGTCGCTGGTATTAGTATATAATAGATATTATCGATACTCTTTGTGCCAGTAGATACTTTCAATTTCTAAGTATGATAACCATAACCTACATAACATTATGAAAAAAAAAAACTGGCTCCTTAAGAACAATGTTCTAAATCTTTAGAATTTTTTTTCGTTTACAAACAAAAGTTCACTCGTGCTTCCTATTAAAATCCTCTTTGCGGTTAAACTCGTACCACTCAAGAATTCCATGTCACTGTAATTTGAACACAATGAAACTCCGCTTCCGACTTTACCAGCGTCCTTAGGTAATAAATTAAAGGTCTAATCTCGAGCTTGTCTCACTGGGTCGTCTTCATGAATCAGACGTATTTTGTAGACAAAGAAATGGAGCTTTACTGAAGAAAGCTCGTCTTATTTAATTGATTTAGGTGAAAAGTATTATAAGTTCTCATATGACACTTTATGTAACATTGACATTATATTTAATAAGGAAGGTGTGTAAATGTGTATTGGGAGCACATATATTTCACAAATTATCATCTTCATCATGGCAGCCAAAAGACTCAGTGATCACACCAGATATAGCTACGTATTGCTATATAGAACAGCAACAACTCTTTATTATGTACATCATATAAGTTGCGGAAAATATAGGTTAAGGAAACACAACATAGTGTCACCGCTAAAAGCGATCTTCTACAGGTTCTAATTTTCTTGCATCTAGCGCTCTCTGCTATTTTTGAGTCCAATGAGGCAAAGAAAAAGTCCAATACGTGCTAAGTAACTCCACGTTGGACAAATGTATATAATAAATATCCAACTAATCCAACTGCTACAGAGTTATTTCTTAAGAAAATACCCAATAACAATCATGAAGCTAGCAATTGAACACAGTGGGCTATGCGCAACAGTAACAGAATGTTAAAGGAATGTGAATATTATAATTCTCTATTCAATTCTCAACATCAATATTACTCTGAAGATCGCGTTAAAAACAAAAGGTTCTATTTTGGAAATCTTAAAGGGACCTCATCATCACTGACCACATTATTTTATTTGAAACTTTTCCCACATGTTTTCTGGAGACACTTCCCGTGACCCAAGAGCTGGCTTTTACTTTGGCCAGACACTAAGCATTGTCATTCAACGTGGCAATGCAAATGCCACCAATATTTTGGACACATTACAAGCTGACAGCTTTGAGAATAAACTTTTTGATGCTATTTTTAAGTTTATTGTAAAATTTGTTAACTATGTTTATTCGCTACGGTAAAATAACTAACCTTTTCTGAAGCCTCTCAGCATGCCGCATCTGCTCAGTTATCGACTTTTTGACATGAATATGATTTTTGAAACACGTATTAGCTTTTCTTGTATTAGCATGGTTACGACTGTTTTCCGAATGATATTAGATTTACGAATTATATGTTATGTTTGGTTCAATCCAGTTTTTTTTGCTAGTACTGAGCGTAATCCCTATTATGCCCAGATCTAGTAAAAAACTGGATTTTTGTTTGACTATTTTTTCTATTTATTTTTGCTATCATATTTCTCGACACTTTATAATAATAAAATAATAATAATAATAGTTTTATTTCAGACAAAAGTACATATCCATATGTTGTTAGTAACATACAAAATATAACTTATTTCTAAGGGTTAGTAAAAATCAACCTCCGCACTAACAGCTGTACTATCGGAGAGTCGCAGTTCTCGGCTACAGTATGCTGTTCTGACTGACCCTCACTCTCCTCAGTAGCGACGCCGTTTTTTTGCGTAAAATCGCATAGAACCCATCGGTGTGGGCTTTCGCAAACATTTCCGACGCACTACAGTACCGAGGTAACCTCAACAGCATCTTGAAAGCATTGTTACAAAAATACACAATGATTTTTTTAATCCCATAAAATGACAGAATTAGGTACGATTTAAAATCTATGATGAAAAGAGACAGCATTTACGTGTGAGATGTTACTCGCAAGTCGCAAGTTGTGCCAGTGTCAGTGAATTCACGTCATCCAGTACAAACCACGCTTTGCGTTTTTCTTAAAATTCTTTTAAAATTCTCTATTTTTCCTTTTGATTCAGTTTTTCACAAAACTTATTGTTTTAACTTTCATAACAACCTTAAAATTATATTCATACAGATTTTAATAGAAGTCTGTTAATGTTTCTTAAAAAAACATAGAAATATGATGATGACACATAGTTTTTACTGGGGCACAAAAAGTGCTTCAGACAAGAGTGAATCCGCAAGCGACAACTAGTTTTTTCACACAAAGATCTGTACAATTCAATCAAAATATCTTTAAGATTATGTGTATAGATAGACCGCTTTGAGGACCTCTGATTCGGCGATAGGATTTCTTAACCAATCGCCTTTAGACTTCTTGACCTTCGTCTATCTAATAATCTGGGCAAAATAGATTTTAATTGAATTGCTAGGAAATCAGATGAAATGATTGAATTACTAAGAAATTTCCTTTTGTATTAGTTTTTATCTTCCCAGTTCAGAGCTACAATTTAGCTATAATTTGAAGCAATTTATTTGAATCGAAATTAATTTGTCTTTTAGCCTTAAAATTAATTTGATCTTTCGCCCTTTTGATTTTCATTACAATTCTAGGTTCTACGATAATTTGGGCACGCCACTATTGTGGCGATAAGTCCCCTCTTTGAGGCGTGGCTGGAGAGACGTCACGGCGTTCTCAATTTCCGCCTGACGCAGGTGCTCACCGGACACGGCTGTTTCGGGAGGTACCTGTGTCGGATCCAGCGGGAGGACGCGTCCGGGTGTCATCACTGTGTGGATCGCCCGGAGGACACGGTGGAGGATACGGTGGAGGTCTGCCCTGCTTGGGCGGAGCACCGCCGTGTCCTCGTCGAGGCGATCGGCGGCGGCGACCTCTCGCGTCCGGCCCTGGTTCGGGCCATGGTCCGGAGCGAGGAGGCATGGGAAGCGGTCGCCTCCTTCTGCGAAGCAGTAATGCTAGCGAAGGAGGAGGCGGAGCGCGTGCGAGAGAGGGAAGCCCCTCGCTCCAGCCGCCGCAACAGAAGAAGACGCCCCGGGCGTCGGGACACGCAGGGCGATTCCCGGCCACCGTAGGCGCGGGCCTGCGGATGGCGAGCTATGGGTGGCTCCCCGTCCGATAGCAACCAGGCCCAAGTCGACGGCGCCTCAAAGAGCCGTCAGCAAAGTAGACGGGGCCCCATAGGGTCAGTGCCTGCTAGGGTTGCGGAATTTGTTCGAAAGAGTCACCGCAGCCCTGGAACGCAAAGGGCACAAGAAGGATCACGGGTGGGTTTTAGTCAGTAAAAGTCTGACACTCCCTTCCGCTCCGCCCAGAGCGGGAGAAGTCATTTGATGATTTCCCATCCAGAAAAAAAAAGGTTCTACGATAATTGCTTTCGACACCTTTTTGTTTAGTTTTAGTTCATTTTTTGTTTAGATATCGTGTTATTCAGTTACTGGCTTGTGGATGAGCGAGTTACCGATATACAATGGACAGCAAAAACTTCTGGCCTTAAGCTGAAATTTGGCATGACCGGGGTAAAAACGGGAAAAGCGCGAACGAAGTCGCGGCCAGTATCCTTATTTTTGTAAATTTTGTGTTTGTGTGTGTATGTTTAAAATAAATGTAATATTATACTTTATATACTTTCAATATTTTCTTCGAAATATAATAAATGTACTCGTAGCTAAGCGATTTTTAGAGAATGAAGATTCTTCTATTCTGTTTGTAATAATCTAAATTGTTCTCACACTACATTTTCATCAAAAGAGTATCAAAAGTATTCACAGGATTTTTCTCAATAAAAACAATATTATAGAAACTGCTGTACGATGCCTTGCTGCCTATATTTTACAACAAATATTTTCCTCTCAGCTTAATATAAAAGGTTTTATTTTTCAATAACGCCTAACAGATTTATATTAAGATACATGAGCGTTTCAATCTTATATCTTGTATGCTATACATTATTAAACAGTTCGTTGACTTGTAGTACGCAGAGCCATAACCTTTGAAGACAGGAACATAAATTTTGGCAGATATGTCCCTTGGGACTGTTGAGGTGTACTCAGGAAAGTTTTCCAGAAACTTCTACCCAGGTCAAACGGTGGCTAATGTTTGTCAGGTTAGTTCTAATTTAGTTATTTTTTGGTTTTTGAGAGCTACAGTGGTCATTGGAGACAAGCATTTATGACTAAGGTCCAATTCAACTAGCCAACTTTGTCGTTGTTTATCGCAATATTGTCTAGTTAGTTTTAGATGGATATTACGATGTTTTTTAGAGTTCCGTAAAACGGGACCCTAATAGACTCCGCTGTCCGTCCGTGTATCTGTCTGTCCGACTGTCACCAGGCTTTATCTTATGAACCGTGATAGTTAGACAGTTGAAATTTTCACAGATGATGAAATACATCATCTGTGAAAATTTCTGATGCCGCTATAATGCTGTAAGGCCGCATCACCCCCTTACAGCGTTATAGCGCTCATACAACAAACGTGATATTTTTGCTTGGTATTGATATCGGCAACAGGTGGACGATTGAAATATTCACAAAATATTAGTTATACATTCAAAATAAAAATAAATATGATCCTAAGCATAATCAGCCTTTTAATATTCCCACTGCTAGAACGCAGGCCTCCTCTTTAGGAGAGAGAATGGGCCGTAATCCACCACGCGTGCCAAGTGCGGGTTGGTGAATATCACAAATGTGTTCGAATTTTTGGGTCTAGGACATGCCGGTTTCGGTATGTTTTCCTTCACCGTTTTGAGAGCAGTGGTAATGAAATAATTTCCACAAAGTGACGCGCCTGGCTGGGTTTGAACCCGTGACCTACAATTCGTAATTTGGGACCGTTGCCATTTGGCTACCACTACTCTTAAAATAAAAATGAATAGTTAACTTTAAATAAAAAAAAAAAAACATTGTAAGTGAGCTCCATACAACACGTGATTTCTTTGCCGTTTTTATAGATAATGGGTACGGAACCCTTGTGCGCGAGTCCAACTTGCACTTAACCGGTTCCTTTAGATCACAGCTGGTCTGATAGTCCTTTTTGATTTATATCAGCCTGCCTGTATATCCTGTTACTAAGCATAGACCTCTCCATGTGACTTCCAGGAGTATCGATCCAGGATTAGAGTGGAGTGCAAAATTTGTTCGTAAAAGTCACCGCTGCCCTGGAAAGGAAGGGAGGAGGATCACGGGTGAGTTTTAGCCAGTAAGAGTCTGACACTCCCTTCCGCTCCGCCCAGAGCGGGAGAAGTCATTTGATGATTTCCCATCCAGAAAAATAGGATTAGAGTGGAGCTATGGCTATTTATTTAAGCTAGCTAATCCCTGCATCTTCTGCGCAATGTGTAAATCTATGCATATACAACGTGTATCAACTGCAATAAGGTTTGACATTTTTGTGAGCAATAGCTGATTTTTTTTTTCGGATTTGGTTAAAGTTGAATGATTATAATGATGACCTTCTCAAGTATTGCGTTTATTCTGTTACACGTCGTATTTTCCGAAACACAGAAACTTCATAGCAACATACAATGACATTAAATGAAACACACTTATGTGTACCTCACTAGGGACTAACCGTCCACAAGACACAGCCTAATCAAGTTCATTCATTTCCCAAACCCGTACAAGAGCAAAGCATCCAACAAAACCGAATTAATGAAACGAGCCGCGGTTTTACCAAAACTTCATTGTTCTGTACTAGGATAGGCATGATTAATATCTTGGACTAAACCACATAGAGTTAGTAAGCAAATAGATGTGGTTTGGTGAAAGAACATTATGACATTCAAATAATTAAACAAAAAAAATAAAAAAATAGTTACGAGTTTTTGAATCCAACTACACCTCATGCGAGAAGGACAGGACAAGTTTGCCATTACAATAGTGTCAGAATAGACTATCAATGATTTCATAATGGTTGATTTTGAAAAGTTTGGTAATCTACTAATATAAAAGCGTCATTATGACTTTTTAGTGGTCAACCACAGACACTCAATTGAAAGAAATGGGATAGAATAGTAATCTAGTACATAATGACAAATGAATGACAGACGTATGCGGTAATCTGCTAAAATTTTGACACTTCCTTTGATCAGTGACCTACCATTAGAACATCATTGTGTAGTCATTGCTTCTAATAGTTCGGTTATTAAAAAGTATTACGAGACCATTAATCGACCAATGATCGACCATTATGAATTGAGCAGACTACGAACTTTTAGCAAAAGACAATGGGATCGTGTTGAAATGACAAATTTATAAATATAGTAGACTTGGGGCCGGGGCCCCAAGTCTACTATATTTATAAATTTGTACCGGGTATTCGTACCGGTATAGACCGGGGTCTATGTGGTCACTTTGGCTGACGGAGGACGCTTAAGTCCAGTAGCAGACGTCTGTTAGCTGAAATATTGAGAAAGATCTAACCTAGTTGGTCGAATTCCAGCGCGACACTAATTTTAAGCGTGATCTTAATTTTTCATCATATTAAATATAGCCTAAGCGAATTGATTTGTGACATTTTTGAGACAGTTTGTGTTTATATATTTCATTATAGTAGGTATGTGTTCCTTGAGTATATCCGTGGTATCACAGGTCCCATCGGAACACCAGCGCTGTGGTACTTATTTTCTTAAATATCGCAGTATAAGCTGAGATAGGGACCTTTTTTGGCTCAACATAATTTAAAATTAATAATTGGCTGTTATATTTTTATTTTTTGTTTGCCTTGTGCGAGTTCTGACTTCCTGAAAAACTTTTTTTTTCTTTATTTCATTATCTATACAGGGTTATTTGAAAAACACCAACAACCTTGGTGAAGTGTCAATGCCTTTTTCAATATAAAAAAATAAAATAATAATATTTTAGGATTTGTCATATAATACGCATAATATGTTAGTATCTCAAATTAAATATTTTAGTTTCTCAATTGATGAATCCTCGCACCAATCTTGTTGCCGCAGCGCCCATATATCTAAACTTTCTTGAGTTTTCTCGCCATGAGGCCGATAGAGGGCGTTAGCGGACAGAGTCCTCTTCGTGTGACCGTGCGCAACGCTGTTTGAGCGGTCGCTTCGCCTTTTGAAAATTCCTTTTTTGGTGAAACCTTGATGATACTCGTAAAATAATTGGACCTGCATCTGTGCTTCATTGAGAACTTATAGTGCAGTGTTGATTTTTGGAGTTTTAACCATTGCACCGGTGGATTCAACAAGATTTTGCTCGCCGGCCGGCAGCCTATACCTACAAGACCATCAAGCGCGAATGAACGTGGTATCTTCCCGTTACCCTGGGTCTAAGTGAGATCTCTGGATTGCCAAGGTACGTGGGCATGTTTTGCTGCTAATAAGTCTTTTGGTATTGGTTTCTCGCGGATTCATCAAAGGGGAAATTAATTTATTTGAGGTCCGCCATTACACTTTTTAACATAGGTTTGTAATTCAAATTCTCTCACAACCTACCCAAAGGTGCAGGCTATTTACACGCCTCACCAAACCTCTTAAGAAGTCACTGTACTCGTCATTATGAACAACTTTTACTATGGGACCAAACAGTAAAATCGTGAAAAAAAAAACAGCTGTTCTCTATATTTATGTTCGTATAACTCATCAAAATGTAAGGAACAGCTGACTTTTTTCAAATAACTCTGTATACTAGGTAGTCGATATTTAACAGGATAATTTTAAGTTTTAATAATTACTACGTCTTTATGTTCTCGAAAAAACGAACATTAGTGAAGTCATGTATGTGCCTTAATCTAACAATAATTATTACAGAGACTAAATCATCATTGTTATTGATTATTCTTCCCATGTAAATACTACAAATTCCCAACAATACCAGTTCTATTACATTATTTAGATTCCTGTGGTTTAAACAGACGAACGCCCTTGTGTAACCGGCGAAGCAAACACCCCTTTGTTATATTAGACCGGAGCTTCTTTGATAAGATGCTCGGCATTACATGGATTAGTTCCAAGGCCCTATTGATCGAGGGACTCATTAGTGCCGTGATTGGAATCACTTGTGTCAGATAATATAGGCACCTATTGAGAATAATTAAGGAAGATTGCTTCCAGATTTTTCTGTGAATATTCTTAGAGATAACGTGTACACAATCATTCTCGAAATGATTGTGTACAATGTGTGTGATTGTTCTGTTTCTGAGGAAATTGATTGCTTTTTGTTTATTTTTGGGTAAAACTAACAAACACCACAGCGGTACTTAATGAACATTCTGCCATTCCATGTTGAAGTCTAAGTTACTCGATAGTTACAAACTGGGGGTCTTTAAGACAAGAGTTAAAAGGTTACTTCTAGGCATCGTGCACCATTCTGGTGAGATAGTAATCAAACGGGCTTATTTAAAAAAATCATGGCTGTATTTCCAGAAAGATTAAGTAGAGTGTGTATTTATAAAAACTTTTTACAAATAAAAACAACCAACTTCTAAAAAAAAGTTTAAAATAAGTTTAACTTCGGAACTCGGTGTTTTTGGTTGTTTCTTCGTTTCTTGTAAAAAGTTTTTTATTTTTCACTTTTTAGAGGTACACCCCTCCCCCCACCTAAACGTATCAATCACATTGTTGTAAACAATAAACAAACATGCGATTTCAACTATCCCGACAGATTTGCTGTCAAAATTATACAATATTAGCGCAAATTATCACATTATGAAAACTTGAGCCACGTTAAAGCTTTTGTGTATGTTTAAATTGATTTAATAATTCCGACATACATGATTTAATGGATTCGTAGTCACAACGTAATGGCATTCTAATAATTGTTATGCAAATATCCGTATTAACATAGGTATAATTGGAATATAGTTTGCTACATAGTACCTTTTTTTTTGGATGGGAAATCATCAAATCACTTCTCCCGCTCACCCGTGATCCTTCTTATGCCCTTTGCGTTCCAGGGTCGCGGTGACTCTTTCGAACAAATTCTGCAACCCTAGCAGGCACTGATCCTATGGGGCCCCGTCTTCTTTGCTGAAGGCTCTTTGAGGCGCGCGTGGTGGTACATAGTACCTAGCGTCATTAATACAGATAGCTTTTGAATTTAATTATCTAAACGAATGTAAGTTCGCACCTCTTTTTTTCTTCTCTATTTACTGTTGGCCCAGCATGTCTTCAACGCTACATAGTATAAATATGTAAAACAAAGTCGCTTCCCGCTATCCGGCTGTCCCTATGTATGCTTAGATCTTTAAGATAGATAGATAAAACATTTATTTAGTGCAAGAACAGAGGACACACAAAAGCACAATCGCATGAATCATACATAACACTTGAAATTATTAATACTAAGGTAACAGTAAAAACATTTTAAAAAAAGTGTCGGAATTTTTTGGCAGAACAAATAATACCTCACTAACTACCGATATAAAAAAAAAACTAAATAAATTGACATGAATCCAGAGTGTCATTCACTGAGCAATGTGTGTCTCCAAGCTGCACCAAATGGGAGTTCAACTCAGCATGTGCCATGCAAATATACCTGACGCTGTTATTCTGCTGGATCCCGGTAGTGACATACGGACGTCGAGCTGATGCAGAACAGTTAAAATGAACTTTAAAACTACGTAACGGATTTTGATGCGGTTTTCTTTAAGAGATAGAGTGATCCAAGAGGACGATTTATATAGTAGAGATTTAGTATCAGCAATGCACCCGTGCGAAGCCGGGCAGGTCGCTATAAATCTTTGTTGTTCGTTATCTCAGTATTTTTTAGCCATAATATCACCTTTTATGAAGTTCATCTCTCGTCTAGGACAATATTATTATCTATCATTTCACATTCATACAACTTTTCTGAAGATATTTTATGTATACTTAAACCTACCCAAGTAGCACTTTAGCGATGAATTAGGTCATAAATAAGCTACATTACAGTCTACAGCTTTTATACAGCTGTACTAAAGGATAGGGTGAGTCTTTAGACTGTATTAAGGAAAGATTATACACTATTAAACAGCATAGCTGACTAATGACTTGATAGTGGCGAAAAAGTATACTAAAAACATTTAAGTAGAATTTTAAAATGCTCTAGTCCAGCTTTTGGCTGTTTGAGATACTACTAGCTGGTCTAGAAGCCCAAAGCTTGTTAACGGCTGGTTAATACGTAAAATTCACCTCTCTTGTAATGCTGCGGGCTGCATTAAAACATTGAATAATGCCACTAGCTTTTAATTGGTATACACTAATTCTATTGTAATTCTACTTCAACGAGCTTGTTAATGGCTGGTTAAAAGTGTATAAGGAATTTCTACAAATGCTGTTAGATTTATAAGAGAATAATTAAACACCCTGAGTTGTAAATTGGAATAGGAGTACTCCATCCTAATGCCAATGCATAAAGTGTAGCTGACAGTTATTATACAGCTTTCAGCGTTATTTAAGAGTAAATCTAGATTATTGGTGTTTAAATTACGTCAAATTTGATTTATTTTTGCATAATGTGCGAAGCGATTTCAAGAGCTATACTACCTACGTATGTTTTAATAATACACTTTAAATAAAAAATGAAAAGTGGAGTAAAAAGAAAACTGTTAAAAGAATACGCTGAAGCTTCTATGGACGAATTGCAAAGGAGCAGTACTGATGCAGTTGATGTTTACAAGCCAGTGTCATTTACGCATAGGGTTCCGCACAAATAGATTTGTGTGCCTATCCTTTTGAAAATAAATTGCATTTGATTAAAATGATGTTGCGAAGAGGTAGCACACCACTTTCGCAGGTAGCAAAAAGACTCAGTGAATGTTGTGCTAGGTACTGATCGAAAGGAGGTGCTTTTCATGACCAAGGATAATAAAAGTTTCCCCAAAATTTATTTTCAAAATTTAGCAAAGATACAATCTTATTAAGGATGATAAGAAAAATAAAAAATCATTGTATACATTTGTAAATACTGTTTTTTAATCAATATGAAACATAATTTGTGAAAATACAACATAATTACGAATGCCATTATGAAAAATGAAATGCTCCCAACCACTTTTCTTCTCCTTCTCTATAATCTTTCGTTTCGTTTTTCAACGGTTTTGATTATTTTAAACGGCATTATTATTCCTGAAAACAATAATTAACTAATTAACAATCATAATATAATACGAAAAGGGAAAAGCAAAATATTTTCGGTTGTTTTGACGAAATGACATGGATAGCGCTGTTCTAAACTAAATTAAAAAAAGAGAAGGATGCGCAAAATTACCTAACTACTGGGCTTGCAAGGGTATTTCGAAAGCCAAACAATGTACATATTGAAATGGTTTTCTGTCGAGATTTCTTTATCCCTGAAAAGCTACTGTATGCTCTATATTTATACCAGTACACAGTAAGAAAGATAATTAAAATCCTTTCTCCAGCCATTATAATGCTAGAAGCTGGTACATTGACTTGGTAACACCACTGTACAGCAGATAACTTTTTAAAAGAATTTCTGGAGAATTTGTACTGTATAACAAATTAACGCCATTTTAGCAGTACAGAAACGATTTGTTATTAAATATCCAAATGATTTCTTATAGTTTTTAAGGATATTTGATAGCTTTTAATTCAAACAATATATTTTCCACTTATTTCCTAATAGAATACATTAAGTTCGAAAGCAATAATTTGAGTGATAAATCTATTAAGTATTCGTACACCATTTAATCTTGTGAAATATTTTCGTTAAAGCGATATTATTCTGATGGCGCGTGAAATATTTGATGTAATTACCTATACACATTAACAGTAAAGTGGTACTCGCAACTCAATTTACATACAGGACACTTAAAACTAACGTGAAAACTATTAAAAATATCTTACCTTAAATAATAGTCCGCCCGCGCACTTTAACAAACAATAAAATAATGTCATCTGTCTGTCACAAAATACACAAAAGAAAATTAAATAAAAAAGTATTTTTGTTTGGTTATTTATACTTTAATAAAAGCTATTGCCAAGCCTCAAAACATCTAAAAGCTGTTGAAGAGAATTAAAGTAGCTGAATCTTAGGCTGCAATGGCTGTTGTATAGCAGTATAAGCCATTGTACAGGCCTCGTACAGCTATTTCAATGATTATACCACCGTTAACCAGTCACTGTACTGCTCAAGGCTGCTTAATTTGGGGCCCAAATTAGAATTACAAGGGCTGTGTAGTTAGCTACACAGCCCTTAAGCAGGTAACTAAAGCAGCCTTGAGTGTCACAAAATTCTATAATCAAGTCACTATGCGGCTGTCATGTGCTACTTGGGTACCAAACAGAGGTGCATCCTGATTTCTGTGTTAATATTTTATGATTATCCGTTGGATTATTTAAAAACTAGCTGCTGCCCGCGACTTCGTCCCCGTGGAATACCCGATTTTAAAACATTCATTATCGCTGCTCCGCTCCTATTTGCCTAAGCGTGATGATATATAGCCTAAAGCCTTCCTCGATAAATGGTCTATTCAACCCAAAAAGAATTTTTCAATTCGAACCAGTAGTTCCTGAGATTAGCGCGTTCAAACAAACAAACTCTTCAGCTTTATAATATTAGTATAGATTAGACATGTAGTTTTTGCTTAGGACAATATTGGGTGTAGTAGACAAAGCCAAACTTGTAGGTCTGTATGTGAGATCTATCTGCTATGTATACAGGTGAAGTTACTGATCTTTTATAGTTAATTTAACACACACTGATTCATTGTTGGTAATTGTATAAAACAAGGATTAATTTTTTTTTTTTTGTAAATATGTGAGTACTATGTCCCTGATTAGCAAATTTATTAATTTTACCTCTGCTGTTGTTTCTTTGTTGTACCTGTTAATAGTATAGTACTTAGTTTTATTCGGGTGCATCGTCCTCACATATAACCAGTTGGCTAATGTATACAAAATATTGTAAAACTTATACATATTTGAAAAGAGTAACTATGGAGTTTCTTGTCCGTTCTTCTCCATAAGAATCTACTTTTTGCGAATGGACAACTAGAGTCACTATAATATTTTTATTTTCAAATGTTTTGACGTTCAAAAGTGCCGTTAATGGTCTAGTTGAAATAAATGAATTGACTTTGACTTTGCTACTTAAGTAAAAAAAAAAAAAAAAAAAAAAAAAAAGAGCATCAAAGTTTACGTGTCTGTTTATGGGCCTGCGGATGGCCAGCATTGGAAAAAAAGAAAGAAAACTCGTTTATTCCGCAATAGGTGACGCACAAAAAAAAAAAACTTAAGAAAATAACGTTTCAATTAAAACTAAAAACAATGTCAGGAACGGACAGCTGTCAGCCTTTGATTATATAATGTCTAGATAGAGCATCAGATGCGTGGAAACGTGTCAAAAAATATCAGCCAACTGTTGGCCTATAAGGTCTTACCCGCCGATTAGTGCCGATCGTGCCGCTTTGGTGTCACCACGTATTACGCGCGCTGAGTAATAAACAAAAAACAGCGATAAAATGACGGTATGTGTTATTAAACTGCGACGGAATTAAAAAATAAGGGTAAAAAGTACCAAACACATCACCTATCATCGCTAAGTAACCAGAAAACTACGTATTTATTTATTGTTTGTATGATTACCAAATTACGCCATATTTTGTCAGTGTTGCCAGTTTCTTTTTTTATTCTCCCAACTTAACATTTTTTTTTTGTGGGTATATTCGTTGGTTTATGGTAACGTTTATATAATTTAGTTGATGTAGTTTATTATTCGATTTATAAAAAGTTGGAGTTTTTTTATTTCATCTATACTTTTACTTTTTTATAATAATATAATTTTCGCGAATAACTTTTTTGTTTATGAGCCAATTTTAATTATTATTTTTGCATTGGGTTCAATAAACAGATTTAAAAAATGCCAAGAGTAATTTTAATATGATTAATTTATTAAGTCTTTTTTTATATGCTTTTGAAGCCAATGCCAAGTAAAAATTGTTATTAGCTCGGTAAATAATTTACTTGGTACACTCCAATTCAATTTTTATGACGGCTCTGAAGTGTGCTGCTCCCTGCGCAGTACCGCATCCCTCACCCCCGCTGACACTCGAATTTGTTACTGCGCAGCGACTCGCCTCATGTTCCGAGCCGCCATAAAGTTTGAATCTAGCCAAAAAAAAAAAGTTTGGGTCTAGCCTGTAAGGATTTATTTGTATGTTTGGAGAGTGAATAAATAAATAAATAAATACTGTACCGTCTTTTTGTCCTCATTATGGTAATGAATAAATATCTGGTACTGATTAATAGAATTAAATCATAGATTCAATCTATATAAACTGCATAAAAAGTTTATTATTCTAATTTGATTAACTTAGCTGATTTAATACAACATTCACACACACAACTCTAATTAAATTGTATAGGTATTTTATTTATTTAAAAAAGTATCTTCAGACACTACTAAAACTGAATAATACTACATACATACAGCTAAAACTTATCTTATTTTTTTTTAATATGTGATCTATGGGAGAATTCTAGTAGCTGGTATCATTATTCACGCACACAGAGACATAGACGCATAGTGTAAAACACCGTCCGCACGCACACATGTTTGAAATTGTTGCCTCGTTTTCTTTGGTTTGACAGTAGGGCGACGCTCCATCTAGACATTATATAATCAAAGCTGTCAGCAAAGAAGACGGGCCCCACAGGGTCAGTGTCTGCTAGGATTTCAGAATTTGTTCGAAAGAGTCACCGCGGCCCTGGAACGCAAAGGGCACATGGAGGATCACGGGTGGGTTTTAATCAGTAAGAGTCTGACACTCCCTTCCGCTCCACCCAGAGTGAGAGAAGTAATAATATGATGATTTCCCATCCAGAATACGTTCTATAATCTAATAAATTACAAAATCCAGTAAAAAGGGACTATTACGTTACTTCTAAGTAAAAAAATAGGCTTCCTATGTAAAAGGCTGATTATGCTAAGTAAAAAATGGTATCCAGATGTAACGCCACGCATAATTTAAACGCTCAATCGTATTAACTTTTGACAGTATTTGACAGTATTTTTGGGAATCTAACGGTCGGATGTAATCTTTTTTTTTTTTTACTAATTGTGAAGACCATTAAATTTTGACTGAGTCTGAAATTCTGAACGAACGTATCAGTAACATCGAACAACATATCAATATTTTCAATAACATCGAGGAAAGAGGAGACCAGTTTCCTAGCGAGAAAGGAACTAAATAAAATTCAATTTACCCACGAACTACTCTAACCGGGGCAGCTTTGTTGGGCCAGGATCTTGCAAAGATAAAGCCTCCGCTGTGTAGCATTTGCCTCGGTAAATCTAAATCTAGTATAGGAGACTTACTTTTCTTGCCATTGGTTTGTTTGGCACTTATGTTTACGAGTTTATGTATTTGTAGGCAATATTTTTTATGTTCGAATTGTTTTTTTTTTCTGTAAATAATATTTTAACCTATTTTAAAAAGTGAATGTTCCTTCATGTTTCTGGTTGCTTTTTTTGTGTATCTACTAAAAATACATTTGAAACCAATAAACCCAGTGTAGGGCAATGGCGAAACTGTCATTTTCCATGCTAGTCTGTTTAATGCAAATTCCGCCTCGAAGCTTTAGATAAGTTTCAATGCTCATTAGTTTGTTAATAAGAAAAATATAGCCCTCTGGGCTATATTTTTCTTGGCTGGGCTGGGCTGGGAAGTTAATATAATTATTAAAATAAAACTATATCAAGTCACCATCCAATAGGTACAACATAAGCTACGTACATAATGTATGTCTTTGTACGGACTCGTACTATATAATGTACTTAATGATCAATTTTGGTATTAACTCTAATTTAGTAGTATAATATGGAGCGGACATAAACTGTCATGTATGTCGGGGGGGTTAATTTATAATCCTAACTATTATTTTTTATTGTTAATGCGTTCATGATATTCATATTATTTATTACTTTTTGAAGTTCGAATTTAAGTTTTTTTTTTACCTATTCAGAATTTTATTTTGTCTGATTTCTTTTTGTCGGTGTTTTTAAATTTTTAATTTAAGTTTTTATATGTATAAACAGAAATCCGTGTTTATACATACATATATGTACCTACTTAATATGTACATATGGGTAGTGTTCTATATCCGCTATACAATAAAGAAACAATAACAAAATACCAAAAAAAAAAAACTGTGACTGTTTGAACTAAAGTAAACAACACCAACTTACACCAGGCGGCTCTCATTTTTGAACGTCCTAGTCATCACCCTGTATACACCAAACAAAAGTAGAAACACAAGATGCGCAACGAAAATAAAAATGAGATTTCGCCCAGGTAAAAGACAAGATCGAAGGAATCGTCAGTGGGGCAGGATCACTATAAACATAAAACTGGGGTGCCGGTGTACAGGAGGCCATTGAATTTAAATAGACAGCACTGAACTCTGATTAACCGAGCTCGGAGATTTGAATTTCGAAAAAAAAAAAGTAATTTTGAATTCTCTAGTGGAGTAGGGAAAGGCGTTTCGCCAACTGTATTGATGTCTCATCTGAATCGAGAGTCAGTCGTCAATTAGATAATTTTAAAATGAAAAATACTTCTTGCGATTTGGCAAATTTTCTATAGAAAAGCTATAGAAATGCAATCTGCAAATCGATGATTTAAATATAAATCAAGACTAGATTTTTAAAAGAACCTTGAACTGCCCACGCCGATCCCAGTCGCCATTATGGGTTTAAAGTGATGGGCACCATTATTTCGTAAATGTGCATTTTTCTATTAATCGTTAGCATGACTAATGTTGAAAAACATACATAACTGTTAGATAAAAACTGTTAGTAAATTATTAATAATTGTTTGGAAAATAAAGTAAAAACCTTAAAAAATAACGTAAAAACTTTATTACAATTTCAACTTTTGGTTGAGTTAACTAAGGATCAAAATAGCTACTATCTTATTTGGAAACCTAAATGTCAGACTAAGGGTTAGAACGTTAGCAAACAATCCCTTACCAAGTTGGGAAAAGGCTTCGCCGAAAAGGGGTTTTACGGTAGGTAACTGAATCCCAAATGAATGTAAAGTATGGCTTTCAGTCATACTTATGAAGGGAAGGCAATTAATTAGGCTAGAACTTTGTATGGAAACTTCTTGTTACTCTTGTTACTATGGTCTGTACAGTTCACAGATACAATCTTGTTTAGGGTTTCAAAGTAAAATATTATTTCTCCTTTCAGCGTTTTTTTTGTAATGTTGAATCATAAAATCACATTTTCCATTTTAGGCGGAGCGCAAGGGAGTGTTAGACTCTTACTGACTAAAACCTATTCGTGTACCTCCTAAAGCCCTTTGTATTCCAGAGCCGTGGAGACACTTTCGAACAAATTCCACCACTATAATTCCGCAATCCTATGGATATCTATGTTGGCATTGTCTATGTTGTAATATAAGGCTTTGTTTCCGTGACCTTTCCTATTATAATTATAATTTACTAGCTGGCCCAGCAAACGTTGTTTTGCCATATATAAAAAAGAAAAAAGATTTTCCCGCTTTTCTGTTGAAATTTTTCCTGAAATTTCTTTGCTATAAACCTCACAGAGCCCGAGACCTTTCCAACGAACGCAAAACCGTGGAAATCGGTTCGTGCGTTCTGGAGTTATAGCGTCAGGAACCCGACTTATTTTTATATAGTAGAATGTGCTTTAGAAAACGCATTGTGAGCTATTTTTTCAGTGTTTGAGCTTAAAAAATATGTACATCACATTACTATACGAGTAGACAAGAATTGAGAAGGATCCTGAAATCGCTAACATTGTTTGTGGCCAGAAAGGATGGCAATTCAGATGATGGCAAACAGTATAGATGAAAGAAGAAAAGATGAATTACGTTATACATATGTTTGTAATACGATGAGACAGTTTTAAGATTAATTTTTAATTTTGTACTTACTACTTTTTTAAAATTTAATTACTTAGGCGCCACCTCCACGAGCGAGTGAATCGCCACAAGACAACGTTTTTCCTCGTCATTATCTGTCTGGGAATTGTCGTGATAATATTGCTGTGTAGAGACACGTTCATAGATTTATTATAGGCAGACTGAAATGGTACGACGATAATATCGCTGCGAGTCAGTCGCTCCTTGAGGTGGCGCTTTATAAACTAAAATCAATTAATTTCTCTAAACCTACTAATTCACTTACCTACATAATGACCATGATTAAGAGTGACATAATTACTTAGTTAACGTGTCACACCGGTTAAATTGATTACTAAATTAACAGTGTACACTAACATTGTACGGTCAACAGACCGTACAATGTTAGTGATATAATGACGTAACCGACACGCTGCACTTTGCGTACAGAAAAACGAATATGCACTGTAGTTATACAGGGTTATTTGTAAAACACCTACAACCTCTTAAGAGGCCATTGTACTCATCATTATGAACAACTTTTACTACGGGAATAAACCAGAAATCGAAAAAAAAAACAGCTATATTATGTATATAAATGTAAGGGAACAGCTGATTTTTTTTTCGAGCCGTTTAGGTTAATGTCTGAGGTGGCCTTTAGAGAAAAGTACCACACAGATTTGAGTGGACCTGTCCAGACAGTGCAAGCATTTGTCAGTTAACGTGTAGCTCAAACTTAGAACTTTAAGGAGCTCAATGGTTTGACGAACAATACCAAAGTAAGGACATTTGGGTAGGCCGCATAAATGACTAAAACTGCCAGACTTACTGAAATAAGACCCTAGTATGGCGATCTACATAGTCCTCAAAACAATATTTTATATAAGAACCATACAGGTCTGTGTCTGAAATGGTCTTTTGAGGAAAGAACCACACAGATTTAAGTGGGCCTGTCCATTCAGTGCAAGCATTTGTCAGTAGTACAGTCGGTGATAGCAATTAGCTGACCCCCCTAAAAATTACTCGATTTTACACCCTATGCTCATAACATTAAACGTTATTCAATATGTATGAGTTTATCAGACTGTTCACCTATTTTAATAAGTGGGTAGTTAGACGACAATATGCGTATTCAACCAAAACTGCTATAGATATGACATCAGGAATATGGGGTAGAAGAATAAATTGAACAAGATATTCTATGCACAAATAGCAGTGAATACGCGTGAACATTTTTACCTTCCCTTACTAAATTGTAAAAATCCACGCCTTTTTCCTTTTTATTAATTGTTATCAGTTTTGATAGTTTAATCGTCATGTCCAAGTTGAGTTGAGTGATTATTTAAAATACAAAATAATCTATTTTCATGAGGAGAATGTTGGTATTAAAGCGATTGCTACGAAACTTAATATAGCGGTAAGTGTATTCTTTTTTATGCTTCATTTATAATTATAGTTATTCCTTAATTCGTTAGTTGGCTTAAAAGCCGATGAATGTAGAATAATAGACAATTAACTATGTTTCATTATGAGTCTAATTTGAGATCATTTATAGGTCTAATTTGATTTATATTATCTAAATTGATAAACGTATTTTTGCAAAGTTAATCGATAAATTATGTTTACCTATTCGTTACTAAAATTATGCTTATTGTGTTGTTTCAGAGAAATACAGTCAGATTGTGGCTAAGACGTTTGACGTGTGGTTTTAGTATTCAAAAAGATCATCCTGGACCAAAACCATTCATGAGAGGAAGTGATTGTTGTTGGATATGGTGCGCGGTATGCGGGACCGCTTGCAATAAGTAATAGAAAAAAATGGTGCTCCACTTCGCTATTAAAAGCATATAAATGACTTGAGTAACCAATGTTGGTCACAAACAATACTAACGTATGTCAGTGTGTGTGTTAAATTAACTATTGTTATAATTGCTAACGAAGTGTTTCGAATACCTAGTTTTTTGTCAAAACCTTATAACTAAAATAACTAGTCACAAAACAAATTGATATATAGTAGGTAGAACTTCAACGTATAATGCCGTTTTATTTAGTTAAATGATATTTAATGTGGTGATGTTATTGTTATGAAATAGAAATACATACCTATATTTCTAAATATTATAACATGCTGATTCACTACATTAAACTCAGTGCAGTTAATAACGTTATTAGTAAAATAGTAAGTAGGTAAATATTATCATCTTCGTGTCGTCATCAATATCATTTATGTTATTCTTATAATATTTTTTTTATAAAATATAATCATTTTTACCATCATTTTGGTTTTTTATTTCTGTTCGTTTTTCTTTTTTTTCTTGGTGCTAAAGTTATAATTTATTATTTATAACTTAAAATAAATTTACAAAACAGAAACAAACGCGTGAATCACGCTGGTTACGAACTCACAACCTCTATTTGTCAGCTCACTACAGTCACCACTAGACCATTCGAAACGTATTTAACGTGATCGAAATTACGTATTATATTACAAGTTAAAATAATATTCAAGATCATACCTACCTTAACACTGCGTATTAAAGATCAAATTCGAATAACTATTTTATTGATCGTAGACGTTGAACCAGTTGTCTTACCGCTAACAAGCAAAAGGTTCAAATTCGTTTAATTTTTAGGGGGTCAGTTAATTGCTATCACCGACTGTACATATATTACTATGAGTACAACAAATAAGGAGCTCAACAAATCGGATTGCCTTGATGGTTACTGGAAACACTGAATTCATTATATTATTATCCGTTTATTGCATTTTAAAAAGTATTTAGGCTATGGTCGCCGTAGTCAGTTTTTGGATGGGCGAGCAACCATTTGTACATAGTGAGGTACACGGTGATTACAGAGAGACCATGTCGGAAAGTCGGAAAGAACGAATCCTTGGAAGAAGTCAGAGTAGAGCCAGTCTTCAAAACACTTTATCCAGCAACTGTTATGGCTGTTATGTCAGACAGACAGACGTCACTACATTGGTAATAGTGTTGTTCACATTGCTGCTATCTGGCTCGACGAGGCGATAAATGTTAAATTCATTGATCTTTTGCATGACTGACCGCTGTGTCACAGATAAATAAAGTGAAAGTAATACCCTACTTTCAATCATACGATAGTTAATTATATCAGGATTAACAAGTTTCCGTAGTGTAGCGGTTATCACGTGTGCTTCACACGCACAAGGTCCTCGGTTCGATCCCGGGCGGAAACAGTTTTTTTTATACTTGTAACATATCTATTTTTTTATTATTAACTCAAAATAGGTAGGAGAATTCGTCAAGACGACGGTACTTGGCAAAATGACTTTTCAAGACTACCCACATAATTCCACTTATCAAGCTTTTTCTAAACAGGCAACGACTTTATGATCAGGTGTATGTAACGTAATTTCTTTAGCCGTTTCAAATTGCTACCAACTCGTATATTACCGCTTAGACCTTTAAAAGGTTTAAAAAGTTTTGAGCTCTAGTAATAACCTTCTGCGAAGTAGAACTAGTAGGTACGTCGGGCCTGGAATGAAAACTTCTGGGGAGAATTTTATCAGTAAGCACTTTTTGAGTTTTGTAAAGTACTCCACTTTACAGAGTACAGAGTTTTGAAACAAGTTAGTGTGCATTGAAAAGACAAGGATTCGACATCCCAAAGGTGATTTAACCCATCTTGATTGCCAATATTTTAATCTTCAATATCATAGTGTGGTTATTATACCTACCGCCTTAGTGAAAGGTGATCTATTTTATGATAGTTAATTATAATAATTGTTGTATGTTTCCGCGCACAAGGCCCAGGTTCGATCCCGGGCGGAAACAGCTCCTATTAAGGCACCTAATTATTTAGTTAAAACTACTAATCACTGGTGTCACTATAAACTACTCATATACATAAATTGTGCCATCGTGTTTGCTTGCGTACAGGCTGCTACAAACTGAATGCTGGCCAGGAGCACAAGGCAATTCGCTGCAAGGAAGTAAATTCATGAGATGGCAAAGATACTGCTCAGTGAAAAAAAAAAGTCAGAGCCACCTTTAACTTTGAAATTAACCTTTACCTAATTTTAATGAAGCTTGGGACATGCAGCTTGAGGTGTCTGCAAAATTGATGCATGTTAAGAAATCATTGCAGATTATTGTCAAAATGATTGTAAACTATTTTGGAGAAACTTTTTTATTTATTTAATTCTTATGTCGCCTATTATTCAAGGTGAAACAGACGCCAGACCTGAAAAGGAGCTTTTGTACTCATTATAAATTATGAACCATTTTAATTAGCCTGTAATTGCAAAATAAATTTTAACGGTACAGTACATTTTGTGAGTTAAATGAGACTGGATTAGCCAGAATTCATTTTCGCGATTTCAGTGTTGGACCCATCACAAAGAATATATGTAGTTCTCTCTTTTACAAAGTTTTGAAGTTAATAAACAGAATTTTAGATTGAATAACATTATCGTCTTCCCACGGCTGAAACGCTTGCACATAAAAAAAATACTGTTTCCGCCCGGGATCGAACCGGGGGCCTTGTGCGTGTGAAGCACACGTGATAACCGCTACACTACGGAAACTTATTAACTCCTTATAAAATTCACTATGGTAAATAAGTAACCAGAACAACTCTTACTTCCGACCGTGCTAAGACCAAATTGTGACATTGAAAGATCAAAGAAATGGTTTCAGTAATTTCTATGAGTTTTAATAATTTTAAAACATTGTATTTTATATTTAACCTTAATAAAAAGTTAATGTTTAAAATTTGATAGAAAAGTTATTATTTCAAGTTTATAATCATGAGCATAAAATTAGCTTTTTAACATTCCAACTGCTGGGGCACAGGCCTCCTCTCTAGGAGAGGGAATGGGCCGTAATCCACCACGCGGGCCCAGTGCGGGTTGGTGAATGTCACGTGTCTTCGAATTTTAAGGTCACTTTTGTTTTAATTAGCGCTATTTACGCGTTACTATGTATAATATGCATTAGTTTATTTCGTTATTAAGCTTGTTTGTTGTGTGCAATATAAGTGATGTGACTGTAGGTACTAAACTTAATTAAATTAATATTAAAAATGCAATAGGTACCTACAACATATTATTGAGTCTTCGGCGACATCCTTAACAATCATCCGCAAACTGCAAACCGATCAATGCGCGAATACACGATCGTGGCGTTCATTTGTATTCGAAAGAGACTCCTAAAAATGTAATAGATATCTAAAAATATAATAGGGATGTTTACTGAGTTAAAAAAGTATGATTTTATTTAGTCCGTAAGTTAGATCATCGAACATATTTGACACGTATTTTATGCTTTATCAAATAAAAAAAAAATGACGAAGATGAAGGGCATCAAAGATCAGGAGTGGGGCTCGTGACGTCACGGCGTGGTAAAAATCGTAGCACGTAGTGACGTCACATGAGTTTTTAACACACTGTATCGTCTTTGTTTTCGTGAAAATAGAAAAAATACGCGTTAAATAGTTTTTGGAAATCTATCTGAAGGACTTATTACATTTTTTAGTATACTTCCCTAGGCGTGTACCTTTTGGATTTCATTTAAAAAATTCGTATAATTCTAAAGAGCGATCGTCAAAGGTCATTGAAGATTTCTTTGCCTTTTTTGATACAAATTAAGGCGTCGATCATTTTTTATTAGAATGCCGCTTAATCCCTGTTGTTCCAATATTCGCTTGTTTTAAACCTAGTAAATACCAGGTACTTAAGAAGTGCTTACAGGTAAAATTATCCTCAGAACTTTTCTTTCAAGTACCGACTTATAAAATTGGGCTTCTTTAAAAGTTGTAACTGGCACACAAAACTTTTTAATCTTTATAATGCTGTAATAGTCGAGTGAGTAGCTAGTTGAAGCAGCTCGGGAATTATCTTACTCTTAATTTTTTAATTTATTGGAAATTAAGCTAGGTACTCTGTTTAGTAACTAAAGTTTTTACATAAAATCTTTAAATTACATTTCGTCCGCTGTCTCTTGAAATTTAAAACCAGATTCTGTTTTGGCTTTGCCCGCGCTAATATGTAGTTTTTATTTACTCCAGAGATACTACCGGGATAAATCATTTAATCCACTAATATGAGAAGTATCCTTAACTAGGCCCATCAGTGTACCAAGTTTTATATGAATCAGTTCAGCTTTTACCGAGTTAATAGTCGTTTAGAAGTAACGTATTGCATTTATTATATGTATAATATAGCATTGTATGCATTTCACGTGAAACAAAAAGAAGGATATTCAAAAAGTACTATCGTAATGCAAAAAGACAATGTTTCCGCCCGGGATCGAACCGGGGACCTTGTGCGTGTGAAGCACACGTGATAACCGCTACACTACGGAAACTTGATACTAACATATTAAATTATCATTTAGTTTATACCAGTCTAGAACAACTTTCACAACAACCTACCAAGTGCTCGAATTATTAGCTTGTAATCGATGCTAGTAACTAGAGCATATGATGATAAGTATTACATCCACAGGCTACATTAACGGTCAAAATATTTAGATGACATGCACGGACGAAGTACGCGAAATCACATACGATATATCACATATATCTACTCTCTTTCTATGGACAAATTTATAGATTTATTACAAGAAAGATCAAGAATTAATCTATAGGTACCTAGTTACATTTTAAATGTATAGGTAGTTATGAAGGATGTTTGTTACTCAATCACGTCACCGCCGCCCTGGAACGCAAAGGACACTAGGAGGAACACGGATGGGATTTAGTCAGTAAAAGTCGACACTTTCGCTTCCAGAATACAAAAAAAGATGGTAGATTATAATCTGGAATAACATATGCTATACTTTTTAATCCGGCAGTATATACCCTTTTTTTCTTTTTCTTTTTTCTGGACGTAAAATCATCAAATATCTTCTCCTTCTCTGGGTGGAGCGGAAGGGAGTATCAGACTCTTACTGACTAAAACCCACCCGTGATCCTTCTAGTGCCCTTTGCTTTCCAGGGCCGCGGTGACTCTTTCGAACAAATTCTGAAATCCTCGCAAACACTGACCCTATGGGGCCCCGTCTTCTTTGCTGACGGCTCTTTGAGGCGCGCATGGAACACGACGCGCCGTCGACCCGGGTCTGGTTGCTATCGGACGGCGAGCCACACATACCTCGCCATCCGCAGGCCCGGGTAGTATATACCCTTAGGTCCCATTTATGTATGTTCACTTCTCTTTCCGCAGCTACTTCACAGTAACTTTAGAAATGCATGTCTGCCGCAAGCCCATCGAGAACCTGGACCATAAAAAATAGAATTTAACCCGGAAAAGCGAGACGGAGCCACGGCAGAAGATGAGTATGGAGATGGCGGAACGACTTGGATGACTTACTTAGTCATTTGCATGTAACTGGGAACATAGAATCGAATGGGCCTTTGCCCGGCAATAGGTCAGTTCAGACTAGATATAATCATCACTACAAAGAATAAAACAAAGTCGCTTCCTGCTGTCTGTCTGTCCCTATGTCTCCTTAGATCTTTAAAACTACGCAACGGATTTTGATGCTGTTTTTGTAATAGATAGAATAATTTATTATTCAAGAGGAAGGTTTTTATGTATAGTATATAGTAGACAAACAGTGCGTATGTTAGAGGTTTCTAATGTGATGTCGTAAATAAACACATTTTTTCAGCATTGCACCCATGCGGTACCGGGGCGGGTCGCTAGTTTTCTGATAAAATACTCAACCGGACAATGTTGCGTTCACCAATCTGTTAACAACATACTGCAACCAATATCAATTGCCAATAAGTATAATTTACAGCCTATAAATAACAACGTCATTTAATCAATGAATTATATCTTTATGAATATCGATACTCCATTATCAATATTTCATGCGATTACATACCGTGTCTGGTAAAAAATTAATGACATTTTATATTGTTAACGAGGCGGGGGAGCTAGAGGGACCACCTGTTTTTGTAATTATATATTACCAAAGGACCGAATTTATTTATGTGTCCTCGCTTTTATCTACGAGTAAGTTCATCTTAATATATTTAAAGGCTTTGTGTTATTTTATTTATATCGAAAAGGTTAGTCTTTGATCTTGTATCTTTATAGTTTAAATGACAAACATTTAATCTACTTGCTTACTAAGTGATGATGTGGTTGGTTGACGAAGGTGCACTGCACGCAGTTAGATAGGCTACGCATTTACTGTGGTGCCTTAAATTCTTCTAGAGATTGGATTTGAATTTAGAATGCAGGCTATTCTTTTATAATTTAAACATAAACGACTGAGATACGAGTACCAATGTTGTTTAAAAGCCACTTAATTGAGAATGACGAATTGACGAATAACGAGGTATTCTGATTGAGAAGATTGGGTGCTATTACATGTAATTACATGCATACGCCAAGTTTTTTCACCCGGTTCCGCAGTAATCGATCTTAGCTTGATGAACTGCTAGTGGCCACTTCAAAAAAAAGGAAAATAATTTTTCACTAAGGTATCATCGCATCTAGTATGCTTCTTGCTAAATTGCAGATGTGGTTTGTTTAGTTGCTGGATGAGGATGGCACCGTCACGTGGGGATTGATACAAGCAAAGAGAGGCCTATGATCAGCTATGAACTCGAGCTGCTGTTGATGATGATAATTATTTAGTCATCGGTCCCGTGATCGTAGGCACGACTGCTGAGTGAGGGCGTCAGTAACTATTTAGCCGTGTGCGGTCCTGGGTTGGAGGTCCGACAGTAAGTGTTACTGGTTTTTTTTTTCATTTTGTTGGTCTTCCATTCGGATTGTTACAGAATAAAGAAAGCACTTATATTTGCACAAAAATATCCATACTAAAATATCTCCTGAGATGCATTGAATCCTCGTTAAATTTTCCACTGTGATCGAAATTCGATCGGCTGCGATATTATTACTACATTAAATTGACCCAGTAACATACAAAATAAGTCCCATTCATTGTACACCATAACAGCTGAACTGGCTTTCACAGGCACACGATACTACATATTTATTTCGTCATGTCACAATTGACAAATGAGGGAGCCGACAGCCTCGCAGACGGGTGACCCTAGTTAGAAGCAATTTCGTGTCATGATGATTTTTTTATTGCCCCGAGCAAGTTGCTCGGTATTGTGTTAATTTTATGTTAGTTGTATTGTGTTTCGAAGTTCAATTTGGCTGTGAATAATTGATAATTTTGATGCTGATCTTGAAAATAGTATTGTTGAGATATTATGGAAAGTACTTTTTTATGGGAAATCATCTAATTACTTCTTTCGCTCTGGGCGGAGTGGAATGGACTGTCAGACTCTTGCTGCAGACTAATTCGTGTTGCTCTAAATGCTCTTTGCGTTCAAGAGCCGCAGTGCCTCTTTCGAACAAATTCCGTAACTGTGGAAAGTACTTGGAAAATAGTTTGCATTGTCACTTATTCTGTCATGACTAAAATAAACTTCGTAATGCCACAAATACTTAATACTTTTCTATTTTGAATATTGCGCCAACGATGTTTTAGATTGCAATGCTGAATAAAAAGGTGACCTTTCTTTTTACTACAAAATGCCTAACACATTCATTCCGATAATTTAGAAATATAAAAATACTGGATTCCAAACATTGAAAATAATCACCGAATCTGTAATAAATAATTTTTGACATCCAGAACCTTGAAAAAGTTAACATAGTTTGATAATTTAAGTGTTGGATCAGATTAAAGTCTGTACCTACTGCAAAATAAATGAGCCGAGTTTGGTACTAGGACATGAGGTTTATTTCAATTTAAGTTTCGTAACTATTTTAGTAGGCACTTATCTTTATATGTGGAAATACTTCCAATTTAAGGTTAAAACACTGTAGTGATTAGAATATTCTATACTGGAATGTTAAGCGTCGGCAATAAAATTATGTTGTTGCTTTTTCCCCAAACGATAAGGCAGGTGTACAATGTAGTCGAGGCAATCGGCCCCGGTTCAATCCATGGTCCGGAGCGAAGAGGCATGGGACGCGGTCACCTCCTTCTGCGAAGCAATAATGCTGGTGAAGCAGGAGGCGAACCGCGTGCGGGAGAGGGAAACCGCTCCAGCCGCCGCAACAGAAGAAGACGCCCTAGGCGTCGAGAAACGCAAGGCGATTTCCGGCTACCGTAGGTGCAGGTCTGCGGATGGCGAGCTATGGGTGGCTCACCGTCCGATAGCAACTAGGCCCGTGTCGACGGTGCGTCGTGTTCCACGCGTGCCTCAAGGAGCCGTCAGCAACGAAAACGGGGCCCCATAGGGTCAGTGCCTGCTAGGGTTGCGGATGGGCTTAGATAGTAGATACACTATCTAAGCCCACATTTCAGCTAGCCCACTGGACTTTTTTCAAATACTACAATTCCTAAAGCAAATAAACAGGGGAGACGATCAAAATTCACAAGAGCACTGAAGCCGGATGAGGCCCAGAAAAACTATTCAACTGTCTTGCATCCTATGTTTCTCAGTAATGTTCAAGTTTCAACCCATTGAATCCAGTTTTTCGTTGAAATTAGATAAGTATATTTCCAGAGTTGCGGGATTTGTTCGATAGAATCACGGCGGCCTTGGAACGCAAGGGGCATAAGGAGGAACACGATAGGCTTAGTTAGCAAGAGTCTGACACTCCTTGGCGCTCCACCCAGAGCGGAAGAGATAAGTTGATGATTTCCCATTCAGAAAAAAAGGGTAGGCGATGCCATTGACGTTAACATCAGTTATACATATTATTATTTATATTCGTAATGGGATTGGATAAACGCAAGGGCAGTTACGGAATACTCCTATTTTCAATGCAAATTGTTTTTTTTTTATTTTTGTAATCGCTACCCCATAATAGGATTTTCTCCTGTATCTTAGGTGCACCCGGTACAACTATCTGTATGCCAAACAAATATTTGTTCCATGCAGGAATCAAATCCGCGACGCACGGCGCATCAGCCACCGCGCCAACTGCGTGGATATAAAATAATGAATGTTTTCGTTAACGCGATCGATAACGTTTCTAAGCTCAACCTGTACAATTAGAGTGTTCCTCTAATTGCCAAACTAGAACAAGCTGAACGTATTTTAGTAATATAACTATTTATACAGTATGTTAAATAACAGAGGGCGTTCCCTTAAATTCGTTAATCTATATCATTAATAAATAAAAATTAAAATATCAGAATATATAAAAATAAGCATAAAATAATCCGAATAAAAACAAATTGACTGTAAATTCGAAACATCCTGTTTAAAATCAAAATAGTGGCTCGGAATAATACCTACTCGTAGTAGCAATGCCCAAACCGGCATGTACGCGTGTACAGTGTTTCTTTAACGTATCAATTTAACCTTTTTTTATGAATAATTCAATATAAAAAAAAACTTTTTTTAAGGTAATATTTTTTTATCATACATGGATGCTTTACTATTTCGGGTTAACGGGAACGCCCTCTGTTAGTTAACATACTGTATATCTATGTGCAACATCCTTACTGGTTTACTACATGAATCTGGCAATTACTTACATTAAGTATTTCAGTAACTGACCGATAATTCAACATTTTTGAAAACAATCCTTTGTGACTTCACCAAAATGCCAGTCAGATTAAAATAAAACTATAGTGGTATTGTGCATCGAACATTGGAATCAAAGTAATGACGATATTATTCAGAGTGCGTCTGCCAACATAATTGACAACATTCAATTATGAAGATTTTACTTCGGAATTATTTTTGAGGTATTAAAATGTTGGCGAATGAGATGAATGGCATTTTCATTTTTTAATTGTTGATGGTTGTTGAAAGTTTACAGGATGTTCTTTCAACCTTTTTCAAGTGTTATTTTATTTTACTGTTATTTTTCAGCTTTTGTTCAAAATAGTAGCTCAGTGTTCATCTCATTTCCAGGGTCAGAAGGTTTTGACCCCAGATAGGTATGATTCTCTATTTGAAAATAATTACATCATCACTGCTCACAGAACGGTAAAAGAAATCGTCGATACATTCTTCGATTCATAATTCAGTGAATGCCGGTTTCAGGAACTACATACGTTTTACCCGGGGCGTTCCTCAAATAGCCTATAGCCAGGGCCCCATCTATCTCTGTTCGGCGATTATGAAAGCGTAACAAACAAACTCACTTTCACAATTATGTTACTAGTCAGGATAAGAGCCTGTTGACGTTGGAATTTTCCCTTTTCCTGTATTAAAGTAAAGCCGGCACGAAACTGATAAATACTTTATAAAGTGGTGTATTTTTCGGAGCAGTGGATTTATCATAAACTTTTAATCACATAAAAGTTACGAGCACTTCAGGATTCAGGATTTAAAATTATGATGCTGTGTTAAGTGACGTAACGATACTGTACAAGAGTTTATCAGCAGTACTTAAACTTAGTTGAAATAATATCATTAAAAGATAAAGTTAAAAGTTTTTATGAACTGGTTTTAATTCTTTTAGTTTTTTGTATAACTAGCTTCTGCCAGCGACTTCGTCCGCGTGGAATAGTTACTTTACCCCCGATTTTGAAACTCTCAGCCCGATCGGTTTAAAATTGACAAAGTTTCATACAAACGTTCATCCCCTATCTTATCCCCTTGGGGGTAGAATAATTAATCAAAATCCTTTCTTAGCGGATGCCTACGTCATAACATCTACCTGCATGCCAAATTTCAGCCCGATCCGTTCAGTGGTTTGGGCTGTGCGTTGATAGATCACTATGTGTGTGTGAAATATGTACAACTTACAACAAAAAAAGAAATGAAAGTAAAGCTGAAATGCCTGTGCAAAATTATATTATAATAACCTATACCTACTTCACTTAAAAATAAATACCTATAACTACGTATAACTAATTAATAAAATAACTACTAATTAATAAAAGTATCTACGCTTTTACCTACTTAATACTAAAAAAACAGAACATAAATTAGCAAAAACTAACCTATCGGTATCTAAAAATCTATGCTCCTACTTCTACTACTACTTCACCTAAAAAGAAATAAAATTGAAACGATTAATAATTTGTAATTTGAACGAATATTAAACATTACCAAAATAACTAATAAGTACCTATTTTATAAAATAGCAACAAAAGTTACACAAAAATAATCACAATAACATCTTACAGCATGATTCAGTGTTAAAGCACGACGGCGGCGGCGAGGTGGCTTATTATTGTATTCATGTATAAGTTTGGTGTTTCTATACCGATTTCTATGATTGTTTTTTTTTTGAATAGTTAATAATGTTAACTTTTTTTAATTAGGGATGAGTCAGAGTATTATAAACGTAAGAGTAAACAAATATAATCAGAAAGCTCCGAACTGCTAAGCTATCGGGAGTTACACGTGTTATTGTGAGTCAACCATAAAAGATAGACATATACTGTTGCGGGATATTTTTTAGATAATTTTATGTAGAACATTTCCGTCATACATTATTTCTATGTAACTTTAACCATTAAGGCTACACACGCGACGGAAGCTTAAAAAATGGAGTAACTTTTCCCGTTTTGCCAACATTTCCCTTCACTGCTCTGCTCCTATTGATTGTAGCGTGATGAAAAGTATACTATAACCTGCCCAGGAGTATGAAGAATAATTGCACCAAGTTTCGTTAAAATCGGTCAAGTAGTTTTTGTTTCTATAAAGAACATACAGACAGACAGACAGACAGACAGACAGACAGAATTGACCTCTCTACAGATTTATTATAAGTATAGATAGATGAATAACGAAATAAAATTAATAACGATACTAAAACTTCTAATAGGTTCCTAGTTACTATAATATGTATAAGTTACAAGAGGCTCTAGACAAAGTGGAACTTTATCAGCGTAGTCATAAAAATAAAATCTACTTATTATGAACGACTGTCTACTCTTGGAGACTTTGTTACTGTTGGAGTGACGTCTCGGATGTCGGAGTGACGTCACGGATGTCGGTAACAGCTGTCTAGCTTGATACGTTTACGAGTTCTAAAAATATAAACAAAGTGTTTTTTCATAGTACTTATTTATTGAGTAAGGATCTGTATAAGATATATAATAATTCATATACATTGTAGTGCAGTGACAGTGACAATAATAACATTAATACCGGCTCGTGCGAGGCCACGCCGCACTGCATTGCATGTGCGGCTGTTGGCAAGCCGGCCGAGCACTGGGCTGGTGGAAGGGCCTGCGCGCCATCCGCCCCGACCAAGGGCAAGAGGTCCGCCGCCGCCGTCGCCTCTGCTGCCGCCGCGGCTTCCGTCGCCGCCACTGCCGCCTCTGCTGCGGGTGCTGCGACTCCTAGTACTCGGGAGGGGGCTGAAATGGAGTGCCAGTAATGGTCCCATCGCAGCCTCCTCCAGATACAAGTCGGCCGCTGTGCTATTGCGCAGTGGCTGATGCCTGTGGACGGTGAGCGTGGGTGGCTCGCCGTCCGATACCAGGCTGAGTCGACGACGTGTTGTGCTTCACGCGCGCCTCAAGGAGCCGTCAGCACCAGAGACGGGGCCCCATAGGGTCGGTGCCTGCTAGGGTTCCGGAATTTGTTCGAAAGAGTTACCGCGGCGCTGGAACGCAAAGGGCACATGGAGGAGCACGGGTGGGTTTTAGTCAGTAAAAGTCTGCCACTCCCTACCGCTCCACCCAGGGCGGGAGGGGTCATTTGATGATTTCCCATCCAAAAAAAAATCCTATTAGGGTTCTGTTTCGAAACTCTAAAAACCCTCTTTCTTCTCTCAGGTCTAATCTATTTCTGTACCAAATTTCATCCAAATCCCTTTAGTAAGACAAACGAGAGTTACTGTCCCCTTTGACCTAAAAGGAAAGGTGACACAAATCAGTTCCCCAGAAACATCTCAAAAGCTTTGGCTGTTATATCAGTGTTAGAAACACATATGTCTTACTTGATAAATGTGACTGTGCATTTAGGAACAGTTCAGAACTGACAAACTTTGAAACTGTTCACTTGGGTAAAGTTAGATGGATGCTGAATGAAAAATGAATGAGGATGTAATATATAAAAGGAATAAATAAGTAATGTTTGGAGGTTACTTTTATTGAAACATGCATTCATTTATATGATATGTGTTTTTTTTCTGTATGGGATATGATCAAATGACTTCTCCTGCTCGGCGGAGCGAAAGAGAGTGTGAGACTCTTATTGACTAAATCCCACCCGTGTCCCTCTTAATGCCCTTTGCATTCCAGGGTCGCGGTGACTCTTTCGAACAAATTCCGCAACCCTAGCAGACACTGATCCTATGGGGCCCGTCTTCTTTGCTGACAGCAAGATGCGCGCGTGGAACACGACGCGCCGTTGACCTGGGCCTGGTTGTTATCGGACGGCGAGCTACCAATAGCTCGCCATCCCCGGGCCCACACCTTGGGTGGCCGCCCATTGTGTCACCCTATGTAATGTTTTCTTCATCTATATTTTCTGTAACTTATATGGTGTACATAATAAAGAGTATTCTATTCTATTTGGTGGCTGGGAACCGCTCTGCGTTTCGTGACGCCCAGAACGTCTTTTTTTGTTGCAGCGGCTGGTTCGTGAGGTTTTGATCTCCCTCACACGGTCTGCCTCCTCCTTCGCTAGTGATAATGCTTCGCAGAAGCTTCCCATGCCGCCTCGCTCCGGACCATGGATTGAACCAGGGCCGGACGCGAGAGGTCGCCGCCGCCGATCGCCTCGACGAGGACACGGCGTTGCTCCGCCCAAGCAGGGCAGGGGCTTACGGGCCTTTACACCTACTTCCGCATACTTCTATTTCGGTACCTTACACGTAGGATCCAAATGATAGTACCCTACCCCACGCTTTAAAAATAACTCATGACAAAATATTTAAATTACTTGACGTACCGATTGGTTAAAATTGTTCAATTAATACTTATTCAATTTTTCTACGATTAAATCGCATCTCTAAAATGAAATACCTCTAAAGAAAGAAAGAAAGAAAAAATATTTAGGACTCGCACAAAACAAACACAAGAAAGTAAAACTACTACTCTAGTTTACGTTAATTTTTTTTATCGATAAGACATTTCCATAAGGCCTTCGTTATGATGACTACGTAGGTACGTAATAATGCTATAAGATATAATGGAGTGAGAGGTCTCAGAGCGCCATTATAATTTAAAATTCGTTATATATCAATTACACGGAGAACGTCTGCAGTCGCGATCATTAGTTTTAGGGATGTGACGATTAGTATTGTTTTGAATCGATATCTCTCTATTCACTATCGACTAAGCATCAAAATTTGATGTAATAATATTAATATCTTGGAAGCAATGACATTTTAAATGCAACACGTTAACTCAAGTCTTCTTGCCATGAAAGTAGAAAAAACCAAAGAACTGCTGCTATCAAATACTCACAACCAACATGCATATTTGACTAACTATGTAATATAGGTATATTATTTGAAGAACTACTTATAGTTGCTTATGTACTACTGAAGGACTTATTTCTTAAAATGTATGTACCGTTTAACAACTGCTTAGATTCTAATAAATTCAAATACGCTAGAAAAAAGAATGAATTATCTGATACTAGCGACCCGCCCTGGGTTCGTACGGGTGCAATACTGTAAAAAGTAGAGGATAAAAAATGTTATTTTGGGTTATCCCTAAGAGATAAACATATACCATTACGGACTTTTTTATAGAACTTTTTCAGGTGTACAATACTGTAGTACATTATTTTGATCTAGCTCGTAGGGTTCAGCCGTTGTTCAGCGTTTGCTGTGTAAGCGCAAAAACATGGTGTTTATTTACGACATCACATTAGAAACCTCTAAAATTCTCAACTATATTATGCATGTATTATACATATAAACCTCTTTAATCACTATATCACACAGACAGTGGAAAGCGACTTTGTATTATACTATGTAGTAATTAGTCGCTAAACAGCGTCGAGAAAATGATGAAACTGTTCCTACATTGAAAATAGAAAAATCGACTCCACTATGCGGATTGATATCTACGCAAAATCAGTATTAAACCAACTAAACCAGTTTTTTGTTAGGTTTGTTACTGGCTCTACACACGCTTCATAATATCTGTCGTTGGATACATAAAAATAAGCTTGCCATTTTGTATCTCTCCACCGGTAAACCTGCCAACTCGATTCCCTCGACTAACGTTCCCGGTGTGGCACATCACTAATTATCATTATCTCGCTCCAACAGATTTTAATGACCCCTCGTTCTCCGTACAGAAAATGCAACGCATTATGAAAACCCGCCGTCTAGAATCCTATGAAATGAAAAAATAGAAAATGATTTTAAAAGGGAATACCATTTTTGCGATAAAAAAAATAACTTTTTTATTCCGAGTAAAGTTGGTAAATTCATCAAAGATTTCAAAGCTATCATTATTCACTAATCGATGTAAATATTATTATTGTGTGTAAATATTACTAAGCGATTAACGTGTTTTATTAGCAATCAGTACCAAAAAACCTTCTGAAACAAGTTCACCAATATGCCAAAAACCAAAACCAAAAACTGGCCAAAGAATTCGGCACTCAATAACTTTTTTTCTGGATGGGAAATCATCAAATGACTTTTTCCTTTGGGCGGAGCGGAAGGGAGTGTCAGACTCTTACTGACCAAAACCTACCCGTGTTCCTCCTGCCCTTTGCGCTCCAGGGCCGCGGGGACTCTCTAACAATTTCCGAAACACTCAATTTAATACCTACACCATCACATTTCACAACTAAAAAGTATGTTACATTGCCATAGTTCAGCCCTATTTCCGAACTAGATGCACCAATCCGGCGGATCAAACTGTCATCACGTTTTTGGGGTGACGCTCAATCCCAGAGGATTTGGTTTTCTTTACACAGTTCATTTCAGGCGTTTTTTGTTCGGTCCCCGTTAGAAAAGGAGGAAGGTTACAATATGAATTTCTTCTGTGTTACGTCAACATTATGTTATAGAGATGTTATCCTCGCAATCTATTAGGCGTTAGGATCTATCGAAATATGTTTTTGGTGGTTATTATTTAGGTAGGTAACGTTGTGATAGAAACCCATGGTCTATCCCAGTACGAGTTTTTATGCATAATCGATCGCGTCAACATTAACGAATGGTTACTTATACGGCTTTTACCAGTGGATTAAGGTTTTGTATCAATTAGCTGTATGACGAATTGACGATGGTTGTTTAAGTTGTTGAAAAGAATCATGCTGACGGGAGATTTAATGCTCTGCTACCTATCTAAAGCCGTGCTAAGGTGAAACAGGTTACTAATTTAGTACAAAGAAACTTCTCATATTCCAGCGTGTGCACCTTGCGCACGCAACACAGCTGTATTTGCAGATACAATGTCCTTATTATTTCACAAAGCGCGCTTAATAAGTACAAAGGTTCAATTACAATCGCAAATGGGACAAAGTGAAGTTTAATGATGCTGTTTGAACATCGAAGGTAATATTTCGATGAGCTCGTGGCTATATAACAACTGCCGCACAGTTCGTTTTTTGAGGATTAGCAATGTTTGCCGAGTTTGGTCTTTGGATGGGTGACTATTTTGTACATACATACCCGTCCGATCGCAAAGCACGACAGGTCGTTGATCCCCGCTGTCATTTTTGCCAAAGCGTATCATGTTTTCCCGTTACTGGGATGGAGTAAAACTCAGCTCTCTGCATCTGTTAGTCGGGAAATGCTAGGTAAATTGATGGATTGCAAATTTATTCGAAAGAGTTACCGCGGCTCTAGAACGCAAAAGGCATCTTTGAGTGGGTCTGTTTTGGGATTACCTGTCAACACAAAAGTATAGCG